>MU269985.1:35019608-37419608 GCA_021432705.1 Caranx ignobilis | reverse complement strand
TGGAAACATATAGAATAGAAACATTTTAAGCCTGAGAAACTATATAGTGTTACTTTAACATTTGCATTTTCTGGCCATTTCCACCACTGCTCAAAATTACCCACACAAATGGACTGTTCTTAATACTCAGATGTAACACATCTGACAGTTATGTAAAGGCATGTACACACAGCTAAACAAATATCACAAATGGGTAGATATGATTACACCAACCAGTAGTCTGGAAGCTTTCCTGCCCAAACACCTGAAGACATTCAAATTTAACATGTGCACACGCAATTTTTGACATCTTCAGGTGAAACTGACATGTTAAGATGTTATTATAAGTGTGCAAATTTGACGTCTTAACATGAATATCCAAACAGACATTTTGAACCAGTTGACCTCTACACATTTGCCTGCTGCTTGGTTTACTCTGCTCCTTCATTGGACTCCAGTGCTCATCCTCGATTTCCAATCAGTGAGTCCTTTCTCTCACCAGGACGATTCTCTGTCCCCTCAGTGGTTGACAGCCTTTTCTGCTTCTCTGCCCTGTTTTATGTAAACAATTGAACTTCATTGTGTTTTTTGTTGTTGTTGTTTATTTGTTTGTTTGTTTTGTTTTTTTCAAATACACATTTGAGGTTTTACATTCCACCGCTGCGGCCTGTGAGACAAACAGTGGCCAACTGAAACAAAGTAGATATGTGAAAAAAATACACTTTCTCTTGCATTTCAAAGACCAAAGATATTTGTAACAAGCATCTGGCTTTAGGCATGCCCCCCCCCCACACTCCACTGTATGGGCATTCCTTCACACTTTGCGGAGAAGAAACCCCTGTTTGTTCCCCTTAAGCCCCCATCCAGCCCTCAACCCCCACCACACCCACACACACACACTGTTGCTTTCCGTTACATAACCAGAACCTCATTATCACACACTTGGTTTTAAAGCCAGGGGACCCTCTTTCCCAGCAGCACTGTCACTCATGTACTCCAGAATGCAACACACACACATGTGCCATGGAGAAAGAGAGGTGTGTGTGTGTGTGTGTGTTCATGTGCGTGGCTGTGTGCGTGTGCACGTGGAGTTGTGAGTGTGAATTTCCAGCAGTTTCCTTCTTGTCTTCCTGGAAGGGAGACACAGTATTATGTTCTTTCGTTACACACTTCACTCATGAGGTCACACACTGAGCACAAACAGTCACAGTCGTACAGTGGCAGATAAATGTTCACTTCCCCTCCCCGCCCCCCCCCCCCCCCTCACTTCTCTCTCTCCCCTTGTTGGATTTCAGTGACCTGGATTTCCTAATGTCACATGTTTAGGTTGTTTTGCTCTCCAGATGCCCTTGTGACTGTGAAGTGGAGGGAGTGACAACAATGACAAGTCACACACACACACACACACACACACACACTTTTATAGTGACAACCTCTATTTTGGTCTTATATTGGCTGCAAACATATTTTCAGGCTGAAGACTGTGAAAGTCATGCTTCATATAGTAGGGTAGTGAACTTGACGCTGTGATCTCAAGTTCAATAGAACGAGAGGAACTCATCAAACAAGTGAAAACAACACTTCACAGGAATGTGGATATTTTTGTCAGTGTCCTCAGACATTAACCTCATATGAGCATCTTTTAATCCACCAACTTGTTTTACTCAAATGACACTCAAAGTCTCACTCCTACTTGTAGGAACAAATACTTGCTATTGAGATTATCATATTTCAAATTGATTATAATTATTTTCTATAACTCTAAGACAAATTGGTGCTGGTATTACATGTCTTGCTCATATTAAGTCACTCGTCTTGATACGTGCAGAGTAGTTCTTAAACTGTTCAGCTGTGTAGCTAATTTAACAAAATGACGTTGTTCAGACTTCCTTTGGTGGATGTTTGTTTGGTAGTGGCTGTGGGTGAGAGCCCAGGTGCCACCCAAGGTGAGGTACATGTCTATGGCAGAAGATAAGAGGAAGAGATTAGCTCAAAAGCTGCTGTGGGTTGTGGTTCTTTTGATAGTGGATAACACAGTCAGTTCATAGTAGTTAGTGTCAGCACTGAGTCACATTAATTTGGGATGAAGTCGTTTGTGTGCTGCTATTTCTCTGGTGAGGAAGTGTGACCAGATTAGGTGATACAAGGTCAAAGGTCACAGTCACCTAACAAACAACATTTTTTTACATAACTTTACACTTCAAAAGGAATAATTATTCATATAGTTTCAAATTATGTTGTCAGAATATTATACATAAAACTGACTTCCAGTATAGTTGTATATGTCTTGGCTGAAAAACATGCAGCTGGTGTGAACATAAACACCTGTGCGAGCCTAATCAGACTTCTGACGCAGCTGCCACACACACGTAACGCAAGCAGTGTGTTCCCAGCTTAATGCCTCACAAACTGAGGAAGAAGGACCCTGTCACATATCACAGGTGCTGCTCCATCTTGTAGCCACATCTGTTACGGGTTTGTCCTCAGGGAGATTGGCTATCTACTGTACTCTACAGTTGTGTTTTTCCTTGAAAAAAACAAAGGCAGTATGCCACAAAATTTTCCCAGCAGATCAGAACAGAGAACATATTGAGTTCACACTGAGCAAATTCAAGTTGTGCCAACTTTAGCAGGCTACTTCAGGATTGCCATATTGCATTATCTCTCATCTCACCAACACCGGATCGTTGTCAACAAGCCCCCGCCCATGTCCTGTAGAAAATGTGCAGTATTTGACACAATGTGACTATCAAACATTGGCCTGGTCTTCAGGACATATGAGGCCATTTCCCAATCTGGAGAAATGCCATATGAAAGTCACACATCACAGATTACTGGGATACACTTTGCGTCATAAAAGTTCAAATGTGCATTTGTGACATTCTGAACCTGTCGGGATGTTGAGGGATATTTTGAGTTGTAAGTTTCATTCAGGTTTGGTTGAGCGAGTGTTGTGTAGAAGTTGTTGCTGTTATGTGAAGATGGAGGTTGGTTGTGTTGGTGCAGGATTTTACTTTGTTTCTACATGACTTGCATATTGCATGATTTCACATCCGGCTCCAAACTTTCTAGTGCTTGCAAAAATCCATAACCTTTGTCTTCTGGTTTGCTGACGCTGGATGGTTTTTCACTGTCGCAATCCCCAAACTGTTGGCATTTGCTATAGTTTTCATTCCTAACTCACATTAACAGGTGTTCATGATTTTATTTGGATGTGTAAATTTTTCACAGAGCAATATTTTATGATCTGCATGAACACCCAATTCAGCATTTGTGAGACTGTTTTCATTGTTTGTGTGTGATTGGATGAATCATTATTCTATCAAATAACAAAAACAAGCTTTATCCTGAGGAGCAGTGAGAGGTATTTTTGCATGAAAGGCTCACTCATAAATACAAAACACTTGTGTCTTTATAGTAGTTGTAGTGGTAGTAGTTCTTCCTTCATAAGGAGCTGATTGGTCCAACGTCACTGTGGTTTGGCCATAAGTGAAAAGCCTGGAGCCTTGTGGGAAATCCAGCTGCCTCCCAAAGTGGCTCTGTCAGACATGTGGCCACCATTGTAAACATGTCCCAGATTTCTATGAGTGCATGTGTGTTGGTGTGTGTGTTAAATTAGAGGTTCTGTTTTGATCATCTCAAGCATGACAGAGTGTGGATGGTGTAGGACTGACAGGGCCGCAGGGGTGAGACGACCTTTGTAACCCCATGAAAAAACCTCACACTCAACCAGAGAGCAAATGATGATGATACACTGATGATACACTGATTTATGTACGTGTGTATCAGTTGCTTTTTTAAGCACACAAACACTGACAATGTTGTCATGCAGTGGATTTTTTTTTCAGTGAAATACCTTCAGGCTGCTCTGGCTGAAAAAACACTGTTGACAGTCAAGGCTAAACAGTAACTTCACAGACCTTTAATACTCTCTCACTCAAAATAGCCCAGAGGCTTGGCAACTTCACTATGGATAGTTGGAGAACTGCTGTAACCGTTGTGCTAATCATTATCTTGCTAACCTTCTCAGTCATGATACGCAAGTATGATCATCATTGTTGCTGTACTTTCAGCTTTCATTCTTAACCAGTCTGGTGCAGCCTGGTCCAAAGACCTGAGGGCAGGAAAGACAGGACAAGGAAGTACACCTCCAGTATCCCTCACACAATTGTTAAAGTCACAATAGGTGCCCGTCGCCAAATCAGGTCAAGTTATTTTTCATTACTTGAAACAGGATATTGGCAAATCTATTCATCTTGCAGACCACACCTTATCACCACAGTTCTGTGTATATTCCTGTGTAATTCCAAACGATTCCCATCTGATTCCCGTCTGAAACCTGTCTGTCCTGCTTCCCTTTTCTGGCAAAACCACAGTGTGTTTTTATGACTCTAAAGTACTGACCCAAGGTCTTAGTGCAGCACGCTTTGTCTTACACCTCCACTGCTCTGATGAAAGAAACTTACAGGAGCAAAGGAACGCCATTGCTACCAAACACAACATTAATCTCTCTGACAAAACTAAGCAGGCCAGATTAGTTATGCTGTGGTTTACCCCAGACTGGCCAATGTGAACTGTACAACCAGTCAGCAATCAGCAAAAGCCACCCTGATCAATCAAGACCCCCTGCCCCCAACCCACCCACCTACCCCACTTCTTACAGTCACTGCAGTGTGCTATTGGCCCTGAAAAACATTTTGATGTATTATTTTCAATGCTCCCAAACTCCTTCTACTGTATTTGATCAGCAAGGGGACTGTAAATCATGTGAGTACACACATCACTGTCAGCTTTACTTTATTGTATTCATCCATGTAAAGAGATCTTTCAAACTGGGGAACATCTCTTGACAGCTCAAACACATATCTAGTGCTGATGTAGCTCTATATCTCTGCAGCCTGGCGTGCCATCACATTAATCAAAACACCTCCCACGAGAGCTCATTAGGGCGCTTTCTGCCATTGGAATCAGACAGAATGGGGTTCTTGCTTTGTACGCTGGACAACACCACTACCTCAGGCAGGCAGAGAAAAAAAACTGTCCCAAGAATAAAGGCCCCTTGTCCTGTTCCTGCTTTGCTCCCGCTCACTGTGTCACTGTTCATCCTTCAAATGCCAAGCCCCGACACAACAAGCCAAATGCCAAATGTTCCTGGTCCACTGGGCCTGGGAATTTGGCAGCCAGATTACACACAGGAAAGTCCATTTCTCAGAGATGTACAATAAGCGACACAGAATGTCTCCTCATCAGAGCAGACAAACATCTCATCCAAAATTAAAGATATTTCTAATTTATGGAGAAAATATGCATTGATTCAACCCAGCATAGGCCTCAGCTATTAGTTATTGTTATCAGTTAGTTACTATAATTGTGTTGCATCACTATTGTTGCAAGTCAACTAAACAAATTATCTTATGCAGATGACATTTATGTCTGTGTGCACATGTTGCAACATTAGCCTTTGATCCCTGAGATGAAAATCAAGTGCTGCTGACCCTTCAACATCCATATGACAGTTTTTATGTAATACAAGATGATAATTATTTCAGACATGATGACTGAACTGTGACTGAGGGTTTCCACCTTTAACTATAGTGTCTCTGTGTCTCACAAACACAGATTCAGATAAACAGAGTTTAGAGTTTCATACATACACAAAGCTAACTAACCAATCCTGTCAACTTCCTGACAATCTCATCAGCGAAAGCTACCATCACCACAGCCGCTAACACTGCGTCAGCTACCACCATTTACTAGCCAGCAAACAACATAAATCATACTTCTGATGATGCAAACGATAAAGGTATACACTAATAAACACTGCCGATCAGTTCTCAACAGACTTACCAGACAGAACTGGAACGCAGGGTGATAGCATCAGCACAACATGCTGGTCTGTTGATAAGTGCAGCTGCAAAGCTTGTAAATAGGGTTACACATGATTTTATCTGTTCTGAATGTGAGCTCTCTGTTATCACTGAAGATGCACTTAACCTTACCCTTTGACTGCTTTGATAGAGGTAGGGGTTAATCAGAGCAGACTAAAACAAAACTAAATAGAGAGGGGAAGAAAAATAAAGGTCTGTTAACTTCTGACAGAAATATAGATATCTGTCACTACTTGAGGAACTACATTATATGAATACTACTGTAGATCCATTTGCAGTAAACAGTATAATTGAAACTGTTCCAATCAAATCACTTTGAAAAGAAGAGTCCCAAACTGGTTTGATGCAGTGACATTAGTGGTTATAGGCCTGGTACCACTGTTATGGTCCAGTGAGAAACATGTAGAGATAATCAGTGATTCTAGAGATGGTGGAGTGTCATCAGCAAACACGAGAATGGAAACCTTAATTTAGATCAGTGATTAACTGGATACCATATATCACCATTCCCTGGGTAGCGGATGGGTTGTCTCGGTTTCCAGCACTGATGAGCAGCATACTAACTGGGTTAGGAGAAAAACAGAGCACTTTGGGAAATAAAACATAGTTTTGTTTTCTGAGTCAGATCAAAGATCTGGTTCCATGTCAGCGAGCACTGTGGGTGGATCAGAAGATCAAAAGATTCAGTGTTAGAATGAATGCAGGAGGTCCGTGTGCTTTCAGCCTGAGGATGACCTTCACCAAAGAGAGAGAGAGATAGAGAGAGATAGAGATAGAGAGATGTATATGTTATGTATGTGTATGTATATGTAATAGTGATACAATATTTTTCCAGTTGTCTGAATATCCATGTAGGTATGAGTGAATATAAAAGCACCCCGTTATTATTAATATTATTATTAAATCACTCCTTAAACTCCTTGATCTGCAGGGATTTGACATATTTCTTAATGGTTTGTGTTCTAACACAGCGGTTTTCAAAGAGCCACAAGGGTCACTAGGGGGTCCTCAGCAAATTGGAAGAAAGACAAGAAAAAATGCAAATAGCAAAAGTAAATGCTCTTTTCTAATTGCCATGCTCATGCTCTGTTAGTGTTGACTTGAGCCATCAAGCTGTTCTAGTCCCCGAACTAGCTGGTGCTACAAATGCGAACAGGGAAAAGGGAAACCCCCGATAAAAAGACCTGTTGAAGACTGCTGCAAAAAAAAACAAACAAATAAACAAACAAAAAAAATCAGAACTCCTGGCCAACTAAAACTTGCAAGTAAGGCAGCATACATTAAGTTTGGCTTTACCACCACACAGAAAAATGTCTATGACTGCCCGAAATGTGTCCTCTGCCTTGAGAACCTCTCAAATAAGTGTTTAAAAACAGGGCTGGGCAACTCATTCCACAAAGGGCCGCTGTGGCTGCAGGTTTTTGTTCCAACCAAGCAGCAGCACACCAGACTTGACTCATTTAATCAACTGATCTCAGTCTTCAGACAGTTGATTAGTCAAACTGTGTGCTCTTGGTTGGCTGAAACAAAAACCTGCAGCCACAGTGGCTCTTTGTGGAATGAGTTGCCCACCTCTGGTTTAAAAACTTCAACGTCACATGAGTCTGTTATTGTGAATGTTGTCATGAGCAATCAAATCCAAACAAATATAATTATCACTGCATTGATAAGTAAGAAAATACATTCAAAAGTTGATGTTTCTTTACATATTTCATAGTACTGCCGGTTGGTCCCCAGTCAGAAGCTGTATGCTCTTCAGGGGGCCGTGGCATGGAAAAGTTTGGGAAGGGCTGCTCTAAAACACATCATCAGTTATGTAAGGAAAAGACAGGAGGGTAATTTCCTGACTTATATGTTTCAGAGAGAGAGAGAAAGAAAGTCAAAGAGAGAGAGCAGACCAGCTTGTAAACTTGGCTCCGTGCTGCATGTTTTAAACATACCTGGTTCTAGGAATATGCCTGAGGGACTAAGGAGGGCTACATACACATACACAGTGGTTCTTTCAAAGAGAACCCCCGCTGCGTACTGAAGTCGAGTATTCTCCTGTGTAGCGACATATTTCATAATGATCCATAACATCAAAACAATTTTCAGAGCTCTATTTCAGTTTCAGGGCACATCGTCTGAAATACCACTGCCAGAGCCATGGTCAGATATGTAGTTACTTTTAATCATGAGTATTTTAAAAAGCAGTTTTAATTGATACTGTAGTTCTCAGTCACAGCGGTAAAGGATAAATACTGTGGGTGAGAATATTAGAAATTCTGACTAAGTTGGTCTAAAATCTGACTCATCAATGAAACTTTTTTTTTTCCCGACAACAGCCACCATCTTTTTCAAAGGATGATTGGCAGGCAGGGGATCATCTCTACTGCCGTCATCAGCTGCTTACCTGAGTTTGTGTTGTCTTTGCATATCAATAAACAGGGCAGAGCTGGGTTCCCTCTGGGACCGTCTGGGACACTACCTGTTCGTACAAATATTTACCAGAACACACATGCACTGTCGTCATCTGCTCCAAGCAGGTCAGTGGTACAGGGTGGATTAAGTGCATGAAGCATAGACTGTGTGATATGTATGTTTATGCACTGATAAGCAGTGGCTGGAAGTTGCTAAATATGTTGACAGTTTTCTTTTGTATGTCTCTCTGGGTCTATGGACACTGTCTGTCCTTGGATCTACAAAACAAGGACAAAAATTTCGGAAACAAAAAACTACAGAGGTTAGTCTAAGATGGACAGACACCTGATAAAAAAAAAGCAAAAAAAAAAAAAAAAAAAAAAAAAAAAAAAAATCATTATGCTCCAGTTCTTCACTGTGTTTTTACTGGTTTGGATGAATGGATGAGTTTCCATGAATCGTTCCCATCCCTGTATTCTCCAAAAAGAACATTCTGCGCCATTATGCACATTCCTCATATGGAAATCTTTATCATCATTTTGGCCCTTGTTGCATTCTTTTAAATGTAATTGAAGACATAAACTGTTCACTACGTTCTTGTGTGGAGAGGTGGTTCATTTAAGGCAGGGGGGCATCCTATCAGAAACATATGTTGCTGTTCTTACTTGTACTGAAATTGCAGCATTCAACCCCCCAGTCCAAATCTTTAAAGTTTGTACACAAGTACAGGTTTATGCAGACAAACACTGTTCAATGTTCTGATCTAACCTTGAAATTATATCACCAACGTATACAACAGGGAGCACATTATTCCTCTTTCCTTTCCTCTTTCCTTATTACTCTTTCCTTGCTTGATTGTGAGGTATTTGTAAAAGTGACATGATCCCTCACTGCCTTCCCACCCACAACCACCGAACAAGGTCCCAGATTTGATGAAGTTGCCTTGTAGTGCTTTTGAGCGACTTCTGTCAGACACTGACAAGGGATTTCTGCTGATGGCTAACTGCTTTTCCACCATCACCACCACCACCACCACCAGGTGATGTCATATTTAACATTGTTAGGATGATAAGAATATAATACTTTGAAATTATCAATGCATTTGTGCACTGTCTATCTGTTGTTTTGGGATTTTCTGTCAGCCGCCCAATTCTTCTAAGCTGGCACAAACTTTCACCAGGACAAATTTGATTACATTTTGGGGGGTCAAAGGTCAAGGTTGCTGTGACTTGCAAAATATAATTTGGCAATTGTGAATGCAACATCTTAGTAATGCCTTGAGGGATCAGTCACCTGATGTTACGAGAAGCAAACATATAAACAGACATGAGTTGTATAGAGGTGTATGCAGTCCAACCACCAGGGACACACAAACATTCACATGAGGAACATTCACACTTTCAACCTTGAGAAATCCGTAGCTGACAATTCATGTTAAAATCCTCCAGTGTGCTAAATTCAGTGTCACCATGTTTGATGCTTCTTTACATAACAGCAGTGTGATAACTTATGGTCTGGTTTGCCCCCAGATGATCTGATATTTCACAGACTGTGAAATATCGTTTTTTAGTTTGGATTTATGAAGTGTGATCAACATTTATGTGGATTAAATATGGAACATTAAGAAATGGCATAAGTGGCAGGAGGTGATGACCCTGCCTGACCTTTAGCGTTATGACTGGACAGGTAATATTCAAAAGTTTATCTGTCTGGTTCAAGAGTCACCCAGATAACAATGTGCCAGACTGAGTTGCAGCAGAGTTGTAACCTTTCTACTCGCTCTTTCGCTCAGCCAACTATGTCGCTCCATACACTCACATCTGCCTCCCCAGCAATTTCTGTTCTGTTTGGTCCTGCAGCTCTGTCAGCACACTTAATATAAAGGGTAAAAGGACAGTAGAGATTATTATAGTCATCCCATGTGACACAAGTGTTCACCTAGACTCACGAACAAACTGATTAGATCCAGGAGGTCAAAGGTCAAGGTCAGTGTGACCTCACAAAACATTTTTAATCATTACTCAAGACTTCATAGAGATATGATAAATAAAAATATGAATATATTTTTATCCATTGTAGAAGCTGTATGTGAAGATAGTGGCACTTCAGTGACATTTTCAGAAATAATAATGATAACTCTAATTTAATTCATTATGAAGAGACATTCAACATTCCCGTAACCTGCAAACTTCATGGAGACAGCAAGAGCTGCAGCAACAGTAGGCCAGCACAGATGCAGCTGATGTGAACACACACACACACACACACACACACACACACACACACGTGCGTGCGCTTCTATCCTTTTTTATCACACACATGCACATACACTTACACAACCACATATGCCTAATGGCCCACAGATGTGTTCTCAGCGCTTGGCTCTGTGAAGAGTATATCTTGACGACTGCCAGTTAGGGCTGCCTGGTCTTCACAGAAACACAACAAAAGAAATAACACACAAGGTGCAGATGTAGATGCAGAGCATTTAAGATAAAACCTTTCTAGACTGAAACGTGGATTTCTGGTTTCTGTTGGAGCCAACATGTTGGACATACTGTACTGTGTGTGTATCTGAAGGTAAGAATTAGGTTATACCTATCAAACAGGTGCCAGGACCAATTCATTACCTCCCCAACACAATCATGACTGTGCTACAAACATATGTGCTATAGACTATGCTACTGATTATGAGTTTTCATGTGAGCACAGTCATTAGTCAAACATGTGATGCCAGACACTGTCATTCAGTGGCAACTTGTATTTTGGGTGCCTGTATCCCATGTGACTCAATCATATTGTTTGCCACAAAAATATTGCTCAGCTCTAATTACTGTGGATAGTGATTAGTACAGGGGTCTAATATTCATTGTCTTTGTCTATAAATAGCCCGACATCCCTCCGTTGAGGTAATTCACTGAGGGAAAGCTCTTTGTAATTACAGAAAGCAAAAATAAAACATTTTTTATTCTAGGCTGCTGCAGCGTCTCAGATTTATAGGAATATATATTGCTCTCAAAAGACTGGAAACATCCTGTACTTTTGTTTTTGTCAACATCCCACCAACAATTGCTGTACTATAATACTAATATGTATTGTGTGTTATTGCCCTCCACCTCAGAGCTCCATTGTTGTTCAAAAACTATTAAAACACATCAGTGAACAACACTGTTCCTTCATTACCATGAACACATTCACTGTGGTTTATTTTGTCTCAATTCCACATACACCGTCCTGCTGCCCCAAATACCCACTGGAGCGATATCAAAGCATCAGAGTTGTTTTAATCTCCCTGTAAAACTAGTCCCAAAATGCAAGCTTTAAGAGTAGACTAATAGCTATTTGTTGCACAAAACACAAGTCTTTTGCAAAAATAATAAGCTATAATCTGAGTATTAAACCACAGATTTCAGACACAACTAGTCTACTGCAGAATGTTGTAAGGAAACCCATGTAAGCTAGATGCCACATAGCAGCAAGCACACTAAGTGTTATAACTCCTGTAGACTAGCAGCTCGCTCACCTGTAAAATAATGTCACAAACTCACAAAGAATCAGCACACAAATAAAACTTTCACCAGTCTGTTAGACATGTGTTGATGCATGCATGTTTGTATTTGTATAAGGGTGCTTGATAGAGCAGATGTATACGAGTAGATGTATACATATACATGATTGTATATGTATGTTTATGCGGTATAGAGCCACCATTATCAATAACAATTGTCACTCACTTTTGCTTCATGTCTGCACTGGGTTCTGGGTTGGGGTGAGGGAAAAAGAAAAACTAGAAAAAGATTTAAAAGCAAACAAACAAACAAACAAAAAAAATACTACCTTGCTGGCTTATATTGTGTGGCCTCAGGAGCATTTTTTCCCCAGAACAGTGAACAAACAGCTAAATATTACAGCACTCATATTATTGATCTGGAAGTATTTAATAAAAACAATGTTGACATATTTGTTTCTTTTCAGTTTTATTTGTAAATGCATCTTGGATAGAACAAAGAAAAATATATATAATATATTCATATGTACTGAAATGTTAAGATATGTACACATTTAGATTTAAACTAGAAATCTCCACAACCACTGATTTGTTTTTACGATATGATATCAGAATAGCCTTGTGTCTTTCCTGGATGTAGCAATGTACACGTCTGCATATTTACATACATTCATAGGATGCGATAAAACACCTGTGTTCACACAAGCATGAAAAATTCATTCTTACATAAGGAATGGTATACAACATTGTGTGGCTTAGCTTGTTGTCACTTTATATACATGAATTATGCATGGACAGCATCGTCCCACCCCGAAGTATTCACAGCGGGGCGTGATGCACATAGAAAACAATGTTGGAGAGCAACTAGGGCATTAGAAAGTGTGTCATGGCCTCAAAAGGGGATGTTGTGACTACATTTCCCAGAAACCCATTGTCCTAGTTGTTCAGCACCACGGTGTGTAGCATGTCCATTGATGTCTTCTCAACATGAACTGACTGCCAGCTGAGGTCAGAGGCTGTTGATGTGTCTCCAGTAACAGATTAGGTAGAGTTGAGGCAGCTTTTGTGTCAAGTCTTCAGAAAAATTAACAATTCAGAACAATAATAATAGCAGACTGAGACATTCAGGTTCATGGCTGTGCACAGAATGACATGTATGACACCTGTAATTATGGATCACCAAAAGCCTGATTTCCAAAACCATTTGGCTCTGTGGTACAGTAAGGCCAGAGAAGTGATAAAAATAGATTATCAGCAAGTAGGTACATGTGATAGCTTCATAAAACAACAACAACGACCACTTAACACTGATCAGAAGGCAGGTTTAACAATCACTGTGCGTATAACCTTTGACTTTTGCATTTCTTGTGTTGCTCTGTCACTCTCCTTCTCGAGTCTCAGCAGGTTTACAAAGTTGCTGTAAAGTCCTGGCAGCTTATTTGAGAGTTCCCTTTTTCCTTACGCAATCAGTAGTTCATGTTTATGTAGTTCTACAGTTTTCTACCTGTCCATGGACACCAAGCTGACTGACAAAGATGTTATCCAACATTTCTGTGAATGAGCTGTGGTGTAACAGAGCAAAAACAAGGGCAGGGCTATCAGAGAAACCCTCACAGGTCTTTGGACCCCAGGAAGAACAATTATGACTCTGATAGCAGCTGATGGGGATCCCAGTGAACTTCAGGCAAACTTCCTAGACATTGCATAAGACAAGGAATGTACAGGACATTGGCAGCTTTCAGGAAGATAAAAGGCAGCTGTTTTTATCCAGGTAGAATGGACGTAGACCATAATAATCCAGACAGAAGGAAAATAAGTTTCTTCTTATCTTATCTTCTGCTGAAGCAGGAGATAAGGGCAGAACAAACCATGCTGTGCGTAATACAACAAACCAAAGTGCCAACAGCAACAACAACGTTCATCTAAGTACAGGCAGGATGGTAACTGTGGTGACTTACTTTGTACAATAAATTAGACCAATCACAGATTGCTGAAATAAAAAAAGAAAGGCGTTCTTCTGCCCAAAATTGTGACACCTTGCTCCTGTGGCTTACATCCGTATGAGATTGATCCCAGCGTTCCCAGTGATCCCAGTGCTGCAGGCAGGGGGAGCGGAGGGTTCAGTTTGCTGAGCGAACTGTCCGGCTGCTTCGTGGAAAACGGTGGACTTTGATGTGTTTGGACAGGTGGTCGCTGCGAGCAAACTTCTTCTCACATACAGGACACTGGTAGGGCTTGACCCCCGAGTGGGAGCGCCGGTGTCGAGACAGCTCATCCGACCGCGAAAACCTGAGAGAGAGAGAAGAGGAAGATGTTTTATATTTGAGTCAGACAATCTGAAAAAGGGGAATTACTTGACGTTGAACAAAGGCTGGCATTTGTGAGGGTAACATCTCTCTTTTCGCTCTGTTTTTGGTTTCCACCACTTGTTCCATTATGCTGCTCGCCGGCCATTTTCTATCTCTCTCTGCTCTTTGGAGCTGAGCAGGTAACATACAGTAGGTTTTGGTGATTGATGGCTGAAAAACAGCTGCCTACTGTGACTGGGAATAATGAGAGCAATGAGAGGGAACAGCCACAGGGAGTAGCAGAGTGGATAGACCCCTTCCACACTACCAACTTTGTTTTTGTAATAACATTCATTTTGAGTCTTTTAACCCTTTTTTAACATCAGTGCTTCACTCAAGTTAAAAACAAAGGGCAAATGGAGTCAGTGAGGAACCACGTTTTCCAGGTCTTCATTCTTCTCCATTTTATAGATCAACAGGCCAAAAACAAAATTTTCTAGTAGAAAGCAGGAAGTTTCACCACTGCAGCTGCACTCCAGCTTCCTGTTGGTGGCATCTTTCCTTTTCCTTTACATCTCTATTCATATACCCCACTCATATCAGTCAAGAATTTACATTGAAAATAAAAATGTAGACTTTAATAAAGTTGCTGGCTTGACATGACGCGCTCGCTGTCACTGGCTTATGGAAAGCTCTGAATTCTAACACAGTTGGCAAATGTCATATTAAGGAGTTGCAACACAATATGTAAGACTTGAACTTGAATTCATAGCCCTGCTCATAACACTGAGATTGACTTTGTCACGCCTCTGGAAAAAGTATGGCCCAAAAGGAAACTTGCGTGTGTGGAAACCAGTCATCACGTCTCCTTTGTACAAACAACTGACATTTCATGTGATAAACACATTTATCTTTACACACTGTATGTGAAGAATATTTTACTGAACTCAGCTTGACAGTTGCCTTCAGTTCATGATGTAATGAGACAAAAACGTTCTTTCCATCATCTTTATTGTTATTACATATTCAGTCCTGGCAGCCTCACTGTTTTCCCCCAGCATGTACACAGCATTTCACCAAGACAATTTAACAGCATAATTATCTATCACAATTTGATGTAGCAACTGTCCTCTAACTCATTTGGACAAGCACAACACTGCAGCAGGGTTTATTGTGCCGGGCAAACAGTATTTGGCGGGAGTTACAGGGATGACAGCTCCAGCTCCTTCTTCCCAGCACACTACTTCTCTGAACCTGACTACAACCAGATGTTGCTCTGCTCACCTTGACAAGATGATGAATTGATACAGTTGCACAGTGTAATTAAGAACAACACTTGGAGGAGCAGCAGTAAAAAAATAAACAGTGCAGGCTGACATGTGTGGATACAGCAAGCTCACTTCTGGGGGATTTATTAAAACTGCTGTAATCATAGACATGATTAAGGTACATGCAGCATCAAACACTATCTCTATCTGAAATGCCTACACTATTCTTACAATGAAACCAGTACCTAGGGTACATAGGGTTTTCACCCATCCTGACTGTAGCAAATATGAATTGTCACAGTTTTTTGTGATTTCATAGTTTCAGTAAAACCCAAGTTGTTTTCCTCTATCACTTTTCCTCTTGATTCTGTCCAATCCTGTGCTAAAACTGCATTTATACCCAGAAACTGCCACATATCCACAGTCATGACCCCATGAATATGGGCGACACCAATAGCTGAGGGATTAGGGAGTGTACCAAGTGGATGCAGATGCAGAGCAGAGCAGTTGCCACAGCTGTTTGAAGTTAACATTTATTCATTTACCTGCCATGTTACAAAAGCACCAATAGTAAATAACAGTTAGGGCCTGAATCTGGATAAAGGTACTGTTTACTTTTGTGCATTGATCCCTGGAGTCCCTGACCTCCTGGAGGATGTGAGAATGAAAATTATATAAATATGAAAATTATTTATCCTCGATCATGTTTTATATCTAAGGCTCTGTAAAGCACTTTGAATAAACCTAGTGTATGAAATGTGCTATGCAGCACACAACATTCAGAGCAAAGCTAACCAGCAAAGTGGAAGTCAACCTCTGTGGAGGCCTGGGCTGACATTGTTACGTGCTTGAATATAGAGTACCACAAGCAGTTCATCTTACAATCCAGTCATTCCCTCGCTGTTCCTCCCAGTCTAAGTGTGGAACCTTGACTGATCCCTCTCCTCCCTTTCATGCTGTATGGCAGCCTGGACGTTCCTAGCCCACAGTCATGGTTACTATTCAACACTTTGTGTTTGTTCACTCCACTTCCCCACTGCTGTTCCCTTCAAGTGACTGTGTGCAAAACTGAAAATCTCAGTTACTCTCTGCTGCTCGCTCCATTTGCTCGCATCTCCCAGACTTTTCCCAAACTTTTCTTTCCTTTGGTCAGCCCCCTCATTTACCCCATCACATACAGTGGATTACACACACACACACACACACACACACAGTGGTTCTCACCCACACACTTCCATCCAAACTAGATCCTGCCTTTTGTGCACAGACAAGAGCCCTTTGTTCGTCAGAAAACACAGCCTGGATTACTACTGCACAAATTTCTCCAGCCCCCCCGCCCCTCCCGTGTAATAGGACAAACTTGTACAGCATTACAAAGACAGGTGGCAGGTTGCCAGGTTGGCTCTATAGTCAAATGGACCAAAACAAATCATTTACGGATATTAATGATTTGCTCAGTACCTGAATGAAAAAAGAGGGATTATAAATTAATGAATAATTAAAGATTCAGTCTCCTCCAACACTGATCTCTGTAAGCTGCAGCAGATAGAGGCCAAAATGCATAATGGCTAACAGGCTAGGAGGCTCTTTGACTGCTGTGCTCATGCACAAGTAAATATGAGCTACATAATATGGACACAATGTCATACGTTAATACGTATGCCAAATCATACCACATATGGGCTCAACTTGCTCTAAAACTGAAGTTGTAGCAACAAAGAAATTGAAGCAAAGAAATTAAAAAAAAAAAAGGTAGCCAGGAAATGTTCTGACTTAACAAAAATATTCTATTGATAAGACCAACTTCTAACTTGGGCTTCCTGAAATAAATGTAAAATGTCTTACAATTGCCACATAATGCAGAATACATGGTGTCTTTCTCTCACCACATCATAAACCTTGTCTTTTTCCACACACTCCACCCACTGTTTTCTCCTCACTCAAGAGCTGTGTTATACGAGTGTTACTTTTAATATGGGCTCTAATACAGATTACACACTACATGTCCTAAAATGTCATTTGTAAACAATTCTATTAGGTGACTCAACATGTATTCTTTTCCACCAATATTAGCAAGTGTGTGTATTTTAAACTTGGGTAAACCAACTAAGAAAAGCTGATTGGATCCTTTTTCCACTGGCAGTCTGTTTGGACTGAGGACACACAAAACTGCAAAGAGCGATGTCATCACATGCACTTACAAACACCGACACAAGGGAGAAAGAGTGAGGCGATCTCCACCATTCAGACTAGTAAAGTGCTTGGTGCTCCTTTCCTAGTTGTTCTCTTTGTTAAGCTAAATATCTGATAATCACAATTTGACACATTATGTCTAAATGCCTGAATAAGCTGTTTGCTGTGTATTCAAACCCAATAAAAGTACCACAAATGAAGTCACTTGTCATGAGTGAATGTTACAACATTGTGTCAATAAATAGTTGTATTCACATTCATTCACAAACACATTCTGCTCATGCTGCAGTTGCAGCTGCTGTGGCAACTTGAGGCACTTAAACAAGCAAAGAAAGTGTCTCACTGATGAAGACATCCAAGTTCTCTCTCTGTGTTTCTCCATTACACGCAGCAGGTCCCAAATTAGATCTTGCAGCTTTATACTTAGCATATACAAACACATACACTCACACACACACACACACACACTGATACTGCCCCAGCAACTGCACAGCTGTCGTGTCTCAACAGGAGGTGCCCATGCTGTGCCCATGTGACTCCAGCCCTCATGCTCTACCCCAAGTTTATTTTATATCTATTAAAAAAAGACAGGCCTGCTATTCTTGCACATCCCAAGATATCTCACTATGCCTGTGTGTGTGTGTGTGACTGTGCAAGCAAATGTTGCACCTCACGTCATTGAAATTAACACTGTGGAGGCTGCATGACAGCCATTAAGAATTCTTCAGCTCCAGGGCTTAGTGTAAAAGAAAACAAGATGAGAGTTTGTGCTTGACTTTTCTATCACATATCCTTGACTAACCGTTTTCTTCCACAGACATTATGTATAATAACTGTTACGTATAATGACTTTTATGTTAACAAGCTGCTTCCCTCGTTTTTAGTTTAATGGAGCTTTAGGGAGGGTGTGCCCCCCCGCATCAGTGCTAATACATGACCCTCAAAGTGACAACTCAGTTCAAGTGTCAGTGAAAACCTTCTCTGAGCAACATGACATTACGGACAGCACATCGACATGGCACACTGACATATAATTACTGCTGCTTCCAGATAGGACTCACTGACAAGTGGGGGTTAAGCCTTTTCCAAACATTCACATGCATTAGAGTATGTTGTTACTGATTAGTCCTGCTAATACGCAAATATTTAAACAGGTTTTATATAACCAGACATAAATATGAGGCAATCCAGTGTCTCCCACATAGTTTTATTTGAGGTGGCAGCTGATGGAGCATGGGAGGGGGCTAATGCTCCACTGCAAATATTTTAATAGCATATCAATAAGAGAACTATACTAATATATTGATAAATGTATGAAAAGGTGTAAATGAATAACTATCAATGTGTAGAGCTCAATTTTTTACCTACAAATTCCCACCTATGTATTGTGATTGGCCAGTGAACCTGACGCACACAGAGTCCCTAAGTGTTATGTGTTCTGTGTTGTGTATTTGGATGGTTTACTGTTGACTATCACTGTTGACACTGGGGCAGGTTGACACATATGAATACATGTGTGGGGAAACACTGGACGGGCTCAGAAAAATCTAAAGATAACATATAAGGCTGAAGTAAGTGACCTCCCTCCCCTGTACCCACCTCCATCCACAGTCCTGCCAGTTACAGGCGAAAGGCTTCTCCCCCGTGTGCCTCCTCAGGTGGGCCTTCAGGTGGCTGCTCTTGGTGTACATCTTGCTGCAGCCAGGGAAATTACATTTGTGCATTTTTATAAGATCCGACACTGGATTCTTCTGGAACTTTTGACCTCCAAAAATCCCTGACCCCTGGCTGGCTGAGCTGTCCCCCAGGCCAAGAGGTTTGGCTGCAATGGGGACTGGAGCAATGCGGACAAACTTGGAGGAGATATTGAGGTTAGGGGAGGGCAAGATGTGAGGAACCAGGGCAAAGGTCTGACCTTGGATGTTGACCAGCAGCTGTGCAATTTTGATGTCTGAGGCTCGGGGAGGCTGGGCTGCCGCGGTAACAGGGGCTACTGTGGGCTCCTGTTTGATCTGAAGCGGCTGGATCTGTAGGATGACTGGCATCCCACTGCTGCTAGCACTACTGTCAGCCGATGAAGGTTTCTCAACAGATGCATTCTTGGCTTCTGTGCTAGAGTCATGTGTAGGGTTAACTGGTGTTGCTTTGGTCTCACTGGAGGCAGCGGTGCTGACGGTGGGGACAGTTTGGTCTGAATACTTGGCCTCTGGTTCCAGCTTGGACTCAGAGGACGCCTCAGTGGACCACTTCAGGCCAACTTCTACACCAAGCACTTCCTCCAGACCCACCCCCAACCCAGAGCAGCCCTCTTGGACCTCCTGCTTCATTGTCACCACTTCCATATTCTCCTCTAGGAATTCTTCAATCTCCTCCAGAGTGGGCTGAAAACCCCCAGGTGGTTCCTCTGTCTCCACATTGGACCAGTTGAGGTATCCAATATTTTCCTCCTTTACAGGCCCACGTTTGGCACGCTCATCTCTCCATGAGTCGCACAGGAGAGTCGATAATGGTATCGGTGCCACAGACCCTGCAGGGACACTGCTGGTACCTCCTAAAGAGGCCTGGGACAGCAGGTGGTCCAGGATGCTATCCTGGCTCTCAGCACTGGAGTTGCTTCCATAGCTGGAACTGAGCACCTGGGAGTCTGGGCTGGAGCAGGAACGAGGGCTGGACAATTCACTCAGGTCGTCCTCTGAGAGCGGTGATGGCATCACCTGGTAGGAGCCCAGATCTGTCACCATGTCAGACAGCCGGTACGCCGCTGGAGAGCCACTGTAAGGAAGAAAAGTCTCCTTGCTCAGTGGGATGTTATCTACCATCCCTGGCTAGTGTCAAACCTCAGTCTCTAGTTGTCTCAAGAGTTTGTGCTTTGAATAATTTGTAAGAGATAAATTCCTTGTGTGGCTGGAAAAGACAGGTCCAAAAAACAAGGGTCACCAAGGTCACACGTTCCACTCGGGTGAGAACTGAAACACCTGGTGTTCGCTGTCAGACTGGAAAAAAGTAAACGTCGGGGAAACACTCAGTCCAAGGTCTCCAACCAGGGCACGGTGTGTCTATGTGAAAAGAACAAAACAGACAGACAGAGGTGCGTTAATCATAACCCCACATGGGCCAGCTGCTCAAATTCAAAACAATATGGTCTGAAAGAGTTTCAGGTGATTGTATATCTTTTGGAAATGCAGGTTGCTCGTCACAAAAACAGTCAAGATGGAATAAAGTTGATCTTTTACTGTGGTTGTCATCAAGGACAGTCCCAATATACTATCCCAATATGTATTTCACTAAGTCCTCCAGTGGAAATGACAGTATCAACTGTTTGAAACTGTCTGACCCATAGGAATATGAGAGCAGGCAGAGCAGACTTTGGGCGTCATGGTAACAACAACAATAATAATAATAAAAACACAGTTAATGTTGTGGAGGGGTCATGGTTTGGTTGGGTTTAGGGACAACTTGGTTGGGTGTAGAGACCATGGTACCTAGGTAGCCTTTGTTACAATAATAACATAGTTAGGGTCACATTTCTTCTTCCTCACTAGCATCACAATAGTATTCCTGCTGCATTTGTCTCAACCTTTCTCTTAACCTTGTTTCACCTCAGTAATCCTACTTGTGATTACCTAGACTTAACTATGTTTTGTCAAGCTTAGTCTGTGTTGTGTCTTCTTCTTCTTAGCCCTCTTTTCTGTGTACTATCAGCACAGCAATCATTTTGAAAAGGAAATATCAGGGTTTTTTTTACTTTCTCCTCACATTACCCCATCTAGTACACGTCTTATAACACAAGCACTGTTACCTTTGTTAACCTTGCTAAAGAAACCAATCCAGTGTTACCATAGAAACTTAGGGTTTGTGTTTTATTTCCTATATGGACTGTATATAACACTCTGAATTTCAAAATTCAGTCACATTTTTGTTCATTGTTTTATCTTATGATTTCTTTCATCCCATGATTTTGTATTATAATGTATATTCAATACTAACTTTCACATCATGTTGTCACTTCTTTACTTACATACATGTGTATCAGCCCACAGTTCTCACATACCGATTTCATTGTCATCATTGTTGAACTTCACGCCTTCTTTACTGTCTTGTTGTAATGCCATTGTTTTCCAGTTTATTATGGTGGCCAGGTTTACCACCAGATCTTTAAGTTTTGACTTGTTTCATGTATCAAACTGAGCCTATATGCAGTTCAGCTTTGTCATGTTTACACAATGTACATCCATACATTGTATATAAATAGGTTATTTTCCTTCAACAGTCTCTACCCCTTTCTTTTACCCTCCCGCCTCTTTTGCCTCCTCCCTTTCCAGGGGCCCCTGAATGCATGGTCTCAGTGACCGAGAGTAAACCCAGTCAGAGGAGGAAGAAAAAAGAGGAAGGAAAAAACCATCAACATTATTATCAGACAACACCACAGGGGGCAGTCGGTAGCAGTGTGGCTCCTCTGCTGCATGCATAAATCACCTGGCCGCTTGTTTACGGTACAGTTAAAGTGCCCGAATCAGTCAAATCGCTGCAGAAAGGAAACGGTACCAGATGTATTTCACATACCAGTCACTTGATGCAGAATGTAGATTAATAAGTTATTATCGCGATATATTTGAGTATATACATTACTCATGTGCACAAGGTGTCATCACTCAATGAGTGCAATCTCATGCAAAACTCTGAATTTTAACAGGTTTGAATCGTGACTCTTCGTTTGCAGACGGCGCGAAGTGCATACAAAAGACCAAAACAAGCAGAATTCATTCATTTACACTGTGATGATCCACCATGAACTACATGCTGTGTTCTCCTGCCAGTGGTCTGCGCTCATCATAACGCATGAGTTGACGCGCGTCTCCGCTTCTCAACGTAAACATGTTTTCGTCCAGCGCCGCCGCAGCATATGGCAACGAGCAGAAACACGCGCACCCTGCAGCACAGCACGGAGCCAACGAGCAGGAGGGGGGGGGGGGGGGGGGGGGGTAAAATCCTCCACACTCACCTTATTCCCTTAGAGTAAAGCCCAGTCCGGTGCAAAGAGCGCGGGGAGGCTTGTTTGTATCCGCAGTCTATTCCCAGAGCAGAACTTGCCCTTGAGACTCGCCATTCAGCAGCAGCGGCAGCAGCAGGAGGAGCAGCAGCAGCATTGGTCTGGACTGTGTGCGCTCACCGAGTTGTAGCTATTATATGACTGTCACATGACTGCCAGTGTGGTACAGGGTTACTGTAGTAAGAAATAAGAGGCTGTCGCTGAAGGCTCGTCCCCGCTCTGCAGCCTCATTGGACGGCGGCGGTACGGAGGCGGGTCGTCCGGCCTGTCAGTCAGAGTCAGTCCGCTGCGTGGAACAACATGTGGGGCGAGAGCTGTAAACGGTTATCACGGATAATAACGAGCGCAGAGACGTGGAAGTGGGTCAGTGGAGGATGAAAACACCTGTAATGATTTCATAAGACTTCAGAATGTCTAATATCAGATTGATTTATGATTCATCTGATTTGTTGGTTTTTTACAAAAATAAATATAAACTATAACTTTTCCATTTGTTTGTCCAGAAAATAAAACTGTGACAAAAGCTGTGAGTAATAAAAGATTTGACATTATGAGTTTCAATGGGAGATAAGTGGTGTAAAGTGTTGTTTTGATGCATAGTGTTGATGCTGCAAATCAACGTCCTGCCCTGTCTGGCCTAACTTACAATAAATACAGTGATCAATCAACCTCTCTCTTTCCTGCCCCCAAGTGGACACATGTATCTGTGAGAAAGCCAAAGACAGCCTATAGGTGGACAGGAAGTTCTGTGAAATATAGTCCAATACCAGCACCAGTGAGTAAAACCCACAAAACTGTGGATGCTGACCAGTTTTGGAGCCCTGAGTAACCTTGAGAGTATTGAGAAAATACTGGTTCGAGGAGAAAAGTCAGCGAGCCGGTGAGTGTGTGGTTCACAGAAAACAGAATGTGTTACAGTAAATGGATGTTATTAGGCCTACCATGTTGTGCAGCGGCCAGAGCAGCATGTCAGGCTGATCCCACTTGACCCCTTAATCCAACCATCAAACAGCTGGAGTCACAATCCACGAGACTGTGTCTGCAGGCGGGTGGTGGTGGTTGTGGGGGGGCCTGCCTAGTTCGCAGATTATAGGCTTGGTCTGCAGTGATGAAAATGCTGCTGATTCAAAGGATTAGCCACTTTGCCCTACTTCTTGCTCTCTGTCTCTGTCTCCCCAGGGATGTGGACACTCCTGATGATAGATGTTGAAATCTGGTTCCAGTTTTCCTCTGGTTATGGTAGCACAAGCCTGATGAGGAGACAGCAGAAAACTCAGCAGAAGACTCTCAATAGTAAATAAAGGAATTGCTTGGTACTATTCTACCCTTTGGGCCACACATGATAGTTACAATCTCCACTTTTAACTTGTTCCTCCTACTGCAAATATCCAACATCTGACCCCACTCAGATCAGTATAACTCAGTAGCATTTCTAGGACCTAAGATCTAAGAGCTGACATACAGGTTTATTGCACCCAGATACTAGTTACTGACATTTTGTCAATACATAAGGATAGCTCTTGGAACAGAGTAGTTATTGTGTATATACACAATAATAAGGTAAGTTCACGAACCACTGCAAATGTGTGGAGGTTGAGGAGAATGAAAGATCCACATGGAGCAGAAACAGTTAGTAGTGCGTGTAAAGGTCAGATAATAACTTTGTGATCATTTTGGTATATGAAAACTGGGGTCAAAAGGTTAAAGATGTAGGTGTCAGGTGACAAGAAAATCAAATGTAATATTACAACTACTAAACAGCATACATATTCTTATCATTTAGACTTTGACAATCATAAGGCTAAAATATCCTTATGAGGGTTTATATGCTAATACATGGTTGTATATTAAAGCATGCGTTAGCCAGGCATTGCCTTCTATGTTGAGGCTTTATAGGACTTGGACGCCATCTTGTGGCTCAGACACAGTAAAGGTTTCATATATTTTCTCGATTTGGGTGAACTGGCTCTTTAGCACAGGGAGGGGGCACTCTTAATCCAACTGCAGTGTGATTGTGATATTCAGGAGCAGTGGAGAGAAAGACAAACCAAAAATAACTTGACCCTTAAGGAATGTGGATAAAGGACAGCGTGAATAAGGGTAACAGTGGCCTTTAAAACATGGCCAATGACCTGCTTTAATATTGAATACACAAATGTCCAATTCTGAACTATCTTCCAGTTGTGTTTGTTCAAATTAAGTGTGTTACAGTGTTTATGTGCGTATCTGCATGGCTATAAATACGATGTTGACCAATTTGTAATGTGTTGTTAGGTTTTGCTATTTTTTTTTACTGTTCAAACTTGAACAAGCTAACAGCTAAATCTGTAAAAATCTAAATCTGTACAAGCTTTCCTTCAAGTATATATTGTTATATATAGAAAATAAGATAAAAACATCATCCAAGTGAAATGAGGGCCTCTCCAAAACCTGTTCAGATTGTGCTTTAATTCTTTAATTAATCTGCATTTGGCTCTGCCATTCTGTAAACCCACAACTAAATAATAAATAAGAAACATTAAATTATTACAAGAAGGTAGTAACTCATGACATACGTATATAAACACATGAATAACCATGTTTTAAACATGAACTTGGTACTGCCATAGAAAAATAAAGCTAACAAAAATTAAGAAATCAAAATAGCAACAAAGAAAGAAGAAAACCTGCCAGTGGAGGTGTGCACAGTGTGAGGTGTCTGTAAGGCAACTGGAGCGTAGATAGCACACAGAGTGCACGAGTGGCAATGTGGCACCATGGAATAGACACCGTTTACTGTTGACACCCACAGGACAGCCTCTGAGTGCACTCAGGTTTGATTTTGGTACAAACTGGACTGAAGAAATCAACACAACAATCTTCTGCGCAAAGCATCCTCATATCCTCTTCTCAAGGTGCGTTATCTGTGAGACCACGTCCATGGCCTTAATTCATATTGACCATGTGTCCACAAAGGCTTCCTTTCAAAGTCCTAGGAAAAGACCGGTCAAGTTTAATGGCGGATATAACATCTCAAGGTATGTCTGTTGATGTAAACTGTGGACATTGACGAGGTGCCAGAGAAATCGATCATTGCAGCAGAGCTGTGACCTCCAGCTCCGTGGGGGTCACTCCAAGTCCTGAAGGTTGATTGTGCTTCCTGTGAACTGGGAGTTGTCAGACGTGTTGTCGTCCTCGGCCATAACTGAGGGTTCCTGTGAATATTGTCACAGAGCTCAATTAACGATAAATAAAAATTCACTTCATGTAGCACTTTTCAACATTAAGTTAATTTCACTGTCACATATTAAAGCAGCATCTGTGCAATAAAGATCTACATTCATTTTAATGTCATTTCACCTTGTACAGAACACGCTACGAGGTTTTTAATCCAAACTGAGAGATGTGATGACATCCCTCCTTAAGCCTCCCTCACTGAACCTACTGGCAGAGTCCATGTTCAATACACCAAGTTGTATTATGTTGTATGTAAGTTGTATATACTTCACTTGCACTTCCACATTGTAGTAACTACAGCGTTTGTAGGTCATCTAACCAGAGGCATCAGTATCTTTAACCTGTTCTTTCCTTGTCTACATTTATGGCTTTGTACAAGTAATACAACTTTAAAAACACTGAAATGTTTATTTTTTAGAATATAACGTCATTGGATCACAAAGTGGACTTCTATCACTCCGCCTCTCAGGAATTGTGAATGAATGCTCCCTCACCTGTAAAATGTTGACAGGCAGGTCAACAGTGAGCTGAGAGTGTGAGCTGGAGGGCTGAGAGCTGAGCTGGAAGGCGAGATCACCGTCACTGGCTGGGTCGTCCTGTGCGTGCACACATTTCAAATCAGCATGTCTTTCAACGGCAGTTATGCTTCATGTGGCAAGCCGATGCAGCTGATGCTATCTCATTTAGATATGTACATCTACACATGTACATCAGGCTAGCTGGAGACAAACTGTATTGTAACCAGATCAGAGGATCTTACCTGCAACAGCTGAATCTGGACATACTGGGCCCCGGTGACAGGATCACGCAGAGTCAGACCCCCGTTGCCGGCTGTGGCTCCCTCACCATAACGAGCACCCGAGGGAGCCAGTGGTGCTGAGGCAACAGCTGCCTTTGTTCCTTTCATTTTTCTCTGGCTGGAGCTCCCTGGATTGATCAAAAACAACACCATCATGAGCGGCGGCTGTTATACAGTCACATTAGTGTCCATCTAGTGTGAAGGAGCAGCTTGGACAAAGTGTCAATTACCAGAAGAGGCTGATGGGCCTCTCTGCTTCTTCTTCTTCTTAGCCAGCTGAATGGCTCTGTAGTCCGTCCTGGCTGAGCCTCCACTCTCCTGACACACAAAATGGGTACACATTAGCTACAGATAATCATTTCCATGATCAATCATTCCACCGGTGGTTTTAGGGGTTACTTATTTGTCATTTTAGAAATTTTGCTAAGAAAAGGTTAAGTTGAGGTTAGATGTTCCAAGTGCAGTGACGCCGTAAGATACAGTCAACACATCCAAAAAACTGTGGCTACTCACGAGGAAAGTGCTTGGCGACACAGCACTGAGTTCTGGTTCTTTCTGAGGGCTGAAGCTACTACTGTGATTTGGGAAAACAAACTGGGTGAGGACTTTTCCTCCTTCTGGAGGTCCCAGAACTTCCACACAGCCCATCAGAGGCCCCACTCCCCCCTGCCCACCAACCTCCACCACCGTGGAGGGGGAAGCCAGGAGCTCGGCCACAGGAGCCACAGCTAGAGTGGCTGTGGCCTCCACGCTCAGGGCACTGGAGGAGCTGAGTGGGTGCTGCAGAGTGGGGTCCACTGAGGAACCAGCACCCTGCATGGTGAGAGCTGTGAGAGTTCCCAGGGCCTCTGGGGTGACTGTCTGAACATCATCCAGGTTCAGGGTGCCCTGTGGTGGCAGGACATCACCCACAGTTCCCTCCAGACCATGGTGGGGAACAATGTCTGCACTGGCTGCTAGGATAAGAGGGTCCACATTCTTAGCCAACGTGGTGCTAGTGCTAGTACCAAGTGTGGTCCCAACAGGGGAGGGGTCTATTGTGAGGATCCCTGAGCTGACCAGGGAGAGGTCCATGGTGAAAGTGCCATTAGAGCTGTTACTGCCAACAGGAATCCCAACTCCCATCCCAGTGCCTGTAGGCGCCGTGCCTCCGGGCACAGCAGAGAAAAGAGAGCTGAGGTCCAAGTTGGTGAGCTGGTCGCCCCCCGCAATACCAGACCCAGTAACTGTTGTTGAGTTGGAACTGATGAGCTCACTGCTGGGGGTCAATGTGGGCGTGGTCTCCATTTGGTTCAAAACATCTGGGATGGAGTATGATAATGAAAAGCAAGATTAAGAGACTACAGGACATATGAAACACACTCAGAATGTTTGCTGTTTTATTTCCTCGCTATTTTTCATTTATCTACTGGGAGTCATCAGCTAGTTAGTTACCAGGACTTAGGTGATGGTGTTTAAGCATGTGGCTCTTGAGACTGCTGCGGGAGGAGAAGTGTTTGGAGCAGTTTGCCACAGGACAGCGGGTCCTCAGGGTGCTGGTGTCCTGCTTATGCTTCTTGGAGTGGATGTACAGGCTGCTGCGTGCTGAAAACTTTGCATTACAGCCTGAGGAAAGACACACAGGAGACAATGATCATACAGAAATCACAGGATTCTCCTAACCGCTGACTTTCTCCACACAAACCATGTTACTGGTATCTCCTGTACCAACCTTCTGCATGGCACTGGAAGGGCTTGGTGCCCAGATGGGTGATACTGTGACCCTTAAGGTGCTCGGCACGGGTGAAGGACTTTCCACAGCCCTCCTCTGTGCAGACAAAGCGACGGTCATCATCATGTTTCCTGATAAAACATAGAGAGGGAGACTGGTCTCAGTGACACATTTACATACATCACTATAGGTGTAATGTCACTGATGAAACCAATTTGATTTTGAATGAGAAAACAAATATATTTCAATATAATCCAATCAATAAGATGCCAGGGTCTTTGTGCCATCACAACCTTTATGGTGCTAGTAATGCGTATAAGTGTTATGACAAATTAGTGACACATTTTACCTTAATCAAAACAATTGCAGCTCCTGTGATTTGGATATTGCATTTTGCCATATTGCCACATTGATTTATTGTGCAGCCTTGATTTATTGTGCAGCCTTGATGATTCAACAGCTTACCGTTTGTGTCGGAGCAACTTGGACATGCTAGTGAAGGACCAGCCACAGCCCTCCGAGTCACAGACAAATGGCCTCTCACCTATGAACAGGAAATTGATCATGATCAACAAGCTGAACTCCTTTTAACCAGAGTAACACATGCAGCACAGTTCAAACCTTTTACTTTGGGGATATACAGCATCTCTATTCTGAAAGCAGGGAACAGAGAGCAACACATTCAAGGCATCATGTGATTAGGGAATGACTCATACAGCCTCAAACATCTTTTCTTCTCTGAATGCTGACTACTGTAGAATTAACAAGTAAGATTTGCTTTGAGCCACATTTACTGACCCTGTACCTTTAGGCACAGAGCAGTAGTGTCTCGCTGCTGAATCGGTAGTGGGAAAGTTTCCACTCACCAGTGTGACTCCTCATATGGATCTTGAGGCGACAGGCTTTGTCATACATCTTATCGCAGCCTGGGAAGGTGCAGGTGAAGTGGCCTGTTTCTCTGAAGTGAGTGCGATTGTGGGAGAAGAGGGCACTGAAGGTGATGAAAGTTTTCTCGCAGCCTGTAGGAAATTAATAATAGATAATGGCATTAAAAACCTGTTCGACTTACGCACAACAAGTTCGTTGCAACCACAGGTTTTTAAAGACTCAACTTTCATGTATTAAGCTCTGACAAGGGGAAATTAATTGGACATTAAAACTATTTGCCCAGCTCATCTCTTTGAAATAAGCACTGAGAAGCATTGAATTGAAGGAGCAGATAAACATGACTGATGTGTATGGTCAGCATGGTCTAGCATAAACTTACACATTAACAGCTCCAAAGGCTTTGTGCAGTTTTTAATCAGGCTGCCCTATTCAGCTAATTGGCTTCGTGCAGCCATACATTATCAAACAATCAGCCAACTGTAGGTGGAGTAAATTTGCATGAGAAATAGACCACACCACAAATGAGCTTGTTCTTACCTGGAAATTCACATTTGTGGGGCCTCTGTGGCTCAAAGTGGACCCTCTGATGATTGGCAAGTCTTGCAGCACTGCGAAACCTCTCACTGCAGATCTCACAGATGAAGGAGTTATCATGCTCATGGACTTTGACATGAGCTTTAAGGTTGTACACTGTGGTGAAACGCCGCCCGCAGCCTTCAAATTGGCAGGTATGTGGTCGCTGCTTGTCATGTGACTGAAGATGACGCTTGAGTTTGTAAGAGGTGGCAAAAGCCCAACCGCATCCCTCCACAGTGCACTGGTAGGGGCGCGGATCCTCTGCGTGGTTCAGGAGGTGAACCTTAAGTTTTTGACGCGTGTCAAATGTGCTCGAGCAGCCAGGTTCTGGACAACCAAAGGAGGTCACAGTCTCTTTCTTAGACCTGATTGGTGGTACAGCATGGAAGTCCTCACTGTCACAGTCTGCTACTGCAGCTTTGGGGGATGGGATGACCAAATCAGCTTCTTTCACAGCACAGAGCACTCCAGCCTCCTGCTTGACGATGGAGCAGGAGTCCAAGGAAGTGCCCAGCTCTGATAACGAGCAGTCATCCACCAGAGCCAGCTCTGAGTCACTCACGGATAAACCGGGTCTGGGCTCTTTCTGCTGGTTGACACTGGGTACTGCTAAGGTGCTGATCTTCCCTATGGATTTAGTCCCACTGTCATAGTTGAGAAGAACAATATCCTCATGATCTTTCATGCCAAGATGCTCCTTCAAGCTGACCATGTCATCGTCTTTGTGTACATGCCCCTCTGGTGGGGCAGCGAGAGTCAGTATCCCGTTTTCTATGGTCACTATGATGCTTTGGTTGTTTATCGTGATAGTTCCGGAAAAGGTTTCACTGGCGTGCGGGCTTGTGGAGGCCGTGACCGGGTTTGCACTGTCCTGCAGCCCCGTTGAATCTGAAATAAAGTCCGAGGTATCCATGGCTTCAACGATGCCTGAGCTCCCTGAAATCAAGACACTGCTCTCGTCAATGTGGGGCTGCGGCGAAAGCTCCCTGGCCAGTTTACCATCATCGTTTTCGGTACAAATCTGGCCACAAATCTTATCGCCATATTTGTTTGTCAAAACCACGTCTTCGACAGTTTGATGACAAACACCCTGTTTGGCATTTCCCGTGACTGAATTACTCTTTAGTAAATTGAGAACATGTTCAGTTTTTTTCAAGGCCTGGCTATCGAGACAGTTCACACTGTCGTTAGATTCACAGAGAAGTACGTTACTGCTGCTTCCTACCTCCATGGAGCCACAGGGAACTGCCTTAGCGCAGTCTTGCCGTTTACCCTCTATTTTATTGCCGTCCTCAGATAACACAGTCGCTTGGTGTTTGCTCTCCTCGCCGCTGCCATCATCCTGAACGACATTGAAAACGACAAACAACTCCTGGGTGGCTCTGTCCGCTCCGCTTACCGTGCCGATGCTGTCCGACGGAGCAGCGCTTCGGCAGGCCACTGAAGGCTGCTTGGAGGCGCCGTCCTCACGCTGCTGCCGTAAAACTGGAAATGGTAACGTTAGTTGCCGCTGCGGCATCGGTTCCTCTTCCCCTCAAACAGGGGTAGCTCCATTTGCATTACAGTATCCACAGTGTCCATACCGTATTTCCAGGCAGCTCTAACCGACTCATGAGCACAAAGTAGTCCGTTCAACTCATTTTTCCTCTCCGCGTTCACGTTACCAAGTCTATCGCCCTGAAAGTTAGTTTTATCCGTTGGTTGCGATTTGCTAACTGACAAGCTAGCTGTTCCGCTGCCATTTTCCCCCAGTAGGCGAAACGGTGATGTCCTTGGCCTGTTGTTGTTGTTGTCTCTTTGTGATTCAGGCAGCTCCAGTTGTCCGTCCGCTTCATTTTCGGTGCAGGGATAACGAGGTCTCGACGCTGTGGCCGATCGAAGTGGAGACGAAGTGGTTCTATGTGGGGCGCCATGTTGAGAGTGAATGTTTTGGGCATCAGATAGCCCCTGAATTTCCATCTTGGTATCCCTGTAGCAGCGGCACGGAAAAGGCCCGCCCTACGAGACGTAGCTGATCCACGGAGCCACCACACAGTTTACAGCAGGCCAGGTGGTGCGTTCACGGCCACCACAGAAATGATGCCGGAGCGAGCAACTTATTTGTGATCTATAAACTGCTGTTCATGCATATCTATTGTCTAACAAAGCATTTTAGAGTCGCGAAATGTGTGTGAAGATACATTTTCTCATAACATTGTTGTACAGCACATACCTGTCTGTAGTTCACAATACTGGAATAATAGTTGTATGAAACGAAAGGACGGTATTTTGTAAGAGGGCCATAGGTCTGTCAGCAGCAATTGGCTGTTTTGATGAGACTGTGTGTAGAGTGCAAAATCTATCAATGGACATGATTGGGATCAGTTGTTTTACTTAAGCTTGATTCATACAACTGTATTGATCCCAATAAGGGCAATTTATTTGCAGCTCACCCCATCCACGATCACACAAACACCACTCATTTTGTCACATGGCAAGGCAGAGATCAACAAACAAACGGGGCTCAGTAAAATAACTGCAACATGAAACCAAACTTGTTATGGCGTCTTGTGAAATCAACATTGCCAGTCCCAGTAAGTTTTTGTATCTCCACCAGGTGGCAGCACAGGCTTATAAAGCAGGCATCCTCCCCAGCGTAAACATTAACTATCTTCTGTTGTGTAACAATTCACATTATTTTGTTTTGACAGTGGAAAATATAATGCGTTAGAAATGTGGGATGTATGTTTACGGGTGTTGATAAAATAATGAAACACAGACACAGGTAGGGCTCTTGTCTTCTGCGTATGGCAAAGAGAAACACTTAAAAATGAAGAAGAAGAATTTAAAGGCCTTCGTTGTTCTACCAAAACTTCACAAACAATGAAAAACAGAGCACACTGCAAGGCAGAACCTAGAAATGAACCTAAATTAACATGTTTATTTGGTTCCCGAGCAAGATAAACCAAAACCTCACAAACCTAGATTAACTCTGTCCGACAAGATACAAAAATAAGACAGACACAGTTATAGCATTACAGATAAACAAAATACAAGGAGGGAAGACAGTTCTCTACATCACTTCAGATAAATTTACAGTTGACCAACATGAAGGCTGTACAGATCACATTTGACCGGGGAGAGTGGTGAGCAACATTGGTTAATTAACAAATACTGTACAAATGCTGTGTTGAAAGCGTAACCCCCTCCATACAAAAATATCCATTATGTTTTGAGACTTTAGGTTGGTGTTCATGTTGATCATAACACACAGATGCATGCATGTTTTGATAACTGTGCAATACAAATCTACCCTAATAGACAATAATACCCTAGTACACAACAGCAGAAATAGAAATAACGCTTCTGCAAATTGCACAGGTCAACACACGGAAATATTGTTTGAAGTCATTCTCAGATATGAAGAAAGATACAGTATATACAGATACTGATAATAACCCCTAAACAAGTTCAATCATGTGCAGCAAATCAACCAATTGAGCATGCAAAATTACATGGCTTTCCTTTGCTGTCATATAAAAAGTCCTACCTCACACATACTGGTAGAATTATGACAGAAATAAGGCCACATATCCATTTCTTTTCTGATACAATACGACACATGCTGATGGATCCACTCATTATTTCAAAACCTGTGTTACTATGAGGTCGGACCATTCTTCCAAGTTTCAAAGGTCAAAGACTCAAAATTTTAACCAGACTGCAGTTTTGCTTGAATCATTCATGCAAACATAAAACGCATAACAAATGAAATCAGAAAAACACATAGGAGTCTGAAGAAAGACAACATTCGTTGCAAATAAGCCTGCTGTTCACAGGCCCACGAAAGAGGCAGCCATATATCAAACAGAAGAAGTGATGAGGGAAAGGTGTACATACATATTTAAAAGCAGTCAGCACATTGCAACTCCTTGAAAACAGCCTCACTGACACAGAATTAAGAGGGTTGGTTGGTCTTTGTTTAGAAATGTATTGTTATAGCCTAGTAAGTATACAGTGGTTTGCATGCAGGGCAAGACAGGAAAGTTGTTACTTTATGGGTTATTATTACTATGAACAGCGTTAATATCCATTATTGCATTATGAGGACAGGCTGTTGCTAACCCTTCTTATATTTTAACTATCAACATGCCAACATTGTCAACACAGCCGCCATTTTCCTCAACTTTCAGTGACCCTAGCAAGGTGCAAATCATTGGAAATAAAGTTTCAGATTGTAGTGATTCTGTCTGAAAACTCCATAATACAACAGCCCTGCAAAAAAAATCCTGCTTTCATGAAGGATATTATGTTCAAGTTTTTTTGGAAACTGTCAATGAACTATATTATTATTGTGGTTGCTGTAATGTCTCATAACAGGGGTGGTGGTGATCCCAGTCATCATATACAACACCAGAGGGCACTATGTAGAAAACAGTTGTCCTTACTGTCTCAAAGACCTCTTGCTCTTGACATGTGGCCTGCTTCACTGTTGCCATATTCATATCATGTCATTTCAGTTATTAAATAAAACAACTAAACTGCTATTCATGAACCATGGTGAGCGTCAGTTGATGTAGATGAAATTGGAAGTGACTACTCTTTACTGACAGTATGGAGTAGTTGCTTGATGTGGCTTCAACACATTTACATCTGCAGAAAGTGGGTACCCTGGATACAAAGGTCTGTGCTGTCTATATCTCACAGGAGGCAGTATACCAGCCTGTTTTATAATCCTCTGTCAACAACCGCAGCTATTTTCTTATCAATGTACCACCAGTGCAGGGGGGCTAAGGCAGAGCCAATTAATCCCTCTGGATGGATGACAGAGTCACACTTCATGGACTTTTGTATCATTTTGAATGCTCAAAGGACAGACCAGGCTGAACAACCACAACACGTCTCAAATCTCCACTTAAGGTCTCAACAATGCCAAAAACAACGGAATAAGTAAACTTTCCTTTCCACCTCACTGCTCTCATTGGCTCCGATCCTTAGACAAGACTGTCTATGGGCTACTTAAGAATAACATTAACACAGCCTGTGATCCTGGATGAAAACCAACCCTGGGAAAACCATGTCTGTTTTGCATGCATTGAAACTGTAGCAATCGGCTATCCTCTGGCTGCAGTCCTCTTGAATATCCAGGCTGGAAATAAATTTGTAGGCGATGACTTTCTGCTCAAACCCAACCAGGGCCAAACTCAAAGTCGTGCCTGCAAGTTCCCAGCTGGTCCCAACAGTGGACTTCCAAACCCAGAAGATATATTCAACCTAGCTTCTCCAAGAAAAACAGCCCACCAAGAGGCAACAAAAAGAGCTCTAAGAAGCAGAACTAGCAAGGATTTTATTTTGACTTTCAACACAGGGCTCCAAATGAATTATCTGTTTTGGGGAGTTTGATATTTATTTAAACTTGTTTTTGTTTTTGCTAAGACAGAAATGGTCTCATCAATCTGTCTAGACTTCTGTCTGTGTGTATTTATTGATTGCATTTTATTTATTTATTACTCAGATAGACTGTTTGTACTTTTTGAAGCACGGACAGTGATGAGTTTCTGGAAACAACCTTCTTAAACTTTAAACAGCAAAATTCTACTTTTGTATAAGTTTCTGATTGTTGTTTCTGTTAAGGTGTTTCTTCATCTAAAAAAAGAGAAAATGATACCTACAGTAATAAATAGAGTTACAATTAATCTTGCAAAAGGAGATTACGATGTTCTGAGAGCAAGAAATTAAAGCAAAAGCAAAAAGTGTCTCCCCCTACTGCATTATGATGACGGCCACTTCAATTTTTGGTCCACCATATTCAAATCAATGAGTGTGGGCTGAACAACAGAAACACCTCTCTGTATAACACAATAGAGCTGAATGGCTCCTCAAACTCCAAAATGAACAGTTGAATCAACACCTCTTTACCTATTTTCAATAAAATCATAACCTTCGTGTCGCAGTTTTCTTCTTCTTTCTGGTAAAAAAAATATAAAGAAAAGGTGACCCTGATGCTTTCACATATTCTCTGGTGCCTATTCACATTCTGTGAAATGCGCACTGACCAGCTCTATTCATTTTAAACAGGTACACGCTCAAGGCAGTTTGAGACAGAGGTGCCCAGCTTATGAATGATTCAGCCCAAATGAAAAGCCCCAGCTGGAGGAGTTGCAATTCAGAGGAGGAAAAGTGACAGCAGAGCACAAAGATTATGTTCAGATCTGCGACCATGCAGGGCTGAAATAATTTGCACATCAGCCTGTTACTGTCACCCTGTACAGTTGCTTTAGAAAAGTGGCCGTGCTGGTGTGGAGGATCTTCCACTCTGTTCTATGCCTCAAGTGGGTTTCCTGCCTTTCAGGAGGTGCCTGAAAGCACCATTAGTATTAGTTTAGTTCTGAATGTTGACCTTGATCGGAGAAAACCGATCAAAACACATTTGACTTTCATGATCAGAATAAGAATCAGAATAATATACACCATCTCTTCTATTTAGCACAATAAACAGTGTCCATGAGCACCCAGATGCCGCAACCTGAGCAGTTTGTAAATTCCACTCCCTGTGCTACTCTCAAGCCTTCGAAATGTCCTGAGAATTACTAAACAGGAAAAGGGACATCAGCTGCTTCTGTTCTGGCTGCTTCAAGATTTATTTCTCTGATAGATTTGACATTTACCACTGTGAGATGGAAGTGTCTCTCAGAAACTGGCAGAGATGGTGACTCAGCTTCAGCAGGGGAGATTGGCTTCCAAGAAAAAGTCCATGGTGGAAAGGACAACTGGGGAAAAAACTGCTACCATACAGCTGAAGCCTTAGATTTTAAAATATTGGGGAAAAACACTAACAGAGTCATTTCCACACTTTCAGAAGAATTATGGCCACAAACATTTCTAATTGAATGGAGTCTGTTTCAGTTTACATTAGAGACAAACCTGAGTAGCAGCAGTGGTAGATAATCTCTCTTCAATTAACATTTTCATTTCTCTGCAACAAGTTTCTTAAAAATCTAATTTGCTGGATTACTTGCTACAGATGACTCTGAATAGCATGAATAAAAGACTGTTGAAGTGATTTTGTTGATGTGCAAGCACTGATGCACTATGCACACATGTTAATCCAGCAATATCACAACTGATTCAACAACAATGGAGGCTTAGACAAGAGCAGCCTGACAAACACACATGTCCAAAGCTAGCTATAGCTCATCATCCATCAAACATCAAAAAAGGCAACTCCACCTCTTTCATTATCTACATTTTTGTCAAGTGGACACACCTACACCAAGTCAGCCTCGCCTCCAGAGACAAAAACTGACTGCAGCTACAAGAGGGCAGTAAGTTACAAGATGAATGCAAACATGCAAAATCAGATCATTAATGGGAGACAACACTGTTCTGAGATGTAAGGAGAGATACTGCTTTCATTTCAGCTTTAACTGGTCGAGTACTACTTGCCTTGTTCCCACTGACTTCACACCAGAGCCTGAAACCATGCAACACACACAGGCGCAAAGAAACAACCCAGTTTGCACATTGTCCTCATCTTCAGGCTTGCTTTTTGCATTCTTTGGTGGTGGTTGCAGTGGTATTGGACACTGAGGGCTTGTCTGATATGGCGGACAGGGGGGGCCGGGGTTCAATTGCTCGACTCTTCATAAAGGACAGAAGCTGGTCTGGGATCTCTGCCAGGACATCCTTGGCCAGGCGGGCCATGCTCAGCACCTGGTTGCCTGAGCGGTCGATGTAGTCTCGGAAAGGTACGAACTGGAAGTGAGAGGAAAACAGGAAAATGTTCCTTGATTTGATAATGACTTGATTGGTTTATTAGTGCAGGAATGCACACGAAGTCATTTAACAAAATTCAGTCAGCATCACGGAAGATGTTTGGAGCTTCAGCTCATTGCATGTACATTGTTAATTGTTCAGACAACGACATAAGAATGGTATAAGAGCACAGGATATTGGTGTCACAGTCAAAACTGTGACAACATTAAAACATGGTGGCTTCAAGTCTTCACTCAAATAATATGACAATATGCCAAGAACAGGATTCATTCAAAAATCCACAAGCCAAATCAGAAACACAGCAGAGCCAGTCTATAGGTCTGGCTGATTATAGAGAGAATCCTGTGCAGTTCAATAAGGAAAAATGAAATTCGACCCAAAATTTTGCCAGTGCCATATTCAGATGCTGCCTAGATATTGAAAGTAAAGTAACAGTTCAGTTCAGTATAGTAGACGTATCAGATCTTTTTACTGTCTTTGATTTGATTCCCAGAGCTCACAATATGGTAAGCTTAAGTGCATATGAAGTCATTTTCCTCCACCAAATACTGAGTCACAGTTACAGTATATTTATAGGGTTAAGTTTAACTAAATAAACACTACAGACATTTCCTGGTCACCTTGATAAACATAAAGTCTGTCAGGTTGTATATGAATGAATACATGCAGCACCTGAACAATGTCTCTGTCAGCATAGCGTCCCCTGGAAGACACTCTCACTTCATCCCCATCCAGCTCCTCCATGGCTGCAGACAACAAACACAACAGTGAACTGCTAGGTGGAGGCAGTATATACTGCTCAAGTGTCAGCAAAACAAAAACTGAATTTCTATACAACTTAACAGCAAAAGCAAGAATGTTTTATATTTTCTAGCAACTCAACTCAACTCAGACTGTGAGAAACAAGATTACACTGACCGAAATTCAAAGTATCATTTCTGGAGGAAACCAGACATTGTAAAATATGTCAGTTTCACTGCAAGTCATGTTTGTTAAAAGGAATAATAAGCCAGTTGCAAACGACTGGAAATGAAAAGAACTGGAAAGTTTTGATCAGGGCTTGGATCGTGCAGTCACACAGTCAGCATGGCTCTTTCTTTATGTGGCATTTCCTTTTAGGGAATTAGCCATTTTAATGATGGTGCTCACCTACCCCCCTTTGCAAATGTTCCCCTCCACCGCTTTTTACAGCGGCACTGTCGCTACATCCTGGCCTCAGTGACATTTGTGTTTGGTTTAAAGAAATGCAAAAAAGCCAGAGTGTTTTTCCTGTGTAGCAGAATGGTAATGGGTGCAGCTAGACTATTCTTGATCATTGACACATCGCTGGTTCTTGCACACACTCAGTGCAACTTGGGTCTTGTAACTACACAGTTCACATCCATTCAAATTTAAAAGTCCCATGCACCGCACACCTTCCACTTGTGCATGTTTTCATTCTGATGACATTAATAAGTTATTATAGATTATTATTAATTGAGTCACTGTACTTGTGATGCACCCAATTCATGCTCATTATGATGACATGTATAGTTTATAGATGACATAAAATAAAAATACTAAAGTCAGACACAGACATATAATTTACATTACATAATATTGCGATCATTATCATAAATCTATAACTCAGCCAATAGTGGAAGGTCAGTTCTTGTTCATACGATTATAAAAGTCATGTATCTACATTTTCTCTGTCATGGAAGTTTTGAAGGGCATCAAACTGGATTAAATTTTTCTCATCCCAATATATTATATTCATTTTTTCTGTTGACTAAACAGTTCAATTACAGTTTTGAAATGTATCCATCCAATATGCCACACACACACACACACACACATACTTACCATCAAACTCAGCAGGGCCCACTCCTACTATGACTATAGACATGGGTAGGGAGGCTGCCTGTGGAGAAAACCAAGGGGGGGGGGGGTAACACATACTTTGCACATTTCCTAATATGCTTGCATGTACAATATACACAGTAGAGTGCACAACACCATGAAATTCATTTACACAGTTTTCTCACTGGGTTCTTTCTGGAGAGACACGGGTTCACTTGTATTGACCTCAACCTGGCTGTACTCATCATCTGTCTGGCCTGTTGGAAACAGCATCAAGATCTAAGACCACCGCTTTCATACAGAATTCACCAGAAATTATCCAGAACAATATCTGGTTCTTTAGTTGTTTCATACTCCACTGTTTCCATACGCTACTCATAAACTGTGTCTAACTGTCTGATGTGGAAGTGGAACCCGTGCCTGCTGGAGCTTTGAAAGAACTGACAGTGAAATGAAAAAATAAAACAGAACGAGTGTTGTACAATATGGCCTAGTTTGCAAGCTACAGAAGTTTCATTTAGAAACATAAAACCTCCGTGATAAATACGCCATAGGAGACATCCTCTCTATTGTTGTATCTACTTACATTAACAACAGCCTCCTTGGTCTGAGCCATGTCTGAGATGACACCGTCTGTAATCATCAGGAGCACAAAGTACTGGGAGCCGTCAGTCACCTCTGTAGCACATCTAACAAATAACACACACACACACACGTAAAATACATGTCAAGATGGAGATAAAAGACAGTTTTTATGCAATGGTACAAATTACTGACAGGCTGGTCTTGACGCATTCTGCCTTTAGAATAATTATTTTTGATGGTTTGATGTATCTCACCTGCTAACTTTGCGCCTCATGTGTTTTACATCTGCTCAGTGTAATATGAGTTATCTGAAGAAGGACCAAGAACAGTTCTACTGGGATCTTTATTAGATTCCTTTCATCAAATGACTGAACTTACAGCATCTCCATCCTTCTTTTATCATTACTATGTGATAAAGTACATTCAAAAATGTGGATTTGTTGAAGTGATGTTGTGGTTTTCTTTAACCTGCTTGTAAGAGTAGATGCAGTAGATTGCAGATAGAATTCAACACAATATATATACAGTTTAAAAGGTGTCAAATCTAGTGACAACTGCCCCCCCTCCCACCAAATTTATTTATTTTTTCAAGTTCTTTATTGGATATTTTCTAACATTATTAGACAGTGCAAATGTTAGAAAGACAGGAAATGCAGGGGGAGACCAGAAAAATGACATGAAGCAAAAGATGTGGGAGGATCAGACTCAAACAAACAAAGATTTTATGAGACTAGCAAGGCACAGGGATGTCACAGGGACGGGATATTTTGAAGGAAGTCGATGTTGTACTAACTCAAATTGTGCTCAATAATAGTGACTCAATATCTCCTCAATTGTTGGAGAGTGTCATTTGCAGTCACAGTTTAGAGGCCTATTAATTGTGCAGGAGAGGCCCAGAGGGTTTGTAGCAAGTCAACAAATCACTGGAAACATGCTGAGTCATTAATCAGATAAAAACAGATGATGAGAGGACGTAGAAATCTTCTCTGCCACCACAGATTAAAAAAAAAAGAGAAAAAATAGTCCACATAAATTGGTGTAGTATAATGGCGTGTGGGTGTTTGCTGCAGGTATTGCAGGGTTTCCAGCAGGGAGAAGGAAGACTCTCTGTTTGAGTTGTTGTTTGATTGGCTCTCACTCTCAGTCTGGCCTGAGGCTGAGCACAGGCAAAATGGCAAACTGTCTGTCTTAATCCCTCCTACCTGTCTCTGTTGTGTTGAACATCTATCCCTGTTGTTTTCCTCCTCTCCCTTCTTCTTCGTCCAACCCTTCTACAAACTCACCTTGTCTCTACACAATGATGGGAAAAAGTCTCAACAGGTGCAATGGGCGAAACTGGGGAACAAATCGTAGGGTGTGTTATTCAAACTTAAGTCTGCAGGAACTGCTGCTGTCACTTCTGTTACCCAGAGCCTTTTTCCTTTGTGTGCTATTTTAATTAATGCAAATAGGACAGATATGAACACACGGATAATATGCCAGGTCAGGAATTAATGAATCACGGGGAACTTATTACTACCACAGGTCATACTTCAGTCACATGCTCCCCAAATGGTACAAGTTTTATTTTTGATCAGTCTCAGTCCGATCCTCACCCTGGGGCTAATTTTCACTTTGGGAAAATTAAAGGTTCAGAGTTGATATTGAGTTACGTGATGATGTCTTTGAATATTGTGAATCCAAACAAGGGAAACACAATCTAGACCCTCATCTGAGCTGTATTTGTTTTTGTGTTATTGGTTTAGACACAGCTTTTTTTTTCGTCACCACAGACACACAACATGGCAATAAACAGACACAAGAGAGAGTATGAACAGTAACATTTGGAGAGAACCAGTGTATTTCTCACTGGCTGTGATATAGTAATGCTGTTCTGGTAAGTTGCAGCATATTTCACAAGTATATCTTTGTGCATATGGATTACACCAAAAATCTTCCACCTCCTACACCTCACTCTCTTTGTTTTTATCATTACTCTAATCTACTCACGTGGACGACGACAACGGCATTGCAGGTGGAGGAAAAGGTGGAGAAGCACAGGGAGGATGAAGACAAGGAAGAGGAGCGACAAATGGAAAAAGAGGAGAACTGGAGTATGAGAAGCAAGGGACGCAGATGGGAAATAAGAAACGGGAGGGTGAGAAAATCAGGTATGAGGGGGAGGAGGACCTGATGAACACAAAGATAAAAATATCTGGGGTTACAAGAAATAAACGAGATGCCAGGACAGGGAGTGAGGAAATTAACTTTAATGTTCTCTCTCTGTCTCTCCCGATGGAGGACAAAGTATTTTGCAGCCAACAGATGAACAACACAGCGCTGCTGCACCCTGTTCAATTATCCAGCCACAAGCCAATTCAGCTGAGGAAGGATATTATTGCTTACATACAGTTGCTAAAAACACAACAGCAGGTAATAATCACCCAGAATCCCTTTTTAAAACTTAACACCAGCTCTATTTCAAAAGTTTTATTAGTGCTATTCAGTTTGTTGTGGGATGATATGTTGCTGCAGGGTATAACAGGAAGACACGCTTTGTTAAATTATTCCTGTCTATGGATGTTAGTTAAGCTCTGATTGTGGCTGCAGAGAATAATCATCAGAAAATAATGTGCACACTCCATGTTATATATATACAGGCATGGTATGAGGCAATGATAACTTCATTTATTTTTTATACAACTTTCAATATTCTCATATGAAATAATGCCAAATCCTGCTGTGTGTAATTCCCCAACAACAGCATATAAAGTTTTAAACAACTGTAATGAAGAGGTTGAGGCTTTAAGTTTGCATAAGGTTGTTACATGAAGCTGGATTTGTGTGTGTGTGTGTGTGTGTCTCACCGAGCCACCTGGTTGATGACAGGAGCGAAGTTAGTGGGGCCATAGAGCTGAACTGTTCGCAAGCTCTGGAAATATGCTTCTAACACACCTTCGATCCCTGTGCAGTTTGGGTTTTCTGTGTTTGAGTTCTGCAAGAGAGACAAGTCAGTTTGTGAAAAACCACTGAGCCTGTTTAAAGGGAACCAGTGCGGACTGTTTGTCCTGATGTGTTCCCTAAGCTTTTTGTTTTTGAATTCGTGGAATCTGGTCAAATCGCAAAGAATTACCACAGGTGTGTATTATTAAACACACTGAAATGTACCATTCAACATTTTCTTTGTTTATTCCCTCAATACAGTGCATCATGGGAAACAAGTGTTCTCCAGCACAGATTCAGACAGGCCAGTGTTTACTCCCAACAGTGACTGAATCAGAAAAGTAGCTGATTAGGTGTTTATCGAAAACCGCTTCCTTTTCTTCAGTCATGGTGCAGCTGGAGGCAGGTGGATCATCCACTTCCTCCTGGAGGTGTTGGAGGTGGGTAGACACTGCCTGAATTGATATAGCAAATTTCTACTCAACAACAACAACACCAACTCAAAGGGATTTAAACCATGTTTTTCTCCCTACACAAATGGCAATTTCCTACCATCAACACACCAATGATACATCAGATTCAGGGTTCAGTATCCTGCTCACTGTGAAAAGAAGGAGCCAGGAATCTTCTGAACTGTAGATGACCCATCAGACAAGCCAAGACAAGTCTAACCAATCAAGTTTTGGCCTCCTCTGAGCTCACACACATGTTAGTTGTTGTGCTGGCTACAAAAACAGAAGAGCGTCATGCTTGATTATGTATCGAGGAGTGGTGCCACCTCTTGTCGATGACGCTGGGGTAGTGCTGAACCTGAACCCTGCATCATAACTTTATGGTCTGAGTCGGGGTCCCATGTCCTGACACTCAAAAGATTTTTTTTTTCATCTTAACTGCCCTGTAATTGGTACAGTTGCCCTCTCACTGTCTGACAGTGCTAAGCTAAGCAGTGCATCATTAAAATGTCTCTCTGTACTATTCTCTGTCTGATCCATATTGTTTCTCCATCACTGCCACATCATCAAACACATAACTTCTCCTCTCTTGATGTTGTGTGATTCACTGCATTTTCTTCCTCCCACCTTCTGTTCTCTCCCTCCGACTCAGTCATCCACTTTGCAAGATTACTCCACAGCTCCTGCAGTTATTGGGATTGTTCAACCTTTCTTTTGATCAACTCAACAACGGGTAATTTGGGTTATTATCTTTCTAATTTGAATGCTGACTGATGTTTGTCTGTTATTTGAATACCCACTTTAGTGATTGTTCATAATTAGGAATTACTGTAATCATGATTAAGGACTGTAAGTTTGTAAATAACACCCTTATTTTCAGCCTTTTATTTTATAATGAATATGGCTCTATGTTAGACCTTACATCCGATGAGCACATTCAGTGAGCACAAGTCAGCCTAAAGCGATGTTCAGCTCTGTCAGTGTCTCTTACCAGAGGGAAGGCGTGGGAGATCTTGCCATCTGGAGGAAGCTTTGCTCCAAAGCCATATGCTGGGAAGAGTTTGTCACTATCGTAGTCCTGGATGATCTCCCCTACAGCTTTCAGAGCCATGGCATACGCATTCATTTGGTACGGGCTCATATAATGCAGTGAGGTTGGTTGGGATGGGTTACCTTGAGGGAAACAGAGGGTTTAGACAAAATCATGGAGGAAGAGGATGTTTTTTTTTGAGGGGCGGGGGGGGCTTTTACACCTTTAATTGACAGGATAGTTGGAGAGTCAGACAGGAAACGAGGAGACAGAGTGGGGGATGACACACAGCAAAGAGCCACCAGGGGATTTAAACTGGGGCTGGCTACAGCATGGACTGTAGTATCTGTATATGGGGCACCTGCTCAGCCCAGTGAGCTAAACAACGCCCCAGAAGAGGACTTTTTAAAGAATCACAACAAGTAAATCCTTTGCTGTGATTGTGATACATATTGTAGAACAATTGTCTATTGTAACAACCCTCTCTGAAGGATTTTCTTTTCTCAAGCACAGAGGAGAACAGTCCCTAATGTAAGTAAACGACAAGATAATCACAGGTAAAACATTTTAAAACAGAAAAAAACAGATGTGTTGACATGTCCGACATACACAAAGAATAAATGTTGGCCTACCATTCGACGCTGTGAAGTCTATGGCCACAGTGAAGTTGAGTTGTGTCCTGGTGGGAGATTGAGCTCATCAGTGTCAATTGAAACACAAAATCCAGACCATTTGCAGCAGTTCAGGCTGGACTCAGCTCACTTCTGCCTTTGAAACAACACACTGCTTTTGAAGTCTGTCAAAAGTGTTTTTAAACTGAGTTTAACACAGGTCTGTGTTGATATTCAGCAACTTTACATTTTTAATTGCTGCTGACTTCAACATTTTTCATTCAAAATAATTATTACAATAAATGACGTTGCACATCAAGGCTCTAAAATGTCCCAATTTCACTCACTCACTCATCCACTGTTCATTTACACTCTCTGTTATGTATTTTCCCCAAGATCAAGGTTTAAATGCTTTTTCAAACCCTGTTACAGCACTCTGCAGGGAGACGAATGAATACTTTATGTTGTGACCTAAAACTAGTCTAATTTAACCATATTTGGTCTAAAAATACTGGGCTGGCAATTTTAAAACTGTAAAATGCAAATCCCCCTCAGGTTAAAAGACCCTACAAAACACCCCAAAAAAGTTGCAGACATGACCACATTGCACTTGATGGTAACTTCAGCCCTGTGGTTCAAGCAGACAGAACTGCTCACCATACTTACTGGATTAGTCTCCACAAGGTGACATTCATTGTATTAAAATGAACAGACACCAGGAGCTGGATGGATGGTGGGGAAAATCATATGTTATGGCTATGAATTATTTATTTAATCATAATTTTTACTTAAAGTTTTTTTTCACAAAGTCACAAAGACTAAGCCTAAATGGCAGGAAGACAACCATAACTCAGGAATTTCTTCATTTTCGACAGGTAAAAACAAGACATCACCAGTTCTTTAAAAGCACTTCTAGCACAGATTGGTGGTTTTACAAAGTTTCATGTTCCTTCAAATGTTAAAAAAACATGAAAAAGACTTGTATGTTCAGTAGCCCATCAATCTTGTGTACATTTGCCCACTTAATAATGTTATGGGGACTGACCCAGTGGGTCTTCACTGCAACATCAAATCTCAAGGACAAAGTATTTTGGCAAAGCAATCTTTCTCTTCTCTCACTTGCTTTTGCAAATCACAATCTTGTTGTGTCTGCAGCAGAATTTCACCAGGGAGCATTTGATATATTTGTGTTTACATATTATCATTGAGTTAGCTGTTCAAGGTCCCACAAAATATTATTCATTCATTCATTTTCTGTACCATTTATCCTCACTAGGGTCACAAGCTGAGCTGGAGTGGGCAGGTCGCTAGTCACAGAGCTAACATTCACACTCCCATTCACACCTATTTAGAGTTGCCAATTAACCTAACCTGGATGTCTTTGGTCTGTGTGAGGAATCCGGAGAACCCAGAGAGAACCCACACATGCACAGGGAGAACATGCAAACTGACAAAATATTATCAATTATTATGAATAGAGACTGGACTCTTACCCTCCTCTGATGAAGTCAACAAACGTGAATTCTGACTCTGCTTTGAAAGACAGCAGAGTCACCTTGAGGACAGGGAGAGGATGAAAGGAAAATAGGTAAAGGAGAGAAAAACAGGAGAGAGTGGAGAAAAGAGAACAAGATGGAAGAGGGAGATACCATCCATTTACTACTCAGAAATTTACTGCTACTATCATGCCTTTGAACTATGTGACAGATGCTGATGAAACACACTCCAACAGGTCTTACCGTCCCTGAATTGACATATTTCTTCTTCTTGCCTTTCTTTTTTGGATTCAAAACCTTGAGCACAAGACAGGGAACAAGGAGTGAGTTTTTCAACAAAGCAGAATAAGGAGTATCTGAGTCAGTGCCCTGAGTTTCCAGTCCACTGAATTTTCATATCCTTTATGCATATAGGAATGAAGGGTTTTGCAGAAAATCTAAGAATCATTTTTTCTTTATCCTACCTCATATACGTTGAACTGGCTTTGACCTCTGGACAGTTCTCTGTAGCTGGTGGTGAACTCTCCAATAAAGTCATGACTACAAGACAGAGAGAGAGGGAGTAAGTCTGTAAATTTGCAAAGAAACGTTACTGCTGTTGTTGCAGTGTTTGGGTTACTGTGTTAAAAGCAAAACTGTTATTGTACTGATAAAACTACTCAATTAAAGAAGAAGGCTACCAGATACACTGTACATGCATCCCTGCTATATAGGGATGCATCTGCTAAAACAGTAACTTACTGTTACTTACTGTTATGTAGCTGTATTCTGATGATGATGTCTTCATGTCAGATTCTGATTGTTCTGCTCTTTTTAGTTTGCAGCTCTATTCTCACTGCTTAATATTAGCTGCATTCAAACTGACGGAGTAGTTTGTTGCATTTACTGATTGGTCTGTTTGTTTGTAGCCATAATTTAAGGAGGCTTATAGTTCACTCTGTACATTGAATGTGCCACAAGGGAAAATGAGACACTTCATCTGTTGTGTACAAACATCAGGGAGGTTTACTCTGTCAGAGTTTGGAAAGGACTCGACCCAAAATGCAGACTTGCAGGCACAAAGGAAGACAGGACACTGAACTTCAAAATAAAACAGGAACTCAACAGGACGAGAGACACAAACCATGACATACACTGCTTCAGCTCTACCACCACTTCATGATTTGCTTCATTTCTTTTCTAGCCTTCTACAAACCCTGTGTACTGTGGCAGGCTACAACCACACACTCATCTAATTCAGGAGTTTGTGTGTTGCAACTGTTGCTGACTCAACCAAAAACAAGCTTGATGCACGATGCTGCTGAAGAAAACTGAGAGAGACTCTACTACTGCTGGCACTTCTTAACCTATCCTTTTTTTTGGTCTGAATTTCTAACTTGAACATCAGACACCATGAAATCATCATCAGACACCATGAAAAATCCAATTGAAGCACCTCCACCCTCATGTCAGACATTTTGAGAGATTCGTGGTAGTGACTCAAGGAAAATTGAAAAAAAAGAACCAATAACAAATTTGATAGGATTTGAGTGAGAAAACTTTACCTGCCATCTCGGTCCCAGTCGTATACGTCCACCTTCACTGACCTGGAGGAAGACAAGATGTGGGAGAGCAGGGGTGAGGTGGGATTCACAGAGAGAGGAAAATGTAGACGAGAAACAGAGGAAAGACAGGAGAGGCAGTTGAATGAGGGGAGAGTCAAGTCTGGAGGTGACGAGCATAATGGAGTATCAAATCTAACCAAAATTTTTGATGGAAAAGATGATCACTTTAGTCCTCCTTTGCTTGTACAAGGTTCAAGATTGAATGTTGAGCTTGGCTTGTGTAGAGATGTGGAACAATGCTAGTATCATTCAGAATTCAGACGTTTGTGAGATTTGTACGACTATTGCCGCATTGCCTCTGTGTTGGTCTCAATAACACCAGCACTGGCCTGAAACTGAGAACATGGCCGACTGCTGGCATTATTCTGACTACCACAGAGTCCACCCCTGCTGATGCTCACCCTTTTTCCATACAATACTATCATGCAGTTTACAATGCTGTTTGTCTTCAAAACAGATTCATTACAAAAATTGAACAAAAACATGAGATTTGATGCTGTGTGGAAAAAGGTTGCAGAGAAAACACCTGTTGAGCAGAAGAGATGGATTCACTCTCCATGATGACAACTGGATCATTAACCATTAGGCTTAGCTGTGAGTTTGTTTGTTTTTTTAAAGTATATTTTTGTATACTTAGTATATTTGGAGAGGCAGAGAGAGGGGGAATGACATGCAGTAAAGGGCGCCCAATACGGGATTCGAACCGGGGCCGACTGCAGCAAGGACTATAGCCTCTGCATATGGGGCACCTGCTCTACCCACTGCACTCCATAGAGATAAAAAGCAACCAAAACAGGGAAAAGGGATCAGTGCTGGAGGCAGAATTTTGTCAACCTGCAACAGAAAAGTAATATTTACTTGACTGATGAACCTATGACCCCAGTGCTGCTCCTCACCTGTCATAGTCTCCATTACAAAGCGCTCGTACAGGGATGGTAAATGACTTCCAAACAGGGTTCAGATTGTTCTTGATCACCTCAGTCTTGTGGCAGATGGTGAACCTGGACAAACAAACATAAAAAAAGATCAGAAATCAGGGAAAAAATTCTGATCTTAAAATATTTGTTGATGAGAGGAAACAAGCAGATGGATAACCCCATTAGGGGTGAGGATGTTGTTGCTGCTATAAGCACGTTTTAGTACAATAAGGCTCCTGAGCCCAATGACAGAGTCAATGAAGAAGTCAAGCAGATCAGCTAAAGACTGAGTCTATAGATCAAACTTCTTCTATGGATGCAGTTCATAATCATCCAGCATGGTGGCCAATGGAAGGCAAATCTGCCAAATAAATTGTTGTTAATCTTCACGTAGGGTTAGGGAATCGGCTGCGTTGAGAGCGGTCATTATGGTCCAGTTCCCCTAATGTGGGACCACAAACCACTTCCACTTACTACACTTTTATGGGGCTGCTTTGGCTTCCTGCTTTGCAATTGGGTTTTCAAACTACGGTTAGGATTATGGGTGCTGGGTTAGAGTTATGGGATAACTAAATTGTGTTGAGAGCGGCCATTGTGATCCAGGTCCCTTCTAAGTACATCAAGGAAATCACATGTGACAACCACTTGTACTTACCACACTGTTATGGAGCTATTTTGGCCCCTTAGGGTTATGGAGTCAGGGTTAGGGTTAGAACAGATACAGGATAATAGTGTTGTTCTCTAGATGAGTATTCAAGTGTGGCCAGATGAGACAACTCAGGCTCACTGAGGTATTCCATGCTGAACTGTATGTTTGAAATATTGAAAGCTGCCATGAATACAGCACTCTTTCTCTGTGTCAGTAAAATGTATTCACCCTGACAGGAACAAAGCATTAAACTCCTCATGGGACTGGATCCATTAAGGCATATCTGATTTGAGTTGTGAGAGAGGAGTAACATACTTAACTGATAGATAAACTGAACAGCAGCAAGCCCACACATCTAAAATTAAATAAAAGAAACACTTACGTGCCATCCTCATTGCTCCGGTAGAAGACAAGGAAAGGGTCAGACTTGCCGAAGAAATCCTTTTTGTCCAATTTGTTGGCACAAAACTGCATGGTGGCGATGTCCTGTGAGAACAACAACACTTACTTTTTAGAAGTCGTAGCTCTGCTTTGCACAGATTGAGATTACATAAAGCAGCATTTCGAGGTGACCTCTGTGAGCTTCCTACAAACTGATCTACAGCTGCAACAACTTGCTACAAGAAAACAATGCAGATTGCAATGGCTGATTACACTGTGACTGTCAAAAGTAATTTCACTTAGGTAGACAGATTTTATTTGAACAGGGTAAAAGAGACGAGGAGAAGAAGTCAAACGGAGGAGGAGGAGATGGGACACTGGTGGGAACTGAGAGAAGAATGAATGCAGCAGGACACAGCAGTCCCTGTAGAAAGCTTGGGATCTTTTGCTCTTTAGCCCATCTGCCTCAAGATGTCACAATGTGCATCCTGAGATCTTTTTTTTCTGCTCATCACAGCTGTGCATTAAGTGTGTGAATGATTAGCTTTCATGTTTTGTTGAGTGCTGTATGAATGTGTGCATGAAAGGGTGGATGCGATATGTAAGTGTGACTAGAAAAGCGCTATATAAGTGCAAGTCCATGGAGTGGCTATATGCCCACGTCTATACAGGTTGTCTATTCTTGCAAGTGCCTCTCTCTATGTTTTGAGTGTCCAGTTACTTATACGCTTTGACTAGAAATGAGCACTGTATAAATCACTGGATAAATAATTCATGAGCAGCTCTCACAACGATTTGGAAAGAAAAGCACAATTTCACTTTCCCCTCATTGGAAGCAGATGACAAAACAATGAAACCTGTGCAGCTGCTGAAATGTCCTTGGACACAGCAGGACACAGCAGTACCTGTAGAAAGCTTGTGATCTTTTGCTCTTTAGCCCATCTGCCTCAAGATGTCACAATGTGTGCATCCTGAGATCTTTTTTTCTGCTCATCACAGCTGTGACCTTCAGGTTACTTGTGTCAATGTGCGTGTGTGTGATACTAACCCAGGGCTCGGCAACTCATTCCACAAAGGGCTGCTGGGGCTGCAGGTTTTTGTTCCAACCAAACAGCAGCACAGCAGACTTGACTCATTTGATCAACTGATCTCAGTCTTCAGACAGTTGATTGGTCAAACTGTGTGCTCTTGATTGGTTGAAACAAAAACCTGCAGCCACAGCGGCCCTTTGTGGAATGAGTTGCCCACCTCTGTACTAACCCGACAGTTACTTAGCTCCTCAGCTGTGAAGACGATGGTTCCACATTTCTTCCCAGGAATCCCACTGCGAGAGAGGATGGAGAGACAGAGAGAGAGTGTGGGATGACGGCTACAAATGCAGTAACAGTGCGTTAATGTCTCAAAACAAATAGGCTGATTACCAATATTAGTTTCAATGAACTTTTTCAAACACAAAAACGAATACAAAACATCACCTGTGATCCAGTCTGATGTTAAAACTTTTACAGTGTACAGTGAAGCGGTGTAAATTCATTAATTCCTGAATAAATGTAGAAAAAAGTTTTACTTGCAAACCTGTAAAACTTCCTGTATGTGCTGACCGCCCTCAACTTTCACACCTGTAGTTTGAATCCCACTATGTTAATAAAAGCAGGGTTATAGCTGAATCCCCTTCACAAACAGACCAGGGGATTTAAAACTAGTACAGTGATAATGAATAAAGTAGTTCCACTTTAAATCAGACATTCACAGACTCTGTTCAGCGAACACAGGACGGGACGCCTCCAGCAGCTGGGACCTGGGCTGTCTAACATTTACTCAGCTTGTTTCTGTGATAACTTCAGATCCAGACATCTGACAACACCATCTGGTTCATTTGTGGCTGGATAGCCACAAAGGTGTGAAGAGTTTGTGGCTTTTGAGCTTCTGACCGACACATGATCACAGAGGACATGACGTGGAGACCAAATGATACGGAGTGTCACCATGATTAAAATAACAGATTTGTCTGGTTTGAGAATTGATGGAAAATAAACAAGTTATCTTCTACACAGGTACATTTTATCAGCAGCTTTGTGATGAATGCTGCTGAGTCAATACACCAAAGAGGCATTTAAGAGTCAAGCAGTTTGCTGAACATTATGAAGACAGTGGAGATGATGCTGGTCCTCAGGAAGAGCCCTGCCTTTCCCGACCTCATGGACACCGTGGAATACCTCTGTTTCCTCGGAAAGACTGACACATACAGCCGCTCAAGTGGGAACTCAACATCAGCTCCCTCACTCGGAAAGCTCAGCAGAGGATGTACTTGCTGCAGCAGCAAGTGAAGGGTCTCTCCTTGCCTCCTCCATCACCACCTCGTTCCCTGCTGCTGTTGTCAAGGACAAGAGCAGACTGCAGCCTATCATCCACTCTGTCGAAGAGCTATTGACTAAAATCTGCCACCCCTCCAGGACCTGAACACTTCCAGGGACCTGTACACCTTTTTCATCCTTGAGATGCTTCCCTCTGGCAGGAGGCTGTAGTCCATCAGGACCAGTTGGCCTCATTAACAATGGTAGAGACCCCCATTCTCCTTGAGCTCTCACACCTTGATCCAGCCATACTGCACAGTGAACATATTTGCAAATTTATTTATACTATTGATATTTAGTTATCCGCCCTGCAGGACCTGTTTGTACTGTTTCTTTTTTTCCTATTGTTTATTGTCAAGCACCAATATTTTGTATTGTAAGTTAAAATCCTGTTTGATAATATAACCTGATCCTGGTTTTAAATGTGACTGTGATCTGGGGATGGCAGTGAAACACAGACAACGTGCTCATGAGTGAGTGATGCAATCCCTGCCATACTTTTCACTCTCATTACTCTAAAGAGAATAGCTAATGGTACCACGCTGCAAGCTTCCTGATGTAGGAGGGCTGGTGTTGTTGGAGAGAATCTGAAGTCTTGGCTCAGACAGAGCTCACTGCACATTTACCGGGTCTATTTTAGGATGGTTTCTCTCTTTGCGCTTTCGACTGATTCACCGATTAATAAAGGATCAATTCAATGGATTCTATAGTGTTCATACTGAAAGTGTTAGAGATGTCTTGGCTTCAAGCAGATGGCTGGATGTGAGAGAACAGACATAAATCTCCAGAGACAATCTGACCTCCTTTTGCTGCTCCCGTGACGTACGGTTGGTGGTGATGGAAAGAGTGATGGAGGAAGATATAGAACAGGGTTTCCTACTGCTAAGCTAGTGTGGAGCCAAACGTGTTCACATTTTACCAGCCTGCATACACTTTACAACACAGCAGCAGAATCTGAGCTGGAAATGTCAGTTCTTTTTTTAGATTGCGTTACCTGTTTGTCCACCATACTACCATGGGGATTGGGGAGCTAAGGTACATTTATCAAATATGCCATTTTAATTTTTTCAGTTTGAATTTAAACTTTTGGATAATAACTTTTATTGACATGGACCATTTATATGGAAATCAACATAAACATATATCCATCCATAAGGTATAATGCTTATCCATGTAAGGTTGCTGCGCAGCCGGAGCCAATCCCAGCTGACATTGGGTAAGGGTGGAGTACACCCTGAACAGGTCACCAGTGATTATTAATTAATGATTATCTATGATAGATTTATTATCTAGGGAACCTCTCTGGAATATCTTGAACACAACTTCATGCCAAACCATCACAGAGTTATTTAGATATCCAGCCTGGACCAAAGTGGTGGACTAATTAACCGACAGATCCAGGAGCTAAAGAAGATGAGCCTGTAAGAAAACCACTGCTACACTGCTACAATGCATTGGTTCAGGGCATCCTGAACATGCCCGTGCAGCTGTCTGGACGACCCCAGGGAAGACCCTTGATCTCATCTGTCCTTGGAGCACCACAGGACACCCTCCTTTTTCAATTAACTTTTATTTTTTCTCCATGTGCCTGATGTCAGTAGGTATGGACTATACAATCAGCTTATGAACAATTAACACTTGTGCCTCATTACCCACGTCTTTAACTGCTATTTTAATACAATACCACAGACACACAGAAAAATCAACCATACTGGAGACAAGGAGACTGTGGCGGTATGCTCTGGCATCTCCAGCTAATTATCTATTTGGACATACTTCAAACCCCACGGTGGAAATTATGTTCATTGTTTATGCAAGCCTGAGCATTTTAGCATGCCAAAAAGTCTGCTCACACAGAGAGCAGGAGGGGATGAACAGAACTAACTGGGAATTGAATTAAAAAGTTTTTTTCTCAGTAGTAATAACACTGCAACTTTGGTGACAAAGGCTCACAATGCAGGAACTGCATGTCATGTTGAAGGAGTCACTCACAGTGACAAATCCACATTTTTTTGTAAAACTCTCTGAGTTCATCTTTTAAATCTTTTCTTAGTTTTAGCATTTCTAAATTCACTCTCTCTGCTCTCTCCTCTTTCCATACTCACTAGGCAATATGGGTTTCTGCTTTGTAAGGATAGTAAGCTTTGTGTCAAGAATCAACATACATAAGGATGCAGTACTATAACTAGCAAGAACAGTGACCAAAACAAAACACGAATGTAGCCTCCACTTTCTCTTGTATTACCATGCAACTGCTAAAATGCTTAAAAAATGTAAAATATACGTATGTTTTCATATTTAATGGACAATTATAGAGTTTTGCAAACTGAATAATAGATTAACACAATAGTTTACTGATCAAATTTAAAACCAGATAGGAACCTGTTATAGCAACAAGCAGGATACATCTCCAGAATGAGTGATGTGATGGTTTGCACGAGGGTGGTTCTGGGAGTCAAATATTGTATAGTTACACTTTCCTTGTATAAGCCTTTAGTGTTGGTGCCTCTTGCCTCATGTCTGTTGTTTGTTTTCCTTCTTCTGACTGATCTTCTGTGAATCAAACCAAGTGCAAGTTAAGTTTTGGATTTTTGGTTCAATGGTCATTGCAAAATATAGGTTTCATGATAAGGGTAGGATTTAGTTAAGTTCATTAACGTTTGTGTCAGATGTGAAGAAGCTGCATCAAAGCATTACAGAAATATGGCACCCACAAGAGTGGGACAGGAGGACACCTTACAGTGACTGAAAGCATGTAGTTGTGGTTGCTAAAACTAGCTTTACATTCATCATAGCAAGTATCTTAAACATATTATTTGTCACTTGACTCCATGCCACTGCTGTTTTTGGTCCACTCAGTATTCAACATACGTTCATCTGATATGAATCTGTTATCTTCCAGCTCTCTGAGAGTTTCTCGTTAAAGTGTGACAGTATCCAAGCCGAAGGTCTACATTTAATTTGTGATGAATTTCAATAGAGCAGGACATAGTCTTTTGATCTGAACTGTCGCCTGTGCCTCCTTGTGTATGTTTATTTTGAGGTGTGCAGACAGAAGGTTACCATGGAAAAGAGACTTCCTGTGTGGGAGACTCTGGCTGCTGCTAAGCCCTGAGACGGAGCTATACTTTATGATGAAGCAGCATCATAAGGCCATGTGTGTTATCTGTGTGTGTGTGTCAAGTGAGATGAAGTTTGAATTAAGCCCTTGGGGACTCTAGGGATCAGAGCTTGCAGGGAAATTAGTTAAGGCTGGTCGTGAACCTTGACGGATCTCCTGAAATGCTTTTTCCAGGCTTCCCACTCCTCCACCATGGTCCATGGCTTCTTAGACTGCCACAGTTTCCTGCTGCTCTGTTTCACAGAAGTATAAATGAAAGGATTTAAACCAATCTGAAAGAAGTGGAGGGCTGGATTAACCCTCAGGGCAGAAACAAGTTGCAACAACATACCCTTGGGTCCTTTTGCCCAAAATCCAATCAACAGCTTTTCCAAAGGGTCTGTATTGATCAAAGTGCTACAAATAAAAATGTTGGTAAAGTAAGTGATCTGAAACATATTTTATCAAATTCAGTTAATATTACTGTTAGTAAATAGTACTTTTGTAAAGATAATCCAAACAACTAATGCTCACTGTATTTGTGGCCGTATATTCGGAGTCCTTGCAGCCACTGTACTTCATGCAGGACTGTACTGTGGAGTATGTTACCCAAGCACAGAGGTTGATTCAGTTTGGGTGGATGATTGTTATTGTTGACATTTTTCATTTAAAAAAGAAGAGGGAGCTTTGTGGCTCGATGCTCAAGGTGGGTTACACTTCTAATCGTGTCCTCCACATGCTAAATGCCACAAGGCCCCCTCTCTCCACACCCAACATCTGAAAATAGATCCTCACCGTGGCTCTGATGTCATCTTGAGCACTAGAGAATAGAGCAGCATATTGGAAACCGTTTATAGTAAGAAATGCAGTACACAGGCATAAAAAAACTCTTTATGCTTTTGGTTGCCCAGGAAACGAGCCTGCAATTAAAATAGGATGATTTCTGTGTATGTGTGTGTGTGTGTGTGTGTGTGTGTGTGTTCTGGTCTGTACCTCTGTGCTTTGAACTTTAAACCATTTTATACTTGTATACTATGATTGTCCTGCTTCCTCGGTTCTTAAGGTGATAATTTCTGTTAGTGTGTCTGATGGTAATTGTGTTTTAACTAAAAGACTCATGAGGTTGGACTGAATTGTCTTAACTCAAGAGTTCAACACATTTTACTTGAGGTTTGACACACTAAATTTCTGGCCACTCTGGTTTAGTGGCTGCTCAGGAACTGCAGGGAGGAGGAGGGGCCATTGCTAATACACTGAGCCTCACACCTCCATTACATACTAGTTTGATTACATGCATCATTTTAGATATCAGATAAAGCAAATGGTGAACAGACTGCACAGACTTCAGCAATGTTAATACACACAGTGCAAATTTTCCCACTGGGTCTGCATTTTGTGGAAAACATATTTAATGACAATGTGTTTGATAAGGTGAAGAAATTATGCTGGAGTCACCTTTCCATGCAAACATTTGTGAGATAATGACTGTCTAATCAGTGTGTGTTTTCTGTACTCACGAGAGTGTCTTTTCCAGCCTGCTGCCAGTCGAGCCGATGATCTCCCCCAACGTGCAGAACGTCTGACCCAGGAAGTCCTTCACAAAGACCAAACCAGCACATGGTTAATATTACTCCATAAAGTATAGGTGAGCTGTCACATGTAACTCCTCATTAGTGCTGGATAGTGACATATTATTATCTCTTCTACATTAAGGTCAGTGGAGACTCACATGGTCATCATGGTGATTCAGTGAGAACATGAGACCTACATTTGGGGTAGGAGAGTAGGGTCAGGTCCCTACCAGTGTCAAAGTGTTGCTGAATTGTCCCCACCTATAATTTTACCCATCTCAAACAATATCACCGGTTTAACATCCCTCTGTGTAACCAGTAATATCTATGTTACCAAGGCAGTGTGTTTTCTACAATGATCTGATGATAATCTGGCAACTTCTCACTTAAATATGTATTGCTGACCATCGGCAGCCCAGCGGTATCAGTGGTGGAGTTGGTGATGAGTAGGTGTAATGTACATATAGCTATTTCTACAGATACATATCTATAAGTAATATTACAATATGTCCTATTGAAAGATGAGTTGCCATGGACCATATTCACCCAGCTGATGTCAGAATGAGGGTGGGAGGCCTCCTCAAGCTACTTCAGTGTCTCAGCATGATTTGTCAGGCACAAATGGCTGAAAACTGTATTTACTGAGCTTTCATTCAACCAAATTGATACATGGGTGTATTAATTTGAGAGGATCCACCAAAGTAAATAAATAGTTGAAGGGTCTCTCAATAAAAAAAAAAAAGGATACAGAATCTGACATCCAAGATGTTACAGGTCAGAGCAGCCCACGCTGGAAGCACTGCACACTGAGCTGATTCACCATGTTTATATGAGTAACAACCTGGTACACAACAGCACCATGTTGTTGTGGAAATGACCACTGTGTTAATATGGAGCTCAGGAGCTGAATGGAAAATTATAAAAGGATAGGTTTTATACATATGCAGTATATATATCAGATTGGTTTGAGCATCACTGTATGTCTGCCATTAAACAGGACAGAGCTACAGAATCTCAGGTAAAGACAAAACATGGCATTTCCTTCTGAAGTTTTTTTCTAAATCAACAATTTTTCCTCGCTACACTTAAAATTGAACCTGCCACCTGATGAAGTTAAGATTCACTGAGTGAGATGTAACGAATGAAAAAAGTCAACAGCTGCATCAGGAGGAGAACCGGCTCCGCCCAGCGACCGCAGCAAGTGTCTCACATCAAACACACCTGTCGTGTCGCATGCTATGAATACTGACTTGTATTCATTTCTACCATCTGCAAGGCGTGCAACATCATTCGTGTGTTTTTTACAATCCTTGTTGTTCACCAAAGTAACAAGGGAAACTTGTAAAAGTAACAAGGGGATGCATCCTACCTTCTGCTCATCCAGGTAGGTCAGGCAGTAAGGAAAGGCAGACACAAGTTAGAGGAAAAGCTGGAAAGACAATGAAAACACCAAGTTGATGTAACAATAATACATTCATTCACTGAGAAAGGCAATGACTAATGAAGGCTGCTATCTCCATATACCAAGAGAGTAAAATACACTTTTACTGTATGTCTTACAGATACAATATGAATAAGGGAGAGCAAACATTTTAAAATGAAAAAAAAAAAACTCACAGCAAAGAAACATCAATAAAGAAAAGATATTTTTTAAGATGAATTTCAAACATTCAGATACGCAGTAGAAAACAGATGGATGACAAATGATCTTATAATATTTTGTGAGCACACCCACACCTTCAACATATTAACAGACTGCTTACATGTTTGGAGAGGTTGGAGCTCCTCGTGTCCACATTATACCTGTAATTGAATAAAAACAGCAAACTTCAGGGTGGTGTCCTCTGGAATATACATTTATTATCAACTCACATAAAGACATTCATATAGGAAAAACAGAGAGAGAGCCTTAAAGAAAAAACATTAAACTACAACAATCAAAACCCTGTTCACGTGTATTGAAACATAAACATTTTAACAGTGTCACTAATGAGTGAAACTTTTGATATTTGATATTTCATCAACCCAACAATGAAATGTAAATGATTTACTGTAACTATGAGAGAGAGAGAGAGACAGAGAGAGGCTGGACTTAGTGTCCAACCTAACGTGAGCAGTTACAAGTGTCATAGATGGGCTATAACAAACACCATGCTTAAGCACAAGGTGGGTCATTAGTGTGTTTGGTACCAGAGCACCTCAGGCCTTAGATCAATGACTGACTTTATGACTGTAAAGTGTGATCATATCATCTGACCTGCAGCCTTGATATGCTAATCATGTCATGTCATGTTTTAATCCTGTCATAATGAAATGGATGATTAAGTGAAAAAAGGAGCAGAACTGTAATTCACAGTGTAGTCAACATGCAAAACCTAATCAGACTTTACTGCACGGCTGAAGTCCAATTCAATCCTTTAGGGTGCAGACACAAAATGTAGAACAGCCTTCAATACATTTTTCAACAAAAACCAATGGTTGCCAAACCTGTGCAGTCAGTGTAGTGACACGAACACTCACAGCTGGGTGCATGTTCTTTAAGCATTGCTGGCATTTGTTTAGTTCTCCGCTGGTCTGGCCTGGTGGGTTTGTGAACTCTCTGAGGCAGCCTCCTTCCTCTTTAATGCTGCACAGTCTGCTTTGTCAAGTTTGAAATCTCTTGGAGGACAATTATCTCCAAATACTCTTTATCATACATTAACTTCACCGAGGAATCAATAATCTGAATGTGACAGAGAATTCATAACATATGTACTCAAGTGTTGGTTTGACGAATTACAGAGGGAGAGAGGAACCAGTCTCAGACCAGAACTATTTTGCAAAGTTTGATCTTTGCAGTTTTATCCAGTCAGTAAATGACATTTATGATATTTGCAAAACTTGCTATATATATATGTCCTAATGAATGATGTATCTGCATTATTACATAGACTTGCTGCTACGGTGGAAAAAAAAATATAACTACCAGGTAAATGTAGCATTCAAGCAATATATTTCTGAACAAAAATTACAAGTGGCAATACATCAGATCATGTCCTGCTTTTGTTGTCACCATACATCAATTCAGTCCATTAAACCCCCATTCCTCGAGGCAATAATAGATCACTTTTCTCCACATCCATCTATTGAGACTCAAGGATGCTAAAAATATCCAAGGTAGAGAGGTGGGTGATTAATAATTGATTTTCTCTACTGGGATGTTCCCTTTTATTGGAATACCCTCATAACCCCGTATCAGGGAGACCACAGCATCCTCCTGGGACTCCATATCTGGGCCAAGCTGGAAATAGAGTCAACATCCATTTATTTCTGCCTCTACTCTGGTGTTTTCCCCCCATTTTGATGTGTAGGAAAGTGAAGCTGTATCTACAACAGCAAAGTGACCAATAATAACATGGTCAGATTTTGTAACCAACACAACACATGCATTTCAGACAAAGACTGAGCTGGGATTTCATCTGGATTTAAATGATTGGGTAATTATAAAGGGAGATGGACTGACACAGGATGACAAACCTGGGTTGTCAAAGCTCCACAACAGTCTCACAGGGTCTCTAACACAGACCATAACCTTGGTCTGGGATCCACAGTAGTTGACTTTATTTACTTACGTATCTGCTCTCTCTGCTCTTTTGTTTGTCCTCTACCTGGTAATAATGATTCATGTGGTAAAAGAAGTCTTAATTTGCTATGATGGAGGTGAGGCTCAGTGTAACAGAAGTGCTCCTCCTCTTCACTGCAGTTCCTGAACAGGCAGCAAGCTGGAGCTGCCAACCAATGGTGAGAATATCATCAGTCACTTAATCAGTCAGTCAGTCAGTCAGTCAGGGACATTCACGATTATAGGGCTGGGCCCACTATTGCAGTTCAGTCAAAACAACTTGACTTGTTGAGATATTTCAGTCTGGACCAAACAATAGACCGTCAGTGTTCGCCACAGATCCTGGGTGATTGATTAAAAATTGACATAAATATCAACACATATGACCTGTGTAGTCATAAGGTTTTAGCTACACATGGACCACATCACAGCTATTCAGATAACTGAAGTACAATTGAGGCTTTAAGTTTTATTAAATGTAATTGATCAAATCTTGATATCACAAAGATCTACAGAAGGTCTGACCTGACATCCACCAGGAACTTTCCCGTCCCATGTTCAGGCTAATGATGACACATATGGACAGAATAAAGAGCAAATTAACTGCCTCTATGCTTTTAATTCTTTTATGGTGAACAGTTTTGACTGGGGGATTGTGAAACTAGTGGGTATGAGTCAGCAGGCCAAAATAAGAAGAAGTTTGATTGAAGTCATTCCCTAGTATAACAAAGGAAAAAGACAGCAGTGCTGTAGAGAGAGAAGGCGGAGATGTTCCCACTTACACATCAAAGCGAAGGTTCTGTTTCTCTTCAAAGAAGAAATCAAGGACAAATTTCCTCACAAAGTCGGGGTTCAGCGTGTTATCGATCACTTCTGTCCGACCGAACTAGAGAAAAAACAGATACAAGAGCAACAGAGAGGAGGACTCAGTCAACCTCACTATGATTATCTGTCCAAAACAGCGTGAGAGGTCTCATTATAGGGCTGAAAGGTCTGTTTGTGTGCTCTGAGAGATGTTTCAGCACGGACACAGGGCAAAGACTAGCATGTTGTCATGTTTATGTCTCAGAGATTAAGCAAATAAACACCTGTGACTACAGCAATTTGACCCAAGAGTTAATGCTGATTGGACCCTTTCACATTGCAGATGCCTGACAAGGTGATTGCTGGTTTATAAAAGGGTTTGTACAGCTGTATGTTATGCATTTACAAATGGTCGTGTGATAACAAACACCCTCATCTTCATCCAGTTAAATCTGCACTTGTATTAGTAATTTTATAATATCTATTTAATAAGGGCTTTTAGATAACAGAGAGAGATGTGAAGAATATGAATCCACTGCTGAAATTAGCTGCTCGGAGGATGAGCCTCGACATACTCCTGGAAAAACCTGAGCTCACCTCTGTCTAACCAAATGATATTAAGACTTAGATGCAAGAAAATACTGGTATTTGAACCTCTGAGTCCTCCATCATTTAGTATGCATCACTGCAACAAATGTCTCTGGTGAGTTGTGTCACTTTCAACATGATGCAACAAAGTAGTAGTTGTAGTAGCATCAAATAATCCCAGAGTGAACTGACGCCTGAGGTGTGTGCCTGTGTGTGTGTGTGTGTGTGTTCATGTGAAACAGCCTGACTTTTCTCTCGATTTGATGCTGCTGTTATCTGTGATGAAATGATGTCAACAAAGTGCAGGAAATATTAAACATAGGGAAAAGAGGGCAGAAAGACGGAGGGGAGGGAGAGTGAATATGTCCCAACACATTCAGAATTTCATGCAATAGCAATAATGTGGATGGAAAATGTTGGTTGAAATGAGGATAGGGTCATTGTTGTTGTTGTTGTTGTTGTTGTTGTTGTTGTTATTCTCCACAAGTTGTTGAAAAAGTAGGTTAGCATGGCTGTGTGTGTGCCTCCTGCGCGTTCAGCTGGCAATGTCAGAAATGAGCTAATGAGGGAACCTAACTCACTTAACTCAGTTATAAGTCACTTTGGGGCCACGTCATTCCAAATATAACATCTAATATTAAAGGTGACATATTTTATACTTTTACAGTGCTTTATTTAAAGTTTTAATATGCGTAAAGCCTGGGATGAACCATGCTTTTTATTTTCTCTGTTTGCTTAGCAGCTTTCTCGTTGCACCACCGTCTCTGTCACCCACACAAAAAATCTAGACAGTTTATTTTTGGCAAACCTGTGACAATTAGTTTTCTGCTAATTGCATCAAAAAGTTGCCCACACTCTACCATATGGTGACAGTGTACATGTCCCAGGCACGCTGCTCGTCTCCTTTTGTACGCTGACAGAAAGATGCATACTACCGTTCAGGGACACTGTCAGCGTATGAAGTGGGCAGCTGAGTGGGACCTTGAAAGGATATGGAAGATCTACAACTGTGGCTACGCTCCAACCTGGCAACACAGGCATAAAGAAAGCTCCCCTGCTCTTCAATCAGCTCAAAATAAGGCACAGAGGAAAACACACTTACAGGCCAAATCATATGCTTCAGTTGGTGTAATGCACAGTAAAAGGCCCTGATATGTTGCTGGCAAGAGGAAGAAAGCCCTGGTTCACTACTGAGATAGGGTCAGTGAGCAAAATAAAGTTCGCGTGTGATGTTGTCAGGTGAATTTTCTATCTTCTCGCAAAGGAGTTAAAAAGCTTCAAGGAAGTTCTACTTTACAGCCTCGCCCCCGATTCACACTGACAACATCACAACAAAGATTTTCACTGTCTCTCTTGTTTGCATGTGGCAACTTTGGCAGCTTTGTTTGAGAATCTCTTCAACTTTAGTAAAAACATTCACCTGGAGTCGAGGAAAAACTGATATGATTTTGGTGGTCAAAGGTCAAAGTGATCCGACAAAATGCAAAATGTATATGAAACAATATCTCAAGAACACGTGTCAATATTTCTGTAAACCTGCTCAAATTTCTTGTAACTTGTAAGTTGAGTGATTTCAGTAAAACACGCAAGTTTTTCTGCTCAGCCCAGTTATTGTTTAATCTTTCAAAATGGAGACGTCAGTTTTAAAACAGAGCTGCAGTTTAATCTGGATTCAAGGGTGAAATGATTTTCACTCACCTCTCTCCACTCCTTTGTGCCCAGGCCTTGAACGTACAACACCACAACTGGAAAGACAAACACAGGGACTGAGGGTTAACTTTTTACATTTTATATTTTAAGACAAAATATATTAGTTTATATAACAATATAAATGTACAGGCTGCTTCACATGATGTACAGAAGTATTTTTACTTTGGATTTTGGTGTTATCCTACCAAAGCGGTGAGAAAAGAAGATTTCTGTTGCATTTTTTTAAAAATATTGAGTAAATTATAATGTTACTGAGAAAAAGACCAAAGACTGATTTTGCATGCCCGGAGGACTGTCAGAGATTTTGACAGACCAAGCAAAAGAGCCATAGCCCTCAAGTCTGCTTTCCTGGTCTCATTTCTACACCTCCCAATGCAGAGACACATAGTGAGAAATCCACACAAGTCTTAACTGGCACAGCTTTGCGCACAAATGGCTGCGGTCATTGCGGTGAGGAGGAGGCGTAGGCACAACGAAAGACGATGGAGAGAACGAATCTTTTCTGCTCCTGGTTACATTTTTGGAATGACGGGAGAAAAAATATTTCAGACATATTGCGCATCCAGCCATGTCATGTTGGATGAACTAATGGCTGATTTGAAGCCACTCACAGATAGTTAGTTAATACCTGTCAAAAGTTCTTTCACCTTTGCGTCTCCTCGCGTCTTGATCATTGTGGCTGCTCTTGTGGCTGTTTTTCAGGTGTGTTAAAAGTCCTTTTATGCGCCGTCACGCACTCGTCTCCATTCCTCCCTCTCTAGTACCTGGCGGCTCAGCTCTGGGACCAGGACTGAGAGAACTCACCGCTGCCTTCACTCCATCTTTGATCCCTCTCACCAGGGCCCAAATGTCCAACCTGAGTGCTGTGCCATAGCTAACACCTCCAGCCCAATGAACGACAGCCAGTAGCAGTCCCAGTTACCTGCTCAGCAAAGACAGTGGGCTGCACCTGCTGCTCAACACTGGTCATTTGCTTAAATTTTATGAAAAACCAAATTTTCTTTTGTTCTCTGCCTTAGGCCTATATCTCGTCATCTTCTCTTCGCTTCTTCTGTTCTCTTCTTGTTTTACCAACCACCTTTACTTTCTCACAGATAAGTGCTCACATTTCTTACTTGCTCCTTTCTAAAAACCCAGCGAATCAAATTTCATTTTTGCATTTGCGGATCTTAGTAGATCAGACCCTAAGTGTCGTGTCATCTGTCACATATAGAGACAAACTACCTCAGACATTCACATTCACAACTAGGGCTGCCCCCAGCTCATTGCCCACCTAACATTAATATGAGCTCAAATAGCAGAAAACAAATCACATTCATTTCCTTGGCCTGTATTTATATTAGAATTTACTACCACTTACTGGATGTAACTCAAACTGTCACCATTTATTGACTGAAGCTCTAAACTGAGTCAATTACCATTGAAGTCATGGATTGACCAGGGGGGACTGGTTTGGTCATTTATCAGTATTTGTCAATGCTGTTTGACATTATCAGCAGGTATCGACCCCATTCTGCTGTGGCCGGACATGTTGATCTGACAGAGGACTCTAACCTGGGACATGAAAGAGCTGAGAGGGCACTGTGGCCACAGCAAGTCCAGCTTCCCTCTTCCCCCTGCCTTTGAAGATGAACACCCCTCTGAAACAATCATTACCCTGCACCATGGCTCTCCACCTCTGCCTGGCACATGAAGCAGAGGTGTTGTTAGGATCTGGAGAGACTGGGGTAAATATGCACTAGTTATTATCACGCCTACGCAGTGAATAAGGGACACGTCATGATTTCAACCTCTTAAATGCATTGTATGTCATTTCAGCCACTAAGGGTCTCCCATTAAAGCAACACCAAAAGACATATTTTAATGATGTTGTGAAGGAGCGTGGGATCATGAAAGCTGTTGTCTTCACCATCACAGCTGATGACAGTCAATCTCACGGACTGGAACAGTGTTTACAGAAGGTAGTGGATTCAAATTTTGTACATACTTTGTTTTTGTCACATTTTTTACTTAACATTGTTGCATTCTGACAAAAGCTCCAGGCCAGAGAGTTTTTTTTAAAACACAGAATCATGGATCGAAGCATGAGGCTCCATGCAACTAGCGTTTTCCAATGATCAAACCATGAGGCTCTGTTAAAGCCCCGAGCGAGTGATTTTTCACCTGTCGGTAATCATGATCCATAACAAGTGACAGATACAAACAATACAATGATGATACTGTGTAATACCATGATTTTTAAACATTTTTAAAACATATTAATGTGGAAAAGTTACATATTATAACTTAAAATATCTTCTCACTGCCATACATTGAATGCACATACATCCCTGAATAGCACACAAATGCAAATCTAAATGACTGAAAGTGAAACCGATGTAATTGCCTTTTTAAACGATGCTAATATTACAATAATAATAGTAATAGTTATAATAATAAGTGATTAGCAACCTATATCTTTACTGCTGTTGGTAGCTTGATGTTTCTTCTGGTTAAAGTAGTGATAGTGAAGTGGGCTAGAGTACATCTCCAGATCAGTGCTGCTTTATACAGCTGCTTCAGGGGAAATGAATTATGGGTTAAAGATTTCAGTTGGATTCTACAAAGGCAGAGTGAGCTCATCCCACTGTGTCTACACTCAGCCCATGTTCAACATTAATAACACAGTGAGTGCTGCAGACTGGCTGGACCAGCAACACTCAAACCGAGCCGTCACATAATAACATGTGACAACACAGCAAGCTGAAGAGCCTGTTCATTATCATCAACCTCAGTTGTGCCAATTAGCGTTGACATCCTTCTGTTTTTTTATGATCAGAATAAAGAACAAATACATTTATGGTTATTTCTTTTTTTTTTTCTGGTCTGCAAAATAAATAATATCTTTGAGATCTGGGGCTATTTGCGACACATGCCTAGGCCCTGAGGTTAATGTCTGGTGATGTGTGCTGACTATGTGGGAAGAGCGTATGTGTCTGATTCTTTTATTGCCCTATATGGTGTAGCTACACGTTCAGTAAAGCTGAACCTGAACCCTTTTGACAGCCACATCATTTATTTAGTCATTCTTTATCACTTTCAAATCATGTTTTGTCTCTGTGAATCACTTGTTGTCTATAATTCCCTTTGTCTTGCTCCCCACACTCTCTTCTTTCAAACAGCTCAGTGTAGCATCTCTCACTGCTGCTTCAAAAGGTTACTGTGTGTGTGTGTGTGTGTGTGTGCATGGTGTGGTTTAGAGGAGTTCCCCATTGAGGACTCACCACCATCACCATGGGGACCAGAATCGAGGTATTCAGGGGTCCAGGCTGATTTTTGAGGTTTAAGGGGTCTTTGTTTTAGGAATCGGCTTAGAATTAGGCTGAGGTTTGGGTAAGGAGCTTGGGAACGCATTATGTCAATGAGTCCTGTCCTCAGGGATATATACAAACAAACATGTATGTGTGTGTGTATGTGCAAGTGTGTATGTGTGAGTGTGAGTGTGTGTGTGTACCCAGGAATCATTAAGTGTCAATCATGCTCCAGTGATTAGCTTCCCTAATCAGGAACAAACTTGATTGAAAGTCTTTTCCAGCTCAACCTTGTCCGTCACTGGGCTGCTGGATTGTTCATTCACAGCTCTGTTAGAAATTCCCTGTGTTAACGCTCACTTGTGCTTGACATGCCTTGATTTATATAAATGAATAATGATTTTGATTAAGAAATAAATAACATAAATAAAACAAAAAAAATGTGACTGTGGCAGCAGTTACCTGGATCTGACTTGGAGAAGGTGTCCATGTCTAACAGGTTCCTGCAACATAAGGAAAGACATGACTGTTAGAGACCCTCCGTTAGTTTCCCATACATTTCTTCTCTTTTGGGCAACCATGTGTATTGAGGGATTTATTAGAGCTGCATGTTGGCAGTGGTTTCACTCCAGAAAGGCAACAGCTCCCACATCTATGAAAAATGAGGGGCAAGGAATCATGAGCCAGAGTAAACAGCTTTTCTCCACAAAAATCAGACACATGCACGACTGGGCCTCTGGCCTTTCACCTGACACTACCACCCACTTTGACTGACCACTGCAAGACACTAAAGTCATTTTTTCTTTCTTCACGCGTGAGTCCTTCTTGGACATGGTATGTGGAAGCTGGGTATGTAATCAGACCCCTCCCCAGCTGAGACTGACATTCTCTCACTGAGAAGTCCTGGCTCCCCATTCTCGCTGACCTACCTGGCATTTCACTCTGGCAGTACCACCAATGTCACATTATAGCATCACACCACCTGCCACACACACACACACACACACACACAGTGGAGCCATCACACCCACCTCACAGCTCTCCAACCGAACCCTCTCCTCTGACCATGAAATGATCACTGGGATTTCCACATTTCACAGACTAATTCGTTTCTCCATCATCCCTCCTCCACAGCTTTATAACTACACTGTATCTGCTAAGCCCCGCCCACATTGTCAGTGAGCCAATCAGACTTTTGAGATTTGATTTGAGGGTCCTGAAGATGATTCTGGGGAGCGATGGTTGATTATGGAGTCCCAATAATCAGTGGGAGGGGCACCAAGTCTCACTCAAAGTTACAAGTTCCTAACATAAAATGCTCCATGTTATAATAACATAAACATTATATTGTTAAAATAAGAAAAAAAAATCTTGTTAAAATGAGAAAATATTTTATTGTCCTACAACATTACACAATATGATTTCTAGCTTGATGCAACACACTTGACATTATTTAAGTCAAAAGTTCATATGTTGAGCATAACATTTATTCATTAACTTAATCCTGCCCTGTGTTTTCATTTAAATGGCGAAGTCATTAGATTGTGAAATTTCCACAGGGAACCAACAGACTAAATGAATGGGTCAAAGTAATTAAAACAATCATATCAGTCATTACATTTTAAACTATTTGTGATGTAGTCTATTACATTATAGAAAAGTAACCTTCCCAGCACTGTGCAGTGGCGGAGGACACATACATCTATCTCTTTCTTACTGCAAGGCACTTTGTAACTTTGTCAAAAAAAATATATATGGTATGGTATATATATGTTGTGGCTTTGCTTTTAAGGCCTGACCTTGACACCAACACAAACATTTGTACATTTTTGATTAGCTTATTAGTTTATTATAGATCCCCATTAGTCACTGCCTCTGCAGCAACTATTCTTCCTGGGGTCCACAGTTACAATATTAGGTCATTTTAATTAATTATAACTTCATTTTTTAAAATACGTTCCATATTTTGTCTGTTTTTGACAGAAAAACAGTCAAATAAAGAAAAAAAACAAACTAATCCTATGAGCCCCACAGTTTGAGTTTCACTCTGTTGGTTTTTATGTGGCTCATTTGAGATTCTGCTTGTACAATGAGTTACAGTGGGGCTATTAGATGATGATTCCTATTCGTCCTTTCATCTTCCTTATTAAATGAACCATTGTTCAAACCAGAGTCAGTGTCTTTTTCTTTTCATGTGATCTCAGGAGCTCTCCAAAGCTCTCAGAATAAACCTGATGGTTACTGCACCCCCCACGCACTTCTACACCCACAGCACATGCAGATTGTTCCTTAGGAGGAAAATAAAGAGTTGATACGTGCGCGTTGAAGAAGATATTCTGACTTCAACCTGAGGGAAAGTCTAAGATGAATAGAAATTACATGCAATAAAAATAATAATGATAATAATAATTAGCAACTTTAATGTCAGGCTTTAAAAGCCATCAGTGTTTTAACAATTGAGCTACTTACCTGCAGGAAACTGTGACTTCAATTTTAGTGGCGGGGACGGTGGAGTTGAGTGGGTCGAAATCTCCTATTGTCGCCATGTTTCAAATCACTTCCCCGGCAATTAGGGTTGAAGTTTGCGCTTTTATTCCCGCTGCGAGTCTCCGTCGGTTCCAGCGTGTGTGTTACATCCACAGAGAGGGTGAGAGGGACCGGGGAGAGAGGGGGGGGCGGGACAGCAGCGGTGGACTGAGGGCTCCGGTAGACACGCGAGGAGGGTTAAGAGGCATACCTGAGGATGAGGCTTTCATTCATATGAGTGAGAGTGAGTGAGAGAGTGAGAGAGCGAGAGAGAGAGAGAGAGAGAGAGAGAGAGAGAGAGAGACTGGCAGAGAGAGAGAGAGCACAGCTCTGCTCCTTCAGTCTCTCCTCCCGTCGGCAGGTGGAGGTAAAGATCTCCCTAAGTTCCTCCTTGCGCGTGTGGTCTCAGCTGTAACCAACTTCTCCTAGTCTGTGTATGGAGGGTGAACAGTGCCGAGAAGATCGGGAACTGTCGAGTTAGCCTCCATACATAAAGTGACAACACTGCTTTTATAGCAACACTCTGTGGCTATTGCTCCCTACAATTAGTAGTTTCCAAATCATTTTGTAGTTTCACTGACTCTTTACATCAGGAGTGGCAAACTCATTCCACAAAGGGCCAGTGTGGCTGCAGGTTTTTGTTCCAACCAAGCAGCAGCACACCAGACTTGGCTCAGTTAATCAACTGATGTCAGTCTTCAGACAGTTCATTGGTCAAACTGTGTGCTCTTGATTGGTTGGAACAAAAGCCTGCAGCCACAGCGGCCCTTTGTGGAGTGAGTTTGACACCCCTGCTTTACATGGAGAACGGCACCTGCCATTAGACACAGCGCCATCTGTTGGTATTGCATTATGTAACTTTAGCTTCCTGCCTGGTACCATCTTGCGAGAACAGGTATTGTTTTGCAGCAATGTGGCCCACACCAACATCAACACCTCTCGCCTAGATATGAGAAGGTAGCTAGCTTGTTATTCTCAGTATGTTCGACAATGGCAGAGTCGCTGAAGAGACGAAGAGGTTGTCATAGGAAAAGATGCAGAAATTAGCAGAGCCAATGACTGGCTGGCTTTTACTCGTTGGGGAGAGCTCAAAGAAAAGACTGACACCAAACTCGCCACCTTGATGCTGGACCAGTAAGTTATGTCTTTGCTGGTTAAGTAGGCTTTGGCTTGTCAACATACAACAGTACTGTAAAAGAGAATAGCACTCCATAACAGGACCCCAAAAGCAACAACAAAGATCATGAACAAACGCGCTGCAAAGACTCACAACATCTGAAAATCCACTAACGCCCTGAAAACTAGGTACTAAAACAAACTGACTTCGTCAAGAAAGAAATAAAGCCTGAAAATGTTTGAGTTTTTTATGCCTCAGAGTTGGGGAAAATCAGAGCTGGGTTGTCCATCCCATTCTCCTGGACACGGCATCTCCTATAACACCTTGATGGAAACCTTTTTAAGGATGAACTGATTAGATTTTGGTGGGCAAAGATCAAAGGTCACAGTGATTTCATTTCCTTGTAGACTGGTATTGACCTCACAAAAATAACACAAGTTGATACAAATGTATGTAATGATAAAAGTAAGTGATGGCATTTTATATCCAAATTTTTAAAAGTGAACTTCTCTGTGACATCACAATGTTCTGGAAATCACTCCTGAGCATTATCCAACACTGTAACTCACCAATGAGAAACTGTGACCAAATATCCCACAACTTTACTGTCTGGTTGATGGCGGAAACAACCTCAAAGCACAGATTTCAGTTTTTCCTTTTATTCACAATTGCTACCTGCTGCTCAGTTCACCTTTCATTATAGCCTGTCACCTGCCAACAATTAAGCACAATTTATAACAAAAAACAAAACAAAAACAAAAAACAGGTAGAATTACTTAGAAATGCGTCGACAGTACAAAGAAAACTCTTTACACAGAAAACGTCTGAATGAGTGCAATACAGCATTTCAATAAAAGATTCTGAAATAAAAAGTAATCTGTAAAACAAATAAAATAATTACAATTCACCAATGAGATAAACTTTAAGTATATCATGCAAATGTGCTGAGTGAAAAAATACAAACTGAGTGAGAGAGAGATTGAGTGAGACCGGGGAGCATAATAAAAATAAATCAGGATTAGGTTTGATTTTTGTGGTGACTATTTCCTTCATTTGAAAATGACAAGGCTTTAATGTCCTGTGATTGGCTACAGTCGTACAATGGAAATGATGCCAAAATAAAAGCAAACTGAGACCACGACTGAATCTGAAGTCAACATGAGGACAGACAGCTTTAAAAGTATTTTTAAAAAGGCTAAAAAAAAAAAAAAGATAAAAAAAATGCAGAGGGAGATATGGACATGGCCTGAAATGACCGAAAAGTCTGACTAGGCTCAAATAAAACTGGACAGACTGCTGTCCTGTCAGTGCGTGTGTGTGTGGAGCTGCAAAATTAAACCAGCTTTAAATTAAAGAACTTATATATGTGGTCAATATAAAATCAAACACGCACACATGTCTATTAGGAAAACTGGATGAGAAGTGACACGGCTTAGAAAGCTAATGTGTTGTGTGGTATAAGAAAACAGACTTTGGCCTCTGAGTCTAGCAGAACGCCAAATTCTACTAGTTAAAGAAACTGAGATTTTTGGAAATAAGTTTGTTAGCTTCGTGTCTGAAAGAGAGAGAGAGAGAGGGAGAGGGAGGGAGGGAGATGAAGAGATTGACTCATGTCAGTGTGTTAGTACTGAGTTGGAGTTGGGACATGCTACAGACGGGAAGTGAGACAAATAAGTAGCCTGGCTCTGTCCAAGTCTAAAAACTCACCCACCTACTGAAAATCCTATTTCTTTAAAACTCTGTAGTTCTGTTTGTGTGTGGCCTAGACAAGCTGGATACATTTTATTTATTATTGAGCTTGAGGCTGCGTGCACATTTCTGAACATTAAAAGGAGCTAAGCAAGCTGTTTTCCTCATTATGCTAGAACCACCCACGTACATGATCAGTGTCAATCTTCTCATCTCGCTCTCAGAGGGAAAGTGGAGAAAAGTTATTTCCAAAAAAAAAAAAAAAATCCTGCTAGAATTGATAAGAGAATCAATAAAACCCCTAATTTTTGAAGGCAGAAATGAAAATCTCTTTGTGTCTGTTTCACTCTTCTGGGGGAGAATGCCTAATTCGTCTATTGACTGAAATCCCATTGCTTTAACTTCATTGAGAGCGTCCATAAGACTCAGCAGCTTCATGTTACTGCACAACAACAAAGAATTATCTTGCAACCAACAGAGTGATCAATGAAACCCTAAAAAGCTTTACTGAAAAGCTAATGCTGTTAATGCTCTATAGCCAAAACACAACAATGAGCAGCGCAACCCTCCAAGCTCTTAAAACCATTTAAGAAACAGAAAATACACCTGAAACTGGACCAGATGAAGTAGAGATCAGATCCAGTGTTACTGAAGATAACAAAGGCACAACAACAGTCCTGAGGTACAGCAGCCGTCAAAACCGTAGTTTTAAATTAAATCTCAACAGAACTGTCGAGAAAAAATTACTTAAAAGCACGGATCTACTTAGTCCGAGTTAGAAATGTTTGTCCAAGTGTAACCTGAAAGAAGGCGCACATGTTTTTTGAACAACATGCGTTTGTGTGTGTGTGTGATAATGGCTGGGCAGAAATCATCTCAGCACTGACAGGAATCAAGTGGACCTCGCTTCACTAGATCCCCAACAAGAAGGAACATGGACAAGGGCTTCACTTCACAGATTTACTATGACAATGCTCAGTGCCTCTTATGCTAACCTGTCAGTGCTACTGAGGAACACAGAGTAATGCCTGGATACAGACTCAAGTAGAGGATGTGGACATTACTAACTGGCAAGTTAGAAAAAAACAAAGTAAAAGAAAGGAAGAAAGAAAGAAGCAGCTTGGATATGTTCAGCACTTCAATCTCGTTGATTATAATTCTCAACAACTGTGCTGTGTCAGTCCATTTCCCCTGTGCATGTATGAAGATCCAAACTTAATGTATGAAATCACATTAAACTTAAAAGTTATCTTGTTAAATCACAGAATCTGTTGCCCCCTAAAGACTCTCTTACTCTCACATGCCATGGGTTCATTACTGAGCTGCTGGTCACTACGATCACTTGGCCCTGGCTGTGAAGAGATAACACAACTAACACTGTCAGACAATGTCTGCAACTTTCCAAAAACCCTCCATCCAACAGGCGTGCACACTTCATTCACTAGAGACATGACAATGAGCCTCAAGGTCTCTCAACCTTTCATTTTTCATTCCTTACAGATCTACTTCCATTACATTCCATGAACACAACAGAGCGCAACAACATAATTGTGTGCACCCTTATCCCCCTTTTTTGTGCAGTTCACTTTATCTTGCCACTCTGGGGACCTGCAGCCATTTGGAACACACAAAGTGCTTTTGTCTTTACATGTCGTCAGATGACACACTCCATAAATTAGCTTGGTAACCCTGTGGGGATTTTGCTGTGATTGAAATTCAAACACCAGGACAAAACCCCGGCACTAAACTCACACAATGCAAAGGCCTCATGAGTTTCAGCTGAACAGCAGAAACAACTCTGCACAGAGAAGAAGCTAAAATTTCATCCTCTGTTAGAAAACAATCTCTTCATGGACAGGAGTAACAGTGACAGTGACCAGCAACTCTTATTGTGCACATGTGGTGTTTGAATATTGCATTACTGATTAAGACTTTGAAATAAAAATCTAACCTATCCTCCACCTTGTCGCACCTAAAGCTGTAAGCTCCAAAACTGATTCGATAATCTGATTTCATCAACCGAGCCACATTAACTCACTCTAAACATCCACCTGAAATGAACAACGTTGCTGTGCTTCGATCAATAAAAGGATAGCAGCACAAAACAAGAGAGCTGAAAACACACTGCTTCCTGTATGTGGGACGGTCACTGCAAGGATTCTTAAGGGATAACCAAAAAAAAAAAAGTATGCACAGACAGAGGAAGAACATAGGCAGCAAGAACTCTTATTTTCTGCCAGTGACAGGTAGCGACCCCACATTCTCAGCCTTTTACATTTCAGCAGCTAGAAAGCCCTCTAACTTCCCTCCCTTTTTGATACTGTGGCTGAAAACGTTTCCCTCCCTGAATGCGACAGATGAGCTCAACATGGAAGATTTGAAGTCATGAAGAGAAAAGGTGGAAAAGCACAGGAAAAGAAAACAAAAATAAAATAAAATCCAGGGCATGTAAAACGGAAAACTTAATCCCTGAATTGAACAGAGATATTTGGCACTTTATTGCACTGAGTCCAGATATGTTGACCAGACTGTGGATGGATGGATGGAAGCAGAAGAGGAGGAGTGCCTGAAGTCACATTGAGAGGGTTCAGACGATGGCGTTTGTGCCTCGGAGGCCGACCCCGCGGGCGAACTGCTCCAGCAGACCGGAGATGGCACCAGAGGGGCTCGGCGCTGAGGACTTGAGGCCCACTGTGGAACTGTAGGCCGCCAGAAAGACTTCCCGCACTGCTTCCAGACGAGCCTGGCGCTCGGTGGGGAAGGGACACCTGGAGAGAACAAGAAACCTGTGCTGAAACCCACAGGGCTGAAACTAGAGCCTTGAACCATCAAAGTCGAATCAGTTTGTCCTCGAGTAGAGGTGAATATTTTTACCTCACGGTGTTACAGAAATGTTGCATTTAATAGACTTTACTGTTCATTTGTGTTTCTATATATTAGAGGATATGAAGTGAATATTACACTACAGGTTGTCAACAGTTAGGTACAGCTGAGGTGAAGAGGAACCTGACCCGAGCTGAGCTGGTGATATCAGGAACTATGGTGCTGTTCCAGTTGTAAACAATCCTCTGGCCTACAGTTCAGCTCGCTTTTTTTGGTGGGTGGGTGGGGGGTTAAATTGCAGTCTTAAAGTTTTAGTTGGTCTTGCCGGAGGTGATAACCCCACCGCCAGCTCATGATGTTACAATTTTCCATTCTAGACCAGCTGGTGCTGCTGGTGCTACACTGGAACTGGTTTCCAGGCCAGGGTTCAGTTGTTTGTCTGTCATTGGTGGTAAAGAGGTATGATGACACAGGCCTTACATAAACCGCCCATTCTTGAGTTCAGTGGACATTTGTGACAAAGTTGAAGAATCTAAAGAAATTCCTTCAAGGTCTCACAGAGATAATGTGCTCACAGGTTAAAACTGACTTTTGTGAGGTGAACATAACTTTGACCTTATAGTCTTTAACCTCTAAAATCTAATCCACCTATCTTCGAGTCTAAGTGAACATTTGTGCCAAATTTGAAGAAGTTCCTTACATTCGTCCACTGGGACCATCATCTTTGAAACTGAAGGGCAGCGGGGAATCATAGGCAGCAGCAACAGCAGATGAGGTGGACGAGGCCGAGGCCAATGGCGGGGGGAAGGGCGTGTGGTCATGGATGCTGCCACAACCGGACACTATTTGCCAACTCCCATACTCTGTAGAGAGGGAGGAACCTGACCGAGTGTACTCTGCTGCTAACCTGAGAGAGAGAGTCACAGAGTCAAAAATAATTTTCTTCAAAATATCCAATCTTTTCAATCTTTTCCAATCTCAAATTGCAATATTCACAAAAGTGACTAAACACTGTAAAAAAAAAAAAAAAAAAAACACAGCATGTGGTCAAAGTTAGATTGATGATTTATTTATAAAAATCCAAATCCCTTTAACAAAGTGCACCTGTTGCCTTAGTCACAGACAAATCTCTGAAAGTGAACCCTTGTTGACTACAGTCACCCACTGTCTGCCCCAACCACCATGTACCACCTTTAGACATTGTCAATAAAAGCAGCACTCAGTTCATTCAAAAAATAAATTTCTTTTGAACACAATCTAATCATCAATTGGTTTTCATACAAAAGACACCTTAGCTGTTGCAGCTTAGTTGTATAAAAAGGTAATTTCCAGGAGCGTTTTGAGGAAGATGTTTTTTTTTTTTTTTAATTTTGAGGCATCTTAGCTCAAGAGACTACCATGGAGCCCCAAGTGCAAGTAACATTACACCAGATGGCACTTTAACAAGATTCCTGACTCTTCAATGACAAACAGGAAAGGCAATCTGAAGAGGAAAATAATCTCATCTCTTACATTAAAGAAAGAAAGAATGTTTGGGAGCCAGTGGACTGGTGGAGCAATGTTGAAAAGTCGCGACAGCCTTCCTGACTAAGCTTGTGTTACTGTAGGTAAGAGGTCAGAGGCCAGTTCTGGTTTCATGCTTTGAACAATATGACGACCACAATAACATATTTGACTAAACTTGATAAACCACTGACTGAAGTCACTTCTCTGTTTCCTACATGTCAGCTGTCAGACTCTTACAGGCAGTATGTTATAATAAAAATACTGGATTTATAATGGATGACCATTATAAAAATGGTCATATTGAGTGTCAGAGCGGAACAGCAGAGGAAGACATAGCACAAACATGAACCGAAGCCTCAGGCTGTGCTGTTAACACGAGGGGCTCCAGAATAAAAGCACTTTGCCTCTGGTGATCATCCAACATTTACACAGCTCAAGTGTCTGCATAAAAATAAGATGTTGTGCAAACTTTCACCACATGATGAAGCCGCATCAAATCACTCACCTTCTCCCGGGGACAGCCAATGGGCTGCTGCCAGTGCGTGTGACAGCATGCTCTGATTGGTTGGAAGAGGAGGAGCTGGAAGACCTGGCCTCATTAAGTGGATGGGAGAGGTGTTCGTCCAGAGGGTTCTGCTTATTCCAAACAACCATCTGAGGGGAGGAGGTGGGGCCTTTTCTCCTGAGGAGAGTAGAGAGTGCATCAGCAAAGGGAAAGAGAAGCCTCTGCAGCACTGACAGTCTGTGATGTTCAGTTTACCAAATACTAATATTGTAACTGATCACTGATTTTTAAAGTGTAACTGCTTGATCCCGTGATTTTACCAGTTTTGATCCCCAAAGCCACAAATAGTGCATACAACAGATAGAGATATATGTAGAGAAATCTAATTTCTCTATCTGTGTCACATGGTTTCTCTGCCTCCCCACCCCTTTAGAAAACTAGCATCAGGACTGACAGGGAAAAGTGAGCAAGAGCACAGATCATGACAGATTCTTTTTGCTCCATAGTCAGCAAAATAAATATGGGAGCCATTTTTCACAAGATCCTCCTAACACTCTGGCATCAACATGACATTTTTTATAGCCACAGACCTAGAGAAAATTAAAATTTTTGGGGAGCTACTTATATGTAAAACCACAAATTTCACATTTAAACTGTGATAAAAAAGAAATATTATTTTTCACTTTAATCCCTGTTACTGTTATCATTTAACAGTTTTTGGGCAGTGTTGCACTGGGCTGATGAGATATTCATCTTGCAGATGAAAATGAGCAGCTAAATCAGGTGTAAATTCATCTTGTATCTAGCGTTGAATTGTATTATGTTTTGACACAAACAATCTCAGCCACACTCATTTAGGGAGACATGAAGTGTATACCATTTCTCACTGAAAAACATCAACCTTCCACAAACATTTTTCTAATTTCTGAATTTAGTGTGCGCTTGTGTGTGTGTTTTTGTCCGTGATACTGACCAGCTAGAGGCCTGGGGTTGGCTGGAGAATAGGTCCACGTTGTCATTGGTGAGGCTGGAGGCAGCGCCGACCTCCTCTGTAATGAGGGAAAACTCGCTGCTCAGACTGGTCACACTGCCACGATCCCTCGATTCTGCACCAAAAGAAAGCTGAATGCCAAACACTTCTCCAAAACAAGACTGTAACTTGTGCATTAATGAATTAATGAATTTCCCTTTGAGGATTAATAAAGTAGTATCGTATTCATATTAATAAATATATGGAGTTCAAAAGGAGAAAAATGGGAAATATAAGGTTCTTTTAAGCTCCCTAATCTATTATTTTCCTTTAAATACATTTAATGAAAAGTTTGTGAATTAATAAAAAATTAGGTTTATACCTTTTATTCAAAACAAGTGTTTTTTGTCCATACACAATTCTTTCAAATCAATCTAGCATTGTAAACCAACCCTAACCCTTCCCTCAGACAGACAACGACTGTAGACTCAGATATTTAGTGTTTTGTGGAGTTTTCATGACTGAAACACACTTGATCCACTCTATTTCATTACACTCGTATTGCGTATACATTTGTGTTAAGAAATTCAGGAAATTTCATTTGAATGTTCAATGAACTACATCCGTCAGAGGTTCTGCACAGGCCTGCGTCATAGTCTGACTTACTTAACTGGCAGAGGTCGTCCACGGTAAATTCACTGTCTTTGAAGTGGGAGTTCTTCCTCCTGAAAGAAGAAGTGATGAAATGACATCAGATGATTCAAAACTACTGAAAGAATATTAGATACTGATAATAAGAGGATAGTGAGATAAATGGAGGCACATACCTCTGTTTCTTAACAGCAGAGAACTTCTCTGAGACAATGTGCTTCAAAAAATTGAAGCAAAAAAAGAAAATCTGAGGGAGGAGAAGAGTTTTTGAATGGCACCATTCATTGAAGTCACTCAGAGAAACACATCACAGCTACACTGCGCTGCTGTCATCAAAAGATACTACTACAGTTGATTAATCAGCCCACCTTTTCTCCAATTAACCTCCAGTGTAACCTGATCTGAACATCAAGCTCTGTTAACTTCATCTCAAAACCACTGCTCTAAATGCCTTTCAATCTGAAAGAGACACTTTATTTATTCTATTCAGTTGGATTATGATGTAACACATTTAAAACTCTGTTTCTGTCTTGTTACACTGAAAGAAACATATGTCATCATCATTGTGGACAAAATAACCTATATGGATAAAATAAACTCACCTCCTCCCCTTTGGAGAGTCGATCTGGCAGCATGTGACTGGAAACAGAAACAGAAAAATGGACTGCATTATTATTTTAGTCTTGAAACTATTCCATGAAGTCCCGTGATGATATGATCATGCAAAGACTTGTGTTCCTAAATCTTTCTCCTTGAATCATGGCTGCACATTTAGTCAAAATATGGACAACAGTTCATCGATGAAGCTTTGTGTTGCCACAGAGCCAAAAGAGTACAACCTTAAATCTTAAAACCTCAGCACACACAGCAAAAATATTTGACTCTGTGAGAAACAGGCTTTTTTTATTGGGACTAATTGGCTCTTTAACTCAGACAATCAAAACATAAACTAAGGATTCCACTGGGCTCATTCTGAGCATTATTAAATACAATTTTTCCCTGTAACACATAAACACTGCTTATTCTGAAATGCACAAGCGTTGGTGCAGAACCTACCAAACTCTTCTGAGAACAGCAATGATTACAACTGTTTGGGGCGGTGTTAATGACCAAAGAGTACAGGAATCAATAGATTTTTCCAGAAATAACCCTGGAGTCCTAATACGACTCAGCTGAGTTACACTGGAAATCATGAAGGGGGAAATCAAGTGTGTGAATGTGTGCAGGTGTGTCTGTGAGAGAGGAAATGTGAAATGGGAGTGTGAAAGATATGGTTAAAATCAGAGCCCAAGTCTTTTCAACTATATGTGACAAAACAACAAGGTGTGTCTGAGACAAAATGGCACCAAGAAGTTGAAAATGCACCTCTAAAGGTTTCATCACAAGGAAGTCCTGATATAATGAAAGTGGTGATTTTTACCCGAAGAGGAACCAGTCATAACCGATGGTCAGATAGAGGATCTCAGCTGGCTCCAGGCTGGCGTGCACCGCACCGTCCTGTGATGTGACAGAGGCAGGTCACACACCTAAACACCTCGTGTTTCAAAAAGATCAGTCATGCACAGCATGTCATACAGCTCTGAGCACCTAAACCAGATATCTTATTCAGTTTGAAAAGCACTTCATAAGTGTAGTCTTGACTGCATTTTTATGACATGAGGCAGCCACTTAAGTTGAGTTTTCATACAGAGGAGGGTAACTAAATCTTGTGTAAATCAAGGGGATTTATGTGGAGACGCAGAATAAAGGAGATTAAAAAAAAAAAAGAAAAGAAAAGAAAAGCAAAAGGAGAAGTAAAAAATAAGTAAGAACTTACTGCCCACAGGGAGAGCCTGAGGAGGGACACAAACAGAGGTGTCCGGTCCCAGCCTGATATGCAGTGCACCAGAAGGCCACTCTCATCTGAAACAACACACAATCACTAAACAAGACCAAACAGCAACCTTTTATAAGGATCACTAGGATGCACTATGAATAGGTATATAGAATATACTCAAGGAGCACTTTCTTAGGAACACCAGAGTAATACTGGGTGGGGACATTCTTTGTGACATGGCTACAGTGAACTGTGAGTGCACTAATACACAAGCACCACCTACCATCATTGTTGATGATGTGGAGCAGTAGCTTCAGGTAGTTCTGGGTCTGCTCCACCAGGTCCCATGACTGATCAACACACACACAGGCAGAGATACACAAATGAGACCATCACCACATACTGCTCCCCATATATTCATCCTTATAGCTGAAAAAACACAGTCTGGGTCTTTATAAATTAATTAAATATATCAGTGTTTCTAATGGTTCTGTGGATGTGAACATTGTTTGACTTTACAGTGTGAGTCACACTAGAACTATTATTGTATGTGTGCAGTGTCAGTTATGACTTATGAGCAAAACAGGCTGAACATCAGGGGACACAGAGACATCACAAAGAGTAGAGAGAAGAGTGTAGGAGAGTAGAGTGGAGTAGAGCGCAGGGTAGAGTTGAGCAGAGTAGAGTCACTAACCTGGTATTGACTCCAGTCAATATTCAAGTTCTGAGTAAAGCACACAGGGATTGTCAAAGGAGCATCCACGTAATCCTGTCAGAGACACGGGGACATCATGTTAATACAACAGAGACAAGTTACTTTAATACAACCATTCTTCACTCAACAATGAAGAGAAGTAAATTTGATGTTTGAGCAAAGAATGCCTCTTTATTTTATGTTTTTTTTTCTGCGCTGACAGAGAGTTTTACAAGATGTAAGATGTAATGTGTTTGCCTTGCTGGGCTACCACCACATCTCAGTCATATCGCTGTCACACAACCTATATCATGGACTGATCTAATCCAGTGAAGCCTTGGACATCACTGTATTTTCAAAATCATTGAATGATTAACTGAATATTGATTGGATAAAATATTGATTATGGAAACTGGTTAAAATTTGCATCCCTACTCCAGTGGTAATGCAGGCTGAACAGACTCTTTACCTGATTCCAGTTGAACACCAGGCCCTCGGCTGTGTAATCTCTGTCTTTGTAGTCCTTAAAAAATTCACACCCTGAATAAAGACAAGAAGGAAATCATCATGTTGTCATTTGATCTAACATTAAATGCATTCACTCACTCAGACAGTGACAAGAAATGTTTCTGAAGTCTCAGATGGAGGATTTTTCCTTACATGCCCTGAATATTTTTGTCAGTGTCATTTTTTTAACCAATAAACAAAGTATTTTGTACACAAAGTGTATGTACAGAGTCTGTTGAAACTGTTCACCTGGATAAGGCACAGAGAGCAAGGTGAAGTCTGCATAGCGTTGGGCCTTGTCCGCCTTCTCAGAGGATGTCACACTGTACACAGAGAAAGGAGATCTAAATTATTTGAGATGACTCTGTTTCTCCCTTTGGGTTCACGCAAATCAACAGTTCTTGATTGTAGGTCATGTTTGAGTGTTCAGTAGAGGCATTTCTAACCCACACCCCCAATCTAGTGTCACTGACGAGGTTTGCCAAACCCCTGACACCATTTCACGTGAGATCTAACAGTTGATCTTGAGTCTCTCCAAATTCAACACCGTCAACCAAGAGCATGAATTCTCTTGGTAGAATTTACAAAAAAACAACAAACACACTGAGTCAGTAGGTCCACTGGGTTCAGATATGAGTCAGACGACACAGTGACCTAAATAGCTTTAAGTGTGAATGCTGTTACTCACTTTAGGCCAAACTTAACCTTCTTGTTCTCCACCATCAGGTCACAGATGTAGCGGACCGAGAGGTACCGCAGCAGCTTAATGTCGTGGCCTCGAACCTTATCAAAGAGCTGGGAGTCCCCATTCCTGAGGACAATTGGACAGAGAGGGACAAAGCTATTTAGATAGAAAACAATTGACAGAAAAAAGTTTGTTCTCAGGCAAATGTTTCCCTTTGGAGTTCAATGATAACTTTGCCTTTCAGTCATGATTTGAAATTCAAATAATTCATTATTTATGTTCTTGTGACTAACCCTTAAGGGGGCAGCACAGTGCACCCCACCCTTGCCTCATGTCAGCTGAGACTGATTCCAACAACCTTATATGCATTAGCAGTATGGATAACTGGAAGTGATGATTATGACAGACAGAAGTCTGATGTTTGTCTAGTGAAAGTGATTTGACCACCTGACTGCGTTGTCGTCCTCTGGAACCTCCTCTGACTCCGTCCACGTGTCATCACTACCCCCTATGAAAGAGACAAGGACAAAAAATGAGCCTGAGGTACCAGCTCCAAAAATCACCAGCTTGTCCGGTTATTTTTAGACAAGGAAACATTTCATTATCACAACATACAATAAACCATTAGCAAATGACTTCATTCAACTACACTTCATTGACCTGTCTTAGTATGTCACAAGTATTTTGGAAATGAGGTGTGTCTGAGGATGTTTTATTGTTCCTGCTTGGCTTGATGTGAGCCAATTACTAAATGAGTGACAGGGACAGACAGTCCTCGCGTCAGCGATGTGAAAAATGACAACAAAGAGTTGGGTATCAGGTTTACAGTGATACAGTTCATAGAACCAGACTGTGTTTTGCAGTGTCACCATAAGCCTTGAAACAATGGCAATGGAGAAAGCAGCCAAAGCCAAAAGTCTCCACCACCTACTATTTCAATAATTGACTGAAATGATCAATTGATTCAATATTTTCCCAAATTTCATATCTTAACACTCACTGGACAAATCATTCAAACAAAACAGAACACACACCCAAAAACAAATAGACAACCAAAACAACAAAGAACAAACACAGATAAAAATACACTTGAGGGAGGAGTCACAGCCTTTACCCACATAGCATTCAGTGTAGGAAATAAGAGTAGGTCTAAGCCTAATTATGTCCGAACCACATATGATCAAATCCTGATTTTATAGCTGCAATGCAATATATCATCACTCCATCAACAGTCAGTACAAGGACAATACAGGTTACATGGTTCGGCCCACTGCTGAAGTCCAGGCAAAAGGAAAAAGCTCAGCAGAGTGAGTCAGTCAGTGTATATCATATTTTAATCATATGATAGTTAATATAGACAAATTATTTTATATTCAGTGTGCATGAAGCTGTCCCCTCTGTCTGTTTCAGAGAATATTAAGCCTCAATAGCAGAAGTCTGACAGCTGTCTGTTAGCTGATGCATCTATTCATGTGTCACAGAGTACACATGGAACTGAAACCTCACATGGAAAATAAGTCGGCCACAACTTCCCCTGTTTATGCTAAATTTATGATGAGTGTGTTGGCATGTGTGTTTGTGTGTGTATAGTACCTGAGAAGATGTAGTTGTAGCCTGTGCGTCCATAAAGCTCCCCCCAGCCTGCCAGAGTGGATGACCGGCAAATATGCTGCAATGAATACAAGATGTTTTATTTGATTGTTCACATCACCATATGTGACCACGACATGAAAAACTGAAAGTGGAAGCCACAGAAATCTTGAAATGTCATGCTCAGATGAGGTGACTCCTCAGTATTTCTTATTTTAACTCTATAACCAGCCCAGGGAATGTAATATCACAGGTAAAACATTGTCTGTAAACACAGAAAAACAATCTATGTATTTCAAGTAACAAAATTGGGGTACATCTGTGTGACTGATATAAGTAACTTTCAGATTCCTAAGAACTGGAACAGGTGTGATTCACAAGCTCTTTTGTTTCCAATGTCAAATAAGGAGTTCCTCAGTTTCTAAGACTTCTAAGCACCTTGTTTTGGGAGTCTCAGGGTCATGTGAAGGTTAGCTAGGTCATAGAAGTTCAGCTAGAGCTAAATTCAAACAGGGAATTTTGTGGTTACGGTAAATGATGAACATCTCAAACCTGCAGGCAATAAGGACATTCGATCTTCTGCATTTTCCTTGCATCTAACAGCAGTGACTGTTTTCAGACCGCAATAAACAATAATTTTCCTTATCTATGAATCTGTTGATTATTACTTCTCTGGCTGAAGGTTTTTGCAGGTGCTGTTCAAACATTACGAAACCGGATGCGCTCCCCCTATCTCGATTCTTAAACTGAAGCTCGAGACTAGTCTTTTTTAGCTCACTAACCTTAAGCCCATTGTCATGCTCATACTTGTGTGTTGGCTCCCTGTTAATGCCTTGTTTTTGTTGGTATGTTTATACAGTATATTTACTGTACATTTCTTGTGTTATACTTACTATATACATTTCTAGATTGTCCAGATTGCTTGTATTTGTTTTATTTGTCAGTTGTGCAGCATTTTGGTCAGCTCAAACCCAAATTGACAAGTTGCCCAAGCAAAGCAGGCTTGTAGTGTAGTGGTAGTAGTAGTAGTAGTAGTGGTAGAACAGACAGTGTGTAGTTGAAAGTGGTGTAGCAGTACCTTGCCGTTGTAGAGGATAACAGGACAGACGAACCTCCCTCGGCAGCGAGCCAGCTTACTCCGGTTCACTAGGTCTTGCAGTTTACTGATCTGTACTGTGCTCTCAAACCTGTGTGCACACAAACCACCGTGTTTTCAATTAGACTCTGTAACTAAACTTCATTCAGTATGTTATATAGGCAATGTAAGTACTTGAAATCATCAATTGCTCCCTGCACACTGTTGCAACTTCTGCAAAAAACATGCCCCCCCCCCCAATAATCAGTTGCTCTTATCTTCTGATGTAGGTTACAGTTAAATGGGTCACTGAGCGTTGGCCACAGACAGTGATTTAAACAACCACTAATACTTTCATTACATTCAGCTAAAATGTTTCCAGAGACAACAAACAGGAGTTCAGTGATTAATTTAAATGTTAATCAACTGACAGTGACCATTTAAGGTAATCAGCTCAGTACTGACAATATCAATGAGGAGGTTTTGTGACTGACTGATGATGAATGATTCACATCAATCAATCATTGGCAGATCACCATGTAGACTTTTTACCCTTTGCTTTTTGGGCCCTTTTAACTTTTCAAATTTGTTTTAGTGGAACAAAAACAAAAAAAAAGTCCTACAACAAGTTAATATTCTGGTATCTGTTCAGCTGTTGATTTTTAACCAACTGTTAATATCAGAAAACCTTGGAAAAAAATGGCCATTGATGGATTATGAACTTACAAACTGAGGTTTTGCAGTGATGCCTACAGAATATCATACAGGTATATTATCAATATGTTTGCAAATATACAGCCATTACAGGTATGCAATGCTGCATATCAATATATATCAGGACTGTCTTAAGATGATATTGAACTCTCATTAGAGCTGCAATTTATGATTATTCTCCGAATTGATTAGTTGTGTATTTTCTGTTGGGTTTCCAAATGCCGAAAATACTTTTGTCCAAACAAAGGACGAAAACTCATCCATTTAATAACTTTTACTCTCATATATGGAAAAAAAAGAAAATAATAATGTAAATGAATAAAATATGTAAAGAAAGAAAAGCAACAAAAACTTTACATTTGAGAAATATGTGGGTTTTATCCATAGTTTGACAGTATCACAATATGTATAACAATAATACACAGTGATAGAGGATTTCAGCCTTATCGCCCTCTTGTGGCTACCGACCACTGATATGGATATGATATTAGACCTGATAAATACTTTGACAATTTCTGGTGAAATGAATATAGATAGACAAACTGTTTCACTACAAAAATGAAGTTGTCTCTAACAAATAGCACTGCTCTTAATGACTTAAATCTTACTTCCTATTTACATTTTCATTTTGACACATGGGAAACTGTAAGTGAAACACACTGCTAGGAGGTCAACTATTCTACAAACAAACAGGATTTGCCAGCCAATATTATGGCTTTGTTGTGAATAACTTTTTTACTGATATGCTAAAGTATTTCCTGTTGGAGCATGGATATTAGGAAATTGTTAAACAGCAATGAGAAACAAGGATTTTTTGAGTCACTGCAAATTGCCATTTCCAGCAACAATGTGACCTTGTGTGACAAGACAGTCACTTAACTCCTTTTGCTGGATGTGATCACAGAGGCCAAGATGGCAGCTGACCTTTGCTCCTTGCACCACAGGTGTGCATGATTACAGGGGTAACACAAACAATTAACAAACAATCGGTCACTGAGTGGACTGGACTGGACTTTGTATCGGAAAATGATGGACAGTGGAGAAGTACCTGTCACTTTCACCATCTGGGCATTCATACTCCAGGAAAACTATCTGCCGAGGGTAATGGCCACATACTTCTCCATTGGGGTTGTGGATGACACTGTACTTGTAATCTCTGGCAAATAGCTCCAGACAGCGCTTCTCTATCGCCTCCACCTGAAGGAAAACAAAAACAAGCCTTACATAATAATCATTTACAGATAAAAAGCGCTTCTACAGAGTTTCAATGATTTTTGTGCAGAGATGAGGCGTCTATTTCCATCACTGTAGGTTATGTTACTACATGCATGCAAACATGGACGAGCATAGTAATTCATATGAAAGGTTGTATTCAGGAGGACTATTGTTTCTTTTATATTAGTTGCACTGTCTATGATCAAATAAGATTTTATAAGTCAGCAAACACGGATCCACATTGCCCCTCTAGATATGATAAACACACCCTACAAACAGATCTGCAAGCTTTGCGCCAGATGATTGCTTACCTTTATGTGGACTCCCATAACTACCGGCCAAGTGCATGGATGTCCTTTCCTCCTTCAGTTGCACTATGCCAGTTTGCATTTTAGTGCCAAATTTGCATTCAAAACCTATTCATACATGTGTGTTTTGAGAATTGTTGTGGAAAAGGATAGGAGATTCTGTACTAAAAGCTATTAAATACGTCATGTCAGACATAAATGTGCGTACAGGACAGGGAAGCAACACCAACACGCACCAAAACAACCCCCGGTCTGAGGCAGTAAGCAGAGTCTACACATAAAAACACTGCGCATTAATGGACACTAAGTGCTGTCTGATGGAGACCATGCATAAGAAACAAGCTGTGGTTCCATATGGTTTGTGAAAGATCAGTAATCAGGACCTGCAGTTGAAGTTATTTCACTGAGCTGTAAGGCCACTTTACACTGAGTCAGGTTGACAGGTGGCTAAAACACACTGGAAATCGAGTTCAGTCTTACCCGAGGAGTGACTTCCTTCGCTCTGTATTGCGTCTTGGAAAACAAATCTATCAAATCCGCTATTTCCTCGCTCTTTCTGACCGACAGCCCTGACGCCGTGAAACCACTGGCCGCGGAGGAGGGGGAGGCGGCCATCATAGTGCCTCGACCCGAGACGGTGGCCTCTAGCCGAACTCGACCTCCTTCAAACACCGCAGAACCTTGTCCTTTGGATCGGGAAGACCGACCAGGCCATCCCCTCCCAGCCAGCTTCTTCCTGACTGCCCGCTTGAGGGGGCCGGAGCCGGGAAGTCTTCCTGAATTCAGGGCACCGGCGAACTGCTCCAAACTCCAGACAAGAAGCTGTTAGCCAGCCCGCACTGCCAGCCAGGCAAGCCACTCACACACTCACCACGGCGGCTGCTGCAGCTACTGGAGTTAGCACGGCTAGCTAGGAGACTGGCTCGGCTACTTCCCAAGCATAGGTTGGTCGTTTCCACGAATCCAAAATCCTCGGAAACACAACTGACACAAATTCAGACCTGTGTAGTCCTCCACCACATCACCGCCGTTTTGTTTTCGTGTCTGACATAAGGCGAAATGGTGGCCACTTCTCCGCACCAGCTAACCTAAGTTCCAGTCAGCTGCAGTCAGGAAATCTCCAGGATCCTTCCCGGCCTGCTCACGTTTCCTCAATGTCACGTCTTCATGTCTCCTTGGTAACTGCAACCATGACAGCAAACGGAATAAAGTTGTACAGAAGTCAGTCCTGTAGCTGCAGGAGCTCAGTGCTGTTGTTGTGGTGGTGGACGACAGCCCCAGCAGTGGAGAGTTGTGTTGCAATCTGTGTACGACAGCCTGAGAGTACAACAGGCGGTAAACAGGAAGCTAATAACACCACGTGACGGCCATCTCCCCCCTTTAAATGACGCCAGTTGTTAATCTAAGCGATGTTTTGGACTGGCTGCCACCAAGGAGGATCCGGCTGCGGCCTCTTGTTCCCACAAGCCACACCCACAAATGGAACGCCTTCTTACGCCCCATTGGACAGCTGATCGTACGTCAACGTCGACGTCATATTGGACGTACGTCTTTATAATATATTTATTTAACAAACAAGAATGTGATAGACCAGAGAAAAACAGAAAATACTAAACCTTTTTATAAAAAGAAAAAAATACATAAAATAAAAACAAAGAATCAAGGAACAAATAAAACCAAACAAAAGTGGTAATGTATTAAACTACATAGATATTCATATCGATGTAGAGCGTTTTTATATCACAAAATTCCACATTGTTTTGTGAAATTATTTGTGAAAAACAGGTGTCAAATTAAGAAACAACTTATATGTATAAAATACTATTTAAAAAATTATTAAATTCTAACAAATTCCACTGTTAGGGAGCCTGGCCCAATCATGAGGCTCATTAAAAGAAAAACTGGTTTCAAATACAATATAAACTTGTGTAAACATTTCTCTGACATGACTCTTATTGTGTATTTATCCTGCATAGTCATGTGTATGTAAGCCCCTGTCAGATTCCATATGTGTTAAAGGTACTGGGACTGGTCAGATGCCCTCCAGTGTAGAAGTGTGTTGGTATAGTCCTATACCCAGTGAGATGGCAGCATTGTGTGTCACCTTTATGGAAACGCTGATTGCTAACTTTGTACCATATTTTTTGTTCCTTATGTCTCCCTACGTACAAGTAAAGACAGAAAACTCTGGAACATAAAACACACGTCTGATGCTGTTCTTTCTTCCACCACACCCTGCACCTTAATCCTGCTGGCTCCCCTCCTGTCTGTAGGTATTTACCATGTATGGTGGTACCTCGCACACTGGCATAGTGTCAGGTTTATCAGTCACTGCTGATGAGGGGTTGAGAAATGGTTTGGAAATACTTCTTAATACTGACTCTGACACTAGATAAATGATCAGGTGTGTACATTATAGGGAAAGTAAAAAATATAGCATCACCACACCCTCAACTTCACATATTTCCCTGGTCACTATGATGCTGCCTCATTTGATTTGTGATCATTTTTACCTCAAAGGGAGTGTAGAAATATGTGCAAAAAGCTGATTTATTCTAATGGAGAGTAACCTGTCTGAACCTTTATATTGTGACGCTTTTACTTACAGAGGGCACCTGATGTCACCTATAGCTCAATGCCTCCCTCTAGTGGATGAATACAGTACTAATTCTCCATTCTCCATTATTGACTGAACCAGGATCAGATCTGGTTCAAATAAGTGACGAGATACAGAAACAGTAGTGTGTAGTGATTCTGAACACGATGCAGGGTTAGTGAAAATTGTTCTTATTATTGCTGATGCACAGCATATGAATGAACCCACTGTTTGGATTTGTAAGTTCAAAGTTTAGACTATGCAACTTCACATAGAAAATTTGCTCAAATGCAAGTAAATCAAATTCTCCTCAGTATCCGACACCAAATCATTGTTCGCCATCAAATAGGTTATTGTAAGGTTTGTTTACATCAGATCAGCTGATATGAGTGATATCACTCAACTAAAGTTTTCCAACAAACTTTAGCCCCATGTATTTTTTTTCTTTTAGATATTCATTTACATATTGGAAAATGAAGAGAAGTTAATGATTGAACTGAATGAACTGGTTGTGAAGCTTCTCTCTGATCTCACCAGATTTAGATTTATTTGCAGTGGTATTTTCAGGTCTGACTGCCTTATGCTTTTTTTTTGTCTGATGTGGGTTTAATGTTTTTTAAAATGAAATGCAAGAAATCAGGCTCTGAAATGGTGGTGAAACACTGTGGTGATCTTGGTGCCTGACCCGCATAAACATGTGGAAAACATACAAACGACTGCCTCAAATGACACATCACAATGGTAGTTTTCAAAATACATTACCATCATGATTATTTTTATTATCAAAAAGGTATTACATCGTTTGCTTCTTAAATCTTTTGGAGGGGAACAATTGAAATAGTTACTACTATGATCTGTGTAAAAATAAAACCAACAGAATGATCTTTACAAAATAAAAAAAAAAAAAAAAAAAAAAGAGAGAGAGAATGCAGTGTCTGGTTTTTGGAGGAACCCAGGAAAAGACCCAATGATTTAGCTTCCAACCATCTGACACAGTTGGTCACTCAGACCATAAAAACAAACATCATGCGATAAATTCAGTGTACTACATTTTCTCCATACAAGTCTATATCACATTTCTTTCTGTACAAGTAAACACAATCATACATATTGTCCTATTGTGTCTTAGGGTGTAACTCTTTCATTTTAAGGTGCTGGTTAATTTTGGGTCATAACTTGATTTCTTTTTTCTTTTCTTTTCTTTTTTTTCTTCTTTTAAATCTGTCAAACATTCATGTAACATGGGTACCCTTCTGTGTGTTGGTGAACTTGAGGGGGAAGGGGTGGTTGGTGTAGTGGCAGGTGGGTGGTGGAGGTGTGGGGGGTTTCCAGTCACATGACTGGGCTCCTGGTCTTTTCAAGTCTTCCGTACAAAACGCAGCAGATTTCCACATCCGGTCCAAAAGAACAGTCTCGGGAGAGCGAGCAACTCCTGCTGCCGCCCAGCTGTCAGGGTCTGAGGTCCCACTGCAGGGGCCACTGCAGGGGGCCACTGCAAGGGGCCATGAGGACCACCTCTTTTCTTCAAGTCAGTTTGTGAGGGTCAGGGTTACAGTTACAAGGAAAAGGGGAAAGCAGCTCTCACGGGAGAACATAGCAGCTTCTTTACCAAAGTTTTATGAACAATCCAAACACTCCCTCAGAGATTCCTTTGCCCAGTTTTCCTCAGTGTCACATGGAATGCGATGGTTTGGCCAAAAAAAAAAAAAAAAAAAAAAAAAATCATATATATATATATTTTTTAAGGATAAAAACAGTCAAACATTTATCTGAGAGAAAACAGAGTTGAATTAATCACTTCCTGCATTCTGTCACTATAATATATAATAATTATCAACTCAGAGAAAAATAAAACTGATATAATGACAAGATGAATGCAGCCGTGTATGGGGAACATAACTGGATTTCAAATTTATTGGAAAAAACAAGAATGCAGCACCATGAATCATAAGACCTGTATGTCTCAAGTACAATATCAGAAGTCTACAGTGAAGTAGCCCTAAAGTGAAATCAAAAAACAGTCCAGTGGGGATGAGAGAACAGAAGAGAACCAAAAACAAAAAAAGAAAAAGAACAATAGAACATTGGAACACAGAGCCTTGAGGAAAAAAGGGCTGTTTTCATGTTTAGTGAGAGAACATGGAAACTGGTAATCATGTGGAATGACCCTAAAAAGGGAAAAGCCCGTCCTCCCCGTCTCTCTAACGGATGACTAACACGTCGTCTCGGCTTCAATCATTTGCCCCTTTCCAAATCAAACACTCATTTACTGCAGCACAGACTCCTTGTATGCATCTCAGCATTTATCCAACCTGGGTACCAAAACGACAGGTACAGCTTTTTATAACTTTGTACAGACATTTGTGTGGAAGTTTTTACTTTCTGAGCCTGTTTGCACAGTCCGGCACATCAGGAAACACTGGGGACAATTTCAAGTTACATGTGATTTGTTTTTTTTTTCTTTTCTTTGTTTTTTCTCCTGTGAATGTGTCATCCAAATCGCTTTTTCCACTAATGATGTCCAAAGTCAATTATTAGCTTTGTGCAGTATCTGGTCATTTGTTTTTTTCTCTGAAAATAAAAAAAGAAAAGACTGAAAATAAGAAAAGGAGAAATCCATTAAGAAGTCCTTGCTCCTCTTAGATCTGTACATTTACCCTCCCCAAACTCCCTGAGCCCCATTTCACCACAGCTTTAGGGGTTGAGGGGGTACGCAGCTTCGTACACACACTCACATGCACGCACACACTCACACACACTCACACACACACTTGAACAAGGTCCTAAAAGCTTCCTGACTGTGTCCTTACTCCGGGTCCCTGGAGGGGGGAGTGCTGGAACTGGCTGAGGCTTGTCCCTCGCTGGGGGTAGTGTGTCGGTCCAGAGGCCGACAGCAGCCGGGAGCTGGCCTGCAGCGTTGCCTGGCCTGGGCTGCCTGACTTCAGGCTGCGGGACACTTGCTGCTGACTCCCTCTGGAGCCCAGGGTGCCTGAGTCTATTTTAGTCTGCCCTTGGGCCCTGGATCCCGGGGTAGGAGCCTTTGACAGGCCGCTGCTGTTCAAAAGGCTCGCTTTTAAATGGCTGCTGCCGTAGCCACTCTGCTGGTGTAGAGACCCCGCTGGCGGCCTGGAGTCTGAGGATGAGGTCGGGGTGGGGGACTGACTGGGGTAGGAGGAGGGGGGGTGGTCCTGGGACAGTCCAGGGTGCGAGGGGTGGCGTGCGTAGTAGCTCTGGCCTGATGAGGGACTGTAGGAACCCCGGAATGGAGAGTTGGAGGTTTGCTGGCGAAACGATGGGCTGTCGGTCTGCCGGTGACTTTCTGATGACTGAACACACACACACAAGCACATGCTCAGTGACAAGACACATTTTGAAGGCTGCTTTCATGTCAGGTGCACGTGATGGTTCCCATGGTAACACAATGAAGGCACTCGCACCACTGGATAAAGTAAGATAGCATGGTGACATTTATAAACTGAATGATTATCTATCTTGTGTTTGAGCTTTAATGGTGTATGTCTGAACTGGAGATGCAGGACTCCAACTCTGACAATAATTAGCATTTGAATTAAACTTCACTGGCTTATTTGTGGCCAATGGTGATTTTAAATGCACCACTGACCAGGCATTATGGGCAAACAACTCGCCTCATTAACAATCTCATGTAATCAAATCATGTTTCTCAAACAGAGACATAAACAGACACTAGAGGACATTATAATAAACAGACAACAACTTGTAAAAGACATAGGTGGCTGGTTTGGACAGACTACCTGGTGTGAGTACACAGAGGGGCTGTATCTGTGTGGACTCTTCATTGGAGAAGCCATGCTCGCCGCCTGCATTTCAAATCGATCTGCATCTGAAACACAGAAAGGAGAATCAACTCCAGCGTTGAGAAAATTACATCAGAGAAGTTTAAATACAGATTATTGATATCTGTAGTTATTATTATGGGTTTGTCAATCTAATGTATCTGATGTTCCTAATAGAACTCTGCAGCCACTTTCGTCTCATGTCAAGCTGAGCATGTGAAGCCTCATCGGGTCATTTTCTCAGTAACATTATCTTAACATTATATAGTTTGTCTAACAACCTGCGTCAATAACAGTAATATGAAAAAGAGGAAGCAGGTGCATCACTGCTGACTTTACTTTTAATTGTTTGTCTTTTCTGAAGTGAATGGAATTTTAAGGCTGTAGTAAACAACAGCTGGGGAGCAAGACAGTTTAGTTTCGATTTTGTCAGACTTGAGGGCAGGAGTAGCACCACAGCACCATGTAATACCATCGAGTTTCCCCAAACTGAGCGTGGAATCAGAGGAAACTGACCACTGTGTGAATATAGTCTATGTCTCCATACCAAATTCCTTCTCTGTAGTGCCATCGCTCCTCTTGTAAACGCGCTCCATCTTGATGTTTCTTCGCATTCGCTCCAGAACACCGTGACCTTCCCTTAGACGTTCAACCGTAGTGGGAACCATCCTTTGAGAAATAAATACACATTATTAACCTGTCAGCTTTGATCAGAAACTTAACCATGGACACCACCAGAAAGCTTTTAAAACATGAAAACATCAGGGTGATGTAACATGTACTGAAACATCACTCACCACTGGTTGTTGTCTTGGTGTCTGGGCTGTGTGGACAGGCCCTGTTGGTCTGTAGGACTGATGTCCTCGATCTGTGAGATAGGGTTTGTGTTGTGTGATGAGGGAGAGAAGGAGCTGTGTGGGGAGGCCGCGGGCTGCATCTGCTGATGGGAATGGGGATGATGAGATTCCTGGCTGTAGTGGGAGCTGGGCCGGGTGGGGGTTCCGCCCAGAGAGGAGCTGCTGCCGGTCGGCTCGGAGTCGCGACCGCTGCTCTGCTTCCTTTTACGATACTCCAGCAAAGACACCTGAGACAGCAGAGGGAGGGAGAGGTGCTGTTAAAGAGCTGCTCCTGAGGGACAGGCTCAACACACACCTTCACATCATTCACACTGATGCTGGGCTGCTGACTCAATCACATCATTCACAAAAACTGCACTGAGTGATGGTCAGACCGCATGCACCACACCAGAGAGGACTCACCTGGAAAAAGCATCTAGGACTATTCAGTATAACAGAAAGAAACACACCTTCATCACCATGGAAATAACCTTTTACATGAAAATGATACTGTATGTATTTGGTTTCTGTTCCATTCCATTAACTTGAACTGATGAGAAAGGCTCAAATACAGCAAACTGCAGGTCAACTTTGTTCAGGATGTGTTGTTAGTAACATACAGCATCTAATGCTTTGACGCAAGAGCAGGCAACTTTAAATGCACCACGCCATGATGCAACCACGCTGAAACAACAATAAAAACACTCATATCAACGTCCACAGAAAGTTCAAGCACACGCACAACATAGAAAACACACCGCGACTCTTAATGAGAATGAGAGCACTCATCCTGGGTTAATGTTGTCATGACACAGACAAGGCTTGTGGTAATAGCGGAGAGTACATGAAGGAGGCAGGGGAGCAGGATGATGAGCACGGAGTCAGATACTGACATGAATGGCTCTTGCCTGAACCTTTGTAAAGTGTCACACTACACAGAGGAGGACACTAGAAGACAAGGTGATAAGGAGGACTGGAAGTCAGCGTCTCAAATGACCAAACTCCAAATATCCCATAATGCAGTGCAGCCTTTATGAACACCACAGTGTTACCTTTTCATTCAGTATGTATACACTTTATATACACTTTCTCTTTCTATTTGTTAAACATTATTACAGCAGACATCTGATTGGTTGTGTATTCCTGTGGTCTAAGAATAGTTAAATGGAAATCTACAGTTAATTTACAACTTGAACTTCAATTCTCTAAGATCTATTTTGAGTTGTCTTGAAGAAAAAATTATTGCTCAACCTCGTTGTTGAAAACATCTACTGCCATTTACAGTCTGACTATGTTTTCACTTTGACCTGCTGATTGTTGCTGTAGCTGTTTACTGTCAGATTCCCAGGTAGTGATAAACAACATTGCAGATGTGTTTACTTTATAGTTTTACCAAGCGATTTAGATCAGAAATTCTCAAAGTGGGAGATTTTGGTGTTTTCGACACTTTTGGTGCAGGTTAAGTGAATAGAGGGGAATATATCTACATGTTATTTCATTAAATATCAAAGGGAGATCCGGTAAATAAACCTACATGTGTGATTTGAGAAGAGACAATTCAGAGACACAGTAGTTTAGGGAAATTTTACAATTCTCCCACTTTCCCAGAGCCAGAAAGTGATACACTCTTTAGGACTTTTTGTTTTTACGATTGGTTTAGTATCAGGTTATGTCAAACAGCAGTGTTAATGTCACTGGTAGAACCAACAGATGGAGCTATGAAAAGCGCCATTGTAATAATGTCTTGTTTTTGGATTCACTTTTGTTTCTCTGTGGCCTATTTGAGGGACCGATCCAACAATTGTTCTTGTGTTTTAAATGTCTTCTCTCTGGCCATAATTAAAGATCAATTCAAGGGCATTCAAGTACAATTTTAACCCCTGCCAGTTCTCTACTGGACTCAAGGCTTGTGACTAAAACCTATAAATGAATAAACCCAGGACTCCCTGAGCCTCAGGACTGTCCCATGGTGAAAGCCACACTATTAAATTTATCTGTGCTCACAGAGAAGCTGCACGGGCCATTGATCACAGTTTGGAAAGAGCCATGGATGAGATGAGGAGCAAAGACACATGAACTTCATCTTGATGACACATCATGAGAATTCATGAACCATCAGCCTCATATGTTGAAGGTAATGGATGAACCTTCATACGCTTCAATGAATTTGACTGAGATGGCAGAATAAACCAAAACTCCTGCTCAAAACTATAGAGTCAGAATTCAATGTAGGTTTGGAGGAAGGGGAGGGGACGGAGTTGTCGACGGAGCATGGGGGTGGGTGTTGTATGTAGATGCAAAGAAACAATATTTACATGCACACTTCTAAAGATGTAGTTGCAGGGAGAATATTCACCATATTTTGTACTGGCTTGTATTCACTTCTTACAGATATAGCCTGGTAATCTGGCTTCCCTGTCAGCAGACTAATGGTATGCTGGTTGGCCCTCTGCCTTGGAAGAAAAGTGGAAGAGAGACTTGGCAGAAAGTGTCAACTAACAGCGAGGGGGAGGAAGGGGACGGAGGGAGAGGGAAGGGGGAGGGAGGGTCAAAACTACAGAGTCGAAATCATTTCAGATAGACACATAAAAAGGTTATATATGGTTTATATATGTTTTTAAACGCCTTTTGCTATGTGTTTTGCCGCCCTGGTACAAGGAACCCATTGATATTAAAACAAAGCCCCTTAATACACATCATGATGTTTGCCTTTTAAACTTGAAGATTTCACATGTCATTTGTGCTTGAGAGATAAGAGATAAAGATGAGTCTTAATGATTTACCTGAAAAAAATATCTAACGAAAAAAAAAAAAAGTTTTCACATTTTTTATTATTAAAATGACAAGAACTTGCCTTCCTCTTTTGTGGTGGGTTGCTGGTGTGAGGAGGTGTGCCACTGTCTGGGTAGCCTCCACTATAATGAGGCTCACCGTAGGGCGACATAGAGCCAGGGCCCACATCTCCCATCAGCCCTTGGCCACTTATGGAACTGTGGAAGGACTCTGCAGGGGAGAAGCCTCCCTCTGACTGGGTTTGGCGGCAGTCGGTGGCCACGGGGTTCCCCAAGTTTGCATTGAGAGGTGAGCAGGTGTATATGAGGTTGAATTCTGTCCTGAAGGCCTGCTCCCTGTTTTGGGGGTTAAGGTCTGAGGAAGGACAGGACACTGGATTTAGGGAACCAGTTCCCACAGATGATGGACCCTGCGAATCTGGGCCTGAGGGGCATCCAGGAAGGGAGAAGTCATCTGAGGTCATGGCCACAGGGCTCTCCAAACTGGAGGGGAGTGACAGGTCTGGGAACTGAGGCCGAGGGACTTCATAGTCTGTCTGAAGACACGGCTGAGGGTAGAGAAGTAAAGGACAGAGAAATGGAAAGACAAATGGAGAAGACAAGATTAATTAGGCATAGTGGAGTAAGCACACTGCAGAAGTTATCACATTAGTAATGAGGGGTGAGTGGGGGAGAGATGGGACTGTACCTCAGGTGAGATGGACTCTGGCCGGTGAACAGGAGATGCCTCAGGGGATGATATGTTCTAGAGAGAGAGAAACAAAGGCCATTAGAAACATCGTACAGTGAAGCGTTTATTGTTGTTGACTTCTTTTTTAAACATATTAATTTTGGGGCTATTTTAACAGTATGTGCTTTAATCATAGCAAGAGAAAACTTGAAGTTTCATCAACATGTCGTGGGTTGTGTTCTTTTGGGATCTGTGTGCCATGTCAGACTGGTAAAAACTGTTTCTATGTGTTGCTGGATTTGGGCACCACAGATATCAACATGTTCTATGTACTACTGTATTTGTGGATGCAGGTGTGTAGCTGTATGTTGTGCCCTTACTTCAAATTGCAACGGCGTGTTGCAGCGGCTGGCCGGCAGTGAGGGCATGGGCGAGTAGGCCAGGCCGTTGGGCAGCAGGGAGCTACAGGGGTTGTGAAGCAGCGGGTGGAGGGAGTCCTCTGGGAGTGGCGGTGTGATGGGCGACAGCGGGCGAAGCAGGTGGTCTGGGGGTGCTGGTGTCATATCTGCCATATACTTGGAGCGGCGCTTTTTAAATGGGGCGATGACTTCTGAAATTTAAAAAGACATAAAATGTGTTAAAAAAAAAAAAAACACAACTGACTTAATGAAAATGAAGCACATTTTTACAATAAATTAACACAGAACACCAGCTCGCTCATGAGGTTCTCTGACATTTTCTAGCCACTGCACAAGATCAAATCTCTGCATCTTGCTCCAGGTTTGGTGATTTCAGAAAATACAGCAGTAAATGAATCATTCTGATGGAGGTGGGTGTGTACGTACCGCTGGACAGGGGGTTGGGGGTGGATCTGCTACTGGTACTTTGCTGGGAGGAGGTGGACTCTGTGCCATCCTCCATACTGGCCGAACAGCTCTCATCCTCCACCTGCTTTATCCACCGCTGTGTCAAAATAACAGTAACAGTGCCTGGTTAGAAACACAAGCTGATATGCAGTGGAAACCCCTCATGGTGACCACATCTGTACTTGTATTTCAACAGTTTTGTTTTATCCTTTAAGGACGTGCCGAAAGGCTTGTAAAGATGACCATATATGTATATATGTCATATTTATATTCTGCATCTCTCTCTTGCCTTTTTGTAGCAGCCATAAGTGCCATCCATTTGGAGTGGGCGGGGCCTGCGTCTCTCAGGGTTGAAGGGGGAGCCGAAGCGGACGTAGTGTCTGGGTGTGGTGCAAATGAGCGATGAGTGGGAGAGGCCTGGCAGCATGTTGAGGGTGGTGGCCAGCACCGTGGGGTCAGTGGTTATCCGCAGCAGGCGCTCAACAGGCACCTCTTGGTTGACCTTCTCCCCTGCAGGGGTCTTGTCATTCAGCCACTCTGTCACAAGATACTGTGGCATTGCACAGAACATACAAAAGAACACGTACGATTAGGACAGTTTGACTTGACCATATCGTAGTATCGTAGCATATTTGTAGTCCAATTTCCTCTAACCTTCTTGGTCTTGGGGTAGCGCAGGTTGCCCCTGTTTATGCAGTTTAGACCCTGGCCATCTCCATCAAGGATATGACCCCCAAGACTGCTTTCTCCATGGCCATGTTCGCCACCATAAGGACCCTGAGATCCATCCTCGTCCAGAGTGGCCCCCTGCTCAGCTGATGATGGCACTGTTGCCAAAGCCGCAGCCGCAGCAGCAGCTGCCGCCGCCTGCTGGGCGAGAGCTTGACGCTGCCGCCGAGCCCGTTGCGATGAGCTTGACCGGTAGCGAGAGATTCGGCTTTTGGGCCGAGGCTTGGAAGGTCGTGCAGGTTTTGGGGGAGCAGCAGGGGTAGGCAAGTAAGGTGATGGGGTCTTTTCTTCAACAGATGGCGCTTCCTTTGACATAGAACGTATGGAATAAATGAATTAGATGACACCAGAAACATTAAAAGAGCCACATGTCAAATCACCTAACTAACAACTTTCACAGAAACAGATTAAACAAGCTTCGTTCTCTCACTGACCATGACATAGGTGGTGCGTCGTGTGCTGACTCCAACTCCAGTGTTGTGGGGTGTGGGGGTGTTCCCTGTGGGGTTTCCTGCCCCGTCCTCAGTTTCCACACCCTCCTCCTTTACGTCTGCTGCACCCACTCTCCTTCGCCTCCTTTCCAGGCTGTTAAATGTCTATGTGATTACACAGTCACAAGAGCTGAGTTAGACAGGCAGTGTCAGAGAATTACCTGAAATGTTGTGACTGATCTGTAACAATACATGAATAATACTGAAGATATAATGTGGAGGATGTATGTGTGATTTATACAACAACTATTGGGGAAAATATTTAAGACGACATACTCTTTTACTGGAAACGGTGACCCCATTTTCATCCACCTCTCCTTCCTCTCCCTCTTCCACCTTCACCTCATCCAGCAGTCTCTCCTAAATGCACAGGCAGCACATGAGGAAAGCATCTTACCCAGCACTAAGTAAAGGTAATATCTGAATCCTATTGGTATTTTTTAAAAAAAATACACACCCTGTGTTTAGGACACTTTACTGTCCCTTTGTTGCCACATAAATATTTGATAGAGTTTAATCCAAAATCATGACTGCTTCACCTTAGTTTTCACTGAAATAATATGAATATTGCGTCATTTTAGTTACCTCTGCATCACTTGTCCCATGCAGTTCTTTGGCATCCTGGTTCTCGTCAAGGGTCTGGTTCGTCTCACTGGCCAGACAGCCCTCCATTTCCCTCCTCTGAGCTTTTCTCCGTCGGGTCTCAGCACCAACCAGAGTAGAAGGAGGCAGCAGGGAGGGGGGACTCAGGAAGCTCTCCTTGGGGCTCAGGTTGTGCTTCTGCACTGGGCAGTTCTGGTTGCCCTTGTGGCAGGCACAGTCCACTTTGTAATTACTGGTGGTCAGTCACCAAGAGAGGAGAAGATTAGACTGGAGAAAATGCCAGACCCTGACACTTTTTGCTTTTTAGAAAAAGTTATGGAATTAGGATCAGTACTAACCAGCTATTGAACTCATAGTCAAATCCAATGGTGACCTCAGTGTCCTTTGTGATTTGACTGACAGCATAGATACACAGGTGGATCATACCCTCAGCAATCATATGCCGAACCTGTCGATGGGAACATGTGGAAAATTCATTTTCATTAAAAAGTGAGCATTACACTCCTACAAAACCATTTTGTCCATCACTGACAAATTTAAGAAAAGCTTCATAACTGACCTCAGCGTTGGGTGTACACGACCTCCTGATGAAACGTGCATCATTTCCAAAGGTCCGTGCATCAACACACATGTCTACATCGTTAAATTTTGAGTAAAACAGCACAAAGGGGTATGGTCTGGAAAAACATGAAGGCAATGGTGTCAAAACAATTGTTTCACATCTCAGAAATAAAGGTGACAGAACAACGGACCTTCAGAAAGCATCCAGTTGTCTTCTTCAAATGTCACACCCCTTTTTTAGCTATTTTTTTATGATCGTTTATAACTTTTTTTACATCCCTGAATGATGCACTGCCTGGTTTGGCATTTTAATTTCGAAGTACATGTTACATTGATGATAAAGATATTTTATTCTATTCATTAATTGTGACCTCTTACTTTTTGAAGAAGTGCCCGTTGACTTCAAACTGTTGTTTGAGCATGACCTTTCCCCGATATTCAATGATGAGTGTATCTGGTTCCAGGTTCTTGGCTGCTCGCAAGATCTTCCTGTGTTTCTGTACTCGCGTTACCCGCCCCAACTGGAGCTGCAAAAAGCCAATCACACATTATTTACTTGCAACTGCAGGCAATGACTACACATGCCTACGAGAGCAGTTACTAATATGTAATAAGGCTATATTGCATCATTTATGTGAAAAGTACTGCGAGTCTGGATTCACACTTCGCCTGACCTGCATCTGTGAGCTGAGCACCGTGTTGTTACAGGCCAGCTCAGTGCGGTTGATGGTGTCCATGGCATCGACTGAGGTGTGGATCTGTGTGGTGGAAGGAGGCACTGTGGTGCCGCTCTCGGTCTTTGAGGCAGTGGTGCTGGCAGTTCGGTGAAACTGAAGTAGCGTCTGCACGTCAGCACTGTACTGGTTCACCAGGGCCTCTTCGTACTGGTCTGTCCACTGGCGGATCCTGCTCTCCCACCCCTCCGCTGTATTTTCATCTAGCACACTGGCCTCTGTTGTTGAGTTCTAGACGGGAGCAGATGCGGCACATTGTGAGAGTTTTTCTTCAGAGAGAAAGGGAAGCACAAGGCTGAAACCATTGTGCATGCACATAAATGAGTTGTGAACTGTGATCTTACCTTCATCCTCATGGACTTCCGAGAACCCTCTCTGAAAGCCTGGAAGAAGGAACAATAAACCCGTTTCAATACACTGACAGTTTAAGCAGCTGCTATTCTGTACTTAAAAACAAACCTGAGGCATTCTCATTGTGGCCTTCATTTTGGCATTTATCACTCTGTTCAATCTGTCAATGGATTTTCTGACTCATACTAAACTAGTCTGCCTCTAACAGTCCACATACCTTGACTTTCTTGCCTTTCGGTGTCCCACGGGCCTTCTCTGTGCTCTTCTTCCTCTTTTTTGATTTGCTCCTTTTGACCCGGTTGACAGTGAGTTTGATGCTGGTGGGGGTGTGTTGAGTGGCAGTGTAGGAGATGGTGGAGGGCGACACCTCTTCGTCACCACTCTCTGTGGCACTGCTTTCGCCAGCTACCAAGAAAACACAGGTTTATCACTCAGATTATCATGGGGAAAGAACATCTGTCAGTAATGTACTTCACGATTCATGGTTACAAGCCTAAGAAAAAAAAAAGACATGAAAAGACATACCTGAGACATTTTCTGTCTTCCTGTGTTGGCCCTCTGCTCCTTTCCTCCTGTCAAGTCCCCTGCAACAACCGCAATAAAACAAAAAAACATTTCAAACAAACAGCCAGGTGCAAAAACAACTGAAATAAACTATACATGTTTAAGATCAAACCAACATGTTTAAAAAGCATTTCCCACTGTTTCAAAAATGATTTACATATGTGTACATGAATATAAATACTTGCATATATGTAAAATAATTTCTATTTTAATCCAATTCTATGACTAGATCTTCAACTTTTCTACACTTATTAGATTTCTTCTTTCTGGCACAACCCTCAATATTGCTAACAATCTTTTAAAATGACGGAGGTAATGAATAACATGCTGCTACTCCCACAGCAGGGAGTGGTGGGACAGTCAAATGACAAAGTGCTTCTGGATACAGACTCCTTAGGTTTTCCCATCCTTTACCTGCAGTTGCAGTCACATTTGATGAGCAAGCCATCCGGCGTTAGGCTGCAGGGACACCAGCGGGCCTCGGCCCCGTCCTCCTCTGAGGAGCTGTCGCTGTCAGCCGAATTGTCCTCGGGAGTTTCGTGATAGCGGGAGCCGAGTAGCACGCCATTGAGATCCATGCGAGGGATGATGGTTTGGGAGAGCGGGGAGGCGGGTGGGGTAGGGGGAGGGGGTGCGCCATAGTTGTGATCCTGACAACACACAACGGAAGACTGTTGCATCTTCAAACAACGGGTGTTCAGGCAAAAAGGGAAACGGAAAACGGAGACGAATGAAAATGGGGGCAAAAAAACAGGTATGTGAAACAGTACAGCTGTTAATAACAGAAGTAGTCTGTGGTTACAGAAGACTAAAAGTAGGATAGACATTCATGGATTTAATCAAACTAGAACCAATCCTTAGTTTTACTCTTGTTGTTCTATTTCAATAGAACAAGGAACTAGGAAAGATTAGAAAAAAGAAATGATTGGATAGATTAGACTGAGTTATTATTTTAGCTTTCAAAATGGTCACAACCATAGCAAACTCATCTGTGATTAATAGAGAGTAATTATTCCTCTGGTACAATAAGACATGCTATGATTAGAATTCATGATTAGGAAAGAGCCGTATGAACTCACAGCATATGGTAGTCCTCGATACCCATGACTCTGTGCGCTCCCACAGCTGTGGTTGTTGTAGTTTTTCTCATTCACGGCAGGGCTTGCTTCAACTGACTCAGGGCTGGTGAATTAAAAACCAAAAGATTACTTCAAGATAAAACACAGAAATCATGTATACATGAGTAGATATTTCCACTACAGGCAATGTGTTGCTGACTGTTTTAATAAAAGCCATCAGTCACTAGATGGCACCAAGATGCTCAAGTTTCTCTCTAGCCTGGGAGAGCTGCAATTTAGGAAATGGAATGTGGGCCGCCATTATGTTATGCAACTCCCTTTGCCCTTTAGCTGAGGTCTGGCTAGACAGTGAATAACCTTGCCTTTCCCCCTGGTCCTCCAAAGCTGAAGCAAACTTAAATGTCAAAAGTATCAAACTGACAAAATGTTACATTTAAATCCTGGGATTTTGTTTATCTCGGCAGATGCCGTGTATCTTCCCTTCTCATGTAAGAACCAGTTCTACTGGCTGAGGTAAGGAGGAAACTAAAGGAGGCCATGAACAGGGGAGGATGGGAGAGAGGCCAATTGGATTCCACACTACTTCAGTCTCCTCAGCAGAGTTACCTACAGTGAAGTGGCAAATGTTCTTACTTAGGCTGTCTGCAGACATTTCCTCAGACACCACTCAGAACAGCTAGGCCCTGATGTGGGGATATGATCCGAGTCTACTTCCCTTACACAGAGAGAGGACTGCACAACACAGTTACCACAATTAAAGACAAAAAAAAAACAAAAACAAAAAAAAACACAGGGACCATAATGAGGCTCCTGAGAGTAGGTTGTCCCACTGGATGAAATGTGTGGATGATCACAAGATGACTGAAACTTTTATCAAGTAAAAAAAAAAAAAAAAAAAAAATGCTGCTTTATTCACACTTGGCAAAGTGTACAGTTTCACAAGCCAGTTACAACATGTAATGATAGTTTCAAATCAATTTACAACAGCCTTGCAAACTTGCAAGTCGAGAAAAGTTAAGTAAAAGTTAGGAAATAATTCTAACTCAGACACTTAATAATAACTGAATTTTCAAAGTCTGATGGGGTCAGAGACATGGCTACTAGTGGTTTCTGTTTAAGGTCCATCCCCACACATACAACACAAAAACTGCACAAGCATATTCATCACAACCCAACACGGTACAGAGCTGCATGATGATGCGGCGATGTTGCCTGGAAATACTGTGTTTGTTTGGGCAAGAGCAGAGTTGTACAATGATACATCTTCGTAGGGAAGGTGGGGGAGGGAATAACTACTGAATTCCACTGAAACTTCCTGCCCCTAGTTTGACCGAATTATTTAGGTTGGAGAGTAAAATGTTTTAACAGGTGCTACTTGAAAAAAAAAGACGAGACAAAGACCCAGGTTATTAATGAGCTGGTGGTGAGTACTTACTCTGATCCAGCAGCCATATCTGAGTAAGACGTTTCAGGTGTGGTGACTCCCAGCGCGATTACTATGCTCATGACGTCCAGCACAGCGGCGCGTGGGAGGGGGGAAGAGGGGGGAGGAGGGGGAGGGGGAGGGGAGGGACAGGATGGGATGGGGGGGAAGAAGGAGAGGTGAGGAGAGTAATCACAGGGCCCCAACTATGGCAGCAGACCACTCCAGAGGTGGGGCGCCACCGAGCCGTAGCTCACGGCTCACGGTCATGGGGGACCTGAGGATAAAGGGCAACAGACAGACGAGAGTGAGAGTCAGTTCTGCACACAAACACAAGCCTGGATACAGACAAACAACCTGCTACATGACTCAGCATGTGGAATGAGGCATGATGGAAAAAACCCGAATCTCTCAGACCACTTCAATTGTAAGGCCAGTATATTTTGGACTCATGACCCTGATGGCTCATTCAGTTGAATAATGTTCTGTTTACTCCAATTTAACATTAAGTATAATCAATAGTTGATTAAATCATAACATTTCAAAGAATCATGAGTCAGAGGTTAAAAAGAAAGAAGGACGTAATAATCAAAACAACAATTGCGAACATCATTGGTTACAAACAATTGGTTTCACATGCAAAGCTGCTAGTGTTTCTCCAAACTGTGGGATAAATTAAACAGAATGTCGCACAAGTCAATTCAAACAAAAGATATCAGATAAGAATGTACTTAAATTGCTGCTGTGTAAACCAGCCGTGTAAACCAGCGTGCACAATACCAGAGGACAGTGAAGGCAACAAAATAGCATATAGGTGTTTCAAATGCCATCAATGTTACTTGCGCTTTTCCTGCTATGACACATCAAAATGTGTGGCCTTGTGAAAAAAAAATGCTACTTGTATGTTGTTTCAAGTAACAAGAAGATTTGCATGTTACATTAATAATCTGAACCATGCTCTCTTTTTAAGACCATTTCTTATTTTGGATGAGAAGCAGTACAGTGTTAACATAAAAAAAAATGCTGTGCAAATCCACGAGGAACAGAGCAACGTCATTGCTAAGTCAGTTCAAAACAGTGGGCCACTCTGGGAACACATGGAAAATCAAATAGTTGGTAATTTCATTTAAGAGGTTTCATGAGGTTAAGATTAAGGATGTGATTCAACGGCCATTCAAATCAAATCTGATTAAGTGTATGTACTGTATTTTTAATAAAAACTTCCCCATAAGATATTCATTAGTCAGAAACATTGTGGTCACTTCCTCCTGACTGCCTGTAACCTCTCTACTTAAACACAAAATGAGGGCCTGTCCCTGAACATAAGCACTTGGTCACATTAAAAACCTTTAACAATGTCACTGGCAGGGTTAGTCAAGATCATATAACCTCAGCACTACACAGGAAAACTATCCTTCCACAACAACTGAAGAAACAATTTTGCTGACTCATGTTGACAACGATGGCTCTTATGTGGGAAGCAGCAGAGAGCTCCCATCTGCCTGCATATAAAGTGATAACACAATATGGACACGGTGCAATAGGCTGTCTCTCATCCACACAGAGGCTTCCAGAATAGAGGGGTGGAGGCTATTCAAAGAGCAAAAAAACAACCAGGGGCTTTACAGCTCTGCTAACACTCAGCCTCCCATTAGGACGCACTAATAAATAAAACCAGCAGGGGGCACTTTCCTCCCAGACGCCTGGAGGGGTGAGTCATCCAACATCCCAGCCTCATGTCATGTGACCATACTTTGCTGAAACACTGACCCACACTCCTCTGCTCTGTCTTCACTCAGCCACCCAGGCAGTCAGACAGAGAGCTAGAGGCAGCAGGCAGGGCTGCAGAAACAGCAACAGACCCTCCTGTGCTTCATTCACACACTAAGGACGGGATTTGGCTTATGACAAGGTCATCTGGGCGGGCACATGCAAATATGTGACTTCATAAACAACAAGAATGACCAGATGCAACACAATACAAATTTGCCACCACATATTATCTTTGAAGTCAAAAGCTCAAGTGCTCAAACATAGGCTAGTTTAGTAAGTGAGCCATATGAATTACCAGTAACAGCAACAGGATGCATGACATTTCTGTAGTGGTCCCCTAGTTACAGCAACTGCTGCCCTCCCTCCCCAGCACCACGGCAACCACAGCATGGCTGGGGACTTCCAATAATGTCAAGGTCAGTTCAACCGTGCTCATTGTCAAACAGTGAATGTCAGCCCCATTCAGCTGGATACACACTGCTAGGTAGCAACACGAAATGTTAGTTAGGTCACTTCAATCAGAACAGAAATAAACAGAGAGAGAGGGAGGGAGCGAAGGACAGAAACTGGATGGTAGATTTGGGTTACAGTGCTCAGGGTTTGTAACATATTTAGACATGATGACATGGAGGAGTGGATCCCTCGGTGCCCCGTCCAGAGCCTTTTTTCAAAAACCACTGTTTCTTCTCTCTGTGGATGATCACTGCCTCACAAAAATAGCCACCTCGCTCCTAACTAACACACAAAGGGAGTCACTATTTGGGCCTCTTCCAAGAGAACCAGACGGTGAACTAGGGAGGTAAATTCCATACAAAGAAGGAAAGCCTTTCTTTACCTCCTCCTCCCCCACCGCCCTTCCTTGTTCGTTCCTCTGGCCATGAATACCGGCTCAAATTACCAGCAGGCTCAACAAAGTCTTTTCACTTCCACAAGAACAGAGGCCATTTTGGGGACAAGTCCAAGGGGGAGGGACATGCACACAAAATGAACAGCATAGAAGACCCTCTCTCTCTCTCTCTCTCTTATCTCTCACATAACTCTCTGTCTCTCCTTTTAATGTCTGTCTATTTCTCTAACACATTTAGTGTGCTGACATTGTTAAGCACTGGTGGATGTGTATTGTGTTGCTCTACAATAAGACACTCTTCTCAGTTCTCCTCTCATATCCAAATATGTCTCTAATAAAAGGGTAATATAGCTAAAACATTTCACCTGGGGAGGGGCAAACAAATCCAAGCACGAGAGCATATGCACAGATGAATGGTCAAAAAGGCAGACCTTATATGTACAGAGCTCAGCACAAGGTTTTGTAACAAACAGACATGGGCCTGTTATGCACATGCAGGTAGAGTTCCTATAGGAAGTGCCCCCCCCCCCCCCCAATCTTTGTGAGGTCAATATGACACTAATTTACAGCATTAGATCACAGTGGATGTAAATGGGTCAACAATTAAAACACATAGGAGTGAATGATCTGGCCAAATGGTCATATAAATTTTTCTAGGTCGAATCATGGCCAATGATCTAAAGAGTCAACCCACGGTCGAACTTCTGATCGATGGCAGTTGCGTAACCTGGATATAAAGCTTTTAACTTCAACACAACAACCAGGAACTCAGGGCCTATCAACAGGACTCTCTTCCTATAGCCTGACAGTAACTCACTAGCATGCTAACCGCAGCTGCCACTACCTGCAGTTAGCAGGAAATTAGCAACCATTAGCCAAACATCAGTTAAACCTTTAAGCATAACATTTTCGTTTTAAGCCGAAGTAACTCAGCAGGAAGCAGCCTGTCCAGTTTAGCCACCATCTAGATATTATTATCCTGTCTTGTTACACTGTCCGTCTGGTTTAAATATACACAAAAAGCAACAAAGAATTGCCACAGTTGCAATGTTACTGTGATGACTCGAGTCCTCGGTATCTCTTTAATAATACTTAGAAACACTGAGACAACAGCTCCACACATACAGGCAAAGCTAGGAATATGTTAAAAGCAAACAGTAGTATCAATGTCCTAGAAGGGGTGGGGGAACCTAGTCCTTAGTCTGGCGATAAATACAGTTTAAATAACCGCAAACATACAAACTCTGTGCTTTCACTCTAAAACATTTCAGCTGAACTGCAACACAATCCTTTAGGGCCGCTAACCAATAGTTGAACGTTTAACAATCAATAGCTGGTTAATCATTAACCAAAAGAAAAAAACATTATTTAAAAAAAAGGTACAAAAAGCCACCTGTCCTCACTTGGAGTCCTGTAGAAACATTACACCCCAACAGTACAGCAGTTATGTGTCATGCATGTCTGAAATCACAAACAAAAATAATAAAAATGTACGGCTCTTGCTTGCCACTCTTGTCCTCTTGTCCTCATTCAACTATAACTATAACCATATCTAAGTCTAACAAACCAGCCAACACCAGTACAAACCAAAATTTAAAATACCGGTAAATAAAGCGCTGTAAATAAACAGACCAAGCCAAACCAATGGATATACAATATAAACACTTGAATAATATCCTTCAGCTCACAACAACAATTACTGTATAAAACCTAATCTTAGCTGTCCTTGTTCATTCACATTTTTTTTTTTTAATAATAATTCTTAAATCCAACGTGGTCATAATCCAGTGTACAGTGACACAAAACAGTGATGTGGGGTAAACAGCAAAAAACTAGAGAAAACAAATTTGTAAAATATTAGTGAAAAGAAACATTCACTGGGATAAGATGATAATGTAAACCACACATGGCATACCTATTGGTTATCTTGATGCACCAAAAGATTATATCCATGGCAACAACTGGAGTATCAAAATGGATAGCTTGTTATCAACAGGAAGAAAAAAAAATAACTAGAGACAGACAGTGAATTCACAAGTGATCTCTCCCCTGTAGTTCTAATCTGATCAATTGACTGTTATCATCAGAATGAAAAAGTTTCCAGAGAAGCTGTTACTGGGCCTCTCCCTTGTTTATGGGGGCTGGTATGGTTTGACAACATTTGAGAAGTAGAACAGCTCGGGAAACACTGCCCAGAAAGATGGCAAAAACTTGGTCATCCAACATGATGAATTCAAGGACCCACTCTGTAATCTTTTAATCCATGTTGCTGTTGAGGAAATTTATCCTTCAGTGCGTGACACTGTGTGTGCAGCCTTTTCCTGAGTTACCTGACTGAACTCACTGTACTTCCTTGAGTGTTCACTTCTTATAGATGCAGTGTCACATTGGTAGTATTGAATGCACCTTTTGTTTCCACCTCCTTCCGAAATGCTTGCACTGCAGATGTAACAAGTTGCTGTTGGCCTGCCCACAAAAAGTAAGTCAAAGGCCACTCAACTGAAAATCAAACTGAAACATGAAATACATAGCTCCCAATTACCTTAAACTACATGAATTCAGTTGACATGGTTGTTTTACAACAGACAATCCACCATAATTGCATTATCACCTTTTAAATCACCCTCAACATCTTGTTGTTGTCAGTTGTCTGATATGCGCCACAGGCCACCGATGAAACACACTGTATTATATAATAAATATAGATTCAAGGCAGATTATTTTACTATTTTCAAAACTTAATACTGACCGTACTGGACCATACTGACCAGACTGACATTACCGACGGGCCACATCCAGCCCCCAGCCCGTACATCTTAAAAACATAAGCAATGCAGTTAGTGGAGTTAGGTTCATTCGATGAACTCCACCCAGCTGCTACCATCCTTTTTTCTCAATAGGTAGTAATCCATCACTGAGGGTATGTCCACACTGTTTTCATTTTAAAACTGCATTTTTCAGAAACTCAAAAATCTCCACCCATACTACCACACCCCGAAAACATTTACATACCTAAGCAATCAAATTCAGTGCACATGCAGGCCAGCGTAAGCAGGAAGCAGACCGTCTACTCTATACTGTTGCAAAATAAATAAATAAATAAATACAACAAACAAGGAAGAGCAAAGACAGATACAGTGTCCTAATCCAGAATTTAACTGATCAACAACTGATGGCAAAGACAACAATTTTTCATTATGTTATCCAGTATCCATGTTTCTCTACTGGTAGCTGAGGCTAATGAAGCCCAGTCATATAACAACCATGGGTGTTTACATGATTGTTTCAGAAGATCTCCGTTTACACCTGTCCAGACTACAATGCAAACACAGTATTTTAAAAATCTGGAGTAATATGGACAGGAGGTGTAAAAATAGCAAATATATATACATATATATGTTTGTGTATGTATTTTTAGAAATCATACTGGAGTGGATGTAGCTTGAAGACACATGTAATGGTAGTGGGACACTTGAGTGCTCTTAAGGACTGGGGCTGCATCCTCCATAAGCTGCCAGGGTTCATTGTTCAGTTCCAAAACTCCAGCATCTTGGAGAGTGATCACTATGCAACTGAATAGCACAGTGGTGACAGCCTAGCACTGCTCCAATAGTCTTTCAAACATCAGAGGAGACAATGCTCCATCTTGTTTTCCTGGACTGCGTCTACCTATGTATTGATGATGCTATTGCTGGACTGAGTGACTACCCAAACAAACTGGTGCACATAACTGGGAAATCCATTATTTGGTGTCGTCATGAGCACAGGCTGTTACTGCACCAGCTAGCATCACGTCTGCAAAGCCTCATTCAACTTTTCTGCCAAATGTCAAAAGCCAGTTAAAGTCAATGTAGTGGCGTGTAACTGTGATGTAACTGCAGTTAGTGCAGACCAAACTAGCTGCGCCTCTGGCCTGTTTTTCTTTTGCTTGTACCACTTCTCAAACATCGAGTAATTGCACTTCCTGGGGGATGCAATAGGCTCGGTCAGTGGAGTTCAGTAGCAAACAAAATCCCTCACTGTCAATCATGTTTCTCAGCATCATGTCCTTTTCCACGTTAAAGCAAATCCTCTGCTTCGTTGTCTCTTCAGCTTCTTCTAGCCAACACAGAGGTGCTATTTTTGCCTTGGACTGTAACCATTGTATGCTGGCTTTTCAGGTTATACAACATTAACAATGCACTGGGGCTGTATTTGGGAAACGGTGATATTTACATTTTACATTGTGCTTTTCTACTGCGTAACACTCCCACACACTACTTTTCTGTCTGCTTTATCTTGCCACGTATTTCTGTTTCCCTGCAATGTGACCACGTCATCTTCTGACACGGTGGTAGTTTGACTGAAACATGCACACTTGGTAAATTACACAGCATTTGAGCTCTGGAGAAACGTGAAACATATTGACAGATAATTAGTTATGCATTTTAATCAGTTAAATTTGGCACTTAACTGCTTAGCAGTTAATTATCAACATCGCTACCAGTGGGAAACTCCCAAGTAAGGAAGTGACAACATTAAAAACACCTCAAGTAGCTACTCAGTACCTGGCTAAATGACATTACTGGGAAACCTGAGAGAAATTTGACACTTTACCTTTTGTTCACATACTGCTTTATCCTACATCCACCTTATTCAACATTATAGAGAAACATTTGTAACTGTCAAATCTGTTGTACTATTATCAAACTTTGGAGTAGCACACTCACATCTGTGTTAAATGAGGAGCCACAGCCAACAACCAGTTAGCATAGCTTAATAAAAAAAAACTGCAGAGTGGGGGAAACAGACAGCATGCTCTACTGCTTTAAATCCACATTACTCCTGCTTTACCTCTGATGAAAAAAAAAAACAAAAAAAAAACATCAGCACCAGCTGACACATACCATCAGTTATAGCAAATATGTTCAGAGCTGATCTTCCATCTTAGGAGAGTAATTTAATTTCAGCAACTGCTGATTGTAAATCTTCTGAGACTCTGCAGATGTTTCTTGTGAATAGCAAACTGTTTACAGTGCAAAATGTTCAAGTTTCACTTTTCTGAGAAGTGAGAGAAGGTCTCCTCCAACACCTCTAAATACAAACACTGTTGATATTTGAATAAGGCTTTTAATATAGACAAGAGCAACACAATTAGTTCAAAAAGACTGCATTTGCTATCGAGTGTTACTTGGATGAGGGTAAGATTTAAAAAAAAATGCAAATGACTGCAAACATTTGACTATTTTTTTTCTTCCCAGTGCAGTCCAGTCCAGTTCGTTTACATTTCATTGCTAGCCTTAATGTGGCATGGCCAAATGTAATTTCAAAAATGTTTCCATCCATGAGGAATAAGACTGAAATGGAATAATGAACATATGTAACATTCAGATATGGGAATAGTACACAGTGTGTGATATTACGTTGAAAAAGCAAAAACTAACTTGCACTGCTAACCAAAAGAGACACTCTAACAAATAGGAAGCATCGGATCTTGTTACCCTGAACATGAATACATACATTACTTGATTGTTTCAACTTCAGCTAACAAGTGACACCTTTCCAGTTTGAACTACAGTGAACCGATGACAGTCTCATTAACGTACGCCAGAGCCAGAATTTATCACAAACACAGTGTCACCCACTGCTAGTTACAAGCTAACAAATAACAGCAACTTAATAAAAATGCTAACTGTGCTAACCGTTCTGATCTGTCTGCTGGACTGAATCTGACTCTGAGACTGAAACATGTGGCTGAGTCTCTGATGTTTCGTCCTCTCATATTGATACTTTGCTGTTTCATCTGTCACTGACGCCTTGTAAGAGCATAAGCATACCACCAACACTGTATCAGCTACTGCCAGTTACTAGCTAAGAAGTGGCATAAACATATGACTACACTAACCGTTCTGATACATCTCCTTGGGTCTGACTCTGACTGAAACATGGGCTAAGTCTCTCAGCTTCCTCTGTGTTGATACTCTAACTGCTAACCTGTAGCAAGCAGCAATGGTGGGCAGGGCATGAGGCCTGATCCAGATTTTTCGATGAAAAAGTAATGGTAGATGACATGATTTTTTTTTTTTTACTAGAGCAAGTGACCCTCAACATACTCCATATCCACTTCATTGTGGTTTAGCTCCGTTTGATAGAGAAAACCCTCACCCAATGCATTCGCTGTGTCTCCAAGATCATGGGAGAGCTACAAACTATGTTTTCAACATCCATGATGTCCTGTGAGCTTAAGGTCCCTCTGACTGATTGATGACTTGTTGCTTGTGCCAGCGGGGTAGATCTAATGTTGACAAAATGATGATTTATAATTGGAAGTTTGTCTGTTGTTTCATTTTGAAATTTTCCAGTGCTCTGTGCATTTGACTTCCTGTGTGGTGCGATCTGATGGACCTGGATTGATGCATGATGGCTGCATGATGCAACAAAAATAGACTTGCTGCATATTTCTGTCGAACTGCCGGTGCTGCGACGGATCAGCGATGCATCGGAGACGGAGCACAGCGCACACAGTGCAAATGCTCTGATTGACTTGATTGGGAGCGAAATGCTTCATTGAGTCAGAACAGAGCAGACACAGAGTATGTGGAAATTAGAGTTGTCACGACACCAGAATTTCAAACTCGATACTGATACCCAAGAAAATACTCGATACCATTTTCGATACTACGGGTGAAAAAGTAACAAAATCAAAGAAGAATATTATATACTACTCTTGGCGGCTGAATCGCGCCCGTTAAATCATCATATTTACACTGACACGACTCCCAGTCAACATTAAATCGACTTACACTGTGTGGAGTTTGAATACAGCGGGGAGCTTTCCGTCTTCTTCTCTGTTTTTGGTGTGTATGTGTGGCGCTGTAACGCTGCCACACATGCTCCACACAGGCCCAGCATATGTACAACTGCATTTTGAGTAGACATTTGTTGAAACAATGTCATGTTTACGGAGATTGGACTCGTTTTATTTCTGCCATTTTCTAACAAAACTGGTCGGGAAGATCTGTCTGCCGCATTCGCCATTGTTTGACTGCTGAACTGTGTGCACACAGGATCGGTGAGGGGGGAGCGGCACTGATTCCCAGCAGGGCTGCCGATTTGTGAAGTTGTGTTGTGAAGTGAGATGGAGGAAAGACAGCTCTGATAATATCGATACTGAGTATCGAGCTCAATATCCAATTTTAAGTATCGATTAGTATCGAGTATCGATTATTTTGACAACCCTAGTGAAAACTGGGGGAAACTACTGTATGTCTGTATATGGTTGTCATGCAACTGCAGCACAGCCTTTCTCCTTGTATTTTCCACTACAGTTTACTGAATTTAGTAACTCAAGTATGGTTATTTGACACTTTTAAACACAACCAAAAAATAATAAGACACCTGTGTGTTCTGACACATACAAAAAATATGGCCTGAATATGTTAATAAAGGATTTATTTGTCCATCACAACTATTAGAAACACTATGAATACACCAAGTATCTGACTGGTTGTATGTAGGCTGTCAATTCCTCTATAACACGACAAATTGTCTTTTCCACATAAAGCTTCAAGGAGACTGCTTGAAGGACACGTACATAAATATACAATTTGGGTCTGAACAGCTCGCACAGTGTCCACCTGTGCCTCGCCAAACCTCCATAACACATCCAGTCCAGTGAGATTACAGCAGCCCCCTCAGTCTGCCCCCGCACACATGCTTGCTGTACAAGGCAGGATATGAATATATCTGCCGTTCCCCAGCACTACGCAGGTTGAGCTGCACTCTGAGCTACAGCAGGAAGAAACTGAAGATGAAGAACAGGCGAATCAATAGGTGCTGGCTTTGAGACAAATGGGATATGTGGCCAGGGAGAAAGCAAAGCTCGTTGTAGATCTTATTTCACACTCACCCAAACACATTTACAATATGAGCGAGGCAACAGACATGCAGACAAGAGCCATTGTGTTGTCTTTACATGGACTTAGTACTTGAACATTTGGTCATTCCATACTCTCTCTTCCTCATATGCCACAAATGGAAAGCGTACAGCTGGAATTAGACTTCAGTGTGAGTGTGTTTGTCAAAGAGCCAGCCTTCAGCAGAGACATTTGAATAATGCATAGCCATGTTGATAATTTATACATTGTAATATAATTTACAATAGCTTGCCTTGTCATGGTGACATAACAGTTTGAGCGCAATCACGAATGGAAAAAAAAAAAGAACTAAGCAATGGATTAAAATAACAAGACATGCAAGCATCTTCACAGGAAAAAAAGGAACAGAAAACCATAGTGCTGATATAACAGCTCCTGAATCACTATCTGAACCAAACTGCGTTCTTGTCGTCCCCAAAATACATGAAGCACCGTTAAGCTGCTTGGGACAAACCATTTCTCAGCCAGAGTTGCAGAGCACAAGAATGGCCTGAAACAGATATGGCTGCTGCACAGCCAGCTGAAAACATTCCTGGAGCAAGCTGTGATCAGACTGAGGCACCAGCCAACTGTTCAGGCAACTGCACACAAATATAAACAGCAAAGCTTAGTCTAAACAGGCTGGAGAATGCAGGGGTAAACAAGTGACGTACAGAAACTAAATAAACACCTGGTACCACAGTAATAAACGTATATGATATTTCAAAGGGCCTGTGACTGAGTTGTATCGTCACCGGATAAAGCTTCAGTTCTAACAGCGATGTAGCTGTTGTCATGCTGAGTGGCTGAGCGTTCTGGGAGCGCAGCATGGCCCGCCATTAACACAACAATGTCCAGCTGCCTGAATGGACCCGGACCAGATCGGGGATGAGAGACACACAATGGAGAACAAAGGCCAAGTGAGTGCTGTAAGAGGAGTGGGGGAGAGAGCAGTTGACAGCAGGGCCAACATGACACAAAATCAATCATCTGTTTCAGGGCAAACAAGCCAGCCACTGTCCGTTTGAGACTCAGTAAAGTAGGGGAGAAAAAAGGAAAGGTGTAAGCAAAATACTGCTGCCTGTATGGGCTTGACTACATCTGTCTGAGCTGTTTCTGTTTCCTGTTCCCCTCTGAAGTCAAACTGAAAGGAGGATCCGCCTGATGCAATGAATGGAATAAATTAACACTCATTCTGAAAACCTGACCAAGAGCGAACTGAGGTACTGGGAGTTAAAAGCCAACCAAGACCTTAATTTCTGTAAAGCTTACTTTGATGTTATATTTAACGTAACTTTACAGGCAAGGACAGCCTGGCGTCACAATGGCAGTATTCCCCGTGAGCCATGTCTATTACCAAATGTGGAGAGGGCCGATCTGCATGTAGTAGTCTAGCAGAGACCCAAAAAAGCCCCAAAAAGCCATATTGTTGTTAGATAAGCTCATGCTCTGGCATAATGTAAACCAGAGACACCCTCTGTCTCTCACCATGTGATCTCACTGCATGACAAAGACATCTACATGACATTTCCATTTCCATTTCCTCTTTTGGCCGACAGTCTTGTTGTCCACAGCAATACAAGAGCTTGCCCTGTCTCCACCTCACAATAACTTTTACAGTAGAGCACAGTATACAAGACAAGCTAATGTAAGACTGCAAGGTGTCTCACATTAAAAAAAAACAAAAAACACTGAGACTTGGCAGCCATTTGAAACTGATGTCAGGCTTTAACTGTCCCTCCCTGACTCTTCGTAGCTAATGAAATTGATGTGATGAGCCAAAAATGTCTTGAGGAAGTAAAAGCAATATTATGTGAGAGGAGTGTGTGAGGCCAAGGGTGGGGGAATCAGGGTGTGAATAAAACAACAGCCAACCATAAAGACAGAAACAAATCAGAGTTCAAAAGGTTCAGAGGCTCTGTTTCTAGACCGCTCCTGTTTCTAAGGAATGAGTGAATGGATCAGTTTGCGTAAAAGAAACCATAACTCACACTTCACTCTTCCCAACAGGTACCATTTGCTCAAGGTGACAGAGGAGGGCACCTATGAGGAGAAGTTATGGTTCTTGGGAGAATAATGAAGGAAAACCTAGCACCAGGCACTCCCACCTCCCCTCTTCATTTCTTTTTTTTTTTTTTTTTGAGTACTGCTGCGCATTACAAAACTCTCTCGATTTTTCCTCTGTCCTGCTTCTTATTTGCTCTCTCTCTCTACCTGACAACACCCTCAGAGCAAACACACTTAGAAATGTGCTTGTAGATTTTGCAATCCCGGTTTCACCTTACACTTAGCATTTGGATATTTTCAAATGATTGTTTGGTCTCCCTCACTGTGAGAAAGAGTGAGAAAAAGAGACAGAACCAAAGTAAAGGATGGGAAAATTGAGAAATAGCAAGGTGTATGTGGTGAGGACTAAAATGGCTACCTGCAGTTCAAAAGGCGCAGAGACATAAAACTCTAAATACCTGTGAGATTTTAGTATCACAGGAAAGCAAGACAGACAGCATGACAAGGGAAAAGGAAAGGAAATGAAGGACAAAACATAAGGGTACAATATACCAAGAACAGGAGAGAGAGAGACAGAGCGAGACAGAGAGAGGGGGAGAGAGAGAGAGAGAGACAGAGACAGAGAGAGAGAGATTATTACGCAGATTGCCTGCCTCACCCCCTTTTGGCCTTGTTTTTTTCCCTGCCTCCTCCTCCTCCTCCTCCATTATTCTCCCAAGAAGCATTGCTTCTCGGCACAAAACAGAATTGCCCAGCACAGCCCACTGCAACACCGCTTCCCCAGTGCCAAGAAAATGCTGCGCCCCATTGGAGCAACTCCAGAGCTCCTGCACCAATAGGAATACACCAGTGAAGCAGGCGTCAGAGCGACTTGTTTTTAACCCCATTGTGCAAGACAGAAGGCACACAGCACACAGCAGCTGCAGATGAGAAGCTAAAGAGAGGGGAAGGTAGACAGACTGGAGGACAGGAAAGGAGAGGCAGATGCAGGAGGAGAAACTGAGAAATCAATTTACATGATACACATACATACTTCCCATACACTAAGAAGAGACTTGGGTGGTGGTAAATATGTTAATATTTGTTATGCGGCATTTTTATACAAGGAAGTAAAAAGCAGTGTGATCAAATTACAACTCAGACCCAAATTTTACATGTCTTGTCCCCATTTATGTGAGATTAATCTTTCTCCTTCCATACAGGTAAAGAACCACGACACTGGCTTGGCACAACACACACACAAAGACTTATTAACATATCAATAGCTACACCTGCCCTCTGTGTAATGATGTGTCATCAGCATACAAATGAAAAGCAAAAAGGACAGGGTTTTCTCCCTCCTATTCCTCACAGCAACACCCGCTGCTGCCTCTCCCTCTCTGAGCGTAGGCACTGAAACTGAATCCTGTCTTCTTCTTTTGGAAACGGGCCAACATCCAACTTCACAACCTCTTGTACAAGTACATACTCAAACCCAGGTTAAAATTCTGTACATAGCGTGATTCAGACTCATCAGAAAACAAAGATCTTGCATTTGAGTCACGTTTTCAAGGGCAGGTCACCTGACAATCACATTCTTTCGGTATGTCATCACTGTGTGAATATGAAAGAGGCTGACAAGACTTTATTTCCTTAGTAAATAGAAAACTGGGCCAAGCTAACCTTACATGTCTGCTTATTCCTCAGATCTCCAAAGTTTCAGTGACTCATAATGGGTAAAAAGAGGCTCTGCATCTTGCAAACAGATACACATACATAGCACAGAGCTAATCTTGAAGATAGTCCACTGTTTAATCTCGCCACTTACACACTTATCTCACTCCAGAGCTTACAAAACCCAACATGGCGGATCAGTTCACGACAGAGCAGCAACAAGCAGCCAAACAGTGCATTTTTTAATTTCCCATGGTGAGGCCTGGTGAGTTAGGAACATACCCTATTGTGTCCATGTCTGTGTTCCCAATACTCTTTGCATTTCTTCCTTAGTTGTGTACAAGTCTTTTTCTCTGTTAGAGATCACAATGTTTGTTCAAGATAACAAGAAGGGTCAGGTCAAGGGGAGTGCTGGAGGGGCTCGTGTTTCCAATGGTTCCGAGTGGCCAAGTTTGCAAAGCTGCAGCCCACACAGTCTATTAAAAGATGTGAAACATATTCAGAGAATGTCAGTGACAACCAGTAAAAACAAGGCTCAGCACATTGCAATCTGGCATCCAACAGGCCTCCAATATCAATCCGAATACTTGGCACCGCCTGGACACCTGTAATCTTTGTAGCAAGGTCGACTACGGCTCAGGAAAAAAAAAAAAAAAAACCAACACACTTTGACTCAAGGCCGTGTATACATTTTCTACACGCAAATAACAGTAAGTAGGTGGAATTTCAACCAGGCTTGGTGGGAATACACTTATTTAATCAGCACAGTAAATGAAGCAAGAAATCGAGCAACACATATGGCTAGTAAAGATTCAACATGAAACCAGGTTCAGTTTAAACAGTAGATTTTTCAGTCAAGAGAAAACACAGGGCTTGTGAGTGTGAGGAGCAAGTGAAACATAAACACAACTACAGAGAGATATGTCACAAAACTGGTGCCACATTTGGTGACCTAAACAAGTCTGCTACACAAAATAAGGGCTCCTTTCTCTGTGCTTGCTGTGCCCATTGCTCAGGCCTTCTGCTGCTCCAGTCCCTCCCGGTGCAGCTGAGTTGAACACAGCTACTCGGGGGACAGCTAGGGCAGCCATTGTGCTCGGTAAAACGGGAGGGTCCAAACGTATTTCAAAGCTCACAAAAACAAATCACAACATGATGAGACGCTATTATATCACTTGTTCTTATGCCACTATCACTTTCAGTTATGAGTGTCACAACTCAGTTGTGTTATTATGTCGTGTTTAATTTTGCCACAACATTATGAGCAATCAGACTAAGAAAATGACAAGTCATAGCTTAATCCTAGGAGCAGATGATCTCTGGAATGAGCTCATTATGTGTGTAAGTGAGATGGTTGCATTTTCTCTCAACGGAGAAAAGGTCTGATTTATCTAAGGACGCAGTGGTGTACAGATACAGTAACTATAACTCTAACAACGGAACTTGTGATTACTACATTCCGGATCAACAATGCTTCTCGCGCTTGCTCACACGTCGAAATAAAAAATGGAGGCTAAAAAAGGAAACAAGAGCTCCCCTTCAAAATACCACCCATATCTCTTAACCGCCACCGAGGCTGGGGGTTGGTAGGTGGGGGAGGTGAAGAACAGCAAGTCACTAACCAACAGATCTGGTTTTCTGATTGTTGAACCCTTCAGCGGAAAATAACAAGGGAATAGAGGACACACAACCGAGCTTTCTGCTTGATCCACACGATTGAGCAAAGTTACGAGTGTTGTCAAAGACAAATGCATTAACGTGATGTCGCTAACCATGATGCAGACACCCTATTTTCTAGAAAAAAGAAAAAAAAAAAAACAATTTGCCCAAATGTCCTCTTTAAAAACGGTATCTGTTTGCAGATAAGTTTCCAGGTGTATACACGATGTGTATGCCGTTAAGTGCTGGCACCAAATAAAGACACAATCGGCTGGAAAACATCCAAAAAGTTGGCTAAATAGCTAGTTTAGCATTTGTTGCCTATGGCTTGCCTGCTAAACGTTGACCAACACAGCAGCTGGTAGCTTAGCTAACACGAGTCGCCAATAAAGATCGAAATGCAAAATCTTACTATGCATAACTTTAATACATTTGACAGTTCCACGGGATCAAAGCAACATTTAAGCTCTTGCTGGGAAAAGCGCAATGCAACAATTTGTTTTCAGTCCTAGCAAAACAAGTTTGGACATTACCCAACGCGGTCTAATTTTAAACTTCCGAGCCCAGTAGATGGACTTCAGGTCTGTTAAACTTTCAATTTATACCGACGATAACACTGCAACACACACGAATAAAGTTCCTACAATGTGCTGATGATTTTGCTTGGGCTATGTGATGTTGGATGTTAAACCTCTGCAGAACCACATTATATTGAACTTATTCAACAAACCAAGATGTATTTATTAACGCTCGAAATTACGTCAATGTGTAACTTATTAAGCTCGGGGCAAACATAGTTACACCGATTAATAATGTAACACGATAGCGATAGCCAAGTGTGACTGGGTTTATTCCTGATATGATTAAAAACTGCGAAAAACACACTGAAGACACCACTACCACACGAAAGGTTAGACGACTCGAAGCAGTTGAAAACTTGAAGAATGGCGTTAGGGGCTTTGGGGACATGGTTGCTTAAAGTAATGTTATAACGATGGCCATTATCAAGCTAGTAATGTGGTGGATTCCCAGACTAACAAGCTCGCTATCGAAAACAACACGAGGAGATGGCCAAAAACCATGGAAGACCAGTCCAGACACAGCCAAGAGCTACCCTTTAAGGCAGACCATCAACATGGGGACATTTTAGCCAGCCAAGGAAGGCACTTGGAAGTGGAAAGATTGCGGGACATCCAACTTGTTCTAATAAACTTAAGTGGACGCTAAGTAGTTAGCTAGCTAAGTTGGTTAGCATCATAGCTGTGTTTGGCTCACTGAAAACACGGTTAGTTAGTGCCTGTAATTTATATAGCCTCATCAAATTATCGAGAGCAATAGTAAGAATTATCAAAGATTTAAGGACACTCACCTAAAGAGACATTCCAAACTTGTGCAAACGAGGCAAAATCATGTACAGTAGGAAGTCATTTGAGTATCCCAACATCAAATCCAACCAGACCAGTAGGCCTGTATCTCGGCCTCGGAGTCTCCTGTATCCTTTGCCCTTAAAAGTAGCTCCCTCTCCAGGGGTAGGAAACAAACTTCTTTATGTGTCTCCAACGCATAGGCGAAAAGTTAAATTCCCTGTCCTGTTCAGGTGCAGTGCATCCATTAAGTGGCTATGATAGATCCCCGGTGGATAAATCCATTTATTTTTGTGTATTGTATATTTACAGTCGCTATTTATAATGGGGTATATGCTGCTCTATGTCATACAGGGCTCTGATTCTGTCTTGGGTCCTTACATTCGCAGAGGCGCCCATCCCCCTCCTCACCGGCATCGCGGGTTCCAGCGAAACTGACACACAACCACGCCACGGGGTTTCCCTGGCGACCGAGCAGGGGCTCTCTCCTTGGGCGGCCCTTGTCGCGAGATCCCGCCTCTCGCCGGTGATTTGACAACAATGTGTCAGTCTTGTTATACAAGCGCTGTACATGTAAGTCATTGGTGAATTACGGCATCGATTATTTGTCTTTGCGTCTGCTACGTAACACGGGCTAGTCACTACTTTGAGGAGGGGTGTGAAAATTCAGTTCCATTATGATGTGCGTTTACTGATGGCATACAGGAAGGCGAGCTATAAGAGAGTGGCCGGACTCGGGACTTAATTTGACACCAAACAGAGGATTTTGTACCTTTAAAGTTTCGGGAAATGCTCGTTATTAAATTCAAATACCACGGAATTAATTTCGTTAGTGGGATTATTGTTTTTTTCATTTGAGGGTTACATTCAGCTATCTACTGTGGAAGGAGCTCTGTTACCAATGCATAGTAGGAAGCGTTAGCTACATGGGGTCTCTGGGGCCCAGTTCCAGGGACACCAGAGGCAGGGTTAGCCCGCTGGGTCAGCCCCACCTACCGGTATGTCAGATAAATGGAGGATGAGGTGTCGCTCTGGTAGCATCTGGTAAGGGCTGGACAGGGAAATTGACCAGGGCTTTTGGTCTACATCTACATAATACTGGTCCCTCCTACTTCTGTTCCCGCTTCCTAAATCAGTCTCTTCCCACACTTCCTCACACAGAAATAGTGACAGACAACAAAAAAATACCATCACTGTGAGCAGCGGCTCGGTAAAACGACAAAAACCCCCAGGAGCTGCAATAAAGTAACCGTCGAAATAACGAGCACCTCACTGTGATGTTATCATTCACCGAGAAACAAGACGCAGCCCTTGTTTCTGGTTGGAATAGACATTTGCTTATAGCCTACCACATACACATACACTGGATGTGCAAACCCAGAGGTAGTTTTTCACAAAACACATGTAAAGAATGATTTCGATATGTTGACTGTGATATTTATAAACAAATGACACAATGACGCGATTGGTTTCTTGTCATGTCATGAGACTCGAGGGGAGACTTTGGATTGGCTGTGGTGATAAATGCCAACGTCATTTGTTGCAGAGGTCTGACGAGCGATGGGATAGACACCAGAATAAATCAAATGGCATTGCGGCTGTGGGCCTACATATATGAAAACTGACATTATAACATGTAACGTGGTATAACGTGGTACAACGCTGAGCTCCGAAGTTACACAACTGTAGACTATCACAATAATGATAGGATTAATATTACAGGTGAGGTGATATAAAGTCTATCCAGCCATATGTCCATTTTTATTTTGATGGGGTTTGGAAATATACAAAATCATAAATGTAAATGTATCTTATCAGTGGTCGGTGAACTACATTTGAAGACCTGGCTCAACAGCCGATGTCCTTCTGCTTGACATTAGTTATAACTTCACGTTTAGGTATACGTTATATTTTTGGTATATTAGCTCGTGTTTTGCTATTAATGTTAGTATAATGTCTGAGCTAACGTAATGAGGTTAGTAACTTAAGGACAGGTAACATTTTTCCCAGCCGGATTATCATGGCAGGGAGTAGCCATGTTTCACAATGCTGCCTTTGTTACTTAAGTGAAACAGCAGTGTCATATGGCCAGCCCAAACCCAGCTCTGCAACATGGCAGCGTTTGACCCTCCCCCACACTGCGTTCACTGCCAGGACTCAGCACAGTCAGGTGAAGAGGAAAAAAAAACATGACTCGAACTGCTTTGTTACTTAATCTGGAGGTGTTTTAATTGTCTCCATAGTCTTAAGCACTCGCACAAATGACTGTATGACACAAGAGGTATCAAAGTGTGAACACAATTGACATTACCTTGGGATTTCAATGATCTTTTCAAATACACATTTCATATTGCATGCATGACACTGCCACAACTTGTGTAACAAACAAAATCCTTGACATTAAGAGACGATTTCTGCAAGTGGCAGTTCATGCCCACAAATATTTGTTACTATGAACAAAAGACACAACATTCTTTGTGTAATAAGATTAGTGTGCAAGACTGTTCACGTCCACAAAAATTGTCATACACGCAATCCTTTGCATTCTCTCAATCTGTAAACTGACTCATTTATCCACCACAAGCAGTCAGAGTGCATAAAGTTAGAGATAAATCCAAAATCCATAATTTAGGATCTTTTGCTGAAAGAAAAAAAGAAAAAACAAATACAACAACGTCCAGTAATTGTCATATGGTTTAGGATAGCACACCACAGATTACATGGTTTATGGCTCAAACAGGTGTATGTATATAAAATGCAGCCATTTATCAGTAGTATGTGATGTTATTGGTTCTATAGGGTAGGGGTTTTACAGAGAATAGTGGCTTACAGACACAAAATTATTTAGATGTCAAAAATATGTGTTGACGTGTTATTGTTTAATAGGTTACCCTTCACTCAGGATTGGTGAATACAACAGGCAAATACTACATCTGCTATGGGTATAACTCTAATTACATTATGTATCAGTCTACAGTACATGGCCCCTTGAATAAGCGACTATAATAACATTGGTCTACTACCAAAACTATTTGACCTAGTCATATCTGAAACTGGACAATTAGAGGTGTCTGAAAAACAATTAAGTTGAAATTAAGACTCTTAAGTAAGTGGCCTGTTTAGAAAAGAGAAAAGTCACCAGAACAAAATATTTCAACTGCCATCATCTTCATGCCTCATGAGGAACCGGTCTCTCTTCCCTCCTGCTCTCAAAGGCTGACAAACAGCTCATACAAAGAATGAAAGGGAAACAAATGGCCAAGAGTGTTTGTTTTGTGGAGCTGGGATGTCTTGTTCCCCCTAGTTCTTCAGGTCTTTTTCTTTTTTAAAAAAAGGTTAACACTCGCATGCCAAGACTCTCCCTGTAGCTGGGATATTTCTGCCCTCTGCTGGTTGCTTTGTGGCACTGCAGAGCCATGCCTTTCCACTGTGCGTTTCAGCCCCTCACAGCAACTTCAGACTCCCAGTGACATTGTTCACAACCTCCTCCTCGCCCATGATGGCCAGGACAGTGCGAGACCCAGCCTCCACCTGCCAGAAACAACAGGGGTTAATTTAGTGCTATACTCACAAAATCAAATCAAATCAAATTTTTTACTAAATCATTAATAATAAAAATGTAACAATATTTTACAGTAGGAATGATTGCCAGTACTCCAATAATTTAGAGCCTATAGTTTAATACATAATGTCCCTCACCTGGGTCATCCCTGCATCTTGGACCAGGTAAGTGGGCAGGCTGAGGCTCATGGCCAGCGCCTGCAGCTCCAGTAGATGAGCCACATTGGTACCCTGGACTACGACTTTCTTGGCTCTGTCAACACCAACCACAGATAGTTTTTTTCAGTGGTGGTAATCAAGACTCGATTATAAATACGAGCAAAAAAAAAAAAGAAAACTATATATATCCATATATATAGATATATAGCAAGCATTTTGATAGCACGTTATCACCTATGCACCTACTTCCTACTACTATACATGTGGCAGTTTGTGCATAAAATCATGAAAATACAAATCAGGGGCTTTGGCTCAGGTTCACATAAAACAACAAAGAGGAAAGATGTGATCTGAGTGACTTTAACCATGGCAAAATCATTTTAAATGAATAAACTTGGGGCAGGATCAAGAAATAACATTCAATACTGACACGATGGCCACTGCAGGTAATTGCATTCTGATTGACGAAATGCCACTGTTAAAACTTTCATTTTCTTCTTTGTGGGACTTTTCAGTGGACTTTGTGTGGTGGTGGGTCGTTTGTTTGCCGTAGCAGAGTCCATTACTACTGTGCTTGTCTTCTTCCCATATTCAAGTCGAAAGCCGCCAAGAACATGCATTCAGCGTCATCTGACGTCACGTCCGCAAAACTGCGCGGGAAATTCGAACTCCGAATTGCAGTACATTATGCAGCACACAGCCTGTTCAAGGCAGTGGAGAGATACGTGGGTGGGCTCATTCTTTTTGGTTTTGGACGCTTCATCCCACATTAGCATTAAAAAAAAAAAAAAAAAAAAACTTAAAACGCATGTTTAATTTTTCACAAATCCTGCCCCAAGTCCCTTTGATTGTGCTGTGTGCAGTGCATGGATTCACTTAACTCCTCCCATTCTCTCCCTCTCTCTCTCTCTCTCACTCACACACACAGGTAGACAGGGGTATGAGAGGGAAATTAAAGTTTGTGCATATTCAATGTAAACCACTAAATTGGATTTACAGTGTGCTGACAAACAAATGCATGACTTCTGCACATACTAACTTACCCACTGTGGTCCCACTTCCAGGCCATCTCCCTCCAGCTGTTCTTCTCCTGTAGAGCCTGGTACAAACCCACAGCAGCATGGCCAACCTGGGCTGCCACCTTCACCAACACACAGCAAGGATAACACCTGAGCAACAAGCTGTTAAGTTTTAAACCCTATTGAAATGGCCTACTTGTAGCATTTCTGATCCAAATTAAGCCACACCCTGAAATTGGGGGAAGATAACTGCACCAAAAACAATGGATTTAGAAACAATCACTGTTTCAGTGTCACTTGTGAGCATAGCCCTCTCCTTCTCTCTAGAAATAATAGAGGACACAGCAGCTTTATGTCAATGTAAACCCAGCGAAAGGAGTGTTTAATTGTAAGGGTAAGACCTTAAGAGCCAAAACAATGAATGATCTCGGGACTTCTTCCACAATTTGTCTGAGATGAGCAGCCATTGTTACAATCTTTTTCTTCATGATGGATCGAGCATTTTTACTCAGTACATATCCATAAAACTGGGCTCACCTTTCCAACACCCATGGCAAGGTCCATGTTCACCACAAACACCATCTTGAATATTAGATCATCATCTCCTTCCTCCTGCAGGTCACAGTGGACAAATGGAGACACTAAGATATGGTTTTGGACGAACTCCACAAGGTCTAATGTACCAAGGTGTACCTGTGGGGACTAAGGCTAGCTTATGGGCACCTCATTCTCCAGCTTGTTGAAGTAGTACATTGCCGCCTCTTCGGCAGACACGTTCCGAGTGTGTAGAAGTGCCTGTATGCAAGAGAAACAACAAAAAACAAGAGCAAATGAGTGAATATTTTATGTAGTCACATCTGCTACAACTTTAACTTACAAATATTCAAAAAAGAGCAATACATTTATCAAATAGAGCTATTGTAATAAAACTGGAACACCCACACAGCTCAAATAATATGAGAGAGTTATCTATGATATTTAATAGGTGTGTCTGAGCTGTTGGATACTGTAATAAAAAAATATTTTTCTGATCACTTGGTTTTATTCTACAGCAGTATCAAAATCAAATATCTTAATGTCTTAATCCCAAAGGTCCCTTGACCATTTAACAGTTGATCTTGGCGAGTCAGCTTGGTGCCAGAGGAGCAGAATCACCATGATATTCTACAGCTGTACAAGCAGTAATACTCTACATGTGGAAGTGGTAAATTTCAATGTTAAGCATGGAGGCTGTTAAGTGTCCACTCAAGTGTTCAATGAAGGATGGCGATGGGAGTATTCACAGCCTAAGATGACAAGTGCCAGTCATTCAAAGTGCAATTAGCACAACACATGAACAGTTAGCTTCCATGAAGCAAGACTGTAGGCAGGTTGGTGACATGCCCAATTAAACATTACTACATTTTGTATTAATTTTTTTTCACTCCCTACACAGCTTTCAGACAAAAGGCAACATTTATAATCAGTACTAGCTGTGTAAATGCAGCCCAATAAGCTCCATTACTGGAGTATACTGCCCCACCTGTTTGGCTGCCTCCTCTGGTATGTCCAGCTCTCTGAGCTGCTGCAGAAACACGGGGTTGACATCCTGGGTGTCTGACTGGGGACCTGAGTGCTCTGATGGCTCCATTCTTGACTGCAAAAGAGAACAACAGTGACAACAAACACCGTGCCGCAGCACCAACCCAAAATGCAAAATGATACTATTAAAAGCAAAATATACCACAAGGGGAAAATATTTTTTGCCTTGTTGATGATGCTTGTATCATCTCTCCAGACTCCTTTTTAAGCAGAGAATTTAATGTCCCTCTAGCAATACTATTTACACGAATGGGTAGATGACTCATTATGACAAGTCTGCAAATATAATGAATACACTGCAACATGCCTGAAAAGTTGTCTTTACTGTTAAACGGCCTCAATGTACGTTTGAACTCGACTGTTCACGTACTTTCCACAGTAAGGCCTTATCAAAAATAGAATAAAGCTCGCCTTAACGTTACTTCCATGTGCGAAGGGAAAATGATAGCTAAATAATAACATGGCCCCCCAGACAGATACAAAGTCATAAGTTGATGCTAGCTGTCAAAAGACATCGTTTAAATAAGCTAGTGCTGCGCAAGCTACAGTTGTTAGCGCACGAAATACGCTAGACGCCAAAACAATACATCTAACGCATCTAACGTGGCTGGTGTTTAAGCTGCGGGGCTTTTTCACTGAGACTATCAATCACACATTGCTTACGTGATGGTTAATAATTAATCAATGAAAGATTCCTTGTTAAACAGCTGTTACAAAACTAGGTAGCAATAGCATTAGCCGCTAACGGGGCTAGCTACAGTGCAGCTAGTTGCGTGTGGTAGTTACCTGTTCTGCGCAGCTAGCTCGGCAGAATGAATAACGGCGGCGACTCCCAGTGTCTACAAATCCTAGTATTCACCCGTGATTTAGATTCAGAGGGTTTCCCGTTCAATACTGCAATCAGCGTTACGCCATCGGGGGTCTTTGTGTATTGGGCGCGCGGCGCTGTGTCTTGTCGACCGTTACAGATTTTCTGGTGATATTAATTACGTGGTGATGATATGCGCGTGCACACAGCGCCTACTTAACTCAGTCAGAAACGTGAGAGTGGACGTTCAACACTAGATAGGTCTTGTTGATTTAAACCTCCAATATCCGTCACTTCGAGTATAAACAATGCCGAAAAATGCAGCCAGTATAACAGCTGGTAGAAAAACTGGTGAAATGTGTTAAACAGGGTCGAATTAAAAAAAAAAAAGAAGAAAAAATCAGTTAGTAGCAACAGTTAGAGCTCAAAATCTCACAATTAAAGGGCGTATCTGTGGTAAATGTGTGTTCATATTTACACTTCTTATTTGGACATTGACAGTCTTTTTGTTGCAGTTAAAACAGTCAAAAATATATTGGAAATACTTTATTTGGGAAGGCTTCTGAGTAAAAGAGCCCGGAAGTGGTAAATAATCATGATAATACTGCTGTGAATGAAGGCACTTTTAGAATTTATATAGTTGTAATAAGGAGCAAGCTAATTTAGTCCATTACACAATGTAAGGGGGTTGTCTGAGATAATATCTGTGTAAGTAGTATTCGTGCTGAAGGAAAAGCATACAGGAGGCATTCAAAATTATTTCCTTATCATTTAGTGGATTAGACCAGCTCACATGACTCACACTTTACACTTTAAGAGTTTAGCCTATGTATAATTCAGCAGCTCACAAATAATAATAATAATAATAATAATAATAATAATAATAATAGTAAAATAGTTTATAAAAAAATATTATTTTAAATAACATTCATCTGTTGCTTTGTGTTTAATCTAATTTGCTCCATGCACTCCTGTGTATTGATTTCAACATTCACTAACATACACCAGTTACTTGGCAAATACCGACCACGGGGGATTGTGAAACATCCACAGCAACGGGACAAACAAATATACACATGTCCTCTCTCAGCTGAGGAGGTCCCTTTGTTCCTGAATATCACCAAAATTAGATTATTTATAACATTCACTGATCTGGAAAAGGTTGTTTATGCATTCATCTCATCATGCCTTGATTACATTAACTCCCTGTGCATGTGTCTCTTTGTTCCCCTAAACTCATACAAAATGCTGTGGCCTGCTGCTCCTGGCTGTTTCCACAATATGTGATCATAATACACCCATTTGAACTTTATTACATCAGCTCCCCATGTCTCGCAGATCAATTTTAAAATACTTAAATCACTTTTAGGACTCGTATGTCTCAAAGTTTCAGCTAAAAACCAATGGTGACTGTAAATTTGCTTTAAAATGTCCGTGTTAACTGTTAGAGGGGATCAGACTCCTGGAGTTATTTTATTCATTCTGTTTTATTTATTTATTTATTATTCAAGAAGAGTTGCAATTACTTTGATAAATGTAAACTGGAAGGAGGATTTTCTTTTTCTTTCTACCAGCCAACGGGAAATGCAAAAATCTTTTGTAAACATGGCCTCAGGTATCGAATGAGTGTTTTTAAACTCCTTGGAAAGAAAGACAGAGCACATCATTTTAAGAACACTTTATTACATCGGCATGTGTGAGAATTTGCAGCCTTTCTTATTAAACATGTTAAATCACTAGTTACATTTTAAATCAGTATGATATTAACACACAAAATAAGAAACATCCTTTGAAACTGCTCCGTGCAGAGCCTCCTCTGTATTGCAAAAAAAAAAAAAAAAAAAAAGTGTACAGCCTGATAACATTAAATCGTTTCCCCTCAGGTGTCTTGTCTGTACCATCACTGAGCTTTCACAGCCATCTGACACACTGACCGTGTGCAACAAGACAAACCATGTGTTGTGTTGTTGTGTAGTGATGAACCAGGGCCACACTCTGATATGCTGTTTCTGGACCGACAGGGACGACACACAGAACTGACAAACGGGGTTGGGTATCAAACCTCATTACTTATTAAGTGGAGACTGAACTTTGTCTGTAGTATTGATGAACTTGAGAATTGAAGTTGGCACTGATTGTAATCGGATTCTCAGTCTTGTTCTCTTATAAATATTGTGCAAATTAAAAACGTGAGCAGCTGTTTGTATTAAATCAACATCAAACTCCGTAGTTTAAAAAAAAGAGCTAATCTTATTGTTTTTTGGTTTCCCAGTCAACTCTTGCACACACCTGAACCCCATCAGTCATCGCTGCCTAACCGTGACCTAAAGCTCCAACTAGGCAGTTGGAGCAAAGGCAGTTCTCTAGGAAACACTTTTAAAAAAGGAAACAAGACCAGCACTGACACATGTAAAACTACATCCAGCCCTTCTAACTCCTCAGTCTGTCAGTCTCTGTCATTTAAATAAGAAAAATATCAGCCAACATTAGATTTTGTTTAGAGAGAAGTCTCTGTGCTCCACACCAAAACGCAGAACAGTGACCAGGGTGAATACACCTACTGAACCAGTAGAAATACCTGTAACAACTTGAATTGACACAATCCCAGAAACCTTCAGCACTTGCAGCAGTGCAGCCACCTTGTGTTCGATACTTTACACCAACTCTGTACCACTGCATCGGTGTGGAGCAACTCTCGAACCACATGGTTCAACGGCAAAGAGGAATGTGAGAAAATGTACAAAATAGAAATACACAATAAAACACTACGATGCACACTAGATTTCCACTTCATTAATATGAGTTTCTTTATGGAAGGATATTTGTTTTTTTCCTCTAACATCTTTCCAGTGACTTGTACACTATATACACATCCACATGAATAAGTAGAAAAGCAAGAAAAGAGAAACAGAGTAATGCGTCAGTTAGTCTGGTTTTAAGTACCTTGAAATGCCCCAACAAGCAGGTTCTGAGCCAACCATTGACATGTCTGAAATATCTGTGTGTGTGTGTGTGTGTCATCCAGCAAGTGTTGCTGTATATTTATGAGTACAGATGTGAGCTGAGCTGCTGGACTGGTTGTCTCAGCTGAATGGAAACACACAGTAGTAGTTTGTTAGTTTTTTTTTTTTTTTTTTAGTTGGGGCGAGAACATGTCAGACAAAGCATGATGGATGCAGCACACAGTGATTGAGGTAGAGAGAGGCAGTGACACTAAGAAGTAAACACTGTTGAGACCAAGTTTCCTTCTGCGACATGTGGAGATACTACGTCGAAGGTCAATTCACTGTATTTTCAAAATACTGCTCCCTGCCACATAGAACCACTAGCTCCTTTGAATACTTTGAACTAGTAACCAATGACATTAAGATGTAGACTAACCAGGGCGAAGTGGATAACTGTGTGTGCACAAACATACTCATAAATCACCATACACACACACACACACAGCCAAAAAATGTCTGACCATACAGCAGTGACAAGCACACAAGGCATAAGAGGTACTGCTTCATAAAATTGACTTCAGAGGGAAAATAATGACATAAAATCCTACTTTAGTTTTTAAGAGTCTTCAGATCTGTGGACCAGATGGTGTGTTATACATGAGAGCTTAAAGTCCAGCATGGTTTGAACTGATACAACCACAAGCAGCATGGCAGCAGGCCCGACTGCTGTCTTTTTACACGCCCTCGCTCCGCCCCTTCTGTCTCTGTCCAGGGGGTGTTTGGTGTCCACCTGTTGTCCTGTCTCTACATCGGACTCACAGTGTCTGGACCGCACAGCTGCATCCTTAGTGAACACCAAAGGAGGACAAGAGGGTGCTGGGATATGAAGTCCAACCTTCTGATCTGACAAATGTTCCTTAAAAAAAATTAAAACCTCACAGCCCCTTGTCTCCCTCTGCTCCTCCTCTGGAAGAAGAGTGTGTGTTTTCAGTTCAACCTGCAGGCTGCAAGTTTGTTTGCTTGCCTCTCCACACACACATACATCCAACTCTGTCTTATTAGCTGTTAACGCCAGTGGCTGTTTCCTCTGTCACAAGTCTGTGACTTTATTCTCCACGGCGGCAGCTATCTGCTGCAGCCTGTAGCCGAGCTGCATCTTCTGGGCTGTAGTGTCCTCCTCCAGTGCCGTGATGATCTGATGAGAGGAGGATGAATGGAGGGACAGGTTAGCTAACATTTAAAAGAGTGACAGTCTCAGGTATCTACAGTGCTGGTTGAAAGTTTGTGAACCCCTTGAGTAGTTTAGATTTTTCTGTTCTGAGGCCTTCTCTGGTCCATTCTCTGGACGGATGAGTCCAAAATTGAATTATTTGGCCACAATCCCAGGCACCATGTTTGGAGGGTTCCCAAACTTTCAAGCAGCACTGCATATCATCTTCAGAGAAAGGATTTAGTGGAAGTAGTGTAGTGTAAGTAAAGATGAGTGCTCTACACACCTGGTCATAGTATTTGTTGATGTACTTGTAGAGTTCATGCAGTGCGACCAGGTAATTCAGCTCTCCAGAGTAGTTCTGAAACAACAACAACATTCAGGTTAGACGCCGCCACACTGTGACTGTGAATGTGTTTGTCCACAGTGTTGGCTCTGAGGTGTGACCGCCCCCTCACCCTGGACAGTTCAGCCAGCGCTGAGTTCATCTCCTGGTCGCTGGCTGAGATGGTCTGTCTGATGTCAGCGTAGTACCTGCAATGATCAACACCGTCATCAGCTTCACAAACATGGCAGTTTAGAAAACTTTCTGTCACAGATGAATGATGAACTTGACTTGTTTGTCTCAGACTTTTGTCCCAACCATGTCCCTTTTCAGAGCACGTGAAGTGAAGGCAGAGGAAAACATCTCTGCTGCACTGAAGCTTAACATGAGCACAAGCAGGAATGTTGCCATGTTGAAGGGACAGTTAGACAATAAGATGATTTTCAGGGTTAAATCAAAGCTGAACCTACCTTTCTACCATCTGCTTGTATCTGGGAATATCTCTGGCATACAGCAGCTTGTTGATGGGAGAGTCCTGTTGAAATTCAAATGAAGGAATGAGAACTAAAATGCAGGAAGCTGTTTCCAGACTTTTTAGCCAAAAACATAAACCTACCACCTGATTCTTAAACATAAATGTTAGGGTTAGTTACTGAGACACCATGTTTCCTCTTGTGGTGGCATTTCTTTGGTCATATCTTTTTGTTTCGACTGAGAATGAGCAGCTAAAACTCCTCCAACAAGATCTAAAGTCAAAATCTAAAAAATAAACAGATGTGAAACAAATATTATTTAAGATCAGAATAACATCGTCCTCACCCTTCCCAGTTTGTGCTCTGCGATGGTGCAGGAGTCCATGAATGTCTGGGCGATGACGGAGAGCACAGCGTCCACATGATCTGACGCCTGCACGTCAAAGATGAACTGAGGGTTCTTCACGATGTTGATCCAGAAGCGCAGTGGGAGACTGAAGACACAGAAGAGACGAGAAAACATCTCTGGTCAACATCAAGAGCATCTTGACAAAACACGGAGCAAGCCAGTGAAGTGATTATCTTCCTTGGTTTGTTGAAAGAGTTTCAGTCAGTAACAGAAACGTTATCAGTGATCTCATGGACTCAAACACTGGACTTGTCTCCTTTGTCCTATTGGATATTAGAGCTGGATTTGATTCCATCAATCACATGGTTTTATTTAAGAGACTGGAGCATGTCAGTGGTACTGAAGTAACTGCTCCAGGCTGCTTTAGGTTGTATTTATCAAACAGATTCCACTTTGTTCATGTTAATAATGACTCCTCAGAGGATATTAGAGTTGTGCATGGACTCTATACATGCTGTAAACAGAAAGCAAAAATTCCCATTTTTATTCTATATTATGTTTCCCTCCTAAATACATGTTCTTGGATGCTACTACATATTGTTTTTGTGGGAACGAAGCTCCATCTTGTCTTATGTTCTCTGCTGAAAATATGTTTTCAGTATCTCACTTTACTTTCCATGTGACCATCAGGCTTTGTGTGTGTGTTTGTGCGTGCGCACTGCACCTGTTCGTCTTCCAAATGTGAATCGTCTCTGGGTCGGAGATACCGTGTTGTCCCGCCTGGTCGTCCAGCAGGTCAAAGAAATATTTGACAGCGAGCGGGACGGGGCGGCTGGTGCTGAGGATCACTGTGAACAGGTCGTCCACAAACTTCTGCAACGTGCCCTGAGGACGGAGGAAGAGGAGAGGTTTCTGTAATGTGTGATCATAAAGTGAGAGTCGAGTATGTCAGTGCTTCAAGTTTTGACTTGTAACATATCAGCACTTTTATCTAATCTGTCTTTCTCCTCTGAATGAGCTGCTTGAACTCTGACAATTGACGATCACAGTGAATCATACATTTTAGCTGCAAACTCTCTTGTGTGTGGACTTGCTTGCAATGAGTGAGAAACTAGCTCAGCAGTGTGTGTGTGTATGCATGTGTGTGTGTGTGTGTGTGTGTGTACCTTCATGGACAGCAGGCGGGTCAGGTAGATCTCAGGGATGGCCTTGGCCCTCTCCCTCTCTCTCAGGCTGCCTCTGCGGTGTTTTGGCAGCTCCGGCTCCTCGCTGGCTTTCACCAGATGCCACAGCCGCACTCCGCCTTCATCTGCATCCTCCAGCATCGGCGTTTCTGCACAGGTCAAATGTTTTTCAAGCTTTCATCAGTATAAATGTTAAATGTGGTCTCAATAGTAAAAACGATCATTGATCTACATGAATTATCCCATGATGCTGTTCTCATATTAACTCACTCTCTCCTGCTACATAGTCATGGTTGTCGTGGTGAATGTGTTTGTTGTGGCGAGGGACCAGTGCTACTGTTGCACCATCAGGGACCTGGAGAACAATAAGAAGATGCAGTTATGTGATTTATTTAGAGCACATTCTCATAGAGGTAAAAAGGACGACATGAAAGCAGAACAAAAGCAGCACAACAATACAGATTATAAAATCAATAATTTCCTGGTGCAAAAAATTAAGAGGCAATTTCCCAGCTTCTCTAAAACCAGATACAGTTTTGGCAGATTCAGTCTCCAGTGGTAGCTGCTTCCAGAACCAACAGGGGGCAGCACAACAACTGATAGACATTTTACCCTGCTCCTGTGGATCTAAGAGACCTATTTACCTAGTTGACACCGAAAATTTCTGAACTCCATTTAGGGCCCTGATCATTCATTCATACATTTTGATTAAACTTTATGTAAGTCTGGAATCATTGAGGTCAGACCCTCATTTTAAATGATGTCGAGAGCACAGAAGGAAACAAACACAAAGCACAGTCCAACAAAAACAAAACAGATGAACACCGTTAACACTGGTTTCATTCAAAAACAGAGGAATTGTTTATCATAGTTTTGAACTGACCCCAAAGTAGCAATTGTGCTGAGTTTGAATGTACGTTGTAAAATGTTCCAGGTGGATGCAGGGGACAAACTCGGTGTTTATTCAGGGAACATTGAGTGTTAAATAATCACCTGAATGTTTTGAGTAATTGCTATGTGACCAGGTTAATGACGGTAGGTGCTGAGGTACCATGACATGGCCTTTAAACATTCAGCTACTGCTAGATAATAAGTAAAACTTTGAATTGACCTCTGCATCTGACTGGAGGCCAAAGAACAGATGTAACACACTCCTCTTGTAACTAGAGCCAGAACATGAGCAGAGGCTTCAGGACAGACTGTCGTAGGAGGATACCAAGCCATGAGTGAGTTTCTGTAAGTCCTGGATTGACACAATATCTCTGACCCTCTCCACTTTCTGAGATGCATAACGGCCACCCACAATTTTTTCTTTCAGTTTGTAAAACATTGTCTTTTCCTCTGAGATGCAGTGTCTGTGTGTGTGTGTGTGTGTGTGTGTCTGACCTTGTAGTGCTGTAGTGTGTTCAGGCGTTTCCAGTTGCCCTGAACCACAGATGTCAGGTCCTCGTCTGACAGGATGAGATGTCCGGCAACACCAGACCTCCACTCTGAACGAGACACAACAGCCAGACTCTCAGCACAGTGTGTGTAACCCTGTCTGTGTGTGTGAGAACGTGTGTATACTTGCTGGTGCCATAGCAAAACAGAATAAGTTAATAGCTCAACTCAATATATTTCAAATTGGATTTGGACATTCACACTTCGAGGTGCTTGCCAATGCATGAAGCCTGACCCCATTATGAACTCTTAATGCATTTATTTTCATCTTGCTGTAGGGGGCGCCACAGTTTAACAGTAGAATCAGACCTCAAGGCAAGTGTTTAGCTTACTGTGACAGATTTAAGTGTGAATCTAAAGATAAACCTATTCTGATGGGCAGAGGTCGAAGAGCGGACTCTCACCCAGGTCCAGTGAGTCGGCGTGGGGGCGGTGGGAGAAGGAGGTGCCCTTGAACACCTGATCCAGCAGCTTCTCCTTCACCTGTGTGATGGTGTCACAGTCCAGCACTTTGGAGGGCAGTGGCTGCGTCTCATTCACTCCTCCCCCCTGCACTAACACATTCAGAGTCTGTGGAAAATGAAAAGAAAAGTCAGAGAAGGTAGATGGAGTACTGAAAAATAAAAAAATAATAGTCCTCCAGGTCACGGTGGACATTGTAAAGTCAGAGTTCTCCTCACCAGGGTCTTGTACTCCACATCCTCTCGCAGCAGCCGGTTGTCATTGAGGGTGTACTTGGCCTTTCCAGTCACAGCGTCCACAGGTCCTTTATCCACCTGGTGCTTTATGGCCCTGAACAGCATGTAGAGAGACTCTCCTGCTGAGTCCTGCACACACATACACAGAAGTTAGTTGGTACTGTCTTAATAAACACTGCAGGACAAGGATGCTTCTTTACATCCTGGGAACCCCTCAAAAAGTTTTGCTTAAGAAGCTCAACAGTTAGCAGATGGTCATTCTACTCGATTCAAACTAACAGGAAATTCTTCTGTTCTTCGCCTATTTACATGAATTTAGTTAACAGAGGCGTTTTTACTTCTCTGAACATTAACCCTCCATCTGCATGGGAACATTTCTCATGAAATATTCCCTTGTTACTCCACAAATGTCAGTACTTTGACCTATGAACTACAACTTCATCTTGTATTTTAGAGAGAGAGAGACTGAAGTTACACTGGACAGAGACTCTCATTAACAGAACATCAAGAGCAGCATGAAGACACTTTCCAAGAACTAACATAAGCACTGCAAATTATCTTGTGCTTGCCAAGACTTAAAATACTAGATCTGGAAATATGAGATTAACAGTCTTGTTTTAAAAGATACTGGTTGTCATCTTTGAATCCATGATTTATCAGCCATGAATCAGTCTTGTATGCCTCAGTTAGTCAGGGAAAAATGAGTATAACCCTAACCCTAAATAAGCAAAATAAGCTACATTAGTACTATTCCTTTTCACAAACACAACATTACTCACATTCAGTGGCTCAACATGGCTTTTTTCCAGGAAATGAAAGGACATTTATTATTATTATTTAACTGCTCAAACTTATGTGACACATTACACACATCTACAGCCTGAGCCCACTTCTATGTGCAAACAGATTCTGGTTTTAAGATGTATGTTTTGAGATTAAGGACTCGTTGACTTTCTGGGTTTTGGCCTAATTAAAGATGAGCCAGCCTCCTATCTCTAACTCCAGCCAGCAGCTGGTTAGCTTAGTTAGCAAATAGGTAAACACATCCTTCCAGCCTATCAGCACCTTGAAAGTGCATTTATTAGCATGATGGATCTTATCTGTTTAATTTGTGCAACGATAAGGGGGAAAAAAAGGCTTGTTATAGTTTCATGAGGGAGGGACTATGTGCATTACCACAGATATCCCAAAATCCAGGACCATTCCTGAACCACACAGAGCCATCTGACATTAAGGCATCTAATAATCCCATGTTATGTTAATTATACCTGAAAATAGACTGTGATTTGTTGTTTGTGTATTTATGGTTTGATCAGTGCAAAGAGGAGTGGGTGGTGTGGTGTTGGTGGATACTTTGATGTTGGTGGGGGACTTAAGCTTTATTGTCTATTTCTTTTTCTCCACTAAGATGTGGATTAGCTGTACCCCTCCGTCTGATCTGATCTAATCTGATCAACAGTTGGTCTTGAGAGGACTTCATTCTGGTATGTGTTTTTTTTTCCAAGGCGGAACAGTTGGGAACTTGACGTACTCATTGACTTTCATTGTTTCATCATGGTTCATAGATGAAGCTGAAATGTAACATCATGTGTGACTGACCCTGAGGAAGGCGTAGAGGCAGATGGACATCCAGTTCGTCAGCAGCTTCTCCACCACTGTCTCTGTTCTGCAGAGGAAAAAAAACCACAACATCTGAGTCACTGCAAAACATTTTTAAAACATCGAAAAAAAACAAACAACCACACATTTGTTCTCCTTTCTTTTCTTACCGTCGCAGCATCAGTTTGGGGTTCTTGGCCACGTACTGCTCCACCAAGTCGTTCAGGAGAGTTTTGAGGATGTCGGTGAAATATTCTAGTTTGCCGTGAAGGGCCACTGTCAGCAGGGAGGCCACATAGGCTCGGTCTCTGGGAGAGAAAGTCCGCTGGCTCTCCAGCGTGTGGATAAACTAAAGGAAAAACAGATGAGGCGAGTTATCCCTCCACTTAAAATATAGGTCATCTCCACAACATTTATGGTGATGGTAACTACCTTGGTGAGGAAGAGCTTGCTGTTGAGTAGGTTGGACAGCTGCACCAGGCCCTGCTCCACTGTCTGCCGCCGACACTCCTGAACATCCAGGTCTCGCCTCAGCGGAGACTCTCTGTGGCCAGGGAAGAAAATGCGTTCGGCGTACATCCGGTAGTCAAGGAAAGGGATCCCAGAGCCGACCAGGTCACTGGACATGTCCATCATCTCTGTCATCAGGTCTAAAACAGTGCGGATGAAGACAGGTGAAAGGTCAGAGGGCATTGATTAGAGCTGCACAAATCAGAGTGCAATTTCTGATTTGTTGTTTGTTGTTGGCACCAAAACCTTTGTTAGGTTTGGACTGGGCTCAAAATATCGGTCCAGACCCAACCCCAACCCGTGCACACTCTGATCGAGCCCAGTCAGGCCTGGCCCATCCCATGAACTGTATTTATGGGCCCGAGCCTGATTCAAGCCTGACACTTTTTGTTAAACCCTATGATGACCCCATGATTTAAAGTTGTTTGAATGACAGAAACCTATTCAGATGAAATCACAATGAGCGCAACATGGAAGTATGTATTATGCCACAAAACAGCGTGTTTATCAGTGCCAATGTCAAATTTTAACAGACCTCAGCACCAGCCCGATCCAGTCTAAACCCCGGGGGGGGGGGGGGTCTTGTAGAGGAACCTACATCATCATGCTCTTAAAATATTTTCAGTAAAAATGATCCTTCCAACTGAAACAGTGATACCAGCCAAATATCAGCCAAAGTAAACTTGGGCTGATATTTTTTTAACAAGTCGTTCAGTGTTGTTCTCCTTAAGTCTTAAGCTTCTACATATCGTATTCAAAGTCTGTGCTGGTAACTGCATTATGAGGTAAGAGCTGCTGAACACTGACACCAGACAGTAAAATTAAAGTAAAATTAAATTCCTCTGCTGCATCCACATGTGGGATGTGGAGAGCATTTCATGTGGGAGGCGCGATGAAATAAGGACAAAGTGAAAACAAAGTTGATCTGCTGGCTTCTGAAAAGTAAAATAAATGGTCTGGATTATCTCCTTCCTCCTCAGTGATGTAACTTCGCTCCTCTCCCAGTCTCTTACCAGTGAACTCTTTCTTGCAGCGGTCTCTCACGCTGGTCTCCAAGTTCTCCAGTTGGATCTGGACCTTCTTGTAGTCCCTCAGGGCCTGCTTACTCTTTCTCCTGATAGACACCAACACAGACAGGACCAGAGTCAGTGAGCAGAACCAGTAATACACTGGACTAGTGGAAATCCAGTGGAGTTGCAAATAATTATGACAAGGTCAAGCTGGGACAAAGTGAAAACACTGCACAATGTCATGATCCTGAACCAGCAGTTCCTATTTTAGTTCTTTTACTCCTTATTACTTGATCAAATCAAAGTACCATCAATGGGTAACAGTGTTCTCCCAGTCTAACACATAATATATAACAAATGAACTGACTTTAATCCTAGAGAGTTATGAAGACAGACATGCAGTGTGAATAGTGCGACCTTGTATAAACAGGTGTGTTTTCTCAAGTAAAATGAAAGTAAACCAGTACTTTAACATGAGGTCTGGATACTTTTGTAAATGTAGTAGGAGTTTTTCACTATTTTGCAATTCACTGTTGTTAAAATTTTAACATTACAGTCATTAGCATTTGCATAATATAGTGTGCTTCAGCATATAATGGCTGCATTCACTAAAAGCATCGGAGGAAATAAAATCATGTTAATAATTAGCAATCATGTAGATCAAGTGTTGAGAAGAAGAGATCATCTGTTAAATCTAAATTCTTAACATAAATAACAAAGGTCCATATAATCTCAAATATATGATGCTGAGCCTTTTTAGTCTTTTCCATTGGTCAGTGAATTTCTTTCTACACTTTTACTACTTTGGCATAAAATTGTATAAATGTTTGTTGACTTTTAGTATAGTTATGTTCCTCTGGTCATAAACCAAAACTTGTTTAGTGATTATCTATTTGATAAGGATTCTTAACAGGGGCTCATTGTTTGACTCTAGTGTTGAACAATGATCCCTTTGTTTCTGTGAAATCCCTGCATAACTCTGTTATATATTTGTTATATGGATTTAGTTCCACTGGTGTCACATATGTCCATATTAACCATTTATACTGTATACATAGTTTTAGGCGAGTATCTATAGAGTTAACATGAATGTCAGTGCGGGCTGACACTGATATGACACTCTTTCTTAAACTGTTCTTGAACTTTTTTTCCAAAGGTGTTGTAACAGTCTGGGAAATGAATTATTCTGATGCTTTCTATGTTAAAACTTGATTTCAGCACCTCAAAAAAACACCTTAATATTCAAATTTGTCAAACACAGCTCTTGAATCAACCTTAAATCTTCCAGTGGCACAATTTAAATGTTGTAACCCAAAAAGAACTGATTAGACCATGTTGGGTTATGTTGTGAGGGTGAATGTGGTTCTTTTAAATCCCAGTTTATGGCTCTATTAAACCTGTTCATCACTTTTATGATCATGAGTTTATTGGTTTTGTAGACTAATGGGAAAAAAATCAAATGTATTTATGTATTATGTAACAAAATAAAATGCAAAATTACAGTGTTTGAAGAACCTCATAACAATCTCAACACACTTTATCACATGCCACTTGATATAATCTGAAAGCTTTCAATTCAGAAAGGTCAAACTGTGACACAGACACTCAGACACCGTGTTGACCCACTGACCTGTAGATGAGCACAATGATGAGGACGATGAGGGCCACAATGGACGCCCCTACTCCGACTCCAATCTGAGCCTCCAGGGGGAAGGTGGACAGGCTGAGGTTGTCGTACAGCACCTTACCCAGGGAAAAGTTAAGATTGCCCATTTGGACCTGAAACACACACAAACCATACAGCCCTTAATCAAACAGTGACAGGCCTCCAACAGCAGTGCATGTCTCTGACAGGTGCTCCCACAGTCTCCACTCTCCTCCCATGCTGCCTTTTCTGTGAACTTACAGTGAACTCGGGGAGATTGTCCGAACCCTCTCGTTTCTTGCCGTTGGGCCCTGGTGCTGGCTGCTGAGGTGGTGGCTCACAGTACAGATGGTTTCTGGTCAGAGTCTTCACAGCACACACACCCTCGCCAACCAACACCACAACCTCGTCCTTAGTGATGGCCAGGTCCAAGTTTTCTCCCTGAGAGCACATGGAAAATCCACTTAAACATCCAGTCCTAGTGTTTGTTTAACAATAAAAATGTGTTTGTTTTTTTTAATCTTATTTCGTTTGCATAGTTTGAGACATGAAGACATGGAGAGTTTGATACATCTGGTTCTGGTTTTCATTTGGTGAATCTAGAATGTCTAGAACTGCCTCTCTGCTCACCTCCAGCTGGATGAAGCTGCCGGGGTTGTAGCGGTAGGCGTTCAGAGGTTCCAGCTGGTTCAGGCGGCGCAGGACAGGGTTGGGCTCATAGGTGAATGGCTGGGGGTTCAACGTGCTGAAGTCAAAGTGCAGGTTGTCCAGCAGGAACTCCACTGTGACCTTTGACCCCCAGATGGAGGAGTCCACCATTGGAGAGCGGCACAGGATCAGGGAGGAGGAGTTCACCTCACAGCGTTCTGTGAACTGGTGATGAAAAAGATGTTTAATGAAGTGAGCACTTGTGAAAAGAAAATGTTATTCTGTCCAACAGACACTACACAGACCTGTTTGGCAGAGCAGAGAGGGTCTCCAGGACAGACAGGGTCAGGCACCATTCTGGCAGGCCGCCCCAGTGTCCTCTGTCGGTTCTCCCTCTGCTTTGTACTCCGCCTTCTCCTCCTCTTGCTCTTGCTCTGACTGACGGACTCGAAGGGAGAGACTGTCACCACCATACGAGGCTCCTGCACCACGTCCAAATTGTGGCCTGACACATAGATCACTCGACCGCCACTGAACAGAGAAAACAGTCTTTAAAATTTTGCAGCACTTCAGTTTTTGTCTCCTCTAACAACTTTCTAAAAAAACAGAACAAGAGGTGAAAGCTGAGGATTAAATTTTAACCAGGAGACTTACTCCATGAAGCTCTTAGCTGGCGTGGCATGGGTGATGTTTGGATTGTGGGTGTAGTGGTAAGTAGAAGTGTGGAGGTGACGCTGACTGCTGCCATAATGCAGGGTGATCTGGTGGTCTCCTGTCTTGTTGCTGCTGCCTGTCACACACTGAACACTGGATATCTGCACCTCGGACACGCTGAGGAGGAGGGGGCACAGGAGAGACGCATTAATACATGCTTTGATGCTTTGACCCCCAGAATCATTTTTTTCCTCCTCTTCTGGTATAAGAAGATAAGAGGTTGGACTGACAGCAGCATCAACATTAAACAATGGACTGATAATCAAACAACCAATAAAACATGTCCACCCCTGTGTGTGTTATTGTGGCTCACATTTTACAGGGCACTCCTCCCACAGTGATGGTGAGGTCAGAGGGGCGGCCTGTCAGCAGGTTCCTGCCGGTGATTGTCAGGGACGTTCCTCCAGCTTTGGGGCCCCATTCTGGTGACACCCCCATTACAAATGGATCCTGACATGATTAAGAGGATGGAAGAAAGCGGTTAGAAATGTATTAACCACAAATACACAGAGGAACTTATTACTAACCAACTGGGCTCACAATCTATATTACTTTAAATGGAGCATTTGCCTTTCAGCAGAGCCTGACCAACACATCAGCAGGCTGAGTTTATAGGCTGCACTGTGCCAATGGTAGATTTATTTATAGTGGAATGGAAAGTTATAAATAGGCACTTAAACTATTTTGTTACCACTTGTTGAATAGTTGTTGCTATTGCATTGTTTGCCCACTAGAGAGTGGTGCCACTTCACCACTGGCAACAATCCAATCCCCTTGAGTTCTCCATACAAATCACAGCTCAGATGATTGCTGCAGTCACTTTGTCAGTGTTTGTTGTCACGCATTAAGTTGAATGATTAACAAAAAATAACATGCCCCGTCATTTCTCCTCCTGTATGCTGGAAAGAAACACAACAGCAGTGGAGACCGGATTTTATGTTCATTTGTAAAACAGTAAGGAATGAACGACATCTCTCCTTTTATCCTTCCGTAGTGCAGCAGTAGCAGCTACAAAAACCTATAAAACCATAGACTACAAGTTAAGATGGGAGTCGCCTCCGTGACGTCACCCACGGGTTTCTGAAGAGTGGTTTTGAAGCTCTACTGTCCCCCCTTTGGTAGTGTTTGAATACTGTAAGAATTTATGAAATTCAACATTGGTCTTAAAAATCCTGTGCTGGCTCTGCTTTTCACATCTACTTCCTGTTTGGGTTTTACAAAAAAAATAAATAAATGAGGCGGTAATAATATTCAGATAAAGCATTACACTCAAAAATGAGCACATCTCTAATTATATGTTTGAAACTGAGACTGTTTTTGCCATATGCTATAGTTATTTGCTTCTGCAACAACTCAATTTTCACAAACAGGTCAACAAAACCTAATCTAATACATTGTAATGAAATTAAATTTAATCTAATGTACCTGGTAGCTGAATGTCTGGCTGGATAGGCCAAACCCTCCCCGCTCACTTTGACTGAGACATGGCCCACCCTCTCTCCTCCACTGGCTTTGTCCTGCACACGATCCTGGAAGACAGACATCACACCTGGGATGGAAACAACCTGCCGACTCCACGATGCTACTCAACACCTGCTGCTAGATTGTTATTGGCTTTCACTATTACTTATATTAATAAAATTACAGTTACCATTAACATCATCTCAATACATTGCTTTACATTATTATTATTATTGCATAGGGTGCACAAGGCCTGCAAAAGGTTTCTGCCTCTTAAAAGTAAGATTTTTCCGCCACTGTCATTAAGTGTTTGCTCTTGATGTAAATTGTTTGTTTTGGTGTAAATAACAATCAATGAATTCTTTGGGTAAATGTTGAGAAATCTGCTCAGTCCTCATTGAATTCAGTCATATTTTCTCCTCTGTACCTGGAGGACACCTCATAGAGGCTGGGGATGACGGTGCAGGGAACTTCAGCTACTGATACAGAGTCAAGGATGTCTTCTGCCTTCTGGCCCAGGTTGGAGCCGGAGATGGTCACCATGGTGCCTCCTTCCAACAAGCTGGAGAGAGGCTCAATCTGAGGCAAGTAAAAAAAAAAAAAAAACGTTGAAAAAACACGTTCGGGATGTTTAGGTTAGGATTTTGTATTCATTTACAAAGATATCTTGATAAATCATGACTACAAGCGAGAGGTGAAAGTATGTGCTCACAGAGTGGATGACGGGGGCAGGACACGTGTGCTGTATGGGCTCATTGCAGGAGTCTGAATACAAACAGCTGGCCTGAGCAGAGCCACACCACACACAGCCATACTTCTGGTCAGCTGTGTGGCAGCGGCTGCAGTCAGATCGTCCCACAGAGCAGTTATACAGAGTCACTGATGGCACAAGAGACAGAGAAGAGCATCAGCTGATGTTTAAATATCTTGTTATATGGCTTTGGAGAAAATCCCCTTGATGTCTGTTTTCATTAAAAGAGAATAAAATCTAATATAATCAAACCTAAGCTGCTACCTCACCATATAGATCAGTAGAGCTGTCCACATGGAAGGTGTCCCTCTTCTTCACATACACCATGGCGTTGTATTCCTCCACTGGGGCTGAATATGTGTACTGGACACAACAGATGGTTTTGTTTAAAGAACCGGAAACAGACTGGCCTGTTACATACTACACAGACACAATGAAAAGACATCACAGTTACAATAAGTGACTGCACATCATCAGACCTGGTGTAGTTGACAGGTGATGTCAAAGTTGAATGGATTCATGTCATCAGTTTCCACGTAGGCATCCACCACCACCGTCTGTCCTTCAATGACCAGCACGCACTCGTAGTCCAGCTCTGTGTCCTGAACATACAAAAGACCTGGTGTTTGATATCAAGAGCACTGGCCAGGAGAGCAGATTAATTCCTAACAAGTGTGTGTGTGCGTCGTACCTGATAGAGGTGCAGGTTGCGGGCCAGTAAAGTGATCTTCCTCTCCACTCTGACAGGAAGCAGTGATGAACCCTGGACCTTCTCCACACATGGACAAGCTGAGGAACCCCAGCTGACAAAGGAGCCCTCATCACCCTGTTACACACACACGGTTTCAAATTAAAATTTGGCCTGATTAACCACAGAGGCCTGCGTTAACACATGCACACTCATGGTTTATAAAGTATTAAATATCTTCCTCACTTGAGCTTATTTGCATGCACAACAATATACCCTTATGACCCATGTTAAATGAACCATGTACTTAGATATATATGATTGTATGTGTTTTTTTTTATTGTGATTAGTTGTAGACATAAACAAAGAAGAGTCACAGTGCTATGGTTGTTTCCAAACAGGTATGGTCTGTCTCCCTCCTGAGCTACAGTACTGAGTTGATGCACAGAGGTGATTTTGCTGACAAACCTGAATTAAACTGTAAACTGTTCCCTTTAAAAAGAGAGAGAGAGATCACAGTGACCTTAGACCAAACAACTCCAATCAGTTCATCCTTGAGTCCGAGTGATTGTTGGTACCAGATGATCTAATGAAATTCCCTCCGGGTGTTCCTGACATGTTGCATTCACAGGAACAGACGAGTTCACCGTCGCCTTGAACATTTTCTCCACCAAAATCTAATCAGTTCATCTTTGAGCGAATGTTTGTGTCAAATCTAAACAGATTCCCTCAAGGTGGTCCTAAGAGACCATATTCAAGAGGCCAGGACAATACAAGGTACACAGTACAATACACCTATCTGTGTTTTGTATCCTGACATATGGCACAAATGTTCACTTGGAGTCAGGTATGACTCGATTTAATTTTGGCGACTGAAGGTCAAAGGTCAGTGTGACTGCATGAAACATGTTTTTAGTTTTCAAGTGAATATCACACAAATGGTTAATACTTGTTTCTGGTCAAACAGGAATGTAACCTGAGTGACGGAGGTAGAAAGCCCTGAGGGAGTAATTCTAGTTTTCATTGTAATTACCAACCTGTGGAACCTGATGCCTTGCAGTACATATTAGGTCTGTTTGTTTAATAATGTTGTGTGATTGAATGTGATATTATTTTTGTTCTGTTATTATGACATTTAAATACAATTCATCCACACAAAAACAACCAATGCAGCTCACACTGAAGCAGGAAAGCAACAAAAAAAAAAAAAAAATCAGGTGAGGTCAGACAGGAGAGGAGGAGGGGAAAAAAGGCAGACAGGGAAGCTGGTTCGAGCTTTGTTCCCATAGCAGGAGGATAAGGTCCAGTCAGAAGCTGAGAGCGATGGGAGGGTGAAGTAGTAGAAGAAGAAAAAGGAGGCGAAAGGAGGCGGCTGAACTCACCGGGAGGAAAGTATCACCTGGACCATACTGGTAGTCCATCTGTGAGTCAGTATCCAACAGGTGAGCATAGGATGAGGAGGGGGCATGGTCGACCTCACCATCACCTGACAACACAGTGGCGGCTGAAAATGTGGCTGTGTCATTTTCTGATTGGACAGCATCCTTTGACTGGACATCTGCTTCCTTTGGCCAGAGGAGCACCTCTACGCTTCCTGCCTCGCTGTCTTGTGTGGGCATGGGGATGGGGGTCTGGGTCAATTCTTGGTCCAGGTCAGCGTCAGTGGGTTCGCCCACGGGGAGAGGCGTGAGCAGCAGTGAGTGGTCAGATGAGGCCGGGGTGGGAGTCTCAGCCAGGCTCGGCGCTCCTTCAGCTTCCTGGGAGTCGCTGGGGGGTGACTCCATAACCACCTCCAGGGGGTTGGAGTCTGGGATCATAAGAGGCATCATAGCGTCCAGATCTCCACTGAGTCCGTCAGCCATAGTGACGGGCACTGGCTCTGCAGTCGCCATGACAACACTGGGTATACTTGCAGCACCTTCGGCGTCACTTTGGGTGACGGCAACAAGCTCTCCTGCTTCAGTCCCTTCTTCCTTCCTGTTGGTGACCACTGGAGGCAGAGCTGTGGTCGGCACTGCTGTGGTGGGTGGCAGGGTAGTGGCAGGCTGAGGAGGTATGGTGGTGGGTGGGGTGGTCATCTCAGGGCTGGTGGTGGTTGTAAGTGGAGTAGTGGGCATGGGAGGGGTGGTTGCCTCCTGTGTGGTTGCTACAGTGACGGGGGCAGCAGTTGTTGTGACGACAGTCTCTGCTGTTGTGGACGGAGTTGTGGTGGTTGTCATGGTGGTGGTTGTTGGGGCAGCTGTTGTGGTACTGGGTGTTGTTACTACTTTAGTAGGTTTGGATGGGGGAGGAGCTGAGGTGGGGAGTTCAAACTGGGGAAGAAGGATGGAGGGAAATGAGGAGAAGGTGAGGCAGAAATAAAAAAAAATATAGACAGGACAAAATGGAGATAACCAATAACTGAATGCAAATGTGATGTTAAACACATAATCTGATGTTATTGTTGTTTATGACATGATTTTTGTGACAAATAATGGAGGATTGTATTTGCAAAGCGTTTATGAGAATTAATGAACATTTGCAGTCAGATTTCTTTCTAAATGTGAAAACTGACCATCGACTAATCAGACTGACATGGATGAACAATGTTTCTGTCATACACTCAAATTTTGTGCTTAGACCAACACATTTAAGAAAAATAGCAGTTTTTTTATAACTCCAATGAGTGACTCTATTGTGAAGCAGCTGGATGAAGAGGAGAAGAAGTGTATTGTGTGGTGTCTCGAAATACAACAATGGCTGAAGCTCTTGGCAAGACACCACCATCACCACGAGTACTGAGGCTCCATATCCAACTCCTCTGCCTCTGTTACTTGCCACAGAGTGTGTGTGCGTGTGTGTGTGTCTCCAGCAGGTGACAGGGCTGCCCCTGGCTTCTCAATCAGCAGCTTGAGCACAAAGGTGGAATGAGGAGGCCTGGTCAGTGCCAGAGTGGATCACTCAGCAGTTTATAAGATGTGTATGTGTGTGTATGTGTGCACTCTCCTTAAGTTAGCTGCATGGAGCTACTGCATTTGATCTGAAAATCTAATCCAACCTCACACTAAGTTTGTGGCTGGTGTAAGTGTGGGTTTTCGTCAGGGTTCCAGTTTTAGTTTCCCAGTTTCTCGCTGTAGGTTTTCTTTTGTAGCAGTTTGTTTTGAATAAAATCATTTATTTCGCTGAATCAGTTTTTCTGTTTTCATTTTCTAATGCCTGGACTCTGCGGAATATGTAGCAATTTCAGGAGTATGATTCAGCTCCTGCATAATCTCTGATATTGTCAGTGACTTACGTGTTGGTTGTAGATGATCACCCCCTCCTCACAGGTGGGCTTGTGGGTACAGAGGTGCTTCTGGACACACCAGTTACAGCCCCACCGGCTCAAAACACAACCACGACACCTGTCGACGGAAACAAGATAATTCACCAATTACAGACAGAAGACAGTGAAGATGGAGGTGAACAACGGCTTAGGTTTATGGACCAACAAGAGGACATATTAGAAGGAGCACAGGCTTTTCTTATCTACAAGTGAGACACACGACAAGAGGAAAGAATGGATATGGTATGGAAACAGAGAGATACAGCTACTTCAGCCTGTAGCACACCAAGTAATCCAATTGCTGCCAATCTGCCCCCAGTGGTAAGAAAGGTCAGCGGTCTAAATGAGTAGAGCCTCAGTTTCTTATCAGAGTGATTGGAAGAGACTGGCAGAGAGAGAGAGCATGAGCCTGAGCCTGAGTGATTGAACATGTGTGGAAACAGTGTAGGAGATCAGGAAGATACTGAGCAGGTAACTACAATAATTTCATCCAATTGGATTAGGACTCATTCTAATTATTTTTTCTTAATTGCTCAAAGCAAACTAGCTTTTACTCTCCATTCTTCTTCACTGCCTGTTACTGGAAATATTCCCTCAGTACACCTCCACCACCAAAGGATAAGACTCAGTTCACTGTAAACTGTCCATGTGCAGCAGGAAACAGTTCTTCCTTTGGTTGAGTGGGAGTACAAAAACACCACAATTTAAATGTGACCACATTTACAACATCAGATCAGTTTTGGGATATCCCCATTCACATAAACTGGCACTGCTAACCACCAGATGATCCCATGCTAACTATCAGGCCACAGACGTAGAAGATCAAGCATGTTTTGTTCTTTATCATCACTTTATTATTATAAAAATATTGGCTAATAGATTTTATAAGGTCATTCATCAAATAATAACTGAACTTCATGTGAGAACAACCAGCACACATACAAGTCATTCATGAGAACTGTCAGTACTACATCCTTGATCACGTTTTGGTGTGGTGTTTGCTTTGTTAGTGGTTTTCTATGTTGTACGTTTACATCTGTTTAATGTGAGTACCGACTGTGAATACAAATTTCCCCTTCGGACAATAAAGTATGAGTACGAATCTGAATCTGATCTTTCTTGCCCTGCTCAGGCGTTATTTATAGTAAATGGTCTTGAAGGGTAATTGGGTGCCAGTGATCCGTTGGGCCGTCATGGCATCATGTTGTTGTTCTTGAACTGTGGCCCCACGAGACCCATCAGACCAGGCTACTTTTTTCCAGTCTCTAACTGTGTCCACTGCAGCCTCATGTTTGTGTCCTTGGAGACAGGATGTGAAACCTGACAATGTTTCTGCCTTAAGGTTGGATGTGTTGTGCAGTGTAGATAACCATTAGAGAGGTCTGACTAACTTCAACTAAGAGCTACTGCTATGACATAATTTGCCGCCAAATACAATTTATCAATTATTAATATAGCTCTTACAAAGCTGCTCTGGTCCCCACAGTTGTTAAGAGTAGTAATCTGTGTGACCATAAGCTACATTAGCTCCAAACAGACTGACAGTTCTCATCTCTCATCATTAAGGCGCTTGTGTTTTTGTTTTCTTTTCCTGAGTTAAGTCTGGAGACTGTTGTGAATGAAAATCAACAGTTTAAGAAATATTCCACTCACCCTGTCTGGCACAACCAATTGTTAAAGACGAATCATGAATGGCTGATTTGAATGAATAAGCATGTGTGCAGGTGTTCCTAATAAAGTGCTTGGTGAATGTATTTCCTAAGATATATGGACATGAAAGAAAATGTAGCTTAAGTTTAGGTCACAGGTCTGGCAGGAGGAATTAAAAGTTGTCAAAAACAGAGAAAAGACAGAAGGTAAAGGGTGAATTGAAAGGGACATAGAAGGAGAGGGATAAAAACAGAAATGGGCAAGATAGGGAATAAGACTCTAAATCCGCAGTTAGAAATGAGAAGAGAAGGTCGGGAGGAGACGGAGAGAGCAGGACGTATAAATCATCAATGGTAACTCACGGCATGCTGCCAGACAGTTCCTTAACAGCCATGCAGTCATAGAAGATGAAATCCCTTGCTGTGACGGTGACGTCGCCAAAACGAAGAGACAATGTGACTGTGACAAAGTCTGAATAGAACAAAACAGAGAGAGAGGGAGAGAGAGGGAGACAGCATGAGTGAGCAGTGAAAACAACACAGTAACATCAGCACAGAGCTGAGCAGGCAGGGCTCTGAAAATATTTGGGCTGGCTTATTATTCCTGACTTAGAAAGTCTGGGATGAGTACAATGTTCTTCAAAACACCAGCGAGGGAACGTGGGAGAAGGTTTGGTCCTGACCGCCATAACACAGGGGCGTAATAAAACCCATGTGCACCCTCCATCCTCAGCCCAGGGGAGAGCAGACGTAAACACAGGAGGGCTCAAGGCTCTGAGACTTCCTCCCTGTCAAACATGGGCTCAACATGGAAAAGAAACACTGCAAACCTCTGGGAAAAATCAACTGTACACTGTTACTGTAACACCATATTCAGTTAAGTTGATTTGTTTCCAACCTGTCTGCTCCCTCAGATCCCAGTGAGTAACCTGATGAGCTCATTATTATCAGTGATTAGTGGATTAATATCCCTACATACAAAAAGACACCAGACACCAAAATCCACATATCCATCTGTGGGTGTGGCCTGAAAATGCTATTTTGGAAACATGACCTCCATAAACACTGCTCGTGCCACTGACTTGAAATTCGGCACACAAGTCCAATTCAATATGCTCTAAAAAAGTTTAATGAAAAATAAAAGTCTGACTCGTGAGAAATTGCACAAATTTGAATTTTTGACATCTCCCAAGTTCGATTACATTTCGTCCTAGAATGAGGGTCCAGTTGCTGCCAATTGGTTTTCTGTAAATCATCACGAATCTCCATTTTCAGGTGTGGGGGAATAATCCCGATACAGCCTTTTGAGCCCGACCCATAGGGGGTGCCACAAATACCAAAAACATGTTCCTCAAAACCTGGTGGACGGAATCTCATCAAATGTAGTGAACATTATGTGATGGTATTAACTGATTTGACCTAAATCTGAGGTTCTCCATCATACATTTCCTTATAAGTCGTTAACACAAATTGGTTCAGATCTGATGAACTGGTGGGAACTTTGAGCCTGTACTTACTGACATGCTGCAGGCATTGTGATTACACAAGTGTGTGACTGATCTCACTCCTTCTGTAAACCACATTAAACTAGCTGACGTGACATTGTTCAGCTTTGTTGAGCCTTAAACCTTCTGGTTGCTGCTGGCAGCTTTAATCTTGGTTGATTGAGCTGCTTCCTATTGTTAAGAGCAAAAGAGCTTGAACTCAGAACTGCAGCTACATTGTCTTTTTTTTTTTTTTTTTTTTTTTTGGAGCATATGATGTGTCACCTTACCCACTTCAGAGTCGATTACAGAGGCTTCACAAAACAGGCAGCAGACAGGTGAGTCCAATCGTCAATTTTAAAGCAACAGTTGCCCTCAGAGGCCCTCAGCTCCATTTTTTATTAAGTGAGTGCTGGCACTAACCCTCTTTAAGTAAAGTTAAGCTACAGCTAAATCCTTAATTACAGCCTGTGTGTCCAAATCTCAGTAAACCCCCAGGCCGATTCTGCCTGAGCCCTGCACCCTGAGAACTACAACAAACTGCAAATTTCAGGAATGCAAGCATGGGAACCAGTATGTGTGTATGTGTGTGCATGTGTGTGTGTATTTGTGAGAGGCACAGAGAGACACACATACCATTTGAATATTTGGGTGAGTGTAACATCTGTACAAGCTTCAATTTTATTTACAAGCCCCTTTAATCTTCTTTTATCATATTCCCTGACATACTAACAAAAAAGCTGCTGGTGAAACAGTCAACCAACCCCTCCCCTCTCAAAAAGACAAAAAAAACAAACAAAAAAACAAAGCACATATCAAAGAATTGTATCATTAGATGGAGCAGATTTAAGGAGAGCCGTTAGTTTTAAGGTTTATCTTTGACCTGTCAAGAGTGTGTCATGCTTCCTCCCCAGTATCAGCTGGGATTGGCTCCGGCCTCCCCATGACCCACTGAGGATAAACGGTGTAGCTAATGGATTTATGCTCTGAAATACAGATGACTCCCTGCTGTATAAACTGGCTTAGAAAAAATGGATTGAGTGACCCTAAAATCGAGGGATTGAACTGTATAAATGTGATGTATGTCTGGCCTTAAGGACACATGCACAAAGATTCATCTCATTACAGGATGCTGCCAGATCCATTTTTGTCTTAGAAAGTCTGGAGATGGACCCCACTCACCCTGTCCGTTGTGCACCCTGGGTACTTTGCTGGTGTCAGGTGAGTGGCACTTGACCCCTGTTTTGGTGACGGTGGCGGGACTGTGGCTGTCCTGGAAGAAGCAGGTGTAGGATTCATCTTTCTCCAACACCGGCAGACCCGGGACTGACATAGACACCTGAGAAAAGATGAGATAGTGAGCTCTTATTAAATCACTGATGAATCACTTCAGACAGAGTTATTGTACATGTGGATTTCCAAAAATTCATATGAGGTCCGTATTTGCAGATTAGATAAAAAAAACCACATCTAAACCACATAGATTGGTGCTTAAAGGCATCTCAGTGTGACCACTAACAGACTAAGTAGAGAGGACGTTTTCAGACTGCTGCAGCACACAGCATTAGTAAGTCTACACCTGCTCTACTGCAGAGGACAGTGAAGGTCATAATGAGAGTGATTAAAGCATCTGAGACATAAATCTGATCTGCTCACTTGTAAATGTCATTGTGGAATAATTTGATTTGAATACCAGCTTTCCCTGCAGGTGGAACGTGCATCACACCAAACTAATGCAAGAGTTATTATACTCCATCTTATTCTGAACTTGGCACCACCTGTTGCTGCTCATTCATGTGGAGTTTTCTGCAACACACTTCAGACATTCTCTGTCCAAGTAGTTTGACCTCAAAGAGGGATGTCATGTCTGTTTCCACAGATTTGTCAGCTACACATTTAAGGTACCAATCTCCTGCTCTTCCACATCTTAGGTCTAAGTCTAGCCATCTTCTAAGTCACCATTAGAAGATGGTGAACTGTGACCATTAAGGAATGAACATGGTCACAACAATACCTGATGGATAGATTGTGACATTCCATCTATGACTGATTGACTTCCACCACCAGCAGCCTGGACTGTTGACATAAGGCAGGTTCAAGTGTATGGAGTCATCCTGTTGATCAGACCAGGCTACAACTGTCCATTTTTTCTGCTGAGCCCTCTGAAGCCACAGACATCGGCTGGTGACTAGCGCTTTTTCTGTTCACTGCACTTGTTAAGAGTAGTTATCTGAGTGACCGCATCCCAAACCTGTCCGTCCATTCTCTCATGACCTCTTACGTCAACAAGGCGTTTCTGTTCAGGCAGCTGCTGCTCACTCCATGTTCTTTGTTTTGGCTCCGTTCTGCTGTTGTATGTAAAAACCCCAGGAGATCAGCTGTTTCACAAATACTCACACCAGCCCACCTGACCCTGACAATCACAATCACACCACGGTCACTGAGATCATATTTTTCTTTCATTCTGAGGTCTGATGTGAACATTTGTCAGACCTGTGTCTGTGTGATTTTATGTATTGCACTGCTGCTACATGACTGGCTGATTGGATACAACAGTTACCGTTGGATACTGTAGTTACCGTAACAGACATATGCTTTTTTTTCTTTAGTCGAAGGGGTTGCCGTTTTTTGAGAACCATATTTCTTAGTTTCCTGTTAGAAGTTGTAATGCTTTCATTTAAAACTCTGCCTCTGTTTCAAATAGTCCCTGTCTGAATGCAGCTTTGTCCAAAACTGTTTGTGTCAATTCGCTCATATACCTTTCGTCATAAATTGCACTCATGTCCCTAAACCACGTAATGTATTTTCCTTCTACAATGTCTACATAACCCAAATAAATAGCTCTTTTTTTATACAGATACATATCTGTCTGATGTCTCCAACTGTGTGTTTTGTATTTGTGTTAGTTAACACAATTTCCTGTTCATAAAAACTGAAGGACCAACAAAAAAAGAAACACATCAGCATTCATTTTTTTGTTTGCCTAGTAACAGTGTTTGCATAATTAACCACTTGAAAACCAAGCACATTATAATGAATGTGTTTCCAAGCTGCGATAGCATCATTAACAATATCCATGCTGCTAACTGGTGTGAACATCTGAACACTGCTGTATGTAGTTAAATAAGTCAATCCACAGTGACGCAGTGACTACGCTGTTTGACGTCACACCTGGCATTTCCATTGGCTCAAGGAGTTTGATCGGGTTATTTCACAAAAATCTGAGAGCAAGAGCAGCCTAAGTTTCATCGGCTCAGACCTTTGTGCAAACAACAGTATATGTGAGCACAAAGAGTTTTGAACAGAACAAATTTACACTATTTGAGACAGAGGGCAGGGGTTTAAGGGAAAGTATTACAACATTTATGGGTGAAATGAAGAAATAACACTCACATTGAAAGACCAACCTCCCGGATTAACATTGTAAAGAAACACGGTTAGATGGATATATATACAGGTGTATGCCTTTCTATGTCAAATCAATTCATTCTGCAGGCTGAGTGGGATGAAACCGACCAAAGCAACAATCTAAATACGTTTGGAAATCACAGCAAATAATGGGCAAATCTTAAATTTACATCCATGTAAAATTAAATCTACAAGACAATTATGCATGCAAAATGTGGAGGGCTTTCTGTATCCTTTCACCACAGAAAACAAAAAGTTTCAGGGGAAATTTGTTGTGAGCCTGGTGCTTGGTATGTATCCAGGATAATGAGCTATGAGCTTCTCCAACTGGGTGTGAGGGAGCACGTCCTGGTTGCCAGCTGCCGGATATCACGGAAGTATTCATCCAGAAGAAGCTGATGCAGTGAAATTAGTGTGAATGTGAACAGTAAAAGGTACTGATGGCAGTAGTTGAATCAAGGTGTACACACACACACACACACACACACACACACACACACACATATATTGGACTTTCATTCTTCTCCTGAAACTACTTTGTCATTCAACAAACTCACATATCCAACACACAAACACCAGCCTGGCCTGAATCTGATCATGGACATACTGTACGTCTGTGCTCTTTCTGTATAGCCAGATATGCCTTTTTCAATCTGTTGGAATTCAGCAAGTTTAGAGTTAATGTCTGGCAGATTTACCATCCTGCTCTCCTCCCTGCTGATGTTGGATGGGCTGAGTTCCTGGATAGTGAGACACTGCTGCTCCATGTCGAAGCTCCACAGCCACTGGCCTGGCTGGTTCCCACGAGCACACTCGGACTGCAGCACACACCTGCAGGGAAAACACAAGGCAAGCGATCAGGCTCTCTATGTCAAGGCATGGCACTCAATTACTACTAAATTAAACCATGAAAATCACTGCCAGCACACACCGCAAAAACCATAACTCAAACTGAGATTGTAAAACTGTTTTCCTCACCACCTGGCCTAAAAAAAATACAGGATCTAATGATAGGAAGTAAAAAAAAATGTGCAGACTTGGAAAAACAAATGAATTCAAAACAAGAATAAACGTGATAGAGGATTGAAGCCAGGAAAGCAGAGGGGGAACATGAAAAACAGCGGTTAATTCGGACAGAGAAGTGGGGGAGGTGGGAGGCCAGGTGGTGAGGCAGAGGGGGGAGATAGGAGGCACAGATGGGACAGAGAGGTAGATTTCTTTCATCAGACTCAGACACACTTCCACCAGAACAATGTGTCTGGCACTCAACTACTGTATGTCAGTAACTAGATCTGTGTGAATCTAAATGAAAGAAGCATTTCACAACATGAAAAGATGGAGCATGTAATCTACATCAGCAGAGCAACATATAGTCAGTGCTGCCTATAGAATTAAAGGGGTCTGTTGCCTTTGCCTCTCAGACTAGTTTCAAATCACATCCCTGTTTATATAGAGTCATAAACTACATGAACCATTTGTGTGATAATTGCTTTGTGAAGTCTTGAGTAACAGCTGAAAACATGTTTTTTTTTTTTGTCATCGTGACCTTTGATAGTTCATTTTTGAGAAGTGAAAGTTTGTGCCAAACTTGAAAAAAATTCAGAGAATGAGAGGGATGGACAACACGAAAACAACAAACCTCCTCCACCTTCTCATTGCTTATTTCGTCTGATCAATAATGAATCAACATCCAAAAACAACTGCCAGTGTTACAGGTTTTCGCCTGACAAATGACTACTATGAAAATTGTCATGATCCAATTCATCTGCTGACTCTGGTACTTGATGCACGCACGAGTGCAAAATAATCCATTTTGTAAAATTGCAACACATCCAGGGCTGGGGCTGACTGCTGCTGTTTAATCTCACCTTCCCTCCAGGACACACCAGCCGCAGTAGGGGTCATGGGCCAGCAGGCAGGAGTGGCAGTCTGGGTGCTGCTGGCATTCAGCCACTGGCCTTTTCTGCAGCTGGAACCGGGACAACACAATCATGTTCAGTCTACACTAAGCTCCCAAAAATCTGATTATAGAGAATAGGTGGCCCACTTTTCTTCAGTGGAACAATGCAAAATGAAAATATGGTCATTAGAAATGGTCATTAGAAATAATCCCAACAGTCTCAGTGGAAGAGGGAGAAGTGGGTCAAAATCATTTCTCTTCAGCTTCATTACTATGATGCAGGGAGGGAGCATCTAAGAGATAGAAGACCATAAAACTTGACTACATTAGTTTAATTATAGTGCGTCGCATCTGTGTGAGGAGACAGACCATGTTATGGGTCATGATGAAGAGATGTTCCTCCTTCTGGTCAAGAATCAGGTCTGAGCTGATGGCTGCATTCTGCTGAATGGAGATGACTGAGTACTCCTCCACCTCGCCATTTGGCCCCAGGAACACCTGAGGAAATGTAAACAGATGAATGTCAGTATTCGTCTATCGATTAACAATCTGAAAGTTAAAGCTGGAACTGAAAATTTGGATCTCTTCAAAGAGTGTCCTAGTGTTATGACTTTATTTGAAATGAGAACATAAGAATACTTTTATTATTTTTTCCTTTTTGTAAATTTAATAAGACCGTGATGGCATATTCCCAAAGGTTAACAATGCGGGCAATAGTAAGAGCTTAATCCATTTGATAATGTTATGTAACAGTGAGCAAACAAAACAAAACAAAACAAAAAGTTTTAGATTATAGATTGCTCCAAAAAGTACTTTACTGAATATACAGTTCTGATGTAGTGATGATAAACTGTTTGATATGCTGCTGTATTTTATTTTCCCATTATACACACAATTCATAGTTTTTATGTTATTATTTATAACAGGGCTGCACAATCAATCAAATGTAAGAGAAACTGTTAAATGGTGCAATATCCAAATCCTGGATAAAATGTGTCACATTGTTGTTTGTGTGATGCAACTGATGCCCCAACAAATCATATTGTGCAGATTAAGCAAACATCCTTGCTCTCTTATGAGCAATTGTTTGAAAGCAGTAAAAACATTAACAAAAAATCTTATAGTTTTCATTCAGGACACTGGTAAAACATCTCTTCCTATTTCAACAAAAAAACAATGTTGTGTGGGATGAACACAGATAAAGACAGAAAAAAACAGAATGACACTCAGCTGTCAAATAATTGACCTGTGTCATAGAAATCAGGATTGAATACACAATAACTACACAGGTTGTAGAGGATGCCTCACTATTACATATCACAGCAATAACAGAACAATCTCAACACAACATGATCCGTGAGCGTGCCTCCAGAGCAGAAACACACCAGAATACCAAGCAACCTGCAGAGCCTCGACCTCATGTGACATCACGTTACCTTGTGCAGGTTTCCTCTGGAGTCTCCCAGGAAGGCGATGGTATGTCCTGCCCTCACGCTGATGGACACAGCAGTGAGACGGGCAGACGGGCTGTCCAGAATGGTTTCTGCCTCCACGGCGATTCGACTGGCCATTGGGCTGGGGGTGTGGTCGGAGCCACAAGGGTAGGCGTCCAGGGTGTTCTGATAGTGGGGATACAGAAGAGACCAGTCAGTGTGTGCTGACTGCAATGTGTCACGTTCAAAGGAAAGAAAAGATTAGGTCATAAACACAAACATAACTCTCTATATTACAGATATCATGTAATTACACTGCTTCAAAGTTACTCAAATGTTAGTTAAAAGCAGTGTTCTGGTGGTGAGTAAAGTCCCAGGAGGGTTTACTTGTGGAGGAGGGGGTTTCTGCACTCAAAGCTTTAAGACAATTTGTTTTTTCTCCCACAGTTTGGCAGCCAGGACGTTTGTTGTTGTTTGTTCCAGGCAGATCATTTTTTTTCATGAGGTTTGAAAGCTGGTTCATTGCTTCATCAGTGGTAATCTGAACAAGAGGAAGCAAAGGCAATGAACCTGGGAGCTCTGCCTACTGAAAGCTACTTGTTTTGATGGATTGCCTGCACTGGAATGAATCCACTCTTCTGGCCGGCTCTTAAAGGGGCCCTGAGGGGGTTTTCTTAAAAAACAAAACAAGCATTTTAAATCCTGCGTCGTTAACGTCCATAAATATACTACAGTGGTGGCCTTCTTTTCCCTCTTTATTGGTGTATTGCAGCATTTCCTGTGTTTCTGCCGCCTAGATCACAGAGCAGTGGAACAGTGTGACACCATGCTGGGTAGAGTGGCAAACTCACTGCAAAAGGGCACAAAACATTTCCATTAGGACATGAGCTGCAAATCCTTCAACGCTCTAAATGGAACAGCTTCAGCCTGAACTTGAGCTCATGCCTTTGACCTTGAACCAAACAAGACAGCATCAGGGATGAAAAAGAAGGCAACATAAAAAGGCAAGAGTTAGCAATCGCCTATATAGTCTATAGGTGTTTCACATACAGCAGCTGAAGCACTTCTGTTGTTGTTTGGATATGCAATTTTTTCCCATTTCCAACACGTTCGTGTTGTTGCATTTGTTTGCATTTTTCTATACGTGTTTAAATCTGCACTCTGAATTTTTTGCAGCATCTTGCTCCTAAAGGAAGTGTTAGAGTTAGGGGTTGGGCAACTGCAGCAGGTTTGTCCTTGTCAGCCACTGTAGACAAAGAGCCTTTCATGGAAACTGCTCATGTGAATGTGCTGCTGAACTTTGTACTGATCACTGTGACATGAACCACTGAGTGCAGTACCTCATTTCACCACTGCACAAAAATGTCCAACTTTAAACATTGTTGTAATAACATAGCTCAATGGTGTCCAAACAGCTATATATAGGCGTAAGTCTATCCTGATTAAGCCATGTGGAGTGAAACCAACCATTAGGGGAAAACTAGCAGGGATGACTGCATGCTAAGAATAGCCCCAAACTACATTATACGTAGTGAAACAGTTATGAAGTCATGACGTTCAGTCTAGGTCCCTGGCTTGGAAGTTTAAACACTGGCATGTACTGAATGGAGTGGCTGATGGGAGCCTTTGATTATACTGTAATAACACAGTGCTGCATAGCCTGCAATCATCTGGACTTTTAACCACAAATACTTAAAGCAGGAAGAGCTGCTACACAGTAAGATGATGACAAAATGCGGATAAAGTTGTAATTTGGCCACTAATGTTTGATAGGAGTCCTGAATGGTGATAACAGAACATGTTCCCCACGGCTTAAATCTTGACATGGGAGTCCATCCCTGGTGTTGAGCGACTGTCCTGGCCAGAATGATTTATTTGTATAGAATGATCCAATTGAGATTGACCTCTTAATCACATTGTAAACCTCTTTTTGGCTCCACATCTGATTGTTTTTGCTGTAGTCACGATTTGCTTTGATTTCCCTGGACAGGAGTCCAACCATCACAGGTGCTAGAAGACTCTTTAAAAAGCACCATCTGTGCAGGACCCCACTGAACCCTCCCTCCAGGTAGTTTGGGGTCCAAGCCTGAGTAGGCAGGAACCATGCATGCAATTAAGGAAGGTGTTTTTGGGCCTTGAGCTCCCACAATGTGCATTCCACATTCAAAATCTTCCATCAACATGTTTCCTGTGAGTGGCTGAATCTCCTGATAAACGCCACGCTCATTCAGGCATACTTTCATTTTCTGCAAAACTGAAAAAAATGCAGGAGCTACTTCTTCAAATCCCTGTAAGGCCTTGAGGCTGATTTGCATGAAACTTCTCAAATTGAATCGAGGGTCATTCGTGAGCAAAATTTATCAGAATAATGTTGACAATGCAAAAATGTGCAAGTTAAAAAAGTTTAAAAATCAACTTCCTGGAATGAATTCATAACATAAACTGCTTTAAAAAATAAAAAATAAAAAAAAAACAACCACAAACCTTAGCCCATTATTTCTGCATATCACAAAATTTGACACCAATGCCTAGCAGGGTGCTGCACAAAGTTTGTATCTCAGTTCATGCATAAAACTTGGAAATTTTCACCACCTGGTAAAGACTGATTACAGTCTTTCTTCAGGCAGGAAAGTGAAAGGATGAGATGTCTGAGCAGATAACAGCAAGATGGAGGAGAGAGGCTCTGCTTTGCTTCCCTAGAATAAATATTAGACATAATCAGGGAACCTGGGGTCTCCTTTAACCACCATAAATCAGTGGTCTCAGTCTCAATTAATGTTTGAGCCAAGTTCTACCTGTGTTACTGGGATGTAACAGACAGCCTACCAGGAATGGAAAATGGTATGTTGTTACTAGTGAGGAAGCATAAAACTCACCGATAATGCTGAGTTATCTATGTTGACTGCCATTTAAAAACGTAACCGTGTTCTCTGAGATTGTCTGTGATCTGTAACTTCTCATGAAAAAATGTAAAAAAAAAAACCCACAAAACAGTTTAGAATGAAACACAATGTGCACTCATAGGCATGAGAACAAATGATGTGTTTGTGCTCATTCATTTGCACCTAAGTTTAATGAATGGTGACAGCCCTGATAACAAGTTACCACAAAAACAAACAGTCCAATCAAGTCAATTCAATGAGATGAACTCACCTCTGGCAGGTTGGCACAGTTGGACTTGACTTCATACTCGATGTAGGCTGCCTCGACACCTGCTTCTCTACCCATCTGTGTGTAGCACAGGTCTCTGGTGGAGTTAATCCTGCGGTCCACGTCTTCCAGATTAAACATGCACAGGGCTGAGTCCTCGCTGGGTCGGGTTGATGACGCCGAACGGGTGGAGAAGACGCCAAGTAAAATCTCAAGCCTTCACTCACTACACTATCCTTGGAAAACCCGAGTTGGACAGCTTGCAGCAGGTTGTAAATTTTCCCTGTCCTTGAACGGCATGTCAAGGGCACTTCTACGTAGGAGTAATAAGACTGATCGTCCAAACACACACGAGAGATGTAGGTGCGGTACTCACGCGACTGTGACTTAAGGTCCCGCCTGTAGAAGAGGAAGTAAACGTGCTGGCGGTGGGCGAACGAAGACACAAAATGATGGTCGTATTCTGAGAGACGGCCAGCTACAGCCAACTTGGCGGTCTCCTCGTAAGAAAAGATGGGCTCTTGGGCGAGATTTCTCGTGGAAATAGGCGGATGGCTGCTGGTGTAGCCCCGGCCCACGAACAGCACTGGCTGCCTGTCAGGATGTGACCGGACCACGAGCCCGACAGTGCTAACGTTGGGGTGGTTAGCTGCTACATATTGGGTATCCACCGGCCTTGTGGTGGAGAAAAGTACCATATCCACAGAGTCCAGACTACGTTTCTGACAGATTCCTTGGTTGACGCTCCCACAGGTGATGAGCTCCATGGAATAAGGATCAACCAGCAGGAGCTTGTTGTGGTTACTGGTGTCCCTGGCTTGAGGGCAGTTGCTCACAGTAACGGGAGGCAAGCAGTCCCGACTGTCTGTCACAGGTCCAGTGTCATCCTGGAGTTCAGGCCGGAGGAATTGATCTAATTGAAACAGGTGATCTCGGGCCCCGATGTAGACCCGGCCCACGCTGTGGTCGGGATGCAGGGCCAAGTGCTCAAACAGAGTATCATTCCGGGTAAAGGTGGGATGAGGACTAGAGAGGAAGGAGTCTGATCCTTGGACAACGCCATGGGGTAATGAGATCAAAGGCCAGCCAGCTCCTAGCAGCAGGAGAGACAGCAGTGTCTGGACTGCTGACACTGAAAGACAACGCGCCATCCCCGGAGGCATGGCAGCAGAGCTGAGGGAGAGAAGACAGGAGAGGCTGTTATAAACAGAATCTCATCCACTACAAGGGCTCCCAGATCACAGACCTCCTCCACACACACACACACACACACACACACACACACAGCTACACTGATGATCACTCCTTGTTAAAATGTACTTATACATTCTGCATTAAATGATATTTCACTGCAGTTTCTGATAAGTATTTGATCCCCTGCTGGGAGCTGGGAGCAAACTCACAAAGTTTGCTCCCTCACAAACAAATGGACAGTTTTTATGGCAAGTTATTTTAACAGAAAGAGACAGAATATCAACAAAACATCCAGAAATAATATCATCATATAAAGGTTATAAATTTATTTATTTATTAAAGTGAAATGAGGGCAAAAATCAGCAGGGGGTCAAGTATCTATTTTCCATTTAAGCAAACTAACACCTCACATTTTTAAAATTCAACACTATATCAAGTGACATTCAGTTACAGCAGCCACGATCCTTGAGCTGAATAAACTGTGTGAGACATCGGCTCCTCACCATTTGTTTCCAGTGGTGTTTTACCGAGGCATGTCACCTCCTGACCTCCCAGCAGCATGGGGTTAAAAACACATCCTTCTGGACGCAACCTGCAACACAGAGGAAAGCCAAGACACGTGAGCGCACTCTATACTTAAACACCCACCCAGTGAGAGTTCAGGGCAGCAAAATGCGCAGATGACAAAACTCATCCTCAAGGACATAACTGTGGGCCGGCCGCAAGAAGGACATTCAAAAACATCTTGTATTTTTGTGCATCACTGCGGTTCAAATAAAAAGACATTGGAGGCTCATTCCCATTAAAATTTCTGTCAAACCAGTGTTGGACTGGCCACATCAGATTTTTTTTCTTTTAAAAAAGCCCTCAGAAGAAGCCAAGTTGTGTAGTGTTGGTCCAAGAGGGCTTTTAGTGCCACACACACTCTGTCCCAGTATACAATCCTCCCTCATTGCTAGGATACAAGGTACAAAAACCTTTGGTCTCAGAGTCCCTGCCAGAAAAACAAGTCGCTGTGAAGAGAAAGAAGATGGCATGGGAACCTTCTGAGGAGGTGGAGAGCTCTGAGTCTGAGTCTGAGGAACCTGAGTCTGAAGTTCGTACTCAATTTGCAAAACACTGTGATTATGACGGATTATTTCTCAATTTCCACTCAGTTCTCTTTTTCACTTCCTATACAGTGCATCCCCCTCTGTTCTGCTCACTGTCTCCCTCTTCATCTATTCAGCTCTCCTCCTCCTCCTCCTCCTCCGTCGTCTCCCAACAGTCCATCACTGGCACAGAAACAGGATTATTTCTTTTCGAGTTTAGGCGGATTTCCAGTGATCTTATTCAAAGGCGAGGTTGGGAAAAAGACAGAGACAGACTGAAAAAGACACTATTCACCCCCCTGAACAGAAAAAAAATCTTTCAAATCCACTACACACACGCACAGACACACACACAAAGACACAAACACACACACACTCTTTTCCTGCCGCAGTAGAAAGAAAACTTAACTTTGTTGGTAGCAAAGTTGCGTACATGTGAGAATAAGTTAGAAGACTAACACAAGGCCAGAGAGGTAGAGAGAGGCAAAAGAGTGAAAAAACAAAAAGTAATTATCATTGATATCTATGTAACTACAAGCCAGTGTGAATTAAATCTGAAACTCATCATCGTCGTCAACGAGGACTTCATCAGTGTTTGTTTTTCCACTCTGAGGCCAAACACAACTACAGTGTAAATCAAACTGCACACTGACATGACTGTGGCTGTTATTCACCTTCCTCAGGTTCATGCTGTAGAATTAGTCACACAAGTTACGCCATTTTGCACAGCATTAACAAAAATATGAACTGACTTCTGCGCTCCTCCAACCAACGGGCACCTGACCCATTATACTGGCTGTACACGGGGGGTACAATTACTTTGTGTTACAAGCAGAGACTACAAGAAGGCTGACTGATGGCTCAGTTACCAGAGCTGATATAATCAGATCTACTATAATCAAGTCTCTCTGAACAACCACACTGGAAGCAAGAATGAAAAGTGGGTGAAGTGACGAGGAGGGAGACACATCATATGATCATATGGAAAGAAAAGTGTCTGACACCTCTGCACAGCTGAGCTACCACAGTGTAATGCGAGAGTGACTGTTATATGCCACCTTGCGAGAAAGGTGAGGGAGCAGGCGCCTCTGCCATTATCTCAGTTCAGACATGTACTGTATAAATCCTGTTTAAACTTTAAGACAGGCTTTCTCCTTTGACCTCTGAGGGGGTTGGAGGCAGTTTTCATAACTTGAGGTTGCAGCTCTGTAGCTCCAGAGCCTGGACTCTGCAGTCAGCACGTCACGACTCTGTTCACACGACAGCTGTGTGAAGAGAGTCTCCAGAAACAAATCACAGAGCCCGGAGGAGCACAAACAGGAACAACCACACTACTTCAGCAAATACAGTGCTTCTCCACAAGCTGGATTTAACACTTTCCCATGTCTCCTCCAATAACTCTCAAAATGTGTAGCCTGTTACTCATCAGGCTAGTGAGGCCCTTATACCTCTAAATTCAGAATTTGCTGAAAGTGGCAAATCAAATAGTTAGAAGCTACAGTAAACTGTGCTGCCATCACTCCAGGTCTCCCTTCCTGTACTGAATAATCAAATCAGGTTCAACTTCATTCAGGGTTTGAGACACATGAGAACAAGAGAATGGACTCCTGATTCAATTCCCTCGCATATAAAAAAGAAAAAAATAGACATTTTGCTTCCAAGTGGAAGTCGTTCTGTTGCTGAGGTGAGAGGAGGAAATGCATCGCTGTAATTGCTTTATCTAAATGTTCCTTTACTTTTAGGTAATGGACTTTGTTCAGGCTCCATCTACAGAAACAGCAACTTCATTCACTTCATGTGATGGAGTATACAGTAGCAGACAGACCTGGTGGTCGAGACAGAGTATTACCTCACAGAACGGTAATGAATTATAATCATGCCTGTAATAATCTTGTGACACCCCTAAAGTGGACTGTACCATTTCTGCCTTCACTTAGTTGGTACTTTAGCCTCAAGTTACACTTAAGCTAAATAATGTTATCCAGCCCCTGCATTTTCAGCGGTAGCTTGTTATTTCATTCTGAATACAAAATGTCTTGTATGATCTCATGTTGGTAAACTCTGCTGCTCAGTGATGAGCAGTAAGACACTAGAGGATTAGCTGTTGAAGAGAAAGACTATGTTTTGACATCAATATAGTCACTCTGTGTGGTCGTTTGACCTTTAACATTAGTTTTTACAACCCTCTTGAATTGCAGTCTGGAGTTCAGGAGTTTTAGCTGCTTTGTTATTGAACAATATTAAAACACCAATGGTCAACACCTCAGTTCTCTAACGCTCATACCTGCACTGGGCTGGGTTAACTCTGACCCTGGACAAATAGTTGATTCCCCAGTTTCATTGTATAATTCATACTCACAAAGGCTAAGTTTGTAATGGACACTAGAAACATTATCTCACCATTTATTAGTATGAACCCCTAATAAACTACTGAATACCCAGGGCAAGGGTCTCTCATTAGTCATATTAGTAGATCAGGTGCTTTTCTGGTGGCAACTGAGTGAGTATCTGAAGTGACTAAAATTTATAGTTTGGCAAATTTAAAGAATCCTGTCAAAACTGTTGAGTAAAGATGTCAGTTTATATTAATGTGTAACACATTACTTTATCCTCTCTGTTGTAGTGCTGGGTGTAGAAATGCTGAATCATCTGGATAATATCTGCACAAAATCTGTTAAGTCATTCAAATTAGTCACTGTACCACCTTGAGTGTACACCACGCCAGAGAGATGGATCATGGGAGGATGGATTGATACTGGAGCAGGAACAACTTCCTCTACTTTCAGTTATTTACCACACCCAGATGATGTAGACAGTAGTTCTGAGGCAATGGGGAGTTCACCATGAAGAGATCATGAGCAAATGTGTTTCTTCACTTGTGAAAATGATAGGCGGTTGAAGGACCCGAAGCAGCAGGTAGAACCTCTGCGGGACAAACCAAAGTCCACCACAAACCGTGGACTGAGGCAAAAGACTCAGCACAACACAACGGAGCATTCCTGAGAGGCACATTCAATTGAGCCATCATCCGCTACACTGAGTCCAGCCTTTCATTCATTTACAATTCAGTTATCCTACATTCTGGAGGAGGCTGATGGGGGACAACAGCAGAGACGGAGGGGGCCAGACCCATATTTGAAGTGAAAAAGCCTGGCAGAGTGACATCAGTGGACAAAAACAGGGTTACAGGAAGACAATGGTAAAAGGGGAAGAAGAGGGTGAGACAGAAAGAGGGTGGGGGGGTGGAAACGGTGAGGGAAATCACCACAATCAAGTGCTCACAAGCCTCAGTGCTCACTGAGAACTGATGGAATGTGACTAATGATAATAAGAGAGAGAGAGAGAGAGAGAGAGAGAGAGAGAGAGAGAGAGAGAGACGGGGGGTGGGGGGGCGGAGAGAAACAGAGACAGAGAGAGGGAGGCAGGGAGGGAAGTGGAGGATGAGGTGGTTTCTTAATTACAGTGCCTCCCTATAATGCCCCATTCAACACCCACTCATTTGCAGAATGACTGGGAGGGGTAATAAAGCAAGTTTCTAATTAGTGACATGATTGTGAGCATAAACAATCAAACATGCACAAGTGCACACACACACACACACACACACACACACACACACACACACACACACACCCCAAAAACATCTAGTGGGAGGGTCACTGTCTCTGCACAAGTTCACTTCTGTTCACTCATGTCCTTCTCTGTCTCAGAGACAGAACAAGATGCTGCCTGGTTGAATGTATAAGTCTAATAATAAAAACACGATTTAACAACTTGCTTCGAGGTTTATTTTAATCCAGACCTGTTGTTACACTGTACACTGTACTGTACACTGTTGTTGATGTTTTTGAAAAGCGCCACATGACTTTGAGTGATTATTGTTATTGTTTGTGACTAAACCAGAGGAGTAAGTCTGAGTCTCAGTGCTCCAACTATCAGTCACTTCATGTTATCTATGCAGAAAATCAATGGGACACTATAAATAGTGTCTTCTGAGAAAAACAGGATATTCACTTGAATAGTTCAGACAGAGGTTCTCATGTTATTGGGGACTGTTCTAAACTCACAAAAATTTATTGGAAATATAAAACCGCTCTGAAACTACACATTCAGTTGATTTACACTACAACACCTACAACTTTCAAGAAGGCATCTGTGAATCTTTTTCCTCTTTGTGCACTAAAAACACATTTGCAATGGGTTTTATATTTGCAAGATTTTTTGTTAGATTTACAAATTATTTTTTTGGCATTTGTGGAAGATTTCTTTACAGTTACACATTCACACACAGATTGTAAATCTATATCTCTTCGACTGCTGACACATAAGCTCAACAACTGTCAGGCTGTAGATTTCCTTTCATTACCTCGTATAATAACATGTAATAGTTACTGTACTAAACTGAGTTGGTCCATCCGCTCTCAGTTGCTGCCGTAGCCTGTCCACTGGCACTGGGGTCGGACAGCCCGCCTGGACGGCTGCCAAGAAGTTATTTACAGAGAAACTGCCACCAATTGCCGTCCATCTAAAAGAACACATTCCTCCTTGGCTGATGAACTTCATAGAGAGAGAGGACCAGAATGAGGAGGAGGAGGAGGAGGAGGAGGAGAGTCATCACCCTGAGCTCTCTTCCGGAAATGTCTCTCCAGAAATTAAGACATAAAAGTCCCTGGTTTTCATGATCAGGCCCATTTAAGGGATGAAGTTGCTCAATGACACGACAGAGGGCTTTTCTGGACACGTCTCAGTGGTCTGAGGAGAGCCACTTGTTGCTGCAGAGGAACTAGGTAGATAAAGGAAGTTCCCATGGTTGTTAAACTTTATGGCCCCCGAAGAATTGACCCTGGGGTGACAGAGGGGCTGGGCCTGGATATGAGGGAGGGTGGATATCCCAGTCTCAAGGATCACCTCCGGATTTGTGTGGAACTTTGAGGCTTTAAGCAAACGTGTGCATGTGTTTCCTCCTTCCTCCCCGTAAATCACTGTGGCTCAGCTCAGCCACAAAGGGGTGATTCATGCATCGTGATTTTTACATTCAGCTGCATTCATGTCAACTGTGATGACAGTTTTTCATGTCAGTCCTGTCTGCAAACCGAGTTTCAAACATGACACAATGCAATAATCATGCATTTTCCAAATATAGCATTTGACATCCTTACTATTAATCACTAACAACACCGCTGATAGCCTCTAAGTAGGGATGTACCGATTGGGAAATTCTGAGCTGATACTGATACCAGTGTTTAAGTGTATTAAGACCTGGCTCGTTTGGAGCAGTTGTTCTGAAACAGGGAGTGTTTCATCCCCCGCTGCTGATTTTCCATGGCTCTCAATGGGCCAGACTGCCCGACCAGAAGCACTGGTTTGGGCCGGAAATACATAGGATGACTCAGGTTGGCTTCCTTTTTTTTTTTTGACCAAGTTCGGGTCGAAAATATATACAATTGACTTGGGTCAGGTCTGGGCTTCAACCACGGTTCGGGCCGGGCTGAGCCGGGCTTTAATTTTCAGGCCCACTGATACCTTTTACTTTTTCCCAGGTAAGATTTCTGACCAATGAGAAAACAGTTGGTTTGCGCATGGCATTTGTTTACAACTTTGGACCGCTTGGGTCTGTTACTGTGTGAACAGAAACGACCCAAAAGAAAAATGCAACAGTTCTACTGTTTTAGCCCCCTGACTCGGAACAAAGCAAATGAGCCACAGGTCTAAAAACACCCTAAAATAACAATTCGGCCAATGGTTCGATGCCGGTACAGATGTTTTTTTCTGTTGTTTATTCCTCTTTTGTGTAAAGGAAGCCCCCCCCCCCCCCCCCCCCCCCCAGTGTTTACCAATGGCCGATGGCAGTCAATGAGGCGAATATCAGCTGATGCTTGGTGCATCCCTACCCCCAATCTTTTATTTTCCTGGAATGTCCTTTCTTCCTCTCATTTGTGACAACATCTAAACTCCAACTCTTTGTTCAAATCTAAATTAACAGATAAAGAACAACAAAACACTTACACCATGCAGGATGTGTAAAACAAAATACAAGAAGACAACGATTTTAACAGTCAATCAAGAAGTCGCTTTTAGTGTCCTGAGGAAATACTAGAGGAAGGAAAGTGGGCAGATATGAATCTCCAGTCATGCTGAGACAAACCCATGTCAACATGATAAAAGGAGCATGTGTGGTGGAATTACACTTACAGCGAGGGGTGGAGTCACCGGGGGCATATCATAATGATGCCAGACAGGAAACTATAAAAGCCCGTCGAGTTTATCAGGATCATAACTCAGGTGTAGACGGGTGCAGCTGGCACCAAAACAAATCTAGTGCAGGCAATAACCTTTGAATTCACGTTCACAGAAAGGTGATAACGCTTCAGCGGAAGCCGTAGCGCACGTCGTCCACTATATATTATTCATCACTGATACAAAATGTTAGAGGTGTCCTCATCTAAACTAAACCACAGCTTTGGTACAGACACACAGATGAGGCAGGTTGAGACATATCATAACACAACACAGTGCAACATGTTTTCAGCCCACCGCACTACAATTGAAACGCAATACAGCGATGAACGCAGTGATAAAATATTTTGATATTATCATATGCTGGTACTTTTCTGAATTATCTGAGAGAAAGAACGAAAAACCTTTCAAATATTTTCAACGTGTTTACTTTCATGTTGTGTAGTGTAGAAAAATAGTCCCAAAGACTCACACGAAACAAAACCCTCACTTGTTATTTCACTCCTTTATGAATGAATTAACTCTGATGTGTATAAATAAGCATGAAACAGAAAGCAGAAACATGAGACTAACTGGCACTTTGATGAACTCTACATACTTTAAAGATGAGAGAGTTTCCTCACTTCAGGAAACACGGAGATATATCCAGAAAAGCTGACAGTAACGTTTAGCATCATGCATGTCTGTGCAGAGAAGCAGGTGCATCATGTACATAAGTGTGGTTCAGCCTCTGCACCACAGTGGGTTAAGTAAAGTATAACGTACTGTGTGTGTGTGTGTGTGTCATCACTGAGCATGTAATTTCATTGTTTAGGGCAGTGGCTTTGGATGGCAGCTGTCCAATGGGACACTCACAGTGACACTGAACAGGAGGATGGACAACACACACTATCATTACCAACTTAACACACTGAGACACGCTTCTGAACACTGACTGTTAACTGCTTAAGAGTCTGAGCGCTGCAACAGGCTTGAGAGATCAAAGATGACGCCATCCTTCCTACAGCAGACAGCAGGAGAAGAGGCTTAAGCTGGTGGGTGGGGGTTATTAGACAGAGGTGGAGGTTTCATGTTATAGGTCTAACATATTTGGGAAGATTAGACATCATACTGACATGACCCAGTGAAAGAAACATTCACACTCCATGTACATAACCAGTACGACAGTACATTTAACCAGCTGAAGCCTTCAGAGCTCAGTGTTGGTCACAGTGAAGAGCAGACAGTGGTTTATCCTGAGGCTAATAATCCCAACACAACCTTTGACCTTGGTCCGCCCTGTCCCAGCAGCTCTATCTCTATCCACTGCAGATCCCAGGTCAGGAGTCAGGTGAACAAAAATTCTTCCCCACAACAGAAAATATTCACTCAACAATAAGAGAATAATTCGATCAGAGCGAACGACAGGTTTTGTGACATCATTCTCACGTGGGCAGCGGCCTGGACCTTTTCCATTTTGCACACAGTGCACATTGTGGAGGTAACTAAGTTCCCCTTGGAGCAACACGCCTTATTGTCGTGGTGCAGACAGCACAATAGAGTGCTGGAGCTGCAGAAGGAGAGCAGGCTGAGGGTAAAAAGCATCGACCTCTGTTCAGAGTCTTTTCAACTGCTGATTGGTTGCCTAGTTGAGCTCAGTTTAATTCCTGGACAATGGTTTGATTATAACTGTTTAGAATTGTTCACCTGCATCCATGTATTCATATTTGCCAATTCTAAAGCGCCTCATTCATTTACCTGCTTTAGTGTCTACATGAAAGAACACCCTGTGATACTCCAACTTTAAATTACTTTAAACTGCTTTTAAACTATGTTTCATTAGCATAAAACATAAAATTTAAAATGTTGGACAATGAGAAAGTCTAATGCAGCCTCCGTCCTGAGGCAATTATAGACACAAGTCTGTGACTACAGGCCTTGTTGGGCCCAGTAGGTTTCCACGCTGTCGGCCATCACACACCCACAGGCTGTGAGTTTAGAGTGGAAGTGGAGAGTGGTTGGCTGAAAACACTGCAGGCTGCTCTGTGTTTGTTGGTGGAGGAAAATCTCACCTCACCGCCAGAGGCGAAAATCTGTGTTAATTGTTTTCTTTTTGGTATTAGTGGAAGAAAATCTGTAAATATCTACAGTAATAAATCAAACATACTGTATATTATTTAACACTATTTCTGTCCATGAACACGACGCGTCTCCCTGGAAAGGAAACTCCAACCTAAGCAGAAGATAACACTTAAATCACAGACAAACAAACAATTGACCAGTTAAGGTAAATGATAATTATAAATTCATGGCTGGCTCTTGGTAGCAAACAAAGCTGCTGCCTGTGTGGGGGTGATGCCTTCACGGGGAAATTATAGCCTGAGTTTTTACATGCCGATTATGGTGGAGAGAACTATGCACACATTAAACAAAAGAATGCAGAAACTCCTCTGACAGAGAGGAAAAGGAGAAAGGACGAGCTATTTTTTCCTGTCGCCTCATTTTCACCAGCTCAGTGAACAGCAGTAATGCTCTGCCGGCGCAGGGAGCTGTAGCCGCCATATATACGAGTGTGGAGCACATTTACATGTATTAATCACTTTTTATTGCCTATGTGTGAACAAATTTTTGCAAGACCTGGGGCGCCCTTGTGGTTCACCTGGTGGAGCACATACCATGAAGGCTTCATCGCAGTTGTGTTCAAGTCCAGCCTGAGGGCCTTTCGCTGTATGTCATCAACCCCTCCCTGTCTCTCTCCCAACTTTTCTGATTGTCTATCACTGTAGCCATAGCTACAGGCATAAATGTCCCAAAAATAACTGTAATTAAAACATAAAAAATAACAATGACGGACTTGGAGCAAATGACTTGCTCAGATTTTTCTGGAAAAATCCAAAGGATGTGACATTTATAGTCAGTGAGTCTTCCCTCAGGGACTCTCTCTTCCACCACACCACAGTGCCAGCACTACCGTACAACACTAGTTAGTGATAGCTTGGAAATAGCATCTGCCAGTGACAACAGACAACTGGCTTCCAGCGCGACACACACTCCAACACCAATGCCGCGTGAGGACAAAATCAAGAAGCGATTTTATTTAGTTCAGTCAGTTCAGATATCAGGAAAACTAGTTTCAACCTTGGTTGAAAATATCATTCAGAGCCAAACTGTAATAACAATTCAACTTCAGTTATATCATCCATCAACATAATGTTGGTCAGTCATGTCTAGTTTTGTGTAGTCAGACTGATGGGCTGCTTGCATTTGGTTTTATTGTTCCTGTTAGTCAGCAAAACTAAAAACAGATCATTAGAGTTATAGTATGTGACCTGTCAACACTGTGGCTAATAAATCGTCTAATGGTCAAAACCTAACAAATAAGGAAAGGGAGAATTATAAGTATGATTTCCTTGTCTGTGTTGGATTGGACCCAAGTAAAAAGTTGTTAAAGTGATCATTGGGCTCCTGGTCGAGTATCTGATCAAAGCCTTTTCTGGCCTGGTTGCTCAGTTTGGCCAGACAATTGACTCTAAGAAGAGTCCTGGTGTTTCCAAACAGCTTCTATTTCACAATCACTGAGGTCACTGTGCTCCTGGGAACACTCACAGTTTTAGAAATCGTTTTATCAGGTCTAGAGAGTTCCTGTGACTTTATGGCTTGGTCTTTGTCCTGACATGCAATGTGAATTGCAGGGCCTTACACACACACACACATACACACACGTTTGTCCAATCCATTCCGTTTGCCATGGGTGGACTCCAATCAAGTTCAGGTCAGAGATGAATAATAAATAAAGCAAAGAGGAAGCACCTGACTGCAGTGTGGATCCCCAGCAAAGGACCTGAATAAAAAGATTTCATGTCATTATGGGTTATTAAGTGGAGATTTATGAGTAAAATGGGCGTCTGTCCAAACACACGCAGGTCGGTGTTTACAAAGGCACCTTTCTGTGTCTGCCTGTGCAATAAAAAGAGCAGCGCAGAAAGTGAAGGGTAAATGTTAGTATGACTGCTGTTTTGCCTGCTCCTCTCTGAACACTGTGTCTATGTGTGTAAAACACACCGCCCATACAAAGAGCCTCTTTGTGGTCCCTTGCAGCAGATGATGCTTTTCCATAGTTTGTCTTGACAAAACATGAAGGTGTGTGCCGCTTGTGGAGCCAGGCTTGTTGCAAAACACACAGAGGTGAGAATGAAGCCGTAAAACGGTGGACAGGAGGACAAGGACTCAGGGTGTCCCACAGTAGTCAGTCAGACAATGGGATGATACGCAGCTGATAAGACAAATATGAGGTCAATTGTTCAAGGAGTGATAGTGGCTTAAACAAATACACCTCATTATTTCTAAGCAAACTGGTTCAGAAGAAAATAACTCCACCAACTAGTTTGTTGTTTTACAGAAACCCGAACAAAAATCTGTGATTACAGCTGAAAGCTCTTGGCTATGCATGGGAGCCATCTGTGAGTGCTTCCTTTTTTCTTAACTGTTCTCCGGGCAAAAAAAAAAAAAAGATGTTTTCCTGTTGTTTTTAACATGAGGACTACTACATCCACCAAGGTCACATGAGGATAAACCTAAACACATTCCTGTTGACTTCCACAGCCAGGCACCTCTCTTCACCAGGCCCTGTTAAATGCCTGGGATTCCTCTTGGAGGTGAGCATCACCCTGCTGGAGCAGCTGCTGCTCCTTTACCCTCAGCTCTGGTGCTCCAGGCTGGCAGAACAAACCACAGCCCAGCAGCTCTGGAGGAGGGGAGGGGGGTTGTATAAGCTGCTTAAAATGCAAATGTAGTCAATATTCCTGGACATGGACTGTAGGGAAGACTGTTTGTGTGTGTGCAAGAGGAGGGAAATTATTTTAGTGCATGTGGGTGAATTTATCTGTGCGATCAGAAAATGCCTTGAAAGCCCATGTCGTTGTGTAGCGTCGTGCAGTTTGTGCATGCAGGCGTCGATGTGTCACATAATCCAATGTAAACGCACTGACAAGCGTTACATTCCCATGTAATACATCCTAACCGTGAAACTGTGAACTGCATCAGCGCCTGAATCTGGGAGTAATCTCGCACATCAAACCACCCTGTGGACCACCCTGAAGGTGGAGCCGCCATTGTGGTTTGAGCCACCCTCGGTGAGCCCACCTTCTTTACAGCCACCGATGGCAGATGAAGGAGCCAACACACAGAGGAACGTCGGAGGCAGGAAATGTAAAGGGAAAGACAGAAGCAGATAAGTGCTCCTCACATTCCTCTTTGAATCACCCCTGTTTGAATGTTGCGTGTACCCTTGTTTTACTATATTCATAGGGCCTGATGGGAGCCCACTTATCTTTGTGGGGGAGCTATATGGGGACCAAAGTGCTGGATGCCTCGAGTGTAAATGGACTTTATGGAGGTTACGGTTCACTCACTACTTTCAAGAAACCCGTGGAAATCTACGAGCACCTTTATTTGCTATGGATCAGTCATGTGCCTCTACCACACCCAAATAACGTTACTGTGTGTTCACCTCAGAACAAAGCCGGTGATGTAGATGAAAGGAGCGCAACAACTGAGCCTAAAAAAAAAGAAAAACAGAGAGGTCATGCACAGACAGGATTTGTATATCAGTATTAGCATGAGAATATGAAGAGTGCGTGGCTCAGAAATAATCTTTACTCTTGCTGCCAAAATAAATTTTCATTAATAATAATCCAGGTAAAAGTAAATACATGTGACAGTGATTTGAAGTCGTATCACTCAGCCCTGACATCCACCCAACAAATACAGCCACACCCTCATTTCTGGCACAGTCCATCAACAGACCCATCACTGTTTGCTCTTGTCTACAGGGGGAGCATCTGTCTGCTCTCTTAAAGTTACAGTTCATCTAACACGGTCATCACTGGCGCTGAAATCTGCTCTGTTATTGTTTCAAAAAGCTTTTACAGAGTTGCTACTGTATTTCCATTAAGGAGACCATTATCCCGGCTTTGTGTTGTTGTGCAGTGCTGTTGTTTTTTTGGTTTTTTTTTTTTTAGATGATTTTCTATTAAATATTGAAGTTAACGTTCAAGTTCATTTCCTAGAGTCGTGCAGAGCCTTGTTTCAATCTAAGTGGCTGAGATAAAATGTTTAATGGCTGTTTGACAGTTCATGTTGACCCGTGGGCTCTGTTGTCATCTCCTCAGCATTATACAGTGACACACACCATGAAATAACAATTACTCATTCACACACATGAAGTAGGTGAGAACCATCACTTTGGTCCTGGTTTATATGATTAGTCTGTGTTACATCTCTGGTAAATATCTGCAAAGCAGCTTGTGAATAGGACATTAATGTAACTAAAAAAAAAAAAGAGGATCGATGACCACGATCCAGAAGTGTTTATGAAGGATTATGATGAGTTTTCAAATCCGAAAGTCCCCAAATCTGCAAAAAGCTAATTAAAAAGGAGTGTGAGGGCTTCTCAGGTCAGGTTTTATTGTGTTGATGTGGTTCACTCCCACTCCACAAGAAAAACAGTGCTTATTTCTTCTGTCTGAAACTCTTAAGAGGAAGAAAATATTTGGGTTGCCTGTTTAAAAGCTTCATAACTCCCCTGTACTTTATAAAGTGAAGACATGGTGGGGAGCGGGGCAGCTCTGTCGGCATCCCAAAATGCTAAACCCCACAAGGCTGAGTGAGGATTACAGGGTTAGAATTAGGTTATAGGAGAATGCATTATGACCGGTCCCCACAAAGAGAGCCAAACAAGGCTGTATGTGTGTGTATGTGCTTGGGGTGCTGCAGTGGTTATGGGGTTCATATTGAAGGGTCGACAGTCTATTTCCACAGTCTCTCCCTCTCACTTATCAGCGCAGCCTAAATACTAGTCATTACTCTGTCGTCTCTGCTGGCCAGGCTCGAATGGAGCGGAGCCAACAGCAGCAGCTCCACGTATCATCACGATGACATACTATGTTGTCACCAATATAGCACCACACGTGTAATTATACAGTACACAGTGAAATCCAATGTAGTTTTCCAACACTTGGCAGCTACATTAAGTATCTACATTATAATGTTTGGCAGACACAGTAGTACGACAGAGAAACAGGGCCATATTCAATGAAAAGAATCAATCTATAATTTCAAGAGTGACCTGATAATGCTTTGATGAATTAAAATATTACTTGAATTAAAAATGCAAAATATCCAGAGGGAAAAAAAATGGGGGGAATATTACAAATAATCAATAAACAGGTCATTCGTCTAGTCAGTATCTCTATTTGTGAAAGCTATAATAAAGTGTCAATTCACAGGATGCTCCTCGTTCTTCCCTTCCCTCTTAAACAAAACACAGTGACACAAATTACAACTTTACTCTCATAACATTGTGATTTTTTTCTTTCAAGTCATAATTTCATGTAACACTCGGCCGTGCGTCACAGCTGCAGCTTCAGTGTCAAGACGTTTGATGTTGAACTAGTAAACAGCAGATGAGGACACAGAGTGGATTTGGTTTCACAGCCTGTTCCTTTGGATCCGGGAGCTTTGAAAGAGTCAGGTAACAGATGCACAAGCTGGCAGTAAAGTGAAGTAATGACACGCTCTAACACACACGCACACACGCACGCACGCTACAGCATCTAATCACCATGTCAGGACAAATGCACAGTCATACCACAGCACTGCTCCAGTTCCTAAAAGTCTTTGTCAGTTGTTCTTGTGACACAGCGGTGAGTCTCTGGTTGAGTCCCTTGTTGTCTACTCCACTGCAGTGTGACGACTGACACTGTTTCACCGCCTCCCCCCCAGGCTCTCACAACCTTGTCTGGGACACTTGTAGTGAAGGCGCATGCTTGTCATTCATTGCCCTGACTTAATTTGAAAAGGTTGTGAAGTTTCAACGAGCTGCAAACTGTCAGTGAGGCGAACATGACCATAGGCCCACTGAGGACCAGGCCATGATAGAAGGTCCTGACTTTGGCGGCCTGATGGTCCAAAGCAGGATTCATATTACTTTCAAACTGCACACATACACAACTCTCTGGGACGTGTCTATGTCAACCATTTTCTGTAAATTTCCAAAACTGACACTGACAAACACACGCACACTTCACATCATGACTGATCAGCTGTGTGTGTGTGAGGGAGGAGCGTCGTACTTTTCTCTCCAGCTCTTTGTGTTTGCTACACAAATATTTGTAGCACCTTTGATGTGAAGAACCAGGGTTTTCCCTGGATTGAAATGCAGCGGCCCCGGGTTCAATCCATATAGCGGCCCTTTGCTGCATGTCATTCTCCCACACTCTCCCCCTTCCTGTCTCTCTTCACGGCCAGTCTACCTGTGACAGACCATGAACCACACTGCCAACCAACATTGAGGATTTTTCCAAACTAGCAGTTTATACGACATGGTCTCTGATCTCACCAGAAAACAAAGAGGAAGAATCAATCACTGCAAATTCTGCCAATTCTTATTTTCAACGCCAGGTAACAGGTTTCTGCCTAAAGAATCATCTGTAACTTGAGAAAAATCTTTGTGACACCCACACTGACGGCTCCTTCGCCTGACTTTGGCTCTTACTTACTCACCAGTTTTTATTCACACCAACAACTGAGCAATTTTTTGTGAAAGATTGGAAAAGTAAAAATATTTTCTGGCAGATGGTGAGCCAAAACCTCAGCGGGCAAACAAAGCAAATAATGGAAACCAAACAACGAGCAGCAACTTCCTCTCGATTCAGTTCATTTGATTAACAAAAAGCAGAGCACTCCGTCAGCCACGGCCCAGCTGAGAATATCTCATTAGGGCTTCATCTAATTCATGTAGCAGTGTTTCCTCTTGTCTTTGCTGCTTTCAGGTGTTTGGATAAATTTGCTTCCCAGACCTTAAACATAAGATATCAAGATAACTGACGACGAAGAGCCAGTGATTCCTTCTCAGGCAATATAAGGAAGAAAGACACATGGATGACCCACTTTTCTTCCTCTTCCATGGGATTCCAACATCAAAAGCAGCCCACCACCCAGTAAAAGCACTCATCCGCACCTTAATATCTTTAAGGTCTGAAGCATCTTTGAGGAGGTGGAGGGCATATGGAGCTAAATGGAAAAAAGGCTCAAGGCTCCTGAAACAGCCTGAGATGGTGGGTGAGTGAATGTTCTGGGAGAGGGTCAAGCAGTGATTGAGATTCTGCGCCGCGCTCTGCTTGTCTGGGAGGCTCAAGATGAATGTAGGTGACTTTAAATTAAAAACGAGGACACAATCAGTGAAATGAGTGACTGGCCTCTGCTCTGCTCTGCATGTCCCACCGTCTCCTTGGTTGATGTCATGTGACGTTCAGGTGTAGTATATAAGCCTCCACGAGGACGAAAAAGCAGTCGAAAAGGGAAAAAAAAAAAAAAAAAGGACAAGAGGACGACTAAATGACATGATTTGATTATGTTGTTATGCTCGCTGTGAGTTTAAACTGCTTCGCTACAGGAAAGTCACCTTGTCTTGTGTGGAGATAAGCAAGGTCCATTACGCCTGGCATTACATCACTCTTTTTTTTAAACGCTTTTATATCCTGTCAAACAGACACAGAACAAACAAACAAACAGAAAAACACTTATAATCTCAACATCTTGAAATCACTTAGAGGACAAAACCTCTCAAACTCAACACTAAGTTTCTTTAACAGGTACCTGCTCGCATGTGATGCTGACAATATGGAGTCTGACGCTGCTCTCATAAATAACAGCTTTGTCATCGGGAACATTAAGTCCAGGGGAAAAATGGCTGCCAGTGATTTACAGACCTTTAGGGGGATGGATTATGATTAACAGTCACTTACAGACTGACTGAGAAGACCACAACCTTCTGGCATACACAACAACAACGAAAACAACACACACACCAAGTGATAATGGATAGACTACTGATACTGACAGACTTAAATACATGAGAAAGGCTTTTCCCCCCTGAGCCGTAGCTGCTCTGAATCCCCCCAGACCCCCTCCTCTCTATAATCTGTCCAACTGCCCCATGAGTGTCTGAAACAACTGACCTCACATCATCACACGCTGCATACTGCACTCTGCCTTGACCAACACAGAGTCCACTCCGGTCCACTGTGTTACTGCTTGGATGTTGTATTCATATCCATAATTATGACACAATGACTGATGCCCTAATTAATAACCTCAGTGAATAAAGGTCGACACAATGACTTCCACTCACTGGCTTTTTATGAAGACAAACCGAGCTGTTATGACAGAGCCTGTTCTGTTTTTTTCGTACTGTTTGTTCTGTTTCACTGCAGTTACCACATTACGAACATGCTACTTCTCCACACTGGATCTGTTGCTACGTTGTCCATCCAAGCGGCAGCTGCAGCATTTCTGGCTGCTGCTGCCACTGTGGTCAAAAATCCCCCAGGTCTGATCCTCAGCGAGCGGAAGTGCCGGGTTGAGGTTAAAGCTGCCAGAGGAGGTTCAACCAGTTATTAAATCCCAGGGTTCACTCACTTTTTCCTCCACTACTGTGAACAGCTGAAGTCAGCGATCAAGAAAGACATGGCAGGATATTACTGATTGCGTGTGTATGAGCTGAAGCACATTGTGTTTGACAATATTCTTGACTTAGATAAAGACCAGAAAAAAATAATCACTTCATGTTTACTCATCTCTGTGGAGACATAAACATCTTCTGCCCCATGAACCGAAACTGTTTCTCCAACTGGGAAAACAACTGAGCTTTCAGAAAAATGCTCTTAGCTCTGGCTCTGAGATAGGGGTTATTGTCATCATCGTAGCCAGTTCCACTTTGTACCGTCTCTTAGGGCAGACACTGGAGCTATCGTGGAGCTATCTCGGGATTATCATATTTCTATACCTTCTTTAGAGGTTGTGTAGACTAAACAGTGCAAGCCTAAATCAGGCCATGTCCACATGGCAAAGTAACCAAACACACATGCAACCAAATACAGTGCCTAACGGAGCGGACGGGCACTGGGGTCAGCACAGTGCTCTGATGAAGCCTGTGACTTTGGCTAATCTGTGGGCACAGTATGGGCTCATTTAAGCAGGTTTATTTGGTATCACTCCAGATTCCTTATCAAGTCAATGTTACTTAAGATGTCAGATACGCTTAAATGCACACTAATCTGCGAAGCCCCAATCTATCCTACCGGCAGAGGCCTGCGTCAGGCCCGACCACAGGTTCTGACAGATCGGGAGAGAGCAGGTTGTAGCACGTTACACAGGAACCAAACATGTATTTACAAAGAGGTTGTTAAATAGTGTATTTGTAGCACCTAAAAAAAAGCATGAGTCCAGAAGCTGTTAACCAGGCCTCGGGTCATTCAGCATGATGAGACAGTAACCGACAAAGCAAACGGACCGTGTGCTTTGTGTGGTGAGTTTGAGTGGAAAGGATTGTTGGAGAGGGCTGGTGGGGAGGTGTGGTGCATCAGTGTAAAAACCACAGGAAGAGGTGGAAGAGTCTTTTCAAAATTAAATAGAAAAGACACTGAATGGGACATTTTGTATCTGAAAATGTGAGTCAGGCTGTGTACAAACAAGACAATGCAAAAAAACCTACTGTATATAGATGTAACTGAGAATGAAAATGGAAACATGACACGATCACATCCCATTCTCTCGTCCTCTCTGTGCTCACGTGTACAGTATATTGATACAGCTATATTCACAATGAAGCTGTTCCTATTCACATGTTTTTTCTGTTTCACTTGTTAGACAACAGAGCATCTGAGACAGTGACTGAAATGTGTCTCATGTTGGTAGGAAGCCTCATCTCCACTTCACATGGCCCACAGTCAGACAGGGACATTTCCCATTCTTGGACAGACCCCATGTTGAAGTCCAGCCAGAGAGATGAATAAGTACAGGTAACTAAAGGATGGAAAACCGATAAACACTACTACAAAGGAAATTGTTTAACCAAACAGAAAGACAAACTCTGAAGGTTCACATTGTGGCTCGAGTCATTCGGGGAGAAATGCCCGCGGGCGACACTAGATAAGCAGATCTCCGACTCCTTTTCACAGGAAATTCAGCGGCATTAAGAAAGGCTTACAGGTGAGGCAAGACACGCCCGTGTGGATTCACATTGTGGGTGAGTGGAATCTCACGGCGTGTTCAGGCAGTGAACCACATCTGTACTTGGATCGTCAGGTGACATGATCGAGTTTGTCTTCACACTGCAGAACTGCAACATTAACACAAACACATCGCTCTTTAGTCTAGTCGTGTAACTTCTAACATCATCTCTCCAGGATGTAGGCGCGCATGAACCTCAGAGGAGTAGTCATAGAAAAGACAGACAGCAACAAACCAGTAGAGTTTGGGATCCAACTATCATGGGCAATGAAACAACTGAGCCTCTATCAATTTTAAACCCCGTCATTTTGGTATGACTTCTGATCCATACATGACACGCTGGTGACATCAGTCATTTTGAATGGCAGAGGTGACGCTCTGAACAGGCTGAAAACGAGAAGCTGTGAGCTCAGTAAATCTGCATATTTATCCAACCTCAGCGTCTGAACTCCGAGTCACTCACCACTTCACCTAAATCATGTTTCACAACACACATTCACTTTCACTGTGAAGCCTGGTTATCTGCGGCAACACTAGCAGCCTGAGGCCGATGAAACTCAGCAGAGAGTAGTAATGAAAGGAATGGATTTTGAATTATTTGATCCAGTAGATTGATACTTTATTTACCCCCTAGGGCAAATTCGGGTGTAGAGCAGCTCATTAGTAATAATAAAAATATAACAGCAGTCATGCGTTAAAGTATCAGCTCTGACAAAGCCCTGCTGCTGTAAAGCTCACAAAGCATCACACAGTAGTTGGATGGTATCTCCAACCGTTCAGTCAGTCCATAACCAAAGCTAAAAGATGGGTTATGTGGGTTCTGCTTCTTTGAGGCAGCTGAATGAGGGCATGGCCCACAGCGAGAGGTTATGAGAAGATATAAACAGTTCACCCAACAACACCATCCACCTGAATCAACCACAACAGCTTCTGGGCCTTCCCCTTCTTCAGCTTATCCTCCCGCAAGGTCCCCCGCACTACCCCAGCCTGGGAATAAATAGTCCTGGTTCCAATTTCACAATGTAATCAAAACACTGGGCTTTGTGGGAGCGCCAAGAAGATAGGAGCCTGGCAGAGCAGTGGGACAGGGAGGAGGAGGAGGAGGAGGAGGAGGAGGAGGAGGAGGACTTGGACAGGGAGGGGAATCAAGGAAGGGGGATCAGGCGTTAGTTTATGTAACCAAGTTCAGCTGGAGGAAAAACACAATAATCCTTGGCCAAGGCAAAAACAGTAAGAGCACAAGGGAGGAGGGCTGACTGAGGGAAGGGAAATATGAAAACAAACAGATAAAAGTCGCAGTGGGGAGGCCTCAGTTTGCATGGCCCGAGCTTCTGGTTTTGGCGTGGGGAGGAGTAATTGGGAGCTGCTGCTGGCACTTTAAATAGCTGCTGAGTGTGATGGGATGTGGTTTGTGGGGAAGTGGACTTGACACAGTGGGAGAAGGAAACTCAAATCCCACGAGCTATTGTGTAAATCAGATGAACTGAAGTAAATAATTAAGAAGTTTGCATGATTGCCCTCGAGTCACATCTGGTTGATCCCGTGTACAAAATCAGCAAAGGCCAAGAAGGAAAACCAGTTTCATAATGATTATATGAGAACAGACATGAGTTAAGCGTGCCATGCCTTTGACTGTACATAATGATCCCTATAAGTATTAGTATAAACAGAGAGACATGTAGTTTCCTACCTGTGGAAGTCTACTGCTCTTTTCCTGCCATTTCCGATGTTTCCATGGTTCCCATGAGGATCTCTCCCAACCTGAAGGAAGACAAGCAGTTCAGTACACTGATCTTATTTTTACAGCTTTCTCTGCTAAAAGCAAAAAACATTACAGAGAGTACAACACAAACGGCCTTTGAGGAACCATAACGTGGAAACAGATGATGATGATAGCAGGAGCCAGTGGCTGAAAAATTATCCCTGACAAAGTGAACTTAAGCCATTTGCAATGCCTGTCATGTTTTCTTAATTCACGCTACACAAGCGAGGGCCCCCATTCTTCATACAAGGTGAGCATTGTTCACTGCAACAACAAAGACCTTGGTGAGCACGGAGAGGGAAGAGCCGACCATAAAAGTCACCTTTTAAAAGCCAGACAGACAAACGGCTGCCACAGACCAGAGAGCCTGGCACAAGCATTACACACACCCTCACTGTGACACTGACAACACACACTCAAAGCCGAGGCAGGCAGATGGCAGTCTGTGAGTAAGTGTGGAGTGCGATTTATAATATACAACCACACATACGAACCGAGCAGTGTGATTGTTCTCTTACTGCTGGTGATGCAAGCTGCTCAAATGGTTATGTCGCATTTACAATCTGCCAAAGACGACAACTAATCAACATCATATCACATCATTACTGTGGTCAGACACAACAACGTTCAATGCGACATCCCAAAAGTAGAACCATATACACTGTGAAAAATAAACTACAAGTAAAATCCACACACACTAGCTGCAGGTTACACCCCTGCTCATCCAGAGTCATATAACATATTATCCATTGGTGTGAAACTGTGTGATCATTTGCTATGTGAAGGCTTGACTTATGATGATGATGAGTTATGTTTGCATCTTCGACCACCAACATGTTATCAGTTTGTCCTCAAGTCAAGTGGATATTTTCTGCCACATCAGTTCCATCGAGGCGTTACTGACATAATGTACCAGCAGATTTAAAATAACACTCGTCCTCGGCACTGAGGCATATAAACAATAAACCTTGAGAGCAGGAGTACTGCATTAATAATAATAAGCCAGCGTGAACGTCCTCCCAGAGGGCAGAGAACAGACTTGCTGGGTGAGAAACTGGGCTTTTATGGTGAAGCTGAACTCACTCAGTGGAGAGAAATGAGAGAAAGTGGCCAGTAATGAGCTATTTTATGTAATTCATGTGTCCACAGCGTCCAATCTAACAAACTAGACTGTGACAGATCAAGTTAACACATTTAGTATTACAGATGTGTAAAACTGGACCATATCTTTAATTCAGATGCTGAATTTCCTGAGCTTGCACAACTAATACTATCTACAATGAATCAACCTCCTGTGTGAAGGGAAAAAACCTCCTCAACAAGCAGCTTTGATCACAAAAAGATGAGTCCAAACAGTCCTGTTGAAAATACCCTGACCTTGGCATTGACGTCAACAACACCAAATTCACTTAGTGAAAATGTTTTACTCCTCGAGAGAGGACTGGAAGTTTGAAGGGAAACTTACACACTTCACAACACATCAACTTCAGAGTCAGCTCGGTGCAACGAGAGCTCAAATGTGTTTTGAACAACTAATTCAACCCACAGGCCACATTAGGCAAATCACTCTAATTGTCCCTGTCATGTTCAGTCATTGTGCCTCTGCTGCCTCACTTGAGTGACAGACAGCTTTTTCCAGCCCTCTGAATCTGAGCCAACTTCTCCAACTGGTTTAGCAATTTCAGATGAAACTCTATGGAAATGACGGCTAATAAACAGGCAGGTAAACAGATACAGGTAGATTACAGATTACTTTTTTCCTTCACTGTGAGAAAATGATCCTCAATTTGTACAAACATTTTGATTTTAAAGGCAAACTACCTCTGCAGTTTTCACTGTGATTGTTTATAGCTCCGTGTTCATTATTCACAGTTTTGTCCATTTGGTGTTTACATTAAGTGACCAATGTGTTCACAGTCTGATGGGCTAATGACTGTGAATTCTGAATTGGCGTCAAGATCAAGGTGAATATTCAACTTTTTCATGATGAAGACAATGGTAGCTGAAATGACAGTAGATGCAATTATTTACTACTTCATGACATTTACACACACACAAGCAGGTATTTCAGGTAGGGATTAGATTTAAGCACTGTAATTATAACCAGACTCAAACAACACTCACTGTGAATGTGTTTCATTGTGAAAAGCAGATGAAATCAAGCCCAGGTCCTCCTCAGGTTTTGCTCAGATAATTCATCACTTCATGCTTGTCATTCACCGCAGGTGTCCTGAAGCTGTGTGCTTCCCTTCCCACAGGAGAACCAAATGATACTGTCTAGGAATGCAGCCTTAACTTGGAAATGTGGTCAAACCAAAGAGGTTTTTTTTTCTCAAATCCACCTTCAAAGTTGTAAAAAGTGGAGTAGCTTTAAACTCTTGAGGCCTCTGCTCCTGCCTCGATCCTGTGGCCAGGATACGTTGGGGCTTGTTTTGTGCAAAGACTCCCACAGGTAAGAATCTGGCTCAGATACAAGGAACTAAAACACTCATATGTTAAAGCAGTCCAAGGAGTGACACTGCTGGCGTCCTATCGATTTGTTCTCCTCCTCATTAAGATCAACTTTTGCATGAACTTGCTTTCATGAGCAGCTAGCATAGCTTTGCTATGTAGTGGTAAGTCATTTTGCCTCTAGGGGCCACAGAAATGTAAAGAGTTAAGTCTCTTAATTGGCCACATTAGTTTCGTACCTAATTCAGTTTCCACATTCAAAGGTCTTTCCTCAGTCCCATAAAGCTGGGAGATGATTCATTTAAGTGGGTGTGCTTCATTACAAAACATTAGGCTTTCCAAAGAAAGAAAATGAATCACAATAAATCACCTCTGCATCTCACCGAGCTCTAAACTTTGCAGCAGTATCCAGTGAAAGGCTTCCCTGTGGCCACTTTCAAAACTGTTCAAAAACTCAAATAACATCAGTTCTCATGAGTTTTCAGTCACATGCTCCCAAAACAGGTGCAGAACCTCTCCAGATGTGTTTCAGGCTAAACAGATGAAATTACACCAGTTTTGCATGTATGATGTCTTTGCCTCAACTTGTGAGCAGGTGCACTTGGCTCATGGTTCCTCAGCCTGTGTTACTGTTGCACTTTGGAAATGATGCAGAGGTTCATTTTTTTTGGTAACCAAATTCTTGCAAGCTTTCTTGGATCCCGCCAATTGCTGCTTGCAGCTGTATTGTTCTTATTTAACTCTGACCCAGACTGTGAGGGTGAGGCCTGGAGCTGAGCTGCATGCAGACAAGTTTGAAGTTGTAAGTGCACAGAGCAATTTGGTGGAACTGGAGGTAAGATTGATGGCTGATAGGATTGAAGTGACGAGTGCAGGAAGGATTGTAGTCTTTCCTTGAATGTTTGTTCCTCTAAATGTGTTGCCTTTTCAAAGATTTATGTTGAACTCTATCAGAGAGTGGTTCGTCGAGTAGAGCAAACAGGCTGTATGTGAGTTATCAGGGAGTCCACAGCAGCTTTACTCTGAGAATTAGTGGAAATGTTAAGCTTTCAGAGACAAGAGGCAGCGGAGCCGTGTCCCTCAGCCAACAGCTCCTTTTAACACCAGGCCAAATGAAGAAAACTTATGTAAGAGCACTCACATTACATCAACCGAACACACTCTCTCATGGTAAGGGGGCGACTTGAATCCGGATGCAATTCAGCCTTCATGGCTCCTTTGTGACTTCAAAAGGGGGACTGTGCCAATTTCTGTCACACTTCCCATTGTTGGGAACTGTACAGTGACTCAACTAGTAACATGGCATGTTCACTCACCCTTGCCAAAACCAGTGAGTCACTGGCCAAAAAAGGCCAGTCAAACAGCCCTCCCACCCCTCCCCCCTCCACTAACGAAGACTATTGGGAGGGGCAACGCACCCAGGAGTCCTCTGAAACATGTCCACCGCTCCAAATACACAAGGACCTTTTGACAGAGCCGGGTGGGGGGTGGGGGGGGGGGGGGGGGCTTACCCAATTTAAATCAGGTTGGATTAACCTGGGAAAGAAAAATATCACTGCTGAAGCTCAGGGGAGGCAGAGATGCATATTTTTCTCTAACCAGAGGACACATCCTTGAAAGCAACTACAACTGTCACTCATGAGAAAACAGACAGTCTTGCAGTCATTGTAAACCCCTAAAAATTAGTGAGTACTCACTCTTGACCTGGCAGTGGGAGCATGTTTGTGTGCACATGATAGCACTGTAATGTTATTCTTTTTTTCCCACTGGCTTCTTAATTTTGTCCATTCAGTGCAGCTGGTCCCAGACACAGTCACAGAAAAAACAAAAACAAACTTGGCTCTTCATGGGAGGAAATGACACAGCATCACCCAAACCAGCAGTGCCACCATTTCTGAGGTTGTTAAGCTGTCTGTCTTAAAACTACCACTGACAGTGTGCGTTTGGCCGCAGCCGCTCTGTAATTAAATACCAGAAATTTCGCCATTTTTCCCCTCTCTGAGCCTTGGAAAATATATACAGGGTCTAAATACAACTCCTGCCCTGCCCTCTCAGGCTTGCTGGCACAGAGCTGATGCCATCCTGCTTCATTCCTACTCCCACGTCTGCTCCTTCCAGATCAGAATGAACCAAGTTTTCACTTAGGGCTCAAATGCAATGTCAGAACGGCAGGAGCTGCAAGGTGAAATGTGTCACAGCAACAAACTAGAAATGAAGCATCATGGTGTTGCTGCGATACCCCCTGGCCTAAAAATCATGTTCTCCAGATACTGAAAAGGAACATGCTACAGACCTCACCTGTGATTTCAAATTGAGCAACAAATGGTGCTAATGTCGAATTCCTGAGTGCTACAAACTGCTGTAAATGTGAGACTCAGGATGAGTGTCTCACTGGTGTGACAGCGGTGAGCTTTGTACACCTGCCTTCCAATACAACTCCATCCTTGTGACTCTGCTGCTTTTGACTGCACTTCATTCATTCAAATAAATGGGTTACCTCTTCACCTTGAGTAACGACAGAGTGAGTCCCACACCATGGAAATTCCTTTATCTTTTCTATCTGTACTGTTGGAGCACTGTTCCCCTCACAACCTTAAATTACTCCTGTTTGTCTTAACAAGCCATTAACAAAACCCCATAAAAAAAACTCTGCAAGTGTTCCCCCACTTAATGGATAATTACAGTTTATAACGATGAAGATAATGATGGGCGAAACTACAAACTACTGAAAAAGGATGGGTTACGACCTGTCACAGCTGGTTTCTATGCCCTGCTGTCTGGTGTCAAAAATCAAAGTTGTTACAGGATGAAAGAGGTTGTACGTTTCCATGCCAGAGCATAGCTCTTATTCATTATGAAAACAGCTCTGGGAGCTTTTACCCTGGCATGTTAGCATGCTCAATTGAACAAATTAGCACTATCGTTAAGTATAGCTGGGACTGATGAAAATGCTATTTTTCCATGTGTTAGTCTATAAACCAAAGTATTAGGTTATTAAGTTACACTATGACTTGATGGTGGCGTTAAATGTGAAGGATCACCAGAGTTACTAGGATCCACCCTGAGGGGGATCATGAATGTCCACATAGCAGACAATCCAGTACTTGTTGAAACATTTTACTCAAACACACAAACATCAACTCTCATGGTTGTCAGGGAAACATTAAATCCAAAGTTGTTGTTTTTTTTGTTGTGGTCTGGCAACCATGATTGTTTGTTCATTTCCCGTTGGACCAAAGTGGTGGACTGACTCACACTGCCATCCACAGAGCTGCACCATTAATATGACTGACAATAACATCTGAAATCCCGGGATTGTTTAAAGAGTGACATGCCCCTCAGACTGACAGTGACACAGGTTAATCTCACACTGGCGACTGAACTGAAGGGAAATGGGTCAATGCACATCATCTGACCTCCCCTACCCCCACTCTGCAACATTTGGCTTCCGTGACCAGACATTACTATAGTGACTGGGATTTATTTGAATGTTAAAGAGATTTAAATGTCATTTCACCGACTTCCCAGGTTCAACTTTCATTTCAAAAAGACAGAAGACAAGCTGTGGAAAGCTACAACTTAACTGCATTTGCTTCTTATGTGATTCAGTTGTATGTAATTGTATGCTTTAGAAGAACTATAATTGCAGACTGGAGTCTCTGAACTGTGGTGATGAGGGATTAACCTGCAACACTGGTGTCATGTGAATGATTCAAATGTGGGCTGAATATTTATTCTACAGTTTGCAAGTGGCACCAGTGGAAAAGGTAACACTCCCTCTGGCTCTGACCTCTGCTTCATCCTCACTGCCTCATGTTTTCCTCTCGCCCCCCTCCGGGCTCAGTAGCCTAGCGAGTCCCCGCCACACCTGTCGGGTACTTTCACACATCTGCAGAGCTCAGAGGGTAGCAGCCAGACAGATCTTCATGTGCAACACCAGGAGCTCTGTTACAGAAATCCCTCATGCAAAGCAGAGTAGGGATTAATTGGGAGGTTGTTTCCATGCTGCTTTCATATAATGCTCGATATTCAATTGGATATGCAGCGGCTGCAGCACAGGCCCAGGGGCAATCAATTAGGATATATCCCAAAGCCACAGCACCACACCCATGATGCCCTTCAGTAATTAATTCAGCTGTTGAACAAGCTAGATCCCCCCACTCCCCATCCACAAAATCAGGACCAATCAACTTCCACTGGCCCACCAAATTCAATATCAATCCAATAATTGATTAAATACAATTCATTCTAAACTAGTTTCCACTTCTGAATCTGTGTAGTAGTACTACCTGTACTTCCTGCCTCAATTTCCATCTTTGCAGATATAAAGCAGATTTCTCATTTGAAAGCAGCTCATTCTCAACCATTTCCACAAACCTATACATGGAACATGTTGACAGAATCACAAAAATGACATTTGCCAAAAATCATTTTAAAGTATTCAAATCAGCCAGGTCCATGAGTTTACATGTTTTTATCCATGACTTGAAGTGGGAGCATTGTGAGTTGATACTGAGCGACCTGTGATATAAAACATAGCAGAAAGACTTAACTGTCACAGATTTTCCTTTTCTTTTCTTCACAAAAATAATAATATCCATTTGACTGAAGCTATAAAACCTGTTCCTGTTGTGTAAATCCACCCACAGATCACTTCCATCATAATCTGTCTGATATGGAAACAGAGGCGCTGACACCTAATTCACTCAGAGACGCGGCTTCATTCATGTTTTTGATGTGATGTGGAGAAGAAATCAGCTGCTAAAAGGAACTTAAGGTGCGCTTGTTTTGTCAACAGACAAATGGCTCCTGCAGTTTATTTTGACTCAGGTCCATCCAGAATCTTTTCACTGCTCATGAATGCACATTTATCCACTGCAAAAAAAAAGTCCCCAACAAAATGCCCCATTTTCCTCCTGAGTTACATTTGCTTAAAAATACAGTCACAAGCCATTAAAGGATATTTCTGAGTTCTTTTTAAAAAAAAAAATCTGCTATTGAGAGAAGAATCTGTGAAGTATCAGCACAGCATTAGACTTGTATCTTGGTTCTGGTGTTTTGGCCATGATGAGAAAATACATATTTTTGTGTCCTCAAGATTTTAAAATATCACATAATATACATTTGCAGACCCACATGATTGCTAATTTCAACATGAAACAAAGTTAAATTAATAAGAACATTTCAGATTTTCTCCTCCTACAAGCTTTTTGGATCACATAAAAACCTCTGACGGACCATTTGCCTCTAATGCTTAACTCCGGCAGAAGTTGGTTCAGCAGTTTGAGTAACACAGGTCAATAAATTCATAAAACTCTGGATTCTGCATCGAAGTCCTCAAGAAAAGAAGAAGTCAAAGGGATCCACAGATTTTAGTTTGTGCACATCCTACTGTAACACTGATGAGTAGCTGTTGCTGTTTGCTTTTTACTATGCAGGGCATTGGGTCATGGGGTCTTTATACTAATCAGCTAGTAGTCTCTGATCAATAAGCAGCAGAGCGAACATGTGTAATCAATAAGGGCCTGGGGGGGGCTGAGCAGGGTCATGTATGGTCTGATGATGTCCTCAGTATGGTATGGACTGAGGTCTGGATTTAGAGAGAAGTTTTTTAATGAAACATTTAAGAGTAAAGTACAGGAGTTTTTGAACATTCAGGGTTTCAACTCCCTAGCCTAGAGTGCAAGTGGTTAACATGAATGGGTCTTACTAGAGGAAATGTCAAAATAGGTTCATTTTGTTTACTGCAATTACTCTGTTTCATGTTGAATATGAAGGTTTAACTATGTCAATTTCACTTAAATCATCCCACTTTAGGGCCTGAACTTGTTGAATAAATAAATAAATACAAACATAAAAATCCACATTAACATGAAACTTGAGACACAGCAAAAGTGGACAGACGTCTACGAAGACTGAAGACGAGGAGAATGTGCTGATGACTGCAACACTACAGGTCATTCTCAAAAAAGTGAATGGTAACACATGTTAATTAGGGGGCTGAACTACTCCAGTGGAAACAGTGTCTAATATGTTTCTGTAAAACACAACCGTAACGTCAAAACGTGTGTCCTGTCTGAGCTGTAAAACTTTTACGGCTGATCATCTGTCCTGCTGAGGGACACGGGAGGTAAACCAGTAATGCTTTACAGCCTTGCTCTTTGTCTGCACAAAGACAAGCTAAATGAGGGGAGGCCAGGCTGAGGAAATCTCTGTGGTGCAAAGCCATTTTTGCTATTTATTTTCGCCAACAATGTAATTATGATATTTTTAGTTTTATTATAGCAGCACCATGTGTTTGGTTTCCACTGTTGGGAGTTTGTCTGCGAGCCTGTATGGACACCGTTTTATTGTCTCTACTGATTTTATGTGTCGTTCGACACTACGCTATTTTCAAATGCCTCAACCACAGGAAATGCAGATAAATACCAAACCACAGTATAATAGTTACTTTGCCAGGGCATTTTCACTCTTAATTTGTGTCCCTCCGCTCAGTAAATTCTTGAAATCTTTGTTGTAAGACCTCACAATGCTCAGTCAAATTGAAACAAGTTATCCATTTACTGGATACAAGTTGGTATGATGACCAGCAAACGTTATGCTAATAACACACAGTCGCCCAGGCAGTAAAGCTGCTCTCCCACCAAAATTAGCAGGTCAATGCCGTTTTTTTAAATGCAGTTCAACTCGCTAACTATTGGTATATGGCTCCTTTCCCACTATGCAAAAAACCTGGGTCATTCACCCAAAGCACAGCACGTCTGGTAATGTCATCACGTTCAATCGCTGCAAACAGATCAGAGGCGAGCCGATTAAAACCCGTGTTTATCGCAGAGTCGTTGGATGCAGGTTGACGCGGTTGGTGACCCTTTCCCAAAGCCGCCAGAAAGTGATTGTTAGCGGGTTTAAATGGATTTTTTGGCCAGCGGTAAAGGGGCATAAGCATACCTGCCAACACTGAGCTGTGAAAAAGAGGGACATTTCCGTCGAGCATGGGCATGGACGTGAGCTCAAACGCGCACAATGATGCACAGCACGCACAGCACGTCTGCTGCTGGGGCTGTTTGAGTTGAGCTGCCAGGTTGCTAGGTACGATGGTTCACGAAACACCAAGTTCACTCATATCGCTATGAAATCGGGAGAATAGCAGGAAAAAGTACAAATCGGGAGCAGAGTGGGAGAAAGGGAGACTTCTGCGTAAATCAGGAGTGTTGGCAGGTATGCATAAGTCAGGAGGGGAAAAATGACAGAGGAAAAAAAGAGTGGAAAAAAGCTAGACGAGCCAAACTTTTATACAAATATATATATACACAAATAATAAAAGGAATGCATTTAGATTGAATACATTTCCATTAGCGAGTTGCTAACATACACCCCTTTTCCACCCAAATTAGCAGGAATAAGCAGTTTAAAAAAAAAAAAAACATGGGTAAACACATAAATAAAAGCTGATTGAGCCCTTTTCCACTGCCAGATGAATCTGTCCCTCTGTTCGGACTGCAAGGAGCGACGTCATCACATACACTGACAGAGCACACACACACACAGAGGCAATGGAGAGTGAGTGAGCTGGCAGCTGCTGTGCAGGCCGGGAAAACGGGTCTCGTCTCTGTTGTGGACTTTGATCAGTGATTGTGCGTTTGAAAACTTATTTTGAAGCTGCACTCTTTCCCACATCCCCCATTCACTGTGTCGCTGTGCTGTTTCAGTTCAGTGGCACTGTGGCATTCGGGTTACGGGTCTGTCCCCCCGTGTCTGTCCTCAGAATATTATTGTCTTCACCCAGGTGTTTAAACATCAGTGTTGATGGGAGCTGGAGCGAACAAATACCTATGTCTACTGTGGAGTCATGTGACCTGAGTGTGAGTGGAAAAGCGGGCTTTTTTAAGGTAACATATAATTTGCGAAACAGAGAGAGACAAGCAAAAGGGGACACGATCACTTTCGACAGGACAAATGGGACTATGGTTTGTTCTCTCCTACATTATTGCTTACTTGAGAAATGTATGGCATTTCCATCATTGTTGTTTGTATACTTGTTAGTATACAAACTTTCTCAGGTCATGTTGATTTACAGTATAAAGGAGCTCTTTGTGTGGAAGACTGGTTTGCATAATTGAATTGACCCAATATTCACACTAATGCTAATGAATGTGAACGTGCTATTTGCATGACAAACAGGATCCGTCTACACTGGTGCAGACTGTTTGGTTCAAGGTCACCTTCACACTGACTACAGAATATTTAGACTTTACAGGTTGAAGCTCTTTGTGCTCCAAGGCTGCAAATATGGACTAAATTGCATGACTCCAAAATATCTTGAACTTTAAAACAGTGGTAAAATTGAACATTAAATATGAATAACACATAACCAGTGAGGTAGTCCATTATAATGTCTGAATTTAAATTTAAGCTGTCATGACATATCTTTAGGGACCATTCAGAAAATCTGACAATTCAATCAAAATGACTCCGAAGCTGTTTAATTAAGGTGCAAATCTGGCATAGTTCCTCTTTAAAAACAATGGTTACAATATATAATGTCGGAGATTTCAGGTGTAGTGCCACCTAAATGTGCACTGCTCTTCATTTCCAAGGTTATGTAACCACTGTTTCTACGGAGATGGGTTTACACAGATCAAGTCAACTATGACGACAGACTATGAAAAGTTTCATCATGTTTAGAATAGTGACGCAGCATCAGACAAACATCCAGCTCAGTGATATCACACCTGACCATGGATGTAGCAGGTTGTGATCAGTGTGGCCTGAAGCAGCAGCTGAATGAACACAAGCAGTTTGTGTTTTGAATGACATCATTTAATCGTGATGGACAACTAAAACCACAGTGGAAACATCCATTCAGTGCAGACAGAGGTCAAGCTAAGCTAACATGGCAGGCTATGAAAACGCAGCTAAGCTAGCTTTGATTTCCACCAGCACAGAAGTCTGAGTGTAACAGACTGACTCCGTCATGTTTCTGTGTAAATGTATCACAAAGGAAACTGTCAGAGGAGTCAATGATGAATGAAAGGATGTTTTCTGTCTTTTCAACTTTACTAATTAACCATTTAATTCTCTCTACAGCTCAGAGGCTGTGTGCAGCTTCTGGAAACTTTTATGGTGGAATGTTTTCTTGCATTTTACTCAATGCACAATTGAGGTTCGGAAATCAATCAACACATGACAACTCCATCTTAATTGTCAGCTCAACATGACACGTGCCTTAGTGCTAGTCAGATCTCCTACTGTACAAGTGTATATAAAGCTGGAAATAATCTGGATCTCATCAAGCTGCTTCTCCAGTTCATAAAAATCTGAGATGGATTGCACCTCCAGTGGAGACGTGGCAGGACGAATGACTCTCTCCTTTACATTTGCTATTAGTTGCACTGTACCTCCTCACTGACATCACAGGGGAGAAAACCAACACAGTGAAACTAAACCAAACTAACCTCATGTCAAGAAAAAATGCAAAGCAGCGCTATTTAAAAATATGAATCACTTTTGAAATCACAACTCAACACCAGCAACATAGTGTTTAAATCAACCAGACATGCACCCGCCTCAATTTTCTTCATATATATTTGCTCTCATGGGACAAACTACAAACGTCGATAATGAACTACTGTTTGAATTACATGACCTTGAGAGGTGGGGCAAACAACACACCAGCACACTCACAAACCCCTCTGGGTGCTTCATAACCAGAGAAACAGAGGCCTGGTTCATTTGCAGCCAGATTAAAGCTACTGAGGTGGAGCGGGTGGAAAAGATTATTCCCGGTGACCAAGAAAAAAAAAAAACCTTAAGCTCTCCATTAATAACAATGAGGAGAGTGTTATTTATGAGAGCTACCTTGAGGCTCACTAGTACACAGAGGACTAGTATGTTGTAAGCTCAGCAATTACATTACAACTTTTATACCGACATGAGCCTGGTGCTATCACACACACACACACACATACACACACACACGCACAGTGAAATTTGTCACAGTGAGGTTCTGGTTTTATTCTCCAGGATTACAGTTTCGCTAAATGAGGAATGGAACCGCAATTTTCAAATCAGCTTAAGAAATGTCTAAATCAAAGCCTTGGAAATCCAAGGGCAATAGTGCAGGGACCATATAGTGTGACACTGTGTACAGCAGCTCAGCTTATCAGCAAGTAGCAAATGGTGTGAGCTCGCACACATATGCACAGATGTGGTCGGTTCAACATGAGTTTGAGATGTTTCAGTGGGGTGTAAAAAAAAAAGGGTGGGGGGAGTGCTGTGTCAATGCAAGGACAACGGTGCCATGTGACCCCTGACCTCTGTGGGGGGCGTGAATAAGCATGAGGGTCGATCTGCACCTTCTGAATGTTTTTAAATGATTTGTGGGCAGCTTGTAAAAAACAAAAAGATACCCAGCTGAGGCAACATGTTTATTGTCTGCTCAAGATGTTACCTGTGGCTGCTGCAGCCATGTGGGAACGGCAATCAACAAAAAGTACAGAAAAGACTAAATAAAACATTTACCAAGGTCATAGCATGAAACTTCATACCTTTACTTTACATCAAGGACATCTTCCTTTAATTTCCCAGTAATTTCTCTCTTGCAGAGTGCCATACACTTAATTTAAAGGTAATTCAAGGTAAAGCTTTGTTACCTTATGATCTACCTCATTATATGTGTAATAATTTTAATAAAACATGTTTACTAAAATGATGGAAATAACTGCAGTGCTATAAACCAATAGGACTGAGTCAGGGCTAATTTTTAACTCTGATACCAAGTTTGTTGCTTTTACATGACCCACTGTGGGCTGGGAATTTATGACCACGGCTTATGAGACCATTTTAAAAGGGCACAGCTTCTCTTCAGGTAAGAGCAGCGATCCTCAGGGTGCACACTTACATACCGCCACCAAGGTAAGGGAGTTTCCAGGGAGCATTGCTCTGCACTTGTGGAGTCCACCAGCAGCTGGATAAGGTCCTGAACTTTTAACATGCCTATCCGACATTTGTCTTTAGTTTTCCATAGCAAACACCTCCCCAACCCCCACCCCTTTTCCCAGGACAGAGGATCCCACACCCCAGGGACTTTAAGGGGAGTTGAGGGGAGGGGGGTGAGACGATTTAGGGGGAGCTGTCCTGAGAAAAAGGGCGTTTCTGGGGAAACTGGGGGCTTACTGTTCTCTAAGAGCTTTCATTGTTGCCACTTAGCAACAGTGCGCTGTCGGTATTTCAGAGCGCTGCTTTTCACGCTTGTCTGCATGCCACGAAAAGCCACACACACTTGCATGAAGTGTGGAAAAAAAAAAAAAAGCCCGGTTAGTGTCACCACAACAGATGTGTCTTGTATTGTTGCATCTTCAGTCAAAAGCCAAAGCTAGCTGCCTGACGTCATGTTGATGATATTGAATTTCAAGCGCGCTTGCAAATCCATTCATTTCAGATCGTGAGCCAGAATGAATGGCCACCAGTCTGGCTCCGGCCACGCAATGCGAACAAGAGAAAGAGGTTTCACACCAATTACCGCTCCCTAATCCTGCCTATAAATCTTCAATCTTCAAAACTAACATGTCTCGACTTTGAGGGCAACTTCTCAAAAGTTTATGTTCAAAGGAGATGTTTGGATGCCAGAGCTTGGATGCTCAAGGATATCATCCAGATGGTGGCCACTCCCTCCTCAGCCAAACCCACTCACCTGTGCTCCTCTGAGGAAACAGAAGAGGAGTCTACAGTCAAACACCAGCTGTTTTCCAACTGTCAGACAGGGGAGGAGACACTCGCATCTTCCTCTCCCTCTCCCCCTCTCCTGTCGAAGTATGCCTCACATCTCTAACCTCCACTTCTTCCCTCTCAATCCGCCTCTCTTGTAGGCTGGTCTTTTCAGCCTCCTCTTCAACAAAAGAAACAAAGGAGGCTGGGCCACTTTCCCTCTCTTCCCCTCTGCAGAGATAAGCAGAAGGGGGGGGTACAAGACCTACAGACCACCCCTTTCAAAGCTGCAAAGACCGTGCACAGAAAAAGAGTCTGCACGAATTGCGCCATGCAGGTTGACGCACAGTGTTTCATTTAACTATAGTAGTATTTCCATTCCCTCCAGTGAGCACAATGGGATCTTTCATGTTTCTATGGTCTTGTTTCATCTCATGGTTTATCCCAGTTTTAGCCAGGTCCTGAGAAATCTTTCAACAGTAGTTCCTCTAAAAGGCCTTATGCCCACTGTTTGCAGTATTCTCCATTACTGAGTATTGGTTCTCCTTGATGATACACATACAGCAGTACAAATGTTGGTCTTGTATTTTTTTGTGGTCGTCTTGACAATAAACTGCCAGTAACCCTGAAAGTACCTTGAACGTGTGTTAGGTATCACTTCCTGAGTGGTCATTTAGGTCCAGGAACCGATCATCAATGCGGGTGGACAAAGACAAAACTGGAAACAAAAGCAGAAGCTGTGAGAACGGCCACGTTATGTTATGTGCTGTTAAGTTCCTATAGTGGAAACCAACTGTTTGACCACATGGCACAGCAGCAGCAGCAGCAGCAGCAGCAGCACGGTGGAAAATGGCAGCATGTGAAAAGCTGCCAGTATTATAGCCCCACCCACCCACCCAAAAAAACATCCATCTACATCCACCTCACTCCAAGGTCTAACCCTCCAGCTAGTTCCACAGCTGTGGAAGTACATGAACACACAACTGACCACCACTCATTTCTATCCAGCTTGTGGAAAACTGATCTTGTATGTGCGCAAAACTGCGAAACGTGAAAGTGTTACATTTCTGTAGAAACTAGCTTTATATTATTCTTTGCTCCATTTTTAGGCCAATTCACACACCTGTGAGAGACTCTGCACTTATCTGACAGATGACATCATTAATGCAACGCAGCTGTAGCCTTTCAAATGGCATAATGAATGCCATTTTCACTGTTGTTGCATTGTATTTTCAATGCAGCTTGAAATGTTAGCAACTACACAACTCTGTGGAAACACACTCTTCATCCATACACACATTCACCAACAATAAATTAGTAGGAAGTAGTGTAGCTAACACTCAGCTACAGCTCCTAATGTTAGCCATTGCTGAGCTTAGCAGTGGACAAATCACTAGGGCTGGTATAGGTCACATCATCAGCTGTCACTAGTAATTAATGTTAAATTGGTCAGTAATTGTCAGGCCTCAATAAAACTTTGCTCTCGTCGGTCTGTGGGCTCTCCGCATGCACTTGTCAAAGATCGTTTGTGAGGGAGGAGGCTCCACTCTGTAATACCACCGTAACGCCACAAATGAGCTGAGTGTTTCTTCAGCTCACATAAACAGAGTGAAATGTCTTCTGGAGTGCATGTGTGGAATGTGCCTGCGTATGCTTACCCCTGATTGTGGCCCTGGCTGCTGGTCAGCACAGCCTCCTCCTGTGTAGCAGTGACTTTAGCTTAGTTTTAAGTTAGAATGTGAGTTGACATTAACGGCAGCATTTTAGGGTCTAGAAACAACTTCAGCCTCACATCATCTTGTACTGTTAGACATGATGCGTCAGTGGTGACGGCAGCAGAGATTTTGAGCTGACTTACTGCAATTTTCTTTCTGTGGAACAACTTTCAATTAGCCACGTCTAGATGTTTTAAATTACTAGAAATGACAGACAGCAATATATGGCAAACAAATCTGAACCAGTTTATAGACCCGTATGTCAAACTCTGTCACATTCCTACAACTTGTTCTCTCTTTTGCAGTGTTTCCAGTCCAGAAGAAAACAAAACAAAACAAGAGTGTCTTATCTAATCTCGAGTCTGCATTGTTCCGTGTTTATAAATGAACTTCATTAGCATCAGATTTAGATTATACAATGCTGGCAGTGCAGATGATTAAGAGTTTGGGTTAACAGTAGAGGAATTCATGTCTTCTAGTGAATGGTAAGGACAGAAAAACAACATCATGCGCATGTTTGTGTGTGTGTTCAGTCAGTGCTCCCTCCACCCTCAACTGCCCCAGCTGGAGTCTCGTCTTCTCGTTGCGAGCGCGGTGACAAAGCCCTTCTCATCCGTGTCACCTTATCTCGCCAGCCGGGGCCTCTTTCTCTGAGGGCCTTCTATAAACGTCTGCTTCAGCTCCACAGAAAGATGGGAACTGATACGTGACTCTGGGTATGCATGAATGCAGGTGCAAGGGAATACTTCGAGAGGGAGATCTGCAGAAATTATTGAACGAAAGAGTGAGTTGTGAGGAGGAAGGAAAGGATGAAATTGCTTCAGTTTTGCAGGAGGGAGTAATATATGGGAGGGATCCGAGTGCTAAAGAGAAACCTTGTGTTTGCAGAAAGTTGGGAACACAACCACCGTCTGTGCAGCCATTACTACAGAGGTGCCAACTGTGCATGTGCTGCTCTGAGCGGACAACCAAATGAAAGAGAAGTAAGTATGAAAGCATTATAACAACAACTACACCTCCGTGGTGTCCACAGCTGTCCTTGAGCGCGTCCGTAAAGGAGAAAAATCGAGGTCTGCTGGCCTTCTGACCGAAAAATGTTCCATATGAGCCAAAGCTGAACTCTATCCTTACATTTTATGCACTCAGGAATGCACCTTTGACTTTTTATCACAGACCTAAATATTTTCCAACACATTTGCTCTATTTTTTTCCATTGATGTTAAAACCAGGAAAGTTCCAAGTCCACGTCCAGCCGAGCTTTGAAAGCGCTCCAACTGTCAGTCACCTAAAGCCCAAATTATAGCTTCGGCACGTCTGCTGCGTCTGTCTGTGTCCACATCCACACAGTACACTCAGCCCATTTTCTAAACGGACAATAAACTACACTTTTACGTCTTGAAGCAACTCCTTCACTTCGTTCATACTCAGTTTAATGTTTGACATGCTTATGCCTGCACCCATCATGTATGTCAATAATAAAAAGTGAGAGTAAAAAAGAGCCCTTGTGTGGTTCTCAGTCAGTCTAGTTAAAGCTAAGGAGGCAGACTGTGCTTGGGTAAACAATCGCATCACGTGTGCTTCTGCTTCACCACTGACCTTAGGCAAACACACCAGCTTCATTCATAAGGGAACAATCGTGGCGCGCACATACTCCCCATGAGCTGCATGCGGTGGAGGCATGCAGCGGCGTACCATGATGAGTTAATAATTCACACTCTTCGAGAGCACTTCACTCGCAGCTTCAAAGGGATTTTAATGCAAGCTATTTTACATTGTGCAGCACTTCATGTATCTGGGTCCCCATTTACATATCTGAATAGTGAACAGGCTACCAGTCTAATGAAATCCTCAGGGAATCCCGAGGAGCGTTATCGCTGCTTTCATTATTGAGGAAAATTCTTGCATGTAAAATGTGAAAAAAATCAGAGCATGAACATGTTTGGCCTGGAACAAAGCATGAAACCACCAATTTGATAAATTAGAACATCTGCTAGTGTTGTCACGTTACCAAAATTACACCTCTGATATGATACCAGACCTGTTCTCTTTCATTGTTATTTTCAAATCCCCTGTAAAATGACACCTGGCTGTGGTGTAACCGTAGAGACATCCACACACATAAGACTAGACAATTACAACTCCATGCTCTGCTTCGCTGGTAACCAGAGATCGTCATCACTTAAACAATACAAGCCTGAGGTAACTGTACCATCTCTCACATTTGCTGCACTGTCACTGTCCCTCTGAGGTGGGCTTCTGTCAACGTGATGCTCTTTTAGTTTTAGTTTGACGCATCTGAAAGTCATGCGCAAGGAGAAAGCGACCAGCAACAGAGAGGGTCAGTGTGCGAGACAGGACAAAGAGTCAAGGCGAAATCTGCTGGAGTGACGATCACTTTCAAAATATGATTTCCTCTCTCAGTCAAAGATCAGCTGGAAAATACGCCACTCACACAAATTTTAAAGGTTTGCTGCTGGAAAATAAGATAATCTTCATTTTTGATTGATCTGCTAATTATTTGTTTCAATAGATCCTTACATGTCGTCTTTAAAATCTCAAGCCAATGTGAAAAATGTACATTGTAACATTTCCTAAATTGTTAGTGTGGTAATTTCTACAGTACTAAGTTTCTTAAATGCCTCAGGATTCACTAGAACCCCCTAATTATATTGTTGGTATAAAGTTAAGCACTGTATATGTGCATGTGTGAACACATGACCAGTACGGTACCACCTCCATATCATTATGATCCAGGACACACCCCTGACTCATTGGAAGACTGATATCTCAATTAATTGTCCAGCCCTTGTGGACCTAACCCTAACCCAAACTACTCCTGCTGCATCGTACAGTAACAGCAGCACCTACTGTAGACCTTCCTAGCATTAGTGTCCTGTGCAACACTCCCATTTCCAAATAAATCCCCCACTACACCGTCAATGTCCAGGCACTTTGAGATTTACAAACAGTGGTGCCCTCAGATGAGGCTATATTTAATGTCTGCTATCTAGAGGTGTCTCAAAATGTGGCAGTGGTATGTTGCAGGAAGGGTATCAGATTCCAGGCCCGTCTATTATCCCTCTGCTCTTGGTTTATACCACCAGTATATTGTCCCTAACCTTGGTGCATCTGCTGGCTTCCAAGGCCCCATTAAACAGCCACTTTGATAAGGTTACTGACATAATGCTCTGTGACATAATTAAATTGAGTATTTAATCTGGCCATGGGAGTGGAATAGACCTAGACCCCTGCCGGGCAAGCTGAACATTCAAATGTCGAGCGTCTGCTGCCCTTCCAAATTACTTGTACTTTGATCCTTTGTGAATCGTCCTCTTCAAAAGGGAAAGATAAAAGACAGACACTGTCCGACACGTAGATTTCCTGTCAGCTGACTTCACCTGTTTCTGTCTCTGCCCCATAATAACCCATAGAGAAAGACAAACTGATTTGAGAATTCAAAGTTACTGAGGTATATAAAGGCCAGGTAGGGTAACGTAGGGCAAATGTGTTTCTATAAAAAGGTGACACCCAACCTTGTCGAAAGGAAAACAAATTTATTGTGGTTACAAGAGTCCACATTTGAAAGAAGGGGAAAAACGCAAAGAGTTATTCATCAGCTGCTCATTTTTAAACAGTCTCTCCTTGAAGGCAGAGATGGTGTTGAAATCAGTGATACATACAAGCAGTGGAGGGCGAAGGGCAGGTTAGAGAGGGAACATTAGAGAGACTTTGTACACCTGAACTATGCTAGATGAACCACATTTGTCAGACTGTCTTATTTCAAAAAAGTTATGCAAACCATTGCTGATGTCAGAAGTGCGTCAGACAGAATGTCAGACCGCGTTTGGTGATTCAACAAGCAATTCTGCTGAAGCATGGGTGGATCTATTCATAATAATGCCAGGAATATGTTTATCACAAAGACAGGAAATTCAAGCTGCCGTCACGCTTCAGCTCACACATTATGCATCGCAACTGCATGTTGGATGGTGGCCGTGGAGATTTGCGACCCCACCTCACCTCCCCACACACCTGTCTGACATCAGAAACTAGGAGCAGTAGTGTCCAATAATCTCTGTGACCTTCCTTAGCTGACAATGTGATATTCACCGCCCCACCGCAGGCTTTTTTTTTTCCTTAAACATTTATTTTTACATTATTTACACAACTTTTTCTGACATTTTTCAAGAGTGCACACCATGAATGTCTGCAGCATCTCCAGTCAGCTTCCATAACAACCATAAATACTATTACGGTTTGACAACATCATGTCTTACACATGTTGTGTTCACACATGGCCTGACCCCTTACTATTCTCTATATCACACGAGACCTGGCATTTGGCAGGTAATGGCTCAGTTAACATACTTAATCAGCATCCAAGCTGATGATCTAGTGCCATCACCACCCAGTTGCAGATCATCAAACCACAGGGTCTCTGTCTCCACCTGTTCATTACCAGACTGACAGCATAAATGTCACAGCTGATGCTAAACAAGACAAATCACGTGGGCATTCCCTCTGGTATAGAAGATGCTCGTTTGTTTGAAAGCGAGGGGATATGATGAAAGGTTTTAACACCACATGCTCCCTGCAGTCCCTCCAGCTGCCACATACACAAACCAAGAGCAACCTCCACCCAGGCCTTCACCTTTTGATGTTAAGCATCTTGACTATTAAATTGTTGACAGCTATTAAGTTGCTCTCTTAATCATTAGATTAGAAAAATACCTAATTCCTATTATGCAAGAAAACTGTCCATTATGATCCTGAGAAATGAAAAAGATTGACGACCTGAACATAATTAGCTTATTTCACTACAGCTGCATTATTTCACTGATAAAACACAACAGAAAAAAAAAAAAAAACAACTGGCCCTGAAATTCAACTTAATTTTCTGCAGTTTCTCTTTTCTGAAATGACTGAAACAACACTGAAGCCTTCAAAAGTCAGACATGCACACCAGGGGGGTCAAAGGTCAATTTACAAGCCCAGACAGCTCTGGGTCCTGACGTCTGACTTTATGCAGGCACAGGGTACACGCTGGCTGCTGGTTCTGCTAATAAAGAGTCATTCACTTCAGGGGCAACACAAACATGTGCTTCAGTCAGCGCTCAAAGACGCCACTTAAACATGCTTTCTAATCACATACACTCATAACCTGACATAAGGAGGCAATGTCTGGCTTTATTTATACTCTTCACACTTGTTCAGTTTTTAGTGGCTGCAGCTTATCTTCATTTAACAACTTGAAAACAGGTCATTGATGAGTCCACCACAAATTGATAAAGCTTGATACAATGTGTTGGTGAAGCTACTCTGGATTTCTACTGCTGTCAGAAATAATCTCATCACCTCGATGCGTCGGCCTTAAAAACATGCTCACACTGATTTTTTAAAAATTAAGTAAACTTGTGCAGACAGCCCCCTGTGTGAATCCCAAATAAATGAGCAATCGCAATCATCATCATGGAGGGGATATGCCATCTCATTTCCTGGCTTATACTAAGCCATCAATTACGTTATGAGGCAATAGGAGCAGATGGCTATGGGTGGTGAAGACGGCACTACACTGTGAGAGAAGACAAGCACCCATGGGACACAAAATCACAAAGGTGCACTTACTCACAGCAGGGTTTCCACTAGATAACAACACAGAGACCTGCATTTAACCTTTGACCTCACAATGTACTATTATCACTAGCATAATTTGCTCCTGATTATTACTTATTGATTATTTGCAGTTAATGCAGCTTTACATATAAGATAGATTCATTATTTAAGTGATGCATGGCTGGAATACAGTAGGCCTATTTATCACATAGTTTTGCTCTGCAAGTGATTTTGTGTGTTATTAACAGGACAGTGAACACAACATGACCAACTGTATTAAGTTTGAATATGTAAAATAAAAAACTTTCTGTACATGGTACAGAAAGAAGAAGATACGCTGATTTAAAACTCACACATGGCTGACCTGCCTGACCAGCAAATTACACATTCACCTCCGGTGTTAACAACACGCTAGGTGTTAACAGCCAACGCCTCCGACTACTTCACTGCAAAAAAAAAAAAAAAAAATTGAGGAGAAATAAATGAGAGAGAAACTGCAAAGCAAGAAAAATATCCTCCGGTCAAAGTGGACAAATCCTTCCAGAGACATGACCGCAGGGTGCGTTGTTTCTGCTGCTTTCTAAACTGAGTGAGTTCACCAACACTGTTTATTCCTGTATATTTCGTTTCCCCCTTTGCATTGAAATACTGTAAAACCACGGGTAATAAATAATTAAGATTAGAGGAGAGCTGGCGTCCCGGAGCGACGACGCCTATGGGGATATAAATGGATAAGTTAGCTAACTCCAGTGAAGCTCACCGTACCAGTTACAGCGCGTTAGTGGGCTAACTTAGATTTAGCTACCGCTGCAAGTGACACTCAACTGTTGAACAATTTCTAATAAAACTAAGCAAAAGAATGAATAAAACCAAGTGACAGAGGCCAAGCTTTACTGTGAACGTTTGACCTGTATGTAGTTAAAAAGTCGTTTCAGTAATGTTGCAGCTTGTGTTGCCCACAGCAGTACTGAAGCTGGTTCATTTTGAGGGGGAACAAGTGGAGAAAACAAACCCCAAACGGTTTTCACTTATCCGGGATAACAAGGGTGGGTTTGTCGAGTGGAGGCGGACAACACACACAGACTACACACACAGTCCCACTCACCTTGCCCACGGTGCAATTCAGTTCACCCAGTCGCTCAATTCGCTGCTTTTACTCCTCGGTCCCGCGAAGCAAACAAGTTTCCACAGGGTTTTTATCTATGGTCTTCACTCACTGTGTCCGCAGCCGGTGTCCGTGAACGCAGCCAAGCGAGCCGAGAAAAAGATAACGTTATTATTCCTCGAGGTGGGGGGGACGGAGATCACAGATCCCGGTGTCGGTCACACCACACTTGCAGGAAAAAATAAATAAAAATAAAAATTGAACCTCGCGCGCATTAAAGTTGTAACTATATCGCACACCTTGTTGAGACTGAAAACAGCACAGTTATTCCGCGCAGTTTCAAAAGTAATGCTTAGTTTTGGTTTCTTCCCTCCGCCTGGTTTCACTCAGGAGGGCTCTTCCCTCACATGGAGCCGGTAGGTAGTGGTGGGAATGGTTTACTGCTGTGCTAAGCGACCAGCTCTTCACTGTTAGAAGGAGGTTTGACAAAGGGGGAAACATGGTGCTGCCTTCAAGTGCTCCTCGTATTTTTCTCGAACCGCGCGCGAAATTATAATTGGTGTGTTGGCATCTATATTTTCATGATTTGTAAATTAAAGTAAAGTAAACGAAAAGACCGCTGAGAACAACCTCGAGGAGGATGCAAACTGAACTGAAAAACTTTAACACAATACGTTTGTACAATATACTAGGACTGCATCAAAATGTCAAAATGATGTAAAATGAACACACATATCGTTACAAGTTTGTAAACCATGCAGCCTTACCATATACATATTTCAGTATGTTAATATATTTACTACCCTGAGAGACCTGGGCTCATTGTGTTTATTATAAAAGTATCAATGACTGTTATATTTCGTAATATTGTTAATGTGTGCGCAGTGTCCAATTTTTCCCCAGCACATGAAGCCAGCATCCCTGCAAGTGAGATGGCTGGTGAGTGTCAGACCCCTTCTGGCCAAGTGGTGACCTGCAGCCCGTGCATCTAGGTGAGTTTTCATACCCAAATTTTGTCACTTCATAGACCTCAAAAAGGCTTTCAGGTTTGTACAAAAAAATAATGTAATATATCTATTCGGAGACAGTCTTTACTAAAGTCTTGGTAATGGATAGGAGGGACAGAAGCTCTGATATAAACAGATTAATTCAAGTTTTACTTCATCTTAACATTCACAAAATGGTCAAAATGAGAGCCGATTCTTTTGTCTTCTTTTAGGCTACATGCTTTTCCTAAATTTCTTTGCACTTGTTCTTTTTTCACAGCAGTACACACAATTGAAATTTAATCCAGAAGAATTGTACTTGCTCTTTTCTTCTGCCTTGAGGTGGTGTTGCAACATGAATCTGCTGAACACCAGCCCTCCTCTACTGGAGGGGCTGCATTCTTCCATCAGATAGGATCATAGCGGGGAAGAGCACTATCAAACATGTTGCTCTAAAATCTCTCACAAATGTTCAGCTGGGTTCAGATCACAGCACAGGCTTCATTTAATTCAAAACAAACCTATCTGGATATATCTGCATTTGTTATGGTTCAACAGTGACAGTCATGTTATACTCATGCTAGTATTCTGAATATGCTGCTGTATTCAAGCACTCAAGACTGGCTGTTACAATGACATTTACAATAGTGATAGTATAGTAAGTTATTTAATGCTAATAATAACAACAGCAGCAATAAAAAAAAGTTGCGATGGTGATGACTCTTGAGAAAGTCTTGAGACTTGGGACAGAGGAAATGGCAGAGAGAGGACAAAGTTAATGACATGCAGTAATATGATATAAATATATGAGGACAAGAAGAAGGGTGCTCAGTGCATCGTGGGAGTTCCCCCAGCAGCTTGGGCCCATAGCAGCAATCGATATTAAATGTCTTAAATGTGGAGAGGATGTCCGCCTGGATTTTGTTTTCAATTCTAGATTCTACAGGGAGTCAATTCAGAGAAGTGATGGTAGAAAGATGATCTCTTTCCCGAGTTTCCTGACTGTTTCCCACCCCTGTAGTATTTCGGATCAAGCCAATGCTTTTCACAGAGGTCTGTGGACATCCTGGTGATGACAAATTACAGTAGTGCAACTGTGCGGAGTTCCATGACTAAGCTTTGTATGCATGGAGGTCATTGAGAAATGACTGGAATAGATATGACCTAAACCAGTCTAGTGCAGACCCTTTAATCCCAAAGACATGTTCCAGTGTCTGTAATAAAATCTTGTGATTGATGGTGTCAAATGCGGCTCTGAGGTCTACTGGGACAAGATGAGTCCATTGTCTGCGGCCATGAGACGATCACTGGTAACTTTCGCTAGTGCTGTAGTGGGATCAAGTACAAAGGAAACTTCTTATAGTGGTCATCTCTGTCTGGGTCACCCTGATCACTTTAAACAGCTTCCAGCTTTGTCAATGGTTTTAGAAAGAAATGTACGGTTGATGTATGTGTGTAGATACTTAAAGCATCGGTGCATATTTCTTTACATTTTGCATTTATTTGACTGTAGAGAGACTTTGCTCTACTGTTCTTGCTGTTAGCTCCAATTGCGAGGGCCTTGAGGTTATTTTGTGTGCTGGGGAAAAGTAATTTTAAAAAAAGTACAATATGTGTAACCTCACTTCTCTATATCCACTCCCGTATTCACTCAAAAAAAGATTAACAATAATAATAATCATAATAATAATAATAATAATAATAAAAAACAACGTTAAGACAAAGTTTTGTTTTTGTTTTTGTTTTTTTAATTGATAGCACCATCATAGCCAGGCCCTTCTCACAGCAGCATGTGTGTTTCTGTTGTGTGTAGTTGTGTGTCTCAGAGCATAGGCCTGTATTCATAGCAGGGTGACAGACAGAGAAATGAGTTGGAAAGTGGAAAAGCAGAGTGTGAATGAGCATGCCTGTCTGTCAGCAGCAACACACTGCATTCAGGTCCCTGTGAAAAACACTGAGCCATTCATGCCTTAAGTTCGTACACACACACACACACACACACACACACACACATACACAGCTCTTGGTAACTCTGACCAACTTGTCTTTAGAGAGGAGCTGGGCGGGCCGACTGGAGTGGGGGATGGAGGGTGGGGAGGTTGGCTTGTGCTATGGATGGTTGGGGGAGGTGTGGGTCTACTCTCCTAGTATGTTCAATATCATGTATCCTCACACTGGCACAGTCTTTGCTGCAATGTGCTTTAATATCTAATTGATGAGAATAAAAATTCACCTCACTTTTCCAACATACTGAAAGTCCATGCAGCATGTTTTGGGGAAGAATTTACAAGCAGTGAATTGGCCTAAACTTGTATTTGAAGCTTAGCATTGTTTTCTATGGCTGAATGATTCTAGGAAAGTGCCAGGGTATTTATTTTGCCAAGGCTTTTGTCAAGGGATTTCTAGCACCACCACTAAGGGGAAAAAAGTGCAAAGGAACTGCCTGCAGCACAGTGGAAGGTGTTACTAGATTTAGTGCCAGCTGAGCAGTTTATGTATTCATTAGGGGTTCAAGCCCGAGTAGGCTGGGGGCCACACTGTTTTGCATGCTGTACCAGTGGTACTGGGAACCCCACTGTAAGTCACTTTTTTTTTTTTTTTTTATCTATTATTTCTGTCAGTAAAAGTGATGCTGCTGCAGGGTGGTGAGTAGAGCACCAATGTCAGATACCAAAGTGACACATGTCCACTGGCAGGTGGCACTATAATCAAGAAATAAACATTATGGCCTCTTAACGCCTTCATTGTTCATCACACATTCAAAAACTTCACTTGCATCCACATGTTCCTTGAATGCAACTGAATGTAAGCCACGCCCATCTCCACCACTTTTTCTCCTTCACAGAATCTTCAAGATATAATCTGTGCAAAACTGTGCATATATACAAGAAATGCAGCACAAAGTGTTTCACATAAACAGGTGTAAAATTACCATAAAGACATGACATTAATGAAAAGATGGAATAATAGTAAAATATAGATAAATGAATAAGATCAACGAGATAGGCTCAAAGTAAAATTGATTATATATAAGCACGAAAGAACAACAAAAGACAGGTTTTATTTTTCTGTCTTAAAACTCCTCTTTGTACATGCTTCTCCTGTTTTTTGCTTTGAGGCAAAAAGTATCAGAGGGCCCCTTTTCCAGATGGATGCAAATGCACTACAGGTTTTGATTACATTGGGTTCAGCATCAGAGCCAGGACAGGTAAAATCTCACCATGCCATGTAGCAGGAGTTCTTCCCAATGAAATCAACAAACCACTACATCAATAATTCTAAATGCAAAATAGCAGAGCCAGTTGAAGTGATAAGTGCCTGTGTTGTATTTCATAATAGCTTTAGGGACTAAATTAAGAAGGACTGCATTCCCAATGTCAAAACAGGAAGTGATGCATATTATGGCAAAACGTACCCCCATTAACATGGAACTTATTGACCTGTTGAGTTCATATATATTAAATATTCATGAACTATATTTAGGACTCAGACCATTTTGTGACTTTGAGACAGTTAGTAAAACTTTTAATTGAACTCTGTGTCTGACTCAAAGTCAGTGTAAAGACATGAATACTATGAGTATAATGAGAGTGTTATGAGAGTATAATGTTGTCTCTTCTTAGTTTTAGTCAGACCATTCCAGTTTCCTCCAACATCTGTTTTAACTGTAACTCTGGTGTTTATCCATCAAATTGGACTAAAATCAGTTCCTGGGTTCACAGAGAAAGATCGATACCCTCTTGTTTATTTATTTCTTTGCAGGATATCTCCAAAACATTTTATAGAAACTGGAAGCTATGGGCCAATAAAGAACTGATTCAGTTCTTTCAATGAGATTGCAAATCCAACAGCGCCTCCTTGTGGCTATGTGTAAACATGACACCAAAAACACTATATAGTGTTTTATTTTTCACATCTCTGTGCTCAAGACAGATCATCTACTGATGCTATATCCCAGACAGTATTTCCATCAGTTTGACGGGAAGGTATCCCTGTCTCTGTGTCTCAGTTCTGTGTTTGCTCCTTTTTGTTTCCCTGTGGATTTACTGTCTGCATTTTACCACCAGTTTTGTTTCATAAATGTTCCCACTTCTCACTCACGAAGGAGTTCAGTTTCACTAGTAAAGATTTTGGATGGGACATAAACAAAATTATTAAGCAAAATACAAACTATAGGCTGTGATAAAATAGCAGATCTATAACATACATATAACATAGTAGACACCCCGGTGCAGTAGGTGGCGACCTCCACTTTTTTTTCCATGGTGGTTTTTAACCCACCATTAAAATCGAGTGTGACAACAACAATATCAGAAAACACAACTATTAAAGTACAGTAACATCGTAAAAAGAGGAGGACGAACAGCAACATTATAAGAAAAAGAAGAGGCATCAAGGAAGAAGACGAAGAAGACGCGCGTCGAAACGTCACATGCGCGCGCTTCCGCAAAGTAGTGACAAAGATGGCGGCCGCCGCCGGATCAGGTAAGAAGACCAAACCGACAGTTTAGACAGTATCTTTTCTTAGAAAATGCTGAAGAGGTACATTTTCCGGCTCATCACATAAGCTCCACGTGAGTTTAACAGTGTACAAGAGTCCGGTTGCAGGGCAGGCTGGACTGTTTCAGGACTCTGTGTGAACAAAAACACTTATAGTACTGGTGCTATCGTTGGCTAGCGAAGCTGGCCCACAGTCTCTGAGCAACACCCGACCACCAGCAGCTGCAGCAGCCTTGTTGTTGTTGTATAATTGAATATATTATATGTTGGAACACACGTTAGATTTCACGTTTGTGTAGCGTGAGTTGTTGAGTGACACCGGCGACTTGCCTTACCAGTTGTAAAGTTATTTGATGAGATAACGCTAGCTGGCACGCAGCACAGTCCTGCTTTACAACAACTGGCATTCCGGAAGAAATGTTCAAAAGTAGCTCGACAATAAAGTGAGCCCGACACGGCGTTGAAAAGTCCTCCAGCACATGTCTGAGAATCCGTCCTCGTGTGTATGATGTTATATTAATGGTCAATAGGAAATGAGACGTGGTAACATTACGTTGTTTCCCATCGTCGGTATGCCCAAAGTTAAAACTACGCATTTAACCGCATGCTAGGTAAATCTAAAGCTAAAAGGAGCTCTGTGTGAGACGAAGCCTGCCTGTCAAAAACTAAGCCTCATTATAGTGTAATTTATATACTTACAAGAGCTTGATCATTCTAGTTTTTTTGAGCATCAAGGCACTGGCTATCAACGGGTCAGCACACAGTGGTCTATGTAGGTACCTTTCAGCATCCTTCCTATCTTGATAATGAATGTGTGTACATGTGCTGGAAACCAACAGTTTTGTAAAAGCACAGAAAAGTTTTACCATGAAATACAGTAAGGATGATGGATGCACTGAAACAAACTTGCCTTGCTTACCTATGAGAAGCCCTGAAGTGAATTGATTGTTACATCTGTTTGCCAACAATGACTTTGATTCTTCAGTGTTACATCCAGAAACCAAAATAAACTGAATAGCTAATTATCATGGCTGATTCTGTCATTTTACTGGGTATAAGAGCTTGATTGCCAATACTGTGTTATAAAAGTAATCACTAGAGATATTATGGTCTGCAACCTGTCCATGGAAAAATATGATGATTTTCTCCACTGTATGATCAAATTGAGGTAATTGGATTATCCTGTTTGTGTGAAGGCGTTGTAGTTCCGCGCAGCTTTCGGCTGCTGGAGGAACTGGAGGAAGGACAGAAGGGAGGTGGAGACGGTACAGTAAGCTGGGGCCTTGCAGATGACGATGACATGACGCTGACTCACTGGAATGGCATGATCATCGGCCCCGCCAAGGTGAGCGTCCCCCAGGGTGGAAAACACTTAATACATTATGCAGGTAATCAGTTCAGTCAACAGACATTCAACAATGCATAAAATTAAAAGATGTGCTTTCAACAAATGTTCCTTTCTCTGCTTTGAACAAAGGGAAAACGAACCAGCCAACACCCAGCAGTTCAGGATTGTTCAAAGTTTAAAAATAGAAAACACTGGGTCCTACCCTAAATGCTCACTGATTCAGTGTTGGGTTTATCTCTAATGAACTGTCTGTGACAACTCTACTCCTTTTAACCATAGTTGTATAGGAACTATTTTGATGCTGTTGGGATGTCAAAAGAACTGATACCATGGTACCAGGTGAATGCCAAAATCCAGAAAAAAACACAATAACTTCTGCAGGTTATCAGCATGTTGTAGGTAGTGAGACTTGATTCTTGAGACTTGATTCGTCTAGGACTGACAGGAGCAGTGGAGCAGTCATTTCCTGAGACTTTTTCTTTCACAAAGCTTTTAAAAACATAATGAAAAGAACTTTGAATCTCAATAAACAAATGTTGCAAAGAAGTGATGGACACCACACGCCACCATTTCCTTAATTTCCTCGACTTGGAGCTAATTAATCTCTCTCTTATTTACTTGCAGACTGTATATGAAGGCAGGATATACAGTCTGAAAATAGAATGTGGATCCAGATACCCAGAGTACCCTCCTCTTGTCCGCTTTGTGAACAAGATCAACCTGAATGGCGTACACAGTTCCAATGGTGTGGTGAGTATCAAAATGTCATCACATGTCCACTTTTACCAGTTTGGCCATGGCTCTCTTGTTGGTATCATTTTGAAGTGATGAAACGATCATGTTAATTCTTGAACTTTTCAAGGGATGTGCAGAAACAGATTTTAGTCATGAGCAAAGTGACGTTCTTCCCGTTTTAAAAAAACAAACAAAAAATTGTTGAGAGTTTGTCCAGATTTCAACCAGTCCTGCTTGTGGCACCTGAAGCAGCATGAGAGGCTCAGGAAGGGGTAGCAGTAGCTAATGGAGAAGTGAGAGAGGGGACAGCAGCCAACGTGGTGTTTTAGGGCAGAAACAGCAGGTGAGATTGACAGCAAACACAGAGATAGACGTGTGTGAATAAACAAGGGGAAAACAGCACCACCCTTGCTACATCTCTACATTATACTTTCATTCTATACTGTATATTAGTTGCATCATGCTATAATATACACAATTTTTTACCACATCATGTACATATGTACTATACCGGTGTAACATCTGAATTTACCACATGGGGCCAAATGACGGTCTAAAGGTCACTGCTGTAAAAATATTGAATATACTGACCAGCAATGTGTCACAGTTTGTTTTCTAATTTTGTGCACAAGAAAAAATAAAGTGATGGGAGCAAATAAAAATATAAAGGTGTGTAGGTGTGGAGCAAGTTCTTCAAAGATATATCAGATTGGTCTGTAGTGTTGGTCCAGTCCTAGTTAAGTTTATGGATCAGTTTAACAATAGTAATATGAGTGTTGTGTTTCCAAAAAATTGACAGAGTGATATGTTTTTCAATGTAATTGATCTCATTTAACACCACCCTTTGTTTTTTTGTCTCCTCCTCTGCCTCCTTCAGGTGGACATTAAGGCGGTGCCAGCACTGGCCAGGTGGAAAAACTCCTACAACATCCGCCTGGTGCTGCAGGAGCTCAGGCAGCACATGATGATGAAAGAGAACAACAGGCTCTCCCAGCCACCCGAGGGCCAGGTGTACAGCAACTGAGGCTCGTGGTGCCATCCCTGCCTGTCACAGACACACACACAGACACGCACACACGCACACACACACACAGTCTCCAACACTTAACACTGACTCATGTTTCCCAAGACTCTTGACTCCCACTTCTTCCTCGGGAGCCTCTCATTGGACAGAGAGGGATGCGCAGGTGAACCCGACCTCCGAATCAAGAGGCCAGTCCTCCAGTAACGTTCATGGTGCAGACCAAAATTTTGAAACGAAAAATACTGTACATCTTATTATTGTTTTTTTTAATATTATTATCTTTGTGTTCTCCATACGCATGTAAAATAACAGATGACCTGACTGAGTGGACCAGTTATGTATGTGTGCACTTGATTCTCCATGTCAAGTGGTGACAGTTGGGTCTTGTTACATGCGCATTGTGGTCAGGGATTTGAATCCACCCACTACACAGCAAAACAGATATTCCTCTGTAAACCTGACGGAGATACGGTCTTCAACGTTAGAATAATTTGGCACAAACATCAACATATCTTGCAGTAACAGATTTCCCTCACAAAGAAAAAAAAGAAAAATGCTCCAAACAATGTTTCGCTCGGTCTTCTAGGCCGTGTTCGATTCCCCAGCGTCTGCGATCCCGACAATGTGAATATGATTGGCCCTCCGTAAACGAGTGCATGTCTGGTACATGGGAACAAACTGCTACTAGAACATTCAGCAACATGTGTATCAACAAGGACACTGCTGGCTCATCACTCATGTTCACTCATGTTCTCTTCAGTGTGCCATATGGTTCATAGCGCTTTGTGATGGTGATTGATTATTAGCAGCCGGTGGGTTGGTGGTGGTAGTTTTCTCTTTGGTTCTTTTGGTTTTCTCTTGTCTCTGGGCTGACCCGTGTACACTCCATGGAGTCGTCTCTTCTCTCATACAGTGAAGCCCCACTGCCCACACAATGTATGGCTTTGGATGTTTATTTTATAACGGGTTGAATCTATTCAGGGTGTTTGTGACCTGTTGCATGGATTTATTTGAATTAAACGCTATTACTTTTTGCATGTGTTTGTGTCATGAGTCTCTAAAACCACTGCCAGTACACTGTATTCTACAACAGGAAAGATGGTCTTGAAGTCATAATATTTCTAGAATAAAGTTATAATTTTATTAGAGAAAAGTAATGTAATCTTGAGAATAAAATATTACAGTTACTGTTTGTCCAACAATAGAATAGACACTACACAGTGTTTTCAATATATTAATCTTTTCTATATAGATATTACATTTACCCATATATATTTGTATATATACACAGATATTCTTTCTCATATAATTATAAAAAAATAACTTATCCTTACTTTTTTTCAATCAGAACTATATATTCCTCATGTTTCCTTCCCTATGGGTTTGTAAAGTGATGGTTACCAGGTGGTGTTGACTCCACTGGTTTCCAGTTTTCAGCCCAACGTAAACTACAGGCCTTTCAGTTTTTGACCATTTACATTCATATACACTAAACAGACAAGACCTCAATCACTCACTAATTGTATCTGCTGTGACGGACGATCTCTCCATCAGCCAAACTGCATCAGAGAATGACAGAGGAGACAACATGGTGTCTCACTCATTCAACATAATTGTATGTGAGCAGCTGCTTTGGGTCCGTCTGACACCTCTCAGTACAAAGAACCAATGAGTTGATCTGTAAAAGCTGAGCTCCTGCTGCTCCCCACTGTCACCTGTTTTATCTAAATCACATTGCACTACATTGAAAAATATCTTTAATGTATTATCTTATTACATATATATGTCTATAGATTTTCTGCTGACAATATGATATCTAATTACCCCAGGATGGAATCCTGTTTTTCACACATACATTTATACTGTTTCCACTATCTTGTTTTCACAAGTTTGAATATCATTAAAAACATTGTATTTCCAGGGTTTGGTGTCACCAGCAGAATGACTGTGATAATATCTGATATTTCTGGACCTGTGTTGTGTGTTGATTGTGTATTTTTTACTTATTCCTAAAAACGAATTCCCTGTATTCAACAGATCAATCATGAGTATTGAAGAGGCACCAGGTTTTCCACCAGACCGGAGTGCAGCTGTGTCAGATTTCAGCAGATTTTCTTTCAGTTTTCGCTCCTGGCTGTGAATGAAGGATCACATGTTCTGCTGAGTCTTTCAGTCTTTATTAAGGAGGTGAAGCGGAAGTGAAAAATTTGAACTACACAGGAGGATCTGAGCAACAGTTTATTTCCTTTAACTTAGCTGCCTGCAATTTTTAATTCATGGACATAAATTGCTGCACCTAACGATGAGAAACAGGTAAATGACAAAAAATGTCAAATAAGCTGTGGACTGCAGTCTGTATGTTTTACCTGTGCCTTCATTTGGTTTGAATTTCATTCCCGCAGTCAGACCACGTCCCTGCGTATCCAGAGAAAAAATATCTTCATTAACACAGCATCTTTGAAATGAACTCCTCTGGTCTGATTGCACTCCATTTGTTACATTCACATGTAAAACATTTGATTGAGTGGAGACCAGTTATGGGAAGTGTCAGATGGTCGCTGACACACACACTCCCACATCCATTTTCCTGCACGACCCGGTGTGTGATCAGGCCTGTAGAAAAGCAGTGTGTGGAGCCCATCTGCTCATGGGGTCAATATCACTTTCTCTGCTCTCTCTCTCTCTCTCTCTCTCTCGCTCACACACACACACACACACACACACACACACACATGTCTAGTGTCTCATTTAGCCACTTAGCTGAATGAGACAGGTTTTTTTGCTCTCTTCATTTGCATTTTTTATGATGAGCACATAGAAAGCTGGTATTGAATATTACATATAATATCAAACTGAAGAAATGCATTACCACAGACTGTCTCACATAACTCACAGAGACTGTGTGATTTTGACTCTCTTATGGCCCTGATGTATTATTTTACAAATGTACATACAGATTTATATAAATATATGTAAGTATTTGTGTCTGTGTATATATATGCATGCATTTTGATATGTCAGTAAACTGCCATAACTATGCAAAGCAAGTCCAGCGAGTTTAAACGTCTTTGGTTTGAAAACCTGCTAACCCAGTCTGACCAGCTCAGCTGATTTGTTGTGCTGACTTCATTTCCATCAAGCTTTAACTTTTGGTTGGTTCTGCTTATAGGTAACTCAGACCTATTTAAACATAAGGCATTATATGCATATTATTTCCAATATCTAACCAAAATCACATATTAATCAAGTATCAACCAGAGTCTTTTAGTAGTTCAAACATAACCATGCATGGCTCTACAGTGTCAAAGCCCTGCTTGTTGTGCAGGCATCACCTCCCTATACCTCTGTGTGGTAGAGGGATGTAATTTTTCTTGGACTGGAGAAATGTTGGCATTGAACGTAATACCGTCAGCAATTATGCCTCCTCTAAAAGGCAGTTTAGAGGACCACTTAGTAATATAGGATATATTTTTAGGAGACAGGGTCGCCCTTTGAAACTTGCCAGAAACTATTATCATGTGCCCTGTGACATTCCCACGTCCTCTGCTGAAGGAAATACATGAAGCACATTTCACTCAGAGTGAAGAGTCGGGATTTTTGCTTTGTGCTTCAGTCTCTGTGTTGTTATTAATAACCTCTCACTGTCTTCAACTGCTTAACTAAATGAGCAGTGAGAGTTTGAATGGAGAGTCATCTGGGAGGGGTCACTGGGGCTGTAAATTTCCCTCCCATGCAGTGTACGTCCGCAGCCTCCTGTGGCCTGGCCTGGTCTGGCCTGGCCCATGGCCCCCGGCTCTGCAGTGTGGATGGTTATAGGGTGACGGAATGCACCCCCTCCCTCCTTTGCCCAGCCCTGTAACAAATAACCCCCTTCCTCACACATACGCACGCACTCACCCTCACAGCCCTAATGAAACCCTGAGCAGATGGTCAGGAGACAAAAGGTGTTTGGGAGGGAGAGGCCTCCACCTCTCCCAACACCCCCCACTTCTTCTAGCGTGCCCCACAACAGTCTGTTTCCATAGCGTTACAGCTGGAGCCCCCCTGCAACTTCTCTCTTACTGCCCCCCCTCCACAGCCTCAGAGCGTGCACACTCTTCCTTGTGCGTGCTTCTCAATTACGACAAATTGACGGTGCTTACACCGTCCCTTGTTCATGCAGATGTGGCGATTTAGCCTTGATTTCTCACTCCTAGCGAGGCGAGCTCCTTTAATGCGGAGACATTAGCCTAAATGATTCCTTGTGTCCTTTATCAAACGAGAGCTCCCATTTGGGGCACTGCTGTAGATAATTCTCCTTTTGACAGCGCAATTGAACTGGCCAGTGCTAAAGGGCTATTTGGCGAAGAGCCATTTAGTGTAAGTGCTCTCAAGGCCGGTGAATGACACTTGTAGAGAATGTCACCCCCACTGACACCATCAGTTGATTGTGTATTGAACAGAAATGGAGGAGCAGTGTAGGCCCCAGGCCAGAAATATGCAGCATTATTGGCAGAGCTAAAGTCCAAGGCGAAGGGCTGGGGAAAGTGAATTCAGGCGGGCGACGTGGAGGTCTCTGTCAATACCAGGAGCCAAGGACACCGGAGCACACTGCGAAGTGATAAACTGGCTTATTTCACTAATGTGTGCTGCATGATCATTTTTTACAGGGCACACACACACTTCCTTATAGAAATGTTCCCAACATGCCAAGACAGTGTCCTTGCACAGATTAAACTCCTGCAAATGGGCACAGGATGAAAAATGTGATGAAAAAAAGATCTACTTGTTTGACTTAATTGCAAAAACACATTGTCTTACCTCCACAGCCTGTTGTCCATCTATTTCATGTACAGTACCAGTCAAAACTTTGGACACATCTTCTCATTCAATGTTTTTTCTTTAATTGTATCACTTTCTACATTGTAGATTCATACTGAAGACATCAAATCTCTGAAGGAACACACATCGAGTTATGTTGCAAACACAAAAATGTTAATTAAAACAAAAGTCACCTGACCTAACCCTAACAAGTGCTCAGCTCCTCTGAGAACTCCTTTAAGACTGTTGGAAAGCCGTTCCAGGTGACGACCTCATGAAGCTGATGACAGAATGTCAAAAGTGTGCAAAAAGCTGTCATCAAAGCAAGTGGTGGCTACTTTGGAAAAATCTAAAATATACAACATATTCTGCTTTGTTTAACACTTTTGTGTTTACTACATAATTGTGTTTCTTCATAGATGTGATGTCTCCAGTTTGAATCTACAATGTAGAAACTAATGAAAATAAAGAAAACCCATTGAATGAGAAAGTGTCTATAAACTGTGCAACTGATGCACTTTGTAAGTTTAGTTTTAGTCAGTGGTCACCCTTTTGCTCTATATGCACTTTTCAGCAGACCCCGGATATTTAACTTCCCCTGCCTCTTGTCTTTATGCTAAGCTAAACTAACCTTGTCTTGACTCTAGCTCCTTCACACACAGACACAGAAGTTTCATCTATCTTCTCCTCTCACATATGTTCCCAAATGTTGAGCTTTTTCCTTAAAGTTGACTTAAGTTCAACAGACCAGTTTTTTTATGATTCAGAATATTTATATTAAAACGACTGTGTCAGTGTCAATCTGCCAGCAGTGTGTCATCATACTCTGCATGCTCTCCGTGTCTCTGGTTTTTCCATTTCACAGCATCTGTAGTTTGCACCCGGCTGCTCCCCTGAGACTCTGACATCTACCAGAGCAGGGGCCCCGGTGACACGTGTGATTGAGGACCCACACAATGGAAAGGAGAGAGATGGATAGATTCCTTTTATCAGGTTTGAGGTCTGACTAGATTAAATTGCAGTTGTACAACGCCCCCCCCCCTTTTTTTTTGGCGTCCCTGTTGGCCTCTTTGGCATCCCCACTCCGTCCCCTGTCAGTCACCTCACCTGACAGCTGGGAGTTCTTTCCTCATCTCCTCCTCTGACCTCTTATCCCACCTCCCCACTCCAGGTGTCATGGTGTGGATGTGGCTGATTGCGCAAGACTTTAACCAGTCACTTCTAAATTGACTAGAGGTGTTTTGTCATTTGCCTCTGCAAAGAAGTGTGCGAAGCAAATCTCGGCGGAGCATTTCCAACACTGTTTGCACAAGGCTGGTTGATTAAAAAAAAAAAAAAGTATGAAATCTGTTGGAACATAAATCACAAGTCGCTCTCGGCAGCTTACCACAATAAACCCCTTGAAAAAACATGCAGAGTGAAGAGGGGAAATTCTCCTTTTTCTCACTCACTAAGTGCTGATAAAAAGAAAGGAGACAATCACTCTCATTCAGTGGCGTGCAGCTGCCTCATTGTCAGATGGCCGAGTGGAGATTTTTGTGGAGGTGCTGAAAAGACAGCTCAGTGAAAAGGACCTGCGTTTGTTTTTCAGATGGCTCTCTAATGACTGGATGTGATTAACACAAATTATCTCACTTATCACAGCTCAACATTCTTAGGCTGCATCCACACTGATATATTTTCGTTTTAAAGGGGAAACCGTCTCCGTCCAGGCTCTGGATCTGGAATCATCTCACTTTTCACCTGAACAATCTTATCACATGACCATTCACCAGACATGAGCACGCTGGTGTAAATATGAAGCAAACTGCATTCTTTGCAATTTATTACATATGGAAAATACTAAAATGTAGAATGTAGTACAACAGCTGCTATAGCTGCATTTTGCAGTCACCCCCAGGGAGTGACTGTGGGTGTCTATGTCATTGTTTCCAAAGGTCTCTGTTTGAACGTCCAGATAGAACTCAAACTAAAACCGGTCCAGCAGCGTTTCTGAAAGTGTAAGTTTTAGGAGCTGTGAAATTTGCAAGGTGTTAACGTAGAAAAAGTTTTTTTTGAAGTAATATGTATTAATATGGACAAAGCAGGTTCAGATTTCAGCAACACTTCTTCATATGGATGTAATCAGAATACACTCAAACCACAATGAGCAGATTTCTCTTGCTGTGTCATTTCACCTTACTACAAAAAAAAAAAAAAAAAAAAAAATCATGTCAGTTTTCTTGACACTGTATCCATTGTTTTGATTTCATGTTGGTCTGTGCTTTGTTCACATTACACCGGTCCCCTCTGGGAAATCTCTGATTGGTCACCGATGATGTCACTCCTTCCCCAGTGGCAGATTGTTTGATTGGCAGACAACCAGATCATCATCATCATCATCAACCTTTATTTAACCAGGCAAAATTGCTAAGAAAGCATTCTTATTAAAGCAATGACCTGGTAGACCAAAACAGCTGACCAATAATTACTCAAACACAAGGTATACTACTACTCTACTACGACTTAAATGTTAATGTTCATTAGAATATTAGTATAGTATATATTTATGTATAGATTTTTTTTTACTCAATTGTAATACAGTTGTATTTATCAAATAATTTTGGTTAGATCGAGGAATAAAGGAATTCTTGTACACAACATCACTGAAAAACGAAGATATTCTTCAAGTTGAATTGTATTCAGCTTCTGTTCTGTTTGCACTGCAAATGTTGATATGTCACAGACTTTCATTCAACAATGCAGCTAAACCATCAGTATAATGTGCATTGTTGATGTCTGCTATGAAGCCTTCCTTTGCATTGTAATTCTACGGCAACATTCAATTCTTTGAATGAATGCAAGAAGTTGGCAAATGTAATTTTTAGGATCAAAGAGTGATGTCAGCATGAACCAGTGTTGTTTGTGTTTCCAGCAGTTCAGCTGGATGACACACAGATCAAATTCTTCAAGGTCATTGACTCATGTGCAGGATTTACTGCAGCAGTGACACCTGCTCATGAACCAAAACATGTTTTGGCCTTTACATCTGAGAGAGCAGCACTCACTGCCTCAAAGAACGCAACTCATGTAAATGCTGCAACAACCACCTGTTTCAGTGCAGCATGGGCGCTTTGAGTCCTCTGAGGTTCCATCATGTGGGATCTGTAAAGTCTGATCTGCCACACAGAGAGCAAGAAATATCAATGGATTGAAGGTGTGAGTCACTCTTTACTAGATGGATGTGTGTTTCTGACACTATTTAGCTTTTGGTGATTTGTTTATAATTTGCCAACAGCTCCATTTGGGCAATGTACTAACTCGATTCTACCTTCATTGACCTCTAACTCTGTGTATTGCTCTCACTGATTTGTGTTCAGTTCCCCCCATTCTTTTGTATCCAGACAATATCTGCTGACATTCACATTTAAAGATGAACAATATACATATACACTGATAGGTCATTGTTGAGGGTCCTGCATTGTGCACCGCACCCTCCTAGAAGGTGCTGATGGCTTGATGATATCTCCTCCATCACAGGAAACTCTGACTCAGTCACAGATTTGTCACAATTTTGTCTCCCTGAAGTGATAAACTTGGTCCACAAAACAGTTTTACAGCATAACTCCATCTACGACTCAGAATGACATGCTCTATTTTCTGGGTATAGCAAATTACCACAGACACTGGCTTTAGAAGATTACGATAAGAAAACATAACATACACAGCACTTTATTATCCTTTGGAGAGATTAAGCTGTGTTTCTGCACACAGCTCAAACCAATAATAATATAATGTGTGCCACAGCAGTACAGTGGTACGCCAGACATACAAAATATATATGTACTATACAAGCACACCACAATTAAGTCTTATTAAGGACTAAATGCATAAAAATTGCACTAAGTATCTATACTAGAATCATAGATGACAAAATTTCCTCACAATGACTTAAATTTATAAATACAGTGTTGTCTCTTCGTAGAGTAATTTGTGTTTGTACCATGCTGTGTCTCGGTTTATCGTTATAACTTTGATTGCTTTGCTAATACAATGATGACTCATACAGTGATGACTCCTAAATGAGTCTTACTTCTGGTTAATTGTGCTAATTGTCTGTTGAAATGAGGTTTTATCTTTGTATTGCTGCAGTCTGATTACACTTCATTCCTCGGGAGTGTGCCACAGGTGTGAGAGTCTGAAGCCCTGGGTCTTAAAAACACTCTTGAAGAATGATTGAGAGGGATTTTAAAATCTTTTATGTGTGACAATGTATTCTTGACACAGAGAGTCAGGTTGTTAGATCACCCTTGTGAGATAAGTGTCACCTACTCCCATGACCTTATTTTGAAGAACTCTTGTTGTTCTTGTGCACTCCAGACTGATTATGATCCCAGGCCAAAGGTGTGCCACCTCCTAAATATAGGAGACATAACTTTTCCAACAGCTGCTAATAAACCTGTGACCTCGAAGTCTGGATCGATGATCGTCTCAGTGCTCAGCAGCAAAGTGAGTTAATGCACAACAAGGGCAACCTGCTCTAAGAATCTAAATGATAATTGTTCTGGTGTTATTCTGCTTTGTTATAATGAAGTGTCATTTGTGTCAAGTCAAGTTTTTCTTTTCCTAGTAATTCAATTTTGATTGGTGTTTGATTTTTGATTTCTTATTTTGTATTCAGGAGAAGAAGGTGGTTTCCATGTAGGCCAATGCTCCTCTGCCCCTCTAGATGTCTTCAGTATGTGCACCTCCAAATCTTAGCTACCCTGTACACCTTGGACATAAAGTTTACAACGACACAGAGGGCTGCCACCCACAGAGGTTCGGCAGTAGCTGCACTAGAATTACGGAGATGATATGTCAGTGCAGTGGGCGGCATTGGTGGTACAGCGGTTTACACTGTCACCTCACAGCCAGAAGGTTTGGGGTTTGATTCCCTGAGGCCGTTATGTATGGAGTTTGCTGGTTCTTTCTGTGCCTATGTGAGAACTGGACTGGGCTGGTAAGTCTGCAACTGCTGGGGTTGCTCCACTGAATGCCCCCAGTTCAATAATCTGCTCTCAAACTAGTGTTAGTTCACAACTTACTCACATTACATGTTTCATTCAGTTTGCGTTTGCACATTCCAGACCAACACTCGAGGAAGTTGCTTCTGGGCTGTTCTGAATTCTGCTCTCAACTCGTGTTAACTGGCTCTTGTGTTTGGCATGCTTGACAAAAAGTGACGTCTTGAGGGAATGGAAATATTCATCCCCTCCTTATAAAATGACTCAATCATGTGTATAGCATTCTGTCCAACTCAAGAACTACAGACCATTTGTGTATAATATTAGAGGAAGCCTAACAAATCCAGGTTTGTGTGCTAGTAAACAGAGTAACCCCACATTTGTCTGGACTGTCTACACCTCTGGACTCTGTGTCTCTCTCTAGAACTCTGGGGTTTCTCTGGTCTGTGAATATGCTGTCCTCTAGAAAATGCCTGTACAATTTTTCTCATTTCTCTTTTGCAGTATACTTTCTTTTCAACATGTTAATCATCCATTTTGCCCTTTTGTCCATACTGGCACTCCCCACATTTCTCTTTAGTTTTTACACATAATTGTGTTTGTAAATCTTTCCCAATTAATACTAGTTTCTCCCTTTCAGCTGAGCTGTCTCTTGCTGAACCATCTGTGGCTGAGTTGTCGAGGCTGAATTAAGTTGCAGCTGCCAACCAGAATTTGACCTCATGACCCTGCAGGCACACAGAGGTCAGTCCGTCACAGCCAATGGACTGAAAGTCACTAGGGGGTGCCTTTTTATCCCGATGAAGGTTATATGGTCATTTGGAGAGCTGGGGTCTTCAGAGAGACAGAGAAATGCCAGACACCCTATAGAGAGTGGAAGTGAAAAATAAAAATGATGTCACATGAGGAACTGTGGAAATGAATGTTTAATGCTTGACTATTAGAAGAACCTCTCTTATAATCTGGCATTAATCAAATATCCACGAATTCAGCTTTCATAATCAGATTTTCAAACCACCAACAAACCATACAGGGCATATATACTGTATACTGTTTTATATATATGTATATATATATATATATGTGTGTGTGTGTGTGTGTGTATGTATGTATACAAACCAAACTTAGGATGCATGATGATATAGAGACATTTCTGTCACATAAGTCTCTATTGTCTATTTGCTTATTTATGTTTACTTCAACATGCATCATGCATACATTACATTTTGCCTCTGGGGAAAAGTAACCTATATATGTCTTTGTATTCAAATGTGATACATTTGTTGAAAACAGTCTGTATTGTCTAATGTCTGTGTGTATGTTTTGGTATTTCCAAAAGAACATGGTAGCTCAAAGCTTAACACCCACATTTTCTCCAACAACTTATTTTTGAAGGAACGGATGACATTTGTGACAAGTTATTGGGAAAGTAGAGACAATGTTTTCATTAACTTTTAACACCTTAATGAGTGAAAATAAGTGACAATGATCCATTTAAACTCACTCTATCACTGGTCAGTTGTATGTTTGCTTGGAGACATTTTTTTTGTGTGCCCACTTAACACTCAATTTACTCTCTCATTACTAACACCAAATTACATTTTTCTTTGAAACGTTCAGAAAAGACCCCCTAATCCTTTTCTGTTGCTCCAGCTTCCAGTGAAAGCATGAGCTAACATACTGTTTAAATTTTGCTCTCTTTTTTGACGTTAGTTAGGAATCTATGTAGGACCTCCAACAGACCATTTGTCAACTGTTGCAGAATCGTCTTAGCTATTTTTGTGCGGAGAGAATATATCAAATGTTATCAGTTGGCTGCAACAACCAGTCCAACATTTTTTTTACATCCTCCCACCACCTGCAGGAATGAATCTATTGTAACCGGTATGAAAATGAACATATCCTCTGTGATGCCATGCAGCCATAGGTTTTGAAGTAGGCTGCTTGCAATTGGTATCTTGGCAGTGACTGACTCCACCTAATCAAAAAATGGGCAAAAAGGTGAAGTGTGGGTGGATGCCTTACCTCAGGGCATGTTCGTTTAATGAACTGTTGCAAACATATGCTAGCCTCATTAGCATAGCTGGGGCATCTCGGTGTCTCACTAAAAGGCTAAGCTAAGGCTAATTCATTCACTGGCCGATAAGTTAAGTTGACATATTCTGTTTATCAATTAGCCTAATTATTTGCCCAATATATAATTTATTGAACAAACCACACTAGCTGTCTGATATTTAAATGAAAAATCTCCCAAATAGCATCATCACCACACACACAGCTAAGATGTTAGCACAGCGCCCCATTTAGCACAGGTAGCTAATTCCTTGCAGAGTGCTAGAGGTTAAACACTGACTCATATCTCACTCAAAAAAAAAAGAAGGAGGAAACTAGCTGGGTTTTTTCCCGCAGTTTAACAGTTTATTACACCTGACAAACATTTTTCTCTGTTTTAACAATTAGCATTTTCACATGGGAGTGTATGGGGATTCTTACCTTATGAATGAGTAGGATCCACTTCAAAACCGAATATCAAGGCCTCATTGATACTGACTATCACGTGGACAATCTAAGTTTTGACATGTATTATTTAGCTTTAATTATTAACATTAGCCACAAGAACATGCCATTGGAATTAGTCAGAGCTAGTGTCTAGTGTCTATTGTACTACCCATAGGCTGCATGAGCAATGTTTTTAATTCATGTTGTCATATTGAGGGGAAACTGTGTGACCATTGAGAGATCTTTGAAGCTAAAAGACTATTTTTTCATGTTGGTTTTAGTGGAAGTTTATATTGCAGTGCTAGCAAACTGCATGTGAGGCTGGTGATATTGAAATATCAGAGCGGGTGTTGGTGTTAAAAGGAAGTGGGTGTATTCTTGGAGCTGCATACACTGTCAGCTACTTCATTGAAAAACAAAGGAGAACAAGGTGTTGTGTGTAGTGTCACCCACGTGCTTCTGCACCACCATTGTCTCCTCTCCTTCCCTGGGAGAGGGGAGAAAGAGGAGTGAAAGGAGGAAGAGGATATAGGAGGAGGAGGAGGAGGAGGAGGAGGAGGAGGTGGTGGTGGTTGACTGCTGTGTGTGTGTATGTGCAGGGAGAAGCACAGACGGCTCGTGGTAATTTGATGTGTGTCCCTCGGGATGTTTGATGGATTAATGCTAAGCAGCTCCCTCTTCCAAAGCACCACCTGATCTTTGGGGCTCGTGCCCCACATATAAAAGGCTGCAGTAGTGCTGAGCTCAGCTAGTCCAGCCATCTCTCTCTCTCTCTCTTTCTCTCTCTTTCTTCCTCTGCCTCTGTCTCTCCCATGTCACTTTCTGTCTTCCTCTCCATCCTCCCTGTCCTCTGATTCCTCTCTGCTTCCATTACATTTTCTTTCTCTCTTTCACTCTGACTTTTTTTTTTTTTAATTTTAAAAATCCATTTCCATTTTATCAGCCCTCGGTTGTTTTGGCCTGCTCTGCCTGGAGGCTCAGTTGTATTTCTGCTCTCTTTTTTTGAGCATCTGTCTATCCACATTTTTCTATGAGGTTGTAGCACCAGTTTTTCAGGTGATAAAAAAAAAAAAAGATGCCACGCTCCTTTTTGGTGAAACAGCCGAAGGTTCACGATGTCTCATCTTCTGCCTACTACAACCAACACCAGCAGCACTGGGACAGCGCTTACACTGTGACACATGCCATCACTGAGTCAGCCACCAACTTGGCAGTGCGTTTGAGTGAAAATGGTGAGTTTGACATCTCTCTTGAGTTTGTGCTTTCGGCTTGGCTGTGTGTATTTCTGCTGTAGTCTAGACTGCCGTCCCTGTTTGGAGATGCTCCACATGGTGGAGTCTCACAGAAAATCAAGTAACAAAAAACTAAAATAACAGACAGAGATTGATGCAGTGTGTTTACGTTGTTGTCTTGTTGCTACCTAATCGCTCTCTGAAACCCCCCAAAACCCCCACAGGCAGCACCTGTCCCCCCATCCGTCTGTCTCGGGACTTTTGTTTTCTAACTCAGCGGATGCTAAATAGTATTCAGGTCACGCCGGCTCAATCAGCTTAATACTCAAACCAGATCACACAGCAGCCTTTGGCTTTAATACCATTGTGTACATGGATGATGAGATATACGTGTGCGCAGGCATTAGGCACAAAATCTGATGCAACCTTTTGTCAGGTCGAACTTGAAAAAAAGGGGGAAAAAAACTCTGTAGAAAGGAGATAGCCGCTTGGGACTGTGCTGTCCTTAGATGCAGTTGCCCTTGAGTCCCTCCTGTTATCATCTACCATCCTACCCCCTCCACTCCGCCCCTCCCTCCTCCGTTCATCTCTCCATCCCTCTCCATCTGATCCTGCAGGACATTAGACAGCCACAAGGAGTAGGATTGCAACACAATCCATATGTGGAGCAGCAAGAGGTGATGGGACAGGGTTTTTAGAGGATGGGTATTGACTGGAAAATAGAGTGCTGCAGGTAATTCAATAAAGTGCAACATGAGCAGTACACTGGCAGACATTAGAGTTTCATCACTGGGATTTCGACAGGGGCTGGATTTGAGAACAACCCTGCTATACAAATAATATGTGTGTATGTGTGTGTGTGTGTGTGTGTGTGTGTGTGTTTAGCTTTGAGAAACACCCAAAGAAATGTGTGCTTTGAGTGGATTCACCCACCCACCACCAGCATCACAGATCTTCTGCTTGAGTTGAATCATTTGTTCCCCAGATTTAGGATGCCAGCTGTCTGCTTCCCTTTGTGTTCCTGTGTGTGTGTGTGTGTGTGTGTGTGGGGGGTTTACCCCCCTCCTCCCACCACACACACACTCACACACACACCCTCCTTGGCCCTCCCTTTCCTCTTTGCTAAATCGCAGCCCACACCTGTCACTCAATCTCCCCATTACCATACTCATGAACACTCTCAAAAACACCACAGATGGGGAATGATCTGATTAAAATAATTTAGTGATTGAGGGGATTTCACTGCTGAGACACTCTTTCAGCTGCTGCGGCTGCTGCTGTGGCTGCTGCTGCTGCTGCTGCTGCAGGCCACTTGTCTGATTGGGAACCAGGCAATTGCTCTGTGACTGTTTTGTCAGTGTCAGCACATTGTATTTGACTTATATTTACCCACTGTGGCCTTGCAAATTTCTTCCTGATAGCACTTGTTGGAGGCAGTGGAGGTATTGATCGAGACAGAGCTGTGAACCAAAGACTCATGATTTCATCCCGAGGCTCGCTGATCGTGGCACTTACAGACAGCTTCCTGTATAGGTCTGATATTGATTAGAGGGTTAGGTAAGACGAAACCTTTCATCAGAGGTCGTTTAGATCAGGAAGATGTTTTGCTCATTTATTACAGTTGGTACAGCCCAGGTCTTAGGTTTAATGGGTAAACTAAACAAAAAGCTTATCCAGTTCTGTAAGTTACTAAGAGTGAGTGAAAATGCACTGTATTATGCATTGTGCTGTAAAAACATAACAAAAAACACAAAGAAACCAAACACTGCAGAGGCGTGTGATGTAAGGAGATCTGCCTCCTCTGACTGCTGGCTTTGGCCTATATGCATGGGGTGCACTAGGCACAGATTTGTCCTATGCAGCATGATCTTTGTTTTGGTTTGCAGTCCTGAAAGCAGCACAGCTAGGGCATGAAACAAGCATCATTCATTTATGTTTTCTTTCTTTCACAGGTTACATCCATGATTACGTCATTCCCTCAGTGTTACAGAGCACAAAGGAGCCAGGATGTGGGCAGACTGGGCTCTTCTCAGGGCCCCTGTACTCCCCAGGCAGCAGCAGTGGGGGAGAATTCTCTGACCACGACATGGAGCGTCCTGACAGCCCTGTCTCCACCGCCACGGTGGAGTCAAACAGCAGCAACCCTGAGTTGGAGGCATGCACCGTCAACGACTTCCTGATCTCTGACGGCCGTTCCCGCTGGAGATCCAACCAGCGGTGTTCACGCAAAGGAAGCAGCCAATCAGACCGCAGCAAGACTGCCAGATTGGCAGACTGCAGCCCCACCAAAGGAAAAAGCAAAGGGCGGCACATGTGTTGTGAGTGTGGCAAGTCTTACGCCACATCCTCCAACCTGAGCAGACACAAGCAAACTCACCGCAGCCTGGACAGTCAGCAGGCCAGGAAGTGTCCCACCTGCCACAAGGTGTACGTGTCCATGCCGGCGCTGGCCATGCACATGCTGACGCATGACCTGAAGCACAAGTGCACGGTTTGTGACAAAGCCTTCAGCCGGCCCTGGCTCCTGCAGGGCCACATGAGGTCCCACACAGGAGAAAAACCATTTGCCTGTGCACACTGCGGCAAAGCCTTCGCCGACCGCTCCAACCTGCGCGCCCACATGCAGACTCACTCAGCCTTCAAGCACTATTCCTGCAAACGCTGCCACAAAAGCTTTGCACTCAAGTCCTATCTGAACAAGCACTACGAGTCGGCCTGCTTCAAAGGTCACCCAGCAGATGACGACTGCAGCTCTGAGGACTGATCTCAAATATTTGTACTCTATTTGTATTTATACATTTTTAATAATTCTAAGAAAGTCGGAGAAAACTCCCCTCTTCTCAGGCTTATCACATGCATGCATCATAATCCTGCTTTTTGATATAAGCAGTAACCTCATTTTAAATTATTCAGGAATTATGTATGCATCGCAATAATTTACACGTCAGTATTATTTTATATACCAGCTAGCTCTTTAATTTACCTGGAATGTTTCTTATTTGTTACATAATTTATTTGATATTTATTAATTTATTTAATTATTTATCTGCCAGTTTTGAAGATGATTAATTTATCATTGGTTGATGTATTTGCGAACTGAAGATGGTTTTTTATGAGAAACCATGAATTGGATTTGTTGAGAACAAAAGCCAAAAAATTATTCTGACACAATATATTTCTCTGTCTGATCAATTTGGTGATGACAATAAAAATGATGAAATGAATAATCACTGAAACTCATGTCTGAATAACATTAAACACACATGCTGAACAAAAATAGTTCAGTGACAATGTACATATAGTGATGGTGACCAAAGTGTCGCCTTGGTAACTATTTTTTCTTTATTTTTCCTGCATCTCCTAACCAAAGAGCACCTTCTTGGGTATTACTTCCCACATGAGCGCTTTGTTGGACTTTAACTACTCTATACCTCTTTGTTAAATTAACATGGTGCCATTCATTTAGCTATCTGCCTCACACAATGACAAGTAATTTATACCTTAAAGCAACCATATTTTAAAGTAGGGCTGTTGTTTGTTTCATCTGCAATTCAAACGTTTGGAGAAAAAAAAAAAAAAAAAAATCAAACCTCACTGAGTTTTTAGGACCCAACCCATGAGGTGTACTGTTACGTCTATGACATGGATTAGCTTGTGGTTCAGCAGAGGGCATTCTCAAAACCTACTGACTTGACCTACTGCATATCTTATTGATCAGTAAAACAAACTGATAAAGCAACATGGAGGAGGACATCAGTGGGCAAACTTCTGCTACCTGGATAATCATGAGTCCAAAGCTAAGATGCATTGTGTGAAAGTATTTTGGCCTCAACAGACTTAAAACTGTCACAAGAAATAAACTGTCTCTGAGCTCAGGGATTGAATCCTCAAAGTCAAAAGCATTTTTAGACCATATGAGTCATATTCACCTCACGTGATCCTGTAATATTTCAAAGAGTCAAATGCAGCTGCCCTTTGTCCAAATTTGGTGGTCAAAACAGATGAATCCTTTGACTGACAGTATGACAGGCGAAGTCACAAAAGTTACCACATTTTGTTGAGTGGACAAAGAGGAAAAGCATCTATAAGATTGTCAAGTTGTCCAGATAACTTCCTGGATATATTGTCAGCCTCAGTTCAGTTCAATTTAATTCAATTCAATAAAAAACAAAAACAAACTTAAATACACACAACTAGTGCAACACAAACTGTACACATAGAAAACCGATGACACTGATATGAAGAACAACACCTGTGTGAAGATAAAACAAATCAGCAACAGTGCAAATTATTCTGAAAGTGATGGTGGTGATTACTACATGGACGAATTTCATTACTTGTGAAAAAAATAACTTTCTTCATAACTGAGTATACACATTTTGACAAAAAGGTGGCTGACTGACAAGTAGTCCTAGTGAAAAAGCTAGAACGTTTCCAGTGCCATGGGGGATGATGTTGGGGTGAGATGTAATAGTATGGTGGGCCTGAAGGCTCAACACAAGCAGCTGCATAGGTCAGTGGGCAATGCCATTGACTTTGGATTAAGATGCTGCGATTTGGATCCTAGTCAGGGCTATATAGCCATATGGCTATTTTGTTTGTCAAAAGAGGAAGACTTTTTTATTGGGCCTGGCTGCTGTCTCTGTTTGGGGGCATGTGACTAGCAGCAGGATCAACCATCCACTGGCTTAGGCTGATGGCCAGCTTCCTTAGGTTTTTGTCTGGGTTATGTCTCATGCAATAATGGCTCTGCATGGTAAGGACCCTCAGGACACAGCAACCAAGCTAGCTGATGCTGAGCCTGTCGCCATCTCTTGTCTCTGAAGGAGACCGTGGTGGAGGGCTCAACACATTGAGCTGCATAGGTCAGTGGTTCATGTCCTGAGGGAGCCAACTGCAGGGAACAGAGGCTGACAGGGAGTCCTGAAAAATCCTGAACTCTTGGAACATTTGGATTCAAGACCTCCTATAGTAATAACTCCTTATAAATATTTGATATGCGGCAGTCCAGCTTGGCTTTTGTGGGGCATGGTCTTAAGAGGATCCAGCCCCTGAATTGGGGAACAGTATAAATGGAAAATTTGAACATCTCATTGTTTGATGACAATGCACTGCATTTCCTGAGAGGCAGAGGTGACAATTGTCCTCCAAATAGTGAAACACTCAGAAATGTACACTCATAAACAGAATTACAAGCAGATCCTAGTCATTCACAGCACAATGCTATAGTCTGACCACAGGATATGCTCTGGGTCAGGTGTCATGAGAACTGCGCTGCTGGTCCAGACCAGACAGGGCTGACCCTAGCGGCCACTAACCCCTCATGAGAAATGCAAGTATGTGTCTCAATAGACCACAGACTGTAGCAGGCTATTTTAAGACACAATAGCCACCATTGAAAACACAAATTCATGTCCGTGTATTTACATGCATGTGGGCATGCACACACTACGGGGAAAGACATTATCCTGTCACTACCACTGAGGAAGCAAAAACATAAGGTTAACCTTCTCTCCCTCTGATAATTGGTTGATTGGATAATTGTTTGAACAAGCAGGTGCTGCAAACTGAGTATTTGTATTACCGTGAAGTTATTGTAACAAAAATAGCTCTAAACCATGTGTCTGGACCACCAATGTTGAAATTCAGATCCTGCCAAAATCATGTAAACACATGAGTAAAAAACAAAGACTGAGCTGTGATTTTAGATGTACTAGAAAGTCTTCAACCAAACAAAGAGTGATGATGACACAGTTACTCCGAAGTGTAACAGACTTCTATTGGAAGCAGCTCTTTATGTCTAAATCCCTTCATTTGCTACGTAGAGGTGGTTCATTACCAATGACTTCTCTCTCTGCCTCCTTCTCTCCTGCTTCCTCTGCTCTATTCAATTTTTAGTTTTTCCTCTGCCACGTTTAGTAATAATGATAAGTGAAAGCATTTGCGCAATGCAGCTCAGGGTATTGGAAGCGCTCCTCCTCTTCCCTGCAGTTCCTGAGCAGCCGGTAAACCAGAGTACCTCAGTGGACTATGAGTCAACATTGCACTGACCGGTCATGGAAATGTCACCACTCAGTCAGTGATGTCTGATTATAGGGCTGTTGTGGTCCAGGCAAAAAAGTGAATGTAACCAAATTCAACATGATACATGATATAGTGGAGGCGAATCAACAGTTAATCAAACTATGCCATACTGTGTGACACACACACACACACACACACACACACACACACACACACACACACACACACACACACACACACACACAGATGAATTAGAAAAGGCCTTTGCAGCAGACTGCAGCTGGCTCTTTTCTCTGGTGCAGCTGTTTCCGATGAGTCAAGTTATGTGACTAGAGACTTTGGCAGTAGTTTCCCTCACAGGAGACAATGCTGACCATTTATCTATTTATTAATATGTAGCATAGTTTAAATGAAAGAAGACCTTGCCTGTATAGGGCTGGAATGCACTTATGTTTCCTCACACCCAGAGTGGGAAAAAAAACTAATTTATTAAAAAAAAAAAAAAAAAAAAGACAAAGAATGTAAACACTGATCTGACAGAGTTTTATACACTACTTGCTCCCAAATTTATGGAAAATGTAAAAAGTTCATGCTACAGTGATATTATATCATGGAAGTAGGGGAGAAGTATGGAATGGTCATTTCAAACACTACTGAAACAAAAGCTAACAACAGAGGTGGGTATACCACAACTGACTCTTCTGCAGTCTCTCTGTGTGCCTGGACACCGGGCCAGAGGCACTGATCTTGCAAGGTTGGTGTTCGGCCAAGAGATGCTATGTGGAAGGCAGAGAGCCTCCACTCTCCCTGTAACAAGTTACAAGTCATTCATCTGACCATCACAATCACTCTGAAGCTGTTTAATTGAGGTAAAAATGTAGCATATTTAAGGTTATAGTGCATTTTAGCTGCATTCTGAAATTTCATACAAAAGGCCAAACATCCCTAACTTTTTGTGATTAGTGTATATGCCAGAAAATACGTGTGTGTGTGTGTTTTTAATAGCACAAATAAGAAGTTCTGCCTGAGTATCACACATTCCACCACTCAGCACACATCCATTAGTACTTTAATCAACTCAACAGGCATTTAACGACATTCCTTTAAGTTGATTCAAGGGGGGAGTGAAGTATTTACAGCTCCAAACTGTGAGGTGGAGGTGGTGCAGGGGGAGAGAAAGTGCAGTGGGGTCGTGTTACTGGCTGACCAAGAGTGGTAAAACACCATGGTGTCCTGCTTTATGAGTGAAACCATGTCCTCCACAGGTCGCTGATGTTAGTACAACTGAGTTGGGAGCCAGGGGGCCTGCCGGTGCCCCAGTCTGATGTGTCAAGGGGTTGTGTTTGTAAAAACAGGCCCTTTAATGACCCTCTAGCCCTTTTGCAGCAGTCTGTCCTGCCCTCCCTCCATCAGCACCAGTCAATCTGGAAGCCATTTGCTCCACAGAGAAGGTTCAGGTGTGATCACCTCCAGCATCTGCTGAGTGTTTATTTACCCAAAGCACTTAACCCATTAGACAAACTGAAACAGGGCAACTGTAGAGTCATCAACAGTGAAGCACACTGACCCTCTGAATGAAGAGGCCACTGGGGCTGCCTGTGTTTCTGTGATCCAGAAATACACAATTGTACACACATTCTTCTTCTTCTTCTTTTTTTTTTAACTATTTACCAAGAAAATGACTCATTGAAATTAAAAAGCTCTTCTATGAGAGTGTCCTGGCCAAGACAGCAGCATCACAATGAATGAAAAATATTGCAGCCATTTACATCCACTCTAAAAACATACACAGCATATTTAGAAGCCCTTTTTTCCAGCTCCCTTCTGACCTTGGGAACAGAAAACCTTAAGAAGTCCCATGATCGGAGATTATACTTCCATAGCCTACCACTGATTTAGTCTACACAAATCAGGCCAACCAACACGAGCACATAAAAAACAATGGCTTTGCTAAACTAATAAACCTCAGACCTCAGAATCTTCAAATGACATGAATACTGCTCGGTAAAGATACTTGGTGTGTATTTTTGTGTTTCATGTGATGCTTTGACAAAAATACTAACACGTATATCTTTAATAGACAATTTACATTTGAAAAGAAGAGCGCACTGGCCATCACATTGTAATACACATCAGATCAGATTAAAGGTGTCAGAGTTTCAGGTAGGAGCCATCCATTCAAAGCCTAATATGCTACAAATAAAAGTTCAAGTGTGCAGTACTTGTTCCTGAAAAGTTGACCGTCAACTAACATTTGTGCCTCAACATCATATGTGAGTTCATGTTTTTGGTCTGAAGGTCACTATCAGTGCATAGTGAGAGTTTGTCATGTCACACCAGTGTCTGTTTTAAGAGCTGCATACCAGTGTTTGCTGTCTGCTCTCCACTCATAAAAACTGACTCTCTCTCTCACACACACCCACATCATAGGTGAGCCACCAAACTGAGCTCCTCTGGGACTTTTAGGACCAAAACATGTAGGAGGATGGGATCTCCTACCCCTCCCTCCCCTCACAGCTCTGCAGCTCTTGCTATAAGAGCCCACCCTGTCATGATTACTGTCACTCTGGGCTATGGTGTGGGGGAAGTATGAAAACAGAGCCGGGGACTTCTGTTGGCCAAACCTTGGAGTAGCAGCTACCGTTACGCACGGCTCTCGCTCGCGTGCAGTGAAGTTAAGGGACTTGTCCTCCCCCCGGTGAGACGCTTGTTTTAACCCACGATGGCTTTCACTATGCTGAGGCCGGTGTCGACTCATCCCTTTTCGTACCCCGCTGACTTGACCTCGATGTCGGACGACGAGGAGGGGAACCGCAGCGACAGCGACGGCAGCAGCGAACAGGGCTACGGCTGCTGCGGGACCCCGGGGGGCAGCTACCGACAGGAGTCCGGTGGCGGCGTGGTGGTGGTGCGGCAGCGGAACGCCGCCAACGCCAGGGAGAGACACCGGACGCAGAACGTCAACACGGCCTTCACGGCGCTGCGGACACTTATCCCCACGGAGCCGGTGGACAGGAAACTCTCCAAAATCGAGACGCTGCGTCTGGCGTCCAGCTACATCTCACACCTGGCCAATGTGCTGGTGGTCGGGGACGGGAGGGAGGACGGCCAGCCGTGCCTGACCGCTGTCTACAAGGAGCTGAAGGGCAGAGGAGAGGCCAAACAGCCCCGGACCATCTGCACGTTCTGCCTGAGCAACCAGCGGAAAGGGGTAAAACATCCAGAAAATACACCCTGACATGCGCATACAAACTCTATTTTAAAAGATTCTTCCTCTTTTGTCTCTCTCACTCAGTAAGTAAAGATCCAGCAAAACATAATACCGTATTACGTTTTCTTTCTATATGTATTATTAACATGTTATTCCTGCAGGACACACAGGCCTCACAAAAGTCATGTGCGATGACAGTGTCAGTGTCAGTTATTCGCTTTTATGTCAGCATTTGATGTAAGAATATCAAACAGAACTTTTCCTAACTCAGCTTTTCTGACACAGCTGTGTTGTTTTTCTGTGGACACTTCTGCTCGACTGGACTTTTGCAACAGTTCATCAATAAATCACAAATTTGACTGGAGGGAGTCTGTTCCAGTTTAGTGGGAGATCATATGACACTGTGGGCTTTGGATGAGCTGCATCCATCCTAGTAAAAATGGACGTCGTCCATCTTGGCTTTCAAATCTCTCTGTTGGGATTTGGCTTATTTATAGGTGCCATATCATTCAGAGCGTGAGGATATCCTTTAAAGGAAACCAGCATTTATATTCATTCTAGCCAACTGAATAATTGCAGTGAACAGTATGAAAGTCGCCTACATTATAAAACACCTGGACTCTGGAAATTTGCGTTGAGGTTTAAAATGCCTCCCAAAGCTACGCAGTGATAATGGCAGTGATGATCTTCTGACTTGCCAACAAAATGTCCCCCTTTCTTCACAGGTGATTGACAGACGCGGCTGTGTGAAGATGCACGGGAACAGCGGGAGACAAATCAGTCGGTGATGAAACTGTTTGACCTGAAGACAGAGAGGAGCTTCTCTTCAGCAGACCTTGGCTGAACCTTCAGCCATTCCCAGAGTCCAGAACCACTTCAGCATGACAACAGTCTTAAAGGACTACTCTGATGATATGAGAGTGTGCCTCATAGGTCATTTTATCCAGTGTGAACTGGAAAAATCGGCACCCAAACCAGCACGTTAAGGTCATACAGTAAAAGACAGAAAAGTGGATTGTTACATTTCTGATAACAAATCTGCTGAAAATTTTCTGGAGATTGTTAAAATATAAGTGGTGAAGTCAGGTTTCTACTTCTACCACGTTCACAACAAAAACTTACACTGACATTTAGACAAACTTTGCTTTAACATATGTAATCAAGGCCTTGTGATGTTGGTTTAGGATCACAAAGCTTTACACATTAAGTGACCTTTAATTACTGAAGGACATGCCAGAGATGTTGGGATACTTTTGGTGCTTGTTTCTTAATATAAGTTGCTGTACTGGGTTTAAACAGAAAGTCTGAAAGTCTGCAAGAGATGAGGCTGAGATGAGATGTTTTAGGGGAAGCTTGACTCACAAATAGACTTGTAAAGCAGAGTTTCAGGAACAAGACACAATAAGACAGACCGCTCCGTCCACCAAGATGGTGTTATAGGATTCTGTGCAACAGCAGACATCTGTGGCACACTATTTTGGTTGTTTTTCATTACATGTTGTAAACTACTGTTAAATTAAATTTATTTTTACACAGACGTGGCTTTCCTGTGTTTTTCTATGTGTTTTTGAAGTTCACATTGCACTGCCGTTAACAGTGGTTTTAACTTTTAATTTTCAGTAGTGCAATGTAACTATTCCTGTCGAGGTGTCACTGGCATCATTATTGTTCCTTATGCGTTATGTGGGTACCTCAAAATTTCAGATCTGACAATCAAAACACAAGGCAGGCTGGCTTTTCCCATCCGTCACAGTCAAGACTTCAAGTAGTTTGCAGAAACATAGGTGAATAATTACAGTCTATGTTACTGTCAATATTGAGTCAAAAAAGAAACATTCTGAATTATTTTCTCATGAAGATATAGTATATATCTATAGAAGATGGATATAGTGTGTAAAGTGTAGTGAGGTTTGTATGTGGTTAGAAGCAGAATCCTGCAGAGCCAGTTATGTCTAGACCAGGACAACCAAATCAATGCTATTTGTATGGCTAGATGCTGCAAGAGGTATGTGACAAATATACCCATTTAATTTGCATGAACTGACCATTCAACACATTTGTAGATCAGCGAAGTTACAAAAAAGGCTCTGCAACCATCTCCCCAGGTAGATGTCTATTTCCTGATTCTGCCTCATAGGGAGCTTCATATTTAGGACAGCCAGAGCCCTTAGGTACAGTGCACTCCAACCATTACTGGACTCATCTGCCTGTAACTGCTGAGGGGAGGAAACCTGTGTAGGGGGAATCTAAAAGAAGGTTCACCTTCTCCATTTGACTAATGCCAAGGAATCTCTCCAGAGGAAGTAATCAATCTTTCCCTTCTCTGGCTGCCTCGGAAATCAGCAGTATCTCAACACAGAAAGTCCTGCCGGGGTGGTAGGTGCCGAGTGCCAGTTAGGAAGGCATGAATCAGACTCAGTGCTGGAAAAGGTAAAGACAAAACAGGAAAGACACAAATTAGTGTTGTTGGACCTATTGTAGTGACTGATGATTACTCATGGAGACCATTTGGGAGTGTAGCACATTACTGGACTCATGCCAACAAGATCAATCAGGGAGAGGAAAAAACAGATTTTAAAGCATGCTGTTAGACCATGTCTTTAAAAGGTAAGTTCCCAAATCTGTGCATTTGTATGTTTGGACAATTACTCATTTTGCAGATCATAAGCAATTTGTAAATTGCTCCTAATTCTGTTAAATGCAAATTAATTTTAAATAGAAAATATTATATTTTCATTAACAATGCTGAATTCACAGTGTTGTACATTTGGGTCAGTATCAAGGACTTCACAGAATGTGAAGACCTGATCTTTGGTCTGGTAGTAAATTTCCCAGTTTGAGATCCACATGTGGTGTTGATCAGTCACAGCTAATATCACCTAGCACCCTGTGTCCAGACAAACACAGCTGCTGCTGAATTCATGTTATAGATCACACCGGGAGAGCAGCACTGTGTGCTGTGTGAGAACCAGTTTATACGCAGAGACACGCACACATTTTATAAATTGGATGTCAAAAGGGACAAAAAAGTGCTGAAAGGAGACAAGAAGTGTTTCCAAGATGAATGTCCACAGTTCAATTTTAACATGACACTGAAACAATCACATAATGTGCTGAAAATGAAAGTATACAAGATGTCCACTGTGATGGATTGCCACAATCAAGAAAATTTGAAGTGTATAGTGAAAGAAGTTCAGCATTTAAAAAAAAAGTGAAAGGAATAGTCTGACATTTTGGAAAATATATGTGAATTCTCTCTCCTCCAGAGAGTTAGAGAGGAGTGATATCACTCTGTCCCCAGCTGTAAGCGACAGGCAACAGCCTCAGCTTGGGTTATAGCTACAGACTGGAAACTTGGGGAAACAAAAAAATCCACTGCATCAAAATTAACACATTGTGGCTCAAATCTATCAGCGACAGGTGGTGGAGTTACAATGAGCCATGTGCTGACTTATCTAGAGCCTAGCTGCAGCGTCACACTCACAGTAACAGTGCAGACGCAGATCAGATCAGATTAATTTTACTCTGCCAAGTTTGAAACTTGCGTTGCAGTCTGGGATGCATAACAGAAATGAAACAGCACAAGAACAACAATATACACAACACAACAGACCGGCAACGCAGGGATGAAGCAGGTTTTAGTCCTACTGAATCAACAGGCTGACGCAGGGGCTTCGATCTCTGCGTGAGGCTGCTTTGTGCTATCCTTAAAGGATTTGGCCTTGTGGAGAACCTGTTAATTAAAGATAGCTGTCAGGAGGGACAATGAGACACTGGTGACCTTAGCAGCACCTTTACAATGTGGCTCAGATGTTTTTTTGTCTGTCACACTGAGGTCAGTATAGGATTCATAAAAAAGTAACACCGTTTTTTCCATCCACATTAAAGATATAGTAAGGAAACTACAAATGTCATGTAAGAGGTGAATGGTTGATTTCCTGCACACTGCAAAGTAAATTCCTGCGAGATAGGAATGGCTTATATATGTGTATATTATTTGCACATGTTGCATGTCTTCATATTTATAGATCTATAAACAATAGTAACACATATACATTGCACAACTGTAATTCTGCACTGGACCTGTTTCATCACAATTCTTTACAAAACCATTCAGTTACTCATCATCGTACTGTGGGGCACAACACCCCCACCCCAACCTAAATCCTTTAAATCACGCCTGAAGGGATGTTTGGAAGTTCGGACCTTATGAAATAGCATTCACAGTCCTCTGCTCACCCCGGCCCACTGCCACATACCCCCACTCCTGAGCAGGAAGATGTCATAGAGGAACAGGAAAGAAAAGACCTGAGTGTGAGACCCAGCCAAGGCCCTCCCTGTGGGCCCTGGGCCGGTGCCAGCTTTGACATCAATTGGGCTGGGATGGTCTGCTGCGTTCAGCTGATGCTTATTTTAATCCCTGGGTGGGAAAGCATGGCTGCAGAAAACTCTGAGACAAAGTCAATGAGCAATTTAACATTGAATTGACTCAGTAGGTTTGTTCAACAGGTCACATACAACATAAAGAAAGCAGCTAAAGTGCCAGTTATTCACCTCTCCATTATGTAATGTTAGTGACAGAACATAAACTGCTTAAATTTAACAAACTTGAAAACTTGTGTTTTGATTGGTAACTTATACATACCACAATGATCTTTTCACTTGTCTCTCTGAGATACTATCAAATTTAACAGATATTACATTTATGGGAATCAGTGCTCATTTAATAAATGCATAGTCTAAGAGTCTTAGTCATAAACAATAACAATGGGATCATGGGAATTGGTGTCTTCATGAGCATTAACACAAGCTTCTACTGGTTTTGATACCTTCAGTATCTGTGATTCAGGAAATCCAACAAACCCAGTTATTGTAACCACTGAAACACTCAAATAAAGCAGTTTCCCATTTAGAGTCAGATGTCAGGAAGGAATTGGGAGCTGAGACTGTTGCTGAAATGTTTAGATTTTCTCATATGAAGCAGACTTAGTAAGTTTTTTTTAATAGCATCTGAATAACCCAGATGTTTCCTCCCCTCATCTCCATGAGAGACAGATCAAGGGAATGAAACTTGTAAATGAATAAAGCAGTTTTTATTTTAAAAATCAGACATTCACAGACGCTTGTTTGTGGACACAGGACAGGACGTCTCCAGCAGCTGGGACCTGAGCTGTCTAACATTTACTCAGCTTGTTTCTCTGATAACTTCAGATCCAGACATCTTGGAGTTGAAATCCTCCATATGGAGTCAAAAGCCACCAAGGTGTAAAAAGAGTTTGTGGCTTAAAACTAGATAAAAGTCAATGTTGGGCCTCTGGCAGTAAAACACGTCACTGACACTAGATAGAAGAGGATATGACATCAGTTGGTGATTAAATGAGCATCAACATTTTTGAAATCAAGAAGTAGGCTACTCAGTGTTTGAAGATTTTAAAAAATGTAAAAACACAGTTCAACAACATATAGACCTAAATTTTACATCTGGATCAACCCTGACTAGTGTGGTGTAGCAAAGCTTGTGATATCCTCATACAGGACAGTGCAAAGTTCTTTATCAAAGCCAAAGTTCCAGATCTTCAGCCCCATCTGGTGAGTATTAATAGACTTATATTGCCATACAGACACTTTTGTTCCTGTAGCTCATCTGTTTGTCTCGGCAGACGGCCTCCACCCACCCTCACTGCCTCATATTCAACCTCAGAGCTCCCCGGCAGGCCAGCCTGTCAGGAGAGATTATCACCATTGGACACGCACTATTGGACAGCAGACTTGGATGGGCTGCTTCCGATTTTTATGATTGTTTTCCACTGATGGGTGGAGCAGGAGGACATGGGACAACTCAGGCCTCTGCAGCAGCAAAACAGACAGTAACTGAGCTATAGATACAGTAATACAAAATGATTTATAGGCTTTTGTCTATTTTCTTGTCTGTTCCTGAGTTGAACGTCCTCTCACCTGTTCCAGTGTTGAGTGTCCCAGGCGGCGCCTCATATATTCTAGTGACAGGGGTCCCTGCCGCCATCCTGTCTGATCCAGCTTTGGGGGTCTTAGCCAAAAACTCACTTCTTCCTCATCAGTTTCAGCTGACTCACAGTGATCATGATTTAGCTGACAGAAGCTGTATCATCAGACTTAACATGTGGGTAAATGTGATGCACTGAACAGAAGTTCAGCTTTGCCTCAAGCACATATTTTGTTTACTGTCATGTGAAAACACAATAATGATCAGAAATCACGAGCTCGAGCTCTTCAGAATGAGTTATTCCAACATTAACAGTCCTGACACTACTATCAGTCTAATGAGTGTGTGTGTGAGAGAGTGTGTGAAGTGACTCCTGCTCAAGCTTAATGTCCATCAAATGCTGTCTAAATCGTGAATCCTGATTCTTGCTGACATACTGACTGACAGACTTACTGATTGATTGATTGACCAATTGACTGACCAACTAATTGACTATTTCCACCACTGGTCAGTGGAGTATTGAGGAACAGTCAGTCCATTGAGATGCTCTGGTTTCCAGCTGCTTGGGAACTGTGGGGAGAGAGGGAGAACTTCCAATACACTGGGCATCACCTCCATTACAATGTCAACTACTTTCATCACACTAAATTACATTACTAAAGAGGCAAAGAAAAAACTCAAGATAAGACAGACTGGACAGAGATGGAGGGAGAGAGAGAGAGAGGTCAGAGGTTAGTAGGAGCCTATAACTGGTGACAAAAGCCTGGAATGATAACTTAGAGAAGTAAAGATGTCTCCTAACTTCCTCTCTGATGATTTCCAGTAAACACAGCTGAAATAACACCTCAGGTTTTGTATTTCATTTATGTGTTTGGGGCTTTTGTCAGAAGAGGTTACAGTAAAAAACTGGGATTTATATGTGTTGCAGAAAGGCTTTGACCTGGTTGTTTAAACATGTTCAGTTACAAACCTCTTTCTCATGAGGATCCATCTAACCTCAGGATGAATTACAGGGGTTGGGACCAATCTGTATCCTGGAGAGACTACTGGAAACTACAGAGACTGTTTTGGTTACAATATTGATGTGCAAAATTCCATTATAAATATTGGCAAGGATTGTTTACCAGCACGCTAGTTAGCTTTCAACGCTCTTCAGGCTGCAGCTTGTCGTTGGGTTGCCTTCTTTGCTGCTCTTCAGTTACATTATTTGACAGAGGGATGGCTCAGCCAAACACCTGATGAGTATTTCTTTTTGAATGTGTCAGCTCTTTTCCACACAGTTGCCAACAAAGACTTCCCAGATGGTTCTGTGTAACACACTACGATTTTAGATGAGACCTGTGCTTTTAATTTGGAGAGACACAGGCACACATGCACACAGACAGTGTGACGCATTGTGATATATTAAGTTGTGACACTGAATGGGAAAAATTCCCCTGTAAGGAAGTCTGCAGACTTGTATTCAAAAAAAAAAACAAAAAAAAAACAAAGGACAACATATGAACAATAAATGCAGCAGTTTACTACTTGGAGCCTCCTGTAAGATTGATGGGGGAAAGAATACACGTCAAAAAACTTTGAACCAGTGTCAACACCTAGAGCAATTGTTTGGAGGATATCCTCAATCAAGGCCTAGAGAGCACAATGAATAGTTGTCTCGCCGACAGAAACCCACCGCCCCCAACAACCTCAGTGAACTGCCTGCTGAGTGCTGGAGTGGAATGAATTGTATCTGCTCTGCTCCAAGCACAACACTCTAGTGACATCTGACCTTCGTTTCTTATTGAACAATGTCTACAGTGACTCCTGCCATTTTAAACATGTCACTCATCTGATAATGGCTTGTGAAGTAAAACTTGCAACGGTTCAGGCTGTACTGTGACCAAAGGGCAGAAGTTTTTGGACCTCTGTTTACAGCCACCTTTATCCTGGCACTTTTATGAAACTTATCTAACACACACACACACACACACAGGCACGCAAGTGCACACACACACACACACACCTCCAATGCAGTACAGCATGTAGTTGCCCTTTCATCTCAGAGAGTCAGGGACAAACTAATATGCTGGTTCCTGAATGTTACCACGTGTGAAATCAATCAATCATTTCACAATTGATCACTTGAACCACTTTTAAAAAAATACAATATGCTTCATAGAGACTGTGGTCCTGTAAAAAAAACAAAAAACAGGTCATTTGTAGAACAGGTTGATATGACCCATGGTTACCATATGCTTTGTTGCTAGGTGACATCTAGTGGTCATAGTTATTATTACAGGAGCATAGGCAAAACTGCAGTGATGTTGTAGACAAAGTCAATCAGAGGGAGGCAGTGGTGGATGAATGGGTGAACAAAACAGGGTAACATGATGTAGCAGAGCAGTCCTTAATTCTCATCTTGTTACCATGTCAACAAAAACCATCTAATGTTGAGGAAGGATGACTATTTCCCAAACCTAACCAGTCTAACCTTATAAGTTGGGTGGTTATGTAGAACATGGGTAGGTTTTTTTTTTTTTTTTTTTTTTTTTTTAAATCAAATCCCATAACATTGAAATGATAGTGTTATGGTAAATGCAGTGAATGCAACTGAATGTGAACATTGTGAATTGCTATAATATCAATAAACCAGATTTATTGTCAGAACACACACACAGACACTTGCTCAAGTGGCTCCATGTGTATGGGATCACAAATAAAAACTTCTCTATTGTTCTCTTAGCGTGCTCTAAAAACATTTATAGGTGACACTGGCAGTCTGATGATTTGATTGCTAAAGTAATGAATGGACTCTGACACACACTATTCTATAGCTATGATAACACAGCATTTGATCAATGAATTGATGGTTTAAATTTTTGTGACTATAATCATAAACAGTTTTATTGTTATGTTGAAAACATCCTGGGTTTGTACCATTTTTTGACACTTACTTAATTAACACTTTTTCATAGAATAAATAATATGATGACAAAGCACTTGGAAGATACTGGTGTTGTAGTGTGACATCTAGTGGCAGTAAATATAATGTATATGACTCGGAAATTCAGTTTGAAAAGCCAAATGTTTGACCAGATAAAGATTCATTTTTGTGTATTTATGACTCCACACCTGGTTGAATTTAACTGTGATATTCAGTTTTTAGGCTTAGAGTTTTGATTTCTTTGTATATGTGGATTACTTGAGTTGTTACTTATTTTCACTGTTGTATATATTGGCACTTTTTACATGGAGATCTGTGCTTGAGTGGAAAAAGAGACAGAACTGCTTCAACCAGAGACTTTATGCAACCTTAAATTAAAAGGTCTAATGCTTAGATGAGATAAAGATCAACTTAGTTTTCATGACTCTGCGCCTGGTTTCAGCCTTCATGTCTACCCTTACTCTGAGTTACTCTAATGATTAATTCCCATATAATGACGGGTCAACCTGCTTTATTTTGCTTCAACTTTACTGTTGTGTTATTGATAAAAACACTATGTTGTAAGTTTATTTTGGAAGGGCAAGTTTTATTTTGAAACAGAAAACTGCATGTAAGATCATGTGACTTACGCTCATAGTCAGGGGCTAACTTGCTCATAACTAGGAAGTGAGGAAAAGTATGCTCCAGAGATGCTGTTAACAATTTCATCCTGTTGAATCTGCCTGCATCTTATGCCCTTTAATGGCATCGTTGGCCTTAATATATTTATGTTGTTAACGAGCGCAGATGATTATTTTTGTGATAATGTTACTTTTGAGAAGTTTATGCAGGGAGTCTGTGTCGTCATTATAGTTTGACTACTCCACCACGACTGCTGTTAAAATTCATGTAAATGTGAATAAATAGTTGATAATACACTAAATAATAAATAATAATGAATAAGCTATGTTAAAATACAGTGGTTTACAAATAAACAAGTAATAAATACATTAAAGGTAACAGTTTAAAACAAGCTGTTTAGTTCATTGAGGAATCAGTATATTTACATCGTTTGTGTGTGTGCAAGCATAAAAAAGAAGCAATTTTATGTGTATTCATTGTATGTTTTGTGTGTTTTAGTTTTACTCTTTCTCACGTCAATAAACCTGTGGACAACGGACAACTCTTCAGAGTCGTGATGTCAGGAAGAAGTTTTTCTGTCTGCCAAAGTGTATCACACTACTTATACTGAGAGCAGAATATTTACCCTGTTTACACATCATGTCACAGTATCCCCTGATGATTAAACTACTACAAGTTGTGATTAATACCATTATATGAAATTTTATTTTTCTGTTATTCTTTGCAAATTTCTTCACATTACAACATAATCATTTTATCACTGATGATATGTAGATTAAAAATTTACATTAAGGGGTTACATACATTCATACATACGATGCGCTGAATTGCTATCTTATATTCTATCTATCTGTTATACTACAAAAAGAACAATAAACAAATAATACACATGCATATTGATGTGAAAAGTGAAACAACATATTGAAGCATAAGCTAGGGAAATGTCACATTATATTGAGGTAACCAGTGAACAGTGTACACTATCACTCCTATCATTCCATTTCTTGCAAATATTTTACAGGCAATTGTATATATTATGATGGAAAAACATTTCTACCATTAATACTCAATTTTGGGAATACGGCAGGACAATAATAACAAGACAGCACTTTAATGGATTATTCACTAACAGACACATGTAGATGTTAGTATTTAGCTCAATGCATCACTGAGCTCAAGTACTATCTGACAGATCTGCTGGCCTGGGTGTTGTTTCACACTTGAAACTGGTGAAACTTGGTGAAACTTCACACTGGACTTGTTGCTGCTGTGGCTTGTGCTGCTCCTCTTGCTGATCTTGCTGCTGTAGCGGTTGTTGCTCCTCTTGCTGACCTTGCTGCTGTAGCTCTTGTTGCTCCTCTTGCTGACCTTGCTGCTGTTGCAGTTTTCCTTTTCTCCATTCATAGAATTTGAATGCTGCAGTTCCCAAAATTAATATAATCATCAGTATGAATCCAATGCCCTAAACCAGAGACAAAGCAAGAAACACTGTCAAATGAAACTAAGCATTATTCCATTTTTTTTTTTATTATAGACAAATCAAATTATCATTAACCCTCTGGCCCACAGGCAGGCCCAGTATGCAATAGAAGCAATGGCACCAGTGGGTTTATGGACACTAGATTGTTCCTTACCTGAGACACAGAATACCATCTGTGTGTTTTGATCAGTAATTCCTCTGATGAGTTGTTGTTGGTTGGTTCACACCATCTCAGACGATTAGTTTTGTCTATATATACAAACCTGCCTGACCATTCTGTTTTTGCACAGGCAAAGTAACTACCATCAAAGAACACCAGGATTTGCCACACAAGCATCTGAACAAAGCAGAGCATGAGAGTGTCTTGGTTACACTTTTTGATGATGCAAATCAGGACAGATGCAGTCACTGCAGGGACAACAAAAACTGCACTGGCAAGAAGAGCACTCCAAGAAGGATTGCAAGGACAAGCAAACTCCATCTCCACTAACTTCTCCAAAGCAGTGAGGATGAGGGTGCAAACCACATTTGATGCAACAGGACTCTTTGCAACTTCACTCTTCAATGCAGACATCCATTTTACTCTCCCAGCAGCACATACTTCTGCATACAGAGAAAATGAGAACATGAGAAGTTGAGGAGACATTGAACTCATCAGGATTCACAAATGTTGGTAAACCGAAATGGCAACATAGTGTTGCATCTGGTCAAAAAGCGTAGATGGCTTAAAACTAGATGAAAGTCGAGATCACAATGCCTGTAAATGCACAAAGAGGAAATGACACTTGGCTGACGCATTATGTTTATCTGAGTATGTGTAAGGATGTTTAAATAACAAATGCATGATTTATAAACATAATTATTTTGTTCAACATCAATTTAAGTTTTATTTCTGTCACTTCAAAGGGAAGATCTGAATGTTAGGGCTCAAGTAAAAACTTCATGAGACAGCGCAAAACTAATCTCATCTGTTATATTGTAAGTTTTGGGTTTTTTTTAAAGGTTTTTTATTTAAAGTTATGAAATGAAGGTTATTCCACAAATAAAAACAATATAATACAAAAAACAAACCTACCATGCACAACTGCCTGCAAATTACCCATCCTTTTCTCAGCTGCTCAGTTTTGTGTGGTTTAACAATGTTCCCCACGCCCTGTACTCTGTACTCTGCACTTTGCACTTGGTTACTTTCATTCTTGTAGGTGTGGTTCCATGCAGCAACGTTAGGGAGGTGCATGTGCAGCAGAAAGCAACACATGCCACAGCCTCACAAGGTGTTGTTGTGTTGATATGTTGAGTAAAGATGGATGGGAATTGCTCAAACAACCTTTGTTTCAATCTGTGCAGAGGCTGCATCTACAAGTGTTGATGGGTGGAAAATGTTCAGACAATATCAGGATTAACTCAGTTATTCTTTCTTTCTTTCTTTCTTTTTTCATCACTCCACTGAGATATTACTTCTGAGTCACACAGTATTCACCTTTATTTCTGTGCAGAGGCTGCATCTGTGTTTATACATGTAGCAGAACAAAGATAATATTTAGGTTTTTCATCCTGGGCATTATGAAAACATCAATATGTATATAGTTGTCAAGCTATATTCTTGACATGAACATTTTTTTTGCCCTTATGATTTAGCAAAAAACCAACTCAAGTGATTTTACAACCAACAGCAGGTTCTGCACCATGACCTCAATAAAAGTTGACCTCGGCAGGTTTGTGAAAAGATTTCAAGGAAAAACCTTTAGCTAGAAAGTTTTAGAGTGATTTACTCTCAAAATCCTTTGTGAATCCAGACCTTACTTGAACAGAAATCCAATGTGGCCTTTAATTTTCTTTCTTTAATCATTCCATGCATGCATAAGTTAGACAGCCTTCCTAATGTTTGAACTGTTTTATCTTGATTTCCTTCCTTTTGTGTCTAATGTAGGCTAGTTGGCCTCAGGCTAATGTGTCAGCCTACAGCAGTGTTCAATTAAGCTACTCTTGCCTCCTTCGTGTATTTAGTGTCTGTGTTTTTCTTTGTGTTTGTCTGTGTCTGTTCTCATGCTCCAGTGTTCCCCAGTTATCATTCATTCTCATCTTGTATAGTTCCTCTGTTTGCCTTCATGCTCTCCTTTCTACTTTTTTGAGTTCTGCTTATTGATCCTGCCCTTTTCTTTCTTTTTTTTGGCTTGATTGTCTGCATTTTCCTTTTATACCACTTCACTTCTATTTCTTTTCACTTTTCAACTGACTCTCTGCATGTCCTGCTCCTCCTCTGATCCAGATCACCTGACACGAAAACAGTTGAAAAGACTGTATCTGTAAATTCAAAAACCAAACTACAAAGCTGTAAAACCGAAGAAAGTAAATATTCAAATTGAGACAAACTGAAATGTGACTTCTCGGTTGATGTTCTGAACTGCACTTTTGCGGTGTTTGTCCCTCCACGGCACCCGTTACAATTCTCGGAGACGTAGCTGCCTGTTGTCTGCCATTTTGTCTCTGATACAGCAGTGATTACACACTGGCACAGACAAACCGGCGACGGAGGGGGCGAGAGCCGTTGGCCTGACAAAAGTCAGCTTGTTGGGAAGCATTTCGGTCTTCGAGGTGACCAAGGGGGTAAATATCCACTCTCGTATTTTCTCTGCTGTTAACACCGCCTCGTATTCCCTGTGGAAATGTATGAGCTCCTGTGCTAACCGGGCTAAGGTTAGCAGGCTAGCAACCAGGGCCCACCTCGAGCCGATAAGTTTTCAACACCTGCTTACCCCGAAAAGAGAAATTACAGTTTCATAGTCATTGGAGATGTAGCTATCTCAGCCACTGCCTGAAACTAATTACTCAATACTCAAAATCTTACTTTGTTTTATACGATTGTCTGCAGAGCGTTAACACACGGGATGATTCAGAATAGCTTTTTATTGCCAAGTAGTCGTTAGACCTACAAGAAATTTGATTGTGTACAGTGCAAAGCACAAGAGAGAATGAAAATTAAATCAAAACAAAATATAAATGAAGGCACATTGAAGAAGAGAGTATAGTACAAATATATGTATATATGTTGAAAGATGAGCAGTATGTTACTTAAATAAATGTAGAATTATAAATTTTAACATAAACTGGTTCAAATAACTTATGTGACCAACATTTTACTTTCACTTAGATAATGACAGTGGCAGCTTTTGTGGAAGTCAAATTTCATTGATGGTAATATTAACTAGGTGCTCTAACAAAATAATGGGTATTAAAGGAAGGAGCTGATCTGAATAAGATATTCACAGATGCCACAGTGATGGATTAAAACAATTAAGTATTCAGCTATTAACTGAAACCTAGACTTGTGAATTTATTTCACACAGGGGTGACCCACTGAAAGAGAATAGACATTATTGCAGTTGATATTAAACGTGGTACCATGCACTGGTGAGTGGGTAGTTTATACAGTAGCTCAAGTTACGTGACTTGAAGTTGTATAGAATAAATCTTCATGGTCAGTGTGTCAGTGATTGGAGAAGCAGGTGGGTGTGCCTGCACAATGTGCTTCTGTGGATGGGGCCCTTGTGGGCTTCTATGCAGTCTCTATTGTGTTACCTGGCTTGGTACAACATGGCAGAGTTGTGGTTGAATAATCTGGTGGAAACTCATTTTTGCCACCTCTGTCATGCTGGAGCTTGTGAACATTCCTGAAAATAAGGGCACAATATCTGAGCTTAAGCCTCAGCACCCCCCTCACCAGTCTGGTAAAAAGCCTTTCATCTGAACTACCACAAAGAAACATCTGGTCCAACACACCTGGATCCTTACGTCAAGTTCAGTCGAGTTCAGCTTAATCCTCCTGTATTGTTTTACAGATAGAAGATTTATTTGTGAGTGTCAGAAAGGGTCTGACTGTAAAAGTTACATCTCAGTACTTGCTGTGTATTGTCTAAATTTGTCTACATCTAAACTACATCTCAAGACACTTGAGTGCCTCAGTGTCACTATGCTATCTGAAGTAATCATTTTATACTGGCTGGTGTTCACTCACTCTGTGAAAGACACGATGGTAGTGGCAGTTAAAGGTTTGTTAGCATTAGCTAGACTTCCAGAAGCTAGTGTTACATCATCATGGTCAACTGAGGCATGAACCAGCAGATGACACATGATATTTCTGATAAAACAATATAAGGCAATATCAAACAACTGGTGTTGGGATTTAAGGCTTTTTTTGTATTTCATGTTTATGTAAATATGTGGAGGGAGACAGTGCACATACCAGTGGTGATGGTACTGCCACACTGTGATGTAGCAGGGTGAAGTAGGATTTCAGTATCTCTAATCTTTGATTTGCTCTGAACTTCTTTGTTAGCTATTCCACCGTGCCCCTGGTGCCCCCCCCTTCCCCCTTCCCCCGTCCTCAAACAATCCCCCTTCCCCCCTCCCACTCCCAAAAAAATCCCTGGCCTGCTGGGATCGACCTCCCGTGTGTTCTCCCTTCGCCCCATCTTCCGCTGCTCCACCCACCCTCCCTGTACTCCAACCGTTCTCCGCTGCAATAAGATCCCCCCACAACATCCGCCAAGCTGTCGGACATGTCAGGACCCGTGCCGAGCCGGGCCCGTGTGTACACTGAGGTCAACACTCACCGGCCCAGGGAGTACTGGGACTATGAGTCCCATGTGGTTGAGTGGGGGTAAATATCTTGGTTGACCATCATATACACATACCTCTTGCAGGATGCCAACCCGGATGATATTTAATTGTTTTTTTTTTTTTTAATTATTCCTCCACAGAAACCAGGATGACTTTCAGTTGGTACGGAAGCTAGGGCGTGGCAAGTACAGTGAAGTTTTCGAGGCAATCAACATCACCAATAATGAGAAAGTTGTCGTGAAGATATTGAAGGTAAATCTCAACAAAGACAGGGGTCTGGACTGAACCAGTAGCTTTGATTGAATGATAAGACTCTGTCCCTGGTTACATCTAACTATCTCATCCTTTTTCCTTTAGCCTGTGAAGAAAAAGAAAATCAAACGGGAGATCAAGATTTTGGAGAATTTGCGCGGAGGCCCTAACATAATCTCCCTTATCGACATTGTGAAAGACCCTGTAGTAAGTAAAGAATAAGAACGCTTCAATCTTCTGTGATGATTGTAGCAAATGCCATGTCTTGATTACATGTTATTTTGTGTGTTTTCTTGATGACATGTTATGTACCAAACTGTTCAAACGGTTCTGAAATATGATTACTGCACCGATAGCGTGGTGAGACCACCACCTGTGCAAGCTTATCGATTGCACTTGGGTTGGAGAAGTATGTGTGTGTAAGTACTCGGCAAGCTATGGCTCTAAATTAGAAGCAGCTAAAGCAGTGATACAGTCTTGTATTCCTGTGTTGTGCCAGGGCTTTTCCCAAAGAATTGAACAACAGTGCACGGTTATTGTATTATGATATGTCACTGCCATCATAAGCATTTAAAATCAATATAACTTCTATGTCCTTTTGACTTTTAAAGAGAGCAGATAGCTGGATGGCAGTCCTAGTGAAATGATAGTAATACAACTGGACAAAAAAAGGCAGCTTTAAACAATGTCATCATAACAAATTGAATGATTTTTTTTTTAATGGTTACTGGGTGTTCGGGGCCAACCTTATGAACACAAAGGTCTGACAGAGTTGACTGATCGAGTTAAATCATTGGTCAAACACATGCCATGCGACTGAGTCACTATGCCCCTACCTTTGCTCATTTAGGGGTGAGCAGAGTGTTAAAAACACCTGGCAACCTCCTGAGCATAACTCAACTACCCCCCCATGAACCAGAGTCACCTGCAGATGTTAAAGTGTGTGGAACCTTCTCGAACCGCTGGTAATTACACAAGATGGTGTTCAGTATAACCTTATAGTTGCATAAGACGTTAAAAAATTTCATTTTGAAAGGTTAGAGGCTGTTAACCAAATGATTGTTAAATCAAACAGCTAGTGTGGTAACTGCAGCTACCCCCACCAGTCTTTGGGGTTCTTCTCTGACCTCAGATGGTCATTAGTGGTGGTGGTGGTAGTAGTAGTGCTAGTAATAGTTATAATCAATCAAATATTTGAGTTCATTAATGAGCCACCTCCTAGCTGAGGAGTTGAAATAGCCTGATGACTGTGGGAACAAAGGATCTCCCAGTCCTGCAGTGCAGTGAGATCAGACATTGGCTGCTGCTGTTGCTGCTGTTCTCAGCCACAGCTTCTCTAGCTTGATCACCTTCTGATTGTTCAGACAAGTAAGGCAGCTTTAATGTATTACTTGGGCCCTGGCAACCTTAGATCAATAGCATAGTAAATAGATAGTTGTTAGTTCACACTGTAAACAACAAAGTATCTTTTGTGTATGAATGGTCAACAGTTCATTGTCAAAATGATTAGCTAGGACTTGGATCAACCTAACATTAGATTCAGCAACGAAAAGTTTTGTGTTGGAGATGTGAATAAATCTAATTTACAATAAAAGGGAGATATATTGATACCCTATGTAGCTACATTTAACCTTTAATCAGCAATGAAGCTGTTTAGCCTGTTGTTCTGAATCAACCAAAAAAGAGACATTTCAATTGCTGGAATTTGATTGCCTAGTGACAGACAATATCTGACCTGAAGACTGTTCAAATTGGCTGCATTTCCATGCTTACTCATGTCTTCTGAATATGAATGGACATATTGAAATGTAGCCATAGTGTTGCTTACAGTGTGGCTGTCTAGTTCGTTCATACAGAGTTCCATTAGTGCCATGACTTATTAAAGTGTTATGTCTGTGTCTGAACCAAAGCAGACAAATGTATGGGTAGACAGTGTTGATTGAGACGGCAACATATTAAAAGTACGCCTGTTATATTTTGCAGTCCCGGACACCTGCTTTGGTATTTGAACATGTCAACAACACAGACTTCAAGGTAGGAACTGAACTTTCCATCATCTTATCAGCATTTAGCGTGTGAGACAGTGGATACCTCCTTTCTTGGCATACTAGTGGTTTTTCTGTACACGTGTGTGTATGTGATGGAGGAAAATAAAAGTCCAGTGATATGTCTTCGGTGCCAGAAAGTCAACCATTTTCTGGTTCTATCCTCAGTCACTGGCACAGTCCCATGAACCAGTGCTGTGTGGTGTCTGACTGTTCCATGAAGGCCTGCTGTCAGGTAACTGTTGGAAATTACAAGAGAAAGACTAATAATTTTGCTTTGGTTTCCAGCAACTGTACCAGACCCTAACAGACTATGACATCCGTTTCTACATGTACGAGATCCTCAAGGTGAGTCCTTCAGCTGCCTCTTGACTCATAAAGTGTAACCTCTAAACGTCCTGAGGCGGGTGAAGCATCAAATCCTCAGATACATGCTGAATATCTTTGATAGAACTTATTGTTGTTTGACTATTTCTTTGGGATTTTCATTCCTTCCTGTGTACAAAAAGCCTCACCTCGTGTTGCTCAGTTTTTTTGTTGCTGCTGTGGAAATAGTGGGCTGAAAATCTTTTGACCAACAATGACTTCTGCTCTTTTTCTATAGGCCCTGGACTACTGCCACAGCATGGGAATTATGCATAGAGACGTGAAGCCTCATAATGTAATGATTGATCATGAACACCGCAAGGTCAGTGATAAAACACAATCACTGTGCACCCACGTCCAAAACAAAGAACATCTGAATTATTAAATATAACTTGTAACCAAGGTTGATCGGTTTTGTTGTGTAGCTTTTTGTTTGCCTTGTTGCTGTATATTCTTTATTTATCCATAATTCTGTATTTGGACTTATTCATTCAGTGAGTGTTCATTTACTTTGCTGTGTTAAACATTAATACAGGAGCTGTCTAACTGCTTTGTTTATTTTTCTGCAGTTACGCCTTATTGACTGGGGTCTGGCAGAGTTTTACCATCCGGGACAGGAGTATAACGTGAGAGTCGCCTCCCGCTACTTTAAAGGACCTGAGCTCCTGGTGGACTATCAGGTATGCCCGCGGGCTAGAATGCTTCAGGTGGATTGGGCATATTTTAATCATGTCACAGTTGTTGGTTAATATCCCTCTGTAAGTCCCTTTGCGATGGTCCCCATCTATCAGTTACACACAATTTGAAACACAGTGGCTCAGCTTTGACTGTTTTAGATATACAGTTGCGCTGAATTGCTGCCTTGTTCTTGCTTGTTAAATTTGGGAGGAGGTAGTGGTGCAGCGGATCACGGTTGATCCGTGATCCGAACAGATCACTGTCCACGGTTCAGTATGCAAGTGGTCTGCGGTTCGTTCAATGAGTAAAAAAAAAAAAAAAAAGTTGTGTGTGTAATGTGGGAACACGTAGGCACACCGCCCCAGCCGAATAAATGGGCAGTTTAAAAGAGTCCACTCGTATATTTAAAGCTGCAGCTGTACATCGCGCACAACAATAACACAATTATTCATTTTTCAACATGTTTGATAACCATCCCCACCCCCCTACTTATCCATTGTGGATGTAGTACCTACACTGGGTCTGGTTTGTAGGCAGGGGCACTGGTGTAGGAGCTGAGCAGTATCCACCTGGCGCAGTAGGGAAAAAATGTTTTAGCCACTTGGTCATCTTGAAACCAGATTTCAGTTCCTTTGAGGTTTTTCACTGTGTGTTTCAGATGTATGACTACAGTCTGGATATGTGGAGCCTTGGCTGTATGCTGGCAAGCATGATTTTCAGGAAGGAGCCCTTTTTCCATGGCCATGACAACTATGACCAGGTAAACACCAAGCAGGGTCCAAACTTCATCTTCAGCCCTTCAGCAGCTGATACGATGTATTCAGAAAGTCTTTAATCCACACTGACTGCCTCATGATGACAAAGTCAAAATATAATTTGAAAGCTTTACAGTTATTGTACTTATGTAAAACTGACTGATGTTTTTGCATCAGTTTCACAATCAGTGAAAATGTTCCTTTCCATCTCTCATAACCTGAATACCAGAGTATGTGATACTAACTGGCTTTTTAAAATGGAACCATGTGAACACAGGATTTAATTATCCTGGTGAATAAAATCAGTACATATCAAAATGCACATGCCTGGTTGGCGACCACGCAGTCTTATATGTGAGATGACAGCCTGTTTGTTTTCCCTGTAGTTGGTAAGAATAGCCAAGGTTCTGGGAACTGAAGACCTCTACGACTACATTGACAAGTACAACATCGAGCTGGAACCTCGCTTCAACGACATCCTGGGAAGGTGAGAGCTTGTTGCTGCAGTAGCCTCACGATGATGGTGTCATGGCTGTTCAGGCTTTTGTTTTGTACTATTCTTAGCATTTACAAAAGAGAGGAAGAGCAACAGTGGATTCAGAAACTCCTCAGACCTCTTCACTTCTTTCACATTTTGTTAAATTGCAGCCTGATGCTGAAATAAAAAGTCCTTCATTAGTTTACTCGCAGTTGTGTCAGAATGACAAGATGAAAATGGATTCTATTAAAAGGAAAATGTGAAATATTACACAGCATCAATAGGACATAAGTATTAGGGTTAGGGTTCAGACCATTTTTTTTGACACTTGAAATTGTCCTAGTCTTTGCTCTGTCAGTTTGACTGTCACAGTTTTGTCTCTCTAAAAGACTGTGCTTCCACTTTTGTCTTTTTAAAATGACGTTAGAATTGAGTGTTAATTTTGTTTTTCTCACACAGGCACTCGCGCAAGCGGTGGGAGAGGTTCGTCCACAGCGAGAACCAGCACTTGGTCAGCCCCGAGGCTCTGGATTTCTTGGACAAGCTGCTGCGCTACGACCACCAAGCCCGACTGACCGCCCACGAGGCCATGGATCACCCATACTTCTGTGAGTCCTTTTAAACAGCCAGTGATCACAAGCATGAAAATCAGCATGAGTATAAGGAAGACAAAATTAATTATGTATTTACACTTGTTGTCCCCGAAGTCCCCATTGTGAAAGACCAGTCTCGTGTGGCCGGATCAGCCAACCTGCCCAGTGGGAACACAGCTGTCAGCACAGCCAGCATGATCACTGGTGAGAACACACACACATTTATGCTGCAGCGAATCAGTGAAATGTTTATTTAGTCCACAAACTGATGATGTTCATATGATACTACCTCTAACAGAAATGTGATCCATTTTTAAGATTGAGATTCTCACTGCAAAGTTGAATTTCAATATATTGGACAATTCTGTAAGCACAGTCTTGGTGATACAGCTAGCCAACTGATCTTTTTGTTGAGAGAGCAGTTGCCTTCCAGCTTTCAGTTTTGCTTTTCTACCAACTCATTATGAGCCTAACCACAGCAAAGTTGTGTAAGACGGCAGCAAGAAAGATGAAAATACCCCTTTTCTGTTTCTGATTGAACAGATGACTTCAGTTGTTATTTGCCATTTAATTTTATTTTATTAGACTTAGAATGAAGTTCAGTAGTTCAAAAAGGTAATAGTTAATACAAGTTTATAAATGATAGAATATAAAAGGAATATATGGAGACTAGTATCAACTGGTCACAATGTTGCAACTGTAACAATGTTGCACACATATCAATGCATAAATAGACTTAGTGTTAATTGTCTTGACTGTAATAAAAAGTAAAAGTTGCTTGTTAAAATGGAGCCTACACCAGGGTTGTGCTAGTTTTTAACTGCTCTCTGTTGTTGCCTTTTCCCAGGTATCTCTGCCTTGCCAGCGTCCACTGCCCTGGGCCCTCTCACTGGCACACCGGTCCTGTCTGCTGCCACCAATGTCCTGAGCACCCCGGTGCCCGCTGCTGCTGGTGCCCCACAGTGACACCCAGTGACACACATCTAAATCCACACTCACCCCTCCTCTTCTCTCCCACCTCCAACACCACCCGGCTCGGGTGAAGAACCAGACAGGTGCCATTCTGCAAGCCCCCCCCCCCCCTCCCCCAAACCACCACCACCACATCCCGTCTAACTCAGTGTGACCGTGCCTCGCCAGCCCCCCCAGCTGGAAGACACTGTCGACTATTAAAAAAGAAAGATTTTTCTGCATTCCTTTTCTTCCTCAAATGAACGTGTTAACCTGACATCTGAAATGAATGTTCTGTGTAACTGAAATATACAGGTATTCCCTCCATTCACCCACAAGCTGTAGTTTATACACGGGTGTGTGTTTGTGTGTGGTGAGTCTGGGAGTGAGCGTCGTCCTGAGCTGATTTTTTGGTGTCACCACCCCCACCCCTCCCCACCTGTGTGTGTTTTTAGTTTGGATAGTAATGCACTGGTCAGTACGTACATCAGCAGAAGGTAAAAGAAAGATGTCGGCCATCAGGACCAAAAGGAGCACATCCTGTGTAGTTTACTACTGCAGCATTGTCAAAAACAAGATCTGATGAAAACACTTTATTTACCTCCCAAGACGAGTCTTAACCACCATGTCACAGCATTTTGGAAGTGTTTGGTGCTGTCCTGTGCTCCAGCTGTATGTGAACGCAATGACACTCGAACACTTTCTCTGCCTGAGTAGTCTTGTCTTGCCTTTTTTTTTTTTTTTTTTTTAAACCACACCAGATTACCAGTCTTCTTTTGATAATGCGACTCCCCGTCATGTCATCTATTATTAAACTGTTTTGTATTGAAATGTTGTGGACTGCTGGATAAGGTTCATTACCATCAGAGTGGTTCGATCGACTCTAGTGTTGTACTCTGATCCCTTAAGAAACCAGGTAAAGTTCATTCAGGTTCTCAAAGAAAGTTTCTCAAATGTGCTGCTTTTCCAGACCCTTGCACTGCTTCAAGTGGCTTTTCTTGAATTACTCCAAGACATAACCAAAGTTTACCAAGATGGCTGGAAGAAGAGACTCAAACCTAGTTTTATTTTGTAGGAGTTATGGTGAAGCCTAGACGCAGGTTGATAACGTGGGTTGTAGTGGAAAAAGACAGCAGCATGACACAGTAATCATCTGCAGGTGACTGAAGAGCTATTTAGTGTTGTGACATGGGTGAGCTTAGTTATGATTAATACAGTGTATTGGCTTTCACCACCGTGTTGAGGGACGTATTGAAGTTGAAATGTTTAATAGCACTTGAAGCGTAGCGTTTTGCGCAGTGTTTTAGTGTCAGAGTTTGAGAATATAAGTTTTAGACCCTGCAGTACATACGCATACTTTTTTTTTCCATTTCAAAACCTTAAAATGCAAATAAATCAGAAAATGTATACGTTGACCTGTGAACAGAGCAGTTCGAGTCCCTACATCACTGTATATATTTTTATGTTCCTATGTAGAAGACTAGTATTTGAAAATATTTGTGTAAATAAACACGTGTTTTATTTATCAGGTACATCTGACTGATTTATATACGTCATGGTCGTACAGGCCACTCTTTGCACACACACCTACCACACTACAAAGTTACAAATTGCACATGATCACTTTTAAAAGGATGCTTTTTAAGACTCAAGACGTTTGCACGGGTTTTTTTTTTTTTTTTTTAAATATCTTTTCATACATTTAGTTTTAAACCCAAATGCACTCAGTTGTTATTACTGCAGGTGTCGCTCCTGCTCATAAGTTTGATGTAAATGAGAAACTCAGTGTTACTATTAAGCTTTACTTTGAAAAGCTCTGTGGCAAGTAAAACTTAACTTGAATGTAGTTCTGCAGTTAGTGCAGTGAGAGTGGGTCCAGAGATACTGTTCTATCATCAACTACCATCAGCTACTACTTGACGCTGAGTGAAATAGATTAGATGAGGACCCTTCGCTCAGCAAAAAGAAAAACATACCTCTCTCCTTTTTTACATTATAATTCTCATGCAGTACCTCAGTCTGCATTACTCTTACCTTGGTGCACCTTGGCAAGTGTATGATAATAGAAATAGCTCTGTGTTGGCCTTAAACATTAAAAAGATTAAATATATATATATATATATGAAAAAATGAGTACTTTTACTATTTTACATTTTAGCTTTTAATACTTTGGTACATTTTTCAGCATAATGTCTTAATTTATACACTGGTCCTCCTCCAGGTACCGGTTTATTTCACACCCCCTGCATGTCTTTTAGACTACAAGCACATTGAATATACACCAAACATCTTTCCTGAGCAGGATGAGATTAATTTATATCGTGTGTGTACAAGTGTGTATTTCTGGATCACAGAAACACAGGCAGCCCCAGTGGCTTCTTCATTCAGAGGGTCAGCGTGCTTCACTGTTGATGGCTCTACAGTTGCCCTGTTTCAGTTTGTCTAATGGGTTAAGTGCTTTGGGTAAATAAACACTCAGCAGATGCCGGAGGTGATCACACCTGAACCTTCTCTGTGGAGCAAATGGCTTCCAGATTGACTGGTGCTGATGGAGGGAGGGCAGGACAGACTGCTGCAAAAGGGCCAGAGGGTCATTAAAGACAAACACAACCTCTTGACACATCAGACTGGGGCACCAGCAGGCCCCTGGGCCTCCAACTCAGTTGTACTAACATCAGCGACCTGTAGAGGACATGGTTTCACTCATAAAGCAGGACACCATGGTGTTTTACCGCTCTTGGTCAGCCAGTGACATGACCCCACTGCACTGTCTCTCCCCCTGCACCACCTCCACCTCACAGTTTGGAGCCGTAAATACTTCACTCCCCCCTTGAATCAACTTAAAGGAATGTCGTTAAATGCCTGTTGAGTTGATTAAAGTACTAATGGATGCGTGCTGAGTGGTGGAATATGTGTCGGGGAGGATGTAACAGTGGTAAACAGGGAAAACTCATATCTTTTACAGATACAAAATTAACATTGAAATAAATCACCCACATTTCCTTGTCAGCCTCTAATGTTTCAGCACAACCACTGAACTGTTACTGGAGTTTTGTCACTAAACTGTTTGGTGTACTCATGATATCAGAAGGCAGGATGTGTGTTTTATCTCTGTCACAGCAACATCAACACATGGATGAATCCTAACCCTATTTGACAAGCTAACTGCTAACCTGCTGCTCACCTGGGAACATGCTGGTACCTACCTCACAGGGCGGTACATTGGTAGGGTGGTTAGCACTGTTGAAGGTTCTGGGTGCAGTTCCTAGACCTGGGAAATTTTCTGTGTGGAGTTTGCATGTTTTCCCTGTGTCTACATGGGTTCTGTCCGAATACTCCAGCTTCCTCCCACAGTCTAAAAACACGCACAGTAAGCTGACTCTTAATTGTGTGGTGTGCATGTGAGGGTGTGACATAGTTTGACTCTATATGGGGCCCTGTGATAGACCAGTGACCTGTCCAGGTGAACTCTGCCCTCACCCTGTGTCAGCTGGGATTGGCCCCAGCCCCCCCTGCAGCCCTGCCCAGAGGAGCCGTACAGCCAATGGATGGATGTAACTAACTAAAAGCAACCAGACCTTTGTTCTATATGTTGTTTAGTTATGTTCTTACATCTTCCCAAAATTTTCCGCAAATTCTCAAACCTGTGAAATGTGTGACTGTAATGCTCCATGTCATTTGGTCTCTTGTCAGTGATGTCATATCCCCCTATGATCATGTGTCAGTGTTGTGTTTTCCTGTCAGAAGCTCATCACTGACTTTTATCTAGTTTTAAACCACAAACTCTTTGAACACCTTGGTGGTTTTTGACTCCATGTTTGAACCAGATGAAGGATTTTAGTTGTCAGATGCCTGGATCTGAAGTTATCAGATTAAAAAGCTGTGTAAATGTTAGACAGCTTAGTTCCCAGCTGCTGGAGACGTCCTGTCCTGTGTGTCCACTGAGGAGCACTGATGAATCAAAGTGGAACTGCTTTATTCTTTTACTGGTTATTATCAGTTTGTCATGGAGAGGAGGACACCACTGTGGATTGTTCAGCTGCCGGTAAAATGTCTGTTTCTCAAATTTCAGCAGTCTCAGTTTCTAGGTAGTCTGGGCCACTATGTGCTCACTGAATGAGTTTAGTCTTTTTGTTTTGTTTTGTTTTTATTCAGATAGCTGTAATGAGAGAACCAAAGGAGATGACATGTGGGCCACAGGTCAGACTGGTGTGCCAAGGTTCAAAGATGCCTCAAATGAAACTTTTTAAATCAACTTTGTCAAGAGGTTTACACACACACACACACACACACACACACACACACACACACACACACACACACATATGAGTGAAATGATCAATGCAGTGAGTTAGTGTTTCCACCTTGAACTGCAATGACAGCCTCAGCCAGTTTCATATGTAACTTGCAACCCTTGTATATAGACAATGTGAATTTTCATCAGCACAGCCACCAAACACTGTCAGCCACTGACAGCTACAAGCTAACAAACAGTATAAACAATTAACCGCGCTGACAGTCTGATACGTCTTTGATTTGGGTCACAACAAACTTTTCCAAAGCTCCATTGTCTGGCTCTGACTGAGGCTCCAACATGTGGCTGAGTCTCCCTCATGTTGCCTCCTCTACCCATCATGATGCTCTTTGCTCTTTCACCTGTCAACCTGGAGCAAGCAGTGTCAGTGGGCGTCTCTTTCGTTCTGGAAAAATCAGGAACACAGTGCTTCAGACTGCAGGCTGTCATACTGCATGTATTTTAGCTGCAGTGAAGCACAAAATATCATATTTGCATTACTGGTAGTTTTAGATTTTTACACAATCATACATCTGTGTTGGTACATCTGCACTTCTTCACTGCTATTGCTCATTTGTGTCAGGTTTTGAAGAAGACTGGACCCAAAAATGCAGATGCAACTGAACTTCAAAATAAAACAGGAACTAAGGACAAACCATGACAATTTAAAATATGGAAACACAACATTTATTTTACTTTACTTTACCTTGTTTTAAGAGATTAAAAAAACAACCTTAACTAGCAGCCATACAAACATGCTACACCTCAAAATACAGCATTTGACAAAATACCAAACATACAACAGGTACATTTTGGGGTCGGACTGGTGGCCATAGCAACTAAAGTTAAGCTAAAAGACATACTGCAAAAGTGGCACCCACTGGATCCAAATGGCCTGAAATTTTTACAGTATGGCTGAGATAAAGAAATGGTTGTGATTATAAAAATGTAGATGTCTGATCACTGTAATAGTGTGATATGAGACATTAGATTGGCTTTTAACACCACCTACTTCCCTAACCTCCATAGTCTTAATAGTGCACTAAATGAGCCATACACTGCGGAACTGTAGTGAATGCCCACGTTAACTGTTCAGAAAATAGAATAGTTGGACGTAATTCATAGGAAACTAGGCTGTGTCAGTGCACACCCTCACAGACTGGAGGCAGCATGCCTTCAAACATCCTGAAATACATGTACAAGTGACACCATGCAGATAAGTGGATGAGCAGTGTTCCTCTTGGCCTCCTAACAAACTCCACCAAGCCCCACCAATACACAGCCAGCTGGCTAGGAAAACACATGACACACTGACAGACTGCACAAACACACACACCATCTCCAACTCAGACTCTATGATGTAATGACCATCTGCCCATGGCTACAAATGGAGAGCAAGTTCTATTCCACCATGAGCAAGATGCTCAGGCTAATGGGGCTCTGGCATCTGCATGCATCCTCTGTCCCAGTTCTCATTACTCAAACACACACACACACACAGTGCAGAGGCCAGACCTATGATCTGAACTGCTGTGCACCTTCACAGAGATGCAAAAGTTGCAAACTACACACTCATGTCTTTATTTTATTTTTACCCTGTCACATACAGTTTCAGAATTCAGAAAACGATATTATAGTGATCTTGATTTCACATCAACATCCAACCACCATCAACAACACTGTCATAGAAACTGTGGATCATTTCAAATACCCTGGACTGACAATAAATGACAACAAATTCAGTTTTGATCAACACACACAGCATATTTAGAACAAAAGCAATCAAAGGCTATCAATCATTTCACAAATTGAAAGGACTAAAGCCATCACATGCATCGCACACGCAATAATACAAGACCACACACCCACTACACCAGTAGTTCAATTTAATGCCCTCTGGACACAGGTATAGGACTTAAAGATACAACAGAGCACAGTTCAAAAACAGTCTCGTACCTTCAGCCATCACAGTACTAAATCAGTAGGGATTCAGCATTATGTGAATGACATCTGATTGCCATGGTCTATTAATTTGGCAGTGGCAGGTGTACCAGACCTTCGTTGCCATGGTAGTAATAAAGAGTGTCAACAGTTTCAGACTGGTCGGGTTTAAGCACAAAAACTGCCTGATTTCCTTCAGTTGTGTTGAGGTTGGTAACTTTAGTTTGAGTAAAATGTAAAAATGAAAGTCTTTATATACTTACAGGAATCAGTCATGTTATTTTCCTGATAGTGGAGTGAGAGGGAGTCCATGTTGCTCTCTAACTGTCTAGCTGTGTGTAAAATCCCAAAAACAGTTTTCTGTGATTTCTTACACACTAAAACATGAATGTTCAAACAAAAGCATCAAAACCGTAACTTCTTAAATCTTTCATCAAACAAAGGAACTGAAAATACAACAACAATTTCTGTTTCAAAATACAAGACACACTTGCAAAAGCACCACAGGTGTCTCCCAACATTAGATGCTTTTCAAGTTCAAGACTTAAATTGTGCAGGGATTAGAAAAATACATCTTTTTCAAACTGCAAGACTCACCTGAATTATGCAACAGTGACACACGGACCTTAAAATATTTTTGCAGGAACTGATCACCAATCAGTTTCAGCATTAGTGCTACATAAAGATGAGGTGAATGCCAATGAGAACTTAGCAAAAAAAAAAGGGGGGGGGGGTTAAATAAAAGAAAAAAAACAAACTAAAATAAACTCTTAAATCAAAATCAAAGTTTTGCACCAAATGGCAAAGACTAAATTCATATCATTACATGACTGTTAAATCATTCAACCATCTGCACACAGACACAAATCCAGTTGCAGCAAAACCTTTTAACTTTCTCCACAACAAATCTCATCAGTCAGTCTGTCAATCAATCAGTTCTTCAAATACACATCCCACTTTATAAAGGCCTGGATAGCACCCACATCAATGTGACTGTATGCCTCTTCCATCATCTATTGACGAACCATGTGCATATACACTTTTATGACCCATTATGCTGCTGTCCATTATCCAGATGGCCCACACGTAACACTGAAGGTGCGCACAGCAGTGGAGGACAACTTCTGCAATGTCCTGAGTTCTGCAGAGTGAATGTTGTTTTGGTGAGGTACCTGTGACCTGTGGTCCATTCCTTCTGTCTAGGCTTCCTCTCTCTGATGCTTCCCTTGTTGTTGTAAAAATGTATTTTTATGGCGCTTCTGGTGAAGTCAACAACTGCAGATTTTTGGCCAAGTATCAGGTGTAATAGGCAGCTGGTCCATAGTTGTGTGCAACTGCAAAACACTGAGAGTAAAAGGTGAAAACACAACAGAGCTCTGAAAAATGCATGCTTTGGATGCTGAGTTTTTTCCTGTTTGTTATATGTGTGATATGATAGTGATATATTATTAATGTAGAATGACACAAAATCAATGTACATAGTTATAGCCTGACATGTTATCCTCCACAGTCAATCCGCGGATATTTGTGATTCAGTTTCTGTGTCCCTGTGTGCACTTCACTATAAAGTGAGGTCTCTTGACTTGACCTCCACTTTTTTTGAGTTTGTAGTCCCAGGGAGAGTAGAGCATCAACAACATTCTGGTCTAAATTATACACATGTCTAAGCCTTTCTGTTTACATTCAAGATGCAATTTTCCCATATTTTTGTACACATCAAGAGTACAAAACAACATATAGTTTGAACCATGGCTACTTATACACACACACACACACCCTTCCATCCATATCTCCAGTTCATGCTGAGAAAGACAGGAATTAGTCGGTTTGATGCCCAGATCAGCAGGACAGATGTGGGTGAAGAAAGAGTGTGAGCAGGGACTTGATCATTCATTCCTTTCCCAGTGCACAGCTTGATTTGATTTGAAGTCAGTGACAGTTCATCATAAAAAAAAAACAAACATAAATGATCCTTTGTTTGTCTGTGGTGTCTTGTGGTGTTTTGCACCTCCACAGTATCCAACTTCTCTGATGTGTGAACAAATGTGACATGTGGTTGTACATTACAGCACATTCAGGCATGAATTAAACAAATAAATCCCTGTGGTTACATCTCCACTCCCTCTTTCCCCCGCTCTCTACCAGATACACACTGACAAAGAGAGGAATAAAAAGAAGTCAGTGCCATAGGGCAGTGTGAAACAAAAGCCCCCGTGCACCCCCCCACCCAGTTGTCAAAATCAATATTGGCATGAATGACAAAAACAGAGGATCTCTAAAGATTGAATACGGCACTGGAAATGACAAGTGACAAGCCAGCCTCTGTCTGAGGCTGACAGACCAGAGACCTCCATGACAGATGCTCTCCAACACGTCAAGAAGAGGGAGGTCGCTGGGGACCAAGATGACAGCACCCAAAAGCACATAAAAAACAAAGGAAACTCCCCACTCATCCCCTCTGGCTCTACATGTTGGCAATGAAGAGACCTGCTGCTCTTATCAAGATTAAACCACTTTTTTTCTTTTTTTTTTAAAAAAAAAGATAAAATCCAACATTTGTTTTCAAAGTCAGTCATTTTCATTTCAATTCATATATGAGCAGCACACTGTGGGACCACAAAGCTTTAAGCATGATCTAAAAGCCCATAAATAATAATACACAATGACATAATCCTCATTCCTTGATATTCAATTCCATTTTGTTAAGAGTCAAATCACAACACACATTATTAGCTTTATAAATATAGACAGACGTCACTCACAGTGTGTTTTTGAAGTTCAGAATGAGCTGCTCCACCGCTGCCATCTCGACGATGTCTACTCCACCTAATTCCCAGTTAATACAAAAATGAACAAAAAGGTGTGTGTGGAGCTATGGTTTTGACAAATATCTGTGTGTGGCAAGAAAACACCCCCCTCACGTGCCACTCAAAGCAGCCCTACAGCCAGACAGGTTAAAATATAAAAGTTCACCCCTTGTATATTTTAATGAAGGAAGAAATTAGCTATGGAGCCATTTTGTTTTAACTGTACTTCAGTAAAACACTTGTCAGCCTCAGGGGGTGCTGCTTGATGTTGAGGCACTTCACATGGTAGACTAAAGACCTCACAGCTTTATAGAGAAACACAACAGCTCCCAGAATGAACAACATCTGATGACAGTGCAGAGGAAACAAGTCCCATTTGTGTTCAAAGTATCTTTATTGTCCTTTACAGGGAAATTTGGTTAGCAGCCAGATGATCTGTAAAGACCCACAAGGACATGTAGCACTAACACTAGATATCAAGAGGCTTTAAGGCATGGCGCCCAGAAGAAGAGTTAATTCAGCAAGGACAGCTGCAAAAGTCAAAAACACAGTCAAGTGTGCAAATATACAGTCCTGTGGTTGAAGAGGTGAACACACATGGACCTACTCGATCACACCCAACAGCGTGGAAATCATATTGAAATGTGGTTCCGGCTTGTTCATATGGCTGTTTTAGTTTAACCACTAGATGGTGCCATAGTGTATTAAAGCAAGGAGAGACTGATCCAACACACGGGCAGTTCATAGTGGCGCACACAAAGACAGATACGAAAAACAAAGATTAACAAACAGTCAAAGTTATAATAAAATACACTGAAAAAGTGCAATTATTGGCAGCAGTTAAAAGCTGATGTGAACATAAAAATCTTAAAGTTGCAGAGCAGGCGACACCAGTGATGGATTGATGACTGAAGGATGTTGGAAGTGTTTTTGGTGTGTGTTTTTGTTATTCATACACATCAACCTCTATAATGTAAACTTGAAACTGCTCATAGACTGCAAACGTTTCCTGTTTCACCACAAATGCCTTCACGTGTGCCTGCATCGCAGAATATGCTTCTAAGTACAAATCATGTTCCTGTTAATATTTAAATGTGCAGAGATACTTTAATTTTTAAGGGTTGTCATTTAGTCTCAGTTGCTTTGAGGTTGGATCACTGTACCATAGCCTGTATCATAGTCATTGTTGGTACTTTTTAAGATTTCTTCACACACTGCTCCCTGTGAATTTATGCACCCAAACAAAACATCTCACGGCTCAGTGCTGTATTACAATCCCCGAAAGCGCAGCACTCCTGGAGCATACCATCAGACTGAACCTACCTGAATTTTAAAGTGTTGGGGAGATCGTCAGGTGACATTTCACTCATCACTGACCCCAGTGCTCTGACAAGACTTTGATTCCCTCTGTAACACTCACATGTTAATTCAGAAGCAAGTTATTGTTTTCTAATTAATCCCCTCTGCAGTCAATGAGGTTGTCATCTGCATATTCTTCTTCTTGAGGTACATGATTTGTGTGACTTGACTCCATGTGGAGCAGGGAACCCGTCAGTCCTGAAATTACTGAGCCCGAAAATTTATACAAAACTTTGATTTTCTTATACAAGAAGATATCAGTCTACACTCTGCTCTCTCCAACAGAACGTTTGGGTTATTTGACATGGGGTTTGTGTGAGCTACTCATGCATGGTCAGTGCATCACCTGCAGACTACCTGACTGATGAGATGTTGTCGACGGGATCAGCAAACACATTTTTTTTGACAAACATCAAAAAAAAAAAAAACCCTAATGAAACAGTCCAATATCCGACATGTGCTTATTTTTGAATGTTTCCAATGCTTTATCTTTCCATCAAAACAACCCTTTCCTTTGGCACTTGTCTGCTTATTTACCATATTACTCAAAGCTATCTTACAGTATTAAGAACATAAGGCATAAATAAATAAAGAAGAGCAATTACAAGTATGAATGACTGTGATCTCCTTCTCATTGTTTCTATAGCTGATCACTCTCAAAAGAAAACTAGCTGTTTTCTGTGGACTCTGTTGCCCTATAGTTTATTTTCCTTCCAGTACCTAGATAACTTCTATATTTATGCTTTTACTCTGATCTATACACTGAAGAAAGAGTGTTAATTGATGCCTTATCCTGTAATTTACCACAACTTTGTTGACATTACAGTATTTCTCACTTTTTTATGCATAAGGTCACAAAATTGATCTCAACGTTCATCAACATTTGCCTGCGTGTTACCATCTTCTAACAGATATCTTGAGTAGAGTTTTATAGCAAATCTTGGATGACAGAAAATCTCTCTCATTTAAAACCCTAAACACAGCAGCAGCGGACTCAGGAAGTCTTCCCTAATCACCAATTATATCCATGACTTCAGATCTCACAGGATCAGATGGTGTGTAAACATGAGGTGTCACAATATTCTACAACAGCAAAATGATCAACTTCTGGCTTCAACGCAACATTTAGAGTTAAAAAACCCCCAACAACCCTGTTTTCCCATTTTTATTTAAACCAGTGTCCAATGCAGTCCTGGGCTCTGTCTTGGCTGCTTCAACTTTGAGATCTGCAACACCACTGTTCATTTCACCACAGATTCAGATGGAGATTACATGATTGGAATACATCAGTACCAGTAAGACTGACATCCATTATAAATGAAAGTCACCACTAATGAGCAGTCTTCTCTCACTGTCACACTGACACACACACACACACAAATTGACGCCCAACTGTTTCTCACTGTTAAATTGTAAGTCTGGAGTCCACACCCAGCAAATGGTTTAGTCCAGCTTTGCTGTGTCTTTGATTTCCAGATGAGATGATGATATTTAAGATGTGACCTCTATCTACTACACTAGTAAAACATTGCATTCTATATTAAATAAGATGTGTTTCATCCTTGTTCTGTGATACAAAGAGATCTTTTTCATTATTAATCTTGTGCACCGCTCTGAACAATGTCTGTGATTACTGTGATTATCCGCACATATTCTCCATATTCTGTACGAAATGCCTCCACATTGTGGATCTATTGAGTGTTTGTGTCTTGGTCGTTCTCCCTCCCTGCCTGAGGGTGGTGCTGTTCACCTGCCCTTTGTTCTCTTTTAGCTTGCTCTGTCAGTCAGAGGCAATAGATGATTGGGGCACAGTCTAATGGCGCCTGCTTTAAAATGGTGTCTGCAGCTCCACTTCACCTCCCAACCAGACGGTGCTGTGCCGTGCTGTTGTTGCTGATTTAGTGTTAGTGTCTTTAGTTTACAGAGTCCTGGAAGGTGTGGGGGCGAGAAATCGTTTTTCTTTTCACCTTTAAGGCAGGTAAGCCTCGTGTTTTTGACTAAACCGGTAAACTGGTAATAACTCCAGATTATTTTGTTGTTTTGGCAGAGCTCAGCTCTTTGGCAGAAACAGCTATTTCATTTCAATCTCCTCTACTGTAAAAAAAGAAAATCATTCTGTTGAACTATAAACTGTTGCAGTACTGGACACAGGGGATGGGGAAAAGAGGAAGTCCATATGATTTGGGTCATTAATTCACCACAGTCAAACCTTGAAGTGATGATCGCTGCATGTAAAAGTTTAGTTTGATTAATCTCCCTTCAGTCCTTAGCTCCTCTTTGTCCCCCCTCTTCAAAGAAATAAAACACTCAGAGTTTATAAGTGAATTATATTGAATATTTAGCTCATTAACAACACTTTGCACTTTGATATTTGGAGCCAGATCTGCTGTTTTTACTTTTCAGTTTTCACCCGTTATTGTCATTCAGGATATTCTTGTCACTGCCACCAGATCTCAACTCCAATTATTATTTTTTTTAATCTTGCCTTGGTGGCAACAATTTTCATTTTTATTAAGCTGCAGGCACATTTTAGTTTTTATATGGAACCAGTCTCAGTCTCAGTTTGCATCTCTACATTATATCAAGTGATTCGAGTTTTATAGTGTATTTTTGTTCTTCATTACTTCTTGTCCCATTTTTGAAAGTTTTGTTGAGATTATTGAGATAGTGAGGTTCTCAGAGTTTATCTGACACAAACTCCGGCAGACCTAGATACCAGCAGAGAGAGTTTGCGTCTCCCAGCGTCTCTGCTCCATCCACCTGAGTGAGGTCTGCTGAGCAGCTCCATCGCTCAGATGTTCACTTTGTTGCTGGGCAACTGCTGCATCTCTGGAAGCGTCCACTTGCAGACAGAGCCGCCGGTTCACCTGTGCCGACCACTGGGTCCGACTGAGAGGGGTCAGGCCAGATTAGACGACACCAGGCAACTGGGCAGAAAAAAAACTCACATTGGGAATACTCTGGATCATTAATATTAATACCCCCAGAGAAATGACTAATTTCCATGGTGTTTCTCTCCCTGATTATCCAAACAACACACAGTTTATTTCACTATTGGCAAACTAACTACAGATTTTGTTCTATCCTACAAAAATGAACTTTATCCATCTCTTTGATCCCTTTGATTCTGACCTCATTATGCTGTATCTAATGTTGCATGTATTCAATTCCCTCTAAATATTTCACTATAATAAGTATCTTCATTTATTGTTGACTCTTGTCTTGTGTATTTTAAGACAGAAACAAGACATCCCAGAGGACTGTATTCCTATGCACAAGTGCTGTTAAAGTCTCTATCTCAAAAGAATATAGGGCTGTGCAGAAGGTAGTACAAGAATTTAATGGTTATGAAAATGTAGTTCCATAGTTCAGCGGTTGACAGCAAGAAGAAAATATTCAAAATACAGCAAACACTTAAACTGACATTAGCTTTTTTCAAGTGACTAAAGCACATTTCTTCTGCTGAGCCCTGCCACAGCAGTGCATGGCCGAGCTTCTGGGCAGGTGATGTGTATAAGTAACTTGCATAACCCCACACGTCAAAAAACCTAACCTATCGCTGTGACAGATTTATTATTAAGTTTTCTCTGCCAGCAAACGTGGTTTCTTGCTGGGAATGGTGATTACCGCTTGACAAGAACTTCAGCTATTGTTGTCTTAATCATTCAAGAGGTCATCAGTCACCCTCTGAGCATGAGCTACGTCTGCAGGGAAGATCGGAGACTACAGCCGGTCTCCTTAGGAAAGAAATGAGATATGGTCATGGCTAGCTGGGTAGCCAGCTGACTGCAATAGGAGACGTGATAGAGGCAAGTCTGGTGTTGCTTTTCACAGTGAGAGATGACTCCTGACAGTGTCAGAGTGGAGTTTGAAGGGCTGAAGAAGTGATCTGCAAAAGAGTGGGTGGACAAAGTCACCTGTCAAATCTGCCAAAGAAGGTGGTTACTAAATGTTATATTTTCTTGTCAAATTTCTGTTAATTCTTCATGAAATGAAAAGTAACCATGCATGTGAAAACTGGCTCACTGAGATGTGTGTTTGCTGCAGGGGATGTATTTACTTCTTTTCATTTCAAAAACAGACAAAACATGGAATTTGCTCAAAGCTTTCATGGAATGATAGGGCACACATATAAGCGATCATAAAATAAGGGTACTTGAGTACAGGATAGATGCAGTCAGTCACAGTGCTTTGCAACCTCTACTTCTTATCTAAAGGGATTCTCTTTATATTGACAGCTTAATGGTTAACATTATTCTGAGTGCAGATCACATCCAGCCCAGACAGATTTTATGGTTGTCCATCTGTTAAAGACGGAGTCGAAGATCCAAAGGTTTTTCTGGGGAAAGATGCATTTAATTTCACTCAAATGTGGATAAAGACTGAGCATTCAAAGAACAAAAGAACTGGGTACACGTATTAGCAGATTATTGTTACTGTACAATTAGAATTCATTTAAAAAATGTTACCTCTATCAGCTCGTTTGCACATTGAAACACTGTCAGTATCCCACACCCGTATCGCGTGTGAGAGATTGCTCTGTTGAATGCTCTGTTGTGAACACTCAAATAAAAGATGGGAAGGAAGAAACCGAGAAAAAAGGATGCAGGAAGAGAGGGGGGAGGGAACGTTCCCTCAGCAGCAGTGTGCAGATTCACACGACAAAAATCAATGTCGCTTAATAACTAAACAACTTCCTCTGAATGTGCCCATTGATGTTGCGAAGGCTCTTATTTGAGCTGGCTCTTTGTGTGTTGCATTGAGGGGCGGCACTTTTTTTTTCTTTTCTTTTTCCACTTCTCCACTGCTGTTGCCACAGCGTCAGCCCTCATGAGCAGCCTTAGTGGCACATTAATATTGTAAAATGCAAATAAACCCAGACAGCCATTTATCATTAACTACTGAGAGAGATGTGTAATTAGATGAATTATATGTGTGACAATTGGAGTCTGTGCTTCCTGTTTTTAGTTGAGAATTGATGATTAAAAAGAAAGAAAGAAAAGTAGTCAAGGTTGCAGACTTTCCTCCTTATTTAAATTGTACTTGGTCTAATTCAGTTAATGATACACCATTTTCGTGTAAGGTAATGAGTGAGTGAGTCTTGTTAGTTCCCCAGTGGAGCTGCAGTGTTCAGCGCACCCATCTGTCTGACAGGAAACAAACTCATCGTAGTGATCACCATCAGTGGAGCAATAAGTTTGTCCAAGGGACCATCCTCTGAGGGTGATGGACTGCGCTTCCATAGCACTGTTGTTTTGGGTAGCTAGAGTCTCTGTCTCTAATGGGATAGAGACAGCGAGAGAGTGACAGGAAGGAGACAGGGAGAGAAAGGAAGACATGCGGTAAAGGCCCAGGTATTCAGGTCAGCTCATTGTGAGTATGTAGTAGTAGTGACACTGACTCTTACTGATGAGTCTTGTCATTGAAATACTGTATATGTAGCATAGTTATAACACACCAGCTAATGGAGACCCCGATTATGAATGAATGAACTTCCAACCTTGTGATCATTGAGCACCCTGCACCACCCCCTGAGCCACAGCCACCTAGCACTACATCCAAGTATAAAAGAAACTGGCACTTTAACATTTTTGCACAAACCCTGTGCATGCTCATGTATGCACAGCCCAGAGAATGTATACAAAACTCCAGCTATGAGGCGAGATTTGAGTGCAGCACCATAGAGACATTAGAGGAAACACTGCCTGCCAATGTGCACCACTGTTGTGACTTGATACAGTTGTCAGTGTCACACCCCACTCAGTGATGGAAAGCCTTTTGTCTACAGGTATTCATATGAACTATATTATACATAAATAACAGTACAAACTTTTTGTCAAGCAGAGAAGACAGAAAACAGAAGAACACTTCACACATCTATTTAGTCAGGCAGGTGCGTAGGAGGAACAGGATCAAAGGGTTGAAGAATTTCACACTCTCTCGAACTTGCAAAAAAACTATTTATTTGCAAAGTTTCTGTCATGCAAATGGTGTTTAACAATGAGGAGCCATCTTAAATGGGAGTGACTCGCAGTGGAGCGTTGCAGGTATATTCTTCATTGCAAGTTTGACAGTGTGTAGGGTTTTTCAAAATCACAAAACAGCTCTCTGTCTGTGAATGACCCAAACTTCAGCGGAAAATTGTGGCAGATTAACAGACTGTTGTGATCTGACACCATGGACTATACAGCCACTGTAGCAGTGGAGGGGCGCTGAAAAACAATGATTACAATGATAGGGGCGTTACAAAATACTTGTGAAGACTATGATTATCTGTATTAAAAGAAAATCTGCACTTATTGTAGGGCACTTTCAAAACTGACCTCAGGCAGAGAATACAAAACACTCAGTATGACCGCATTCTGAAATACAACAATTTAGAAATGAAAAGCTAAAAGGGTGGAAGACAAGTCTGATAGATAGATAGATAGATAGATAGATAGATAGATAGATAGATGGATAGATGGATAGATGGATGGATGGATGGATGGATGGATGGATAGATAATACCAGCTATTTTGTAGTCAAGAGGAATACAAGAGATGTTTGAAAACACGTCTGCTTATTCCACCCCCTCAGTGAGATAGGTGAATGTCAAGGGAGGAGAATGGTGCTGCAGTTAATAAGTGGGACATTGTATTACCACTCATACAAAGACCCCCATTACCTACTTAGAGGTTGAATCGGCAGACCGCAATTACTTACAATTAGCAATTTAAAGAGGCTCAGAGGGTTTGGACTTGTGCCTTAATTCCATCAATTTTACAGCGAACAACAAATGTACAGAAGCAGCTATTTTAACTGGCTCTCAGTGCATGCTGAAATTGCGGGTGGGTTCTGCCGTATGGAGAATTTTGAGAGTGATTTTTTGTTTTGCTCCATCAGAATTAATGGACTATATGAGTGCTGAATAATTTAGGCTCTACGATTCAGTGTGTCATGTGTTGATGTCAACAAAAATACATAGAAGACAGCGACAGGTAGGTTAGAGAGACTGACTGCAGTGCATGGATTGTGGCCTGCTGCTGTACCTTCAAATGCAAATGGTGATGGTCAGTCAGTACAGAAAAGAGCCAAAATGACTCAGATGCTCCTGCTGGTTCCGGTCGTCCACAGCTTTGCAGCATCTAGGTTCTAAACCTCAAAATGTTTGCTGGACCACTGAGGTTGGAAAACAAAGCCACAATTCTTCTGGTATATAGGCTCTCTTGTGGATGTACTGCAAAATGGAGAATGGAGAAATACGGTACTGCAGAGCAGGTGGTTCTCTTTTTTCCCAATGTCCTCAGTAAACTAATGACCTCAACCACACACACACACACACACACACGGTGAAAATGATGCCCTAAATATATTATGAGATAAGCAGGGTAGGGATTTCCTGGGAGCCATTGTGGCCGTGGCATTCCTGTCATCTCTCTGCCCATGATGTCCTAAAAAATACTGCACACCCCAAATAAAATATATTATGGTAAATTGATGCGAGATAGCATGATGCATCTTTATGGACACATGATAAACTGCATCTTAATACACAATGAATATCTTGTCATTGGTCTTATTTTCTTGACTTTGTCTTATCAAAAAAAGACAAACTGACTGACAGAAGATTAGTGTCTATTACTCCTACTCTATTACAACAGTTTGAGATGAAACAACAAAAACAGAAAACACATTCCATAGTATATGTTACGATGAAATGAAACCAAACATTACTAGTTGGAAACAATTGTTCTCTGTGCTTCTTCATGTTTCTAAAGTAATTCAGTGTTTACTTAATGATGATACATTTGGTCTCTCTCCCTATTAAAAGTGCTCTGTCTCTGGTTTATCACTGCAAGTATATGAGGTGTGAAGTCTGAGGTTTGAAAGGTCTCTGGAGATATTTGTGTTCAGCTTCTCATTGACTTTGGACCCACAGCAGCAGCTGTTACTTGTTTACACAGTGAGATTCAGATTTGACAGGCCAAGGTCAAATCTGCCTAAAATGATCTTAGGTGTGTTTATTTTACATCAACACAACAGAACATCACACAACTGCGGTTTGTTCTGATACACTATCTGTCAGGAGACATTTGCATATTTTTCAATCCCACTGAGGGGGAAGCAGTCACAGCTTTTGTGCTGCTTATTGATAGCAGCATTTTGGCACTTTAGATGCTGTTGTGGTGCACTGATCAAATCCCTCCAGCTCAGACGTCAGTCATTTAGAAGTGACTTTGCTCTCCTGGTGGAGATCATTAGAGATAAAGAAGGTACACAATCAGGTAACAGCAACTCTGACTCTGAAAATACATCCACAATTTCACACACTTGTCTTTCATGGGGAAAATGCCTCATCTGTTCAGACATCTGGTGTTTGTGCCGTGTTGCCATCATAACAGTTATTCAAGCGTATCATTGTAGGAATGAACATCAAGCTCATATGTCAATCTTCAGTAGAGACACTTTGGGCTTTCTTTGCTGCTGCCTTTGTGAGTGGAAAACTGTGTGGTGGAGTAAACAGGAAGTGTTGAGATCCTCAGGACACAAGCAACACGAAGAAAAAAAAAAACAATATTCTGTAAAGGTTTTAGTTGTGCAGCTGCTTCCACATCAGTCCTCAACAGTGAATCCCTATTGGGTTCCAAAGTCTTGCTCTCTGGAGTCATGGATTTGACTCAACTCTATCTTAAAGGTGTTTTGGTTGAAGGACTTGCTTCTAATTCAAAGTTCTTCCAGACCTCAAACAATCATAACAATGAACTCCTGAGTCCTGGTCTCACTGAGGCTCAATCCAACAAACCACAAACCAAATCTGGAAGCCTGATTTTCCCAATTCCCTGTCCCCTCAGAAATGTCCAACTCGGAAACTACAGCAAGCCTGAACTCGTGATCCAAAATGGCTGCTCCTATATCAACAGTGAGTAAAAGCTGTACATTAACACCTTTAATCAGCCACTTTAGTCTTGTTTTTTTATGTGGAAAAAAATGTCAAAAACATTTCACTTGAAATGTACAGTTTCCTTTGGGTTATTTGAACAAAGAGTAAAATATCTTTAATGTAATTGTCCTCAATCCTTTTTGTCCTGCCAGGACGATGCAATCCACAAAACAACTTTATCTCCTCCCTAAAAAAAAAAAAAAAATCACAATAAGATCTAAGCAGAAGCAGAAATACCCCATGAGCGTATGTTGATGGCCTCCTGATGATCTGACGTATCAAAGTTTACTAGCACAAAGTCTGAATGACTAAATGATGACAGCTCATGCAGCAAAGGTTTAGCACAAACTATCAAAATTACTGACAGCTAACCGACAACAGTAGTGTACTGTAAGTATGGACCATTGTTGAGAATGGGAGAGGGAGGGAGAGGAGGGGGTGGGGGTGGGGGGGCAGAAGGTCGGCATCAGACGAGGTTTAAAGCCTCCTGTTTGCCAATCAGCCTGCAGCTCTTGGAACACTGCCTGCAGCTCATCACACTCACACACACACATTGATTGCACACACCATGGAAGAGGAGAAGAGAGAGAGAGCTGTCAAGCACAAGCAGAAAAATAAACAAATGACCAAGAGTCCTAACAATGTGCTGTGATTGATGTATTTCTGCAGAGTTTTGAGGGTTTACCCACAGTGTACTCAGTGTTCAGACAGCACGCTTGTTGCTCAGTCCCAAACTTTTGTATTTAGTGAACTGGGTTATTTCCTTTGGAGAAAAATATAGTAGCCCAACTATTTTACTATGTATCCAGTCTGGTACTAGTTGCAGTTCTGGTGGTCTGCTCTTAACAGACTGAGCTGGAACACAGATCAGATCAAATTATCCTCTCAGACGGTCGCATTACTCTCTAGTCACATATTGTTGTGCCAATCACAGTGGAGGATATCAATGAGCAAGATGACTCACAGAAATGACATATGATTTCGTTGTCTGAGGAGCAGAGGGGAAAGATGTGACTATGCAGGAGTTGAAACTCGCAACATAGCAATCCACATCACAAATGGACAAATCTATTATTGGTAATGTGCTTTTCTTGTTCAACCTCATCTGGTTCATTTGGTTGCTTCTGCTTTTTATCTGTGACAGCTGACATATATTTGGCCTATTCATAATCTCTGGAACAGATTGCTTCCTAATCTACTTTGCCTTTAGTTTCTTCTTCCAGTGTTTAAAATAGGTTTCTTTTCACTGTGTTTATATTGTGTGTGCATTTGACTTTCTCAATCAGTGCTTGGGAAGCAGTATTGTTGTGAAATTGGTCAGTGTGTTTGAGATGGAGCAGTTAGTCTCACACCATTTGGCATGGGGTGTTCGCTACTGGGCTCAGCTCTTGGCTTTAGGGGGCTTTGGAAAGGAGGTGATGTGGGGGACTCAATTTAAGGTGCATATTTATGTGTGTGCAGCCTCTAAAATAGTTAAAAACCTAGCCATGCTGGTCTCCAGCTGCTCCATAACTACAGGGAAGTGGATGAGCACTTCAAATACACTGAGCTTTGCCTCTATTACAGCAAATAAACTACTTTCATTACATGTGTCTATTACTAAAGGAGTCAAAGGAAAAAATAAGCATTAGGCACAATAGGCACAGAGAGTAGAGCGGGTGGGGGAGACAGTAGTGCAACCAGTTCTACATATTATAGAGGGAGTTTGAAATGAAGACCTGCCTCTGCCATCAGAGGCAGGTCTTCATTTCAAACTCCCTCTATAATATGTAGAACTGGTTGCAAAAGGCACAAGGCAAAAGCCTGAAAAATAGCTTCAAAAACAAAAGTAGCTTCTCCTCTACTTTCTCTTGGAGTGTTTGTTATTAAATGCAGCTGAAATCACACTCTCTTTGTCTTCAATTAATCTGTTTGTTGTTTTTGTCAGATGATGTGACAGCTCTAAAATCAAGACTGAACCACAGGCAGTCCAGCCACATACTAGATTTTGACTTAGTCTTGTTTGCAGAAATTCACAATATGAATTATTTCTTCTGTTGCATTCTAATATCCAGATGCTAAGCCTTTTCCTTTGTTCTGCTGTTGGTATTCTACCATTTCCTAATCAACAACAAAGACAGATTCCAGCTGTGGCTGAAGGGAATTATTGGTATTGGACACACTGAAATTTAGACAAAGAAGGTGGGAAAATAAAATGATTGTTTTCTCACAATTCAGCCTGAGAGAAACATGAATGTGTGAAGTCAGTATTTTAAGGATTTGAATATTGTTGATACTTTTTGTGATTGCAGAGCCGTGATTTCAATGGTATTCTCTCGGAAACCAATTATTGTAACTGGTATTTTGTAATGTCCAGAATGCATTATCATAGTGTTACTATAGTTATCAGTGAGGGTTAATTATTCAGGGAAATTCAGATGAATGACACCTTTAGTAGTTGTATGTTGTGAATGTTGTTCTGCAAACAGCACTTACAAATCAAATGATAGTAGAAACCTGAAATTACACACACAGCCACAAGGAGCCTTTGCAAGCGCTGGACACTAGACACATATTGAGCAATGGCATGTACAGCTCTTTCAGCACATTCTCCACAGAGCGAAGGAGGAAATATCAGGCAAGAGAGAGGGGAAGAAATTGCACTTGGTTAACCTTTGGCAACCCCATTTTCTCCTGTGGTGACTGGGCATTGGACGGCAAGGCAGGCCACAACCTTATACGTCAGACTGGACATGCTTTCATTAAACAGTGACCCAACAAGGTGACTGAGAGGTCATCCTGACCTTGGTACCGTCTACGTCCAGATCCAGAGAAGAGATAACAAGCCTCCTATAGGTACTGTATCCAACCTGTCAGTACACAATTGCCACAAATGGCCACAGACCATTAAATAAAGGCCCTGCATTCAGGAATCCAGAATGAGACCAGAGCAGGTTAAGACCCCAGCCTGTCCATCAGATTACACCTGAGTAATTTGATTGTCCTGGTCTGCTATATACTACTACAGTATTGTAATCACAGCAATATCAACTATATGTGCATTGGCTCAGCTACACTGGGCTTTACTACCAGCCTCAGAACAGTATACAGAAAACAGGGGCATATAATCACACCCAGAAGGTGCAAGTAATGAGAAATTTACTTCCATATAAATTAAAATGATTCCATGTTTACATATGTCTAAATATTCCATTACCTTTCTATTGTGCTGCCATTTACTGTTAAAGCTGCCATTTATGCTCTACCATAAACTAAACTGATAAGAAATGTAACTAGCCCATCACCATGGTGAGTAGGCATTCATCTCACTGAGGTAAGCGCTGCTGTTTTATCCAGGAGTAATGACAGGGGCTTGAATGGAACCTATTATGTCCATTTTCAGCTCTGTAATGATACTCTGCAATTCCACTACAGTTAATGAGTGCCTTTGGACACCACCTCACCTTCTTAGTGGTGTGGAGATTCTGAAAGCAAATTGTAAAACTATGGAGTAATATCAAAAAAGAGAAATAAAGATTGGAAAGACCAGCTTCTCTAAATAATGTTTGAGGCCAATTCTGATCCCAAATATGACGATGGACTTCTTTAACATCCACAGCAACAAAGATTACAGTAGCACATCTCTGGTAAATACTGCCAATACCATTGTTTTCCCTTTATTTAACATAAAGATGGATTTAAATCTCTACCTTTTCAGTACATGACCTTGACAAATTGAGCTTAAATTATGAATCAAGTGGAAAACATCTGCTGTCGAGAAATATAAAAAGCAACATTTTCTATTATGGATGTCCTGACCCAGTGTCAAAGCTCAGTATCGTGGGTTGGGATTCAGCATCAGCAACAACAAACCACTGTGATTATGAATTATAGTGTGTGTATGGGTTTTATCAGTTAACACTGCTTACTGTACCACAAATTGCCCCTCGAGGATAATAAAACTTATCTTGCCTCACCTCACCTCACCTCGCCTCACCCTACCCTACCCTACCCTACCCTACCCTACCTTACCTTACCTGTGCATACACATGTCTGAACCCTAACTCTTTTCTCATTTTCTACAATTTTTTTCATAAACTTTATTGTCAGGCTCAAATTTGAATTTGAACATAAATAGGTCCAACATATCATCCCAGCTGTCTTGGTCCATCATGTTGCTGGTCTCACAGTGGTTACAGTCAGCTGCTTCTCTGTCCAGTGGGGACATGGAAAGAATTCGAGGCAGGATGACTTTATCTCTCTTTACACAGCACCACAGAGATGATGACAATATACTGAGATTGCTTTGCATTTGCCTGGATGGACACTTTGTTTTTCTAGTGTTATGTCTGATTCGCAACAAGAGGCTTCAATTGTGTAATTATGACAAACATTGCAACACCATCTAAATTAGACTGCTACCAGCAATAGAACAGCAAGAAGCACTGAAAGTTCCAGGTGAAGTTCAACAGATTGCATATCACTTTCCCAATCCCCCTCTTCAGAGCTGAGAAAATCCTTTCCTGTCAATACATTTTTGGAAATCATAATTTATCATAATTTACCCAGGGACAGTCTTCTCTCTCTCTCTCTCTGATGAGAGAGAGAGCTGATCTGATGCCACCATTCAATCAGTGACAATAGACCCTACATAAAGATGGACATAGGCATGACCACCATGGCCACTTCTGAAATGAGAGATGTTGACAGCAGATGCTACAGCAGCAACCTAAGGGCTCACCTATCTGGCTGTCACTCAAAGAGTCAACTCCCCCTTATACAGTATGACTGTACTGTATGCAAAAGATAGTAATGGTCCCACATGTAAAATAAGTCTGCATTCTCTGCATTTAGTGTGTGCCAGATTTTCCAGATACACACATTTTCTTGTCATCCGTGCCTAATCCACCACTGATGCAAACCTCTGTGTAAACAGCCCATGGTATGATACTAAAATGACATGCTGATGCTTCAGCAAAGGATGCTTCTTGAAAAAAATAAATAAATAAAATAATGTTGTGTTTAAAAGAAAGCACTGTTGCTCAGTACATCAAGAACACTGATGGGAAACACAGGGAGAATGAATAGTTAGTCTCATTTTGATTTTTCGAGTTCATGGAGGAGCCAGTCTTCCCACAGTGCTGCCAAAACATTATTGGCTGCAAAATATGTGTGCATCAGTGGCAGCAGACCTTTGTGCACTGTGCAAAATGTAGAGAGATCACCGTTGGCAACAACGTGTTTGGGGTTAATGGTCTGTCAGAGGCGTTTTCTGTTCTGAGATCACTTTTTGAAAAAGAGTAACATTTTGTGCTTTTATACTCCCAAACCGGCCTGCTGTATGTCTGTTTGTTTGGTTTCGATTTTTCAAAAAATCTGGGTCAGAGTTCTTCTTCTAGTGAATTTATTCATATGTTTGCACTGGATGATGTAATACTGATGTTCAAGCTGAAAATTTGACCAGTGGCTGCTGTACTGTTTTGTCTTTACCAGAAACCCAGGGCCACCAATTTATTGTTCTTGTTCCCAATTCATATTCTGTCAATTCAAATACAGCAAATAGCTTTTCACACAATGAGTGGTTGTGGTTGTTGTTGTTCACTGCTCTAGAGAATTGGTCTGTATGTTTTTCCCTTTGTCCTATTCAGTTGAAATAGATCAATTCCGAAGGCAGAACACGCTGTCAGTGAGGGTCTCAGCTGTTGGCTGTGGGGGGTCTGCTGTGTAAAGTGAATGAGGCAACAGCCCCTGTGGTCGGCCAGATCATTTTTTATAACTGCACCTGTAAAGAAAATAATATATATTTGGTTTCGAAAGTTATGAATAACTGGTGTATTATTTTTTTTTATCTTCACAACACTGGTTCATTTCAGAATTTGGAGAGCAGTCACCATGGCTGTAAGACCAATGGGGAGCAACCGGCTGCCAGTTTGGACACACAATATCTCACAAGGCTGTCATCCATGTCTGGTCCCTCTTGATCCACCAACTGCAGAGGGGACACCACCAGTAGAGAACTGACCTCAGCATTGCATTATAAGGGACACCTGCCAGTGTTTTATTTTATTTCTTACTCATCCAAATCTGCAATAGTTATCAATTCACTTTTAATATTGGAAATTTGGCAGAAGAAAGTGTATTTCTTCGAAGAATGAAATGAATTTACCTTATCCGTAAAATGACTAAATTCCTGGCCTAGTTGACTTGGCACTTGTGCGGCTTCATAGTGGGTCTGGCTCTATTAACACTAGTGTCACTGAAAATCTAACTGGGTGTTAGAGTGTCACAGTTATAACAGTAAATAACATGCAAATGGTGAGATTTACACACATACTGTTTCAGTGATGATTTCATGCAACAGACAAATATTGAACTCAGCCTTGGTTTCACCTGTTGGAGTGGCCTCTTTCCTCTTTGACCTTGCTGTGGATCACCACCAAGAAACCAGCTGTACCTGCAGCTAATTGGCTGCACTTTGTGCCCAGTTGAACATGCTCAACACCGAAACTTGGGGTGCATGCCAGGCCATTGGTCTGCAGGTCGGTCCAAACAGGCCAGATGCTGACTGACCAACAGTGGGCTGGTGATGGATTGTCAGTGCAGGTGTTGGTCAGACTGAGGTGGGCACATGTGCAGGAACATGTGCCCAGTCACTGACTGCATTTTCTTTATGTTAATTCTAACAGACCCAGAACTGCCACCTCTTATAAGCAAGCTGCTAGAGCTTGTGCCTCTCACACAATCTTACAATTGTGTTGTGACTTATGATGGGTAATGTTTTGGTCAAATAATAAAATCGCAAAAAATATATATATTTAAATAAAAAATCTCTATCATATTCCAAGCAGCAATTGTTTCACATACTTGTAAAGAATTGCAGAAAGTAGTGAGTACTAGGGTCTCAAATAGGATGGCCCATCCATCTTGTGGTCCAGAGCTGGAAAGATCTTGTTATTTCCAGGATCAAAGGGTTGGCACAGTTAGAGCACAGGGTCAAGGTGGTGGCACAGGAGCAATAGAAAATATGGGAGGGTGTGTTGAGTTGTGCAATTATTCACTCACCCCCTCCAGGCCACTCTCTCTGTCTGTGATCTCTGTGGGACCATCACTGCTTCCCTCCAACACGCTCTGGCATGTTGTAGGGCTGCTCTCTCATGGGCTGGTTCAGGTGGCAGCATGATCAAGTGCTCAGGAAGCTGGCAGAGGTGGTAGAGAGACGGAGGCACACAGCCAGCCATGGGGGCCTGATGGGGACCCAACATTGGATCCATTTCTGAAGGGAAGAGGAGCCCACAGAGGCCAGACGTGGGACAGCAGCACCCAGGCCTCTCTTGTCAGAAGGCAGTGGAAGATGGAAGTGGACCTGGGCAGGCCGATCCCTTTTCCAGGAGAGATTTGCACCACACCGCGACCAGGCATGCTGCTTTGTGCTGCAGGCATAAAATCAGTGCTGGTGGTTGAGCGAACTGTGCCATGGGAAGACGAGCTGGAGGCAGCCCATGAGAGGAAGACTAGAAATTATTCAGTCATAGTTGTGGAGTGTAGGGAGGGCACATTCAGTACAAGACGTAGAAATTGGCACAACAGGGCCAGGAAGACCTACACAAAACCATGAGGGCGCTCTCTGAGGAAGCCAAGAAGGCAAGCTTTTGGCTTTATGAAGATATGACAAGACATGGTGAGCAAGCAACTCCTGAGACAGGTGAGACAGGGCCAAGACATAGCTGTTCTTGGCCCCACCGGGGGGGGGGGTGTATTGGAAGGTACTAACAAGATCTAGTTTATTAAGTGCTGCAGGAATGAGTACTAAAACCTGGGAATAAGCTGACATTTATCACTTCCTGTTCCCTGGTCCTGAAGTCTTGGAGTGTTGTTGATTGTGATTTAGGTTGGATGACTGTAATAATGTCTGTCAAGCTCAGATGGTTTTAATGTATTATTTGCCAACATAAAATACATCAGTAAATATCCTGATTTATAAAGCTTTTAGGGACACGAACATTACAGTACAACAGCATCACAACAGATCTTCTCACACCTTTACAGCCTCGTTGTGTTTATACTGGCTCATACAAACTATTACTAACTCTGTCAGTGGAAAGGCTTCTGCAGAAGGGCATAGAGCTGAATCAAAGTATAAGCTGATGCTTAGTGGTGGTAGCACTGAAGTCATGTGACCATGGTGTGTTTGGGTTATAGCCTAACATTATCTGTTTCAACATCAAGATGACTTCAAGACTTTAGATGAACAAAACCTGTCAGGATCATACACTGTTGTTTGTCACACTTGTCTAATAACCTAAAAGGTAATGGAGAAATCCCATTGGCTTTTTGTAGAGGGAAGCGTAGTGATGTTAACTTTGATAGGTTAGAATCCATCTTCACTGCAGCACTTGAAATTAAAACATTTATAGAAATAGTGGAAATACTTTTACTTTAATAGTGGGTTGCTATAATAAAATCCCTCTGGATCAACACATAAATGCTTCATTCTTCTCTAACCACTGCATGTTAGATCGAATCTTTTCTTGTAACATGAGAAAAAATATCACAAAATGGGCAGTTTTACCTGAATTTGACCACAGTGTCACAAAATGACCTTTTTAGAGACCCTAATGGGCTGTCATTACAGTGAATAAGTACCATACACACCAGAGGTCTACCTCTCCTGAAAGACAGAAATAAGGTACAATACAAAAGCCTGCTTCTGTCCTCACATGCCTCCAACATTATTGCCTTGTGGAGAGAGACCCAATCTGCAGCTCCCCTCCACTGTGGTGGTAATCATCTTTAATTATCCATATTATCATTTTTACAAGAAAACCCCAAGCAGTCCTCTCAAACCCCAAAAGCCTGTCATCGAGCAGCTGGTATTTTCACATGACTGCACTACGCCTCCAGAACTGTTCAGGCATTTCTCCACTTTTTTTTTTTTTTTTTTTTTTGGTCAGTCAAGCCTTTTGATCAAGATTTTGTCCTGCTGAGTGGAGGCTTCCTTTTTGTCAGGCTTATATGTTAATGACTCTGACCACTGGACCCTTGTCCAAATTATAGAGCCGGAGAAATGCTGTACTCGGCAAACTGAGTGTCAGAAGTCAGGTCATTAGATGAGTCTGTCTTCATCTCAGGCGGCTGTGTGGAATGCTAAACTGAAGAAAAAACATTATGCCTCTAGGTCTGGCTGTCGCCATGTTGCACAGGGACATATTGTTTTTGGGTTGCATGTCTGTCCCATGCTCACGGACATGATATTGCAGTAATGCCTTCATGGACCTTCTTCAAATGTGGCATAAACGTACATTTGGTCTGTGCACAAAATCACACACTGCTCCCTCTATAGTCCACTACATAGCAAGTTTGTCATTCTGTAGTGATGTTAAAATGTGTTCTATGAATGATTATATCCTAAATAGTTAACTGGTACACTTTAAGTGATCTCTGACCAAACAGCATACACCATCATGCATTGTACTTCGGTGTTAATTACCTGAACACGTTCCGTTCTTTTCCTCTTTACCTCTCTGTTTGACTAAGCTCTGTTTCTGGGTTTGGTATATGGGAATACTTGAAAATTGAAAATAAAAGAAAAATGGGGTGCCGTGTGGCGTAGTGGGTAGAGCAAGCACTCCATATGCAGAAGCTACAGTCCTCGCTGCAGTCGGCCCCGGTTCGAATCCCACGGCCCTTTACTGCGTGACATTCCCCCTCTATCTGCCTCCCCGTTTCCTGTCTCTCTCATGTACTGTCAAATAAAGGTGAAAAAGCCCAAAAATATACTTGAAAGAAAAGAAAAGAAAAGAAAAACAAGATGAGATATATAAAAAAATAGGTTAATCATATGTTGTGACTTCACAGTGAATCTTTTCATGTGATGCCCCATTTGCATTTTTACGATCCATACAAAGTACTATACAACAAAGACAGAATCTTCTATAGAATAGTAATGAAGAATAAGTACGTTGTGTATGCCTAACCCATTTCCATTGGTTTCTCCTAATTGAACCACAGGAGCATTGTTGGTGGATAGCGCAGTGACGACAGCGAATAGTTTGGGACAGTCCCACCTGTCCTCCATATCCATACCAGGCCATCCTCACACTGTCCCACTGTTTACTATTCTAATTCCACTCCCAGCAGGGACCACAGATAGAAACCATTTTCAGCCCCTTTCCTCCAAGCGCCCCTCAACACATGACCAAAGTCATTTGCACTACAGAGAAATGTTAGAAAATGGGGGAGAAGACATGTTTAAAATATCCGCCTGCTTGAGCGTGGTTATGTCCTGAGTCCCTGAAGAAATTAAAAACAGCCTAACAGGCGGCTTCTATCGTGTCCTCGCCCGTGCTCCTACACAAGTGTGACAGTCCCCACTGGACTTTGACACACATAGGTGCTTTTTAAGTTCACAATGCTTGAAATAGAGGGATGGGGAAGTGAGCTCCCTCATGAGGAATAGAGCAGTGGATGGAGGGGGGAATTGGAGAATTATAGCAGCATCTTCTGGGAGAATCTGAGGTGGTTGCAGCTGATTTTTCCTCCCTCCTTACATTGAGAAGTCTTCAAACCTCCAAATCATTTCACTGAAGTCCTGAAGTCATGATTGATTTCACTCAGATATGTTTTGAGTTTATCCATCATTTCCTTATAACTAATGTCCCATGCAGAAATGTACTTTTTTACATAAAAGTAATGGCAGTTTCAGGCCTTGGTTGGTTGGTGGTGTAAGTTAGGGCCCCTTCAACATGTAAAACCTCAGATCAGGTCTGAATGCAGTGCCATCAGATTAAGAGAGTCAGAGATATAAATAATTGTTTCTCCAGCGATGCCACTGGTTTGTTTTGCAGCCCAGAAGGAACAAAGTTTTCTACATGTCATGTCATGGGTGAAAAAATCAGAACAGAACATTTATGTAGCAGCTGTGTCTGAAAATCAAAAAGCCATTACTGAATAAATCCATGAACTATCTGAAAAGATCTTTAAGTGAAACTAAGGGAAATGTTTTGATCAAGGATAAAAGAAACCCACAGACTATTGGAGATACAAACTGTGTTTTCTGGTGTCAAAGTCACCCACACACCCAGCTGTCCTTGCAGCCTCTAATCACATCAACATTTTGTACTTTTGTACTGGACAACATCAACAGAAGCCATTTTATGTATTAGAATAAATGACCAGTGCTGTCATTTTTCTCAATAGGACAGTCTCCTTCTTGTGGTCAGTGTTATTTCCCTTCATTAGGGTTAGTTATTTGACAGGAAGTGGAGGGAGAGAGACATGGAGAATGACATGCGACTATGTTCCCTGGCCAGATGTGAATCAAGGACATCGCCGGTGGTCGGTATCCAAACCTTTGCGCTGTTTTGGGATGACTTGAAAGAGATGCATTTATTGTAAACTGGGAGAATCTTTATGTCAACTATTTTATTTATTCCTTACCCAGCTGCTGGCCAGAACTGCAGGAGTTATGTCTGTCAAAAACTGTCTGATCATTCTGCCGTGCCTCTGTTTGCTTTATTCATAACAGTGAGGAGCTGACCCGAAGTTCACATCTTTGTCAGCTGGAGTGATCTTAATTATCTGAGCAGTAAGACTAAGGAGGTAATTACTGCCCATCATAAAAGGACAGCAGGAGGATCACCAGGTCCCATTGATCAATTTGATATTATTTGATTATTATCAAACAACATAAAAATGTTAAAAGTTTGTCTTTTGAAAGTTAATTTTTGCTTGTTTAAATTCCTTATTTATAGTGTTTCTTACATTTCTTTTAAACTACTTTAGCCCCACTGCAGCTCTTGAGTGATTTCCCTAATTACCAGAGGAGCAGAGGGAGGCTGGGATCCTGCACAACTGGGGTTAAGTAAATCTGAAGTAAATGAGAAATGATTTCTGCTAAAGGTTACCTGGCATCTCCCACAAGCTCTTTCTTTGCAGCCACCTGCCTCTCTTGATAAGCCAGCTTCCACTAATCCAAACATAATAAAGACACAACTAGCGCCCTTTTTTCACTCAGCAACACGGACTGATGGTTATCGCGGAATCTCTGAGCTTACGAACAGTTCAGCTCTGTATGTGTGTGTTCATTAGTAGGTAGGTATACTGACAGCAAGCAGAGGAAGGAAAGGAAACCTGTTGCAGTCACACACTACATTATTATGTGTATTCTGTAGAGAGCTGAAATATCAATCAAATGATATCAGCATGGTTTTGTTTATAATATTGACCTGAATTGGTGGCAGTGTGAGCTCAGCAGTGATGGCTAAAATGATGTTTTGAACTTTCTCAATTGTTAGCATTTGTGAAGTAACACAGAACCCCTCAGGCTGATCAGAGCAGGCCAGCTGTATAGGAAAAATACACTTTCCTTGTTTCATCCGTCTTCCACCACTGCACTTGTTCAGGCTTCGTTAACATTTTTTTTTTTTAATGTCATCATAAAATCCCTCAAGCCTCTATTTTACTCTTCTCTTTTCTTTTTTGTACACTTATACTGATAGGACTTCCTGACGTTTTACTATAGGAGCGGGCTAAATGAACTCTGAGTCAAAAGTTGTGTCAATGGCCAAACCATTTTTGTGTTGGGGATGGGGGTATTCTTGACCATATTTCAAAGTTAGGAAGAAAAAAAAATCTTTTATTTAACTTAAATATTGCAAAATTGGCCTAAATAATTTGGCCAATTTTGAAAAATTTGTTGTTAATTTTGCAGGTATTGAGTCTTGAATGGTAAATGGTAAATCACTAAGTGCTTTAGTGCTCGCTCACCTATTCACACAAACTGATGGCAGTCAGCTACCATGCAAGGTAGAGGCCTCACCACTGAGAACAGCTCGGGGTTACCAAAGATCAGTTCAACAAGTGGACAAGAGGAGCTGTGGATTGACCTGCTTGTCCTTTGATCTGAACCACTTGCTGTACTTTCTGAGCCTCAGGCACCAAACCACAGATTTAGACTAAAGAAGGTGTTTTGACCTGATGACAGTGTCAGAGGAAAAGTCAGAGGATCGCCAAAACACGGACGAATCATCCTGAGGAGAACATCAAAGTCTGAACCAAATCTCACGGCAAACCATTCAGGGTTAAGGTCATTTTCACAGTTAAAGTCACTCAACTAGCAGAGCTAAAATGATTCACTGCCTCAAGTGGACTTTGAGTTAACCTGTTTTTGGGAAATCCTGTTGCCAAGGTCAAGAATGCTGTAATGCTCATGTAGTGTACTCTTTAAACTATTCTTCCAGTGTCAGAAAGCCACTCTATCTGTGGAGTGAGGCTTCTTCCTCTCATGTATTTTATCACTGAGATGAACTACAATATGAGCAGGGTCACGCAGGAGTTGGATTTTCTACATTCTACATACTGCAGCACCCAAATTACCCTGAAAATGTAATAGACTTGTATTAACCCTCTCTCTCTCTCTCTCTCTCTCTCTCTCTCTCTCTCTCTATATATATATATATATATATATATATATATATATATGTGTGTGTGTGTGTGTGTGTGTTACATTTTCAGGGTAATGTGAGTAGAGTATGTGTGTATAGTGCATGTACATCTCGCCTGATATTATTTAACTCTTCAAAAAATGGAGAATTGAAAAACTAGCAATATAAACAAGTTTATTGATGGTAAACATATACATACATAGATCTAAGCCACTCAATATATATTTTTCCGAGTTGATATGGGTAAACATAAAAGATAGATATGTATATTTAAGATTAATAACAAATTAACATGAGAATCATAAAGACAAATAGAATGTAACTGTGTCATTTTGCGTAACATTTTAATATGAGTACTTAATATATGCTGCATCATTTATATTAATGTGATAATTATGTGAAGCCCTTATGGGTGACACATAGGGCACCATCATTCTTGATTCTGGGGCATTTATGTCATATATTCAATTTCTATGTGGGTAGTCAAACTGTTCCATTGAAGACAGACAGAGGGAGGGGAGCTGTCTCTCACATCTTTGTCATACTTCACTCCAATTTGTTTTTGGATCAGAATCAACATGAGCCCTGTTGATTTGGCATCCGCACATTAAACTTGAAAATCTTCCTTATGTCCTGCAACCTGCTGCTACTTTGCAGCTTCACACCTTTTATCTCTAGCCTTTGTGTTGCAGGTATGATCCAGAAGTGACTGACATCCTGCTGCTTTTTGTCTATTTGTAGGTGCATGTATGAACATCAGAGAGTCAGATGAACAACTGAATGCAAAACAGGGAGCTAAAGGCACGGCTAGAGGTTTGAGTCTACATTAGTCACACCTTGTACACACACACACACACACACACACACACACACACACACACATCTACTGGTATATTCTTACAGAAAGAGGTAGACTCAACAAAAACCCTCAGATCTATGTTGAGCAGTGAAGTTGGCCTTAATTTTCAGTGGGTCACACAGTGTTTTGAATCAATGTTAATATCAGATAAGCCCAAGCAGCAAATATATTCAGTATTTTTACTTAAGGAATTACAAGGCTGGATTTTAACTCACTTTACTTTCAGTAATTTTTCAATTTTTCATAATTCCCATCAGAAGTTATGTCACAATCACGTCTGTGTGGTCAGAGTGTCACGCGTGTCTGTGGTTAAACTCACAGTGTCAGTTTAAAGTTCAGTGTTTCACCTATGCAGTTCAGCGGAGACAGGGTGTCACGGAGAGGCTGGAAGCTGAGACTGTGTAACTTCTTCTTTGATAACTTATGAACCAGGCGCTCAGAAGGCTTTTACTGGCATACAAATTACCCACACTGGTGTCGTGCTCTCCATAACAAATGGACAGGTGGATTAATACTGGAACAACAACAATGAATAGAGCGATATGACTGACCAATGATTCATCAACGCTCTTCAGTGGACACAGGACTGGACTGCTGGTTTCCACCAGCTGGGAGCTGAGCTTTCTAACATTTACTCAACTTATTTACCTAATAATTTAAGGTCCAGACACTAAACAACCAAAATCCTTCATCTGGTTAAAATATATTGATGAAAACTGCCATTGTGTAACATTGTGTGTGCAGCATTAAACTAGATGAAGGCAGTTTTGCTATTCTGACAAGAGGCCATACATGGTCATAGGATAGAAGGATATGCTGTCATTGATAAGAGACTTAATGACACAGATCATGATTAAAATGACATATTTCTATATGTTTAAGAATTGATGGAAACATGATGATGTAAGTTCAACCAGGAAAGAATCATCTGTATAAGAACAAGTAAGTTTTCTGCAAAACTTGTAGAGGACATCCATCCTGATGTCATCACATATGAAAAGGCTGTGCAAAGTAAAGGTGAATGAAGTAGAGAAGGTCACAGCAATTTGTCTGGATTTGAAGACTGAAAGTGAAAGGGGCGGAGGAGGATCACACAGAAAGCACCAAAATGACAGCTGTCCGCAAGAGAGAAGAGAACAGATTTTAAAGAGTGGCAAGGACAACTTGATTGTATACTTAAGATCATGGCGAGATCTGATTGGTTGCAGTCAGCTGATTACAAGGAGCGGGGTGCGAGAGGGAAACAACAAGAGAACTGCGAATGGAAGGAGAACAGAGATGGTGTGATAATATTGTTGCGAAGCTTAGCATAAGCTCAGATAGACTATGTCAATATTTCTGTAAAGCGGAGACTCACATACTACAGTAAGGTCAAGGTTATTTATATACAATGGAAGAAAAGAGAGAACGAACAGTGTTTATATCCTCAGAACATGAACATCAATGTAGGAAGTGGGGTGGAGAGAGCGCCATGAGGGCTGTGGACAGTTCCTTCTTTGGTTGAGTCTAAAACCTTTAAACCTAATTTTAAACATCTGTGGAAAACTTATTGAACCTTGATATGTGTAACAATTTATTCATAAGAATTTAGTCTGGATAGAGTTCGGACACCCTTTCAAGCATGGCTGGCCTTGGGGACTCCAGAAAAAGATGGGGGGAGGTGGGGGACACAGTTGCTGTTCTTGGCGGGGGGTCTTTGATGAACTCCCAAACTGTTTGGGACCTACCTGTCCAGTCCGAAGTGCAGTTGTACCAATGAAACATAGAATACTGGTAAAGTGTTGCAACAATCATGTTAGCCAGACACAACACAAATGATAGAGAGTGTTGGGAAAAAAGAGCTGAGCTGTAACAGAAATCTTTCACTTTTCTAGTTGATCTACATTCCCACCCTCGACCTGTGGTCATGAGCATTTTGTAGACTCAAAAAAAATGCATTTGCCGAATGGGCTGGTTGGACTCATCCTCAGATTTGGTGAGGAGCTAAGGGGGCTTCTGCTCCTCTGCATTGAAAAGAGGCCTTTGAGATGGTTCAGGTCTGATCAAGATGTGTCAGGGTCACAGAAAACCTGATTTCAGTTGTTATCAACAGCTCTACAACTGAATGATTTACGGCATGAATAGAAATGTAAAAATCATTAGTAATCCAAGGGAGTGTTATGAGTTGAGTTATTTCTTGATGATCAATAATTTTTGCAGATGAGCTGTTCCTCCACCTCCAGTCCCCGTGGTTCAAACACAGTGCAAACCTTGCTTCACAGTCCCATGACTGTATAAATATACATAATTGCCCCCCACTATGTGTATACACACACCCACACCGGGTGTTCAGTGTTGGATATTTTCATCTAATTATCCTAATTGAACCACCGGGGCATTGTTGGTCAAGAGTGTACTAAAGACTCCTGGGAGATTCACACTGGCCTCCATAACAATTCCAGACTCTTTATAAAAACCAGCACACCTGGACTCTGTTCCCAGCATTCTGAGCACAGATGAACAGAAGGGTTAGACAGAGTGAGGACTTAATGGCGGTGACTTGCTGACATCTGAGAGATGACAGTGTGTCAGTGGCTCTATTTACAGACCCACAGAAGAGCGACTGAACTGACACAGTGAGCCAACCACTGGAGTTTGTGACTTTGGTATGATCTATAGAAAATGCAAACAACATGCTGCTGAGGCCAATCGAAATAAATAAAAGGGGGTGTGGGTTAGGATGGATGGCAGATGTTCAAAGGGTTTGCATTCAGACTTCAGCCTACAATAGTTTTGTTAAGGTGAGAGGGAAGATGGTGTTTATGAATAAATGTAAACAAATTAAAAAGTATAAACCATAAATATAACCATATACAGAAGATGATAATTTTTCTGTCATAACAGCAATGGGAAATTCCTATATCTAGATCTGTACCAATTCACACACTGAAAAGTCCTGCTGACTGCACTAATGACAGTTTGTCCACATATACACAACTGGAACTGGAAATTATTGCAAGACAGCGTTCATACATCTCCACCTGCTTTATTCACAGCTCTGTGGCCTAATATTGCTACATGAAGTCTATGGACACCAGTGGTGTTGTTGTAATTATCAGTCGTCTGCACAGGCTGCAAAGCGCCTGACTGGAATTTATTGGTTGCTCGTTTGTTGCTGTTCTCACCAGGGAATACTGCATATGCATTGAAATACCCATGCATACCGTCCTGGTAGCCTGAAGATATTCTTTAAATTAATTGTTTTATTATCACCATATAACATATCTTGCCTCATCGCCTACTATCCTTTAAAATGTAATGCAGTGCCATTTGCATTTTAACTGAATTACTCTGTACTTTGTTATGGGTCATTTTTACCTTTATTCACACACAGTGGGGATGGACGAATACAGGAAAGGGAGAAAACATTCAACAAAAGGATCTGGGCTGGACTCAAACTGGGAGCATGACAACACTGAATCAACCTTGATGGAATATTTGCACTTGACTAGTGAGCTACCAGTGCATCCTTATTTTGTAGATTTCTAACAAAAGTATTCTATGTGAAGAAAATGTAATTTAAGTAACTGGGCTTTTATTGCGTGCCATATTCCAGCACAACTCTCAACACAAATGAAAAAACAAATTGAAGAAATATGGCACAAGGGATTTCAGATCCTCTTGTTTCTTTGCACTTAGAGTCAGTTTTTTTCCTCCCTCACAATTTAATAACATAACACCAATAACATGGTTGGATCATAAAATGTAATATTTCAGTTTCATGGTAACACACCCTGCAACCAATGTGATTTTCAGGTGGAGCCGTGACAATTATGTATCATGTAACCCACACAGACAGGTCTCAACATGTCTCTGTCTGTACAGTGAAAAAACAACAGGACCATGTGTTTTGATGCACACCAGTGAAAAACAAGTGTAAATGTAATATAAAAATTATCATAAGATATTCAATGATCTCATGTTTATGACATTCAACAATGTGAGCGAACATGCGAGTGACTCCCATTACTCTAGTACACAAATGTAAGCCCACAACTACATTTTGACAACAGCTCATTATCTTGGGCTTATGTCAACACTTTTAAGTGAGTTAGATCCTGTTTGTCACCACAGACTGATTCAAGGAGACAAACAATAAATCCTGTGATGAGGTGGGGGTTATTGGGAATATGATGCCAATCACAGCTCAGGTTTCATACATATATTTGCATCCTTAATGAGGCATAAATCAACACTTTCCCTGACATCCCCTGAACTGCACTCGCACTTAGCTAACAGTTAAAATTGAGTTCAAGCTGTAACTGCTTGAGCGTATGGAAGCATATCAGATGGTCTCTGCTTTATTGGGCAATTTGCCACAGGTTCTGGGTGACTACTACTAAATTAGCATATTGAGAAGGGTGAGGTAAAGTGCTCGAAGAGAGAGGAGATGACAAAGAGTGAGGCTGGGAGTTACAAACTGCTGCGAAATATGGGGAAGATGCTGAAAGTACAGCGATGTGATGGTCTTTTCCTTACGCTGGGATGAAAAGCTCAATGCATCCTGCAGTGTGTGTACTTTCATTGCCACGCTATTGGCAGGAGTCACATGGAGACCATTCAGCTTTGTAACTTGAGTTGTTTTAAAGTTTCACAAGTGCTGCACAGATTCAGAATCAAAACAACCTCGGCTAATTATACATGTGAGTCAGAGGGCTTCTGTATAAAAGAAAAAAGGACCTTGAATGTTATTTATTTTATAGATGAGAGGCCTGCAACCTCAAACAATGACAGAACAAGTTGTACATGTTTGTCTGGACTGTGGTAGAGGTGATTTGGATTTTGTTTTCAGTCTCTGTCTTTATCTGTTCAGGAGCTATGTACATTCTGTTTCTTTTTCTTATCTTACTGGTCACATCTTTAACTTTTTCTGTCAGTACAACCAACTTGGACCAATTTCCTTCTACTTTGACTGCACAATAATCCACTGTAGCTCCAATATAGTTTGGCTACATGAGGAACACACTGTTAAGCCCATGAATCAGACACACTGATTGACTGTGACAGCTCCCACTGGAGCTACCATCCATGTCTTTAGCCCAAACCTCTGTGGAGTGATGGCACTCTTAAGACAACATGATTTTAGGGGGTGTATGAGCTACTTGTGCTTCAGAGGCTTCCCTGCAGACAGCTAGCTGAAATGTAAAATTGCGAAACATGCCTTACTGTGAGGAGACAAATAGGTAGCACTGTATGCAGCATTTCAATAACTGTGCAAGCAAAATCGATTTGTTCCCCCTTCATTGGATGTTAAGGAGGATGGGTGAGTATATTCATGCAGGCCTGTCGCCCCTGTGGCTGTTATGAGTGTTGCAACAACTGCACTTACACAGACACATGAATCTAAGTTTTACCCCTTCATGCTGAGAGTCCTCATTGGGAGTCATGATGAGAAGTCTCATGTAGCCAGACATTTCAGTACTAATACTCATGCAGTTAATGACCTTTACTTTATGAGCCCTCATTATCTGGCCACTTTGTTGCCATCTGGCTTGACTGAAAACTTAATATTGTCCTGTTTTTTGTAACATAATGAGAATGTCCTTGTTCAAAGATGTTCAAAGCCCCTGGTGTCAGAGGTAAATATCCTCCAGATCTCTCTTGTTGTCCACTCACTTGAAGTCAGTGACCTTTGACAACTGATTTTCTGTTGAAACCCAAGGTGAGAAAAAGACAGATTGAGCATTGACACTGTTTTCTTACACCTTTTACATTAAATAAATTCCCATGCTGAAAAGTTTGTGACTTTTCGTAAAATACTCCTCTTCCTTTCCTTGGCTAAGAGTGAGAAGAATAGTGTCATCTGAACACAAATGGAAATAAAAAAAAAGACCAAGTTGTAGTTTGACAGTTGGTCCCACAATAGAACTATTTCTTCTTCTTGTAGAGTGACTTCCTGGAGTCTCCCTGTTTACTCTATCTGTGTGTGAGCACAATAGCTATGGAAGTATGTGATGGTTGAATTCTAAACTAATTCTAAACCATGGGCTTGAATCTGCCACTATAACAGCAACAACTTAGGTTTTCCACCAGATGTTGGCGCCCTGTTGCAGTGATTTGCTCTCACTTAGCCATAAGAGAATGAATGAGGTCAAACAATGATGTTGGAACTGCAGCTGGGAATTCATTTCATCCCAGAGGTCTAGGATGAGGTTGAGGTCACAGCTCTGTGCAGGCCACACCAAACTAGGGCACCATTTCCTTATAGACCTGGTCTTGTGCACAGGGACAATGTCATGTTGAGAGAGAAAAGACTCAACACACAGCCACAAAATCAAAAACACATGCTTGTATAAAATATCAATGTGTGTAAGATTCCTTTGACCAACAGTTACCTGGTTTCATTCTGATAGTCTATGCCTTATGGAATATTCAAATAAAACAAGCTAATAGAAATGTGCACCATATATCATTTTGACAACTGTTTGGAAAGGTCTCATACAGAAATGTGTAATATATGTCATATGTAATAAATGGCATACATCACTGGTGATGTCTTATATTACTTTGACTTACAGCCTGTGGGTTTGTGACATATATACCATATAGAGCCAAATGTCCTCTTTTGCCTGGACAAGTCCACTTTTCAAGTCACTTTTTTTTTCCTTCATGAATTTGTGAAAATGTCCAGTTTTCATTGTTTTTCATGGATCATTAAGCATGTACTTAAATTGACTGGCTCTCTGCACAGGATACTACAGTACTTTGTTGTGTCTCAGCAAACATCGGAGCAACCTCTCATCTGGTAGAGCATGTATCACTAAAGCTGAGTCCTCACTGCAGTGGCCCAGGTTCGAGTCCGACCTGGGCATAAGTGAAGCCATACTGATGCATTACAGAAAAAGTGTTTCTATCATTGTTTCTTTCCACATGTTTTTTAAAAATTTTATTTTATTTTTGCACCATTGCAGCTTGTTAAAGAGAGATTATTTTAGGCATAATAAAGCACGCTGAATAAACCCTGAGAATATGCATTTGTGTCTTTGGTTATACAGAGATATTGCTGTATAATTGAATTTTTCTATCCATACAGACAAGGCATATTTTAAAGGGTTAGGGTTATCTTTGTGGAAACTTCAAGTATCATTTAAGTATCTTGAGTGTCCTCTTTTTTGGAAATCAAAATAGAGCCATCCTAGTATAGCATAAATATCAACAGTAACATTTGTATGTGTTTATTTAGTTGAACTACATGTATTTTATTTCTATATGCTTATGCATATATGTTTATTATAATGGCATACATACCAACAGACTTTGGGATGAATATACTATGTACTGTAGTGTATAGTGTATATTAAGCATAGTATATGCTCATAGTAAAAGCATAGGCTACATATAGTAAAAGCATACATACATACAGGTTATTACATGAAATGGTCCCAGCTTTTATTATGTTTCATATACAGTTTTTTCATATGTTTTCAATATACAAATATGCCATATGTAGAGAAATTCAATTTGCGTAAATACGTCATATTTTCTTGTTGCATTTACAAGATTAGCTCAACATTTTGGTGGAAGCATTTCTACAGAAAGAGATAAAAAATACGAAGTATGATTTGCATTGCTGAATCAGTTAAAGAGATGTCGGTGCTTGGCGTTAGCTGCAGGAGAACCTTTAATCTTTGTGCTTTCTGTCCACCCCACAGTTTGGTGAGTGGTGTCAGATAAATGACGACTCCACTCAGTGGTGATTGCTCATCAAACAGCAGGGAGTCAGGTCAGGCCAGGTTATTAGCCTGGCTACAGTAGAAGTCATACTTTACTTCCCCAGGGTGGAAAATGAAAAATGGGGCAATTTTTAAATATAAGTGATACCTATTACAGAGAAAAGTAGATGAATAAGGGCCTGTCACAGTGACCATGAACATGAGGATCTACTGATAAGTCCCCACTGACCATACAGCACAGTCTGAAGACCTCACCCCTGTTTCTGCTGCATTCATAGCACTCCCACATTGGATGATAAATCACAGCGAAATAAAGATAAAAAGAAACTCCCCTGAATAAGATCACTCAGTTGAGGAGAGGCAACATTGATAAAGATCTAATGAAGAATACTATCAGACAGTATCAGAGACTGGGGGGCTGTGGGGGGAAAATTGAGGCACTACATTTCATCGCTGGGCCAGTGTCAGTGGTGAGATGTGCCTACAGAAAATAGAATGGATGGGGATCAGGGGTGGAGGGAATCGATCGAGAAGGTACAGAGTGGAATGAAACATTATCGTCAGGAAGCCACATAAGTGAGAGTCATCCCCCCCACAGCACCTATGGGACTCCTTGTTCATGAGGGTGGCAGCACTGGACAGAAGCTGAGGGGAAATAAATACTGAAGTCACCTCGAATTATTCAGTTTGAATGCTTAGAAAAGAATGTAATATTATATGAAGTAGTTAAGCTCAGATATTGCATCCTACCTGGCTACACAAGTTCACATACAACAACATAATGTTTGCATGGTCTTAACCAAAATGAGTTGTACATTTCCTTTTATGAATGAATGGTCCTTTAGCAAACAGAATTATTCATGTTCAAGACCTATAAAGTAATATAATCTTATATACTTGATGTGCTTAGGCTTAAGACCCTAACCCTAACCCCTACGTACATGATGTTGTAAAAGCACTATAGGAAAACAGAATGGAAACAATATAAAAATCCACATTAGAAATGAGATAATATTCAAAGTGTGAAATTAGTAGATTAAATCAAGCAGTTTGTAGCTTCTTTTTTTAATGTCAGTTAAGCTTCAGGCAGATTTGTTCTCCAGTGGGAGGTGGTTTCAGCACCAGTAGGGGGCAGTAAAACGACTGAAAGATATTTCAGCCTCCAGACTCCACCAACTGCCCAGTTCTGAACCAGACTGAGGGCTCAGACCTTTCAGTGACTCATAGACAATAAGTTAAACTTTGGATTGAACTCTGTATCTGACTGGAGGCTGGTGAACAGACCTGAGAACAGGAGGAACATGCTTTCCTCTCTTAGCTGCATCAGCTGGTTTAGATAAACATGATGAGAGTAACATTGTATTTCTGTAACTTATAATGATAAAACACAAACATACAATAGGAAATGTGAACCTGAATTATCTCTCAACAAAAACCCACACTCACCTTTACATTAACATTGTCTGACTTAAGTTCTTTTAAATTGTCACTGCTCATATCAGTTTGTGTTCTGTCTGTCGCTCCATTGTTACCTTATCAACACAGCACAGTGTCATCAATTGTGTACTAAATGGCATATATTCATACTTTGACCTTAACAAATAACTAGGAATCCTGACATGGAGAAAAAATAATCACAATTATCTTTTATTTTGTGCTGAGTGTATACAAAAGAATCATCATCATCATTATTATTATCAGTCATTCAGCAGTTACTCTGCCCTAGATATTCTCCTGTTTATCTGATTGTCAGACAGATTCATTACCTTTTGTATGATGGGTACAGAGAAAGCATGAAAGCAGGTCACTGCTGTGATTAAATTCTAAAGCTTATGTGGCTCATATCTCATTGACAGCTGCACTGCTGACAAAAATATCATCAAAATAAATCACTGTCTTTGAAAAAAGTGTAGTAGAGGATCATTTTGTCTTTCATTATATTTATGTCTAAGATCATAATGTAACAAATGTAAATTAAGTCGATTTTCATCACAAATTCCATCAAAACAATTTTACACCTCACATCAGTTGTGATCAGGCCCAGGCAAATATCTATTGATACGAATCTATAAAATCTTCACTGGCAGTGTTTTGAGGAGCATATTCCTTTGATTCCCCTACAACCACCCTGCTTTTATTTATTCTTCTTTCCCCTTCTTCTTCACTGTTACTAAACAGCCGCATCTTTTCTACCAGTGGCAATTAGAGAATAGTGGTGAATGCTCAGTAATCAGCTATAAATAAGCTAAATAAAAAGCTTGAGGAAGTAATAGAAACAGTATTGACTGAGCTAATGTTTATTCTATTACTTCATTTTTTTTAACCTTCATCTTATCACAGGGGGATGGTGTTACTTCCTCTATTGGAGATTAAATGGTCTGAATTTAACCATGACCAACAACTTTCCCTCATGTTAATTAAGGCTAGTTACCATAGCTACAAAGACACAGATAAACTGGAGTATCCAGCTAAAATAATGTTTTCAAGCAGGCCTGTATGTATGTCTGTATTGTAAACAGTCTGGACCAAAATTCTCAGACCAATTGCAAGAATGTGACACACACACACACACACACACACACACACACACAGAAAGGAAATATCGAATTTTAGATAGTTACATGATATATTTACAAATGAGTACAATTTGAATTTCTAAATGTATATCCTTATATATGCATATGAAAGTATATATTTAAACTGTATATTTATATATAGATATATCCAGAGGGTGTGTATATGATAATACATTCCATTACAGGTGACATAAATATAGCCCGAGCTGAGGCAGCTGTGGTGAAAGTTCTTTTAAAAGGAAATCACAGGTGCTATTGTGCTCATTGTTGTTGCATTGAGTTTAAGTGTAGTCACTCTAAAGTGTGTGTTTTTAATTACACATAGGATCAAATACCTTCACTTCACCTTCAGTTACACAGCTGCTCTTTGGAGCAATATAACTCATTAACACTTCACATTTTAGTGAGACTGCACAGGGGTGCACTCGTTTTTTTTGCTCCGTATAACATTTAATCATGGACTCTGCAAACACCAGCGTGGCACAAATGTAATTGTGTTCCTAGTGCTCCCACGTGAGCCTGAGTGAAGAGAGGAGGAAGAGGCACGGACTCTCCTGACCATTCTCCACTGATTAATTCTCCTGTTTAAAATAACCCACGGTCCACACGCACCGCTTAGATCCGTTGCCTCGGCAGAGCTCTACCCACACAGAGCAGTGTGGTTATTAGAAGCCTGATCATGTCTATCAGCACATGCCTTGATATAAATTGAGTTGAAATGTCATGTTGATAGAGAAAGTTGCGAGCTTAACAGGAAGCAACAGGCTTCAGTGGCATCTTTGTTTAAAAAGACTGACATTTTGATTAAAAATTTCATTTAAATATTCATAGAAGTTACAGACACCTGATCAGTATTCCAATTTTCAGACCGTGCTAGCTATAAAGGAAGCTACATGCATAGCAGCGCATTGTGGCTTTCTCAGTAGCTTCTTGTGTTTATTTGTATGAATCAAGGTTTTACATGTGTGGTCAATGAACCAAGCTGCTTTGTCTTAATCTACACACATTGGCAGCAATAAACTGTTTTTTTCAACCAATAATCAGACATGAACACAAACGAGATGAGTTTCTCATTTTTATCTGTAACCTAGAAATTTTCTTTTGTTTTTTTCTCTCTCTCTTTTCCCAGTAACAGTGCATCTGTTGACACATCGTTTTTCTTGACGTTCAGCTCTCTCATCATGTTTTGACATCTATTGTAAGTGACCTTTTGGATGAGTCATTTCGTTGCGGGGCATGCTGCATTTCAAATTGTCGAGGTATGGTGAAGAATGGATGAAACTGTGATCTCTCTGCTCTCTGTTTGTCTCTGAAACACACACACACACACACACACACACACACACACACACCAAGTGTTTTGGCACCGACTAACATTAATCACCCATGAATATTATCTTTGTCCTCATATCTCTGGCTGTTGAACGCTATAGATGAGAACTGGTGAAGAGAAGCCAAGAGGAATTATCAACTCTAAGTGTGATCATTATTTTAAGATAACAGCACAGTTCTCACATAGAATCCTCATCACTTGTGTAAATTAATCTGTAAAGCCGAAAGCTGTTCTCCACTGAAAAGAGGATGTTTATTTCCATTTGTGGTGCTAAGCACATGTCACTGTTTTTTTTTTTTTTTTTTTTTGATGCTACTCTTTCAATTACTTGTCAGTTAGTGTGGTGCACTTTTATTCTAAATGGCCTGTTGATGCATGATTTTCACAGTGTAGCACTCTTTCTATTTTGAGATGATAAAAAAAAAAAAGATTCATCCTTTTCAAGTTGACTAAAATGTCTTGGTCAATGAAGCACTTGACATTTTATTCTCTTTACTTATTCATGAGAGGATTAGCTGACAAACATGAACATTTGAGGCAGCAACTCAAAATAGTTATAGAGGAAAAGAAAAGGAAAAACAAAAAATTGTGTCATGTCCACACTTTGTCCACCGCCACTGGCCAGACTGACATACATAGGATGATTAGTTATGATTTAAGTTATTCCCTGACTTAATACCTATCAAAACAATCTTGATCCACCTGAACATCGCTGTGTTCCATTTCTTGGTTACAGGCACAAATCTCCACTCGTCTTGTATTGAGCCTCACACTCAGTGGGTACCTTCTTTTTTAAATCTGACTTGGCTGAACCTGACGGTACTTGCCAGGACCAGACCTGAGGCTATATATTAGCATCATGTCATCCATACTGACCGTTGACTTGTCTGGCTAATGTACCATAACAACCAGCACTGCCAGAGTGAAAAGGAAATCTCTAAATAAATTACATCTGAAAATAACCTTACATGAACTTCAGTGAACCACAAGCTTTGTGCAACAAACAGCCCAAACTCAAGACCTACTCTTTTGTCTGTAAATCGAGCTCTTCTCCTCAGAGAGTGAGCACTTCTGAACACACAGGGCTTTAGGCTTTCGGTCCTTTTTCTTTTATTTGTACATATTATAGACAGTGATACACTGCTGCTTGAGTGTGAACTGCTGCAGTCATCATCGTCAGCTCTATGCATTTCAAGAGCACTTATGTTGCCATCGATACCGAGAAACACAAAGAACATAAAAAGACATAGACTGAGGGTCAGAGAGGACGAGAATAATAAGAGAAAGAGTAAAAAAAAAAGAAAAATCTGAAAAAGAGGAGATACATACAAGGCTTGCAAAGCGAGTATGATGCGGTGTGACAGCTTGTTTTGGGCAAGGTGACACCGCAAGGAAAATTCAATGTGCCATCTGGTACATCAGAGGAAGACAGAGATACCAATAGAGAGACAGAAGGAGACAGAGGAAGAGACAGGGAAACAGAACAAACAGATAGCTACAACAGTTTTTAGCTGCTGACGCCATTCTCCATCAGACTGCTGGATCGTCTGCGCAGTGCCAGCCGCTCGGGCTGCTCCACTTCATCTAAATAAAATGACAATACAACTGCACTCCCGAGTCCCATCCCTTCTCTTTACTGTGATAAACAGCCCTTTAGCAGTGACTTCACTGTCATGCGCTATCTGCATCTGATAAAGCACTGGACTTCCTCACCTGGCAGTATAGGGCTGGAAATAATAAACAGTTTTTTAGGGACTAGTATTCTGAACTTCATCATTTTTATTTTTATTGCAGTAAAGTATGAAAAATTGCTTCATTTCAATGGAATTTAGATCCACTTTATCATTATGAATAACTTCCAAAAAGCAGCTTGATTCACAGATTCATTTTGCATTTTTCAAAACTGTACCTGCTTTTTTAAGGGCAGTCAGTGGTACCTTAACAGTGATGATGTATGAGCAAGTATTCACTAAAATATTGCTTCAGTTTCTCAGGCAGAAAAAAGTTTATTTTTATGCAAAAGTGGTTCATATTAGAAGCCTCCCTATTCTTTACAAAAAGTCACCCTTACCTGAATTACCCTGTACATTGCTTGTCCTTATACACCCCAATGTATGTGAAATCGCAGTCTATTAATGAAAGTTGATTAAGCCTGCATATTTTAATGCATATTTGGAGTATTATGGATTGGGTGTCTGTGGTGGCATTCCCTGAAAAATGAAATGGGATGTTGCTGCTAAATCAAAGACTTACCACTGCAGCTTCACATTAAGAGTATTTAACTGCTGGAAATTGAGTTGACTTTTATTTTTCTATTGTTACATGAAATGCTATAAGATTTGTCAGTGAGCTCAGCAAAAATGAGTCTGCTAAACAAGACAGTGGATAGTTTCGGCATGTTTGCGCATCAGATCAGTTTGAGATGATGTGGGGACTAGGCTAATGGAAGAGTCAGGAGCAGCCATAGAAAGATGTGACATGAAGAGCTGCAGGCGACAAGCTGGTCAACTCCGACATCTCAGCCAAGTAACAGACTCCTATCGCCGTGCTCAGCTGTTTGAGGGCTCATGTTGCCTGCAGCATAAAATCCAGCCACAGCAGGGCTGGCCCACACCTGTAGCTGCACGCCAATGATCAATTTGATCAGTTGTAGCTGTCTTGCGTTAGCAGAGGCAGTGAGAACTGAAAACCAAAGATTTTATCTAGCCAGCCTTTTAGCATTAAACTTCCATTAAACCTAATTTACTAATACAGGTGTCAGAAAATCAGCCAGGACTGAAATAATTTGTGTGACTTAAATCTTTGTTATAAAATAACGCTTTCATTGCCTGTGTATGAAATGCTAAGCCTGTCTCTGAAAAAGTCAAAATGTAAGAAACAAGTAGAGAAGATTTAATATTTAAACTGACCCAGCTGACTCTGATATTTATGTAGTTTGTTCTCCTTGGACTACATTGGCTTTAAATGCACCTAAACAGCACAGCACAGGCTGCTGACCAGCATGACTGCCAGTGGCAAAGTGTCTCTGCAGGATTAGATTTGAGTTATAAATCATGCACACACAAAGACAACTCATTTCACTCGGTGCAGGCAAAATGCATTGTAGATATAGTTGTAATGAAGGCATAAATAAATAGCATACTGAAAAGTCTAGTGACGTAAATGTCTGAAAAAAAAACATGAGGACAAAGTAAGAGGACAGAACTTACAATAGATTCCTGTTTTTCTCTCTCATTCTCTGTTTCAGGACTTTTATTCATGAGATGTGACTCGATGTGTGGTCAGCCTTTGAGAAAACAGTTTAGGGAGACATTGGTGGTTTGAGTAAATGTAAGACCATTTTTTGCACTTGTTGTCATGGTCACATTAATAGCCACATGTTTAAGGTTTAACCCTAGGTGCAGCAGTGCCAAGTAATTGTCCCTGGATTTTCATATCTGGTGTGTGTTCTGACATTCCTGCACCGGCATCTCTTCTACAAATCATTAACCCCTGCAGCGGAAAAATGAAGCCAAGCACCAAAATCTGTATTTCTTTGAATGGCTGCTCCAGTCTGGCTCCAAAAGTAAATCAATCCAACAGCAGAAATAAATGAATGTTTGCCTGAAAAAAACAAAACAGTTTTAGTCTATATGCCAACAGTACAGGGGTGAATTTTTATGTAACTCAGCCATTTAGATTTTGTTGAGGCTGAGTAACAGTTGAGTTAGTGTATGTCTGTCAGGCACTGACAAGATTATGATGGTAGAGCAGCTCACACAGAAACCTGGGCTTGATGTCATAGAGGCTCTGTCCATTTTTATTTACAGTCTATGCTTTTATGTCTATGATTGTTTTTTTCCGGCTGAAGAAGAGAGCAACTATAGACTGTATATCAAAGATTAACACAGCTCAGAAATCTTGGCAGTGCCTTACTTAACACTGAACTTTGTTCTTAAAACTAAGACTGCAGTGCATGCATTATATGTTCATCCGCATGTCACTCAAAGAGGCCATGCCCTCAATTACATAGGACTTTAAGTAAGCTGTGATAAAATGTAAATAGATGGTTGCCTCATGTGGGCCTTTGCAGCATCACTATACAATGTTATGCACAAGTGCATTTTTAAATGAAACATTAAACTTCCAAACCAAATGAGACTTGGGGGTAGGTGGTTGTGTTCCATCTGCTTCCCACAGTGTAGAGAGACAAAAGGGCTTTACCTGCTCTGTTACCTCTTAAATAGCCTTTATGAACAAATAAATGTGTTAAATCTTGGGCTATAAACGCTTAGCAGTGGTAAGGTATGAGAGCAAATACAGGGTGATTATTCACTGCAAAGACAAACACCTCAAAGAAAAATGCTCCTTTGCCGAGTGCGACACAGAAAATATAAATGTTGATGGTGCCACTGCTCTCACAATAACCCTTATGATCACATGCAAATTAAAAACAAACCTATTTATATTTTGCTGCTGGGACTGTGCTGTGGAGCCGAACCTTTCATTCGTCCCCTCAGGCACGATCAGGAAGTAGGCTATAGTGAAGTTCTTTTATTACATGTGGTTATTAGAATATTCATATGAAACTCACCAGTCATTGATATTCATTTGCTACTGATTCTGTTGTTACAAATTCAAAATGTCACAGTGAAATTTAAAACAGCCTGAAAGGCATGTTCATTATTTTCCTATTGAAGTGTTGTGGTTCATTGGTTCGGAGACTTGGGCTGCTCAGGGCTGTATAGAGCCCACAGATATTTGTTAAACCTCATCTCTCAGATTTTTAATTAAAGTTATTAAGAGCCACAGGTGAATCAGTTCATTAGCGGCGAACTGTGTTTTCACACACCTGCAGTAACACATAGGAGTCTCACTCTTGGATAACAGTGCCAGTTGTGCAGTACTTGAAGATAAATGGATCCATCATCCTGCTGCTATTTTTGTTTTGTTATTTGTTTGTTGCCTAGTATGGGTGAAAGCGTGATCATCTGGAGTACCATCAGCAAACATGACCTGTTTCATTTACCGGGATGGAAAGTAGGGCTTAATGTTCAAGCAGGCCATGTTCAATCCAACAAGCATTAAATCTCCTAATGGAAGTATGTTTTGTAAGCTCTATGAAACACCGATCATCAGGGTTGGAAGTGGACCAAAAGCAGGACTGCACTTCATGGTGGTTCATGTCTAACAGAGCAAAAAACCTTGTAGCTGTTGTAAAACTAGAAGAGAAACAAAGTCTAGTGACACAGCTACATCTCTGTGAATGCTGCTCCCAACATCATCCACCATAAGCTCCTGGGCAAACCCAGCTGTACTTGTGAATCCACTGTGTTCTCAGTGAATTTTATTATGAACAAAATGATGCATTCGTAAGAGGAAGATTGTTTATTTCTTTTTTCAGGGGATTATTCTAAAAATCATTTTTACCTTAGTTGAGATTAAGTGTAGCATATTATTCCAGCCCAGGACAGTAATAGTCGCTGTCATTTTAGGCATCAACACTGCACCCCTGTTCAAAATGTCTCTTTCTCGTGGGCATGGACATGGATGGACTTGGATGTGCTGTAGGCAAACAACCAAGAGATGGAAATGGTTTAGATGTTATGCTCTGTCTAGAGAAACAGGTACTTTTTCATCTGGGAGTTATTTGACAGACTGATGTGACAGTATGAGTTTCCATAGAGAGTGCTCATTATTTCACAGTACACTGGAGAAGCCAGATCGTAGCATTAACGCCGTGCCACAAATCACAGGAGGGTGACCACGCATTTCACCAAGCATGCTACCTGCACACCACAGAGACTACTTATTTTTATGCTTTTACGATTTACTTGACTTTTCTGGGCCTCACTTCTGGTGTCAACCCCTTCCCAAACGTAGCTTTTTCACAAATCAACAATGACATGTCTCAGAAGGAGGTCTGACATGACATTCCCGAGGGCAAAGACAAGCAATGTGTTTAATTGTTTGGTTTGAAAGACTTGTTGGTTAACATACAAAGGCGCCAGTGAAGTGTGGTGTTTGCATCTTATCATGCTCATGGTTTGCTTGAGTATGAGGATGGCTGGGTTTAGAACCTCATTGTTGGGTTTTGGACCAGTTCGATGTGGGCTGTTGTGTTCAGGACAAATATGATGTAATATGACGCTAATATGACGCTCTAGAGTTTTGAATCATTCGGACTGGGTTGCTTTACACAGTGGAGAAAATCAGATTCAGAAAAAGTGCTTCTCCACAGATTTTGGGAGCAACTTTGGGATAGTGGGAGTTGGGTCTGGTACTATAAACCTATATGCTGTTTTGGAGGCTAGGAGGCTTTGTGTGAAGGATCTGGTTAAGAGCCTTGTTGTACAGAGGCCCAGGCTATGAGTTTTGCCACAGGGTTTAGGAGTAGAGGTCCAGTCCAGCAGGACCCAGTGCAGACAGACTTAGATAAATGCCTAAAGAGTCCTTAGATCTAAGGATGCATTTTTACAAAGCTTCTTGAATTAAAAAAGCTAAATACAGAAATACAGATGTAGGCCACATTGTTGCGGACAGAGAGCTTTAATGGCTGTTAACAAGTGTATCTGGTCAAACGAAAAGCAATGACTACATGGTAAACAATAAATAATGTAAGATCATTGATGCAACAGCTGAATGGGCACAATGCTGAATATACATCTAACAACGAGTGCACGTAATGGATATGACATAAATCATCTAAGGAGCAGCCACTGTTCACTGACATCCTCCGCATTACTCCCTTGAATCATCATCCAAGTGCAGGCTTCAACACTCCTGCAAGTGTTTCTGTGGTATTTATAGCCCAGCCAGCATCACAAAGTCTTTTATGACCTCAGCTATTTAACTGCATATGCTTTAGATAGTATTGGGATGATGCTGTGTTCAATATTCTTAAGAATCAATGCCGAATACAAGCTGAGCAATAAGACACAAATTTATGTACATGGAGAAGTTAAAAAGGATAAGATCGGGAAAGAATTTAGCTCAGAATCAAGGCTTGAGTTCTGCCAGGCTCCAGAGGAAAGAGATGTTTGCCTGTGATGAAGGCCAGAGGCCCGTCAGAGGCCAGAATAGGAGGAACTTTGTGGTGAAGTGGTGGTGAAGGTGAGAGGGCCCCTGGAAGCCAGAGGACAGAGATGTATGGCTACAGTGAAAGTTTGAAGGTCATCAGAGGCCAGAGGAGGAAGACAGCAGGAAGACAGCAGCCTTTAGTAAAAAACATAACATTGAACATGCCACCATATGAGTTTATTATAATTATTTATAAGATCATTTCACACACACACACCCACACACACACACACACACACACACTTAACTTAACTTTTAGTGAACCTTCATGTCAGTGTTAAACTTTACCAAACTTTCAGTCACTTTATTATGATTAATATGGATTCATTAGAACTTAACAATATTGGCACAGGCATTCACTTGGACTGATGGAGTAACTGCATCTAACCTGGTGTTCAGAGGTGAAAGGTCGAGGTCACTGTGACATCACAAAGCATGTTTCTGGCTATAACCCAAGAATTCATACAATATGGTACAATTTAGCTCAAATCTGTATAAGGATAAAGTGAAGTGGTAATATTTTACAGACAGACATGTTACCATTATGATCTACAAAAACAATCAAATTGTTTTAAGGAAGACTAGATTGTGGCCATATTTCCTGTAATTTGGCTCTTTGGTGGAAGCTCACAACCACTATGCAGTAATTCTAGTAATTTAAACCTTTAAGAAGCATTCACATTATCCATGAGGAGTAAAATCAAAGTAACATTACAACACCAAAACTTTGCAATTGTCTTGAATCGATGAAAATGAGTGCATGATCACAGAATCATAAAGTGACTGATGATTTCATTAAAAGTGGCTCCGCACACATTCAGATAAATTATTACTCAAAAGTTTCCTGCATGTTTTGATTTCCAGCCACTGTCACCACTGAATTATACTGCAAATATTGTTAGAGTTAGAAAAGCTACTGTGTAATTACAGCATCAAAATGTATCTGCCCTCTGGTCTGCGAAAAACTGATTTTTCTCTAAGACATGATGTGTGAGATGGGGTCCAGTTGTTTTTCCTTGCGTTCAGCAAACTACTGCTCTAGCCTGTCATCATCATATAAAGGAAATCTGTTGTGGAAAAAGTGTTTACTGTTGTTCATTAAGTCCCTACATTCAAAATGGTGTGTACATTAAAACAGCACATCTGCAATGCACATCAACAATTAAAATGAGAATGGTTTGTGTTTTTATTCATTAATTTTATAAGGATAAAACACATTAATTTACACAAACATTTGGCTCCATCATGTAAATGAAATCATTTTCATCTGCAGTTCCTGGTAGCTTGATGGATTTTGAGAAACATTATGTTTTAACATAATTGTCCAGTAATAACAATGGGCCTCATTCTCCAATATCTCCTTAAGTATTTTCTTACATTCTTTCTTAAGTTGTTCTTGAGAAAACTCTACAAAAGATTCATGAATGTGCTCTTAGACCGCAAAATTCTTCGCATCTTTCCTCTTAGTTGATGAATGCCATCTCAAAAATTCAGACCGTGTGCCAGATGATCCTAATTAACATAGGATTAGCATAGGTAAACGCCCCATCAATCCCCGTAAAAGGGCATGAGCCTGCAGGGCCGTGTGCACACAGAAAGCACAGAAAGTGAGCAGAGAAGGTGAGTTGAGAAAGAAAGTTAAAATGCCCAAACAAGAATCTAAAGAGGGAGCACCGGACTCCAAACGTAAAAAGAACTTCAGTAGTGCTGAAGTGGAGGTACCGCTGCAGCAAGGGAACAAAAAACGAGCTGTCATATTTAGTAGCATCAGCAGCACTGCAGAAGAAAGGGTTTGATCTCAAATCTGAGGTTAAAAAAGTATTGCTGAACAAAGAAGAGAGCTGCAGACCACTGGAGAGGGACAGTCTTGTCCAGACTTATCTCAGCTGAACCAGCGCTTTGGGGCCATTATGAGAGAGATCGCACTCTTAGGTGTGCTATCATAAATAGCATGATCAGTCACTTAATTTCTATCAGATGGCTTGGTTCCCAATAAACATAATAAATGTGAATTAAGTATCCAAGAGCAATTAGTTGTAAAATAATACTAATTACAAAAACAATTAAACATAAATGATAAGAAAATTATTCTAATTCAAATCATATAATATTGTACAACAGCAAAACAGAAGGCAATGCAATAACCAATTATAAGCGAAGAACAAATCCCACATAAGAAAACACTGATGAATGCCAAAATTGGTTGGTTTTAAGACATTTCTTTTAAAGGTCCAGTGTGTAAAATGGGGGGGAAACCGTGACATCTAGCGTTCAGAATCTAGATTGCAGCGCTAACTTGCTCGCTTGCGCTCACTCCCATCGGCAAAGTGACAGTGGCCTCCGAAGACATGGCGTCTTCCTGGACAACTGGGTGTATTTCAGGAGCATCTAGCGATGAGGTGAAGATCTAAACCACATTATGATATGTTACAATATCTTCTTTCCTTCCGCCTTCTTCTTTGTTGGTTTGTTTATACATGCGAAACTTGTGAAATGGGCTAACCGGATTTTCCTTTAAGGCTGCTGTTCAAACCAAATACAAACTGGCGACACTCTCAAAGCAAGACCCTTGCTATATGTATATATAAAAGAATAAATATAAGGCTATGAAAACCAAACAATTTTTTTTTAGAGAACTATTCAGATAATGTAATAAATGTATTGTCTGTGAAGTTTTCCAGATCATGGTTATCCAAGAAAAGTCAAATCAAGGTCAGCTGGACGTGATTGTTTTACCTCTCTTCCAACAGGCCTCTTTAGGTCTGGCTTATTGGCAAGGAGTTGTGATCTCTTTCAGAGCCTGTGGTCTGAAAGTCTGAAAGCCTGAAAGTATAAGCCTTCACAGACAAAAACAAACAATTCAGTGCCCTACATTCTAAAGAGGACAAGCACCTCCACATTAGGGTGAACAGGAAAAGCACAAATACAAACCAGCACGACTGCAGTACCAGTGAACACAAGCTACAGTACGAGCCATAAGACCCCTGTGACATAGAGCTTATAATGTGGCAACAGTTTTGTTGTGACATCACAAAGTCACAGAAGTCCTAATGGGTGGTTTTAAGGCTCAGTTTCTGAATACAGACTATGAGTATTGCTCTGTGGACTGAAATGCTTATACTTTCACAGTATTAATATAGAATCTAGGCCTTCTTTATAATCAAATGAGTCAAATTTAATGAAAATGAAAAACAATGTTTAAGCTGAAAATGAAGATGTGAATTTCCATTCCAAATCTTCATTTAATTCAAAATGGTTATAGATGCACTCAGAATAGATCCCTATTCCCTTCATCTATTTATCCTCAGGGACCAGATGGTGGTGAAATTGTTTTCATTTGGTGATGTTTCAGACATTTTTCTTGTTTTATTCAAGGGTTTAAGTGTTATTTTAACCTTAAAGTGGAGCAGTGTGTTCTAAAGAGAAACGGTGATGTTGCCCCTGAGTGCATGCTGTGAGCCAGTATATTTGCATGTTCTATAACCTAGTGTAGCTACAGATGTTTGAGTACAGTGTGAATATAAAAACTTCGACATAATCAATGTCCTTGTCTTGAAGTGTGTGTCTGTTTGTGTGTATGTATCATCAAGGGCATAATAACTTAATTGTGGGTTTTTTCTTCATTTTTCTTCACCACACTTTGATAAACTGTGGAGGCAGGCTGAATGAGTGTTTATAAATGCTACAAACAAGATGGCATGTTTGGAGGCGTCTGCCTTTTTAGTATGCATTTTCTGTTTAATGAGGTCATTTACATAATGTCTGAATTATTAAATTTGCCTACCTTGAGGAAAACGTCTGAAGCAGAAAAAAAAATAAAAAAAACACTTCACGGCAGGAGAGCTATTTATCACAGAGGTATCCTAAATGAGGGAGTGAATGAGGCAGTAGCTGCTGGACACCTTGTGTGTGTTTGAGTGTGTGTATGTGTGCGTGTGTGAGTCTCCCTACCAGGAACTGGGAGGGTGGTATGGGAGTTAGGGGAAATTAGACAGACTTGAAACTGTAGTGTGTGTGTTCCTGACAGTTGTATGCCGACATGTGCACCAAGGGGCACGTTGCATAGGTTCTATTTTCTTTGTGAACTCTGTCCTTCAAATATGCTAAAATTTCTAGATATATTGTACATGCAGGTCAATAAAGCTAAAGAGAAGTGTATTGTTCAGCTGAAGAGTGAATACACATTTAGAACAGTTGGTAAATAAAGACGTTGCTGAGTGCTGCAATAAATGCTATATCCATTTGCTGTGAATTCATATACATGAATCTTTAGAGATGACATGAGAACATAAAGGTGACCTTTTTGATATGATTAAAGCTTCATAGATTGTGATTTTCTTTTAAGAAAAAGTCCAAAAATAATTTCACTCTGTAGATTTCTCCATCTTGTTATGACATTACTGTATTTCCACTTTATTAAACATGTCTTAGCTACATTAATTCATAACCAGAGCAAATGGACTAAAATAAGAACCATGAGCTGGATGGTGTGACAGCCTGCAGGTGTTCAAACTATGGAGAAAAAGTCTGCCCTAGCAACCTCAGAGTGGAAGTTGGGGGATGGAGCATGTATTTCCCTCAGTGCCTCTTTGCCTCGAAGCAAGGCATTAAAACCCTTGAGTGGGTCTTTCCGAGACACTAACAGTGCAGAGTGTGTGTACTGTATATCTGCGAGGCGCACCTGTGGTGAGACAGAGCTCTGCCTTCCCCCCCTGCCAGCTCTCCACCAGAACAGCCGCTGTAAATAACAACATGTTTTCGGCTGATAAAACGAAGCATTTGGCTCCATTTCCAGAAAAATAGATGTTCATTTCAAGTGATCGGCTCTTGTAAATACTGGAAGAGTCCACTTCAAAATTCTATGAATCCATTTTGGAACAACTGTCCCATGATTATCCGCCAGTATTAGACAATACAAACCTTTCTGTTTCCAGTAACAAAAGAATGAATCTTTCTTTAGAGGATCTGAGTCTGTACTTCAATCTTTAAAAAACCTAACTCCAAAAAAGTCTGCAACTCACTGGTCATGTTTTTTTGGGCCGCAAAGGAAACATCATGGAGTCTTTATTCAAGTTCAAGCAGAAGAAATAAATCCTAACTATTTCAACATCTCATTTGGGATTGGTCCCAGACAGTCAAGGTCTGTATGGTTTGTATGGTGTCTTTGTATACCCGATTTATTTTTATTTTAGTTCTTCCCCTTCCTATGCTGGCTACTACCTTGCCACTTTCAGAGGAAAAAAGGTGTATAAATAAATATGTGTTAGGAATGAGGAGGAAAGTGTGTTTAAGTATGCACACTGAGAAGGTGAGGAAGACATGGGTGATACTGAGGCATCTCACGGACTGTGTGGTATCTTTGCTGCAACAGGAACTGCCTGTTAGTGAACACAACAGAGGCACTGATTCATTAAATGACTTGGAGCTGCTTCACGTTGTCAGGACATGATGTTGTCCTGCGTTATCACCCTGTCGAGTGTTTCTGCTGTTTTTACCAACTCATCTGGTAAAATCCACAACAACCTTGTCTGTGCAGTCGATGTACTGAATGGTTTTCTTAAGCTGAAGAGAGAGAGCAGGCTGCATGAGGAGACGATCGATCAGTTCATCAAAAACAAATGAAGAATAGTGATGTGATGATGAATTGGCTCTGTTGTATCACTTATCTATACATGGCTGTTGGCAGTGCTCAAATTTGTTGCTGTGAGACAGACAGCTTGATCGCTATCTAACAGGTTTGAGTAGTTTCACCTTGTTGTGGTTTGAGCTCATGAATTGACAGTTGTTGGGTGGTGATTTTATAATTATTAATAATTATTTTTATGTGGAATTCATGACAAAGTTTGTGTATTGTTGAGAATCACGACATTAAAGATGGTGGAAATCGCATGGTCTTTTGTTCCGCAGTCAAAAGAACTCACTCCCCCACAATTCTTCACACACAGCTGCCTGTTTAGGATTAACTAAGAAGAGGAAGAAGAAGTTCAGTGTCATTTGCTACAGTACAACACAGAGTCACCCTGAGATTATACGGTAGGTATAAGGTTATATTGAGGTTGAACAAGGTTGAACAGTTAAAATGGTTGATTGACACTACATATGCCAAAATATAAAAACTATTTTCCCCAAGACTAGACTACAACCTGTCTTGGATACTAAAGTGTAATTAGTCACACTATTTTTGAGGCACTGTAGTCACAATAAGCTGCACTTGAAATTAGATAAAAAAATAAAGTTACTATTACACGATCTGTATAATTAGACATCCAATATCAGACAACTACTGTATGTACTGTTGCACATAATTGTATAAGCTCTTAGTCTAATGAAAAATCAAATGCATATCTTGACAAAGTATGCTAGTTAGACACTACGGATTGTGCTGTAACCACACGGCCCTATGAGACCTTCAATGGAAAACACATGCTGTAATTAGATTAAAGTAATGCCATATAATGTTGGGCATAACCTTTGTTTAAAGTAGTCTGTCAGGGCCGTTTGCTCATTAGAAGAAAAATGTAATATTAACATAAGTCACACTACACCAGGTCTCATGGAGGAGCTCCTTTACCAACCCCTCAGAGTCTGCATATTCAGAGACTCATGGAGGTTGTAGGTAGTAAGACTTATTCAATACATCACTAACATTACACTATGGATGCTGCCAGGACATTTTATATTGTTCTTCCAATTATTAGATTGTCTTAAAGGGTATTTTGTGACAGAATTATTCTGTAAACTGTGCTAAGATCCATTAGCATTTCTTTTGTGTGTTTTAACAGTGTGTGTAGTCTTCTTTAGTTAAGTGATACATCAGACAGAGTTGTTACTGAGTAGTCCCTCATTACTTCATCAATATGTCACAATATTTTCCTTCACACTAAACCAGAGACAGCGGAAGTATTTCTATCATGATATGATGATCATAATGAATTTAATGTAACTAACCTAACATGGATACATTTACAGTACACCATGGTGGCAGCTGTGACAGATAATGGTGAATTTGGTCTTGAGAGTTCTTACTGAAGGAGAGATCTAAACAAGCAGTGTGCTTAACTGGATTGACTGAACCCATTTGTATTGAAACTAGAAAACTGTAGTGTAGTTTTGGCCAAAATAACATCTTCAGTTGCAGCAAAATGTGTTATACGTTCGGCCTCAGCCCAGAAATAGCTGAAGTCAGCAGATTAAGTTCCAAAACCCAAGTAAACAGTAAATATCACCCTCTCCTAAATCTGATTGTGTCCGTGGATACACAGGTTAAAGTTTAAACAAAAGCTGTGTAAGAGCAGTGTAAGAGCAAAAACGAATAATTTCGCAGGATAAATATGAGGTCATAAAAAGCAGACCCATTCCCATGCCTCCAAACCTACTTGTGAGCAATAACTCCGTCTGAGTTACAAGTAGAAACACAAGGAACAATAACACCACCAATATACTAAAATAACAAAGTGAAACCCCTTAGCGTCAAACACTTGGCACTGAGAAAGCCCAATCTACAATGCCCATTCCCCTGGTACAGAAATAAGCTAACCATGAATCAAAGTTTGTGTCATGGTTCACTGTTAGGTCCTTCGAGGCATCTTTCACCCTCTCCTGTCAATAAATAGTCTACTGCACACCGATGTAAGATCAGTCACACTGTTATGCAAACAAAATAACCTTTATGCAAAGCTTCATATTGATCTTTCTATCAGCTGCACTGACAGACAGCTGTATCTTAGGGATTTTACATATACACCTACATTAGGCTGTGCTGCACTGACAGTTGTTGCAAATAATAAACCAGATCTCACTTAATTAACCTGGAACTGCAGAAAGAAATCTAGGAAAAATAACTGCCAAATCAATTTGAGGAACTTAGATCGAATCTGGTCTGACAGGCAGACAAATCCTGCCTTGTTATTCGCAGCTGCAAATCCCATTAATGGAAAAAAGGTCTGCTAGATCCAAGCAGAGGGCCCTAATTAGTTCTAAGAAGTGAGGGTCTGATTTTACCCACAATACCAAATGAAAGTGAATTGAAAACAAAAATATTTTTTTCACTAAATCATGAGATTCATCTCCACTTTGTCTGTGAAGATCCTCAGTCATGGTTGAATCCACGAAAGGAAAGAAACTGGACTTGTGGATTGAAGACACTTCACCTCAGTTCTGAATGACTAGTGGTCCCAGGTATTTAACCTCTCGCTGTTGTCAAGGTTGTTGATGTAACTTCAGCCAAGTGTAAATACCAGTCTTGGGAGGTTTTGGGAAAAAAAAAAAAAAAACTCAAAAGGTGCTGATTCTTTGTTTCCCTTTCTGTCTGCAGGTGTGTGTATGTGAGCGTGGCCTCCTGCTCCTGGCTCCTCTCCATACCTGCTTCTCACCACCTCATCAAGACCCCTGATCAGACATCAAGGTCAACTCCACTCATTGCTACATCATTCAGACACGCTCTCTAAAGAAGTAATCTCAAACCTTTCTAATATCTTCTCTTAGACTCATTGCTAACATCTCTTCTTCTATGTCCAGAATTGCAGCACCAGCCCCCAGCTAGTTTCCAACCCTGATAAACGACTGTGACACGTTCAGGTTTCCCAGGTCTTTTTAGTATTTTTTTTCTTTTCTTTTCAGTTGTGTTGGGAAATTAATCAGCTGCTGAATAGCTTCTTCTCCACCGCAGGAGGAGGATGACTTCAGGCTAGTTTCATAACTCCTGTAATAGAAATTACACATGAATTGGATTCCTGAAAAAATTGAATTAGAGTTAGATGTTATGCGACTTACCATCCCTACATAGGCGGATAAATTGTTATCGATTGAGGTTCGCCAATGAGCTCTTCATCTAAACAACAATCAATACCAAATAAACCCCCAAATTCCTATGATAATGTCCTGATCTGCAGTCTCTATTTTTTTAAGGTGTGGCTACATTTTGACAGCTCAAAGTACTTGGTCAAGCTTAAGGGAGAGATAACTGTCAAGGCTAAAAGAAACCAGAGTTGTGATGTGTTGTGAACAGTGGTATTGACTGTCACAGTTGGATGCCTTGGAAATCGGTCTGCACATTTTTCAGAACGTTGAGTCTATGCATCCCAGCAGTCAGGCCTTATCTTTTCATTGGGTGTAAGAAACAGCCCATTGTGTCTGAAGTCACTTCTCTGTATTCAGCCAGACCACAATCTTAACAAAGTAATGTGAGCCATGACCATAAAAAAATTAAATAATGCTGCAGTCACAACACTAGGTGAATATTGTGCTGCAACATTTCCTGGCAGGGAAACAATAAACTTTTCTAATTCGTTCTGAACATATTGGGGTTTTACTAAATACAAATTAATCTGCATTATGCTTCCTTCTTAACATGTTTGCTGCTGCAAGTCAGTGAAATATAAACACAATTTCTTGGAGACAAGGTTGAGATATCAAGGATAAACTGTATAAATGATGATTCATTCACATTTTGTGTGTACAAATTCTGAACACGTGCCACTGAAGTCGTGGTATTAGTTAATATGCACATAAATACAGAGCAATTTGCAAATACCGGTACCTTCCTACAGGGAAGATATGTTTTAATTTCAGATAATTGGTCAATGATTTTTACAAACGAGAGACCTAGATTCTGCAGTGCTAAAAGAGTGAAACAGTATGAGTATATATGAGACTGATGTAAACCTAAAACAAAATTGTGATGCACCTTGAGCTGCAGTTCATGTCATGAAATGTGTATTTATTATTTATTTCAAAGTTAAAATAAACACGTGTAAAATGTGTCATATTTTTTTCTGTCTTTATGTCTTTTCTGGGACCTGTGTGTGTCATACATACAGTACACAATAAGTAAAATTAATAAGTGACTTGCAAAGAACAAGACCCATGTGTGACGCAAGCCAGAAGAGTGACAACTTAGTTTCCAGTGTTTGACGCCTTATAAACTGCCACCTGGTATTCATTGACGCCTGGTGTCTCCAGATGTTTGTCATCCTGGTCTTATTAGGGCACGGGGCAACGCACCGAGGCACTGGCCCTACAGCTATAAAATAGCTGAAGGGCAGTGCCTCGGGGCAAAGCCCCGAGGCACTATTGTTATACTGCGTGTTTTTTCTATTTTTCATCTTCCTCCAAAATTTCGGCACTTAACTCGTCCTACAGCTTGAGGAGTTGTAGGACAAATTATATATCAAAACGTGCGGTTCGATCGGGATCGGTGTGCTATTACTTTTCTCTATGAAATATGAATTTTTCGCGACGTAAGTCGCGAAAAACTGCGAAAAATTTTCCATAGGAATGAATGGGACAGGCGAAAAAAAAACGAGCGAAAAAGAACAATCATTGGAGTTTTTCAAACGTCTACAGCTCAGGCATAGTTTCACCTACAGACTTCATTTAAACTTTAAACTGTAGACACAAGTCTTGTGTGTTGGTGTATTAATCCACGTTTTGATAGGTCATATAGTGTTTGATCAATCACTGTTCAATGACCATGATCATTTTTGGAGAAATTTTCAGATTACAATGGGTGTGTATTGCACGGAATGTTCGTGTTAGAGTGGGTGACATCATCAGCTAGAGTGGGAGAAGTTGTCTGAAATTGTCTGAAACTTTTCTCTTTCTCTCGTCCTCCCGGCCACAAATTACACTCTACACACATGATTTTTTCCACAGTTGTAGACAAACTTGTTCTGTTTCTGACAATGTGCTCATCAAAGCAGAGAGACTTACAGAATTTAAATTCTGAGCCTCTCAGTGCGGTCACGTCTCTCTCTACTCCTCATTGACTCTAATACAAAGATTTTCCGAGAGAAGCAGAAGGGACCCCTGTTTGAAACTCGCCCGTGACCCCAAAATATTTACTGTAGAAACACCAAAAGCATATCAACGTGTTCAGGAAGTCCTTACGCCGCCCAGGGTCTGCTGTTTTTTCTGATAGGAGCTACCGTTTTGTCAGTGTAAGCCCAAATGTGAGACCAGCGCAGAGGGAGAAAATCGCCCTTTTTCTCCACGTTTCTGGCTAGGGTGGCTCTGTCGTCACTGACAACCACCTCAAGTTGCCATGGCAACCCCTGAGCCTGGGGCCAGAGCCCCTGTCTCCCATACATTTATGTCAAGACTCTGTCAAACACAACAACACACACTCCTCTACCACACACATGCATACACACACACAAACACACAGGCAACTTTATGTGATCACAGTTACAGATAGGTACACACACACACACACACCAACACACACACTACAGGTAACTTTAAGTCATTACAGTTACAGGTACACACACACACAAACACAGACACACACATACCAACACACATATGCGCGCGTATGCGCGCACACTCCTCACTCACACACACACACACCTGACACACAACACACATGCGCGCGAATGCGCGCACTCCACTCTCACACACACACACACACACACACAGGTGACTTAATGTGATTATGGCTCCTCAATATCAGTGCTCAGTACAAGATGATGATGTGTCTGTCTGATTAGTTTGTGGTGGGTTTGATTCCCATGTTGACAGAGATGGTACCCCCGGCAGTAGCCCCCCGTGGCCCTTTCAAAATTTCCCAGAGGGAATTTTCTAGTTTTATTATTTTATGTCAATTTTACCAGTGTATTTATGTTCATGATGTTATTTTGAGATACGCAAAGTTATATCAAAAAGTAAAGGCTGTTCTTTCACACCAGCTCACCTGCTGTTACTCTAACATATCTGAGAGAGGGAGCAGAGGTCTGTTTAGCGTATGGACTTCAGCAATACATCTTTTCAATTGCGGTTAATCCATTTTAGTGCAGGTAAAGGTATACCACTGTAGATATTGATGTTATAAAGTGTTACTGATATCATAAAAGGTACACAGTCATTTACAATCTCAATGTTAAGGTTTTTCTTGCTGATATCACAGTGCAGAACAGGATTTCATGCTGTGGTGAGACCAAGCGGTGCAGATCCAAATATCCACCTTCCTGAACGGACTGGTTGTGTGTGTCCCATTTCAGAATAGAAAATTGAATGCAGCATCTGTCATGACTTCTGTAGCATGAGCATATGCTTCACAACCCAATAGGCCTACCTGTTCAAGAGAATCATCAATTTCCTTACCATGAGATCCCAGGTAACACAAGCATTAAGGGAATTATGGGCTGGAATCAAGGTCTACACTCTGCACTGCATTTCAAATGTTTGGAACATGGCTTACTTTAGTTTCAGCAAGCATCCAAAAATGATTCACTTTCTCAGAGCGGAGGGACTTTCTTGAACAGCAAAATAAAACCAAGTGACCCAAATAAACTTTAAGCAAAATAAGAAAGTTTATTCATTTATCATAATTTTTGCAGTGTAAAACTAAACCTTATTGCATACAATAACTTACTGCAAACAATAAAAGGTGCTTTTGACCTTGCACTCTCTCGCTCACTTTCAGGTTACAACACTAAATAATGGCCATGTTTGTGCAGTCAGAGCTGAACTTTGAGTATTTGGATGTAAAATTTCCCCTACAACACATCTGCATAATATTATGAATTCTTGTGTTACGGTGTTCCGCTCTTGCACGTTGCACGGAGGATGAGCCAGGCTCAACTTGGGCGCAGCGCTCTGTGGCGACACTTTGGTGTGTCCAATAGGACGGACTCCCTCAGTTTCCTGATAGAATCTACAACCAGCAGTCACTATGAAACCGGAGCTCCTGGACGAGACAAAACTCTCCCAATTCCTGTCTTTCCCTGAGGGTTTTGTGAACCCACTCTCTTCCCCTGTTTGTGTCTGCTGCTGCTCGTCTCCTTCTCAGAATAACTAATGATGGGATTTTCTTCTGCTTATTTGTCAGATACACTGGTCATGAACATCCACCACACAGGCATAGGGGAAAGAAACACTTCCTGATGTCATGTCAGTCACCCAGCAACAGAGACGTGATTTGTGCACTGCGCCAGGGTCCTGGTGTGCTCTTGGGCTGTACCTCGCGGCGCACATAGTAAACACCGCATCCTATGTGAAAAGATTAAAGCATCTAACTCCCACAAAAGCCACACATGTTATATTTACATGTTGCTTTTTGAACAAACAATCAAAAAGTGACTACTAGTACTAATTACTGCTTACTTCTAAACAAGGTAGACCATGTCATTACTCCAGCTGTGAGTTTTCTCATCATCAAATATGCAGGTTTTCTAAAATATTGAACTATTTATTTGCCAAGGCTCCAGGGTTTGATGTGGAAGTTTCACTGAATCACATCATTATTCGCTGATTGACTGGCAGGTATCCACGACAACGCTGTTCCCCACTGCTGTGCTACATCTGAAAATGAAACCTGTGCTTCAAAGACATCTATTATCTGTCAAAATGGCTATGTTTTTAGTTTGTCTTCAGTGAGCTCTAAGGAGGTTAAACTTTCACTTGCGCAGCTTATCATAGGAGAAACACAACAAGTTTCATGAATAATTAACGTCCTCTAAAGTAATCCTGCCATTCCTTTGTCAGATCAAATGCACCTTATCCTTCTTGTGTCGCTCACTCATTCTGCCTCTCAGTCATCCTTTCCAGTTCACTGCTAGGAAAATACGTTTCTATGGGATCATTTCATAATGTGCATATTTAAGCTAATCATCTGTATGTATAAAAACTCACATATGTAGCAACTTGCCAGGCTCGTGTAGTAAACAAGTAGGAATTACACAGCCCTCCACATGATAAATCACTATAATCATCCTGCATTCTCCATAGGACAAAAATAAAATCCAATTCCATCATTCAAAATACAGAGATTTGTCTTGTGTCTGTGCTACTCCAGGCAGTGAGTTTATAAGAGTGTATTTGCCTCTCTCTTATAGCCTGCCTCGCTCTTATTCAATCAAAGGACCATTTTTATTGCTGGCATGCAAGCAACTGATTGCAATAACCCAGATGATAGATGGGGGTGGGCTACTAGTGTTGCAGGTGTGCTATATACGCTACGATAATCTGTTTTCATAAAACGACCAGACAGGTCTCCACATCAAGAGTTGCTTTGTGTAAAAATTACTTGATAAAATATGTAGATTATTTCAGTGAGTTAAGGATCAGTGAGAAATAACAGCTCCTCTATAAACACCTTTGATTTACTGCACCCCTGGCATGCTCACCTGCAATAAAGGCTCCCAACAAAAGGGTCTGCAAGAGTATTTCAGAGCTGCTGATATTCTGATAATGCCGATGTATAACCTACCCACTGCTATGGATGTAACTGAACTCCGGCAAAAATGCATTACTCTTTGAGATGAAATAGTTTAAGAAACAAGGTCAAACCATCTGGGGATGGAAGATGGGGGATGTCGTGGAAATTGAAAAATAAAGATCTTTTGAAAATACATAGTTTTTCAGACCGGAGAGGATTGTATGGGACTTTTTTGTGCTCTTTGGGTCTGACTTAGAAAGCAGACACAGCAAGATCAGTTTTCCAATATCACTGATATGTTTGGAGGTAGAATTTGTAATCTAACCATTTGCCATGTTTTTTTCTTTGGGCATTTTTATGCTTTTATTTGATAAGACAGTTATGATAGAAAGGAAATGCAGGGACAGAGAAGGGGGATGACATACAGCAAAAAAAACAACCATCTGGAGGTCAAACCAGACACTTGCTGCTTAGGGCTATGACATCTATGTCATATGCACCCTGACCACTTTGCATTTAGGCTGCCCCGATGGTTATGTGTTCTTTAAAAAAAAAAAAAAAGTTCAAAAGATATGCTGTCTGACCATGTCTAAAGATAAAAGTGTAAGACAGCTCTGCTACATTCTCAGTCTCTGTGCTGCACTCCAGCCTACCCTGCTCCTGACATGCAGACCTGCTATTCTTGAACTTGAGTATGTGGTCCAGCTGACTTTGGGTCCTGATGTCCAGATGTGCTGCATCTTCAGCTGACCCCCTGCCCTGCATCCTTCCCTGACATGTATTCACATTATCTTCTAGTCTTGTCGTCACTAGTCTCCATAGCAGTCCTTAAGTTTCACTGGTCCCCAGTTCATCTCTCTTAATTCCACTTGTCCTCCCTCCTACCTGCTGCTGCCTCCTTCCTGCATTCAGAGATGTCCTGCTTTCACCACTAACCTAAGCAGACATGTTGTCTTTATCCCTGCCTTTGATAGCACCTCCTGGAATGGCTCTACCTGTTTGCCTGACTTCCAAGCTGTCCCTCCAAGATTCCTGCTCTGCCCCTGTTCTGCCCCCCAGGCTGTACCACTGAGGTCCCCAGCTTCATCCTTGCTCAATCTTCAGGCTGTTCCCCTGGGATTTCTGGCTACATTAGTCTGCTCCCTGTATCCCTCCTCCAGACCTCAGCAGTATGTAGTGAAATAACAGCACAAATCACAGCAGCTGGCAGCAAAAAAGTCTGGTTATCTTCATTTTACAGTACACTGATACGATGACACTCACTGGCGACTGGTCATTAGGGGCAGGTGGGGCATACGTCATCAGAAAAAAGAATGTGCAAACAAATTATGTTATTATTAATCCTCAATGTTTATTATTTTCCATATTTTATTATCTACGAATATAGCATTTTTCTAAATTCTATGGAAAATGCTGCTGGATATTATACATCCAAATGATGCCCACCCACCCACTTCAAATGTGATACAGAATTGTTGTGATACACAACTTTACAACTAATAGTCTATTTTGCAATGGAGGGGAATTGGTAAGAGCTACTAAAATATAATACTGGGATGTGTCTACAGTAACAACTTGAAGTATACGACTGTGACTAGAGTGCAGAGAGGCCGAGTCAGCTGAATTAAAAGCTCTATACTGTTATTGTGAGCTATAACTCTCTTACATACACTTTTAACCAAACCCATAGCCCTCGTTTTTTAACATAACGTATAATGTAAACCAAAGTCAAACCACATCAGGTCACATAGTAGCCTGAGCGCTCCCTCACTGTCCCTTGTGGCTTAGATGCTGTCCAGAGAACCTTGCACTTGCTTGAGCTTCAGCTTGAGTCTCTGATACCAGGACACTGTATCTTTATTTCCCACTGTTAGACACTTACTATGCCATGTGATGCTGTGCTGGAATGAAGCTTCTTTCCTGCTGAGCTTGGGATGTTCTTTTTTTGTGGTGTATTTTGACTGATACAATGGAGGTAAAAGGACAATTAGCCAGTTTGTCTTATCTTTGGCCACCCTTGTGTATCCTGCGAGGAAAAGAAAAGATAAAGGAAACACACCGGACTGTTCTGCAGAAGTCAGACTTTTATCTGTCTATCTTTCCTTATCAGACTCGGCACAAACAGTGGACGCAAATTCGTGACTCAAAACACAAGGCGGTGAGATCAAAACCATTTGATTCAGTTCAAGGTTCGGAAGTAGGGAATTAGTCCAAAAATCAGCTCTCTTTTAAGTTACTGCTGAGAAAGTCTGATAGCTGCCTAACAGTGAGAAATGTTCTGGCAGCTTCTTTAGCTTAATGTTAGTGAAACAGGGGTGTAGAGTGTTGAGAAAGTTTTTTTTTCTTTAATCAGTACATCATACAATCGTGCATTTGTTTTCAGAATCTAATGGGCATAGAAGTGAATGCAATGATAGGACATACACATTACTCAAAGTCCTCTAAAAAGTGAAAATCTTCCTTGGCTTTTGCAGAGAGCCTTTTGTGGGTGTTTGATTTTCTCAAGTTTCAAAAAGTGGTGGTCTCTTTAATTCATCTGGTAAAGGCTGGAGGAAGGGGAAGAATGAGATGTCTTGCTCTCAAGGAGGTAAATACTGTGACTGCAAGAGATTTTTGCCAGGCAAAAGCAACTCCATGGGACCTGTTGGCAGCCATGGGGGTGAAGTACATCTCTAAAGCAAATAATTCTGTTGGCAGATAGTTGTGAGCCCTAAACCTTTTCAGGTAAGATGTCTGGTCATGTGGACAGGGTGAATTTGTGGTTTGCTGCTCTGGTTTTATATCATTAAGGGGAATAAAAGAAATTGATAGAAATTCCAGCCAAAAAGAATAAAAGATTGGGAGGCCTATAAGCCAGTCACACCACGGACCACTGCATTCAAGCACCCCCCCAAACTGCCTAAAGAAAACTACACCAAACCAGTACAAAAGTTGAACTAACCTATCTGTGTTCTCCAATCCAAAAACTAAAAAACAGATACAGCAGTAATAACATAGCACTTTAGGTCATGTTGGGAAACAAAGGGCAATGCAGGGAGAAGAGTCCACCCCAAGCTGTGTGGCAAGTGAGTGCAATCTCTGCTCCTCAGGTTCCCCCCCTTTTCTCTTCTGTCAGGTCATGAATTGAGTTCAGATACTTTACCCCAACAGGAGAAAACAGGTAGGGGAGAGAGAGAGCAAAAGCCCATGCGTAGTGTAAACAAGTGCACATACAGGGCCTGCAGTTGCAACAAGAGCAACAAGTGACCAGGTAAGAAAGTTATATTCTGTCAAATAAATGCTACATAACTGCATCTGACTGTCTGTTCTCTTATCATAGGCCTGTGATGGTGGTGCGCATTACAACATCATTTGTAGGATAGCATCTAAAACCCATTTTCCAACTGCTAAAACCTGCCAACATTAAACTTTTGTTGGCAGTGGAAAAGGCTTCAATCAGCAGGTCAGATGGCTCTACAGAAGACACAGATATTTATCAGCTCTGGCTCCGATCAGCATTGATGTGAACACAACACCTGGGTGAACTAGATTATTTTGACCCGATCTCCTGCTGTGATGTCTTCCGGAGCACAGACTCTGTCAGATGCACTTGTCACCTACCCAGCATGGTGTCACTAAACTGAAACACCACAGCAACACTGTGCACAGGGATGAAAGAGTTAGCTGCAGCCCTGTGATAAGTTTAAAATACACACAATCAAAGTGTTTCATTCAGGGGACTCTGACACTTTTACAGAAACACCAATGAGATGTGACAGATCCATTTTACCAGTTTACACTGCAGCTAGCAGCTAGCAGCTCATAGTTCAGCGTTAGTGTGTGTGCTCTGTGAGTGCATGTGATAACATCGCCCCTTGCAGATGTGTGAGTCCGCACAGAAAGATAAACTTGGAAGTGCAACATGCTTTTATTAACAGGTTAACTATTGTTTAAAACACCTGTTTATACTTATTATATTAATGTAGCATATGTAGTTCTGATATGACCTTACATATTATTATTTTTTTAGACCACACTCTTATTAACTAGTGTCTTTGGATCTCTTATTTTGGTTTCTATTCATAAGAGTATAACTTGGTGTAACAGTTTCAATACAACTGTATTAATTTTAGAACTAATATGGCAGTAATGTGATTCAGTATGTACCAGAATTAGAGGAATTGTATAGCGCAGTACTGTATGAATGGTTGAGTGGAGCTTTGAGGTGCAGTGACAGCTCCCTCTCCCTTTAACCTATGGCCTCCAGTCAGCCATTTCAATCATTCCATACAGCTTCCAACTAAACTGAAAATGATTTAAACCTTTTAGAATAGATCAATAAATAATTTAGCCATTCCATGAATTTAACACCGCAAAAGAAATACAATGATTATTTAATAGTGTATAACTGTTGTGGAGGCCTCATGACATATTTAAAGGCAGTTAATTATTAAGTTCTCACCTTCACGGTTTGTCCGGCTTCAGGGCCATCCCCGGTGGGAGCAGAAAGAGGTAATTAGAAAAGAGTTGGGAATTCAGATATATTTACATTAATAATTCAGTGAAAGATTTTAATTTCAGATGAGCTACAGCGCTTCGCTTCTACCCTTCAATTAAAAAAAAAGATTTTCCACTGCTTTGTTTTTACAGTATTACCTCCTTTGTCTGACATTTATTTCTTCATGACTTAAGTGAGGGAGGAGAGAAAAATGTGACATATGGATTCAGTACAACAAAGAAAATGCTAAATATACATTTGTTATCATTTTGTATCCATTAGCTTACATTGCACACTCTCTCTCTCTCTCTCACACACACACACACACACACATATATATATATATATCTATACACACTTGTTTAGCTACATGCTTCAAGTGATGACAGCGTTACTAACTGGCAACTTATATTTTTGACTTAGCCTGATGAATATGAACAAAACCATATGTTTTTCGACATATGTTTTCAGCCTCATCCAGACAGAACTGGGGTTTCCCACCTCTGATTGCCATTCATGAGAGGATGATCTCAGTCGTCTTGTTGAAAACTGATTGTCAGCTTATCAACAATTCATTATTTTGTTCAAGTATGTTCATCTTGTAATACCCTCTAAGGACAGCTTCATGTCTGAGCAGAGAATTGCTCACCTTGCATGTAAATATGACTGGCTTGATATAATCAGTAGCATAGATTACTATTCACCTTTGTGTGCAGATAGCACGAATTAGTATTGTTTGTTCATTTGGAGCTAATTTGCATATGAGTTGCTTGAAAGTCAAGCCAAATTCCTTTTTTTTATTTGTTCAAAGTATCTGGCAGATGTTCACTGACAATATGTTTTATTTGTTTTCCTACTACATCTGCTTCTTGTAACTGAAACACATTGAACATTTGCTGCTTTATGGGTGACTCAAAACACTTGATTAAAGTTGCACGAGTCAATTTTTTTGCACTTACACAATGTCGACATGTAATGTAAACCAAATTCAACAGGGGGTTGCGAGGTACAGCAGGTGGGTCGTGAAATGTTTGGTTGATTAGACAGTTCTTTGATGGAGATTTAGGTGTGAATTGTCATTGTAAAGGCAGAAACAGCAGATGTTCCAGTCTCAACAGTTTTTTTTACGTGTTGAGCTCCTTTTCTTTGTTTGAGTTTGACTGCTGTATAATTACTTATTCATCCACTGACAATAAAACATTCTAACACTTGTTTTGTTCTCTGCCTGTCATATTAGGTGTGATTAAATTTTATTGAGATTACAGTTGCTTATTTGTTATGAAAAGGTGATGACTGGAATTTGCATGGCTCTAATTCACAGCAGACACCAGTGTGGCAGGGGAATAAACAAATTCATAAACCTAGTGAGCTCCATTGTTATTTAAGGAAAAATTGATAAATTGTGTCACCAAAAACATTTTTTTTTTTCTACCACCAATCCTCCAGTGACGTTGATTTGTGTGATATTATTATTTGTCAGAGGAGTGGTGTACTGCAGAGAACAGTTGCCCCCTCCTGCAGAGAGTTCTCCTTTAATGTGGTGGCTGTAAGCCGGGAGCTGTCACAGCTAATCTCCTATCATCACTTCTCATCACCTCCCCAGTCCAGGAAAATGATATCCAGCCTGGGCTTTTTTTTTTTTTTTTTTTTTTTTTTTTTACCCCCATTCTCTCTCCTAACCTGTGAAACAATTTTCTCTGGCAGGGCCGCAGAGTGAGCTGGTGCTATTTTGATATTAGCATATATATCACCAGTTATGCAGAATAGGCCATTCAGTCTGAGGCAAGAGCCTGTCTAGGTGTCAGAGTCAGCTCTCTATTTAGCTTCGATCATACGACAGTAGAGCTGATCCACACTGAAAACAACAACAGGCCTCATTCTGCTCTGCTGCTGAGCTAAAAGTTTCTATCTTTTCAAGTCATTTTTGTCTTCAGAGTTATAAAAAAATGTATTTTCTTCAAACAGTTAATATGAGATGAGATAATTCAACAATTTTACAGAATTATGTGAAATTTCATTCAAGGGCACTAATCTAATGTTCTTTGTTTTAACCCTTTCATACACTACAAGCTATTGAAGAGGAACTATGCAGGATTTTCCTGTGGCTATGCTACATTTCTACCTTAATTAAACAGCTTCGGAGTGATTGTGATGGTCACATACATGACTTGTAACTTGTTATGAGGGAGAATGGAGGCTCTCTGCCCTCCACCTCGCATCTCTGGGCTAAAAAAACAACCTTGCAACATCAGTGCAGTACTTGGCCTCTGCCCCAGTGACCCAGCTGTAGTCTCTGCGCACCACGACACAAATGTGTTCCGTAACCTGTAAACTTATGTTTATGACAGATAAGACTACACAAATATACATGTTGTAACATTGTATATGTTACTGTATATAACATTATCCTGCAGTCTATGGATTGCTTTTTTCGCTGACTTCGTTAAAAATGCACATGGCCCAGAAGAGGGTTAGCAAAACAGCGGAAAAGCGGCCAGACTTGAATAGTTCCCTTTTAAAATTAGTTCCTTTAGATGCAATTGAAACTGTATCGACACTGTTCTGAAATGTAAATCTGAAAATACACATCTATGCAGGACTGAAACTGCCCCCACAAAAGTAAATGACTCAATTAATTTATTAATGTGCCACCTGAAAGAGATGCTACAGTATCAGAGAGAATGTTTTACCCAGACAGAAATGGTGAGCACGGTGGTGCCACAATATTTCTACACCAGGTTGGCAAATGTCTCAGTGGTGCTGAATAAATCTGTGAGCTCATCCTGTTGAAGATCCCGGAAAGACTCCTCTGATCTCAGAAGACGCCCTAACACAGAGTTTTGCACTGAAGACGTGTTTTAATGCTTCTAACCCTGAAACAGAAAAGTCTGAGAATTTACACATTGCTTATAAATGATCTAAAACCTCTTATAAATTATATTGACTCTCACTGCTAATGCAATGCTCTCTTTGCTTCACCATGCACAAAATATGTGTATCTCTGACCATGATGAAAGTCTAATAATGATGAATGATGAAAAGAAAAACTTGCTTGAATGATATGCAAAAAAAAAGAGATTCAAGAGTCAAAAGTTGATACAATGTGATTTTTTGTTGGGTCTTGTATTAAACAAGCATGTTCCTTTAAATCTGGAAAACATGAATTGTCAGCCAGGGCAACACATTTGACCTTCATCAACAAAACAAAAAACAAACAAAAAGAAACAGCTCCTCAGATTTTAATATTGAACACGTTACACTTTTGATAATACTATGATTAACTGTTCAGCTCTCAGACCTTAAACCAAATATGTACAGGTCAGTCAGCTTGGCACAGTCATGTCAACTCAAGTTTAGAATGGGACTTAAAGAAGAAGTATGCAGGATTTTTACCTTCGCTATGCTACATTTTTACCTTAATTAAACAGCTTTGGTGTAATTATGATGGTTAAACAAATGACTTGTTATGAGGGAGAATGGAGGCTCTCTGCACGCAGCATCTCTTAGACGAAAACCAACCTCGCAAGATCAGCCCCTCTGACCCGGTGTCCCCACTCTCGTCTCGGACGAGACCGGAACAGAAACTTGCCCCGTAATCCGTAATCTCTTGTGTATGATAGATAAGACAACACAAATATACTCAGTGTACTGTGTATATGATAAATAATGTTATCCACCACTCCATGGATCGCTTTCTCTCCAGCTTTGTTAAAAATAAATGCACAAGGCCGAGAGAAGGGTTAGCAAAACAGTGGAAAAGAGACCAGACCTTAAAGAGCTCCTCTTTAAATACAATATAATAATAAAAATAATACAGCTACGACAACATGTACATATCTAGAGTAACAAAACAAAACGTATGTACTCATACATTTGGCTTGGCATGTACAAGTTACTTTAGCCAGTTAGCCTGACTACTGCACTATCCCATGTCATTAGGCCATTTTCAAATATTTAAATAGAAAGTCATATTGCAAATGTAGTTAAACAGAGGCCTTGCAATATTTGTGCACACTTTTTTGCTTGGCAACCCACATCATTAACTAGTACCACATCACAATTACCAGTGACATGTACAGGAAAGACGTTGCCAAGGAGACTGAATATATCCACATGAATTAATACAGCAAACTATGACAAGTTACGGCAAGTCAAAGGTTGATTCCTATGGTAACACATAATTACACATACTGGGTGTGGATACAGTGTCACAAAAACAGAATAATAGATCAGAGGTTTCCTCACTAGTTGAAGAGTGGATTGGAGATTGATGAGGAGCAGGACTCTGAAACACACAAGCTCACTAAATATGCATATATTTAGGGGACCAGGAGTCAGAGCTGTTCAGTTACTGTCAGGCCATCATCAGCAATTGGTCTTTAAATGCTGCCTTCTGAAGGTGCAGCCCCAGAACTGAGACAGTGTTTCCCACAAAACCTGGCTGCTAATGAGGCAAAAAAAAAAAAAAAAAAATTAATTAATGGACAGTCTTTCAAAGATGTGCCGGTGGTTCATTGTAAATACAACCTGGTTGTGCTTTAAAGCCAATATCATAATTCATTAGACTCTCTGACTATATGACACATCTATGATCTACGGGAGCACACATGACTTTTACATGACATCCCCTGTGTTTTGTTCTGGTTTTTCAGACAAGGTCTTTTATCAGGCTTTGTAAATATTGTGTCAAGTCATAAATCAAGCTGTTTATTGTGATACTGCATTTTAAAAATAATGTCACTCTGTGCATTTAACTCGTTTTGCAGGTCATATGAATTTAACCTGTGACACTGTCATCATGGAACAGTTCTCTCTCATCTGCCAGCTCTGGTTTGATGGGTGTCTTACTGTTCATTATGTGTGTTATTTAGCTCTTTGACAACTGTGTGTTTAGATGAATGTGACTGTAGCCTTTACTTTTTCTTTCATCCCTGAGTCAGTGATGTTCAGCTTTCTCATCTGTCTTCCGCAGATATTTTTCTTTCTGTTTTATTCCTGAATATTCACTGATAAATTTCTTATTAATATGTTTAAAAAAAGAAATACATGTCACAAGAATACAACGTTTCTTTGTTGTAGCTCCCAGCTAAAGTCTGAGACAACATTTGAAGAAAATGATCCATTCAATTTAAGTCATAAAGGTCAGGGAACATATTGCACGGAAAGCTGACATCCCATGTCAGAGCGAGTGCACACAGAAAACTAATCAAGCCCGGTGACAGAAGTAAGACACAGTCTGATGAGTGCTACAGAGACTGCTGCAGAGAGCAAATATCCAAACGGCTTCAAAAACATGTTGCTTCCTGTGATGGGTCAGTTGATCAATACAAGTGGCTTAAGGGAAGAAAGCAAGGGAGATCTCTGGGAATAAAGGCACATGAAAAAAAAGATATAAGTACATGTGAAGCATTACGAAGTTTTAAATTTGTTTGAATTCAGCACAGTATTGATCATTATGATGTTAAAAGAAGACTGAAACTCAAGTTTATAACACTTTCTGGAGAATGGTTCTTGAGTGAGTGTTTTTTTTTTTAATATATATAAACAAATTCCATTGCAGCAGTCTTTCATAGTTGATGGTGCTATATCCACATCAGCATGCAGCCTAAAATTTGTATTTGAGGCTGTGCCTACTGTCAGCAGAGCACACATCACAAAAGTAAACCAAGCGCTGCTTCTGCACTCCCTGTGTAGTCTATGTACTGTGTATTTCTCATTCTCAGACCTGTTCCATGTTTGACTTTCTTGATGTCATTCAGCCAAATCTGTCGAATGTCAGCGTGACATGTGTTCATCTGTTGAGTGTGTTCCAGTGATTACTTGCAATACAGTACAGTACGGTTGAAGTAGGTACAGAAGCACACGCACAACCACTGTCAGCGTTCTACAATCAGCATCCATACACAGGTCTCCATGCTGTGAATGAGAGTGAGCCTCCCCTCAGAGCACATAGAGACAAAGCAGTAAGAATAAATGCCTTTGTAGCATGGGATCATGGGAGTTGTTCTTCTTCTCATCCATTGCTGTAAGCTTGTCCCAGTTTGGATTACATCAGGATATTACACAATTAGGACTAAGCTTACATGGTGTGCGCTTGAAGTTTATTTTGAGCTTCTGGCAGGAAAACACAACACTGACACATTATCATAGAGGATATGATGTCGCTTACAGGTGGCCGAATGAAAAAGAGTGTTACCATTATTAAAATCCAAATTTTCTTTTGTTTCAGAATTGACAGAATAATTTGAGATAATGTAAAAACACAAATAAAATAGGTATAGTCATATTAGGGCATTTTAATGTGGAAATGTTACAGTCATAACTTAAGGATATAAAGTAAGTGAGTAAAGTTCTTCCAAATTATCCTTTGCTGGACAGTAATATGGACAAACCTCCTTTTTTTAAAGAAAGAAAGAAAAAAACAATCCCAAAAACATTCAATTTAAGAAAGTGCAGGACTTCTGAAGTAATAAAAACATTTCAAACACTTTGATTTCCTTCACAAATCAAAGACGGGAGAGATGGTGTTCAAGTGCTGAGTTGAAGGGAAAATATCAAGGCAACAAGCAATAAAGATAAAAAAGTAAAAGAGACATTAGAGTTCATTCCCCCCGTGAAACGGCATCCTGTTGCAAGAAGATGATTACATCTTAGCATTTCATGCCACAGTGGCCTCATCTGGGAGCCATTCATCTCAAGAGCCACAAACAGTGGCACAGATCATCAGTTTGCTCTCCCCCCCCCCCCCCCCCCTCCCCCCCCCCCTCTCCGTATCTGTGTGTCTCTGTGTATGCATGTGCGTATGTGTGCTTGTGTACTTGGGTGGATTTACATAGTGAGCACCAGTTTAAGGTTTAGACCACTGGAGTGAGGGCATTCTGGCTAGTCCTCAATTCAAAGACCTGGTTTTAGGGGACAGGTCAGAGTTAGGTTTAGGTTATAGTTAAACTGGGCAAAACACATTATATCAGCGAGGGTCCTCACAAAGATAGCTGTGCAAACATTTGTGTGTATGTATCTGTGTGTGTGTGTGTGTGAACAAGCTACACTGAAATGAAATCAGATATCACATGAGCTGATATCTTTCTTTCCTCTGTGCTCCCGTGGTGATGGAGCTTGCCCACATGAAAGATGAGGCAGAGCGAGGCTGGAGAGCGCAGAGATGCAGAAAGAGCTTGTTTACTTTGTCGCTGGATGAATAATGTCTCTCAACAAACACATTAACCTCAACAAGTTATCCACTGCTGTATGGTGTGCTGTGATCTGGGTATGGAGAATACAAATCTAAGGCCTCTTCTTCAGCACTTACCAAAACATAAGCTTTAGATTCATTCAGTTAATAATTCATTCTGTGCTCTGCCTGCTTTGTCATATTCACCAGCTGTCATTTTGGACCTGGCCACTCCCACCTGTCCTACAATAACCCCACAGCCTGTAAATAGATTTTAATGTTACCCCAGTGACACCCCCCCAGGTTTCTGAGGAGCGGTTTTGAAGCTCAGAGTGAGCTGCTTCGCCATTGCCATCTTGGCACTGCCTATAACATCTACCAACTCCTAGCTTGTCCATAACTGGGGAAAAATGGAGGGATGTATGTGGAGCCGGGTGGGTGCACCACGCAAAGCAGAATATGTTCAATTATGTAAAGGTGTTAATAAAATATAGCAGTGAGTTTAAGAAAAATTCACCCACATACAGTTGCATGATTGTTGACTACACCATCCCAGCCATAGCTCTCTAGCTCTATATGTGCCTGCCAGGTTGTCAGCCTTCTTCTGCATGATTTGGACTTTAGCCTACACCACCCTCTGCCACGCGTAGCATCTCTCTTCTCTGGTGTGCAGATTAGAGGAGGTTCCTGGTAACTATTGGTGAGCAGTTCCTGCAGCTGCTTCATCTGACCTCTCTGAAGTCTGGCTTCGACACCTCGACCTCACAATGAGCCCACACCCAACAACTAGTTTAACCTGGTGCTCGGGTTGGGGAAGAAAATGTTCATTCTGAGCGACCCCATGCTTCTACTGCTTTGACACTCTTGATCTTTGCTTCAACAGTGCTACCTCTCTCAGTACAACACCTTCTCTTCTCCGTTCTTTAATCTTTAGTTCTTTACTGCCTTTCAATTCCTTAACCTGGGTCTAAACTGCTTCCATCTGGTTCAGTCTACTAAACAAAACAAAACCTACCAAACTCTGGAATGAAGAACTTGAGTGTTTTTTCTTCAACATTTATTTACAGTCTAGCAGTTTACAGAAAATTAACCAAACCTTTACCACAGGAGTGTCACATTAGTGACGCATTCCTATGAAGCATTTTCTAAGCATGTCACATTGTTTTTTTAAAGGACATACTTCTTTACTGTTCAGCTATGAAGACTTGTTAAAACATTGGCTGTGGACATAGATCACTGCTGAAGAATTATCCTATGTTCGGTCCAGTGCAGCTCAAAAGAGACCTGGGCTCCCAAAAGATTTTGCCATTCCTGGTCTCAGGCCCAAACCCAATCAGAAAGCAGACTATACACAGGCCTGGCATCCTATTCATCATCTCAGCCTAATAAACACAGTAACTTTTCACAAGGTGCCAATCTCTCACTCCTTTCACTGCGTGCCAGTACACACAGCACTTTTCAGTGTTTATCTACACACACACACAACACTGACCATTTTTGGGAAGGGTGGGCGTATGGTTGGACACAAACGGCCTGGGTTTTTACCTTGCCAGGGGCGGTTGATTTTATCCCCACAACTATTGTGTGGGTTAGAGAGGGGAGAGGTTTCCATATGTCTGTGCCTGGGCCAATCTCATCTTCAGCTCAGAACAGACTCTCCCCTCTGTCTCCGGCCGGCTGCTGCATTCGGGGGGGCGGTGGGGGTTTGAGGGATGAGATTGAAGTGCCCAAGCATTTCCATATAGTGAGAAAACCATCTGCTCATATCCCATTATTATCTGTCACAACAGTTATTTGACTGCTTTCGGCTAATTCACTCCGGGGTCGTGGTGCATGTAATAAGAACAAGGCATCACAGATTGGTTTTACATTGCAAATGCAATCATTTCTTTGAGGGAAAACATCTGTCCCTGTATCCACCCGCACCCAGACATTTGAGCTGCACACCGTCATTTTTACACTACAACAATGACTTCAGCTGAGCTTGAAAAACCTGAGCCTGACCCCTCTCCTCCTCATCACCCCCTCTGCACACTCACACTACACACTGGTCCTAACATAGTTTGATTCTGTTCACACCAGAAAACGACCAGATAAAATAGACTTTATAATGTCACTTGCAGAATAAAATTGCGTCTGATGTGAGTGCAGTGTTACTGGACATGAAAAAATCAATACTGTATACGGATGTTGACAACGCAGTATATCTATATATCTATATCTATATGGGGTCTATCTATATAGATCATAGTTTTGCCTTACTATATCCAGAGTTATACTGTATATTGTGGCATAATTTGCAAAAATAACACATGGTATTTTTTGTTGTACTGTATATAGGACAATGTGAATGTTACACACATACTTCAACATTATAAAAGCATTTATCTTTGTATCCATAATAAACTGGTGTATGTGAGTGCTGGTATTTTTATTTTATTTCTCTTGTTGAACTTTCTCAAGGCCTAATAAAACATTGAGAAGATGGGATACAGGAAAATACTGTGTGTTTTTTTCAAGGATTACACACTCTTAATATTCTTAACACACTCATTTTTGTTACTATAATAGTTTCAGGGATTTGCATTTCACTGTTGCAAAGATGAGGTATAAAAGATGTCTGGAAAATGGAAAGACTTTAATCAGAATTTAAATACTTATTTGTTCTCCATGGAGAAATTAGGTTATGTTGCAGTTGCTCAAAGAGAATATGAAATGGTTAAAGATAATGATACACGTGTACAAATATACAAGATAAATATGTAAATAAAATGTATAATGGAATAGTCTTTTGCTGAATGTGCTTCTGTGCTTTATCAGCGTACAGTGGAGTGGGTGGGAGGTGTCATCGTCTGTATTTCAGACAGCATCCTCCTGTCTGACACCACCGCCAGAGTAATAACTTTATCCCCACAACATCACTGGCCCTTCCTGGATCAGATCTGAATATATGGATTATATTCTATTATGTCAAAGTATATTTTTTAAAATCAATTGCACATACAATTTCTCCTTGTATATTTATTAAAACAACACTATGTAGTTTTTTGACCTTAAAATAATGTTTCTAAACTCATTGAAGTGGTATAAAAATGGTTAATAGGATGAATTGTGCCGTCGCTGCAGCCTGAGTGGGGTCATGCCGGCTGCAACTGCACTCTGTAACTTTTCTGATCAGGTAGGAACACAGTGCCACCGTGGTCCTGGTACACCACCAACCAGCCTCCCCTCCAGAGCTCTGGTGACACACACAAAACCCTCTTTGCTTGCCAATACTGGTACCAGTATTGGCAATGGCACCAGTGCCAGAAACGGCAGCATGACCCCACTCAGGCTGCAGTGGCAGCATGAACCATCCTGTTAACTGTTTTTCTACCACTTCAATGAGTTTAGAAACATTTTAAGGCTGAGAAACTACATAGTGTTGCTTATGTTTATATATTTTTAATTTTTTCTCAACAAATTATGCATGTACTGACTTTTCTGTTTGTTTGGTTATATTTACTAACTTTTTTCCTTAGCCGTGGGACTATTAGCATTTTCATTATTATCATATTTTCACCAGAAGTGATACATTCAAATTCATATTCAAATATGTTAATGTGATTATACAGAGTATGATGTAGGTCTTTAGAATATACTCCGGATGTTTATTCATGGAACATAAACCAGGTGAAAGTCCTTGGTACTTCCCCTCCCCTCTTTTCATTATGCTTTGTGAAGAAGGAGATAAATAAATTATAGGTGTGCCCACAGCCTTCTGAGTTTTTTTCTTCTTCATCTTTTCATTTGTGTGCAAGGAATATAAAAAGCAGCTGGTGAAATGTAATTTAATGTAACAATTATAGATTTGCATCAAAACATGGGATTATAAGGCAGTGTGAGAGGTAACACTGTTTCATAATTATGAGAATTTGCACATGATAATTGCCAATGTGGCAAAAGAAACAAAAAGACAAGTGGTTCAAATATGAACTTCAGTGTTTTTAGAGATACACTAATCTTATTTGCTGTGCAGACTTTATCCTTTGAGTGACTGAAATAAATACATTGCTTTTTATTTGTTTATTTATTTTCAGCTCAAACCTGTGTGATAAAAACAAAGGAGGACACTTAAGATTCAACAATAGTAAATGACACTGGTTGAACTGTCTTTCTCTTCAATGAAGTTCATTTACTTTATCTCTTAGTATTTGTAGTTTGTTTAATCCGGGTTTTAATTTATAATTTTAAAGAAGTGAAATGAATAAACCAGTAAACAGACTGTAGAACAGCGTTCCCCATTAGTTTTCGCCAAGGGCCAAAGAATGTGAAATCTGCCAAACCAAGGGCCAAGGTCCAGGCGCCCCCCACACAAAAAAAAATTGTGTGAAACAAAATAAGTCCAAGGCCATAGTTATTTAAATGTTCCTATATACACAGTCATCAACAATCACACCAATAGAGGCCATACATAAAGTTAAACAATGAGAGGTCGCGGGTGTGTGGAGTTTATTTTGATATTCCCGACAGACAGCAAAAACAACAGGAAAGGAACATAGATAACAGTGTCAACTTTTCTACATGTCCACACGAGGAGTGAACTGACCTTAATGTATAAAAAAGGGGGAGTGTCGCTTTAAGAAGCAGCTCTGAAATTTACTGAAGAAGCACTAAAGCCTGTCTTTGTTTTGAGTGGAGACTCACTGCTGCAATAAATAATACTGAAGAAAATGACAGACCACAAATTCTCTCTCTCTGTCTCCCTGCCTCTCTCTCCCTCTCTCTCTCTCTCTCTCTCTGTCTCTCCCTCCCTCCCTCCCTCTCGTGTTGTGTCTCTCACACGCTCACAGTATAAGGGGCTGTGATGAAGGCAGCAGGGCTTCAAATGAATCAAAATGCCCTTTTCCCTCGGCAGCTTCAAATCCTGCACGGCCAAAACAAAAAGATCCATCACTGCTGCTGCAACAACTGGCTCTTTCAGCTTGATTACAGCTGGCCTAAAATGGCCCCCATCACCCCATCATGCCCTGGAAAATGACACGCAGCCACTGACATGGGCATTTATCTACACACACTCCGCAGCTGAACAAATGGCAAAGAGGTACAGTGGAGTCAGGACTACACATCAGCAGTTTGTGATTGTTGCGCGCATGGCAGCGGAGGGAGAACACAGCCAGCATGGTACATGTGCATTAATCGTCAAATTGCAACAGCTCCGATGAACCTTTTTAATATCCTATTTAATATCTTTTCCTGTCTTCAACTTTGAAGCAAAGCCTCACAATAGATCGAGCTCACGCTTTTTCTAATCAGAGCTTATGAGTTACTTTTCATAAAGTATTTAAGACTTTAATATGAGGCTTTCAGTCATGCTGAGACACTGAGAAGAAAAATCTGTTTTATTTTGTGCTTAATGGAATCAACTGGGTAGTCGTCGCCACAACTGCCATATTACTTTGACATCAGTGCTGGCAGAGCTTTGAGGCTTTGTTCATCACCCCCACCCCCAGCTGAGAACTCTGTCAACCCTGTAAGCACTGGATAGAACTGTCTAATTAAGAGCTGTGGCGTGTGACAAGGAGCGCGGCCTGTGTGTATTTGTGGTTGGATGTGGTGTGGATATTTAAAGAAATCGATCTGGTCTGGTCTCGCTCTGGACTCTTGTCTTATCAACAGCTGGATGGATTGTACAGACATTTAAGGTCCCTAAGTGTGGTTTGGTCAAGATTTGAGTTTATTACCAAAGGTTTATAATGTTCTGTGTGATAATTAGGGTTTTTTTTTTTTTCCACATCCTGTGATCCTGCTAATTGTGATCCAGAATAAACTATTCTACAACTGTTCTCTGATCCTCATTATCAACAAGCTGATGGCATCATTCAGTGGAGTCAATCATACATTGTGTCGTCTCAAGCAAAATCTCCCCTGTCCTCATAGCAGATAGCAAAGATGAGAAAAATGTATTTAATGTGTCCAGTGGTATGGCTTCCTGCAGGCCTCGGGCTCTTTAATGTCCCCTCTTCAGTCGGGTCCCCTCCCTGCTGATGGTGGACACTGGCCTCCAGCAGGTCCTCAGACACCTCCATGTTCACACATACACACACTCTCTGTCTCTCTCTCTCATACACACACACACACACACACTCATCTGCAGGAGAAAATGGGCTGGCACATTAACTTACGGCGGGGACTCTAAAGTTTCTATATGTGGATATGTGGAGCGGTGGAGAGATGAAATGACTTCATATATTAGTGTCAGTCCGTGGGTGTTTTTCTCCTCTTTTCCCATAAACACAGAGGCCCAGAGTAAAGACGTCTCTACTTCAATTCATCGCCCAATGAAATAATGCTGCTCTAATGCAAAATCCAACATCTGACAAACCTTTCTTCTATATATCATTTTTTGTGAAACTAAATAGCCAAAGCAAATATGCAACTGTGACCACATTACGTTTGTGTTGTTAATTTCCATGATGTTGATACTAAACACAGCCACTAAACACAGCCATCATATTTGTTTTCCTCTAAAATGCTCAGTCTTGCAGTACAATGGCTACTTAAGCCTCTTTTCCTCTGGTCAAAAAACCTGTTAAACATTAATAACATTATAACTAAAGCTTTTTTCAGTAATGTTAATGGGTTCATTTTAAACCTGGGTCAAATGAATCTGTGGTGGACACAGGTATTCATCAGCTTGTGTCTGTGTCTTTTGGAGCACAGACAATGTGAACAGACCTGTCACCTGAACAACACAGCACTGTTAAACAAAAAACACCACAGCTGCACTGTGCATGGGGATGAATGAGTTGAGTGCAGGTACAATAACTTTTAAAAACATGCCATCACAGATCAAAGCATCTCAAATGAAGGCATCTGACACAAATCTGTTTTACCAGTCTGCATGGTGGCTGGCAACTCTATTTCTCCCGAGTCTGTGTGTGTGCACTCTGTAGGTACGTGAGGATGTCACTCCTTGGAGTCCTCAATCCTCTGGCCAATTGGTTTTTGTTTGCAGGTTCAGGCCTGGTAACAAACAAAAGTGAATTATAGGACCTTAGGATCCTGATGTGACAATACCTCAGTGTGTATCAGGTAAGGGCTATATTTCCATCCCAGCTCTCTGAAAGTGTAATACTCTCTGAAGATTAGCACAGAAGCTTTACTGTGATGGCCGGAATCGAACCTGGGTCAACTACTTGGAAGGCTGCTATATTCACCACTATACCTCCTTCTGTGCTGTAAGCCATGCTGCACAATATGGACAATGCTGAGCATGACTTCAAGTTGGGTGAACACAGACTGTATGATGATAAAACCTACTGAATAACAGGTGGAAAGGATTGAGAAAATATTTCCATGCCGCTTTTAGAAGGATGTACTGCTGCAGGGAAATCAAAAAGTTAGAGAGAGAGAGAGAAAGAATGAGGAATTGGTTTGAAGTGATGCTCACCAACATGATACCAACGCAGCACAAACGCAGGAACGTGGCAGCTGATTCAACAGTTTTTCTAAGTGGTCAAGCTTTACTGCATTGAAGGTACTACTGCACATTCTGGATCATATATTGATGCCCCCAGACCATTAAAGTATTGACATTAGAAAGACAACTGCCTCGTTGTTGACAGGATTCGAACCTGTGCGGGGAGACCCCAATGGATTTCAAGTCCATCGCCTTTACCACTCGGCCACAACAACTCATGTGTTGCGTCAGGATTGCACTAAGAAATAATGAATGAAAAGGTTCTCATGACGCAAGAAACAAAAAGCTGCTGCTTGGAGTCAATATATTAACATAGCATTAGGCTTTTTACCAGAGATTCCTCATGTGATGGAGCCAGATGTGTATCAGGTAGAAAGGGTCATCAAATCTTTCCATATGGTCTAACAGAGGCACAGATTTCTGAAAGGAAATCCAAGAATTCAACAGTAAAGGAGCTGTGATGGCCACGAGTCAAACCCAGGTCAACTGCTTGGGAGGCAGCTACCGTATGCTCACCACTATACCACCATCGCACAACGAGCAATTGACCATTTTTCCCTGGTGAGTGAGCTGGGAGAGGAACAGAGTAAAAAATACAGCAGAGAGGAGTTGCTGAACTTAACTATTACTTTTGCAAAAGCTGTGCAGGTCTAACTCAGTATTCAGTAATGCTGTACAAGGACACGCATAGAACATATAGAGGTCTGTCTTCAACTGTTTCTTAATGATGTTGGAACAGGGAATGAATCTGAGCTCCATATGGATGTCCAAAGAGAGACAATTTTACATCACTTGGACAGTATGAAAGTACCTTAACAGTCTTTGTCAGGGCTTGAACCTCTTGAACATAATAAGGACACGACCATTGACGGCATTCAACAGCACAAGGAAATTGCCGTCTGTTGTTGGCAGGATTAAACTTGCGTTGGCGGATGTCAATGGTTTTCTAGGTCATCGCCTGAACCACTCCACAACATCGGTGCACAATTTTTGTATCTACATGAATAGGTCAACACATGCATGTTTTCATCATATGGAGATGTCTAAATCCAATAAAATCCAACAGCATGACACTAAGGAACAGCAGCAATAGCTGAGATAGTTGGTGTGCTAAGGAGATTGCCACTACTGTCTTTAACATAAAGTTTTCATGGCCCTTTTTCATGAGTCTGCTTCACTGAGAGGGGAGAAAACCTGATGTGAAGTAATGAAGGAAGTGAGAAAACACTCATGCAAAGAACTTGGAATCCTTTGTCACTGGATAGTCATTGGAGATGCCGGGGATTGAACCCGGGGCCTCATACATGCGAAGCATGCGCTCTACCACTGAGCTACATCCCCTGTTCCCCTTCACTCTCCAATCAATTCCAAATCGGGCAGCTTCAGAAATATCTGCAACAGATAATGAAAGTAAGCAGCCTGGGAGGCATCCGCCATCCAGACATTGAGTACTACAGCTCACAAACATGGCAGCTAACCAACCGTAACCGGGCCTACAAGAAAAAGGCATGGATGGATTGTGGTGGCTTTGGATGAAATAGGTGAGTGAATGGGCTAATGCTAACAAAGCAGCAGACTTTAGCATAAACTGTGAGGTGTGGCAGCAACAAAAAACATACATTTGTATTAGCAGTTCTGGATATCCATCCACCCATTAGGCTTGCTAATGTTTGCTTACACACCCAACAACATACTTGTTCTCCCTCAGTTCCTGACTGGAGACTTCACTGTTGCAGCGATGCCAGTCTTTCTGGCTCAAGTCAGTAGAAATAATTTATTTCCCACAGTCTCTCACCTGTATTCATTCTTATTCAGACCAGAGTGTTCAAAGTGCTATTAAAGTCTCATAATGCCTTTTTGTCCTCTTTATCCTCTTTGACAACCAACCAAAGAGGCGCCGTGCTATTGAAAATTGTACTCTAATTGTAGTGCTGGTGCATGTTAGATTTTACCTCAAAAGATGGATAACAGAAGACAATCACCTGCAAAGCATTTGAACTGTCGTTCATGTGTTAAAGGCAGTATGGGCTGCATGGATGAGAGGCAGTGAAGGCTCTGCATAAAGAGGAAAGCGTGCTGCCTGCCAATGAGAAAAGTTGGGCTCGGGCAAACTTAGCCGGCAGCCACCAGTCAATGCTGACAGGCAGCACGGAGAGAATGGGAGAAGAATAAGTGCTCCCCATCATGTTCCTTTCAGAAGAACAAAGACTCACGCTCATCGTGAGTCTGCCTCAAGCTCAAAAACGTCTACTCACTTGAACACTCGGAGCCTAAAACATACATCATTCCTGGCATCACAAAAACAACAGGGGTGGAAAAGGAGTGAGGAGGAAGAAAATAGAATCTGAATTTCATTTCAATACGCTCTATTAAGATTTGACAGGCATTGTGCCGATGTGCAAGACTCTGTTTTCTAAATCAGAGAGCCATTGTCTGAGAAGATAAGATTTCTTTGCCTGCGGTTGAATAGTCTTTAAAACTGATTGGCAGTGATTAGCCAAAAAGTGACACTATGAGAATATGAGGGGCTTGACAGCAGTGAGAACTTCTATTGATAAGACATGACACCTTTATTTGAGGATGGATCAATTCATTTCAATTCAGGAAATGTCCCAACTATATTCAGAGAAAATTATATACAACGTGAGGAAAGTGAAGCTTTGTGTCCTTGGAAAAGTGCTACACATGAGCCAGAAACCACTGGAAACTGGCAGGATGTTGCACTTCCAAAATCAAACCACTTCAGTACAATTTATCAAGGTTAACTGACACTTCTGAACCCACGATATGGCTCGTGGGAGGAGGTAAAACTGTTTAGTGTGCCGGTACACCGAGACGATACAGTATATGATCTATGATGTGGGGAGAACCTTTACCTGAAAAACGGGGGCAAGCCAGTGTGGTGTTATGTATCTCCATTATAAATGTAGTGTTAGAGGGAAAAGTTTCAGGGGCTCAGCTGCGTTCATAATTTATGAGTGAAATATCACTCTGCTTGAAATGCAGACAAAAGCAGAGGATAAATAATCATATTAGGAGGAGCTGCGGTGCCTGAAATTATGCACAAGCTACTCCATATTCGCCCAATAAAACTGACATGAAGACCTGTAATTCTTGATGAAAATACAGAGTGCACAAAAGTGAAGTCGGCACAGAGCACAGGTCTGGAAACAGTGACAGCAGCTGGTGAGTGTGATATGAGATTTTTATCTAAGTTTAAATGGAATAAGTCATATTTGAATATTCCACTGGAGATCTGATATTAATTTTACATTGACAGGAAGCAAAGGTCCCGTCTCCCTTTCATTTTGTCAGTCTGCATCTGAAGCATTTCATCACTCACAGGCGCTGCTCTATAGGACCTGCTACAGTGTATTCTGGGTCTGAGCCATAACCAACAGTGCAATTCATTGATGTGGACGAGCAAAATGAAACCTGTCCCAGCAGCAATATCTCTTTTAATTACAGAACAAAACACATCTAAAGGGAAACTCGTTGTCTCAGTGATGTAAATAAAGCATGGTCCAAGGTGAGGTGCATAAACCCAGTATGATAATCCAAATGACGGTGCCTTAGAAAGTCAATCCCTTAATTTACCCTTCTCTTTTAGAACTTAATACTCGAATCAAGTCACTCTCTAATCAAGTAACACTTATTATACAACAATGAGCTTTAGGAAAATTATGGAAATTTTTTCCATATCACATCAGACTGGATGTGGTAATACTCTGTGCCTTCTTATTTTATATATTTTTCTTCATCCTCTTTTTTCCTCTCTCCTTTCTGTCTTAAGAATTTATCTCGTAACATTTTCACTGTTTTTATATTTGCCTTTTGCGTTTATGCCATTTACATTCAGATTTTATGTGCTGCTGTCTTAAATGAATTACTATATTTCCTCTGCTTAATGAAAAATGTAATTAAACTAGACCTAGAGAGCTAAGGTTAGTGAGAATAAAATTACACACACCATCCTGCTTTGGCTGTGAACATCTGACTGTGTCTCATGCAAAATATGTTCACAATCTGGCCATTCACTTCCCTAAATGCATTTCTCAAGGAAACCTAATTGCTTCCTGAATTATGTATGTGACTAAACCAAAGGGGGGTAAGTTAGAGGAAAGATTGTTTAGATTTAGCTTTAAAGTTATAATATGTAACTTTTCCACAATAAAATATATAAAAACAACTAGGCCTGTGTTCTAAACATTGAGTTTTGTTTTTTTATTTTCACACTTTCCATCAATTCTCAAATCAAATCGGTAACTTCGATTTTGGTGACAGTATGTTTCCATGGTTAAAGTCAATGATGTCATGTTCCTATGTGCATGCGTCACCATTGTAGTTTGTCTGCCAGAGGCTCAAAATGGATTTTATCCAATCTTGAGCCATACATTACATTACATTACATACATTACCTACACCTTGTTGTTTTCTGCCATGTATTACAAACACTGAGCTCAGCTCCTAGTCCCTCAGAGACATCTTGTTTAGCTGGACTTCATAAGTTATTCACAGATTTTAAAAATGAAACTGTTTCTTCTGGCCACAACCACTAGGTTTGTTGTGGAGAGGAGTCCTCTGTGGCTAATTCAGCTTCTGTTCAAACCCTCCTGAACCACTGATGCTGATGGAATCCAAACTAGGAGAATGACTGGTAATGTCTGTGAAGACAAAAACTCTCATGTTCCCATGCGACTTCATTAAGTTGCTCAACATCATCTTTTGATATTGTTTTGATTGTGCCTTTAATATTGAAAAATCATTGTCTATCTCAAGCAAGCTTGGATGTTTGACTTTTCTGACATGCAAAGTGTGAGTTGTCTAAACAGAAGAAAACAAATACGAAATATTAATGCTGCCATCAAGGGAAACTGAGGGAAAACAAAGTATAATCATGTACTGACGACCCGACTGCATGTGACCATTCATTACAATAATTAACAAGCTGAATGTGACATAGACGTCTATTGTCAAGATAACAAAGATTCAAATTAAACCTTGACCTGTTAAACTTTCTTGGTTACTGTATGGTTACCTGTAGTTTTAAGGGTCAGATTGTCCCTTCAAATTTATTGCTAATGGTATTTATCCATTTAGTTGTACATAACAATACTGGATGCATAACAAATGGACAAACTTTACACTGGCTGAGCTGGGCTAAGTCTGAAGTGTCCAATTTCTCACGCTACCAAAGCTGATTCGCACTGTTAGAAATAGAATTCCCGGTCTCCTGTCAATAGCTACCACAGCCCTCATTCAATACCCAGTGTCTTGGGCAAAGCCTGCCTGCACAATAATTACTTAACTGTCAGCTAGGATTAGACGGTCTTAAGCCACCTTGAGCCAATCTAGAATCCACAGAAAAAAGCCCGGGAGATCCACTGTGACATCTCAGCACTGGGCCATTGTCTGGAAAAAGAGAGCAGAGAGAGGAAGGAAGAAATCATCAAACATGATAAATACAACTCTCTACTCCAAATCCCCATCTCCATAGGATCATAACAAGGTTTTCTGTGAATCCAGAGGTGGGGCCAAGTGCTTTAAAAATGCACTTCTCTATAGGTTGAGGATTAACATATAAGACCGCAGAAAGTGCACCAATGTCCGAATCATAACCCATTCCACTTTGAGCACAGCATTTATAGCTCGGTGCCTGCACATAGTACCAGTTACAGAACAAATTATACATATTTTACGAGTTTTTGTGATGCTGTTAAATAGTCTATTTTACAGTTTGCTCAAATGTGAGTAAGATAATTATGGTTCCATATCCAGTTACATTCTCATCTACACTGGACTCTCAAGCCCCCACATTCTTCCATTACCTCTAAAACTCAACCAGTATTTCAAGGTCAGTGAGTTTCATGATGAGTATAAATTCCAAAAATCAGGCTTTTCAGCATCAGTGTTTGCAATCAGGTCAGATTTTGGTACGTCCAAACTTGCTATTATTACTAATATATTGATATCTCATTATGTGGTAAGAAATCAAAGCGTGTTGAGATATTGTTGTTGTTTTTTTGTTGTTTTTTTTTTTAAATCATCCTGGGATAAATCAACAACATATTATGAATAACTATTTTTGACAACTTCATACACTTAAAAAAAACAACAGCCATTGACTCCAGATAATCCGCACCTGTCATGCATCATTTAGTAACCATGGAGACAAAATGGCCTCTTCATCTGGTTCCTTAGAAAGGTGACAACTTTTAGGTGACGTCTCTAAAATGCACCAACCGGCCCATAGAGTTTGCTGAGAAGAATTGAAAATTATTCTTCTTGAAAAAACACTGTGTGATTTCTTCCCTTGATTGAAATATACTATATTATATCACTAGAAGTTCTCATCACTCTGACTGGCTTGGCAGATCTGATAATGAGAGAAAAAAAAGCTTTGTTATCTCAGATAACGTGATAATTAACTTGCCTTCAAAATGAGATCAAAATATTTGCGAGTGTGGCCCTGCAATCCTTCAGAATATAACGCAAAAAGCATGATGTGTTCACTATTGTTTAAGATTGGACATTTATTTCAATTCCAGAACATTCATCAAAGTTGATAAACCTTTACATACAAGATGGAGAGCACTTAAAACATGTTTTAGCCATTTCTGTCTTCTGACAGAAAATGCTGAATTGTGAGGGGGGAGAAAATAAATCAGCGTTTGACTGGCAAATTAATAAACTGCATTTTCATTACCAACAAGACTGAAGGAAAAAAAATGAAAAATTGAACAATGATTGGCCATATTAAAGTAGTCAGTCACCGTGAACCTACTACAATCTCAAGTCAGAGCTAATAAAAGTATTCTCCATTTTCCTTTCATATTTGTCCTCAAAAGTCCATTGATTCTGTCAGATCAATTTAAAGTCAAGGGCTCTAACATACCAACAGTGGATCTAAGAAAGAAAATGCCTTAGATAGAAATTGGCAGCTTTGTCTCAGGGAATCAATTCTATCAATGTTGAACAGGCCTCTGAATCTGATATGATTAAACAAAAGAGTCAAGGATGGGGACGGGAAGCGGGAAAGAGGCAGAAATCAATATTTGTGGTAAATGCTTCCAAGACGAGTGCTGAGCTTTTAGATAAGGACATCACTTCGCTCGCCTCCCGCCTCTTTGTCTTTCTTTTTTGCCTGTCGAGCCTCTCTGTGAGATGTACAGGGACTGTCAGCCAGAGGAACAGCTGCTTTTCCGGATCACGGGGTTAGAGCAGTCAGAAAGCATGGGACCTCAGAGACAGAGACTTGTCAAAGCAATAAGCCTTGTCAGGGAACAGCAAAACCCCACAATGCTCCTCACACACCCTCAGATTTGATACAAGCTTCAGCCTTGGTGTCCATCAAAGAGTGAAGACCATTCTCCCCGGTTTGGAAGATCAGTTGCGTAACAAGTCTGTGTGAGGACACAGCAGGCGGGAACAAGAGACACAAAGTACACAGTAAGAGCTTTTATTTACCCCAAACTTCAATCTAAGAAGTATCGACAAGAAAGAGAAAGAAAAGTACTGTTTAATCTTTACAGTAGCTCCAAGCCTGAGGCAAAAAGGAGGATCAAAAGCAGAACTTAGACTGAGCTGTGAAACAGTTATATCGGACCAAAGCTAAAACTTAACATCAATCAAACAAAGCACACCTCACAGGAGCTGCTTGACGTGCTGACTGCAGTTTGACTTTGAGGCAGGTGTAAACATGATCGCTTAGCAATGAGAGTTGGATACTGGTATTTTAACATTCAACATCTACTCAGTGCATTTGCCCACAACAAAACACATGAATAGGTGATGAAGGTAAAGAAAGACTCAAAGAGCTGAGAACCAATGATGACCAAGTGCTGGCTGGAGTTCAAAGATATGCACAGAAGAAGAAATTTAAACTTTGTTTGGTTGTTTCTACTGTATGTGGATGTTGACCTAAAAGTCTTCACACATGAAAGGTTTTTTTTTTTTTTTACTCTGTTAGCAGAAGCTGAGACCAAATGAACTACAGGGTGGACTGTTTGTGTCACTGATTAGAAAAAAAAAAAAAAAAAGCCAAAGCGCTCCAGATAAATAAACAGCAGGGTGTGAATGACAGCAGAGATGTGTTGGCTTTGTGAGGTGATTCCAGCAGCCTTATCTGACGTGTCCCCCTCAGGGTGGCCCGAAGGCATATCAGCTACTGTTTGTTCCTGAAAACAGATCCAGAATTTGATGCTTCATAATTGTCACACCTCTGATCTGTAGCATGTTAAAAAAAAAAACAACAAAAAAACAGTCACGTTGGCTCATGGATTTTATGTTTGATAACATACCTGAAGCCATCATTTGTTCTAGAGGTGGCAGTTGTGACGTTTGACAAAATGGCTCCTGGTGTTTTGTTTTTGCCCCCATCTGGTGTCTGGTCCACAGTGAGTGATTGAAGAGAGTTGAAACACAGAGGAAAAATGCTGAGGTGACAATCTATAAATCTCCCTCACTGTGAAAAATGAGTCACTTTGGTCAGCTCTCAAAAGCTTCCAAAAAGATCCATTCACATTAATGTTTACTGAGACATTTGCTGCAGCTGTGTGGTGATCAGCTCCTGGCAACATGTCACTCAGACACACGCAGGGAAAATGGACAGTGTGGAATTAGCTGAAAAATGGCCATACGTTTTTATTTCTCAACAGTAATTCAAGACTAATTCCATGCCACCTGCACAGAAGCAAATAACTTCATCTTTTTGTTGTGCTGTTTGTATCAGCCATTGAGGTGAGTATCAACCTACAGTGTTGATGTGATTTTAATGTCTGTTCATTACTGTTATATAACAACTTATTTCAACTTAGATCAAATTTCTTTCTTTTTTTTTATCATGTATCAAAAGACTGCAGGCAACACAGCCACCAGTAAGGGCTTGCAGAGATAACACTTTTTGTACCGCAGCAATGGTCTAAACTAATCGGCCAGTCATCTCAGGGGCTGTGCATCGAGCTGCTGATATGACCACCAGTCTCACCTGGCTGGCTGGTCCTCACATCTCGGAAAACACCAGAGCGAAGTTCCAAACAGGCGTTACTTATTTGCATAAATTGACTACATATTTGAAGTGTAATTGGAACAAACAAACAAATAAAAAACCTTAATGAAGTGATAATCACAGCTCTGGGGTAAAATCTGTTACAATCTGAGCAGCTGTTTCTGAGATTTCGATGCACATTGAGGAGCTTCTAAACAAAACAGTAAATTATATAGGTAGTTAATCAGTCAAATTAATAATTATCAAATTATCTTAATTCTATTGTCTTTAGATTGAAGACAAATCTTGTATGTGCAGAGTTGTATAGCAACTTTACTGAAAACATCTGGTGACACTGCCTCTGAGACGTCTTTGCAAATTGTCCAGGGAAAGACATGTGAGACATTTCCTACTGACATGTCACAGCAAATTGTCCATTGGAGCCAGACCTACATTTTGAGTCACTGAGACACTGTGGAGTTAAGTTTGTCAGCACTCGGGGGCCCTCCAACAGCCTCAGGCCTCAAGTAGTTTCCTGCCTCTGCTGTTCCCAGTAGTGACAGTGTCCTTGCATTTATTTGTGCTGCTGCAGTTTTTCTGGCTTTGCATTTTATACTTTTACAGATACGATGTAGTGCCAAACATGACTGAATCTATATGCTATCTTTTATGGCTGCCATTTGAACAGGACTTCGATGTCACAAGCACAAGCTTTTTTTTTGGAGTTCGGAGATTTAATATGTATTGATCTCATCTCAGTGAGTTTGGGGTATGTTTAACTTAGTTTAGCAGAAAGACTGAGAGGAGGGAAAATGCTTTCCTGTCACCGACAAAACAAAGTATGTGAATATGTATTAGGCACAGGAGTTATTTCCAAACGGGGCCAAAACACGTTGGTCTCAAGTCAACACAATCATTTTTGACCTTTTAAGGCTGCATACAACATCTCTAAAGTTGCCAGCCTCATGCTCCATCCAAAGTCTTTGGTCAGCAAAACCCAACTCACTCTTGGATGGAGTGAATACCTTTTGCAAAATGTCAGACTATCAGTCTTTCAGTAAATACTGTAAATACAAACATGCACGTGTTTAAATGTTAAAATAGTTCTTTAACCCCCACTGTCCTGCCAGCAGGCCCAGGAAGCAATATGATCCACAGGCCAGTGGGTTTTAAGGGGTTAATCAGCCTTTCAGATTTTTCTCTTGAGTTGTCATTCAGCAGCAGGAAGAAAGCATTTGCCCCAGCCCATGTGTTTTCCTTCCATATATGAAGCAATCAAAGCACTGACATTGGCGCTAACCATCCCAGTCAGGTTTGTTTGATAACAGGGTGAAGTCATTTTCAACAAGACCCTCCCCTGCAAGTTTCCTCAAGGGCAAACCTTGATCTGAGAGGATGAAGGTTTGTGTATTGGTCTACTAAGACACTGAGGCAGATGTTACCATTGGAGCTCCAAGAAAAGGGGCCCATGAGGGAAACTTCCAGCATCTCCCAAGGTGCATGTACTTTGGTGAAGCATCCCAGAAGGTTTCCAGCTCTGACGTGTGTAAGAGCTGGGAGACCTGGCAACATCACACATGCTCTTTCACATATATCCCCTTCACAGGTCAATACAAATGGGCTTAAAACCTGGATAGGCTCAGGATAGAAGAATCCTCCTGCAAAGTCCTCATCTGTAACTTGACGCTTTAAAGCTTCACCTCTTGGAACTTTGCACATCAATTCAAGAGTCAGGTTAGTTTTGAGGATTATTCACAGGAGCTGTTGATAGAATATCTGCCACTAGATTGTATGACTCTTCATGATATTTTACCTTTTAGAGACCACTGGATCAGTCAAGTTTGCAGCTTTTTAGCTTGTAAAACTCAGACAGAGAAATATTCGGTTTCTACTACTTTCAAAGTACTACTGCCATTTCTCCAGGTTCCCAGACGATATGGATTTCATGTACTATTCAAGTGAAGACAGGAAGCTGGTGCATACCAACAATACACCTTTAAACACAAGTAAACCTGTTTCTGTTGCCAGGACATACACAACTGCAACATCATCATACTGTATTTACTCAAAGAGCACAGAAAAACTGAGCCACAGCAGGTAAAACAGTTATGTCACATCTCATCTCCAGGTTAGTGCAAAAACAACCACAACTTATACAGCATATTATTGTTATATGGCCTGGTTGAAGTTATACCTTTTGTGAAACAAATGCCATGGAACTTCTTTTATCATCTAGCCTGACACTCAACATGACTGAAATGATCACTTTTCTGCTGCTTGCTTGTTACTCTGCCCCATTCACTGGTGCAGCCACGCTGCTCTAACTTTGAAGAATGAGAGTGTCCGGGAGGATTTGATGTGCACAAAACAATTCCAAGATAGCGTTGGGTGTTGTCATGCTCAGACACTATGCAAGTAAAATCATTAATAGCTCGTTGACAGCAGTATTGCGTTCATTTCTGATGCTGGCATTGGTATCAGAACATCTCTAATGTCAATTCAACATGATGTGGTTTTAAATCTGCCTAGTTTTGATGTGAGATGCATGCATGAAAAGACCAAAAGAAAAGACTAGATTGAGTTTCTCGATCTAGGACATCGTTATTGTCACCCTCCTCTTCTACATTACCATCATCCTCCTCTCCAGGCTTTTAGCTAATGCAAGGCACTTAAAAAAAAAAAAAAAAAGATATATGTGGTATACTTTTCCAGATTTTACTTTCATTGATAGCTTTCTTTTTTTCACCGTCCTCTTTGCTGCTCCACTGCTGCGTTTATTTTTCATTATATCTTATAAAGTGTCTTTCTCATTCCTCTACTCGCCACCCTACTTGACTCATCATATTTTTCTAATTTGCATATAAAGTAGGGTAACTTTTTAGCTGTTGGTTCATATTTTAACACACACACACACACACACAGTTGGTTTTGATTTAAAAAGAAATTTAACCAAGATGAAGAGGAGGCGGGGCTCAGAGGTCTCTGAGAGGTCAGAGGTCCCTGGGCACCAACCCAATCAAATAAGCTAGTTATATTAGAGCAGCATCTTTTTATATTTCCTCTGTGTCTGTTGTGCCATGCCAGCAGGTGGCACTGCAGGTGATTACCCTGGAGGTCTAAAATGTGCAAACAGCCAGTTCTGCTTCACAAAACATCACAGAGAACTCTAACATGGCTACCTCAGGCTGGATGTGTCTTAGGTCTTCTCGGGACTTGCCACCTCCCAGTGTGTCACCAGACTCAGCTGGTTGTGTCACCCGTGTCTGCTGTGCATGACCACCAGCTACAGCACAATGCTCACCCAGCAGCTCCCACAGTTCATTAACGCTCTTGACATTCATTAAATGGCTAAATGCTGGGTGGAGAGCTGGGAGATTAAAACTGCACTATGCTGTGTAAAGAGGTTATCTTTACTGGCAGCAATGAACACTGTGCATTTCAAAATGATACAGTAAATTATTTTGTCACATACAAATCTTAGAATTTGACTTATAGTGTCAGTGTTCTGTATGGAAGGCTAAAGTGTAGGAGCTGTATTTTGTAATGCTAACAATGTGTAGTTGACATTTTGCTAAGCCCAATCTCTTCACTTACTGTTGCAACAGCTATTCAGCTCTATATTTGATATCAGTCCATTTTGAAACTGTGGGCTTTTCTACGTTGCAGCAAGATTTCAGTTGACCTTTTCATGCATCCTGTTGAAAAAATTGTGCAAATCTGATAAAAATAGAAATGCTAATGTTACCATGAAGTCAAATACATTATAATGGTTTATGTGCAATAGATGTGTGTGGATTTGTGCAGGCAAACACTGTTTAATCCAAAAATACTATTTCACCCCTGCAAACACAACATTTCCTTTTACAATATAATCCCCTGATTTGATTATATACAACAGTATAAAATTAGGTCAGAATATGAAGATGTAGCCTGGTAGTATTTACTTTAAATCACATAATTTGCTTTATATTTCCTCACCATGGAGGACCTCTGTTTAAACATCGGTTAGTTGAGCATAGAGGTGTTAAGTTAAACAGTAGAGACTTCTGTGGCATATGAACACCATTCTCTAAAATTTCCACAGTGCAGATGGATGCAAAAAAAAAAAAAAAAATGTTCCAAGGAGAAATGCAGATGAGGCATAAACACCACTGTCAGCAGTTGCACCTTACATGGTGTAAGACACTACAGACAAAAAGGCTTTACTAGCAGGGGGTGATGAACACAACAAAATGCAATTGTAGTACAAGCACTCTATGTGGAACCATAGATAGACAATCCTGTTCTCCACAACATGCAGCCCTTTGAGTCAGATGATAAACCACCACCACTGGCTCTCAGATTAAGCCGTGTTCATCGGCTGAGTTCTCTGCTCTTGTTTTTTGAGATTACACTGGGGCTGCTAGGCTCCACTGCAGCCACCCAATCATCTGCTTCAGGGAGGATCCATCATCTTGTCAGCCCAGCTGCGGTCTACTTCCTGCTCCCATTGTTGACAGGGGCTATGTATCTATTGAGTTTTATTTAAACATTAAAATCATTCAATCTACATTTATTTGCATTAAATACACACCAGATTGTTACTGTGCAAGAATTTTCTAACTCCTCCAGGTCACAGTACACTATACCCCCACCTGTCCGTCATGCTCCATGCAAGTGATTCACTGCTGGTCATAGAAAATGAATCGTAGGTGGTGGTCTCATCTAGCCTGCTGGTTCAGACTGCTTGTACCATAATGGCACAGGACTTATGTGACTGCTGTGGAGTGTAAATGGAACAGCCTCCTGTAGCTTTTTAATCCCTGGACTGAAAGGGCAGGGAACTCTGCCTAAAGAAACTCTTACCCCTATAAAGTGTAATGCAAAACCACTTGTTGCAATGACTGCTTAACATTACTGAAGACATACAAAAATGGACTCATGGATTCCACGATAGATTCACTGGAGCCTAACACCAAAGAGGTCCCATGTATGCCCGAGTAGCAGCACACTCTCTACCCTGCTGATGCCTTCAATGATTTTTAGTGAAGGCTCCTCTGTTGATGCCCTGAGGCGGGCAGCAATATTAATTCTTCATCAGAATACTTGCAGCGCCGAAGGTTTTCTTGCCTTTGAGTTTTACAAATAGCTTAAATATACATTTCCAGGTCAAGGTTCAGAGGGAAATGGATGAAAGGAGATGGAGAAAGCAAGAAAAGACTGAATGGATTGGTGAGTGGGGGTGGGGGTAAATTGGAAAAAAAAAAAATAAATAAATAAATAAAATGAACAATACTAAGAAAAAGGAATCTCGTGTAGCTGAAAACAAGATATTTTTATGTCTTTTTGTGCAAGAACACAAGCCAACATCTGTTTTCTTCTTCTGGATAAATAACGTTAAGATTTGAGCTTGTAAAAGTGATGTTCACAAATGAAAGATTCAAGTTAGTGCATTTATAGAAAAGATCTATGAAACAGACAGAGGGACTGAATAACACCTGTAAACAAATAATACAAGTGGTGAGATTACACACAGGTACTGTGAAAGAAAAAGAAAAAGTGACTTTTTGAAAAACCTGCAGAATCAAAAAAAAAAAATGTGAATGAAACTTACGGGTCTTTTTTTTGTCATGGAGTCTCTCAGCACTTTTCAGAAAGTAAATACAAGCAGCAGAAAATGGTGTCTATGATGCACTTTTAAAAGGTCAGATGTAAAGAATCAGATTGTATATTATCAGTGGACCTGAATCAAATGACCATTTACATCCAATCATTAAATCTTTCAATTGTGAAGTTAGATCATCAAAACCATTTGATCATAAAGATAAATGTAGTGTGATTGAAACTGGAATTGAGACCATGCCAGCTCTTTCTGTTGTTTTCCCCTAAGAAGAAATCCATCTACTCATCATCATCATGGACACACTGGATCTATTGGTGCAGATGCAGAAGTTTCTGCTCCTTTTGTGTCTGTCACACAAAGCCATCACAGGAGTCCAAGGTTTGTCTTTTGTTGGATAACCATGCTTCTCACATCTCTGTCTGGAGTAAGGTGGAAGGTGTTGTGCTGCTGACTTTCCCGCCTCACTGCGTCCACAGGCTCCAGCCAGTAGACAAAGTTGTTTCTTCTTTCAAAGGCAAAGTGAACACACACTTTGACCGGAGGATGAAGCCACCCCAGTGTCAGTGCCACAGCTCATGACATCCTTCACATTGTAAACAAAGCACTGCCATAGGCTGCACACCCTGATAATATCACATCCAAGCTTAGATGCACAGGCATCATAACTGTGATATCTCCAGCGAAGATGACTTTGCCCCAGGTTTAGTCACTGATAAGCCTGAGGCAACAACTGCCACACTTTACACTTCTGATTGGTCCTCCTATGACTGCTGAATCCTCTGCTGTTGTGACTGCTGGTTCTTCTGCTTCAGCTGGTGGTGTCTCAGTATTCAGCCCCATTCGAGTGAAATGCTTGTGATAAGAAAGCAGAGCTGTGTTGACATGTTGATTGTGTTGCTGAAAATACTGGTCTAATTTTAGTATTGGCAGCTGGCATAGTTACTTTTGTCTGTTGGTTTTACACAGATTTAAAAAGAGAAAAGATTAGCATCGCTCAGATGTTACTAAGATACTCTTTTCTCTAGCATGGCTGTCATCATTGTACCATCAGCATTAAGTGAAACCTGTCCACATGGATACAGGTTTAGGAGAATCAGCATTTTTTTAATCTTCTGGGAGCCCTAAAACTCTATTTTTTGAAACAGGTCCCAGAGTGGGTAAATCTCAAAACGCCGCGCAACTGTTTTCGTGTAGACAACCAAAACACATCTTTTGTGAAACGATGATGGCACAGTCCCACCTCTCTAACCTGTAAACTCAGCCAAACTGCTAGACGTAATGTAACAACAACAATGGCAGAACACTTTTTGAGCTGGCATGACTCCCAGTCAGTGTTCTCGTGTTTAATCGACTTGCAATGTTTTGAGTTTGTATACAGCGAGCAGAGTTTTGCGTGCATGCTCCATGACTTCTTCTCTGGTTTTGGTGTATTTCTGTGGCAATATTACAGCACCATATACAGGCCTGGCATATGTACTACAGCATTCTGAGTCATTTTCAGTGGTTTCGTGTGTTGTGTGTGTGTTCAGACATTTCTTGAAATGATGCTGTGTTTATGGAAAACCTTTAAAGAAAAATAAGAAAAATACAGTTTTGAAAAAGCTGAGTTTCCATGTGGACAAGGCCTAAGACTTTAATAGAGTGGTATTTTGCGCCACTGTTACTATGAAGTTGCACAAAAAACTACTGTCATTGTCCTGTAGCTGGTGCATGGTGGTACAGGATTTGTAGGTCTCACTTGTCTGAATGGTTTTTCCATACAGTCTTGTATGAGTCGTTACATTGACGCAAAACCTGTATTTTTGTATCTGCATCTCCCTCCTGTATGTCCAAAACCCATATTGTAATGCCAATTGCAGTTGTATATACTGTAATGAAATGGAATTCATGACAAAGTTGCTCCAGAAGCCACACTGTAGTGAGGCTGAGCAGAGGGGTGTTTTCTTGCTGCACCTTTTGCCCTGTTGAATACATTCAGAGCATGACCAACCTTCATCTTGTCAAAGTGACTTGTCTCGATGGCTGCAGCTGAGAGATGGTGAGTTATTTTTAATGTTATCCCTTCTTGAAAGGCCAATAGGTCCTTCATAGGGACAAGGGCAGTTTTCAGATTTTTGATCAGATGGGGGACATCAGGCATGAAATAGAGCTGCCTGTCTAATGCTGCTGGATGGGCTACTGATGCTCCATTGTGGCTGAGCCCAAAGGATTTCCTCATGGCCCAGTTAAGGATACCCATGTTGGATGTTAACTCAAGATGAGACATGTATTGCTACTCCTGCGTGATCATGTTACCATACAGTTTGTCTTTGAGCATTTGTTGAATATAATATTCTCTTGGTCCAGTCTTGCCTCTTTTGGCCTTGACAATCTCATTAAAAATCTTCCTGCAAAGTAACTTGACACATGTACATTTCAGCTCGCCCATCCCAAGAGACAGGACAATATAGCACCAAGGGTTGGACTAAAACCCAAACCACTGTGACAGATGTTTGCTGATGTTTTGCATGTTTGGCTACTATTTTATGCATTTTCTCTATTAAATGGATTGAAGTGAAGATTGGCTGACCTGTATGGATTTGTTTCCAAGCAGTGTAGTGAAATTGCAGATGTCAACAATAAACTTAATGAGCACATTGTCGCTGTGGATAGCAGACTGTGTGTCAGTACATGGAGGCAACATCAACAAAGTGCTAGTAAGATACACACCATCAGCAGTCACATCAAATATTATCTTTACAACCAATTTGGAGTGATAAAATCCAAAACACATTTCACAAATGGTGACCATCCTCTGGAAAACTTGTCTGAAAATACATCAAGTAGCATCAAATGAAGATGGTGTATATGTGTTGTTATGTGTCCTATCATGTATACTTTAGACCCTACCTGTGGAGAAACTATAAGAATAAAAAAAGAAACAAAATTTCTTAAGATTGTTGACACATTTCTGATATTGTGAGTTATTATTGCCACTTTTTTACAGGCAGCTGAAAGTATGAGAAAGAAAAAATACTGGAGGATTACATTAGGATCAGGCAGAGGCAAGATGGGGATACAGAAGCTGAATTGGATGAAAGTGTGACAACATAGAGAAAGAGGCTCAATCTGGCAGACAGTAACAGGCGAAAGAGGAGATGTTGGGAAATCTCCCATCCACAAGGTTGCACCATAATGTTTTCAGTTTATCTCTCCACAACCTGAACTGCTATCTAAATCTGCAGTCTCACTAGCCTTTGTCACTTCCACCATACTCTCCTCACTATCTCCACTTCACCCCTTCCTCTCTATTTCCTCTCTGTTCATGTTCAACTTCTAACCTCCCAGCTTGCTCTTCCTGACCTTCCTTGTCCCATTTCATCTCAACCTGCCAGTCGACACCTCTGCCTGCCCCATGGCTTTCTGAAATCCTTGTGAATCGTACAGACAAGCCTTTGAGAGATGAAAGTAACTTTACAGACAATCACAGACTTCCCAGTCTTGACTCTTTGTCCCTCCAGAGCTGAAAGAAAATTTTAAGTGTTGTAATGCTTCATGTCTGAACTAGCAAACAAGAGAAGCCCTAATGATTTTCCATTATCCTTATTCATCAACATGATCTCGTATAGGATAGAAGATGTCTGACATTGTGTTTTGTGATGTGGTTTCTCTGTAGAGCTGTGTGCATTACATTGATTCACTCAGCGCTTGGTGCTGGAGAAGAAAATGGTTGGACTGACATAGTTGTGAGCTGGTAAAAATCCTGGAGGGAACATGGAGAAAATGTAGTGACCCTCATGAGTATAATTCCCCTAAATATCATCATCAGTCAATGTAATTTACGTGAAGTTTAATAATTATATTGTGATGGCCCCTCCTTCCACATTGGAGGTGTGTTGGGATGCTGGTTTTGGGACTGTCATCAGCTGATGTGTTGCACCTGGGCCCAGTGAAGCGCTCATACTCCCACTTCAGCCACCATCCTCTCTCTCATTCCTTCTCTGCCATCCATGAAGGCACCGTGGCATGGCTGTAGCCTGCTATGTTACTTTTGTCTTTGCTCACACACACACACATGCACGCACACATGCCTTCACTTCTGATGACTGATACTGAGCTTTGCGTTTCCTTTTCATTTTGTAAATAAAATTGATAGCTTCTTGCTGAAACCTCGTCTCCACTCCCATTTGATGTTACCGTTTAAGCACCGGGCTGTAACAATATTGCTGAAAGGAAGCATATGAATGTAAATATACATGTAAAATTATTTTCCATATATTCTTGCCTTCAGTATTGCTTTCAGTATTTCACTAAAATAGTTCATTTTTAAATTCTGATTCCCAGTGGTTTGCTCCAGTGATGCCACACACACACACACACACTAGCCAAGTACAGGTGTTCATGGCTGAGCTGCAGCTGATTTGTCAAACATATCTCTTCTTCCAGTGAGTTCATACACATTTCCATTTCCAAACATCCAGGCATCAGCATCCCGTTTGTTGTTTCCTCATTAGAGCTCAGCTTCCTAAGTTAATCGAAATCTAATGAAGCTTTAGCTTTATTAGCTTTAGATAGCTTCAAATGGCTGTTGCTTATGTCCTGCTATTGTAAATAATGTGCATGCAGTGTGTTTTGTCAGAGGAAAACAAGAACCGATACTCAAACGCCAAACACATACAAACTGACATTGACCTTAAAGGTTCAGTTCCTTTAATGGCATTGAAATGTTCCAGTCTCTGTAACCGGAGGTCATGGTCAGTTATATCAAACACTGGAGATCATGTTTGCATCAGTTACATCATCAAAATCAAATCATTTATGTCATTCACTGATCTGAACAAGGTTGTTGATGCATTCATCTCATCATGTCAAGTGATTAAAAATCCTTTTAATCCCTTTAAATGCACACACTACTCAAAACATTTAATCACTGACTTCAATGCAATGCTTTTATCTTTGGTTTATAACTTTGGTTTTAATTTCTACTTGGTCTATTGATTTTATTGTTTTAGAATTGTCAAACTTCTGGTTATGCCTCTCTGTGGTATAAGGACATTTTTTATTATATTCGTCTATCTATTCATCCTAATCTTTATCTATTCTATGCTTATTCTTACTTCTTGAGGGACTAACTGCAGCATAACGTAACTACTTTCTACTTTCTAGAGAATCTAGTTTGATGGTTTATGAAGAAATCATTGCAGACTGTTGGTGTAGGTAGAAGAACTAAACTGTCTAAATATATCAGGGTATATAGCAGTTTAATATTCCTATACTTGAGAATAAATCAGTGACTGTTAAGAGCAGGAGGGGTGAGATTGAATTTCATCATTAAAAAAGTTCATGAAGTTATTGCCACAGAGAGCTGCATGAATACATAGATCAATAGAGCTATAGAGCCAAGCCACTGAGCTGAAAAGGGGTTGTTTTTATTTTCCTCTATTAATGGTGAATAATGAGCTGCCCTGATATCACACAGCACCTTCCTGTACGTTTTAAGACTCCAGACTAAACAAGAATGGTGGAACATCATATCCTTTGATGCCCTGAGGTGTTTGCTTTAGTTTTTAGGGTTGGAGCTAATGAAACTTGGGTTTTCTTTTAGAACAGAGAAGAGCTGAATTCACAGTCAGCCTGCACACAATATTAAAATAAACTACTACTATTGTACTATCATCACAATCAGGAGTAGAATAGAAGCTTATAATTAGCCATGATACTAGTCCTGTGCTGAAGACTAAACTTAAGAATTCAGATATAATTCAGAGAGGTTTCAGAGGAGCATGGTGCTCAACTGTAATGTTTTCCAGATTGATAGTGAAAGACTATGGACAAGGCTTTTGAATGAGTAATGATTGAGTTTAGGTTTAGGGTTGGTTGAAAGGCTTGAGTGGAAATTCTGCAAATCCGCCAATGCCTTGAGGGATGTGAGAATTAATTGATTGGGGAGTAGGATTGTTTAAGCTGACATATTCATCATGACAGAGTCAGGTTTCCCTTTTAGGCTTTGCATTTTATTATCAGCAGGAAATACACACAAAGAAGCGAGAAGTGAGATACATTATAACACATGACGGCTATGGATGAGCAGAAGACCAAAATCCATGCTGACTAAGAAGCAGCTGGCAGCCCAGTGCTCTATTATCAATAGAAGGAAGCTACTATTGATGGAAACTGGAGATGCTCCAGTACAATGGGAATACTTCTGAATACCCCAAGGATACTGAGCCAAACCTTGTAAGAGGAAAACAGTGCTACAGAACGAGATAATACTACAGCACCAGTCATGACAGCTGCATCCACTGAGCTGAGGATGAAAACTGAGGCCAGACTAAACACAGTCAATCCCTGGATGCTTCTCCCCCGGCTCACTGACAAAGTACCATTGGAAGGAATGCTTGCAGATGTTTGCAAAGCTCCGCTTACCAGCCCTACTACCACTGCAACAGTAATCGTGGGGATACTTGAGTATATGATAAAGAATTCAGAGAGTGTCCATCCCATGGAGAAGAAGTTTTCAAGGAATCCTGGAGGTACAAAAGGTGTCATGAGAGACCTGGGTGGAAAAGAAGCACAACAGGATGTCCATAACTGAGGCTCTAGAGACTACCAAACAGAGAGTCACAACTCTGACTACACTGCTGGAGAGATACAACCCAGATGCAGTGGAGGCCATAAGATTAGCTATCTTGTTTTCCTAAGACCTATACTGAGGGTGGAACCAGAATTAAGACTGAGCAATACTGGAAGGGCATAAGGGAGAAAGAGGCATCACACATACCCCTGTTGCCAAGTGGCTGGTGGACCTGAGAGCAGTTCACAGCAACCTCCCAGAAATAAGAACAAGTTCACATTAAAAATCCAAAAAGAAATTGCAGGCATGAAAAGCAGCACTACATGATTGCCTCGCAGCACAAATGAGTGGGCAAACAGCCTCTCCCTAATGACTCACTGACTAACACAGAGCAGAGAATTGTCTACAAGCCTACAACTGTGCCACACACATGTATACTGGACTGCCTGGCACTATACAAGGCTAACAGTGCACTGATAATCAAGAACTCAATGCAGATGTGAAAAAAAACTCTGGAGGCCACCATCAAGTGCGCTAAAGGTGATGCACTGTCGTCACTGCTGATCTGCATTGGTCTAAACCCCCTTAGTCAAGTCATCAATGAACTATGGCTATGGATACATGACATGGGGACAGAAGAACGGCCACCCCCTATACAGGGATGACATTAAGCAGACTACCAGGACAGACTGACTCACTGATCCAACTCACCAAGATCTCCATCATGGACATCAGGACATCAATCATTCAAACTGGATAAGTGTGGCCTCATGGTGGCAAAGAGAAGGAGCATTCCTGGGGGCGATAGAGCTCGGCTGGTACACCCTAAAGACATCACGGGGATAACACATTACACAACAGCATATCCGCACTGCTCTCAGATCACGGCTACCTTCTGTATGGTTTTCCTCACTGAATGTGATTATCCATTTCATAGGAAGTGAGGGCTGTTTGTCAGACAACAGACGCCCGAAACAGTGTTTATTTTATTCATTTCCCTCTGATGCTGTGTTCTTTTACGTCTCTTAACAATTTGTAACACAAGTTGTTGGGCTGAAAAATCTAAGTGTGTTGTTTTCAGAAAATGTTGTTTTAAGCAGTTAGTAACAGACCAAATGACTTGTTAAAATAAATAAATTCATAAAGTGATAATGAAGTGAGCGCAATGTGATGTGCACACCTCCCCCCATGCAGGATGCTGTGTACAGCTCTGAGGCCTGCAGTGAGGCCAGGACTGATGGGGTAATCATCATTAAGCATGGAAGCTGTAGATGCGACTAAACGAGCTTGCCTTCCGAGCCATTAACTGCATTCCAGCTCTGGCATCTTCAGCACAGAGCTTTTCTTTTAGCAGCAGCCACCTCTCTATGCTTTAGGCTACACTCACCACAAAATCTATCCACATAAGCTCTTTAGGGACTCCATTAGAGCAAAAAAAGACACCATTTGTGGAGACACGATGTATATTGGGGAGTTAATCAAGCTGCTTAATTTGCCTGAGGCCCATTACTCACTGTGGCTTATTGTGTGGTCAAGAAGACAAAGAGAGCATGTCGCAAAAGACACAGTGCACCTTTAATCTATGGAGGGCAGGCGAAAACCAACAAACTATCTGCCAATCACATAAATTGCAACATGCTTTTTCATTAAAAGTTCAAGGAGTCTTCAGCATTGGCAAACAGCCTCAGAACCTCAGTCTGGTAAACTGTAAACACACAACCACTGAGCTTCACCTACATCGTGCTACATGAAACCATTTGACTTTTAAATTTAATCTAGCAGGCAAGCAGTTTAAAACCGCAAACACAATTACTGTTTAAAAATGCATCCACCGATGGGTTGTCCCTCATAAAAAATCACAACCAGGAGTTAAAGTGATTAGTGGCGTGGAGACACGTGATGGCACCAAGCAGACCTAAAGGTCTTAAATGCAAATCGCACTGGACCAACACTACCTTTCCCTTAATTAATGCAGGGTAGTGCAGACCAAATGCAAACTCCAACCACTGATTTGTTTGCTGATGGTGTTTCTTTCACACTGGTGGCTGATGCACTGTAATTCAGCCCAGAGAAGGAAGCCGCAAGGTGCCCTAACTGTCTACTTAATACAGGAAATTTATCTGCCTTTTTGTCAAAATAGCCCATTATATCCCTGCATATTCCTCCCTCTCGCCTCTTCCTGATAACCTTTCTGAATCCAACAGTTGCTGATAAAAAATACAGTTGGAAATATGTGGCAATCACACTTACACACACAATTGCCGAATTAAACCCTGAGGCACAAACAAATTACAACCTTTCCTCCTTTCACCTCCAAACTGCCTGAGGTACCAAATGATTGAGTAATGATATCAAGCTGTCCCTGTGTGCAAATAAAAGGAAGGAATGAGAATAATGCATACAGTATAGAGACAGGAAGTATTCAAACAGGCTGAGAGAGCCACTGAGAGAAAATTTAACTGTTGTGAGGAAGGAAACCTGAACCAAAATGCTGCCTTTTTTCTTTTTTTTTTAATAGATAAGTACACTGAGATTTGGTAGGATGAATAGTTTTGACAGTGACCTGTTGAACTCTTTCCTATGGTTTACCAGCCTAAGAGCAGTTATAATCTACAGTATGTAGGAGGAATGCTTTTCTTTCAATGGACCAAAGCTTGAAAATCACCAGACTGGAGATGTAAGATATGTAAGGTTTTACTCCTACTCTTCAGTGCTCTGAAACATAACCATAAAAAGTATATATGAAGTATTCGGATCAAATGTTTTGTAACTTGGCAAATGTTCATTAAAATGTTACCTGATGGTAAATTAACATTTTATAGCTATGAATTTGTCATAAATAAGTTGTCTTTATTTAGGATGTAACAATAAGAGCTGAGCACACAGTAAATGTGACCATAAATTAGGGGAAACAACAGCTCTGAAGGGTTATAGCAGGAACTGTTTCTCAGTTTTTGTTTTGTTTTGCCTTTCAATAACTTTACTGCTGCCTTGCACAAAGTTTTAGCCCTGATAGGAACAGTTACTGTTGATGACCGTCTACTGGTACCATGACATAATGCTCAAAAGAAGTTACACAAGAAGACCACATATGGCAAAGAAATGCATGGAAGAAAACTAAATTATGCTGACAGTCAGTGTGGTATACAGTGTGGATGTGAACATGTAGGTAACAAAACCAAAAATAAATCAACCAAAGTCCACAGAAACACTGACTGCAGGCACCTACTTCACAACTATAACATGCTGAAAGACATCACAGAGATGATCATTTTCTGACAGCAACCAACCTAACAGCCTTAAATATCTTGGTAATAACTGTGAATAACTGTATCGTTAGTTCCACTAATTGAAAATATTGGTGACACTGTGTTTGTAGAACAATTTCAAGCTGACCTGAGACGTATAGATACAAAACCAACTGAACAAAGCTGAGTACTTTATTGTTGTGATCTTGAGTAATGAATCAAATACAGTTCATTATTCCTCAGTAGGATGTGGATAGGAAGCTGATGCCACAAAAGGGCTCAGGTGTTGCATTGATGGCTGTTACATCAATCTTGTTAAAGAATATTAATAACATCACAAACAGCTGATCTGACAAACTGGGGTGATAAACAAGTGTTCTGCTTTATATATAGACTATTTCTAAGTGCCAATTATCTAAGTCTGTCACCTATTTTGTCACAGTAGGGAGGAACCAATGAAATGAGCTACATCAAACTTCCATACATCATTCATCATTTAAGTTGAGAGTAATTAAATTTTAAGCTCCCAGTCCACACTACAAAGCAAATGTGGAAAACAAAGGCCTGTCCTGTCTTCTATCTAGTCATAGCAAAGACAGTGGTAGGACACCACTAATGTATTGCTACAAAAATTAAGGAGATCAGCATTAATCAAGTTGATTTACTGAGAATAGACCTTTTACCTTACGTTTGCACAAGTTCAGATATTTAGGCTTTTGGCTCCATATGCATAAATCCAATTCTAACAAACACATGAACCCAGAAAGAAAATCCCTTCAACATGACATTTTTATAATTGAACTAATAACTATAAAAGGCCAAGCCAATACTAGTAAGTTGAGAGGTCTATGGCCCTATAGAGTGAAGAGCATGATGTGTACTGTACATGGACACAAATACTCACATATTGGAGATTGCATGAGAGTCCCGTCCTGACAGGATATTAACCTGCTGACCCAAAGGCTTGTTCACCTCTATGACTTCTCAGTCTTGTAATTGAGATCTCTGTCTGTGTCCCTCTCTCTTTATCTCTCTCTCTCTCTCTCTCTCTCTCTCCTATTTTTAGGGAGTGATAGATGACAGCTTCATCAAGTCACTGAAATGGGACACATTTCACCATCTACACAGTAAAGTGTAGTGTTTTCAAAAAAGTTAGATTACATCTTGCAATCTTGGTTTTGGTGAGTCTCAAATGAACCACTTAAAACTGAGTCAGTCTGGCTGATGATGTCAGCCGATGATTCATCTCTTCTGAGAGTTCTGACGATCATGTGATTCACCAGCTTTCTCTCAAACCAAAATATGTTTCTCACACCAGAATATTCCTTCTATTTGATCCACATGGATTTTCAACCTGACAGAAAGTGATATTTAATTAAAATGTTTTTGCTCTCTTTCCTCTCTCTGATTCTGACATTATCCATGGTCCAGGTAAAAATGGGGAAAATAACACATCATGAAATGCAAAATCTGTCTGATAACACATTGAACATTGTTTAATGTTTCTTTTATTGATTAGACCTACATGTAACAGATATCAATTGTGGAAAACAAACAATCTTAGTTGTTACACCAGAGTTGAATCTTTTCATTGTCAATTAAACAAATGTAATCCTGCATGATCTAGCTGGCTGCAGTGTGCAGAGAGTTGATCTGATAAAAGACTTACGAAAGTGAAGGATAGCCTTTTGTATCATCCCAGATATCTCCTCCAGGAGGCTTCCTTACTTCTCTGAACAGCAATAAGAGAACTGAGGCATCCTTCATCTTGGTGGGCAGAAACCATTCTCAGGTCATTCCCAGAGTATGGAGCAACGAGACATGTAATAATGTAATGTGAAGCTAGACTTAGGTCAGGTGACTGGCTTTTCCAGTCAAGACCATCCCACTCCTCGGCCATAAAACCACTCCTAACTGCATTGACTCTTTGATAAAGATTTCATCTTCCTGCACCATTCTGCAACTGGCAGAATATGTAGAGAATGAGGCTACAGTTGCTTCACTGTTTTGTATCCAGTACTGATATGAACACAAATTGCTTGAAACACAGTAACAGCTTTAATCTCAGTGGTTTCATTTTCAGTCAAATAAGATAGAGCACATAGTCAAAATAGCAAACATGTCACTGCCAGAATTAAAAACTGTACTTTTAACAACTAAATTGATAGGTCAACATAGCAAAGCAGGTGCTGATTACCCTTAATGCATGATTGCAGCTAAGTTTGTTCTACATGCACTGTAACAGTGTTTCTCTTATCTTTGGTGTTCTCAGAGTCATGCAGTGAAACCAGGGCTGCAACTTTTCATCTTGTTTGGACAGGAGCATTTTACCATTGATCACTGAGGCCCCATGGCGAATTTACATCTGATGCTTTAAATGGAAAATAACTCTATTTATATACATCTCTTTATATAGACAATATTATATCATTATAGAGGATATAAAGTACATGTGTATACACAATGTTCTGGATTGAATACCCCAGCTGTAAAGGGCCCTTTGGCGCTTTTGTAGGAAAAATAGAAAAAGAAATACATGGAGACTATTCTGACTTGCAGACCATTTGCTCTTCTTAGTCATGTGACCTAACTTGGCAAGCCAAAAGACTAAGTTGCGATTTATGGTTGTCATAACAAGTCAGAATTTCTATTGTATCTAGACTATTGTATCTGGAATATCTCAGTCAAGCTTGATTTCTTGACTTTGCAGCACTTCAGTGTGTATTTTAAATTTGACCTATAATCAGTTCCTCACAGTGTCCTATCAGAGGCTTGGTTGGTCTCTGTTTCTACAGCTTTGTACATTTTGAAACACTAAAGGATGGGACAATGTCATGGCAGATGCATTGTCTAAGGAACTTCTTTATGTATTCCTTTGCTCTCTGCTGTGTCCAGTCTTTCAAGGTCTTCCACTTTCCTCGTGAAACAGCTTCAAGGCTCCAGTTGCTAGGAATGTATGTGGAGTTGTGTGTACTTTTTGCTGGTGCCATTATGTTGACTGGGAAGACCTGTCAAGTGTCTCCAACCCTATACCTGCCCAGGTGGTGATTTTTGGTCACCTTCGTGAATCTCAGCAAGTTTCTTTCTATTGTACTCTTTGTGATCTTTGTAATCTGATTTTGTGTTATAATATATTCACCTCACATCACTCACTGCCCTCATGCACTGTCAGACTACTGATCCTGACTATCCCACCCCACTGTGATTTTTATTGTTCTTTCCATAACCCTGTTCAGTGTATACTTTTTTTTTATTGCAGCTCATGAGTTGGTTGTAACCGTTTGAGTCCAGGCAGGACAACGAGGACACTTACAAAACCTGGCCACATGGCCTCAATGCAATCAGGTGGGAAGGACATTGGTACGAGAGGTTGCCAAGAATCTGATTGTAACTCTGGCTCAGATTCAGATACGTTACCATGAATTCTGCTGTCAGTTCCAGTCTTCCCACTGACCAATGTCTTAATCATTACAAAGATCACTGTATGATTAATTGCAGAGTATGCAGCCATAATCTTATGTATCAGCACTACAGAGGTCTCTTTACAGAACTTTGATCTCAGCAGACACAGAACTGTCAGAGGATGGTGTAAGAAAGTATAATGAAAGTCAGACTAGATAAGTCAGCTGCAGGTGTCTAACTGTGTAGATCTCCTCAGAGAGTAGGCAAAAAACATCTCATGAATGCACACAGCAATCACTGCGATTTGGCTCGCAGGCAGCAGAACGGCTCATCTCAATACATTTCAATTTCATTTAAATATATTTAAATACCTCAATCCCAGACTGGGGCTCACTTGCTTGACTGGGATGGAGGAGACATATCAATGACTAAAGGGGGAGGATGGGGACACAAAGTGAATGTACTTGGGGCTTGACAGACAGCTTGGTGCCACGTTATACTGACATTTATTCAGGGAAATTAGAATAGTTCTACATAAAGATTAATCCAGCCAGTAATTACTACCTGAGGATATAAGAAAGGTGCTGGAATGCAAGCTCCTGTTAGCTTAGAAGAACGCCTGTATAACAGTTTCCGGTTCAGTCTTACAAAGGACTTCTGAAAGGATTCATATCTGGAGCAAGAAGAACACAATGAGGGTTGCCACAGATTAAAGTACCATAGATTTTTTCTCTTCTCATTAGTATTTTATAAACTCTGTGAAGTTTCTCTTATTCTCTATAGAGCCATGGTAACAACAGGTCAGTGAGCCAATCAAAAGAGAGGATGCTCTCAACTCCACTGCTTTGTCTGAGACATCACAAAGTTACAGAAGTCCTAACAGCTCACTTTAAGATCTGAATTAAATCAAGACCAGGTAACTCAAATATCAACCAAAGAACATCTCAAGAAATAAAAAAGATAAAGATAGATAAAACCTTGTGAATGGCCAGAATCTTTGTGAAAATACAGTAGTATACCGTCCATATATATTCAGTCTTTTAAGAGTGGATTTGCACTGGGTTTGATCATAAAGCCAGTTGATTTATCAAATGTTTTGCTATGTACTGTAATGAAAGTATTTAAGAACCAGCTGCAAAGAGCAAGTAACAAAATCTCAGACCTACTGTCTGTCTTGTACGTATCAAGCCTTCTGTGTCTGACCCTGTAAACACTTTTGCTTGCACTTCAAATTCAGTTTATTTTATTTCATTTATCTAGTACTGGATCATACAGGAAGTTATTTCAGGGTGTTTTTCATATAGAGTCGGTCTAGACCATACTACTTTTAATATTATTTACAGTGACCTTACATTCTCCCATAAGCAAGCACCTGGGGAGAGTGAAAAGAAAAACTCCCCTTAAGAGGCAGAATGCATAACCAGAACCTGCCTCATGGTGACTGGTCAACTGCAAGAGAGGCAGAGAGAAGGAGAGAAGGCATTAAGGAATGCATGAGATGACACATTATTATTAATATTATTATGAAAATCTAAACTCAGAGCATTCATGTCAAATGTCAAATTCAAAGACTAATCTAGACCAGGTGAAATTACTGTAACACTGTATTTGCCAGATTACCCAAACAATCAGCGGGACAGCTCCTGCTCATTAAAACTGCAGGAACCAGAGTCCCAACACGAAGCTATTAGTCCAGCACTGAAATCACTTAATTCGCTCCTGGAACAGAATATACAGAATCACCTTCAAAATCCCTCTAATAGTCCATAAAGTACTTAGCGATTTCACTCCTAATTACATCCCTGACTTGCTCACTCATTATAACTCGAACAGACCCATAAAGTCATCAGATGGTGGTCTTTTAGCTGTAGAATTAAATCCAAGTCTACTGAGGATTCCCGACAGTTACTGTGGCACAGTGCTATGTGATTGGACAGTGATCATGTCCATAATTTGGGTTTTTATTATTGTGGTATGTTGGATGTATTTTAGTCATGGCACTTTTAAATATGGCTGATACGACCAGCCACCCAGAGCAGCAACAACAAACAAACAAAAAATGTCATGTTGTGTCAGTGTGTGGGTTACAGCGGGTGCCCTTTCTAGTTTGTTCAGGCTTCTACTTCCTATGAAGGTCTCCTCTACAACTGGCGAGGTGGCGAGGAGGCAATAGGTCCTCCTATTGAAAAAGGGGAATATCACATAGCACACTGCTATATCGCTGCTATCTCTAATGCATGGGGTAAAAGAACAGCTGCCAAATAAACCATGCTTTAGTCATGAAACTGTGAATAGATACCTGTAGTTTGTGCAGTTCTGTAATTTGCATCATTAGTTTTCTTTGAATATAATTTTGGTATTAATCAATGATTTTGCATCAGGGAATGTAAGGGGCTGTTCACGCTTGGTATCATACAAGCTGGAGCTTCTGCTCATATTACTGCTCATATGTGTATATGTTACCTAATTTCTTATGGTTCAGCATTTATTTCCATAATGTGTCTTTCCATGTACATGTAATGAAATGTGCTATAATACCCATTACAAATGAGCTTATGCTGAATCCATTTATAGCTCTGTGAGTCTACATAAAGCAGGGATGGATGATGGGTTTTTGAAGACGCATCTCATTAACATCGCAAGCGACTGGGCTGCAGTGCCCAAAGGGAAAGTGAGCGGACTAATTGCCAAACTCAAAAACAACTTTCCGAATGTGCAGTCTGTCTGTGCACAGATTAGAGTTGGCAGTCAAAGGTGCTCTTAAAGAAGTCCCTGACTGTAATCATTTCAAAGTTATTGAAATGATATATTTCAAAGTTATTTTCACTCTGTCCACCAGGAATGGCAGATTGCTTCGGGAAGCATGAACTCAACGCGTTAATATTAAAGATTGGTCAGATTTTCACCATCAGATGAGTTGCCAGTAGCTGTAAGACAGTAAAAGCTGAATGTTTGGACAAAACAGAAAGGGCTTCACCTGACCAACTAAGGCCTTGTTGAAGATTTGGCTGCTGGGAAAGATGACCTGCATAAACTTCAGCGTCTGTCTCTCAAACTGCAGAGAAGAGAAATTACATTTGTGGATTCAAGTCTCCAATCCAGCAAAACTATCGATGTTTTGATGGCCATGAAGACATCTGGTGGGAAATCAATGAAGAGGGCTGAACAGTGTTTCACATCAGGCCTTTTTAAAGGTGTGTAGCTGACAGAGGGCAGGGGGAAAATAAACAAGCCTTGCTTTTATGAATCGATGTTTGCCATTCTAGCCAGGGTTTTAGGCCAGGAGGGTAGGAGGCATTAACTTTGTATAGCGAACAACAAGTTCACAGCTTAGCCAAAGCAGTAAGCGAGCCAGCCATAGAGGCTGTAGAGTAGTTTAGAGACTAAAAACTACAGGGCAAACCACAGGAAAAACTATGCATAGCAAGTTGCACTTAACTCCCCTCTTCTGCTCCATGCGAGGGAAGATTTTCTGCTGTGAATGATACAAACACCCAGAGCTGCAACAGTTTGAGCGAGAAGACAAATCTGATCCAGCGCCATTTGTGAGAATGTGTTCTAAAGCAGGACATCATCTCCTCTCATCTTGGAAACCCAGAGAGCAACAAGAGGGAGCTGAGCCAAGGCCACCGTGGTCCAGTCTGTATTAAGCTGAGACAGAATATGTTTCTTGGGAAGTGAACATGAAATGAAAAAGGCTGGTGCAAATTGACTAAGAGTGGAGGGGGCCCTCTTAAGTGGCCACTGGTATCTATGGGGGTGGAATCACAAACAAACACAGACAAATCACCTTGACACCACTAGTGTTGCTACAGAGGTGGAGGCTTTCTAACTTTTTTTTTAATTATTATTATTAAAACACTATATAAGGTGCTGCAAATTCTTATTTGTGAATACTTTGTGGCAAAAAGGTAACTAAATATTTAGAGCCTCCCTCTGTTTCTTGTCAATCTCACCTGTTGCTTCTGCCTCCTCCTTCACTACATCTCCCATTCATTGCTACAGCTACTCTGTCCTGACCCTGTCCGGCTGCTTCCATTGCACAGCAGCTCTGGTTGTAGCCTGAAAATACTCAAAGTAAATGAATTGGACAGCAAATTGGATAGCAGTCAATGTGCAACTGGTTTTACACCAGTGTTTAGACACACTCATTACATAATTTGCCCACCACCCCCACCACATTTTTCATTTTTGGCATTCATAGAAATAAAATCATTTGGTCTCTTTCCACACATCGGCGGTAGTGCCTACATTCATCAAATAAAACACTCTAATTTATAAAATACTACTTACTCAGAGGCTGCAATTATAACCTGGAAGTGCAGCACTGTCGAATACTAGCAGAGTCATACAATGTAATGAGAGTTAAACTGACGAACAAAACAGTGTGGGAAGATTTGGTGACTAAACAAAAGCAAGATTTCAGACTGAAAGCCAATACCCCAAGGGGATATGACAATGTTGATAAAGCTTTCTTTAATGAAGGTGGCAGCATCCACCAACTGTAATCTACCTGCAAGTGCACAATAACAATGAGGACTCCACTTCATAGCGGGAACGGCAGTGCACATAGGGATACAGAAACACTCAATATTTCCACAAAGTAAGGAAGATATGACTATTATCATTGACTTTGTGTATTTATAACACTTCATACTACAGCTGTATAGTAGCACATGTTAGTGCTGTATAACTGACTCTGTTAAAGGACACCTAGGTGAAGCAGTGATGATTTATTTGTATTTAATACAACACAATCTTGCCAACAGGTGGCAATAAGATGCCATGAATCGCAGAGTGTGACAGTTATTTAGGTTTTATTTGATACATTTACTGTAAGTGATTATTGTAAGAAATTTCACATAATCTACAAAAGTAGAATATATACGGGTTTGATGAGCATTAAGAGTAGTTGACCATAAAGCCAATGTGAGCATCACTTGGGAAAATGAGGATGTGTTGCAGTAAATGGGCAAAGCTCAGCAGACAGTGACAATGACACAGGGTCTTCTCTAGTCCCTGTCCTGCATTTGATTAAGGGGAACATGTTGGATGAAGATGGAAAACTGACAGCTGTCCTGAAAACTGGGAAGCGAGACAAGACTTCATGCCCAAGACATGACTTTCATGGGTCTGTGCTGCCTGTGTTACAATGATGTCTGGACAATAGATGTATAGAGATGATAGAGGAAGAGGTGGTCATCCTCAGTAAGAGAAGACATCATCACCTGCCACATTCTGTCCACGATCAATGCAGAGGAAGATGCTCTCGTCTAGCTGAGAGTGAGTAAACCAAGACTTTCCCTGGCAGAGGTAGTCAAACAACACCTTACTGCATGTGTGCAACAAGCTGTGCATCCTGGAGGGCATTCAGCGTAGGAACATTGCCACATCCACAAGATCCCTTCTTAAGCCAGAGAAACTAAACATGTTGGTTTTCCTGGCAGAACTGGTAAAACACTGTCCCGATTGCCAATCTAGTATTTTCCTTTTCCTTTTTTTCTTTCTTTTTCTTCATTTTTGAAAAGCCTGTTGGCTTTTGTCCTATATCTTTATTTAGGCTACATGATGCTACAGTGTGAAAGACTCCCATAGTGTTTGCTTATTGTGAACAACCTGGCCAAATTTTATGCTATTTGCATCAACACAGCCAAAGTTATACAAAAAAAAAAAAAAAATGTCCAGGGACCCAGGAGGGATAATGCTGGTGTTGTACCGGTGAGTGTATCTGCAGGTGGAATAATTTCCACCTGAGGCATCCCTGATAACTAAGCACACTGGTTGGTTTGAGCCATCAGTATTGACTAGCAGCTATGCTAACTGTCTTCTCTGTGGGTTTAAAGCCAACAATAGGCACATGATCTATATGGACTGAGAGTTTGCGCAGAAAGTCAATATGGCAGTCAATGTTGATGTCGCTGCCATACATGAATCAATGAAGGGAGACTGGACCACTTTGGAACCACAGGGAATTTTGTGTGATTGGATTGTTGTCAGGAGCCATCTTCTCATTCAGTATTTGGATATACAAACATGTACTGATGGAGTAATTTATAAATGGCATCTCTTGCAGCCCCATCTCAGCACACTCCAACCTCATCAAAGCAAATGCAAAGCTTGTGTAAATGATCTGTTCCCTATTGTTTTTGCAGTGACAGTCATGATGTTCCTTTGGCAGTGTGTAATGTGGGAGGACTAAAATGACTGATCTGGGGGGATGAAAAAAAAAGCAATCAGCTGGAAGATAAATCTTTATGTAGAAAAGCTTTGTTATTTTCAGTCACTGATGGGCACAGGACTCCAGTGCCAAACAGAGCAGTGAACACTTCATCAGGATTTTCTCAAAGAACAGAGGCATCAATACGGGTTTACCTTCATGTTCACGGTTTAGTTTCTGTATGTGTGTAGTATTTTCAGTCCTTAATGTAGCACTGAAGTATTATTTACAATTTCCAGTGTAGAAAAGAGTGATAATAACTCAGAATAACTTTTTGTGGGGATGAAGTGTTCTGATTTTACTCTCTAAGAATGACTTGAAGCCTGCTTCACACACACACACCTTGTGTTTTTGCAACTGTTGGTGGCACACTTGATGAGTCAGTTGACAATCAGACTAATGAATGCTGACACCCATCGCTAGGCTCATGTTGTCGTCCGATCTTTGTGCAGCCATCTGTGTGATGCTGCTGGGTTAATGAATAAATGTGTGAGTGCAGTAGCTGCGAGAGATCATGCATAAGGTGCAGGGCGTCCGCGTGGCTGAGTGTGAGGGGAATCTGCACCACATGGGACCCTCAAAGAAACCACTGTACACTGGTTATTATCCAAAGTCCCTAAGCACTTATTTTTCTTGAGCTACCCATCTGAAACCATCAGCCCTCCCCTCCATCACAATTAGCTCATCAGCTCGCCCCCACCTTTCAGTCATTTACAATGCACCCGGCGCTTTCACACGTCATTTATAAGAATAAAATGCTCAGGCATTCTTGTTTGCCGTCACTCACTGTAATTTGTTTTGACACCGAAATCAAACATTGCTGCTCCAACTGGACCACATGCGGCAAACAGTGATTACTCACAGTTCTGTTTTACTGCATACACACTGCACATGAAGACATAATGCGATGGTTGTCAAAAAAAAGAAAGAAAGAAAAAACAGCAGTGTTTTTATCTGCTCTGGAGAGTTGCTTTAGTTTGCCCTGGTTCACATGTGCATTTGTTCCAATGTGAGGAGCTGTCACAACCTGCTCTGTGTCTCTCCTCTGCTGACTGTGCTGACTTCTGCAGCGCCGCAATTCAACTGTGGTTGTTATCCTCCGTCAGATCGTACTGTCGCCACCTTGTGAAATTGCCAATAGGCTAGTATGATGAAGGGTGGGGTGGGGGGAGGGGAAAAGGTTTTCCTATGAGTGAAGGAGAAAGAGTGAGTAAAGTGTGAGCGAGTCTTGCTAGCCACTATTGCTTCCTTGTTCTTTCTCACACACCTGGAATGATGATGATAGATTTATATTTTCATCAAATATATTACCTAAGCATTTCTATTGATAATCAATTGGCAACATTACTTCATAATCACCTGGAGAGGCACTTAAAGGCAGCTGTTTATGGCTTACAGTCCTCTCTCTTTTGTTGTCTGTTGTTTTCCTACCCTGCTAGAACCATTTCTTTTCACAACTGTTATACACGTCCTCTGCTGTGTTAAATCACAGTGCAGCACCAAAATGTAACAAACAGCACTTTGATGACAGTCAGTTGGTGAGATCATGTATGTGCACATGCTGCAAACATGGGTTTTATGCACAGATGCTGATGTGAAAATATACCATGGGAAATTCAATTAATAAAACACTGACAAAGGTAAAAGCTTTTGCTGAATATCATCAATCACCACGGCCCATCCATCAACCATCCATCAATTTCACATGCAATGAAACTGGACATATCAGTAAAATCTTCATGGTGGGGCAATATATTTATTTCCAGTCTAAATACATGATTTTTGAGTAGAAAAAATACTCATAATTATTTGGTTGTGTTTAGACATTCACAAAACATAAAGAAATATTCAAGAAAAGTTCACAGTGACACGACCTGTTTATTTAAGTTTAACCAAAACCATCATCTTTTCCAAAACTTTACCTCAAAGTGTTTTGACTGCTTAAACCTGACAGGACTCTGGATATGAACACACCACCATCCACCCTAACCTCTTCTCTCTCTCTATAATCGGTCAGCAAATATGTTTTGAATGGATCCATGCCGTGCAAACAAAATGGTAGCCACTGTGCACATCTGGGCAGAAGTAGTCCAAAACTCTGGATGGAGTTGAAATGATTAGCCTCTTAAGCTATGTAGCCTCTCACTCCTCTCCTGTCATTTGACAGTTTTGTGCAGGGAATACAATCTTTCTGCTGGACATCTCGATAGTGATGCTACTTTAGTGATTTACACTACATGTGACTTTCCATCACCTCTGAGATGATAGAATACCCTGCCATGATCAAATTATTCCCAAAACAACAAACAAGAAATGTTCTCTTTTGTTATTGGTGGTATACATAAATTCTTATTTATCTCATGCACATACATGCATAGACTGATCTGTAAATAATCAATCGCCTCATTCTATCTGATCAAGGCAATCCTTAGCAATATATCATCTGACAGAGGAATGGGTCTGGGGTATTAGTAGCAGCCCTTTCATCAGAGGGAATCAGTCAGAATCAGCTGCTCCATCTCCCTTGTCTGAGACAAGCTCCCACTTTGATAGATCAAACATAAACCGGTTTGATCAACGGATAACTAATCATTAAAACCCCTGCCGCTTCGAGACCAGCCCACTGCGACAGATGTTCCAAGTGTAAAATGCTCATAATCATCCAAGCCCAGTGATTTAGTGAAGGTTGGAGCGACTGCTGTGAAATCAAACTCATCATCAGAGCAATAACATCAATCTCAGTGCAGCTAAACACTCATTTATGAGGGTTAATGAGAAAGAGGCCAGTCGTGATCCACGCCTGCTTGGTCAGTGTACAGTGTCAAATTGAAAACAGAGACACCGTGTTTGGTAAATAAGAATTGTCTGGTTTGGAATATCAAGTGATCAAAAGTGTTTTATGTGAATGATAGATCCTTTAAGGTCAGAGAGAAAGACTTGTGATGGACTATTCAACTTGATCAAGTTTGAATAAAGTCACCACATCTAGCTGCAACTCAAAGAAACAGGACATGTCCTCTGGTGCTGAAACTCATCTAACACACTTTATCAGTTCTATAGTCACTGATGTCAACTCAGGCTGTGTGTGCATTTAGAGTTATTATGAAACTTTTCCATGTTAAAACTCAAAAATGACTAGAACTATGTTCTGTATTGTCTATAGAGGTGTGTTCAATTTTTAAGCCTCAAACACTTTTTTCCAGTTTGAACTTTTGATCAGAAAGCAAATGTTACCCTGGGCTTCAGTTATTGGGATTGGAGACTAATGAGGCTCTGCACAGTCTATAACACTAGTAACAAAAACAACCTTGTTTCTGGAAAAGTTTGGACGCTGTGAAATGTGACACTGGCAAAATGGGTAAATTGTTTTCAAAAAATAAAGAAATTTCTCAGTTTCAACATTTAATATGTCTTAGTGTCATTTTCAATTAAAAATTGGGTTTGAATGTTTTGCAAATCATCACATTTTGTCTCGATTTATGTTTTGCACAGTGTCCCAACATTTTTCGGAAACGGGCTGTGTTAAAAAAGTAGGAAACAGTTCACAGAATGACTCAAAACAAATAATAAGAACACCGAACGATTCTGAAGCAAACTTTGATCTTGCAAACACAATTATTTTCCTTCCTGAAATCTAAAATTGTTTTTGCTGTGTAAACAGCAAAACTCAGAATGATAATAATGAAGGGATCTCTGAAGTTTCTAATTTGGTTTCAATACCAATTTATGCGCAAGAAATGGTGTACACATCATTAATGCATCTAGCCCCTGGTCTGTTTGTTATAAGAGGAGGAGACTTTAAAATAATTCAGCTCCAGGTAAAAACCTCCTGAAACACTGACACACTGAAGGAATCCAAACCAGGTGGAGATGACAGCACTGATGGTGAAGACATCAACTCCCACGATTCTCTGTGATCATCCCTTTTAAATGGTTGGATAGAGAGGCGAAGACAGATGCTGTGTGTTCAAATACTGACAGACCAGCATAAATAATATGTGAAAGATTAAAACCATATCCATTTCTTTGTTCCACAATGATCTGGCCCATAAACACCCATAAACGGAGCTCTTTAACAACACCCTTCATGGTGTGTGAATCTGAATGTGCCAGCTACATGTCTTTGCAAGGATGGAGGCAGTGGAGCTGAGTGAACAATTACGTATGTGGTCAGTGTGGCTGAGCGGCTGAAACACTCTCTTAACTGTGAACGTTTGCAGTCGCCTATCATGACCATTCAAAATAAAGGCAGAAAACACATTACTGCAATAAAATGATTTCTGTCTATTCTATGGTGTCACTTTCCAAGAGTTATCTACATCTTATTCCATCTCTGCCAGCTTTTACAGGATATGTGGAATTATTGTGAACACATGCACAGAAGATGTTTGTGGTATAATGGCCCTGAGTCTGTTCTTATTAACCTGTGAGAGGCAAAGCTCACACTGTTAGCTGATGAGATTCTCTGGGAACCTTGGTCAATACTTAGTGCAATAATATTTTTATGTCTTTACACTCTGTTTATAAAGGCAGGCAGCAGATTGCAGATGGCTCCATCAGATAGATTTTATTTCATATCACACATGTCCCCTGCAGATGCTGGGAGTTTCATAAAGAACTGTGGTATCTGGAGCAGAGCAGGTAAACGCATTTGCACAGATTTCTCTCATTCCTCTGTAAGAAAGAATTACAAGTGCTGCAACAGCAAAATTACACCGCACATCTTTATGTATCTGTACCTACAGAGTGTCCTCTAAACTGATGACTGAGACAAGCGACTGCAACAAGATCCTCAAGAGTCATTTTTTATTTGCTCCAGTCTATTTTGAGAAGCGGACTGTCATTCAGCAGGTCCTTGATATTAAGAAGAAGAAAAAAATGACAGCGAGGAGAGAAGATTGAAATGAAGAGAGAAAAACACAACAAGCACATTCAAAGTCATGCTGAAGCCCTAATTGAGATATGCAGATGGTGTATGTTGATTGAGATAGGGTTTTGAGATGCTTTCCTGATGTCTCCAGAGGATCGGAGCAGGGTGATATAAACAGCATTAATGGAAGGAGATAAAAAATGCTCACACTGCCTGAGCTCTCTGGCAGGCATTTGTTTACCCAATTTGAATAGAAAGAAATCTATCATAAAAGCTGGAGTTGTTAAAAGTGAGGAGGACTCTGTGCTGGATTCTCTGTAGTTCTCTTCCAACATATAAACATGCAGATTGTGAAGCCATGGCTGACTTTGCACCCCTGTGATGTTTACACATCTCATGACAACATCATGACAACACAAATGTAGCACAGCCTGTTGAGGGACATTCATTTAAAGACACAGTCCAACATTTTGCCTTAAGACTGTCACGACGTGAAAAGTGGACATGTCCGGGCTACAGAGGACGTTTGGCTACCCTACTTTAGGTTATGTTGATCTATTTCGCTAGCTAGCTTACTGCTATGTCAGCACTGCGAGTCAGTGGCTAGCACTCAGCAAAGATTTCTGGGCTCAATCACCAGCAAGGCCTGGGGCCTAGTTAATCTGTTCTCCCTACACCTGTGTGGGTTGTGTCTTGGTTCTGTTGCTTCCTCCTACAGTTCAAACACATGCACAGTATTCACATATGTGTGAATATGAGTGTTGGGTTTATTTGTGTATTTATGTGATAGACTGGTGACAAGGGTGAACTCTGACCTGGCCTTATGTCAGCTGGCATTGGCTCCAGCTCCCTGCAACCATGCAAGGATAGATAGGTGCTGCTGAGCTGCTAGTACATTTTCCATTCCAGGCATCCAGTCATGTTTAATTATGTTTGTATACAATGAACATAAAGATGACTGTGTTGCTGTGTAAAGCATTTCAATAAATATTAATGGTATGGGATAATGCAGTCTAAACTTTTCAAATGCATCTGCATTACAGTACAAGACAGAAGAAAATATGGAAAATATTACCGCATTAGAAAAATTAAAACTTTATGCTGTGAGATAAGACGTGTTGTAAATCATCAGTTCCTTGGTGTAACAAATTTCAGTGCTCATTACAGAGGAAAACATATGGTCTGATCTACAACACAGCAAAAAAAACAAATAAAACCACTGCTGCCAGGCACCTCCAAAAGTTTACTGTACATTCAGGTCCCTGTGCACTCAGCCACTGTATGCAAAACTTTTTATTGGTCCTGCTGCCACCACATATACGACTTTTATAATGGTAGCCATGAGCACAAGGTGACAGTGTTATCCTGAGAGGCCAGAGCATCCCACAGTATAGTATGTATGTGCAGCAGTAGATATAGTGGAGGTTAGAGGTTGGGGCTTGGTAAATTGGTAATTAAAATATATGATATATTCCATAGTGAATGCTTTAATTGCCAAGTGCATCAAAATATGTTGATACTAAGGGGTACTGCCACAAATAAATCAATGTATGGAGAACTAACTGGAATCAAGGGTAGGGGTGTGTAGGTGTGCTGAGATTGACTAAGGGAGAAAAAGAAAAAAGGGGGCTGCTCCATATTCTATTTTTACCAATAGAGAATTGATTTTTACAGTTAATTGAAGGGTGTGCTTATCTTGAAGCAGCTTCGTCTCGTGTATTTTTCCCCACTGCAGCCATCACCTGCATACGGTTTTAACTCCTGCTACCTGAACATAAAACAGAGCCCAGCAAGAGATAAGCTGGCTGTTATACTGCCACCACACCAGAGAGAGAAAACTTTTCTCCAGCAGAGGAAGTAAAATTAGCATTTAAATAGCAACACATATTCTATCATCTAACTTGATTTGATGCAAAAGCAGCTGACACGCCTAAAAACAAAAAACAATCAAGACAAGGACAAGCGAGAGAAGAGGAAACAATATCTTAAGCAGCAAAAAAATACACTGATTTCCTCTCCTGATGTCTAAGACAGTAGTTTACTTATCACATGAAGGCACAGTTGTGGTGGCAGAGCTGGAGAGTTACACGCCTTCATCTCTCCCCCTGCAGTTAAAGCTGCAATACTCAGCTTTGAGTGATGGTGACTGCTGCACCTGAGAGCGTCATTACCCAAATATCATGTGACGCACAAGCCGACTGTCAGTGGCTGGTATAAGAGCTGGATGAACTCTTTCAGGAAGTCGTAGAAACAGCAGAGGAAGCTGGGTGATGTACTATAAAGGGCGACATGGTCCATGTGAGTGAGGTTCAGGGTTAGATTAAGTCAACTGCCGTTTGCTTCCTGTTTTAAACTGATAGGTAACCCCTGGATTTTTCCATCACCATTTCACCAACATAATAATAAAGGCTGTCTAACTTAGACAAAGTACTTATTTAACATCACTGACACATTGGCTCTGCCTCTGTAGAACACTTTCCTGGCAAATTAGAGAATTGAAGTCATAATAACAAATTGGATTAGCAAATTATCAATCTTCCAAAGTGGCCGATATGATGGTTAAAATACAGTATGCAGTATGCAAAAGTAGTTGACTATTCCCTGATCAGCCACCTCAAGGGTCAATGTTTGGTTATAGGCAACTCAACTATTTTATTAAAGACAATAAAAGTAATGGTTAAAGAAACCAGCACGTACTGTTGTAGGAGACAACACCCAACTATTCCTGTTAATTTCATTGTAGGTTTTTGGTTGCCAACATGCAATATTTTTGCATTGTCTATATGTCTATAAAGTAAATAAATAATGTCTCAGTGATAATGAAACAGGAAAATGTGTGAATGCAGACCTTTGATAACCTCTGACCTCTGATAGATTATTGAAATTAAACATTTTCTGGCTCTAACATTTCTAACACAGTTTTAGACAGTATGTCAGAAAAAAAAAGTTGAGATCAACATTTGACAATTAATTAAATACATAAAAATTAATCTTTCATGATTACAATGGTTGCAATAACAGTGTTTTTGATCTTTATATAAGAAAAATAAAGTGAAAGATAACAGCTACTGTACCTGTGAAGTTACGTCAAGCTGTTGAACATGGACTACAGCTTATTTCCCTCTCAAACAGGAAGAGTAGAGGTGAACACTAAAATGTAATTTGCCAATGGCTGTCAATGGAACTGAATCTGATGATCAATAGTCATGCTTTGCTTTGTGGTCATGATGTGTACATAAGAACATGATGTGTGTACTTTGGCTGAAACAGCTGCTAAGAAGAGACTATAAATCCCCATGAGTCACTGCTGCAGTGGGGCTCTGTGGAAGGATGGGGCATTTAATTCATAAAGATGGGAGTCTTAAGGATTTATTCCACTTGGAGCAAATAGCATCAGGAGAAGATGGTAGAAACGATGCCACTGGAAGGGAGGATATCAGAGCGCAAAAAGATTTCCTACCTCCACTCTGATCCGTCAGCCTGAAACAGTCAGTTTTGTCCCCAGATAAGATGAATCTCCTCTCACAACGTTCCCCTCTCACATCTACGTTCTCCTTTTTTTTTCTTCTCAATGAATATACTTCATCATGACTTTGGTGCTGGAGCAGAATTATTCATGAGCTATTGAAATGAGAGTGCTGAGCTATTAATCAGATAGTAGTAACTGCCATGGAAGAGGCCAGTACCTATTAAAATGTATGTCCTTTTAATTTGGCTGTGTGGTGCTGCCAAAGTGCAGCATACATGCCTCAGCCTCCCTTTAATAGTCTGTCATTTACATTCACGGGAGCAGGCTGGGCCTAAAGCACAGGCAGCAACGATGGTGATCAAACCCAGTCACACAACCGTTTTCTCATGTTTACTGAACATGAACCACAGTTTGTTTACATGGGACAATAATTGATCTTTTTAACAGGGGAATCAATACGGCACGCTGTGATGCACCTCATCTGTGTCGATCACTGATTGGATGAAACACAGTTAGGGGTTTCACTACAAGAGCTTTAGATTTAAATTCCCCAAATTGAATCAAAATTCGGAATGTTTTTGGCAAACAGGTTCTTGCTACACCGAACAATTAAATGAAGCTGGGCATAAGGAAGAGAAAAAAAGCTGATGCAAGAACTGCATCATCAAAATGTGATGGAAAGGAGCTGATATGAATGACTGAATGATTGATTTGAATCGATTGTTGAATTATTGCAGTTATATTGAGGACCTCGGGTGACAAGTTTATTGATTTCTATATTTGATTTCTCTCAACAGATAATGGAAAGGTGGAACAACAGACAGTCTCTAATGAGTCTATGTGCTGCAACCTTGCTCAGCAAAGTATCAACAGGACAATTGTCTATTAACCTTGATATTTAACCACTGACCTGCGACAACCTCTGAACACAATGTGGTGATTCTCATACATATGAAGAACTGGGTCATGGTTTTGACATACATGATATAGACATGGTCATTTTTGTTTAGCTTTTTTCTTTAGTCATCTTTATGAAATTGGAGGCATATATGGTTTTACACATTTGCTAATTATATACTGTGATGAAAGACAACGGGTGTCCATCTTTCATGAAGATTTATTTTATTTTTTAGTTTAGTTTATCTATTCAGTTGGCATTCAAAATCCATCTCCAATGAAATACATAATAGATTTACCTCAACTACAAACATAATACAACAAGAGATGAAAAACAAATTGTTACTCACATAATGTCACATCCCTGTTTAAACAGAATGAGACAACATAACAATTTTTGTGGAGCACTGTCTTGAGTTATAGCTATGTCTAATTTGTGAGGTCACACTGGCATTGATCTTTGACCTTTAGCCACCAAAGCACAATCAGTTCATCCTTGTGTCTCAGTGGACGTTTGAACCAAATGTGAAGGGATTCCCTTGAGGAGTTCTCAAGATATCAGATAATCAGAGGGTCAAAACCAGAGGCAGTGGGGATCTCTGTGACCTTGACTTTTGAACACCAAAATTAAATCAGTTCATCCTTGAATCCAAGTGAACATTTGTGCCAGATTGTTAACAAATTCCCTCAAGGCATAACTGAAATATTGTACTCGCAACAAGTGGATGGATGCACTGATGGACAGACAGATGATCCAAAACCATGATGCCTGCGGCTCTGCCTGTCGCCTGCGTGACATAAAAAAAAGTCAAAGAGAGAGTGCAATAAACAAGGAAACTGACAGTAGCTCTATAGAGCAGCTTTATACAAAGCTTCCACGTTAAATGTCCTTAGGAAATTTAAAGTGACAAGCAATCACTGGCAGGAGAAACCCTGCAGGCAGCCAGTCACACAGGTAGCTCAGCCCAGTTTAATATTTATGTGGTGTTCATTTTCTTTTTTACTTCAGTATTCAATGTAAAATACTGCATAAATACACAAATGCAACACAAAATATGAAGTGAAAAATAGACCTCAATTAGATTTCTGCATTTGTGACCATCACACTATCATAAAAATGATTAAATACAGCACAGACTTTGTGTGCAGTTGATACTCAGACTAAAGCATAAACAGTTAGTTACTGTCCAGTCACTGTGATCATCCTGGAGGCCGCAGTGCAGCACACTCGCACACAGAAAAGGCCTTAAGATATAGGCAAACACATGAGAACGGTGGTGAGAATGTGCAGTGGTTTAAGGGGTCAAACACACAAACATGCAGCCTGTCAAAGTCCCACACCAATACACATTGGTAACCAAGACACTTCACACTCTCTGGTCTGTAAATAGAACAATGCACACACACGCACACACAAGACCATGTAGTGCAGGCACTTAGACTGAGACACACACATTTGCACACATGATTTAAAGGGACTTGGGGCAGGATCTGTGACAAATTAAACATGCATTTTAAGTTTGTTTTTAATGCTAATGAGTGATGAGGTGCTCAAAACCAAAAAGAATGAGCCCTCCCATGTATCTCTCCTTTGCCTTGAGCAGGTTGTGTGCTGCATAATGCACTGCAATTCGGAGTCCGAATTTCCCGTGCAGTTCTGCAGACGTGACAGATGACGCTGAATGTGCGTTCTCAACGGCTTTCAACTTGGATACGGGTAGTAATGGACTGCTACGGTAAACAAACAACCTACCACCACACAAAGTCCACTGAAAATTCCCACAAAGAAGAAAACGAAAGTTTGGATCAGCAGCATCTTGTCAATGAACACGCAATTACCTGCAACGGCCGTCGTGTCAGTATTGAGTCGTATTTCTTGATCCTGCCCCAAGTCCCCTAGAAGACAATGATTCAGCCAGACATGGCAGGCCTTTAGAAGCCAAACACAAACAGGACTAAAGCCAAACTGGGAACCCTGAGAGGTTGCAGTGTTCATTCTAAGAACATTACAAAAATAACAATGAGTATTCTATTCTTGCAGGACCCGGGATAAAACTGTAAAACTTGTCCCTATGAGTGCTGTAAAAAGGAACTTTCTCTATTTAAAGCTTAGAGGTTCTCAGTGACACCCTCGGCCTCTGTCTTTTTCATCAAGAGATACATTGTTTCTAAAGTTGAAATTTTGGCCCAGATTTGCAATGAAGCATCCAGGCCCTGTTTGAGTCAGTGGAGAGGTTGATGATGCAGAGGTTAGCCAACCTCCAGGGGCTGCTGCTGTCACATTACAGCCCTGTGCCTGAAACAGTACTGAGACAACATACTCCACTGTATCTGCTCACTTGACCTGAAAATGTTTACTTAACTTCCTGTGTCTTTCTTCTGCTGGCCATTTTTTATAAGTTTGAGCCAAAAATTTTGACAACTGACTCTGAGAGATGACCATCACTTTTACATTTAATGGTGCTTCACTGTGCACTTAAAGGAGTGAGTGCATTTTAGGTAGTTGTTATTCCATAACATGAATTAAACACAGCTATGCCTCAAAGTCAACATAACTTAAACTGATAAAACTATTTTCTTTTCGAGGCAATCAGTCTTCTAGATTTTTTTTTAATGTAAAATCATCTTGTCATCTTTTACAGTGTAGAATGCAGCAGATGAGGCAATGCCCTGAAGTTTGTACTTACAATCTTTACTGCTGACTGAGACCCATCATCTCATAAATTCTGAATTGCATCAGAAGGAGCAGGGATTCGAGTTAAGAGGTGTGGTCCTTGGCCCGAAACCACACAAAACTGCACAGAAGTCCTCAGCCCTGACGACATGGGTGATGAAACTGTGAGGTACATGTGAAGGTGCCAACTTTTTCTGGGACGTAAACTAAGATGTAATGGTCTGGTCTGAGCTCTACCTGCTTTCACACTATTGCCAACTGCATCACTGAATGTAGGGTTCATGCTCATCGGTTTTTGAAGGTTGTTATGTCTTTTAGACTAAAATCATTTCAGTTCTGACATTATGGGTCTGCATAGAGGCAGGTCGTTAGTCTATCCAGTGCAGTCTACAGGTCAGTCTGGAGGTGGAGACAAAACGGTTCACTTAACCATGGTTACTATGCTGCGAAGATTACAAGGAGCCGGTCTAATTAATGATGATATCTTTCAGCAAGAGCAGAGTGTGAGTGTTTTGACTGAAGAGGGCTTCGCCTCGAGTCAAGATAACTGGAGTTTAAGCGAGAGATGAGCAGCTGGCTCCTGATGAGAGGTTGTGTGTTCAGTGGGTTTTCTCATAGTGAGAGGTACCAGCTCATCAGAGCAATCCAGTAAGAAACTGCAGTAGTCATAGATGCTGTCAGGAGGGAGTTGGGGTCAAGTGTGTATTCTGCCCAAGCTCCTATTCTAAAAAGCGCCTGCGAGGACGAAAAGAAGAGAGGAGTCTGTTTCCATTCAGGGTCTGAAAAAAGATCCAGGAGGTGAGGTGCTGTCTGAACATTAAAAGACTAAAAATAGGCTGCATGTGTGTAAGATCTCAGGAAACAGGACATCATCTTATTATCTGCCTGCTGGAACATTGAGTTTTGGTCTGATGCTCTTTACCTTGACTTACAGACGGTTTTAGTTGCTTATAAAGTGCTCCTATAATATAAATATTCACTGACAGGCTTTTCGGATGGATAATATAACATGTAACATGACCAAGAATCAAATGTCAAATACAAAACTATTCCAATTTCAGTTTCGTAGTTATGTCTAATGATGATATTTATTTATGAGCCACTTTACATATGTATTTGGATATTAAACTTGCTTTTAGGTGCAGCTGATCCTGAGGAAAGAGGAAGCGTTTCTGTGTGTATCTTCTACCATGATGGACATCTATTTCAGTATTGGTTGCCATCCAGGTTTCCTGCTGATGCTCTTAGCACCATCAGGTCATGGATCCCCTGACGGCCACCCAGTTAATCCAACCAGGTTGTGGACTCCTCCCTGCTGGACACTCCACCAAACGCTTGAAGGCGTATTATGTAGGAAGAACTACACCTACGGCTTTACAGGAAAATTACAGATGCAGCACATAAATCATAAAGCCGCTGTCCTTGTTTCTTTCTATTCATTTTCTTTCATTTACATGCTTTGCCTTGTATTTTAACTGCATTGAGTCACTTTTCTGTTAAATTACTTTTTACATGTAAAATCTTATCAGTTATGAAGAATTTGTACTCTTCATGTTGTGATGAGTACGTTGTGAGTAAAACTTGATCTGCTGAAAAGGCAGAATGCTCTTTTCATCTTTCAGTCCTGTCAGCACACTGACCCAAGGCTTCTTCAACCACATACAGTGAGGCCGCTTGTTTTCTCACAGTTCTTTAATATGTTAGATATGCTAATTTAATCTCCCAGAGGGGAGGGAGCTGCATTAGGTTTGTTAGGGCAGGAATCATTACAGCCATGGAGCGAGGGGTTTACCTGCCTGGATGTCAGACAGACAAATCCTTGAGGGAGAAGAAATCTCTTTAATACATACTGATACATACTGTGTCACTGTGCTCCCATTACAAGGAACACAGTGAACAGTTGAAGGCACAGCTATGCCATTACGTGATGACATTGATTCTATATTGAAGCCAACCAAGATACATTATCAGGTAATCATACATTTTTGTCATATTTGACACTGCCATTCTATTTATATCTAATGTAGTTACAGTGATGTTTAGGGATATTTGATCATTACACCAGTGTGTTGAATGTATACAGGCGATGTAGCCGTCAATTCAACCATCTCTGCTGCTGAAGTCCTGTTGTCTAGCTGTTTGTTGTTTGTTGGAGACACTGCAGGAAGGTATTCATTCTCATTCACCCTTGCTGAGTGACTGTAATCCATTACAAACCTGTCAGCCAGGGTGATGGGCAGGAGGTAATGTAGCAGTCCAGTAACTCAAGGCTTTCATGGTACTTGTGAATGGTGACATAGCAGCAAACCAATAGAAACAGGGTTTCACTGGAGCGTGGCCTCAACCCCTGAGCAGACTAATGTTGGTGAGTTTGGACATAAAATAAATAGATAGTGGTGTACCTCCTGTGAATCATAGCACAGTTTGTTTTGGTTTAAAAAAGCTATCTTAAACAGCTAAGTGTTACTTTTAGCCATTTTGTAGGAAAATGCAGAACCATGGAAAAAACAGACCAGACATCAAACATCTTCAGCCATATGATTTCAGTTCAGTGGGAAAGTCAATTTGGTGCACAATAAAGGAAAAAATAAATAAATAAAATCCACAGATGTGATGCTATACCCTTTTCCCTTTCTATGTTTTCCTCAGGTCTGCTTTGGTTGTGTGATAAGCTGAGCAGGAATGATAGTGATTAGTGGTTGATGCAAAGCCAGGGTGTCACTCAAGAGCAATAAACCCAGTGTGTATGCAAGAACCCTGAAATCAGGACAGACTTCTGGGCAAGATCAGTCCCTTAAAAAATGGTAAGTTATTATGCCTTCAAGACAGCAACAGCCAGAGTCAGAAGTGTATTGTTTACAGGTTGTCTGTCTGTTCCTTTGCTGTAGAAACCACACCGTAGTTAATCTTGAAACTAACTAACTAACATTCACTAAAGGATGAAATGATTGCATTTTAGTGACCAAGGTCAAAGGTTAAGGTTAGTGTGACCTCCAGATAAACCCCAAAGAGGTGACTCTGGTTCCAGTATACACTGTGGACCGACATCAACACATCTCTGTCTGTCTCTCTCCCTTTTTCTTTTTCCTGGAGGCTCGAGGGCCAAAGCCAGACAGATAGGCAGAGCTTGGAGATGTCACTATTCTGTGTGTGTTGATGGATATGTCAAGTGAAAAGCATCTGCCTGTTTAACACGATGCCTCCTGACATGGAAACAAAGGAGAGGCTCTGCGTTTACCCCTGCTGGCTACTGCTCTGCTGGACATCGTGTCGTTGTGTGCATTTCTGTGTGTACTCTTGACTGACGTGTGTGTGTGTGTACCTGTGTATCTGTGCGTATGTGGGTTCATTTGACAGTCATTTAAGTTGAATGTTGGCCCTTTGGGCTGTTGCCGTTGGTGTGAAGTGAGATCATTTTGGCCAGTTCTCACTTTTGAACAAAGCAGGGTTATATAGGGATTTTCCTAATCATGTAGACAAATAAATGTAGGCTACTGCTAATTTCGAGGATTGATTTTGCTAAGCAAATGTGTTTGCATGTGTTTTCTTAAGTTGTACTGCATTGATCTCTGAGGGCCACTGTAGATCTCACTTTCTTGCTTTATTTGCAATTAAGACATATGCCTTGTTATCTTCAGCAAAGGCTACAGATGTGTTCATAAGAGATGGCAAGAGTGAGCCAGAGAAATCAGAGTTCAACACACAAATAAAGTTGTATCCATTTGAATTATTAGAATGTTTTGGGTTAATGGTAAAATATCGCGACTAATCAGAGGGTGTAGTTTGTCTTTCACTGTGGGCCAACTTAGCAGTCACACTATTAAATGAAAATGGAAACATTTGGTCCAGACCAGCCCTGAATCTTGTATGAGTGATCGGATCTCAAATGTGTCATTATGCATCATCCTTGGTCTGTTCACACATAAACATAGATGACCAAGGTCTGAACAAGGCCTTAAATAGGAACTATGCAAGATTTGCACCTTAAACGGCTTCAGAGTAATTGTGATGGTTAAATGACTTGTTACAGGGAGAATGAAGGCTGAAAACCAACCTTGCAAGATCAGCACCTCGGACCTGGTGTCCCGGATCTCGTCTTGTGAGAAACTTGGACTGATTTATGGCACTACGACACAAACACGTCTGGTGTTCCGTTATCTCTTGTTAATGTTACCCACCTCGGTAGACATCTCTCCACTGATTGCCTTCTCGCCGGCTTCATTGAAAACAAATGCACATGACCAGGGGGGATTAACTGTGCGTTTTTGTGACAGTGAAAATGCACTCTGAAAGTATAGGGGGAGCTCCATAGAGAAAAAACAAAACAGCAAAAAAGGACCGGACTTCCATATTCTCCTTTAATGTAGCTGCAACTGAGACATAGAAAATAACAACACGTAGTAACCTTCCTGGTTGTCGCCTAAGGAAAAACAAGAGTACAGGGACGGATAAAGAGTACAAGGATGCAGATGCATCTGCATATAATGTACTTGAGCATGTGTCTGTGAATCTGTTTGTCAGCGTCTGGATGTGTTTTTACCATAAGAGGAATTTGTTCACCCATGTCTGTGCACACAAAGAAGTGCCATTTGTTTTCCACCAGGCATTGCAAACACTCCATCACCACAGAGAGACATCTCTCCGTGGACCCAGCCCACATGCTCAGCAACACAGGCAATCTGTTTAGCAAGACAAGGCATGACAGTGTTTGTGTTGTCACATGGGTGTGTGTGGTTTTTACACCTATGAGTCTGAAAATGTAAGACTGTGAATCTGCGCAGTCAATGCTAGATATTCCTTTCACATACTGCTAAACTGTTATTCTTCATTATGTCTGGTGGCAATTAATAATTTCTTCTTTTCTTTTAAACCACGTCATCATGCCTCTGACAGAAGAGCACAGGAAATTGTGCAGCTGTGAAACAGGACTTGTGGATACTTTGACCTGTTAAACAGTGTCTGTTTGCACATGTCTATAATGAGATAGTTATATGTAAAATATTAAGGTTTCTATACTGGATTCTAGGATGGTAATAAATTAACCATGTTTAGTGGGATGTAAAAGCGGCATATATCTATATATCATTAATTGTGGCTTAAATTTACTGACTTGCCTCTGTTCATTGACCCCTGATATAAACTACAGCCTATGTGGTCTGTAGTAAATGGGCTAAAGATGGGCAAAAAAGACTGTGGACTTTAAAGGAAGGCATCAGAGGGAAACACAACAGCTTTAACAACATGACATGAGTTCATCCAGACAGCAGCTATACAGCAACATGATGAGTTCACACATGAAGCCTTCTAACCACTCTAAGCTCCACTTAGATCATCTACTGTCTTCTCTTCACCTGCCAAGTGGATGACAGCTCTCAATGGACCCATTTTAACAAGGAGGGCCTTGGGGCCCAGAGGGAAAAATAAGGGATTCCAGCAGATTGCAAGTGGACCCCATGGGAAACGATAGTAGTCTACTTTCTGATCCCTATAGTATCCACCAGCCTCAGTCTGTTACTATCTGGGCTGTGACGTTCCAACAAAGTTACAAGTCAAGATAAGTCTCAAGTCCAATGGGAAAGATGTGTTGGAGGGCTCTATGATTAAGTTTGTGCTTCTTTATCACCTTGGGCAAGGTTGAATAAAAGAAAAAAGAAAGCGCGCGCACGCACACACACACACACACACACACACACATACACACACAGACACACAAAGTGAAGTAAGAAAAATCTCCTGTTTTCCCAAGAGTAATCAATTAATTGTGGGAAAGTTGCCAGCAATTACTGATCAAAGAAGTAACTGAATTGCAGTCCTTAAGCTTTGAAGAAGTTTAATAAGTCACCTACATGCCTAACCGTATAGTCTGCTTATCATTTTAATTTCAGCCTTAATGAGGCACTAAGATTATCACCTCCCTCATTCAGGTCCCTGAAGGGAAAGTAAATATGGAGGACAGGCATGGAGGAAAAATCACAATGTTGAATGGTCACATTAAGTTGTTCGGTTGCAGTTGTGTATTTCCCCACTGCCTTTTCTTCATGTTGATCAGTTTTAGAGATAAGTCTGTTTCACTACTACATAGATCAATAAAGTCATAGTCAGTAACGCTCTCATTAAACTTTCGGTTTTATCACCGCCTTCATTAGGCCTTAAAGCTTTTTTTTTCCTCAGCTCATTAGGTCTGATTTCCTGCCAAGAGCACAAAGCACACAGTATATGATCCATAGGATGCATATTTTTACGATAATTCTTTGGGTCAGGTCAAAAAGAGAAACAGAGTAGAAAAAGTCTTTTAGCTCTCCAGCTAACCCTGTCACTTTCCCTCCAGTACTGAACTCTGCTTAACCCTCAGGTGATGCCACATTTTCCTAGCCCTCGCTTCAGCCAATTATGGATGTCACAAACTGACGCCTGCACGCGGGGACCACCATTATGCTGGAACGCAAGTTGCTGATGCTGCGAAACCATGCCACAGCAGTATTGAGACAGGACACGTGCTCCCCAACAAGGCTCCGTTCTGTAGGCGTCACAGTTGACTGATGCCACAGAAGAGGACATATTTCCCACCAGTCATTTCTGACAGGCAACCGGCATCACAGATGTGCCTGCAAAAGACATTCTATCAGGACAAATGATACATACTAGTGAAAATAAAAGGGATGTGTATGTGTGTGACAAACAGGGTGAAGCGTTAAACTCAGTTCCTATGTGCCTCAGGATTCAGCAGGATTTGCAGCTAAAGCCACATGAGAGAAGAGCAAACTGTGCTCCTTGAGAATTGCAGCGATTACAGTGATTTTCTGTGTTTTCTCCCACTGAGTCCATGGATTTTTTTTGGAATCATTTTTTAAGGTAATGCTTCAAAATGTAAACTGCAATGTATGTGAGCACTTTGGAAAAAAAAAAAAAAAAAAAAATATATATATATATATATATATATATATATATATATACACACACTGTATGTATATATACCTAGTATATATGTATATATACGCTATTGTATTACCCTAGGCTGATGTGTTTAAAATGGTTTGGAGGTCTTTTTTCAAACATCACCATGATTTAAGTGTAGACAATGAAAACAGTCTCAGTGCTCAAATCATAAAGACACAAAATCTAGACTACTTTGCTTTGCTCTCTTTCCTGCTGTTTTGCTAACACTCCTCCTGGCCGTGTGCATTTGTTTTCAATGAAGCCGGCGAGAAAGCAATCCATGGAGCAGTGGATAACGTCATTTATCATACACGATGTTACAACGTGTATATTTGTGTAGCCTTATCTGTCATAAACAAGAGATCACGGGTCACGAGGCACGTTTGTGTTGCAGTGCGGCCGAGACAAGAGCTGGAACACCGGGTCGGAGGTGCTGATCTTGCAACGTTGGTTTCCAGCCAAAAGATGCCAGGTGGAAGGCAGAGAGCCTCCATTCTCCCTGTAACAAGTCATTTATTTAACCATCACAATATCTCCAAAGCTGTTTAATTCAAGTAGTATAGTTAAGCTAAAAATCCTGCATAGTTCCTCTTTAAAAATAAGTCCTGTCACTAAACATGGAAACTAAACCATTAAAACAGTGGTAAACGTTTCTTATGGTTATTTAGTCAAATACATTTCCATTCTGTTTATTGTTTTCTGGCAAGCAGCCTCATGGGGATCCCCGGTGCTGCTGTGAGGTAATTGAGGAATGTACATTTATCTGTTGGAGGGACTTTGCGAGTGTTGAGGAACAGTTACCCATGTGTTTCTTTTCCTGGCGGCACAGGTTACTGCCTGTGTTCCTGAAACCTCATTAAGCATCCACTGTCATCCTCCATCTGTTAAACAGTCAGCCAGCAGAGCTGTGTAGAGGAAGAGGCAAGTTGTCCCCAAACTTCCTCTCCCGTCCTTCACTCTCTCTATTTTTTTTTAACTATTGTTTCTGTGCTAACTTTATAAATTTATGATGTCTTATTGCCTCCACATCTTCCACCACATCCCTTGTGAAGACTTTTTTTTTTTAACTTTCTGCTGCACTACCCTGTTTTTCCCCCTTCAAAATGGCAGCAGGACTGAGTGCTGACAGTTTCTCTACCGTCATAAAGACAGAAAAAACAGAGTTTGAACAGAGTTTTACATTATGATTATGTCTTGTTTATGATTTTGCTCACAGAATTTCCATTGCCAGGCCTTAAGGTACACAATGAAAGCAGGCTATGCTCCTCCTCAATGGGCATTTTAGATTTCCATTTTCTTTATCGTGGATGGCTCAGCATTAGTGTTTTGCATTATGCTGAATGTATGCTCTGCGTTTTATTCCTCTCCCCTGTGGCCACCTCTGTGTTTGGCCACCGGGAGTAGAAACAGCAAGCGTGAGTAAAGCACACATCTACGTTTTCAAGTAAACTCTTTTTATGTCAGTGATTTAGTAAAAAAACAACTCTGTGGACAACAGGAAGGCAATTCAACAAAATGTGGTTCTGCTCTGATAACAAATAACACCAGGTTATTACTTATATTGATAGGTTTTATCAATACTTATTACTGTTGAAAGCAACTGGAGTCATTTAAAGGACAGTAATATGTCATGATTTATGCTGTGAATGCATTTGTAGGTATGTTTTTTAATTATGTCAAATAATTTGCCAATTTATAGGCTTTTCGATTTGCTGCTTTCCATTCATTCTATAATCAGTTTACAGGGATGCAGTGGCATGAAAGGATGGACAAATCCTACCTTACTGCAGCTGTCATGAATAGTAGTATTATAACAGAATTGCAGCATAATACCAAAGACTATTTAACCATTTTATTGCTGTGTTAGTGTCTATAAACCTCACTAATAAAACACTACTCCAACAGCTTTAGAAAACAATGAAATAACAGTAGTTTTAATCCCTGCATCCTTTTAATCCCATCTCTCATTTCATATCAGGCTCCAAAACTCTGTTTGAATTTAGTCAGACCTGAACTACTGTAGTTTGCACTGCTGAATGGGAGTGGGGGTGGGGGTTATTGATGTTTTATGGATCTACTGGCTCACTCCTACTGTGGACAAAGAAAAATCTGATCCATTTGTTCCCTTCATCTCCTTTTACCTTGCTGTTCTCAGTGTTTAGTCTCATTCTTCATCCAGTTAACCAACAACGCAGAGAATAGAGAGACAGAAACATAGATAAAGGTGGAGATGGAGAGACAGACAGATAGAGCAGTGTTCCTCATCTTACTTGTCTGAACGGGGTGTAAATAGACAGGGTCAGCAGCTGGGGTCAGAGTTTCCAATGAGAGTTGATCTCCAGAGGCTTCCGCCTCGGGGACTCCGAGTTCCATCAACCCCGGGCCTCTTCTACGCACTGCCAGCTGCCCCCGTGCCCCTCCAAACTTTTTAATGAGGCAGTTAGCCGTGTAGCAGTGGCCTTTCAGTGACGTTAGCTGACCGAGCACTCTGGTGAAAGGGAATATTGATAAAGCTGTCGGGAGGGAAAGCTCTATCTGACACACAATCTGTGTGTGTGTGTGTGTGTGTGTGTCAGGCTTAATAATTCCTTCCTGAGAGCAGTCGTCTTCCGTCAGTTACCACCAAAACACAAACAAACAGCAGTTCCAGACATACATCTGACAGGTTATTCTTGTGTTTTCAGTCTAAATGAGATCAGTGTAGCAAGGCCATTATCCCCACACTGAATGACAGAGAGGAAAAGTTTATACCCAGGAGAACCTACATACATGTTTATGAAGACATACTGTTTATATCTATGTATTACTTGGTTCAACTAGCTCACCAATAGCTAACCAGTCTACAGGAACTGTTGTGAGTTCTGCATCAAACCTCCCTCTTTTACTCATCAACAGTCTTCAGAGGTGGAAAATAAAACTTATTTTGGTTCTATTTCAGACTCTTCATTTTTTCCAATGAAGTTAGCATGCTAAACAGCTAGCCCCAGCCTGGCCAACCTGTACAATAGGCTACTGTTCAATACTGTCACTGTAGCCTCCAGTCCATCCTGAAAAAGTAGTTGCTTAGACAAGATGTTATAACATCTTTGCTGGTAAATGATGTAGCTGACGCTCATGACAAGGCTGGTTAATGACTGTTAATGCAATGGCAAAATGTCCAAATATCTTGCTTAACATGGTAAATAAAGTGATGTGACCTTTACTGAAATACACTGGCTAAAGGTGGCGGTAAAATCTTGTTTGGATTGAGAGGCTGACGATAGTTTATGAATCCACCTGGTTGGTGGAGAGGAAGCTATCTGTGTGTGTGGAACAGACGACTCAGATTAGCAATGTCTGAAGTGGGGTGGGACGTGATGGTGCACAAGGGGAGGTGAGAGATTAGCTGAGATTTGCAGAGCAGCGTGCAGAAAGGATGTGATAACCCAGAACAAAGGAAATGCTTTTTTTTTTTTGTTTTTTATTTTATACTTGAAGTTTTAATACTTAGTTTAGAGATTTAGAAAGGTGCCCCCCGAATCTGTGGGGGGCTCGCTCTCCTGGCGGTGGTGTCACACACACATCCACTGTGGGCAGTCTGTCCAGTGGTCCAGATAATTGTCTTACATTTACAACAAGTGCCTTGTTTTTACTTAAGTGAGTCAAGAAAACAGCTTAACCCCCTGGAACAAAGGAGGGCGGCCGAGGTTGGTCAAAAGCCGTCACGACTATATTGTTTTAAACTGAGCTTTCATGTTTGTTTTTTGTCCACTTCTTTTTTCCCTTCCATTCTTTGTCCTATGTGTAAGTGGTCAGAAGATGCTGTTGCAAACCTGGTTCCCACGGCAACCAGCTGACTCCACATTGATTGCTTCATGCCAAACAACTCTCTAATCAAGGCTACCTGTATAGATACGCCAGACCTACTCACCATTCTTCATCTGATTGAGTTTCTGTGTTGTTTTTTTTTCTTTGCATTTGCCTCACTCTCTACACTGTTCCTGGTCTGCCCACATGCCCTTTTGTCTGACACGCCGTCCCTCATCCTCCTGTCCACATGCACCTGAACCCCGTCACTCCTGCCTGGCCTACTCTGAACTCCATCTTGATTACCAACTGGACTCCGACATGCATTCGCCTCCCCCTGCTTCAGGTGGATAAGTTGGACTTAATCAGTATTCTTGCCTCACTTCCAGTTTTAACTGCACAAATGAACCAAAGTAAATCACCCTGCTAGCCTCTGCCTCATTTCTGCATTTGGATCCAGAATAGTTTATATTACTGTTATTAACAAGAATACTTTAGTATTATTATTATTATTATTATTATTATTATTATTATTATTAATTACAACACCTGCCATCCTGATACTATCTTAATGCTTATAGAACCATTATACAGTGCAACTTGTAGAATTTACTTAGCCTTAATGACAAATCTCTAACAATTTAAGCAATGAAAATGGTAATTAGACATTGGAGCTCTTTAGGATTACATGCATGCATTATTATGGTTTGGTCTAACAGTAAAGTTGGACTGCCAATCTTTTAATGACCCTATATTTAACACTTACAGTGGAAGTTTTAATATGCATAAACCATCTCAGTACATTTCTTCTCTCAAATGTCTCTTGGTTAACTGTTTTCTTACTGGTGCATGGTCAAAGGTAATGGAAGATGAATGGAGGACACACTGTTCTCCAGATTTCTAAGTTTTTACATTGAATGTGGGCTAGCGTTAACAGGATACTGGTGTCACAGGCATTTCTGTTTCTTTGAAGTTGATTGGTTCATGAATTACTTCACGACTTTATCTCAATTACAGATAAGATCTGTGGTCTGCACTCCTGTGACCAGAAGCCCTCTCAACAGCATGAAATAATTTCCCCTGAGACCTTTACCAGCATAGTAACGGTTTACAGACTTAAAGCCTGCATATCTGAAGCTATATACCATCTTATCTTATTAAAGAACTATTCACTGAGACATATTTCTACTCGTCATTTTCCATGGGCACTGCTCCTTCAGATATTGTTAAACTGCTACATAAAAATCCTAATGTTCCTAATCCTAAATGTTGATCAGTTACTTAATTTCAATGTTAAATGTCAAAATTAATTGAAAAGGCCTGATGCTAATAAACTCATAGTCTATTTGCGAAAGAACAATCATTTCAATATGTTTCAAAATGGCTTTCAATCCTGTCATTCTACTGAAACTGAACAGTATAGTTAATGATTTATTATGTACTGATAATAACATGAGCATTTTTGCTGTTCCTTGGGGTTTTTGCTGTTCCTTGGGGTCAGGGCAGATTCTGATTCTTTAGCTGCTTTTTAGAAAGGGACAGGCATCAAAGGGACAGTGCTCTGATGGTTTCATTCATACCTATTAAATAGTACTCAGAGTGCAAGTTATAATAATTCAATCTCTAAATTTCCTAAAGTTGGTCCTTGGCCCTAATGCTTTTTTGGGGGAGTTCTTGAAACCTACTTTTCTAAGCCAATTATACCATACTGGTATGTTCTCTTCACTTTCACAATGCTGGTCTTGACTTCAGTTAAAAATTGAGATCATTTACCTTTCATGCCTCTTGGCCTTCCACAATATGTTAAACTACAATTAATGCAACCGTTTAAATATGAGCACATTTCAGGGGTTTACTGACTTTTTCTCTCCAATGTACATCCAGAGTGAGCTGAAACAGTGAAGAAAAGCATCATCTAGCCAGTATTATGATTCTCCTGGCATACAAACAGCATTGTTGCATATGATATGAATGCCGTTTATAGGCGATAAGGTTGGACGGTTACACTCTCTTGGGAAACATTTTTATCTATCTCTCTCCCAGATGTTCTGGTTTTACAAAGAGTGTCAGTAAGAAGACTGGTGGTAGGCTGCTGTATGATTTATCAAATCAGTCACTGATGCAGAACTCCTTGTCCTCATCTGCCTCAACCAGCTGCCACAAATCCAAAAATTACAACACAAACGTGGCATATCTCAGCTGTGGTCTCCTTTGTTTACACAAAGCATAAGCAAATTAATGTTTTAAAATTAATTTGGTAATGATTATTAGTATTTAAACTCTACATGCAGCTCATTTAATCAGAGAAGTAACAAGAGCTATAATCATGATAGATGAGGGCACAGGCCTGGCACTCAGTGCTTCACTGTGTAGCTAGAAACTGCAGGGATTACAAGGGGAATGCTCAGGGGACAAATTAGAGGAAAGTCATGTGACCAAAAAACAGAAGGTGTCAGTGTTGTGGATTTAATTTCCCACTGTAATAGTAGGTTTTAAAGAAAAAGTTATATTTGTACAGTTACAAAGCAATTTTCCACACTGGAATTGCCAATTTCTGTATATAACATTACAATTTTACAGTAATCCAGTGCTGGCACTGAACTGCACCCATCACAACTAGTTTTACATTCTAGTCTGTTGGTCCAAAGACATGTATGAACTATATTGGAAAAAAACAAACAAAAAAAAAAAACAAATGGCAGGTGTACGTCATTTCATAATGATGCAATTCATCTTCTGACAACAATGGCATTAGAAGACATTTCCAGCGGTAGAATTAGAAGAGGGTATTTACAGACCACAGCATTTTTATAGCCCTTGATGATGACTGTCTTATCAGCTGTTTCAGATTTCCTTGTGCAATCCTTTTGGAACAGTGAGCTGAGTTACGCCTGGCTTTGGAGAGGTGACACAAAGAGGAGTCACACTTTGCCAGTTCCCTTACGAGCTCTGACCACATTGGGTTTCTTGGAAAGGAAGGCATTCCAGAGGGAACTGGCAGAGAGATCTGGATTGTGCCAGTCATCCTTGTGCTGCGCCATTCCAGCTGTATGGGATTCATTCATCCTTATAAACAGCATGGTTGGGAACAGACAGGCTGGCAGGGGGTCTTTTTGATAAGGAATATGCTGTATTTAATCAATTTAAATCAGTTCCATAAACCTAAGAACACAATGATCACTCTCAGGTACAATGGCTGGAGTGAAGCCACACATAAATGCTTTAATGAACATGAAGGAAGGAGATATAGGATGTTCCATTTAAAGTAAAAAGTCATGTAGCATTCTGTTCTTTGTTTCAGCAAACCAGGCTAATGAGGGTTGGTTTTAGGGAGCAAGAGAGTTTAAAATGAATAGGGAATTACCTACCTATATTTCCTTGATAATGAGTCTGTTATTTCGGATGAACAATCCCTGGTAACTTCAGAGACCTGACACAGCTGAGACTGAGCTGGAATCTGATAAAAGCTCACACCACAGTTGTTAGTGCCAAGTTAATGTGACATCTCCCTCCGGTTGTTTGTCACATGTTATTTTAACAGCCATGCTTATATATTAGCAGCGCTGATCAGCACTGTGCTGTTGTGGAAGGAAGGAGTCATTAATAATTCAGGGCAGAACCGTCTCTTGGCCCAGTGGGAACTATCAGATGTAAGAGCAGATGACAACGCCCGACAGGTATCTAGACCGTAAGTGCCTAGCATGCTTGCTGAGCCACCACACACAAATGCACACACACACAAAGTTCCTTGTGGACCAGGATTACAGATGAAGCAGGTAAGAGTTAGGGGAGATCAGAGAGAGGAGGTGGATTTATCTGCTGTATTAAGAACACTGATAGGAGTTAGATAGAGGCTTTTGTGCTCGGTGGGTGACGACGTGAGGTTCAGATTCAACACCAGTCTTGTGTCTTCAAAAGCCTCATGGAAATGACTACACTCACTGAGCTGCATGTTTTGCTGTCATGGTGCATTCAGATGCTGTACCCTATACAGCAAATAAAATATGATCAAAGGGCTTGCATCATTATTCATTGGCAACTGCACTGAGCTAATGTATAGTGAAAATGAAAGTACTTCAAAAAAGTCTTTACATGGAGTTGCAGCGACTGCAGTGACACACAGTGTGTGTGAGTTACTGCAACTCCATGTCACACCGGAGGAAGGTCTGTGTAAGAGAAAGTAAAACATTAAGTACAGTGAAAGGAAACCAAAACTTCCAGGTTCCACTCACCTCATCGCACCTTTTAATAACGGAACTGACAGGAAAAAAAAAAGTAATCAGAGGAATACATTAGAATTAAAGTAATAAATCTTACAACAGGGAAGAACCACACTAAAAACTTACAGTCTCAGTATTTTAAAATTGAACTTCAGTTCTTGAGCAAATTCACTTATTCCCTTCACACCTCAGTTTTATCAACACATTTTTTTTTATATGAAATCCTACATCTCTGAGTGCCATATGGGGACTTGCTTTCATAATCCGTTATTCACAGAAATGATATCAAAAAATAAGAATGGAAATGTGATATTATTCATTGAGACACATAATGGATGCATTGAGACACTGAAACCTAACGTCCAAAAATTCAATACAATTTCAGTGGTAAAAAGGATTACTTGAGAATGGATGTTCCTGCAGGAGACCAATCTGACCAGCGGCGGCTGGCTCCGTGTTCTTACACATCTTCCCATTCCAAAAGTCATTTTCACTTCCAATGCAGGATGCATAATGTATGACAGGGTTAATCAACTTGAGACAAGTAGGGGAGGGAGCAATTTAGCTAGAACAGCCTGCCCTCTGTAGGCCAGCCCCACTCCCTTCATCGCAATTCATCTGGGCTTCCTCCACATCTCCTGTCATCTTTGCACACTCTCTCCTCTCGTGTGTCTCAGTGTTTGACTCCAGTATTCAACTGCTGCACAAAACAAACTGTCCTAACCTCCAAAAACAAGGGGTGGTCAACAAAGGACACCCCAGCAAGCCATCAATCTTGATGTTCTGCTACAGCCACAAATTATTTGCATTGTCTCAGTCAATTACTCACCCATTCATCTTCCTGCAGAGCTGTGGTGTCTCTCCGTGTGTGTGTGTGTGTGTGTGTGTGTGTGTGGGTGGGGGGGTGGGGGGGGGGGGGGGGGGTGGGTAGGTAGGGTGAGAAGGAACACATTGGACAAGCTGCACATACATACACTTGTCATTATTTACTAAAAGTCTCAAATGTTTTTTTTTTTAAAGCTCTAAAGCACACAGAGAGAAATTGGATTTAGCCCAGGTCAATGAGCAAGAAACCTTGGTGAGGCTGACACAGAGCTGGATCACTTATCTAACTGAGAACTGGCATGTCTGCGTTTGCCAGCGCCTGATGACAGTGGTGATGGAGAATATATGTGAATGGAGGAGTGGGGCCGACTGAGCTGAGAAATTTATATTGTTGACTTTGTGCCTGGATTACATCCATGTGGAGCACAGGGATAATGTTTGCCCTACACCTATTAGCATAACATTAGCATTAGCATGGCATTATTCTAGTCTATTAGCCAACAGATGGCAAAATTTCATCTCCCACTTGGGCCTGGATTGGCAGCATATCTCTTAGTTATGCCATCACAATCACAGAGAGCGGGGTTGCATGGTATTGTATCTGTCAGATTGTACTTTCACCAGACTTCCCATCCAGCCTGTGAACACATATAAAGGCAATATTTAATCCTTCTGCTATGCTGTTTGTCTTTTTTAGCTGGTCTCATTGCTCATCTCAATATTTCCCCTGCTTTATGAAAATAACAACTCCCACTCTCAATAAAGCCAAGGCCATCCTCTCAGAGTAAGCTCACCACCTTTAAGTCACACATTTAACTTGTTACCATCTGTTCTATGTTTTTTGGTCCCACTATGTATCATCACAGTCATCAGGGTCACGGATACTACTCCACGAGGAGATAAGTGCTGCTTCTCGTGCCTGTTCTGTGACGGGGCTGCTTAGTTAAATGTTAGCAGCTATCGCAGCACACAGGCAGGCTTCAGAAAATAACATTTTCTGAAGCAGGAAGTTAGTAAATTGATCTACAGCATATTCTGTCCACAGCTCATTTAAACTGTATGAAAAGCTGTTTTCTCAGTGCACGAGGTCATGTAGGCAATGCGCTTTGTGCACTCATTTTCACTTTCATGAAACCATCAGAAAACAGCCTCTGGCTGCGGCACAACCATAAAGACCTCGACACACATACGTTAATACTAAATATTAACTGTAATTATGATTAACCCTGGTAACCGGACATCTCCTTTTTAAAGAAACACCAGCCTCCACTGACCAAAGAAAGCCTGTGTACTGATGCATTGATCTGTTTGTGTTGTCATGTGACTTTCATTATTCTAGTCATATTCAGATCCTTTGCTTGAGTAAAAGCACCACAGAGTAAGACAAATAAACTAACTGCGAAAATACAGAACACAATAAAACTATACATGCTTTGCAAGGTATATTTACACTTTTTGTCAATGGAGTCTGGTGGATCTGCTGTTTCAGGTTAAACAAAACAGGTTGAATGTAGGAATTATTTTTATTCCATCAATCTGGACTGTCAATGGCAAAAACAATGTGGCTGACATCTTTTGACAAGAGTGCCTATATGCACTTGTAAGATATGATGCTTTTTTTTCCCCCAGAGGTAGAATAGATAATTCTGTGGGATGTTCTTTGTGTTGCTGTTGTGGTGTATTGCACTATACAAAGGGGTATTTCTGCTGACCATAAAGTTTAAACAGCACCTCTGAAACAGCTTCAGTTTAAATGAAGACATATGACTGTTGCATTGAATTGCATTTTCTTTAAGTAGGTGTTTTAATAAACTGGTGAATGTGTATGTGAGTGTTTTGTCCCCTGTCATTGTCATCATTACCTCTAATCAATACTGTCTGTTGACAGCCGTGGAAACACATCCATGTCTCACACGCACACACACACAGTCATTATAAGATAAAAGATTGCATCATTGCATGTCCACTCAGTGCTGGAGACAGAGCGAGAAAGGGAGTAAAAAAAGAAATCAGTTATATTGTTTATGACTACACACCATCCTCCTCAGACTGCTACAGGAGAGCAGAAACAGAGATACAGGTGAGGGTACACACACATACACACACAGAAAGAAAGAAAGAAAGAGGGAGCAGAGAAAAAGAAAAATAGCCAGGCTGGGGACTGGAATTGATCTGACATGGGGCCCTGGGGCCATGTTATGACGAGGTTTGCAGTAGCTGCGAGAGGTTTGATGGGGAAAATGGGGAGTGTTCATCACAGCAGAAGTAGAGCTATCATCCTCCTGGAAGAGGGAGTGTAACATTACTGACTGCCTATACTGTCAGTAAATAAAGCTGTTCCCTTACTAGTGAGCCTAAAATACCTGTACTCTGTGGACAAAGCTTTAATATTCTGCCATGCACAGCAGAGTAAATAAAAAAAACTGATGGATTGAACTGAAGGAAAAGCAGGAAATGCCACGGCTTTCAGAGATCTTAAGATATCAAGAAAGATTATTCCTTTTATATGTGACACATACTAAAAAGGTTGTGGTTTTTTTGTTTGTAAAAGAAATATTTCCATAGTATCAGCAGTTATGAGTAAATAAGAGAGCCCATCAGTAAGCCCATCTGTAATTTCCCAGCTTGGGATCAATAAAGTCTTTCTTTCTTTCTTTCTTTCTTTTCTTTCTTTCTTTCATCACAGCCCATAATGGAAAAAAGTTTTATCTATTGGAATAAACATTCTCTTTTTGGAGCTTGGAGGCTGGGATGGAAATGATGCCTGCAAAGGTCATTAGGTCAAGAATGAGTCATCTCAATTAGCCTGTCATTAGGAACACCACCGCCTGCAAGAGCAGCTCTAAAATGCCATCAGATGATCATGAACTCCTAGATGTGCGACAGAGGGCTGCTCTTATAAACTGAGGAAGTGGTGTTTGAAAGGGAAGCAGTAGATCAATACAGTCAAATATGTAAACACAATATATTATCAAGTCATGATATGAGCTGTATAGCCATGCTACAGGGACTGTGGAATAAGTGAAGGGCCTCACCAGACTGTGAAATAAAAATAAAATAAAGCCCGGGAGGCAACACAGTCATTTTTTTTTTTATTCATTCACTTAGAATTTTCCTTTAATATTCCATGAGCGATGAAAAGATTGTCCTTTAGATGCATATTAATCCAAATACAACATCCTATCTGAAATATTTTTCGTAACATTAAGTTTCCTGTTTCCGACTGCAAGTGTGTGTCCCAAAACTTCCTGGTAGCCAAAGTGTATACCTGGGAAGACTCATAACATGAATACATGCAAAGCATTAAATAGTCAGCTATCTAGTAAATATAATGTGATACTGTCACACAGCTGGTGCACCTTCTTTATTGTTAGTACTAAGAGGATGCCAAATGGCCCAGCACAGGGTACTGCACTGATATTAACTCTAATATACAATGAGTAAAGCCATCATTTCATCCATTTTGTAAGCAAGTATGTGAATTGATGCATGTGTGATGAATGCACGCTAAAGGTCATCTTTTAAAGCAAAGCATAAGCTCACAAATTTTAATTATATACTCTATATTGTTTTTGATATGATTGATTTTCACAGTACTGCCTTGGTAATAATTATGATGTTAATGGATGTCATGGTAACTTACATCTACACCACATGCCTGTTGTACTTGGTGGTGTAAAAATGTAGTGGGGGTTTCTTCTATCAATTTGGAACCAAGAATTCAGTCGTAACTGTGCCGCTCTCTTTAGATTTTGGACACAGAGTTCATATCAGTAATCTTTACTCTGCAGCACCAGTGTGTGTTTGTGACATGCGAGGTTCAGCAGAGTTTTTTGATTGGCTTCTACTCAGGCATGAGCAAATCCTCTGATCTGCAAGAGTAATTTGAATGAATTTATTCAAGATATTAAAGCTGTTGTACAGAAGGGTATGCAATATAATGGTGTACATTTCAGAGTTGCTGATCCTGTTGCATTCATTTCTGCTCCAGCTCCAGTGTTACTCCAGCTATGCACTCACGGAGATGTAAACTGAAAGCAAACTCTTTCACCCTGAAACTGGAGAGGTGTGGGGTTAGTTTCAAGTCGTGTGCTGTATCTTGTGTGGTTGGTCCTATCTTTTGTTAAAGAGGCCCCTGAACTGCAATATTTACCCAGATGCTAAATTTCTGAAATTAGCATGTGGAAAGCAATAGAATTCAGGCAGATGTTGCTTTCCAGCCTGACTGCTGTACTATACATGTATATACCAAACAGGATATGGAAACATTATACTTTCATACTTTTTAAATTTTATTTTACCCTTTATTTTGCCAGGAAAGGCATGAAAACCATTTTTACATGAAGGAGTGTATCTCCTAGAATATGAGTTGCATACAGGAAGAATAGATAGATAGATAGATAGATAGATAGATACTTTATTCATCTCTCAAGAGAAATTCACAATATATGTTATATGAATATGCTGAAGATCATTTGAAATTTCATGTGAAAGATTTAGGTGTGGATTTCACCCCTGGATTTCTTTGCTATAACACTCTGTATTATACATTTAGTATTTATACATTGTCTAATATACACTGTTCCTTTCATTTACTTGCTTTCCATTGAAATGACTTTAGGTAAACCAAAACTTCTTCATTAGGGAATTTACATGGCAAAGAAAAAGTGATATAGACTCGATGATTTAGAACCATCACAAATAGACAAAATACAGCACAGTTGACTGATGTACATAGAAAACAAAGTCTGGGGTATAAATTATGTTAGGGTATTCTGTAGTGTATTTTGTGTGTTTGCATGGCTTCGTGTTTTAATGCCAGTCTGTTGCATACAGTGATAATAATACAATATACATAGCAATGATGATCAATGAGGGGCCACAACATAAGGACTGAGGGGCAAGCAAAGGGCCCTCAGCTCCACCCACAGAGGGTACAGCTGGGGCCATCTTTATTTTAGTGTACAGTCCCACCAGGTCCTGTCTTACTCTGCTGCGCTTCGGGACCCTGACACGCTACTCAAGGCCCAACCATGAGAAGCAGGGTCTGACAAAACAAAAGCAAATATCTATTTTCTCTTCCCTTAAGGAGTTCCATCTGCCTGGACCAGTGGCTTGCGAACATGGCCAGCAGAACAATGATGAACAGACATTCATTTCTTCCTAAGATGATAACTGTTTCCTTCGGGGACAAAAATGCCATTGTGATAAATAGTTTGTTGTCTTCTCATAAAATCTGTCAAAGTAGTGTCATTCCTTTGAAAACTATGAATCCTTTTCACCAACAAGGACAAGTCAATATCACAGGGAGGCAGAGGAGGGTGGACAAAGACACAAACTGGCTGCCATCAGGATGCAGGTCTTTTAAAAACAGGTGATTTGACTGTTTTCTCATGGCCAGACTAATATTTACGTCTAAATAAATGAGACACAAAGGATAGCTTCTATGGAAACAGTTCGATGAGTAAAGGATACACTAGTAATAACCTTAAGTTGGTCATGACATGATATAACCCTTTCATGATGACAGTCCTGTAACCAGTGTTTGAAGTTAGGCAACATAATCAAAAGCTTTCTCATTACGATTTTAGTATATATATACACACTAAAAATTTCATGGGAAAGTTTTTCTCAGTCACCTTGCCAACGGTGATATACAGTACACCTTAAAAATAGCAGGGGGATAATTAACATTGGATTATGGACAGCTTCATTATTTGGTAGAATTGACAAACATGCAACCATTAATCTGAGAATTACAGAGATCAAGCCTCTGATTCTCCAGAGAATTATTATAATGTTGAAAGCAATGGAAAAATCCTGGGTGTATAGAGGTATATTGTTGAAAAAGCCTGCTGGCTGCGCATCCTCCTTTAGAAAAGCAAAAGTCAGCTATCACAAATAATTAATACAAAACTCTCTAAAATTTGGAAAGCATTAAGATTAAAGATTTAATCAAGATAAAGAATACAGAAGAATAAAAAATAAATAAATAAAAGAATAAAGAATCATTTATACCTATTCCCTCCCATGTTATATTTAATGACTTCTTAATAAATAAGTAATCGGAGATTTGTCATGCTTTTACTGCTGCAAGGAATCAGTTTGATTCAGTGCACTCAGGTGCTGCGTTAATAGCCAGTTCAGGTCTCCTCCTAAAACCAAACCTCTCTTTTCACCCCAGGATAGATTAGACCTTCTTCTTTTTTAAAAAAAAATTATGACTTCTGACATTTGTTAGTTTGCAAATTACATATTAATCTAATTTCCTCAGTTCCAAATGTTAAACTAAATGTTAGTCTGTAAAACTGCCCTTAGCTCCACTGTGCTGTATATAACAAATAACAATGATAGTCCTAAGAATGATTTTAGAACTTGTGTGATCTTGGGAAATAATTTACTCTGTATGTATTCTGTATTTTTTACCACTCTGGGTTCCAGACTCAGGTGTTGTTCACAGTTTATTCTGACAAAATTACATCATCTCTAATGATTGTGAATCTGCAGTTATGCAGATAACATAGCTCTGCAGTGCTGTGGTAACAGCACATTCAGCCAATGAAATCTTCCAACAAGCATTTGACAAACGAGGGGTAGGGGTGCATGCTCTGTCACCAAAGCTGTCTTCTTGTCTATCCTGGATTATGGCACATAGCTAGTATTTCTTTGTTTTATTATAATTGATGATATATAGCTTGTTTCTGTGCTTAATCTGTCCATGAGGAGGACCCAGAACACCAAGAGGGCGCTTTTTGGTCAGATGGAGAGAAAAGGTCCTGGACTGGGAAGGAGCTACCTGTCTTTCTCTGTCTCTCCTCACTTCATGTTCTTTCCCTTCGATGGAGGGAAAATTGTATTCAGGCCGAAAATTTTATTTATAAGATTAAACTGAGTGACGCGTTCTCCGTCTATCCATTGTGCAGCACGCGCACGCACACACACGCATGCGCAGCCACCCACAACACACCAAAAAACAGTGCTGTCCATGGTGTTCTGACATTTGACCCCTGAACCGGCTGAACAAGCACTGATGCACATATCGTGCCCACACGACGAAGGGACTTACAACTTTTCATTCTCCATACACACTCATTAATTCACAGCACACATTCATATACTCATCACTACACCTTCCCCAAAAGAGAGATAGTGATGCACATGGTGCAGGCGAGCCTAATGAGTGAGATAAGGAAAAGGATGGATGGAGAACGTCCTTTAATTGTTATCTTATGCCAACTGATGAATTAAATTGGTTTATTTGGATGTTTTAGCTCTTTTCTCCAGAGTGGAAAAAGATGCAAATGAGATCATGAATCAATGAGGGGGGAAAAAACCCAACATGATTAGTCGACTAAAGGCAATATCTGGCGAATCAGATTTGACTATGAAAATTCTTAGTCAGGACACCCCTACTCTGTACATCAGTGAAAGTGAGGGCATGTCATCAATGGTTTTTCAAGATTTAAATAAAGATTAAATGAATGAGTGAATGTATGACAGAATATTACAGCCAATAACATAGTTTTGTGACTTTTCTATTGCACTATAATTGGTCTGACAATGCAAAAAGTATTTACTGAAATCTTTGTTGCAAGAGCTTAAGAAGAATTAAATTCTCACTTTCATGCTCCATAAGGATGTGTAATTCACATGCAGCTGAAAAAAAGGCTCACACAGCAGAGCCAAGTCATCATGTTAACTGCACACAAGTTGCAGTGGTGTCAATTGGGAATGTTGCTGTAAAGAAAATAAATCCATTAACTGTTCTGTGTCATAGTAACTCTTCTCAGAAGTTGAAGATGCCAACTCAAACCGAGGTATATTAAACCAGTCACTGTTATTCGTAGAGGTTAGAGTCAGTACATTAAAAAAAATTTTCTGTCAATATTGAAAATTGAAGAACCTCTCTTCATTTGTTTTGCTCATTGATTAACAAATCCACATAATCAAGAATGGACTGTCATGGATTGCCTATCTATTGGCTTTAGGACTACCTATGTTGTTTTTTAAATCACTTTTCTTGAATGTGATAAGTGGTTGTTTTATTTACTACCCTCTTTGTCTGTAACCCCCAATGTGTTTCTTCTTTAATTACTCTTGCCCCCCTTCAGTGCATTTAGTTCCTGCAGTGTTTGTGGATTGTCTGTTTTGCTTTTGTTTTACCTGTGATGTTTCCACTGTTTCCTGTTCTGAAAGTCTCTTGTTGTTGATAATGCCATTATTCCATCAACTCTCTTATTAAACCTGACATGACCATGACTCTACTTCACACAGTGTTTGTCAGTGAGAAATGCAAAACCTACTGGCTGTCTATTAAATGTTAGTGATCTCTAAAACCAACTGAATGAGCTGTCACATAGGTCAACCACTGCAGCATCTGAATGTAAATGGACATATTTAGCAAATAGGACAATGTGGAAGCAAAGTCCTGCATTTATAGCCAACATGTGGTCCAATACTGCCAGACCCTATGTCTGCAGACTATTCATGTTGCATTCAAGTGACTAGGGATTTTTCATTTTGCTCACACGCAGCATATGCAGCAGAATCCTCCTCCTTTTTCAGCCAGTTTTTTTTTCCAGGAAGGTCAGCATGGCCTCACTCTAGGCTTTTAGTGGGTCTCTGGGAGGTGGTGGAGGGCACTGACCTCTCTGTCAGTGGCAAGCTCTACTACCTCCAATAGCTGCTCTTCACATCTAACGGATGAAGCCTTAACAGCAGTATAGCCATGATTTGGATGTCTTCAACTCCTGTTGACACCATAACACCACACATTCCAATATGGCAACATTTCTATATAATATAACAGCATGTTCATATAAAGATTGTTGTCCATGTGAACACAGGTCTTATACTGCAAAAACAGGGCCCTCCATCAGTTTGGTCAGCACTGTGGTGGAAAGAGGTTTCATTTTCACTTTTTGGTAATTATTTAGAGAACTGCACAAGATCAGTTAAAATTTGCTTGTGGTGTCGCATCAAAACATTTAAATTGGAGAGGGGGGTGAATGTGCCACTGAGTTGGTTCTGAGCAGTGCGTTTTATCTCTTTGGTATCATTGTGCAACCTGTCAGTGTCCTACAGCACTACCGCTCAGCAGCAGGTCTGAGCCATATTGTATTAAACTATGAGTCAGGTCCAGTATTATATTAAACATAATTAATTCAGATATAATTACGCGTAACAGATTAGTTCATGTTGAGTTTGCCCATCAGGATACAGGTTTGAAAAATCAGACCTGAACTACAATAGATAGGCTTCTGTGTGAATCAGCCACAGCTGCTAATACATTTCAAACAACAGATGAAAATGACTCAGAGTTTGGAATAAGTTCAAACCTTTTAAAGTCGATGTGACACAGCTTGGGAATCATCCTGAGGACTGCAGTGTCACCTCAGATGACTTAACAGTTGGATGTGGTAGTAAAAAAAAATCTCCATGTTAACAAATGCTGTTCTTCATTTAGCAGAGATTGCAGATGGATTTTCGATGTGGAAAAAGTGTGGCACACAGGAACATAAAAAAACTGAAAGGTGTTTTTTTGTGCGTGTTTGTTTGTTTGCGCCTTTGCCAAGGAAAGTCACAAAAATTGTGTGGGTCTGCATTTACGATAAGAGAGCTGCTGAGTAGGTTTTAATGCGTGCACAGTTTTGTGCCAAATAGAGCACCACTCTTGCACTGCACAACCTAATCGGCATAAACACAGCCTAAGCCTATGGTGCCAGGAAACTACCAAACAGGTTGATGTGAAGGAAGTTTTCTTTCTTTAGGTGTTTGACTTTATCATTAGATGTTTAATTTCTATGTATCATGAGGCCAGATTTTTCCATATGTCATACAAACAGACCCCTGACTCTAAGCAGTGGATCATTGTTTACCTCTCTGGTATGGCTGATAGTTTGCAGCTGCTCCGTTTCCATCAGCAGCAACCATGGCAACCAAGGCCCAATAGATAAGCATGTGCAGGGAGAAGGAAGACAGGTGCATAGAGTTGCTTGGTTTCAGGGACAGATTGTTAGGATTTGCTGAACAGCAGATCAGGAAAGGTTGACCCAAATGCATTTTCACACGAAGGCATGCTGGATGAGGGACTGAGTAACTTTTAGTTACAGACTTTCAGTCAGTCTGGTGGACAAGATGGCAGGTAGGAATCCAGGAACACAGGCAACAGGGATATACACATGAGAATAACCAAGGAACACAACCTGGAACAAAACAGATAATCCAAACACAGGTTGCACAATCCACTGGGAAACACGAGGGAACAGACAAACAGTCAAAGACAGAGGGAAGGCAGAGGCAGTGCCCCAACTCGGCACATACAGAACACTGCATAGGCACATGCTGCACATGATTGCTTTGCTTTTGCGGCGGGTACCAGTTGAACTATGAGTGGCACATCTAGAGAATCTACATAACACCAACAACGGCACCTTAGGACTTGCACCTAAAAAAATCTACTCATCTAAATCATTAATTTTTTCAGAGAGGGTTTCCAATGACAACCCATACACTGGTAAGTACACAAATGAATACAGGCATGATGTAGGCTAAGGCAAGGTAACAAACTTATTTTTCTTATTACTCACAATAAAATAATTCCTTTATTAAGTTAGAGATGTTTCTCTCATATAGTTCTTTTAATTTCCAAAGAATGTAATATCCAGCTGTCACACAAACCCACAGTGGTTCAATTAGGAAGAGAGGCAAAGTACAACAAGTAGCTGCTGCAGAGGTCAATGCCGACTGCAGTGATCAAAAGAAACCAAACTGAATATCTATATACAAAACTGCAAACTCAAATCAAAACGAAAGAAAAAAAAAAAAAAGCAAACATGCAACCATGCATAGGTTTGGAGGTCCTCACCTATAACTGCTGTAGTAAACCCCTCCCCACCGTCTGGGGCTGAACGCACTTGAACTACTGTACACACTACGTTGAAAGAGCGTCTAAATGACCAAGGCAGAGCGGCCATCGGACTACTAATAGCAGACATAGAAGAAGGGGGCAAAAAGAAAAGAGAAAGAGGCGAGGCAGAGGCGAGGCAGAGGCGAGGCAGAGGCAGCAAACAGCAGCCCACCGCCATGCAAGCTTTAAAAGACGCAAAGCCAGCAGTTAGTGACGATGCATGAACATTGCAGACAGACAGTGCTAAGCATGCTGCACTACCCGTGTGGCTAGCTGTAGCCGGCACAATCAATACCCAAGCCGTTAGCAGCGGCGGCTAACCAGAAGGGAACACACACACACACACACACACACACATGCACACGCACACACATGCGCACACACACACACACACACACCATCTCGGCCCAAAACGCCAACCTACAACAGAGCACTGTCAACACGGCACCTTATAACATCTTCCAAACGGCATGAGACTACATACCTGGACAACGAACCCACGGGACGTACCAACCGGGATTCCACGGCGAAGCTGCACGCCGGCCGGCACACGCTTTGGCAGAGGTAGAGGGCGACTAACCAAACAGCGGGGCATATGAACAGGTCCGCTTTAGCGGCCAATGACCCGGCTGCACAACAGGTGCCGGCAAGGGGCGTGTCACACACCTGCCGCGATCGCCGTGCCCGCTGCATGGTAAACAGACACTGAGGGACACATAAACAACCATCCGGTTACACTTACTTGACTTGAAAAGGTTTTGCTTTGCATTCCATTTGTGTCACACACCATGACATTTAGGCTGCCATCAAGCATGTCCTCCTTCATCTGCTGCCATTTTCACTAATTTCACAAGTTTTGAAATATGTTGGTTGGCCCTCCCCTTCTGCTACTTAGCAAAGATACTGAAGGACTCAAATCAGCAAGTCTGGGGAGATAAGAGCTTGAATTGAGACACAGGAAGTAAAAAATGCACAACAGAGACAGGAAATAAGTCCAAAAAGTCACTTAGGCCTCAGATTGTGATAGAGGTAGAATCATAAACACAAAAGTCAAGGAAGACCTACATATTAGAATTAAGTCACCAATAGAGTCTTCACATGTGAAGACAGACTGTGACGTATGAGCTTCTGCTATGTGAAGATTGTGGGTTTAAATTCGCCCTTTCCAGAGGACACACAAACCATGCTGGAGCTGGCATTGTGCCTGCAGAAAAATAGAGCCCTCAGTGTTTTACCATGACGGTTAGTTTTATTGAGCTGTTCATGGTGTTATTAGTTTCACTTGACAGAGACACACATATTGTTCAGCTGTTACATTTTATACTTAAGGTAAAAACAAGTGGGAATTAACAGTGGCATTAAAAAGAGCGGCGTGAACAAGAACGAAGGCATCCATGTGATACCTCATTGTCATGGTCAAATGTCTTATCTTCAAATCAAATGCCAGATCACAAATAGTGGTCTCCATCCTGGCGATTGTAATATGACTGTGCTTGTGCAGCCCAACTAGTTAATAACCCACCTGCCCAGTCACAAACACAAACATGGTTTGACAGGTTATGATTCAGAGTCTGACAGCTTGGCCAACACATAAGCATTACTCTTAAATATTGTTCACTGTGGCTCAAAAATATCTGTCAAAGAATAAAATGTATCAAAAATAATGAACAATTAAGTCTAGAGCCTGAATTATTGAATTGTGTTTTAATGTCCCTGAAGTGATGCTAGCTTAGACAAGACATTCAGGATCAGTCAAATCATTTTCCCACATTGAACTAATGTAACTGTTAGCACCAAAGGCAGAACTGATCTGCCTAAGCTCAGTGTGTAACCTGAACTATGACAAGTTCTGAAAATTGGAACTAAAAGCTTTGTCATGGTTTTCATTTTCCTTAGACATTTATTGTACGGGAAGGTAAGATAATACTAGACTCTAGTGGTGGTAGAGGAGCTGCAGTGAGAGATGTTAGCAAAATAGTCAGGTCATGCCAGGTCAGGACGTGTTGTAAAGGCACTGTCCACTGGGAAGACTGTGATTAAACATGCCAGCAGGTGGCCACAGGCTTCATGGATTTAGATTTAAAGCCTGCATCCGCAAAAGCAAACATTACAAACTGGGACTGCATTGTATTCAAGCTTATTCCACCTCCAGTGTTACAGGCAATACATCTGTCACACAAAGCTGTCAGAAACATGGGCCGCTTCTGGAGAGAGAGAGAGAGAGAGAAAGAGAGAGGGGCTTTATCAAGCCTTCACTGCCCTTAATACCAAAATAATACAATGAAGAAGATAAATAGAGAGCTCACTACTTTGCAGAAATCACGATGGAGGGGTGCTGATGAGGTGAGCAAGAGGCAGCTGAACTGAATGCACTGTCAGCAGGTGTGCCTCAGTGGCAGGTCATTGAGAATTGATGACCTGAGACCAAATTCATGCACAATAACAAAGCACAGGTGAACAAAAACAACACATGAAAGCATCAGTCACAATGCTTAAAGTTCACCCCTGATGGGCTATGGGTTAGGATTTTGACATGATGATGCACACTCTATGTTGAAGCCTAAGTGACGGATGTATTTATACAGACATATCAGTTTATATTAAATTGTCTCTAAAGCAAATTTCAAGTCATTTCGGGCATTTCAAGACATACATTGGCAGCAACGTTCACAGCAACGTCTGTTTCCTGAAGCTGTTAAGAGGCTTAGTGATCTTTAATTTCTACTACTACGGCAACGCCTGGCAACATACGGTATACGGATGTCATAGCAGGCACTTAAGTCACCAAATGAGGTCCTTATTATTGATATAGCAATTCAAAGACTGCCTCGATCTTTCAGAGTTGAAATACGCTTGTAAGTGTTAGTCCATTAAAATGGACATGTCTTTTTTGTATGTTTTCGAGTGCGTAATTTCATGCTTGATGATGAGCACTTCAAAATCAATTTGCACTTGAGATTGAAATGATGTATTTTATAGATAATATGTAAATTCTGAAGGTTTTCAGGACTGAATGGGGTATGGTAAATGCTTTGCTACTAATCCTATGGTTTCCTTGAATCATAGAATTTTAAATTTCCTGAGTAGGTTATTCGTGTTGAATTGCAAACTGTACAAACTAAAGTTTAAGGTGTTTTTAAACATGATTTGAAATTTGATCCACTGTGGTAAAATAATCACAATTAATCAGAAATTATTAATTATTCATTAATAACACTTTTTTGTTTACTTGATAACTCTGTGTGCTCCTTCATAGTTTTGATGTCTTCCGTATGAATCTACAATGTAGAATAATAAAAATAAAGAAAAACCATTAAATGAGAAGGTGTATCCAAACTTTTGACTGGTAGTGTATACTGGAGTGGTTTTTGTCATAGCTATAGTCAAAAGATCCACTTCCAGTTACTACAAAAAGCAAAACTGGCAAGCCTCATAGTCTTCCCTAGGCTGATCTGCCTAAGATCAAGGCCCAAGCATCAAAGCAAAAATGTCTTTACTGCAAAAACTACAAGGGCAAAACTACACAGTGATATTCATATTCTTGCTGTAATATGTACTGTATGCACAATTGTACCTCCACAAGGATACAACAACTCAGCCACCTTAGACCCTGTATCATGTACCCTCTGTTCAATCAACCACCAATAGAAGGCACCTTAGCAACAACTAATCTTCCTGGGGTCAAGTATGGTGAGCCATCATGTTGCCTCTTACCACATTTAAAAAAAAAAAGAAGTTGTGTTGAGGGGACGCTCTTGACTTAATGGCGGAAGGGACCATGGCAAAACATTTTATCAGTTGATGCTGCATAGTATATGACCTTTCTCACACACTTTCCCTCACACATTTTGACTGTGTGTTCGAGGTTAATCAGTTTTGCCCATGTGATGTCATTGCTCCAACCTAGGGGCCTATTTCCCCAGCGGTGTATTCAGTGAATTTGATTCCCAGCTGGCCACACTTTGGCAGTGATGTAGATTCATGCAAACTGCATGTAATTTCTCATAAACTACTTCAACCCAAATATTTGGGTTATTCAGCTTTCTGATGATAGTCACAGAGTAGAGGACATCGATAGACAGAGCACATCACTTGCTCAGCTTTCTTAGCCTGTAGTTCTTAATAGTTGTAAATGGAACATATAGCCCCGAATCTATTTTCCTCAAATGGCAAAACACAGAGAGAAGGAAGCGACATGTAAGTGAAGGGACAGTGAATGAGGGAAGTGGTAAGCAGCTGTTTGGCTGTTTACACACGCCTCCTCTTGCTTGTAATGCTTTGTTTGTAAAAACAGCTTAGCTTTGTTTAATTGTAACAGCTACTTCCTAAGTACGCTCCAGGGACGGAGAATAAAAAAGGTTTCATTTTACAGTTTTTGTTTCAAAATATTAGATAGAAAACCGCTTAACAGTATGAAACGTCATAGTGAGTAGTAAAATATGCATCACATGATTTGTATCCGGGGTATAAATAAACTCTAACCCCAGCAAGCTAAACACAGTGATGTGCTCCTTTAAACAGATATAAGACCATTTGAATCAGTTTCATAAAAAGGATTACTGTTTCACATTGTTACTTTCTGCTCTGTTACAGTGGAGATCATTACTTCCCCATGTTGTACACCTCACCTGTGGTTCTCATCTTCTTCTTGTTTAATTCCAAGGTAATTAGAGTAAAAATGGACATGGGACCAGAGGTGTTACCCAGAGCTCCATGAAGCCCTGACATTGTCTGGCCAGAGTAAATAACCAGTCCCATGATGATGATGTATCTGATGACCTGTGGTGCTGCTGACAGGAAGCAGGCTTTTTAGCATGGAAGTCATTATCATGCTCCGACCTCCTTTCTAATGACAGTGACACTGTAACCTCACACCACTGTGTCACCCAGCTCGTCTACAGGCATCCAGGGTGGGTGCGTGACACAGGGTCAGGGAGAACACGAGGAACTGCCAGGATGCTGGCGCTCCACCAGCTGCTGACCTTGAGTAATGGCTGCACATCCCAAACACAGACCACAGGTTGGGCAACAGCAGATGAGCGGAGCTAAACTGACACCAGCTCTGTTGTCGCATGAGAGCATTCTGAGCACCTGCATCTGTCTCTGTTATAAAAGAATAAATAGGAGTTACCAGCTCACTAATAATATAATTATAGTATATAAAACACTCATGGTTTGGGTCAACAATGACAAATGTCCAACATATTGCAGACGCAGTTACTCTGTAAAGTGTAAGAGTGTTGTTCTGATGTTGTATTAGTTATATCTATCTATTTAGGCCATGTGACTGTCACTTCTGAAATGACTATTATTTAAACATGTTGCTACATCTACCACAGTTTTTACCAGCTTCTTGTCAATGTTATACTTTTTTGGGGGGCATTAGCATCTGAAGCAACTTATTTTCAAATAACATTTAAGCATAAATGGATAAACAATATTTCACTTGTGAAATATCCTTGTTGTTTAATGTGTATAAATCAACACAGCAGATGTCAGATGAAGACATATTGAGGCCATGGGAGGAAAATGTGTTTTTTTTTCTTTGCATAATTCTTAACAAAGAACATTTCATTCCAGGCAGAAGTTGCAGAGTACGTGAGCACATTGTCTACGAACACAGGTCGCAGGGAGCTAGGAATTCATATAGGCGGCTTTAGTGGCCAATGTATTGTAAGAAGCTGAAGCTTTACAATAAGGAATAAATAATAAACATGCATCATTTGAGAAGGTCAGGTCCGTGGTAGTGTGCTACTGTCTGTACTGTTCTGTCCCTGAGAATGTTTGGCTGATTACCTCTAACTGGCGTCACCTTTTGTTTTTCCCTTTGGTAGATCAAGGGAATCTGTGTCGGGTCTGTCGCAGCCATCTGGATGAAAAATGTGTCAGTCATGGTCTCACACTGCATGTGCGCCCTCACCACCACCAGATCACCAACACCCCGAGATGTGACAGTGTTTGGGAACCCGTATCATTTAATGCAGCCTGGGGTTCAGTCTGTTGAGTAGTTTGACTTGTTTCTACTACACACATGCGCATATGGTCCTCCTGAGAAACATTTTTCATTCTTTGCGTTTTTAACATGTTGAATGACAAATAAAGAATCTGAATCGGAACTCACACACACACCATTTAAAGCATTTCAAAATGTCTTATGTGCCTTTCATTTTTAACCGTGATTAATAAGCCAGCCTGATTTACCTTAAATTGGGAGTTGCTGCAGTCTCTGTCACAATTATCCAGACCTGATTTTTTTGGGAAGTCTGACGAGCAGCCTCATTAGGATGGATGGAGATGTCTCCACATGGGGCAGAGACAGAGAGATTATGCTTTGTCACCGTAACAACGTGTGTCTACTGAATTTGATTGAATGTCTGGCCATTATTCATGGAGACTTGACTATTGTAAAGTTAGTTTTCTGTGATAATTAAAAGTCTTCATTCACTTCGGAATTTTAAGAAAACCAGAACATTCGACCATATGATACTCTCCCCTTCACTGGCTACCTGTCCATCAAAACTGACTTCAGGGCGACATATATTGGCAGACCCCTTCATACCTGTCTGAGCTCCTTCAACCTTATGTTCCATCGAATGTCTTTACACAATTTAGAGCTCCTGTCTGTGTGCCAAGTTAAAAAGACGTCTGCCTACTATGGAGCCTTTTTCCTTTCATGGCCTTTCCTCTGGAACAACCTCCCTGCTGACATCACACTGTCTGATTCTGTCTGCCGTGGCTTCACATCCACACCAAAAACATACCTTTACATTTTAACTTAGGCCCAATTCTTTCACTATTCCATCTTTTCACCAGAGGGTCGACCTCAGTCTTAATAAAGCAGTTAAATCCTGTAAATGCTGTAGAGTCCATGTTTTCCTCATGATTAGATTGGTGTGATCTTTCAGGAAACCACTGCACCATATTTGTTTCCTAAAGCAGAAGAGCCCAGACTGTGTGCCTCTCTCTTTCTCTCTCTACTGTTAAGTATTTGCTCTCTCTCTCCTCCTGTCATTCTGTGCTGTAGAGTCTAGATCTGTGACCACAAACCACCTACTGTCCCATGATCCTGCTCAACACCTGCTGCTACAACTATTACAGTTATTATTGTCATTATAACTATCAGGCTGACAGTGTTTGAATAGTATATATCTATCCCTGGTTGCCCTCTTCTCTCTACATTTCTCTTTTCTCCAGACCCCCCACCCACGCCCCCTGTGTCTGCTCCTGTTGGGGGTTTCTTCCTGGTAAAAGTGTGTTTTTTTCCCTCTTCACTGTCACCTAGTGTTACTTAGGATGTTGGCTCTTTCTATATTTTTGTCCAGACTTGATTTTACTTTGTAAAAGGGCCTCGAGTGAATGCTAAAGTATGTTATTATAGTTTTCTCTAGGGGTTCAGCGGTTAGCGCTGTCACAGTAAGATTCTTGTTTTGAAGCTAAGCCTCTTGCTTTTCTGTGTGCGGTGTGCATGTTCTCCCTGTACCTGTTTGACTCTCTCTGAGTATTCCAGATACTTCAAGATCCTCCCACATCCCAGTCAAGAGATATAATTGGCATTTAAGGTGTCCATACAATGTGAATATGAGTCTGTTTTTTTTGTCTGCTGCCAGGTTTCACACTGTGGTGTTCCAAAGAAAAAAAGATAGATAGATAGATAGATAGATAGATAGATAGATAGATAGATAGATAGATAGATAGATAGATAGATAGATAGATAGATAGATAATCTCCACCTTGCATTAAACACAAGCAAAAAAAAAAGTACAAGCAAGGCTTTCATTATTGCTAATTGAAATTACAAATAAAACAAGCCAGTAGATGTGTTGATGGGTGATAATAATGGTCCAAAAAAGAAGAAGACATTGGCAACTGTTGGGATCGTTAGTTCCCAGTAAGTACGCAGTGACAGTATTTGATTTGAGACAACACTAACTGTCAAATTTTGCGCACTACAGACGTAAGTACATAGTGTACTACATGACAGTGTTCTCATGGAAGTATTCAAACTGCAACACGGCTTATGTTCATGATTATCCAGCCAGTATAAACCCAGAGAGGGTTCATCACATACAGTCTTTATTTTGTCCAATACAGTTATCAGTCCATAACTTTATTGTCTAACCTCAGTGACACATGTTGGTGGTGCATATTATCATATCACCAACACAGGTTTACAAGCATACCTATGTATAGGCAAGTGCACGTACACACAGGGATGTGGATGTGTACAGAACCAAAAGCATCGGGACTTTGTTCTCGCAACAACAAAGTTTCAGGAAGCAGCGAGAGTCACACTGGCTGATATGCGAAAAGTGCTCATGAATGGAGCTTCAAAGGCAAATAATTCAAATGGTGTTTTGTTTCCTCAGCATCTCCCAGATGCTCATGTTTTTCTGGGTGGATATCAAAGACTCCTCTTTATTCCGCCACTTGAAAGGAAATGACAAAATCGAGAAGAAAGACAAATAGAAAAAATCAATAAAGTTACTTCATTACGGACTTCCAGTCTGAAAAAAGTTGCTCTGCTATAGCACTTTGAAGAAGTATCTGATTAATGGGCAGCCACTAGTTTACACATAAAGTGGATTATCGAGAGTGATTTAAAAAAAGATATTGTGGTTATGTTACTGATAAATCAGGATGACTTTGAAATCCACACTTGCCATTTTTAAATCCTGTGTGAAGAGATGAGAGAAACCCTGCCATTGCTCTGCTCTCATAGACAGGATGGATTAGTTAATATTACACATAGCAATGAGACTAAGGAATTAGCTTTCAGTTTTCATTCTGGAAAACATGTGACCCTCTGATAGGAGTCATTTTCATCTGTTTCACGAAGAGAGACATAAAACCTCTATTTGGAGGCAGGTATAAAGGTATTATGTAAAATCAAAAGCTTTCACCCTGAGTAAACATCCGTGCCTACAAGTGATGCTGTACCAGGGTTACAGACAAATATATGAGCACTGACTCCCCGCTCAGACTCTGCCTCCCTCATGTCACTGCATCTGAACATGTGTTCTCTGGAGGACGAAAACTGCGAGCTTTGATATGAAAACAGGAAGTGTTAACTCGTGCTGACTTCAATCCTCAAGGCAGTTTCAAATGTGCAGACTTCAGCTAGTTGTCAGTCAGAATCCAGTTAACATTTCCAATCTCTGTGTTTGTCTGATGCTGATGCAGAGTAGCCCTGTATTTGGATAAGGAAAAAACAATGCTGATGCATCTGTGAATATGGCATGGTGTGTAGTCAGACTTATCATAACTAAATCTTGTATAAAGTATTGTAGTATAAAGTGAAGTAGTAGTATAAAGATGTAACAGATGAAAATCTGTTAAGTGTAAAAAATTGCATATCAGTGTAATATTTAATTTTCAGTAATTACAAAATGCATGTAAAACTAAGGGATATGCTGAGTCAGTAATATAATTTGTATTTACTGCATTCTGGCTTTTTATTCTTGCCAAAGCTGCATTCACTGGTTTATCAATCTCTATATAGGACTCATCGCTACTGTTACTGCGTCTGCCATAGAGAGCTAACTAGCCAGCTAAAGCAAGAGGTCTCCTGGATATCAAGTGAAAGCCACCTTGAGAGCTATAAGTACTACGTTCATATCAACAAAACATTTTCCTCCTGAAAATCTTCATGGCACTCTGGTATAGTGAATAAACTGAGATTCTGGCCTCAAAATGTATTCAGGGTAACAACTTTGTGTCTTGGTAAGAGTGTCTATCAACCTCAAGGACAAAACAGGCTGTGTCTAATGAACAAACACTAGCAGATGAACTAATCCTACATGTGTGAATCATCTCACTGTGCAGCATGAAAAATAATAGTCAAAATCATAACTCTGGATTAGTGACTTTGAACTGTGACGTGCTGATCCTCCCACAGTTAGTCACTAACCAGCTGTCAGGATGAGTCCTGTCAGGATTTTATCTATATCTAATCCATACATATATTGATCCAACTCAGACTATTATTGGTTCTCTTCTTAAAGACTGAATTCAGTTGAGGATTAGGGTTGGATGGGCTGATTCACTTTCATCTTAACCAGCACAAAGAAGATGTGTAAAAGACACTGGGAGACAGGAACAAGATAGATGGAAATGTTTATTTTCTGTGGTTTGTGGCGTGTGTGTGTGTGTGTGTGTGTATGTTTTGGTTATACCTACCACTCCACTAGTGAGTAGGAGACAAAGAAGCAAGGTAACGGTGAATGATGAATACACAATATACAGAGTGTATTAGTAACTGACGACCACAAATAAGAAGAGAAATGGTTTGTCTGGGTAAAATATGGATGGTAATGTATTTTCACAGTTCACAGTTGCATCACTGATTATGCCAACTAATTGCAGCCACCTGAGTTTAGTTATTTATTTTCTCAAGAATCATTCAAGCCCACTGAATGCAGCCATGGACTGGAAGATGCTCATCAATCAGGACGTTCTTCAACATGGTTGTATATTAGGCAGTTTGTTATCCACATTCTGTCGATGATATTCTCAGAGGAGCAACTAAATGGCCAGTAGTTGTCTATTAGAGATACTCCTGGGTGTGATCAGCCTGTAGTAGTTCCCTGCTTCAACAACTAGTGTTGAAAGGTTGAAATAGGGAGGTACAAATCCAGGGGAACCACAACACATTCTCCTGGAACAAATCAGTCAACTCTCATGGAGTGGATTATAATGTAAATTAAGAACGTGTACATCATTGATGTGTGATTTCTAGGCTCTTATCTTGTCACTGAAAGGATGAACATCCAGTGAACAGAGTCTGAGAGCCCTGGCAGCAGGTACAGAGAGACACATGAAGCAAACATGGTAATGTATACCTAAAGTGAAGGAACCGTGAAGTGACATAATTAGGCTAGTGACATCCTTTTAAGATGCTTTTAAGATGGTAAGATAAGGTTAACATAGCAGTGAAGTGCTCTTCACTTCAACAAATCGTTGTCTTTTGTTGAGGGAAAAGATCCTTTATGTCAGGGGGAAGATGATGATCACTTAGGGTGGTACAGTTCGGCAACCTTATTCAAGCTCTTCATCAAAGCTTGTGTAAAACAATGGGTCGTGGGCTGAGTTAATTAAGAGGTCTGAGTGACCAGAATGAGGGGGAAGATCAAAACTCATTAATTAACAATACTCTCCAATTCATTCTGTCAGTGCCCCCATTTGGCAACTTCATCTGACAAACACTTGTTTTCTCCAACACTGTACAGTACATGACTAATGTTGATGTCATCATCAGTGAGTGAGGCAGCAGCCCAATCATTTCATGAAGAAAAAGGAAAACTGAACAAAAAAGCTAAACTCCTATAACAAAAACATGACTTCTATAATCAAACTGAAGTCAAGTCGATTTCACTAACTAGTCAAAAATAAATATGAAAGCTCATTCTGTCGGTAGATACTGCAGTGTCTCTGAGCAGATTAACCAGAGGCACAGAGCAGCATTTCTTTAGGTGTCTTTGTGGAATGTGGAGGTAGATAAATGGGTCAACAAGACATGAGACTTTAAAGGGGAACTATGAAAGTCGGTCTCTTTTTCGCTGACTGCTTTTTTTCCCCTACAGAGCTCCCCCTACAGTTTCGGAGTGCATATTTTGACTTTCGTAAAAACTCACCTCTATTCCCCTCCCTTAAAGTCAGTTTATCTTGAACTAACCAACTCACTCAGTATTGCTCCATGATAGGTGAATTGAGTTGGTTTGTTCCAAATAAAATAACTTTTTTTCTGACCAGCTGATGCATTGTAAATTTTTACTTTATATCGTACTCTTGTATCATTTTGAGACGGGACTTCTTGTAGGCAGTGAAAATATGCTGATTAATCATTATGTGCAGGCCTTACTAGATGTTCATAACACACCTGCTAAGAAAATGAACACTTGATCCCCATGAACAGAACATGAGCTGTATTTATGCTGTTTCACGTCATCTTGTGAGGTCAACACAAGGTAAAGCAACAGGAACAACAACAGAAAAAATGTTCTAGTATGAAACTCAATAAAACTGACAGACAAACATCACTGACATCCACAACCAGGTGACCCCCACCCAGTGCTGCGTTAATGACCAAATGGCACTGAAACAACTGCACTAAATGTCCCTGCAGTGGTCACTTTGCTGAAATGTCTTCTTTCAAAATGTAGTTTCTAGACTTACGTAGAAACGTGATCACACTCAACAACCTTCTCTTACTGAGAGGATGTTGCTCAGACCAGAGTTGTAAATATCTCACATCACATACAAATGAATATAAACACGCAGAAACAAATTAAGGACAGTTTCAACCGCAGAGGACACCCTACCTCCCACTAATTACACCAAGCATCCATTCACCGCCACGGTTTAAGGACTTGTTCTTCACTTTCCTTAAGACAACAGGAAAGTCACACCAGCAGAGGTCACACTTATATTGACAGAGAAAATGTTTGACACAAATTCACAACAAACAAGACGTTTACGTGGTTCAAATTATGCACAAAATTCTTTATGAGTTTGCCTCTACAGTACACAGGGCTCCTGTCTCTCCCCAGAGTTAAAAATGAGTCAGTCAGCTGCAGGCTGTTCCTGCTGTACCCGTTCCCTGCAGACATCAGACTGTCTGACTCTGTTGAGGCTTTAAATCCAAAGTTAAACTCATCTTTATGCTTTAACTTTGTTTGTGATTTATTCTTAGATTTGACTTAATGCCCGGTATCTGTAATCCTTCTCCTTCACAGTTTGTCTTAATGAATCAAACCTTGTACCTATCTGTAGGTGGCACCTGGAGTTTTGACATGACAGAATTTCTTCAAATGTACCACAAACATTCACTCCAACTTGAGATAAGACTTTCATGGTCAAAGGTCACAGTGGCTCCACAAAGCATTGTTTTCGACTTCAGCAGTGAATGTATTATCTCAATAACACCCTAGGATTTTCTTCAGATTAAGGACTAATGTTCCCCTCATCTCAAGGACAGTTTGATTAGATTGTGGTGGTCAAAGTGACAGAAAACATGGTTTGTCCTTGAGAACACAATAATTTTTCAGATATCTTTGGGGAATTTCCTTAAATTTGGCTCAAATTCCCCCTTGGACTCAAGATGGAACTGGTTAGACTTTAGTGGTCAAGGGTTAAGGCCAGAGTGACTTTACAAAACACTTTTTCTTCTTGAGTCTGGATAAAGGGAAGTAATTGAAACTGATCTGTGCTGGAGGGACACAATGGTGAGGTGGTAATCCTAGTTTGGGAGAAGATCTGATCTGAATCATGGGTGTAAGGAAAGCTCTATGTATTGTTATGCCCTTTAGGCAAATGTATGACTTGCAATATTGGGCTGTATAAATAATCACTTGACTTGACTCAAGCCTTAATTTGTCTCTGTGCGTATCAGAGGAACAGAAAGAGCATGTTTATGACCAGAAAAGAACTCCAACAGGAGTACAGCTGGCAAGTCGTTAAACTTCACTAGGGACATTAAAAGAAAGTTTGGAGCCCTCTGGTGATCCAAGTTATGACCCTCGACTTCACCCATAAAAACCCTAATTACATGCTGATGTAGTATTTTTAATTAATACTATACATCCAGGCTGTTGAACATGAGCGGTACAAGTATTTTCAAGCTTGAACTTTACCAAAATGGGTCTAAAGGTTAGAAGAGCGGGCACCGCTTATTTACAGTATGGTAAAGGCTGTCTGTACTCACTCTTTACAGAGACACATAATTTCACAGGAGCAACTGAATATTAGGAGTGAGAGCGATTTCTCTTGATCTGTCTATGAACAGTATACGCTGACCTTTACTGCGGAGGTTGTTCACTTGTCAACTGATGCAATATATGAAGCCACAGGGAGAATAAATTATTTCCCCTCTGGCTTGTGATTTGCACAAACAGTTAAACAAAGAGGTCATTTCTCAAAACTGCATGGCACTGATGAGCTTGAGCTGTGTTGTAAGGCTTTACTGAAGACTGCAAGTGCATAAAGCCATATGCACAAACATCGAGGTATTTGCACAGCTCCATGACCTCCATGTCCAAACCGTGGCTGTTCATTGGTGCAATGTGGGGTGGTTCCCTCCTGAAGTTGATCACCTCCTCCTTTGTCTTGCTGGGGTTGATTTGCAGGTGCTTCAGTTCACACCAGTCGACAAAGTTGGTGATGACCTCCCTGTAATCTTGACTGTTCCCCTGAGATACATAGCTGACAATGGCTGTATCATCGCAGAGAACTTCTGGAGCTGGCAGCTGTTTGTGTTGTGTCTGAAGTCTGATGTGTACAGGGTGAAGAGGAGGGGAGACAGTACTGTACACTGCAGCGCTCCCGTGGTGCAGACAGGAGAATCGGTGTCACTGCCGCCATACTCTGTGACATCTTAAGCTAAGTGCGACTCCAGGAAACACGTTTTTCTTTCACAGTAGGCTTAAGTGCATTCTAAAGAGGATCTTAGGGCTAAGATCTTCTTAACTGGATCAGGGAAACCCGGCCCTTTTCTTGTCTTATTGACCACTCAAAGTGCTTTACCTGAGGCCAACTACGTCCATTCATACAGCACTTTTTCTACCTAGAGAAGCACACACATATGGGGGCAACTGAGCATCTTACCCAAGGACACTTTGGCATGCAGACCTTGAATCTCATCCTTTCTATTCTGCAGTGCCTGATACATTGCAAATAACTTTGTACACGAAATAGAAATATGCCAACGGCTCCAGGGTTATATGCTTCTGGAAATAAGTGCTTAACATTAACTAAAGAGAATTGCTTCCTTGCACAATGTTTTCAATGTCCTGATGCTTATGATGATGTGGTGCTGATGTGCCAAAAAGTGAAGTATCTCCTTTTTTTTTGTAAAAACCTACCATGGCCCTGAGAGTGCAAAGCACTGCAACTTGAGAAAACAAATGCAAATACACAAGTGTGCTACACATTAAGCCCAACAACACAACACAACAGAAGTATAGGGACACTAAACCCAGACAACACACACCACTAGGAACTTAGTGCAGGACTCAACAACAACAATTTGTCAAGTTTATCTACATGTGTTGATATTTAATATTGATATATGATTTATATTTATATTTTATATGATTATTATTTGATATTGAATTTTGTGGAACACATGTTGTCAGATTGATGATTTTCTGAATTTGCAGCATGTTTGTGTCTTTGTGTGTGTTTTCATACATTTCAGTGTGTTGAGTTCTCAGAGGCCACTGCAGAAACCTATGAAGTATGAACTTCACAGGATGCGCCATGTTCTTCATTTTAAAGCTGATATTTCCCCTCTAAAACAGTATTTCACCTAAAATTGCAACTTTAAAATATTATGAGTTTTTCTTTATTCCTGTTCTCATAATGTTGCAACATTTTCTTCTTGAACTAATATTTTTTTATTCTTAAAGTTATGACTTTATCATCAAAATTTTCAGATTTTTTTCTTGGGGCCCAAATACTCCATCGTAACAGAAGCAACACCTGTGATGAAATAATACAGGTGGTAAAATGGATGGTGAAAATCTAACAGGCAATAATTGGTAGGGATGGTGCAGCATCCTCTCTCACTCTTTGCACTCATGTCTCTCATGATTAAAGCTCACTTCAGATGGCTAATTGCCTCCTCCACGGTCTCTGCCACATTGTGTAATGTCTTCCTTCTGGTTTGATTCCCCTTGTCTTTGGCAGAAGGAACAGATTGTGACTCAGAAGTAAAAATGGCTTATAAATGTATTGCAATTCTCCTGACTTATCTTGAAAAGACGTCTATGGTTGCAGGAAAAGTTGAAACTGTCAATAAAGTGCACTGAGAGGATAGGCCGTGTGGGCAAAAGCAATGCTTTGAGTGCCATTAATCTGCAGAATCTCTCAGCTCCTCTTCCGACTGGCAGTAGAAGGCCTCTGATAAACATTCAACATTCACAGAGCTGACCATGTTCTCCAGAGCAGCAAAATCTTATTTCAGCATTTTAGCTTGCTCCTTCACAACATCATTTGTCCTTGTGTGTAGGGTGATGTATTTCCACAGTTAGATGTGCATGCACAGATTGCAGGATTTCTTTCTGTCATGTTGGAGACTGTACTGTTGGGAAAACATGTGTTGAGATGTTTTTTTCGGCTTGTGTTTCTCTTTTTTACGACAAAGTCACTCACAACTAGACTTGGAGGATCAGTCATCAGCTTTGCGTCTTGCCTTTTACTTTATCTGCTCACAGTCTCTGCGAGGATAAGAGGTTATCCAGGTCATCAAATGGAGATCCAGTAGTAGTTTGCAGTAGGGAAGCAAATCTGTCGCAAACTCTGTTGTTTGGGAGGTTCGCTGCAACTCCCTTTCCAAGTCCCTGAGTCCACACCACATATCCTGTTTTGTTCAGGAGCTGAGGAGGATGAGGGGGCAGGCCAACCAGTCTCAACACAAATCTGTGGGCACTGGGGTCTGTCTGTGACTCATCCTCCCTTTTCCCAGGGAAATGATTTACTCTTAGGCTTTGTTCCAGCAGAGTTCCAGGGAGGGCTGCCACTTGTAGATTTATTAACTGGCACCGAGCCCTCCTGTTTCTCGGTGGTCTTGTCAGTGCTAATTAGCTGTGTGTTTGCATGCTCCTGTCCATTGTTGTGAGTCCACAGTAAAGTTGTGTCATTCACACGCACTCCATTTACCAACACGTTCATTTCCGACTGGTGAATTTCGGTTTCGAGCATCGCAATCTTCCGATAAGGGGGTGTCTTTCACTGCAGTCCAGGTTTGTGCTGTTGGTACCCCATGCTAATGCAATACTGTGGAGGTCATAAAAAGTGCTGAAATATAGCAAGAGCAAACTCTATCCACAAAAATTATAGACGGAGTGATTTATCCCTGCAACTATTTTCTCACAGGAGAAAACAGGAATATCAGTGGAAATATGCTGCAGATGCAGGAACAAACAGCAAAGTGTCTGCAGTGAAAGAAAGCAGCTGTTGAACAGAGAGAGCTGCTGAAAGCTTACTGTCCTCAGATTACCAGGCTGTATCCTGCCATCTTCTACTTCCGTTCCTCCCAGAATAACGGTGAGAATGGCAACGTATGCAATAAGGTCATTTCAGTTCTCCAGCAAACTTTCTCATTGAGTTGCATAAGCAGGATCTTACAGACCTTCTCTCTGTCATTAGTCATTACTATGGCAATTGCATGTCCCATCTCTCGCCCTCTGTATCTTTAAAGATGTATGTCAGGCCAATCTTTGTCATTTGATTAAACTGCAAGTAGATTGGAATATTTTATGATGGCTTTTGCATTCATTTCCAAGACTCTGGGTTCACCTAGGTTTGGGTTGTAAAAATCAAAGTGTTCTTTCATGTCCTGGTTATAAAACATGTTAAAAAAATCTATAAAGAGGTGGGGGAATCTGCCTGAGGTCATTTTTGGGACAAAATTCTGACTACAGGCTGGTTGATTGTGGACATGGCTTTAGCCCTCAATTGGGAGAAAAAGCTGATTTGGGGGTCAGTGGTTAAAGTTTGGGTTAGGTAAGTTAAATTGATACATCACTTCCCAAAAAATAAATGTGTGTGTGCTTCTCTCTCTCTCTCTCTCTCTCTCTCTCTCTCTCTCTCTCTCTCTCTCTCTCTCTCTCTCTCTCTCTCTCTCTCTCTCTCTCTCTCTCTCTCTCTCTCTCACACACACACACACACACACTCTGAAACAGCTTAAAGCTATGTGAATATGAAGCCGCTTCACCCGTTTATTATGTTTGAATCTGCCAGTCAGATTTATTCACCTATAAACCGAAGCCCACTCTAACCCCTGAGAAAATGTCCACAATATCTGACAAATTGCTGAGTGGATGAGGGGAGATGGGTGCTTTGACACAATGATTTTTATGAAAGACCAAGATATTTTTCGACTGATAGCTACTCATCTTTTGTTCTGATTCCACCAGGAGTGATGAAATGAGTTATTTTTACACCCAGAGCCATGGATGTAAAAATAACTCGTCCCACTCTTCCACATCACAACATTTTCACAAATATTTGACATAACGTGATATAACATTCTGTACAAAGAGCCAGAGACAAACATTAGCACTCATTTGATACCTATAAGAGACTTCACATTTCACAGAGCGATGCAAAATGATAGGTATTTTTTTTCTAACATGATGTTTTATTATACAAGATGATTCAATTATCCACCTCTGCTCCACTTGTAGTGATGTGATCCCACAGATTGTGGTCATTATGTTTTACAACTTTTTGTTCATGTATTTCTTTAATTATTTTTGATGCAGTAATGAAAGAAACATTCCTCCTCTTGGACCAGAACAATTGTATTTGGACACACTTTTCAATTATACAAGCCAATGACACTCCTCTATTTAGAGAGTGGAGCACACTTTCATGGAAACACTTGTCTACACAACTAAGTACACAGGATCTGGAAAAGAGGCTGTGAGTGTGTAACCACGAACCAATAAAACAGCAGTAGGTAGCAAATAAACAGACAATATTATTTACAGACTGGCAACCACACTCACAGAATTACAGATACAGAATTGCTTCATATGCAAAGGGAAAATATCAGTCACCAAATATGATCAAAACCCTTCTACTCAGCCTATGGATGGATGGATGGATGGACAAATCACAGATACTTATGAGATCAAGCAAGCAAGATTTACTTGCCTGTTGGCAGCTTGGGCTGTTGGGAGTTAGGGCTAGAAAACAATGATAACTATTGCTGACCTGCCAAAGGGTTGGAGAACACCAGGCAGTGTTAGGTGATCTCAAATATGTGGTGATCCCTTGCAGCCTGGCTGTTGATTTGAGGATGAAACACAGAAGACAATCTGATGGTGGAGCCAGTGGCAGAGCAGAGAACTTTCCATATGTCAGAGGTGATATGATGTTCTCAGTCTGTAACAGTGTCAAATCTGAGGCAGGCAGAGCATAGATGGCAGGCACAAATGACTTTATGACCTCCTCAGGTAATGGGTTGACCTTTGTGACTTCTTGGCCTATGTGAAACTAAAGTGACCAGAAAAGTGACCCCACCTGGGGCATGATGAGCACTGAGATGATTAGCAGTTTGGATGAATGCCAAATTGCTGTGGTCTGACCAGAAAACCAGAAAAGGCAAAGTTGATCCCTTCAGCTTATGCCACCATTATTGGTCACATCATTATTTTTTGTGATGGGAACCTAGCACCAAGGGGTGAGACAGGAAGATGAATGAATCCCTGCAGTTAACTTGGAGAGGTTATAAAGGTCACTCCTGGGAGGAGGTGCATCTTACATCAGTTAATGATGCAGTCATATGGTGATAGGGCGGAAGAGTCATAACTTGCTGTTTTGCTGAAAACAGTCAGCAGGATGAGGCAGGAACCTAGGACCCAATCTTGAGGCATAGCAGACAGCAGACAGACAAATGGCTCCAACAATCTTAGCTAAAGTTCTAAGATGTATCCTGGTCTCATTGTGAGCTGTCCCAAACATTACATCAGATATGTCAAATACTGGATTTTATTGTAGGGTAAACGTAAATGTACATATGAGAAAAATTTGATCATTGTGACCACATAGCAGCTCTGCCCGACTGGATTATTTAAAAAAAAAATTCACCACTTATATACATGGTCTATACTGTCTTATTAACATGTTAACATGATAAATGAAGGGTAAGAACAACACATTAGAGGTTTAGTGCTTTTCGTCATCAGGTGATGATGACCCTGTTAATTTAGACATCAAACAGCAACAACAAATACTTCTCTTTGTTGAATGAGTCAACCCAATTGACAGAGAGTGCTGGCCTGGTTGTGACTAACTACTAGGCTGGTGGACAGGGGTGAAAGAGTGGCTGCTTGAGACGGGATGTTGCTGGGGAGACAGATTACACGCTCTCTGTGCACTGACACTATCAAAAAGAGTCAATAACCCCAGGTCTTTCTGCTCCACCAAATCCCCCTGCTGGTGACAGTTGACAAAGATGGTACACACAGAGCTCACTCACTGTCTAGTTGATGATAGGAAGCTACAGAGCATGTCTGTCTGGCTCTAAGAGCACTGGACATGTTGAAAAGTGGAAATAAGCTCCAACATGGGAAATTTAAACATGTATCTGTACATGCAATTCTCTGCATTAGCAACTAAACATTTACTGTTGATTGAAAAAAAGTGCATTAGGTCTTGTATCTAAAACAATACTGGACCTTCTGGTGGGCCTTCACCCCTGTGAGACATGGCAATGATTTAGTTCACCCTTGCAGAAAGATAAAATGGTTCTATATCTCCAAATGTAGTGAAAGTGACCAAGTCATAGTCACCAATGGCAGATTCTATTTCATTTTGAAATTCATTCAGATTCTTGCGGTTTTGTTCCCTGTTTTATTTTATGGTCCCTTCTTTTCTGTGTCATTATCTTACTTCCTGTCTATGTCCTGGTCTGTACCTTGTAGTTTTTCTGCCCCACCCTAATGCATTTAATCTGTGTTCTGTTGCTTCCCTTTTTTTTTTTGTTTTTTTACATGTATGTCTTCTGTGTTGCCCCTGTTTTTGTCAGGTTTGATGTTTTTTAAGTTCCCTTTCCCCTTTCCTGCAATGATTTCCTATTTTCCTGCTAAACTCCCAGCAATTCTTTGTTTTAGATTTATCCTCACTTCCTAAGTGACTATTTTTTGTTATTGAAAATGTTCTTTCCACAACATCCCATGTGTTGGCTGCATTTGGGTCCTGTATGTTCAGTCCTTGACAATTAAACTCTTAAAAATGACCCTCCTCGCCTCTGGTAATATTCCTAAATTGACGCCAAATCATTACAAAACATTGTATTGCACAATGTGTTGCTCTGTCTCCAACCTCCCATGGACCTGACCTGAACAGAGTCAGAGTTCCTCAAACCACATTTTGCAGCTACTTCAAACCTGTTTTTAGCCAAGTCTACCTCATTAAAAAGCCTAATTATGTACAGTATTGTGTCTCAGTGTTGAGCACTCCCAGTCAGCGGGTTCATTATGATGACTAGAACAACCAACATCTAATTTGGGACTCCATTACAATGCTGGGATCCATCAGGAAACCTATTTATTCAAGGTGGTGGCAGCGGCAGACTAATAGAATGTGCAGTAAGGGCCTCATGAATACAGTCATTTCTCTCATTCTTTCTTTCGTCACTATTAATCACATCATTATAATTGTCTGTTTAATGAAAACCTACATCCAGTGGGAGCCTTTGTATTTTCCAATATTTGAAGCCAAGTTTTAAATTCCATGCCTGACTGCATTGCTATACTATTTCTCCATCTCTAAAAATACACTGCACTGCCATTTGACAGCACAAACCAGTTTGTTTAGGACAAATAACACTTTGATAAATCATGTTTTGTCAAGAATAAAGACCATATTCACTTTGGCATTTGTGAAGACAGAAGCGGTATAAATGACAGCAAAGAGAACATCACAGCACGGAGCACCTGAACACATCACTTTTAATTAAAATACACAGCAGCAATCTGACTTTTAATACATGCTTCACAAATGAATGGGCCATGTTACACTCCTGTTTTACATCATTGTGATGCCACTTTGATCAGAGTTGTGGCATGAATATGCAGTGTCAATTAGTTAGGCTGGAGAAACTAATCACACACAGAAGGAGATAAAACGCACATGAGGAAGATTAGTCACTAAATTAATCTGGAGTCATTATACCAAACCAACAAACCAACCTGTCACACACTCTATTTTACATAGCCAATCCTGTATAGGCAAAGCTGACTTAAAATTTTAAGTTATGTGTTACCAAAACCTAATGCATCTAATTCCATACCACTTACTGCTTATGGATGGTTTATAACTTGTTTATTAAAGCTAGAATTGACGTTGAGAAAGATTGATCATTATTATTAACATCATTTAGATGGTGGTTATGGCCCATTAGTACAACCAACACAATGTGAAGAGCAAAAGGAACCAAAAAAATCCATTCTGTCTAGTGGCTGCCATCCGCCCGTATGGCTGTGATTGGAGTTTCTCCTTGCTCAAATTTGCACTCTCTCCATCCCCTCGCTTAATTTTGACACTCCCGCTGCTCTTCATCCTGCCTCGTCCCAACCCCCTTCCGGTCCTTAGCAATTCAGCAACACCACCAGCAAAGGCAGAAAGAAAGCGCAAGTCTGGCACTGAAAAGGCAGAGACAAAGAGGAGATGCAAGAAAATTGACAGCTCAAAATCTATTAAATATTGGGTCATCGTTTGACGGATGGAGAAAGCTCCACCAAGATATGGGCCTGAAAAGCGATGCTGATACGGCTGAGTTTTTGTTGAACAGGTAATCTCTCGTTTTTATTGTGGAAGTTGTGACATAGATAACCTTTATAATGCCAGTGCTGGCTTATGACTGTGAAAGCTGCCACTAGTTTTTTCTGTGTCGTTAGATGACGTTGAAACAATTTTTGTCTCTGTTACTCCGCATTCAAAGCTGGCACTGTGTTTGGTTTCTGCCAACTGGCTTGTTGCTCTGCAAGAGGGGGTGTGTCATTAGGAGGCTCCAAGGGGAGGGCGATATGAGCTCGGAGGGGAGGGGTTTGTGTGTGTGTGTGTGGGGGGGGCTTTTTTCAAATCTTTCTCATTGTCTTTCTCAACATCGACCATAGCTTAAAATATCTCGATAGCATTTTATAAATGATTTCCAAGATGTTATACCACATTAGACAATAAGGTCAACAGTGAACTGCTAACATAATGAGTTTCCCTTTTACTGGTTTTAAATACAAGTAATTGGTGGTAAAGTCAGTGGTGATGGGTTTCACACTTTATAATAACTCCTCCTTTTAACTCATTAGTTAATGAAGCTGATCTCACAAAATAGTGAGTCTGTATTAATGTATAAAAACTGTCGTTTATATTTGTAGACTGAATCCTAAGCTATCAGTTAAAGACGATTATGTGGAAATAATTTAAAAGGTCCAAAGACTCTGACGTGGTTTACCTCAGATGCTCTGTGACCGTAAATGGAGTGGGGTAACATTGTGCTTGTGGCCCCAAAAAGTCTTGAGCCAGCTGTATCAACAACCCAGACAGGCATAGGCAGATAGATTATCTCTTTGTAAATGTCACATTTTCCATATCAAGTCACGCACACTGCACAAAGCAGAGAACCCCCTCCCCCTTACAGACAGACGGGGGGGTGAGCTCATCTCTCTGCTGCCACTGGGAATAAATACTTCCAGCAGGATGACCGCTTTCCATGGCAATAGAGATGGCTCATTTTGTTTGCTGGGGAGGTATCCCCCAAGATGGTTTCACATTTATGCTGAAAACGTGAAAAATAATAAATAAATAATGTAGTGGTGTAAACAGGCAGTGCTGGCCAAGCACGTAAATGGGTGCAGAAGTATGTACCAACTTCCTTCGCATGGAGCCAAGAAACGAAAGTGAGCCTCTAGCCAGAAAAAAATGAACTGTAAAACAACAGGCTTCCTGAGCCAACAATCAACTCTCTACGTTAATTATTAATCTGAATTTTAGGCCAAGTAGCCACACAAAGGTGGCTTGCATTACACATATTCACCAGTGACAAGAGTACAGACCATTTTTCACCAGTCAGATCCTCTTACGACTCACTAAAATCTGGTTTTTGGTGGCAATGGACAAGAAAACAGACACTTGACCCTGTTAAGACGGATTCACAACAGCTACTATACTTGGGTAGAACAGAGTGAGCTGCATAATGTTTTGAATACACTGTTAGGATTTCAACAGGGTCTGGACTCGAGTGGAAACAGGACTCAGAGTAGCGGCTGACAACATTGTTTATTGGCAACTGTAGCAAAAAATTATTAACCGGCAAAACACGCAGGACTGGATGTGGCTGCAGCTGAGTTTCTTCAGGGCACATGGCAAACTAAAATGGGAACAAAAATCGCTGGAACCTCCACGTTAACTTTGTGAGAGTAGCACAAACAGAAAATCACTACAAAACTGTAGGAACACTGCAAAAAGGGCAGGGAACAAAAAAACACTTGACATGCTAGGTGTGAAAACCAACCAGGAACAAAAATCACTAGAAACTCTAGGAGGTAAAACAAACCAAATTCACTAGACAAAACTAGGGTGTCAAATAGGAACAAAGGAACACAGGGCATAAGACAGCAAACTCTAGGGATGGGCGTAAACGAAACGTTCTGGCAAAGAGGAAGTGGACAGCCAGGCCTATATACTGCTGCCACTGATGATGATAACCTGCATCTGGTGCCAATCAGCCAAACCTGACTCAGCTGCGCCGTGCCAGTCCTGGAAAGAAAAAGCAAAAAGAATGGACGCCACAGGAAGTGGAACTAAAAAACAACAACAAAATAAAAGCATCTCCAGGAAATGTTACATACACACAGTCACCACTTAGATCTTCTCACACTGAGCTCTGACAATTTTACAATAGCATTTACATACATAACACATAACCTTCACACAGGTTTCAGTGTGCAAATAACATAATGTAATAGCTTGGTTCTCTATATTGAACATCAGCCAAATGTATTAAATGCATGCATTTCAGCCACAATACAATACAATACAATACAATACATTTCAGCCAGTAAAGAGCATTAAAAAACTTTTTCTTGAATTAATGAAATAATGTTTCATCAAAGAAAAGGCAACCAAGACTATAAATCTGACCAGGCACTTAATGCTAACTGACAGCTTTTGATACACAATATGACATCTTCTGTTCAGTCCGTGCTTGAAAAAAATATTGTTTTTGTTCCAATTTCCATCCTTTGGCCTACAGTCACATACAATCTTGACATATTCCAAATTAATATTAGAAACTTAGTTTGAGATGAAAGAGGAAGGAGGCAATATTGAAGTTGTCACAAATGTTAAAGAGCATTTTTACATTAAATAAAAGGGATGTGTTATAACAGTCTAAAGATAAAAATATACAGAAAACAAAGCGCACTGGCAGCAACGTGGAGCTGTGAAGCGCATTGCAGCAGCAGATTATCTGTCCTGAGGCGAAACATCCTGTCATTTGTCTGCTTATGATATCTGCAAAGATTCATACCTGTCTGCGTGTCACAAAGTTGTGTGTCAGCATTCCCACCTTCAATTTCCTCAGAGCTGCATATGAGCTCTGTAGATCTGAGTCTCCACTGAGCAGATAATTTACACATTCATACCTGTTTGTTATTTTGAAGCACTGATCTGAGAGACAGAACTGTGCAGGAAATTAAGAACTTCTGCTGTCTCGTGTTTTTCTTTGTTTTTGTGATTTATGGAGGCCCAGGGGGGACAAAATGTAACAGTTTCATTATTTGCCTTACAAACACCAAAAATGGGTGAAATCTTGAATCTAAAAATATACACACGCTGAACCCTAACCCTAGAACAATACTGAAGACATCAGAACTATGAACATAGAAAAAAAATTAAATTGTGTCATAACAAGTGTTACATTTTAGCTTCATTAAAGCTGCCACCACGTTTCACAATATTGGTATTATACTAACATGCTTCATGAGGTAGCCACCTGGAGTGCTCTTCACTGAACAGGTGTGTCTTGTCAGGAGTCAACTAATGAAGTTCCTTGCCTCCTGAATGCATTTGACACCATCAGTTGTGTTGTGTGTGTGATGGTAGTGTTGGTATGGTAAACATCCATATTGGACAATTACTAATGTATCATATGTCAAGAACTGCTCGACTTAGTGAAGCAATGAAGCTTTTATTTTTAACAGTCCAGTGCACGGGGCAAATGTATTTAGTGTGTGTCCATATCACTTTTGGTATTTAAACAGCATAAAAGACAATCAGGCTTATGGAAATCCAGCCAAATCAAGTCAAATCCAGCCTTCACTGAAGAGGGAACAGGTTGAATTAGGTTTTCTTTTTTTACCGATACCACAACTGCTCATGTCAAGGGCATAAACCACCTTGGTGCCATCTCTGGTGAGCTAAAATTCTGTCAGGGGAAAAGATAAACCAGCGATATTACAAGACTGAAAAATAAAAACCAAACTCATTACTTCTCCACAAATTTTAAAAGCCTTTCCATGCCGTGGTGCAGCAGTAATTATATATGTCATCCAAACTCCTTTACAACACACACAACTGATGATGGCCTATAGAAGTCATGCTGTTTTACCTTAATCTGTCAGCCCATCAGTATTGGGAATGTAACCTGTCTATTTGTCATGCATCGCATCAAAACATTAGTCTAATTCCCATAATTTCCTTCGACTGGTGGTTGAGGTCAGAGTGTATTATTTTGTGGGGAATTAGAATTTAGTAGCAGAGATAGTCCGTGTTCATATGATCATTATTGTAGTTTTCTCAGTTAACCCCACCTCCCCATATCGTGAATCATCTGCCAGCCAGTCCTGTCTGAGGGAGAGGGAATAAGAGAGGGTGGGAGAGGAAACTCACTGCACTCACATGATGGAAGACCAAAATGAAAATGCTGAGAGAAATGCATGAACACACAGCCGAGGAAATGAGATGGTTACAAGCGCAAACACAGACACAACACACACAAACATTGACAAAACACACAACCGGCAAACAAGCACACAGAAAATAGCTGAATAATTCTTTCCTTGTTGGACCAAAAAAAAAAAAGAAAAAATCATTTTACTTTAATTATCATTGTAGACAGACTTTATAAACCAGTTAGAGATAATGTAAAATAATTTAGAGTAATGACACTTTTTGACATAAATATATTTTGCAGCCAGTAATCCATGACGGCCACAGTGAGGCTGCAAATGTGAATTGGTCCAGTGTTTTCTTCATATTCTTTATTTGTGTTATAGATTTAATTTTAAATTGGTAAAACTGACTTTTCTGCCCTTCATTCTCCACCCAATACTCCACAATGACAAAGTGAAAGCATGTTTTTTAAAGTCTTTTGCAAACATATTGAAAACTCTTCACTGCAGCACCACGCAGTATGGTCAGGTGCATCCTGGCTGCTTTAACTATCCTCGATGTGTGTCTGAAACTTGAATTCAACCCTGGTAACATTTATTGATTTACAGTTTATAAAGGCAAACATATGTATCTGTATATGTATATCTGTATATTTCAGGACAAATACTGAGCCATGAAGTGGCATAGATCAGGCAAGGAAATTAAAGTTCATTAGCCTTCATACTCTAGTAAAGGAAAACGTTTGGAGCCAGTGGGACTCTTTCTGGAGTGGGATTTTTGCCAAAATGAGTCAACAAGCAAAAGGGGCATTGGTCAAAGAGGTGAAGAGCTCCAATATTCACTCACATAGATCTTAGGACCTTTGCAGAGATAGAAGAATCTAGCGGATCTCAGTAGTTCTATATCAAGCTGGAATTAATGGTAAGCCTCTCTACCATAGGCAGAAACCACTTGGAGAAAGGGACTGCTCATCACCTCCAGCTGAGTACAGCAGCTTGGCAGAAAAAAAAGAGTCTTAACTGATGCTAGTTCTAGCTACAGCCAACATTGTGATTTCATTTTACACCAAGTGTCTTACATTGTGCACCACGTTAATACTCGCCAAGTGGTGATTGTTGCTGGCCAATGCATTTTATCTTCTACCATCAAACAGAGAAGGGTGATTACTGATAAAGAATATAGAAAAGATAGAGAAACAATCTGAGTAAAAACAAACAAACAAAAAAAAAAAAACAGACAAAAAAGAAAGAAGACCCGGGCCGAGTGTGGAGAGAACTTTTCATTGGTCCTTTTTTTCTTCTATGTAAGCCATATAAGCCAAAAAAAAAAGAACGCTTGAGATTGTTATTTATAATAATAATGATACTGATAATACTAATGATAATAATACTACAACAACAACTAATAAAAATAATAATAACAATAATACCTGCCATTGGGGGTCGAAATGACCCGGCCAGAGTGTTCAGGTGACGTTAATTAATTATTATTATTATAATTGTCTTAATACTTGAGATTAATTTGGGACTTTTGGTTTTTAATACATTTACGAATATCTCTTGAACCATAATCTTGTTGTAAGTATGTGGCATTGACTGTAGGATGGTGGAGCCTATCAAAGTAACTTTTATCAGCAGTTTATTTTTATTTAGCAGTTTGTGTTCATCAGGTTGAGTGAAGAAATACAGTATGTTGCCCTTTCTGTGTGTGTGTCAGTCAGTCCATTTAGTGGACTGATATTATGCACAGTGTCTTATGGACAGACCTCCATGAGATGTTCTGATATTCTCTCCAAAATAGAAGAATATTCCAGTTTTGCCTCGTTAACTCTCATGTAGTGCCACTCTCCAAAATAAATGCCATAAATGTATTCATCATATATGTTTTATGTATGTACCAAGGTATTTCCTACACTGATTCTCTGCAGATTGGTATTTATATACTTTATACTTTATACTCCTGCTATGAGCAGTCTAAGATTCTCAGAGGCCTTGTCAGTGTGTGGGGGTTGAGTTGGTAGCAGCAGGAAAGACCCCCAGAGATATATGATGCATGGTCAATGTAACATTATAACCATACACATGCTGGTATTACTGTTTACTTGCTTGACATGATGACATGAACACAGCAACAATATATCCCATAATTAAGGCGGCATACTCACACACACACACACACACACACACATACACACACACCTCATACCCCTCTGGATTAACACTTTTGATTTTATTGACCCTACAACCTTTCTTCTAGCACCACCCACAGGACAAACTTTATTTATTTTTTTTACCCCTGCTGGTATGAACTAAATCCTCTGTTTGATGTGTTGTCCAACACTTTGAAAATGAGCATGGCAGCTTCTTTGTGCTGCAAGCAACGCCCGTTAGTTTTGTTTCTGGTGTAGTAACTTCTTTTTTTCATACATTAATGCAAGCTGGAAGCAGAGACACAGCCACTGCTCATTGTGCTGGCATGCAAAGACTGCACGGGGCCGGGATGTATTAAAACAAATGTGCTTTGTGACCAAGGCTCCCTCAGTTCAAGCTGTCTGGTTGTATGTGCTATCTCTCTGTGGCACAGAGGAGGCTGATGAGTTCAGCAGCACATCTGGAGCAGGCCGATGGGAGATGAGGTTTTAATTATGAAACACAGTCTCAACTGAAGGAAAGGAGGACACCGCTCAATTGTCCAGAGGAAATATCTGGGTGGGTGCTGCCATCCTCATTCTGCATTGTATCCGCACACACACATACACACACACATGACCACATAAGACCAAAAATATGCAGTTTTTTTCCCCCTTTCTCATTTATTTTTAAACACTGCAGCAATGCAAAGGATTTCTTTATTTCTCACATTATCATTTTGCAACTTTGCCTTTTTGTACCAGTGTGTCTACATGTATGTACACTGTTCATTCATAAAAAAATAATGACGCTTGTTAATCTCTCTTTCTTTTTCTTTCTTTTTTTTTTTGTTAAAAGACAAGGTCAAAGTCAAGTATATGTTGTCTGACAAAATCACCAAATGCATAAATTAAAGACTAAGACTACGAATAAAATAAATAAATAAATGAAAACAATCACTCACAGAGAAAGTTAGAAGAGACAGACGATTTATTATTTTAGGGAGAGAGAGAGAGAGAAAGAGAGAGAGAGAGAGAGAGAGAGAGAGAAAGAGAGAGGTCACCAGGGCAAGGACGATGTGTTCACCAGCAGTGCGCTCACCCTGCAGACCATACTGTGAGACGGCCTCTGTCTCAGATCCATGGTTTAGCTTTTATTTATGTCCACAGACTGAATTCTAGGTCTTTATGTCTAACCCCCTCTGTTTGTCTTGTGTATACTGGACCAGCTGGTCTGACAAATCCACACCTCCCATGAGCATGTTGTGTCCCATCACTACTGAGGGGCATGTAGAGGACTAACACCCTGGAATTCACTTATCCAGCCTGATCATGGCCATGTAGATGCATCCACCCATCTGTACCCTGCTCCTCAGGTTGTGTGAAAATATGTTTGACTATTTTGAGTTTATATTTTAGATAATGAAAATTCTTAACTGCTTCTAATCTTACTTTAGCTTATGGGTAGTTACTTGACTTTTCAGGCTGCAATATGCATGACAATCTGCTGTGGAGAAGTTTTAGCTGCTGCAGCTGCTGTAGCTGCTTTATGACAGGAGTTTTAGCCAGAAGGAGATATGATGAGCTGTGCTTGTGCAGAGCTGGCGGTGTTAAAGTAATTCACTTACTCATCACAAACATCCTCAGTGGGATCTAGTTGAAGCTCAAAATGGCGATGCTCTCCCTCGCTATAGCTCAGTGGAGTTCATTATGTCCGCAAAATGCAATAGTTGGGTTTTCTTATGTATCAGACAAGAAGAGGTTGTTCTTTCCATACCTTGACATGTTTCGACAGGTACTTCCATCTTCTTCAGACACATCACTCGTCAAATTTGACAGGGTGATCACACCTACATAATGTCAGCTGATAGGACATCACACAACACCTTGTGACGCTTCCGAAGAAGATGGAAAAATCTGTCGACACTTCAAGGTATGGACTGTTCAAGGTTTTCTATGCCTCTAAGCCAGTGACAGTCATAAAAAAGTGCATACTTATGGTGGTCAAAGGTCAAAGAAAAAAATCCACACCCCTATGAAATAATGAAATAGCTACAGAGACCAAAAGCTTTTTATCTATCAAGGTATATGAACCTGTTATTTCTGCTGTACATATGAGCAGAGTCTATTGGGATTCGCTGACTGCAGAAGTGCAGGTTTTGGCACTTTGAGGTTTGCTTCATTTTTCAGCCTTGAGGATGACACTTGGATGAAACATAGGATGAGGACTACCTCATTCGCTTTATTTTGGAAGTGATAGTGTGCCATGTAGTGTACTTGCAAAATTCACATGAACCTGATGAGTGCACAGTGTCACTAGTTGTGAGGTGTGTTTTAGGCCCTTAAAATCTCAATACATCTTTATTAAGGGGAATACTATTAACGATAAAAATAATAATGAGCAGGGCAGTTAAAAGGCCCTGTGGTTTTACTACATTGCACATCTGCGACAATTCAGTATGAAAATTTGTTCTCAGATGGGATGAAAAAAGAAAGCACAGCTTATTGTCACCATCTTACACTGACCCTGACTCTTGTGTGTAAGGATACTGGGTGATAATCAAAGGAAAACATTAACATAACTTCAGGCTCTTAATAAAAAAAAAAAAAAAACACTGGAGCTTCTTCAGAATCATTGTGAAAAACCAACCTTTAAATGTTAAGGGCTGTATAATAATCAGGGTGTCATCAAACATGAATGTGAGCACTCGATCAGATGTTAATTATGAAATGCACAGCTCATACTTGACAGCTACATAAGTAAAAGGGGGGAAAAACAAAACATGCAATGAATTCACAGGTGCTGCTTATTTTAAGGAACAGGTTCCTTAAAAAGTCTGAATCTGCCAAGACTGAGCTGAGCTCTGATGAGATCTGTGAGTTATTGATTACAAAGAAGAAAGAACAAAGTAGTGTCTATAATGCACTGCGTATGAAATATGAACAAGTTAAAAAGTCAAACATCAAAGGCAGACAAGATACACAAGAAGAAATAATTCCCCAAAGTGAACTATCAAATGGGAAATAAATGCGTATGTGTAGTGGAAAAATAATGGCTAGATTAAGTTTTAATTGCTGTAGTTACCTGAAGCTGCTAAATTTTTTACCTTATTTTGGTTGAACAAAATAATAATACAAAAAGCATATCTAATGTATCTTTTTTTTGGTCCAGGAGGATTGACTTAAAGATGTATAAACCCAAAGGTAAGTTCTTTTTGACTACTCTGCTGGGTGTGTTTGGTTTCAGAAGTTGGGGATGATGGGTTCCGAAAAAAAGTGACAATCCGCTGGGTCTGAACTGCAGTCCAAAATCTGGATCACAATGATCATCCTGTTTCTCTCCTTGATTTTATTGTGAAAGTCCTGACCGGGTACGATTCCTATCGCATCTTCCTGGATGTTTGGATGTTTTGTGCATTTGTTTGGGCAGCACTGTTATTTATTAAAATGTTGTCTCTCATCATCCAGGTGGACTGTAACTCCACCATCTTCTGCTCAGGTACATGCCTGTGCAGTTAAAGTTGCTAACTGCACTTTGCAGGCTTGCTGTTAAATAACTGACAGGGTCTGGTTAGCAGTGACTGAGCTCATTAAGTCAAATATATTGTTTTTACTGACATGATATGTACAAATCATCTGAAAAGTAGATCATATGTCAAAGTAGGATCATCAACCATATAAGATTGTCAGACCCCCGCTAATATTAACAGCATACATTTAAAGAGCTGTGCTAGTTTTTTGTATTATTAATGGCGATCTCATCCCGATTGAGACATCAGAATTACTTTATTTATCCTTAAGTTGTAGCTATGGGAGTGTTTGACAAGTCTGGGCAAAGACCCTTTGTGACGTTAGAGAGCTGACATCAGAGCCATCTAAAGCTGGGCCTTGAGACTTCAAAGTTAAAATTTTCAACACAAAGCTGACATTGCAAGTGGGCATATCGAGCATGTGGTATGTGGAAATCATTCAGGCATGGACGATCTAATAAAAGATGATATGGACTTCAAACGTGCAGGATTTTTGAAGCATGAAACATTATCAAGGACTAAAACACCAAATACCTCAGCTGCTTTAATGGATTCAAAGACCTTAGGAACCTAAAAATAATTTGATTTGCCAAACATAAATTTAATCTTAAGAACACTCTCCTTAGCCGTGTTAACTTTGATTGATGTTCAATTCTAGTGTCTTTTGGAAAGACAAATCTAATGTAAAATTAGAAACGCTGACATTAAATTACTCATTACTTATTGGTCAAAACTTTCATAGTCTTTTAATGTAATAATATCTGCTTCATTTTTTTTTCTATTCTCTTTTTTAACACAGGAGAGTAAGTAAGTGGAATAGTGTCTGCAGAGCTTCCAGTCAGGATACATCTGTAACAGTTCAATGGTTTCTGGACCCAAATGCAGACACAGAAAGGCAGTGAAGGAGCTTTGATAGAAAAAGAAAAAAAAAAAGAATGTCCAAGACCTACACAAATGCAGGAGTCTTAACACAGGTGATCCAAACACAGGAACAGGAACAACAATAAAAAAAAAAATCCAACCGCAGATGTTGCTGGGAAACACAAGAGGGAATACAGGGCACACAACAGGTAATTCTAGCAGGAACAAAACAGGCGCCTTGTGATCTGCTCCTGTGCTGGCCTTTGCGGGGCCTGCCGTCTAGTGTAAGTGGGCTGCGACAGCTCTGTGGGGGCTTTGATATCCGCCTGACTCCCGACTGGCCAACAAACAAAGCCCCCCAGGCCAGATATGAGTATAAACACACCAGAGAATAAGAAAAAAAAGGTCAAGGCTCAGCATTACCTGCAGCTCAGCAAAGCCAATGACCTGATTTTGTTTGTGTGGTTGCTAGCATTCAAACACCAGTGATCCATGCACGAGACAGAGAATCATGGGGGGTTTGGTTGAGGGAAAGGGGACCTTCAGTGCACATAGGGGGATGGGAGGGATGTCTGTGGTTGTCTTTGTCAGTGTAATGTGTTCTGAGGAGGAAAAAGAGAACAAAGAGTGGAGGATGGAGACTGGGAAGATTCCATTACAAAACATTTTTTAACATCACCCCAAAATTGTGCTTTCAAAAATACAACACTGATTTGTTTGTGCCAGTATTATATTGCCACAATGCCAATGTACAGATGTATAAAAGTAATTCTCTTATTTATTTTTTTCCCCCACTTTGACTGAAACAGAGCTGCAGGGGGCAGAAATTAAAGAAAATTGAAAAGTTTTGTTCTTCAAAGCCTCAGACACAGCCCACAGACATGGAACTAATGATGAATAAAACAACATAAAGTAAAAGCAGAGGAAAAAAAGGGAATGGAAAAAAAGGGCAGAGGGATGGTAAAGACAGAAGGAAACTGGTCATTTTACTCAAAAACTTAACTGTAACATCATATGGTGGTGGTAACATCACTGAGGGAGTCTCTTATAGTAGTTCCTATAGATATCCACATCACATTGATCCACATCATATGAGCAACATTAAACATCATTGACACTTTCCACTATAGTTGTCTGTGTAGCTGAGATAAAAAAAAAACAACATATTTTTTATCTATTGTAGCAGCTGCATGTGGAGACAGTAGCACTTCACTGATGTTTTTTGTCGATAATACATCAGAAATTCATTTGTATTAAAAAGAAATACCACATTCCTGCAACCTGCAAACTATCTCTCTGTAGAGAGACAGAATTGCAGCAGCAGAGACACACCTGGTGTAAGCACACTTGTGTTTCTCCGCAGCAGCTCACCAGCGTCTGCTGTCACGCTCATATGACGCATTCACTGTGTTCCTGTCCAAAGACATGCGTTTGAAAAAATTCTGGTTGCCAGATGATTCGGATAAACAACTTCAAAGCTGTTGTCTTAGAGGAAAATCAGGTTTTATAATTACATGGCTTTTTTACTTTTACTGACTTTACATATTAGAGGATTGTCAAAGTAATGGGTTTTTATTATTATCAGCTGGACTAAGAATGGTACATTGGTTTGATCTGATTGACAGTATTCAAGATGGAAAAAAAAAAAAACTCCCCCACAAGCCCTGACATTCGTTGTGTTTCCATCATGGTGTTGTGATAGACACTTCAGGGGTTCTTAAAAAAATGCAGCTGTCTCAGTAATCTTTGCCTGAGCGTCTGGTAATGTGTGTCATGAAATCGCTGGATAACGAGGGACAGCATTGTGTCTTGGCTAATTGCAACCCTTTTCCCACCCGCCACTCACAACCGCAGAACAGAGATAGAAAATGCTGCTAATTATAAATTTTAATAGGATTACTAGATGTGTGTAATCAGCTTTTGGTCTAATGAATTTTGTGAGAAGATACCTAATCAAAGAATGTGTTTATTTTGCTTGGGATATTTGCATGGCAGTATCAGACCGGTGCTCTGTCACTGGTGCCCAGTGTGCTTCATCTCAGAGGGAATTAGGCCAGTAAGCATGTTGTAGATTGATATGGCTTGTAATCCATCTTTCCCGGTGAAATATTCTGCAGCGCAAGGCGGGAGCACTTCTCGATTGCACAGTGTGGAATACATTCTCCTTTCATTCAGTGGCATTTCAACAGGAGCATAAAGACGAGTTCATGCAGCAATCGTTTTCCATCTGTTTATAGGCTACCTTACAGATGAGAGAGAGAGAGAGAGAGAGAGAGAACAGTAGCAGATCTGATGTGTGTTTACATCATTGGAGGGGCTGTTACACAGTCAAGCATGCTTCTTGGTTCTATTCATTTATTAACAGTGCTGTCTCATCAGCTCTCTGTATTTTCTCTGATTAAAAAGGTATTAATTGACAGACAAATCCTTATTAGACTTACTCTAGACACAGAGTCCCTTGTTTGATTATTGCCTGTTCAGTTGAAAAATGCAGCTCTACAAATAATGAAGGAATTATACGCTTTAGCTGGACTGAACAGTTGGTGTACCTCTATGATGTGGACTGTCCAGGACTGACTGTCCATCATATTTCCACCATTGCTCGGCCAAATGACACGTCACTCAGTTAGAAAGACTTGGTTATAAATCTAGTCCATGACCAGGCCATCAATGAAGCAGGGGCTTTGGACTACACTTGTTTTTTTTTTTGTATGGGTAGTCCACTGAGCAGAAACTGCAAGGAAGAGGAAGAACATTTCAAATACACAGCAAATTAACTATTTTCATGACATCTACCATTATTACTAAAGGAGGCAGAGAAAAACTAGACAAAAAATAGGAAGGGCACAAGGTCATATACATAATAGAAAGGTATATACAAAGGTATATATAATGGAAACTGGCCCATGAAGGCTGAGAAGAATCTGCTCATTGGATGTCTGGTTGAAGTCCCCTAAAGGATATACATACATCACACATGTATGCATACACAGTATAGATACTGGCAACTAGTGAAGGAAAGACATGCAGGCTGTCTGTCATACAAGTTGTGCATAAGAGAAGTAGGTCTTCAAGACTTCTCAATAGAAGGTGTAAAATGAAAATAAATAAAATCTGAAGTCAATGACAGTCACAGTCCTACTGCTGAGGTCTGCTGCTCTTTACACCAAACTCATCTGACTTTGCTGATTCAATTGAATTTCTGGGGACAGAAGAGTAACGAACAGTAACATTACATAACTTATTAACACACATTAAAAGAAAGCTCAAAATCTATGTCTTCACCTCAGCCTTTAAATAGCTGTGAATAATTGCACTTTGCTGTGCCGCTCTGCACTGCTCAGCACTTCTTCTAAATGCCTTCTACAATTGCTGATGCCAAACCATTTTATGCTTGCTATGTAATCACTTATTTTTTTTGTAATGATGTATTATTTTATTCATTTTGTCATTATTTCATCACACATTACATGACTTTGTCTTTCATGTGAAAAATTATGAGTCTGGATAAAAAACTTTTTTTTTTTTTTTTTTTTTTTTTTTTTAATATACTACAGAATCCTGCAATTCCTACCTCTCATGGTTTCCATAATTCACTGTATTCAAAAAAGTTAGATACTGGTATATATTACAAAATTGTTGTAGTGCTGCTGTTTTCAGAGGTTTACTATCTACTGCCATTTCAAACAGAATCATTCCCTCCTCTATCAAGTAGGTCATACATGCTATCTCACTACTGACACCATGCCCCCTCACTAAGCACCACAGCTCCAACATGCTGGATGTTTAAATGGAGAGAGACATATTTTAGTCTTTCTTTGTTTCAGTTCTCTTTGAGTCAAAATAAGGTCAGAGTTTAGTCCCAGCTCAGGTTTGTCTGCATAAATCATAACACATCTGTCTGAAAGAATCTGAAGGAAACATTTGCTGCAGGAGACACAATGCACACAGACACGACGTGCTGTGTGGCTTCCCCAGACTCTATGTCAAGCTCCTACAATACAATGTGACAATCACAGTATTTAAAGAAATTTAATTTAAAAAAAGTTACCATATGGCCTTTGAATGGAGGTGTATAGCAGAGCAGAGAGAGAAATCTCCCTGGTCCAAAGTTAATCTCAGAGTTGGGGAGCTGTGTGAGGTGAGAGCAGCACTTGAGAAGTTAAGCACAAAGCCAAGAAATGATTATCATTCTGGAAACAGAATAAGCACATTATTCAAACAAATCAGTGATGGAAATCATGCAAATTAATTCATTTTTTTCTCTGCTTGGGCTGGTTGAAAACAATGATTAATAGACAAATGTTTTTTTTTTTCTTTCTGTTTTCCTGGCACAATGAGAAAAGATATGCAAGAGGATTCATGCCCTCCTCCACCCTCTGCTCTATGTGGTACCTATTTAACAGTAAACTAAACATCTCCATGATGTTGGGATATGAAAACGTGGTGATCAACCTGAAAGCAAACAATCCTGTAGAATAACAGGCCTGGCTAACCTTCATCCACCGTTGTTACTGTCTATCTTTCATATGTAGGCCTATATGTCAGACAGCTGCTTATATGGCCTTTACATCAAGGGCAGGTTCTCTTCAGCAAAGACAGCATCTGTTGCCAAGCAACAACAGGAGGCTTTAGGAAGTGCTCCACTGAGCACTGAATGTTCATGTCAAGTCAGAGAGAAACAATGAGACAGATATTGACTGTGAGAGGTGCAGACTGATTCCACTGCAGATCACTGTCAGGGACGTACATACAACGCAGCATGTTTTCTCTTTCCTTACCAATTCTGATTATGGAGAACATAGAGACGAGTTTATCTGAGCACTCCAGTGTTAATTAAGACTTGATGCCTTGGTATTGAAATCTGCATTAACCCTCTGAACTCTCTGCTACTGCTCAGTTTTCAGTTCCTTTATCTGCTTATAGATGCTTTAGTATGTATTCTGACCTCTTCAGTTTTTGCTGTGCCATTTTTCACACAATTCTTCATATAATAACTTATGATGACAAAATGAAGACTTACTTTTAACATTTTTTGAAAGTCAGAAACTAAAATTTGAATCTTTATTTAGCACTTTGTTGATGCTCTTTGGCAGCAAGTGCAGCTTTTCATCTTCTTAGTTACATCTATAACTTTACACCTGGATTTTAGCAGCTCACAGATGATTCCCATCCAGTTTGATAGATCTGGAGTGGATCTGTCAAAATCAGAGCAACATAATTATGTCTTACTCACCACTCTGCAGCTTCAGGTTTACCAACTGTCAAAGAAATACTGTGTTCATTAATTATTTGTATTTATATATGTTTCACAGAACGAGCCTTCCAGCATCTCGAAGGCTCAGCGATGCTTTGTTGAATAAAGGTTGAATCACAGTATTTCCTGCTTCTCTCCTTTTGCCCACACCGTGCACATCCACAGGTGAATTTGAGTCTCACTGCTGCTTGGAAATTTTGCTACACACCGTGCTTCAGCTATTGCGGGAGTCAGGAGCTTCCTATCATGAGTCCACGATGGCTTTCACTAGCTATTATAGTCAGAACATAAGCATATTCATTGGCAGCCATGAGCTGCCACTTCTGAGTGGGCCTTTACTTTTTGGTCAGAGGGGTGACGATCACTGTCTGTACTAGTGCTAGGCTCTGCAATCTGTCTACATCACGGATGCCTTTGATAACTCCTGATAACAACAGGAGAATGGCTAGACTGGTTCAAGCTGATAGAAAGGCAACAGAAAGTCATATAAGCACTTGTTACAACCGAGATGTACAGAAGAGCATCTCTGAACATGCAACATGCTGAACTTTGAAGCAGATGGCTACAGCAGCAGAAGACCACAATGGGTGCCAGTCCTGTCAGCCACCAATGGGACACTGAGGCTACAATTCAAACGGGCTCAAAAACTGGACAATAGAAGATGAAAAAGTTGCCTGGTCTGCTGAGTCTTGATTTCTTCTACAACATTCAGATGGTGGGGCCAGAATTGGGTGTAAACAACATGACCCATCTGTTTTGTATCAAAGTTCAGGCTGATGGCGGTGGGATGGTGTGGGGGATATTTACACATTTTGCCCCTTAGTACTAACTGAGCATCGCAGAAATGCCACAGCCTTCCTGAATATTATTGCTGACCATGTCCATCCGTTTATGACCATAGTGTACCCATCTTCTGATGGCTACTTCTGTCAGGAAAGTGCACCATGCCACAAAGCTCAAATCATCTAGAACTGGTTGAACATAACAATGTTTGCAGTATGGCCTCCACAGTCACCAGACTTCATGGATCATGGATCATGTGCAGCTGAAAAATCTGCAATAGGTGTGGACCAAAACATCTGAGGAATATTTCCAGTGCCAATCTATGCCACGAAGAGTTAAGGCAGTTCTGAAGAGAAACGGGTCCAACCCAGTAAGAAGGTGTCCCTAATAAAGTCGCTGCTGATACAGTGTACACAGTATATTGATGAAGTGCATGATTTTTGACAGTGTGATGGCATTGCTGTGTTTTAGATAACTTGTAAAACCCCACACCTGCTATACTGATAACATCGGTGCATTCACAGTGACAGACCATTCAATTCACAGTGCAAGTAGCTGGACTGTGTCAAAATTTGGTTGTACTGATGGAATTTAGAATGTCCTTAGTGGGAATTTCAGTTGATATAATAATAATGCTTTGTGATTGGCCCAGATGGTGCACTCAAAATGGTCAGTTAATTGAGTGTAACAGTCGCCATCCTGGCAACTCTTAATGGTTTGTCTTTGTGGAATCTCCACCATCTGTAACTACTTTTGTAACCAAAGTCAAAGGCACCACATCTGGCTTAATTTCTGGAATGTGGAGGCCTTCATTAACTGAAGCTGAATAAAGAAAATGGAAGCATGAAAATATGGACAAAGACAGGTAAAAGGCCCAGCACGAAGGGCACAGCAATACAACACCAAAACAAAAACAGCCCCCTAAAAATATACCTTCAGTTCCTCAAGCAGCCTTCAAAGCCACATGAATTCCGGTTCTATATTTTATAAATGACCTCAGTGTTGAACATGATCAGTCTTGTTAACAACACAATGATTAGAGAGATGCAGCAGCAAACAAACCTGCGATATTGAATCAAGTGGATAAATGAAGCTGATGGTTTTCCTTTCATTCAGGCAGTCATCACAGCAGAGCCAGGTGAAAAAAGACATTATTGTGTGCCGCTGTTTCTCTCTTGGTGACAGCCTGCCATGGTGGAGAGATGAATCCATCTTATCAGACCATGTCCAAGATAGAGAGATGGTGTCAAATCTGGCAAACTCCTCCATTAACTGTTCCATGGTTGACATTTCGTTGTGAGAAACCATTATTCCCTCTACACAACAAATAATATGGGCTGAGCTCTCCACAATTACATTCTGGTACTGATATATTTTCAGTATCTACTGTATTTGCTTTAGGCAAATAAGCTGTAGAAGATCACCAATGTTTTTTTTGTTTGTTTTTTAAAATACAATTGGTCACATTTTGGTAGGAAACCGTATGAAAAAATAAAAGAAACCTGGGGGTGGGAGCCTATAAAATATACTATAAAATTATATGGTTTCCTGAGGGTGCAAATCTGCACAGCTGTCTGAGTGTTGCCTCTGACTGAGCTGTGTCAGGTTTGAGGCTGACTGCTGTCTGACACAGACTTGCACCTGTGGAACAAACCAGACACATCATCATTTCTGATGGTTTAGTCCTTGTCCACTTCTCTTGATGTGATCACAAACTGTTGAGCACCTTTGGTGTTTGTGTTGTGTCTGCCCCTCCATTGTTTTTTCCTGTCCCTCTGTTGTGGGTCAGTGCAGCTACATGTGGCCTCAAAGCTCTCGCTCAGGAACTTTTTATTTTTTGTAGCATTTTTATAAAAACTGAAGTTGCCCCCATATGAGAGCCTTTTGTTGTTTTCCATCTGGTTTTGCAGGAACATCTTGTCAAGGTCTGGCTTTTGCAAGTGCTCAAAGAAAAAATAAAACAGGCTCCTACTCCGCTGGACTGGCATTGCCACACCTGTCCTCGGATGAGCTCCCACATGAAAGAAATAACCCCAGTGGAAATGCTCAGTTAGCTCATTGCCAACAGACCAATATTCCAGCAGAGTGAATTAAAGTATTTCACGAGATAAAAATGGACATTCCTCTTTTGCACTGTTTAAAGTTTCTTTTCCGTTTCCTGTGGTCAGTTACTTTTAGACACTCTTCCATCTCTTTTTATCACACTGTGAGAGGAGACTTGCCATGGCTAGTATTTTGGGTCAATAAGATCTGCAGAGCCTTGTTTTGTTAGAATGAAAAGATGCTAAAAGTATTTGCTGTAATCAGTAGCAGAACATTTTATTTATATGGCTGACCTCATCCACATCAGAGGTTTGACGCAAGACAAAGCAACACTAAGATCATAGTGGCTCAACACATCCAGCTGGATAGGTCAATAGGTAATGCCACTGACCTTGGATTTGAAGGTGGACTGAATCCCAGTCAGGCCTATTTGGCCATATGGCTAATATATTGCCTGGAACAAGAGAAGAAAAAGAGTTTATTATTGGGCCTAACCACTTTCTTGTGACGTGTCTCTTGCAACATGGCTCTTCATGTGAGACAGCGGCCAAGCTGGTGGAAGACTGCTGCCATTGCTTGTCTCTGAAGGAAACCCCGGTGTAGGGTTCAACATATCCACCTAGATAGCTCAAAGTGTAAGGACATTGACTTTGGATTGAAAAGCTGTTTTAGGTTCAGTCATGGCTAGTATGTTGCAAGAGTGACAGTGAGGGCGAGAGAAGAAAAAGAAGAAGAAGAAGAAGAAGAAGACACTGCTTAAACTTAAATATCCTAACTGTAATCACATAAAGTTACCTGTGTGATTGTGCGCTCACATATGTGTATACCTGTGTGTGTGTGTGATCTTTTCTTAAACCTACCCAAATCCTCCAGCTGCCTATGAGGATAACCAGGATGGATAATGGATGAAGGAATGTTAGAGATCTTACATATGTTGTGAACCTGTGTACTTTGTACTGTTTGGTACAGTTTCTGACAATGATCTGGATTTCCCATTTTTTGTGTGTCCTAGGTGGAGGTATGCCCTGTGCTGACACTGCCATTCAAGTCCATATTTTGATCGCTGGCATGTTACCATGACCAATTTCATTACACCTAATGACCATGAGAGAGAATTTCCCTCCTTTTAAGACATCTGCGTGACTTACTATAATGGGGTTAAATGACACCTAAGCAATTACACAGCTCGCTCTTGGTGGGCTGTGAGGCCTGACCACAGCAGAGCAGGTTGACAGAGGAGGAGGAGGAGGAGGAAGGCTGGAGGCTGGAGATAATCACAGCACCGGGCAAACTGCCTCCTTTCTCCCATCTTTTTCCTCTCCAGTCTCCTACCTGAACTACTGAACCACCAGAGACACACACACACGCATGCACGTACACACACACAGAAAGAGAGAGAGAGAAAGTCATGGGTGAATTTGGATTTGGTCCCAGAAGACTCATCCACTCTCTCTCTCACCAGCTGTCTCTCCTGCATTAGCATTCCAAATGCTCTCTGACAGTTCCACAATTAAGAAGTAGAATGCTGCAATTAGTTCACTGCGTACAGAGATGACCCAATTAGTGTTTACTTTACACAGATTTTATCACCTTCAATTTGTAAATGCCATCAGCTTTTACAACTACAAAATAACAACTGATTTCACTCTGTTATTGAAAAGGCTCTCAGCATGTTGAAACTCCCACGGAGGACATGTCATGTTGTTGCATTGTTTGTTTGTTTTCCCCATAGGGATTAAAAAACCCAGTTTACAGGATAACAATAAGAACTCAAAAGAATCAATGCATACTTATAATATAGATACATAATATAGATTTATAGTACATCATTTCCTGACACCACCATCTATCTTTTTATCTATTTATTTTCACTTTTTATGAAGACATTCAACTTTATTTCTATCAGCTATGAGCTAGTAAAAGTAAATGACACAAGCACTGATGAGTTGTCTCCTGTTGCCACCTTGGCACCCAGACATTGGTGCATCACGAAACACACTTCTACCCACCTGTTAGTCAAAGAAGCCGTGCCATCAATACATAGGCCTTAATAAAAATGAGTATAGACAGTTTTTTAAAATCAGGCAGTAAACATATCTGCTGTTAAGTTGGATATTTTAAAACGGAGGAGGTATTTCTATTGGGAGCAACACTCCAGTGGTCGATAGAAGAACTATAACTTTTGATAATTGGGTGCTGGCTTCATTTTTCTGGCCCAAACACTGCCGCATGGATTATTTCCTCCCTGTTTTCTGCATTGACTTGACTTAGAAGAAAAAGATGAAAAGAAGAAAAGAGAAACAAAATTTATACATGAAGAAAACTTGATGGTTTCCTCAGTGTTGTGGCCATACTAACTTACTGTCTGTCTGGATCATCAGGTCTAATTTGTGGCCCTGGATCACTCTCCACACCTGGCTCTGTGGCTGTGTCCACCTGCTTTGTTCCCTCTGTGCCTCTCTCAGTCGCACTGCCTCGTAAGTTCCTGGTCAGCAGTCAAATCCTGTCACTGTGCTCGCGCCCACATTAATAACCTTCACACAGGTGTGTCCATTTTGTTGATGACTGTGGTCTAAGTCACAAGACAAACCGCACACAACACATTAGTATTTAACACAGTTGGTAAGTAACACTAAACAGCCCACAACAAACAAATGGAAATGATCATAATTATGTCCAAAAACAAAACTTAACAGGAGGCTCAGTGTAATGCATGCAGCTTAAAACAAGCAATTCAAAAAATGTTCTTGAAAAACATGAATAAAGGCAATAACAGATCACAGTTTTTAATGTAGTGTCACATGTTTTAGCAGAAGCGTCATCCCATCTGTGCTCAAGAAACCCTCTCATCATCCTGGCTCACTTTTGGTCCAGACACATCTTACTGAAGCAATATGATATAAATTTACAGGAGTCAAAAAATATATATGTTTCAATTGGCTGCTGGAGTCAGTTGGTGTTGCACCTCAGCCAATACAACCAAGTGATAAAAGTTTCTGTGTCTCTTTGTGGCTAATGGAAGGTGTAAGACACTCACTTCATTAATACAGGAAACAAAGGAAAAAAATGTTTTCACACAATGCAGAGTCCTGTTAGCTTGAAGATGTTTTCAGATGTTTTAGTTTCAAAATGTGATAATTTGTGACATTGTCTTTTGGAAGTTATAAGGAATGAGATGATGTGAAGAAGAAGTGATAGTTGAGGCTCAGTATCACAGAATGAATTGTGTTTCATAATTTATGACAATTTAAACCATTGAAATCAGAATGTGAACCCAGCCCACTGCACCTCAAATTATCATAATGTGAACCATGATTTTGTGGTATGGATATCTAATACATTTTTTTCCTATTAATCAAGAAGGACTATTGATTCTAAATCATTGATTGTTTTTCAGTTATTTTGAAACTTGCTGAGTTGTGCAATCCATCACACTCAACAGGGTTACTCTCTACAGGTTTTTACATATCATCACTTCTTAAAGCAGTTTAAATGTAGGTCAGGATAGGTGCGCCCCAGTGGCTTAGCTTGTTAGCCTCAGCCCTCACTGCAGGGGGGCAGGTTGAAATCCCTTTGCCCTGCACATCATCCTTTCTCTTCCACCCTAATTTCCTGCCACTCTCTCACTGTCCTTATCTCGTTCAAGACTAATGGGATACATCCTCAAAAAAAAAAAAAAAAAACAGCTTAGAAAAAGTAGATTGATTTCAAAGAGTGTGAAAATCAGCGTTGTATTATCACACAAGTCGAACCACTTAGTAAGTAAGAAAATTTTATTTATATAGTATTTTTCTCAGAGATAACGCATAATGTGCTTCACATGGATAAAATACACAATCAAAACAACAGAATTATAGCAAAATTACACAGAATAGATTACATGATATTAACATATTATACAATTACTAGAACGCACACCTAAACAGATACGTTTTTAACTGAGTTTTGAACATATCAACAGAAGAGGCGGTTCTCAGTTCAACTGGCAGTGCATTCCACCATTTAGGAGTGATAGACTCAAAGGCTCTATCACCCTTGTTTATTCATTTTGTGCAGCAGACAGTGAGTAAGTGGCGTAGAACAGGACAATGAAAAGAAAGAAGATCTGCAAAATATGCAGGTGCCTGACTATGGAGGGCTCTGTATGTGATAGATACATTTTTATACTGAATTCTGAATTTAAACGGGAGCACAAAAAAAAAAAAAAAAACGGGAGTGAAATGACTGAATCCATGACATCTGGACAGAAGCCTAGCGGCGGCGTTCTGGACTAATTGGAGACAGTCTATGGAAGTTTTATTGAGACAGGTGAAAAGAGAGTTGCAGTAGTTGAGATGTGAGGAGACAAAAGCATCATCTCTAGCTTGGGGTGGGATACTATGTGTCTCAGTTTGGAAATGTTTTTTTTAGCATTAGGCTACCCTGCCAGTTGATTGCCACTATGACAAACAACACACACAACAGTTGTGTACATTACAAGTCATGTCATTGGCATCTTTGAATTGTAAAATAGCAATGAATTATTCTTAAATCTGTTTGCTGCTTTTAATCAGTGATCTGAAAGTGTTTTTGTGTTCTATATTGTCTCCTGTAAAGCACTTTGTGACATTTGAATAGTGCTAATAAACATATTATTATTAGTATTATGCCTGAGTGTACACTCGCTTTCATTGATAGATTTTATGAGAGTCTCCGATCATGACTGTATTCTTTTTGTCTCCTGCATCCAGGCAACTTCTCCAATTGAAAAGTGAAGAGTTTGTTCTTACATTTTTAATAACCACTCTGCTTCAAAGTGTTATCTATTTTTCTCTGATTTATATAAGAGCCCCTCTCAACCTCAACAGACCAGACCAAGACTTTTGAGGGGGTCAAGACCGAACCAAGAACAAGACTGGGGGGGGGGGGATTCAAGACCAACCAATGTGAGACCATTGTTAAGACCATAACTGTATTCAGTACTATTATTCATAATAATCATGTGGATTGATATTTTCATTATTCCTCAGCTAAAAAAGAAACGATGATTTTATATAAAATCTATACAGAACACAGCACAGAACCTGCTGAAGTCTCCCACTTTTGACATTGATGTGACCAAGTTTTTCAGATGATTACACAAACATATACTTTTGTAGAACAATACAAATTATGTTACAGAATTAAATTACATAAATGAGTGAGTGACAGAAATATTTGTGGGGAAAAAATAAAAAACTGCATCTGTGGTCTTGACTGGTCTTGAGAAAACATCCAGCTCAACATCCAGAGTCCAGCTCGACTGAGGCCAAGACAAGACCTAGTAAAAATGTAGTCGATTCCAAGACAAGACTAAGACTTTAAAAATGTGGTGTCAAGACTGGTCTCGAGTGCCACAACACTACCTTTCAACATTAATGATCTGGTCGATAAAATGTGTTCTGTGGTGTTAAGATGCCATTGTACCTATTACAACCAGGTAAAAAGCAGTCACCAACATGTCCTCGTGGATAAATGGGACAACTGTAAACTGGACTGCAGCAGGGCTGAGAACAGACAGAAAAAAGACACTAAACACGCAATGTTCATTTTCTACACATGAACAAATTGTTGACTTTGCTTGATGAAAAAATCAAGGATGCAAAATCAGCTTACTTCTCAGACTTAATTACTACTAATAAACACAACCCCCTAGCTCGTTTAGCATAATCAATCAGCTTGTACAACATGTTCCTGCAGCTATCCCTGCCACCTCAAATGAAGATTGTGAACTGTATTTCTCACTTTATTACCAACAAGGTCAATAGAATCAGGTTCAACATCGTGTCCTTGCCCTCGTAGGTATATAATTCAAAATACAAACCAACCAGTCTTTAATCAGCATCCACATATCAGCAAATGGGGCCTCTACAAAGATGAGTTGAGCATATGCTCATTTGGCTTCAGGCCAGTCATTGTCCTAGGCTGGTAGAGAGGTGAGGACAATGCCCAATAGAGGACATGGGTGACACCATGGCTCATTTCCAGTATCACCCCCCTACCCACTCTCACTCTATTTGCATGTTTGCATGAAGGCTTCCCCACTTCAAGTGTCTTTTCAGACCAATTATCCCTAAGTGGGAGTGTGTTACAAAGCCGTCCAAAGAAGCAGGCTCCACACGAAGGAAAATAACTGTAGTGATATCAGTATCCGTACTGATTAACAATAACATTCTGTAAAGAGTAGCACCAAACACATGCAGCCACATCTGCGCTGTTGCTTCAAAATAGATTCTGATGACCTATGACACCGCAGTTAAAAGTGTGCAGCTTAGCCATGCAGAAACAGTAGGTACAGCATTTTATAAAGCACTTGATATATTTTTTATTAATCAGAATTCCTATTAATAAAAATTTGATTAAACATACTATTGTGAATGATGGAAACAGTACATGTGGTTGTTTTTTAAGCTGACTTCATTGTCTGTGTTGTATAATTAAAGAACTAAGGGTCTAATAAGATTAAGAGCAGCAAGTAAAAAAATGATCAGTAAAAAAAGTAAGACAAAGAAGTATGGGCATGAGATTGTGTTGTTCAATTAATAATTTTCCTTTTACCAGTTTTGCATATTTCTTTATAAAAAATATTTGAGGTATCAATGAATTTCCAGCTTTTATTGGAAAAAAGCAAGGGCATTCCAGTCCTTGTCTGTGTATATATACCCACCCCAGTAATAAGAAACCCATCCACAGCTGTGAATACTGAGTTTTAGTGTGTCAGGTTGGAGGTGTTGGATTGGAACTGGGCCAATATTTAGTCCACAAACCGGAGAAATGCAACAGAGAGTTGGTACAGAATCTCTGTAGAGAGAGAGAGAGAGCTAGAGTAAAACAAGAGAACTGAAATTGGTGATTATAAAGGACTGAAACGCCGTTCAATTCTTGTCAGTCCCTCCCTGATAGAAGAGAATCTGCAGGTGTCTATCTACTGGGTTGGACTTGTGATTTCTGAATGAATGCCCATTCTAACATACTAACGAGTTATGTGCATGTTTTGTCATGTTTTTTTCAAGGGAAAGCAGACGGTACCTTTCAAAATTCTGAGACACACAAAGACTATTGTGAGTCTTTGTGGGAAGCATTTTTAACCCATACAGCTGCTGGCAGACAGTCTCCTATACTTGGCGTTGGGTCTGTTTCTCTGTGGGTGCCATTGCATTGTTTTTATCTCTTCTCTGATCTGCAAGATGGAGTATAAATGGATGTCCCTGGCTGCCAATTCAAAGGGCAGACATTATCTCACAGAATGACATGGCTGGGGTGAAGGTATGGAAAGATGGTACACCACCACTGATACCACTGGTTCATCCTGGCAGGACTCTGAGGAGCCGCATGAGTGTGCCAAAGAATCCTCTAAAGTTCTGTTTGTTTGTTTTTTTAACATGTGATCTGTCATGTCAACAAAATAATGCTAAATCAGAACAATCTGATGTATTGAACACATAAACCTATCACAGGCAGACAGGTGTGCTGAGGGAAGGGAGCAGTTTAAATTGCCTCCTATTCTGTTGCCATCACTGTTTAGAAATGAGTGTACTAAACAACAAGCTGTAGATGGTGCAATGAAATCCTTGTTTGACTCGACCAGCCCAGAAAGTAGCTATTTTCTTTTTGATAATTTGCTGTGAAGTGGGCTGGTGTAGTAAATGGTGTGGAAGTAGGCAGTGTTATCGAGGTTGTGTTTCCGTCTACATTTGAAAATCTTGAGCAAATCATCACATGATACAGTTCGGGAACCTACGTCAGGGTTCTTCGCCAATTCTGTTGTCTTTGTGCTGATCCACATCCACAGAGTAAGAAGTATATACTTAAATAAATCGGGATGTGCGCAAATACTTTAAAGCCGAGTCGGTACTGAATGCATTGACGTTGTTTGTCATCACAAGTGACAAACAACGTCAATGCGTTCCACAGGAGTAATTTCATATCTTGCACCTTTTCTCAAGTGGCGCAACAGTTAAAGGACATCACGTAGTCAATGTATACCATCCCAAAATTAGGGTCTGTCTTGGTTGGTACTGGCAGTACAGGAAGTGTCATTTGTGAGCAGAGGTTTGAGCCCTTGTGAACTTGTTTTAATCCACTAGTTGTGTTGAGGGAGTAGATAAATGCTTAATTAGCATATTCTAGTTTGTTCAAGTTAAATTAAGTCATCCTCAATATAATGAATTTTGTTTATTTAAAGAGTTACTGTGTGGACATCCCCTCTTAATTCCAAAGTGAATGAGCAAAGCATAACAGTGAGTTTAGTGATGCATAGAGATGTCTGATCTTTTACTTTATGGACCCTGTGTCTTATTAACAACATATTTTACAGGTAATGGTGTAAATTGTCTTTCCATCGATATGGTGGTTGAAAGCCATAAAGTCCAAAGGATATGGTCCAATCAAACTCTCAGTGAGCTCCTATGCAGCTGCACTCCTTTCAACATTCTGACTTTATTCACTCACTCTCTACTGTCCTTCTTACCCATCAGAGGCTGGTGAATACGGCACCTTTTGATCTTTGACTTGACCCCTACTAAGCCATGAGTTCAGCTCAATCACTAGCCCACACTGTTTAACACCTTGGAACAGTAAATGGCTATTGATTATCACACTATGGCTTTGGTCGCATTCAAGCCAAATGCGAGAGAACCGCTGACTTCAACAACCCAGTGTCATGGGGTGAAAGAAAGTGTAAAAATGGAGATACAGTGTTCAGAGGAAGGGCTAGATTCTGTAGTTCCTACACCTACATCATTTCTACAGTCAGTCATCAGTATTTGGAAGCAGAGGAAAATGTTGTGATACTCATTAAATAACCAAGACTCATTTGGTCATAACTGCATCTGTATTTTCATTGATTTTTGCCTGTTCTAAGAATTTTTGGAAGTCAGTTTTGTGATACTACATCAGTGCTCTGTGTTATAGCCTTTGTCCACTGCTGGAACTGAATGAAACACAATCTAACATGTATCGATTGTCACAGATAGTGCTTGCTTCCACAGTTGTCGCTTTGGGGGCAAGTTAGTTTCAAACAGCATTGTAGTGCTGGGCTGACCACAACAAAGCAGTGCTTTAAACATAAAGACAACGTTTAAACGTTTGCCGGACAAACAGAGATGTCAGAGTCAACAGGATGCTAGTTTAAATCAGCCCTCTTAGCACAATACCTAGTGCCACTCGCCAAAATTAACCACTCACAAATCCAAACTTAACAGAACTGACATTGTGATTTCTTTTGAATGATAGTTGTAGCTCTGGTTTTCGTTGTCAAACCTCCCAAGGTTTCTGTCAGAAATAGTTTGGAGTTCAAATCCATGCTTGAGACCCATAAGTTTAACCTTCTGAACAAGGCTGCTGCGTTGAGGTGCTCCATCAAATCACTCTTATTCTATCACTCTTGCATGGAGGGTTATCCCCATCTTTATTCAAGAATGTACTCTTTCAGTTTGAGCGGATGGGTTCTTGATTTCATGTTCAGATTTTGTAATGCTTTTCTTTAAAACCCTGCCCTCACACTCAAGTGTCTCTGCTTGCATCCAAATTGGCTCTGCTCAAAGCTGTACGCCTGCACTCATATATACTGTTGCTTGCACAGAAATCCCAAGCCCCACGTTAAGGCCTTCATTTCTCCTTCAAGTAGATTCTGTGGATTTGCTTTGAACTCAACAGCTGATAGGTTGTTGCTTGCACAGATTTCCATTTCTCCAGTGCTTCTTGCATTCAGGCTGCCTGTGTGTGCCCAGGAAACATCTGCTCTCAGATTCCTTTTCATACTCTGAGATTTGTGCAGTAACCTTCCAACCATCAGTGCACCAAGCAGCTGTGGTATTTGCTGTGGGAGTTCACTGAATCACTACACAGACACAGATGAACTAACGTTGCTGTTTACTCTCCATATAATGCAGTAGAGATTCCCTAGTGACTTCCTGTTCTTTTTCACAGTAGCGGAGCCTCACTGAGTCACTGTGTCACAACATTAAGACCTGCATGTAACTGAGGACACAACAGTGTTGATTAATGAAATTATCACTGCCACCTTGTGGATGTGTTCTCTGCCTTCTTAGAGCAGCTCTGCTTATTTTTCTTTTGAAAATGACAACTGTAATATAGAGAAGCTCCCTGTACCTTTTTGCAGGAATATCAATGTATAGTAGCTTTGTGCCTATTGCATGGTGGCCTCCTGACAGGTGCTTGGGAGTGACAGTCTGGTAGTCACAGTCTTTTTTTGGCAGCTAAATGTACATCAGTGATGATAGTCTGTGAAGCCATAAAGAACACTGCATTTCAGTCAGACCAGATTTAACACATTCAAGAGCCTGTGTTGTTCATGTGAAGATATAATCAGTATCACATGACATCAGATCATGTAATGCCATTCTAGTAGCCTATGTGGTCCTATGTGAATGAAAAGAGTTTATTTCCTCATGATGGCCGGTTCTGCCACACTACTGCTGCTGCATACAGAGCTACCTCCCAGTGTCATGGCCACTCTTTGACTGAAGCTTGTGAGAGTGTGTTCAGCTCAGCTGCTTTGACTTGATGCACTGTAGGTCTGAGGGCAACTTCAATTACCTGTGTAGCTGGTGTTAATGGCAGCCACCCACAGCTCTAATCTCAAATCACTTTTCACAACACAAATTCCTTCAGTACACAAGTTTAACTTCAATCCCCACACATAAAAATACATCGTACATTCAGATGTGAGCATATGGACATATATCTCTTTTTTAATGTCATAGGAACAGCAGAATAGCAAAAAGGACAGAAAAGAGCTAAATAAGTAATAAACTAAATAATAAATAATAAACTCATCACCAGTTCAAATCCAGGAGTGGCATAAGTACCGCAACAATATGCCCCCGTGGTACTGTGTGCTCAGTGAAAAAGAGCAAAACGTATGTCAAAGTTGGAATATTTACAAGATTTTTGAGCTTCAGAAATATTTCCAAAAGAACAGAAAGAAAAGGAAACTCCAGTGGTGGGTTTTGATTATTTGACAAAACATGGTTCCTATCACAGAAGGGCACAAGGCTTGAATCCAAAAATGCATGACACACTCTGGTAAAGGTTCACAGAAGGTTTTATTGTACAAAAAAAGGGTGTACAAAAATTTGGCAAAGGTATCCAAAAAATGAGAGGCTAAACTGAGTCCAGCAAACAGCACTAAAAGCCCTAAAAGACTCACATAAAAAACACAAAGAGAAAACCATGGCAGGAATGCCTAACACAAAGAACAAAGATAAACTAAAAACTAACAGAGGGAGAGGAAGAGTAGATGTACACTGAGGCGAGGGAGACAATGACATACAGGTGAACACATTAGGGTGGGTGGGGCCAGGGGCAGGGGGAATTGACCCAGGGTCCAAAGGTGTCCGTCACTGTAATGATGATGATGATTTTTTTTTTTTTTAACAACAACCCATCTGGGTCTGGTTCTGGGTCCGGTTCTCTTGACATTACATCACTGTACAACATACACATGCCCACAACAACACAGTGAACCTGACCCGAACCACCATGAGTGGAATTGGGTTTAATGGGCCCGATCACGTGTCCCAGCCCTGACTTTTTACCCTGGTGGGTAGGGCAGGTATCACATAGGTGGGAAAGCAGACAAAGATCAGGAAGTGAAGGGACCATAGGAATGGTAGATTGATGTGACAGTTGCACAAAAGTGTGTATTAGTTTTACAAACAAAGGTTGCACTGCACTGAGAAAAAAATAGAAAGAAAATAGAAGAAAAATATTTTCAGTTAAAGACAGAAAAAAAAAATTCAAAAAGAGTCACAGCTTTTAATTGTGACAAGATATTCCAATGTGAAATCACATGATCATTGTGTCTCTGTGTTAGAAGTGTTTCCCTTATTAATACATCAAGTAAACATCTAATTTCCAGATTTTTTTTGGGACCATATTAGTAAACTGGATCTGAAAATAAAGTGGGAGATTATGCTTTCATAGTGAACACATCAGCACTTAATGAAGACCGTCAATTGTGCGTCGTTTTAAGTTTTACACTCTAGTTCATCTGTGGAGTAAACTCACCCTTTGTGAAAACAACACTTAGACTTTGATTGAGGACAAATATGCACTGAACCTTTCTTTCAGTTTTATAGAGTACTTGATGAAGGAGCAGGTCATTGTGCAGTCAGCACATCTACACAGGCAATATGTGTCAGAGATCTTATTTACTGAGACAACAGACCAGAGTTTAGCACTGGCTATTCATTAAAATATGGCATTATCTAATCTGCAGGCCCATGTGTTATTATGAGAGTCATCAAATAAACTGATAAACTGAGAATAAGATTTAAAAAAAAAAACAAAAAAGAAAAAACGACCTACTGGTAGTCTGTATCCACATCTGTGAAATTGAATGCTAACATGCTAATATGTTCATTGTGCTGACCATAACATGGGTGGGCAGCTTCAATGATGAAGTGAGCTTGAAAGTGAGACTGTCACTCTTTCTCTCTCTCTCTCTCACACACACACAAAACAGAACCATATCACAACTAATTCAAGAGAACAAAGTATTAGACAAATGTCACTATGTCACATTAGATCACCAGCATCTCAGAGACTAAAAGAAAAGTTCTGCAATGTGCTGCATAGTGATGCTGACACTTAACCAGCTAGAGATTGCAATAATCATTGAACACATATATAACATGGGTAACTTTATTATGTCTACTGTTGCTAGTCACTAATGAAAATAGACATGTAACATCATATAGCATGACATCATTTACACATGGAGGGCAAGACCAGTCAGTTCTGAGTTTAGCTGGGCCCTCTAGCAGCTCATAAGGTTTTCCTCTCAGTAAAGACAGACCAATATTGGCTCCAAAGTCAGAATGGAAAGAAATTCAGTCCTGGGATCCAGTGGGACCAGCCATATGAATGACACCAGTGGAACTGATAAAAACTTAATGGATGTCCTGACGCTGGTCAACTGGGATCCCCATGGTCAATCCACTTGTGCTCTGGTTTAATCTCTTTCTTTGTCTAAGGCCCTTTTAGACAAAAATATGTTTTTTTGAGTGGAAGAAATTCCACAAGGTCACTTTCACCTGCAGACTGCGTGCTATACTGTGCCATTTCACCCGAGAACACTCTCAGGTCTTTATAAATATGGACCAAAGTTTTAAATGCTCAAACATGCGAATGCAGCCATGCCTGATACCCAAGCAAGCTCAGAGAAGGAATGTCTTAGGTCTCTACTCATGGGAAATAAGGGTTTGTTCTGATAAACTATCCACAAACCTTCTGAGCTCCACAGTTTTTCATTCAACATTTTATTTTCAGTCATTTAAACTGTATGTCTGATGTCATCAGGATTGGTGAGGATTGAAGACACTATCCTAAACCTCATGTAGATGACAATTCAGGCTTGGTGCTCCTGTTTGACCTAATAGATTTGACCTATTTTGCTTTTAATATCCTTGCAACTACAAGGCCTGGATGCCTTTGTCATGGGGGTGGTGCTAAAGAAAGGGTCACAGGGTCAAAAATAGTTCATCTAGGAGCATGAATGTGAAAAAAAGAAAGAAAGAAAAGGCAAAAAAAAAAAACCCCAAAAAAGATAACACGTCTCCAAATCCTTTATTCAGGCACAACAGACAGGCTGTAAAGAGGATAGAAACTCATGAACACACTTGTACAATGGATGACTACAGCCTTCAAGGCTCTGACAATCAGGTAGCAACCAGGCCTTTTGTTCCACTTGATAAGACATTAAACAATCCATTTCAATCTAATGAAAGCTTGTTAAACTGTGGCCTAAGGCTGCTTGAAGAAAACAAGATCACACTTATTAACTGGGGTCAATGTAAAATCAATTAACAAAGAGTAAATAAATCCAATATCATTTCACCTGTTGGCCATGTCAGGTGGCCAAGTGCCTAGTTAGGTAATAAGAGCTTGGCCATTGAAACGAGATTTCATCCCATCTGCTCTTCTTCATAACAAATTTGATTTAGCCGAGCAGGAGGAGCAGCCCTCCTATCAGCAATATCCTCTTTTCTGTGGGAAGGAAATAACTGATGAAGCAGTCTGGTAACAGGGTAGTTTTGGTAAAGAGAGTAACTTGCAGAGATAGAGAGTAGCATAACACTGCTTTTTTTAATTAAAGAACTACATCTGCGACAACACCTTCACTGTGCAACTCACCCATGTGTATCATACTCGACACAAATGGGACTCTCGTGGTGAAAAGGAAATCTTATTTAGATTCAATTTTCTGATGGGAGGTGGCTGAACAGTATATCTGTCAGGCACATTTATCAAGTCTTTAGGCCAGAATGAGTATTACACTCAGCGACAGATAGCCAGGGGCTAATAAAATAAGTTAATAGTTATGTGACCAAACATGCTCTCTGATTTCAAGTCATAATTCAATTCATCATTATATTCTATCACAGCTACTAGGGTAAGAAGAAAGTTTTCATTCTGATCCCAGCATCCAACTCTTCCTTCATCCTCTGGTAGGTCCAGATTTTGATGCAGCACCTATAGACTCATACCACGAAGTGTGATTAACATAACTGTCAATCAAAATGTAGAAGCAAAATCTGCATATATATATATATATATATATATATATATATATGATTCTGTGACATATCATTCTATGTCTCTTATTTGTCTGTGACACAACCTCTCCTGCAGCTGCAGCTGTTTTCAGCACCAGGTGCAGTGGAGGTGTACCAAGGATAAAGACCTATGTACACTCATCCTCAGATGTATACAGTCTGTTATCATAACTAGTATATATTATTATCTGTTATTTGTACTGCCTGCTGGAGTGTTTCATTGCTGTCCTTTAGATCAGACCCTTACTTCTCTGTTAGTTGGGAAGGCACTTACAACAGTATCTCTAGGTCAGGGGAAAAATAAATAACTAAATACATAAATGTTTGACAAGGTTTTGTTATATTCTGAGCTATTCAGTTGCTGGCTTGAACAGGCTGGCTCGGCTCTGGAATAACCTCCCACAGAGTCAGGTCAACTGACTCTGTTGCAGTTTCCAAATCTCGGTTTAAAGAGGAACCATGCAGGATTTTTACCTTAATTTTTAAGGTATTTATTTAGTTTTTTTGACAGGGGCAATACTCAATACATATATTGTGCCAGATGACGGGTGTTAGTAAATGCTTCTAGTTACATCCATGGTATCACTATAATCCAAAATTTGAGATTCCAATAGTTGTTACTGTGAGTAAGAGTTATTGTGATGGTTAAATAAATGACTTGTAAGTTGTTATAGGGAGAATGGAGGCTCTCTGCCTTCCACCTAGCGTCTCTTGGCTGAAAACTAACCTTGCAAGTTCAATGCCTCCAACCCGGTGTCCCAGCTCTTGTCTCAGTGGCACCACGACACAAACACACCCCATAACCCATAACTTCAGCTAAAACTACACCAATATACACGTGGTAAAACTTATATGATATGCAATGTTATCCACTGCTCCACTGGATTGTCAGCTACGTTGAAAACAAATGCACATGGCTGGGAGGGGACGGGTTAGCAAAACAGCGAAAAAGCAACTGGATTTGCATAGGCATCACCTAACATCTGACATTGTTTCTGATATTTTTCTAATTGAATGTGAGACTGTTTGTGTATGTGCATGTACAGTATGTTTGTATGGTAACCTACTTGTTTAGTATGTTATTTGTATGTATGTTTATTTTCTATTTGTAACCCAGTTAAAAACATGAAGTTATCGTGTAAATAGTTTGAGTTAACATTATAGTGTAGAGTTAATAATCTAAAAAGGTTCTGTTTAAAAAGATTAAAAACATTTTTAAAAAGTATAATAAAACTGTTAAAATCATTTTAAATATGTATGGTGTGGATTATGTTTGTAAAAAAAAATATGTTGTCCTGATAATTGTGTAGACCAGCATATGGGGTGAACAGGTTACAGGTGCGTCACGTACGGAGGTGTTTATGCAGGGACGAGAGCGAGGGAGGGACTTTGAGAGGGAGGCACAAGTGAAAGTGTGAGCGCCAACATGTTAGAGATAAGAAAGTGAGTGTAAAGTGCGTGAGACAGTGTGTGTCCTGTGTTGTATGATTGGTGACACAGTAGTCGATTGTAACAAGACCTGGAGCATATTGAGAAACAAGAGGCACTTGTGCACGAAACTCCGGAAACTATTAATGTTTGTGCTAACGCTAATGCTAATCGCGCGTGCTAACGCTAACGCCTAATGCTTAGCTAAATAGAATTACAGCCTCAGTCGGTCCACCACAAGTGAACGGACATTTTCTAGATAGAGTTGAACCCCACGGTTGAACGAGTTACGTTTGGGGGCGGCTGCTTTCGGACTGAAACCAGAACGGAGACCCGGACGGAGGAGCAACCAGGGCCGCGCTGTGTGTTCTGCTGGTGGCGCGTGAAAGAGGAGGACAAGGTCATCTGCGATGGCTGCAGGGAGCTGCGGACCTGTGTCTGGACCAGCACCTCCAGCGGCTGGATGATGACAAGCCAGGAACAATAAGGTACATTACAATGTATTTTGCTCACTAAGGAGCGAAGTGGTCTTAGAGTTTGGGCCACAACGATTACGAGCCACGCACCAGGCCTGTACATTTTGATTTGAGTAAATTTAGTTTGCCGGCTTTAGGGGACAGTATTATTCTGGTGTGTGTGTGTGTGTGTGTGTGTGTGGCCCACAAAGTATAATGGTTGTGTGAACAAGTGACATGTAAGTGATGTTTGAGCATTTCTACCTGGGTTAAAGAGTATTTTTGTTTGTAGTATTACTGCATATTATTGCACAAGAGTCTTTTCCTGCGAAACAGGTGAATGTCATTTTGAAGATTCAAAGGACATATATATTATTTACTTTTGTATTTTAAAATTGAATTCATTCTGTCATGGAGTAAATAATTGACACATATTTAGCTAAAAACCTGAGTTGGGTGATTTCATTTGCTCTTACCTGATTAAAGAGAGTCACTTCATGTTTAAAGAGACAGACACTTCGTGTAAAAACATTTTTATTAAAACTATAGGTTAAAAAGGTGAGTTCATGTAGATGTAAAAACTGAATGTGCACGGTAAAAAACAAAATCCAAGATAATATTAAAAATACTTAAAAGTCAGAGTTAAAACACAATAGATAAATACAATAAAAGAACCCAGAAGCCTTGCCCTTATTAATACTTCTACTGAGGGGAGCGCTACATATTGAATGTCAATGAATCAATGAAAGAAAACAAAATTCCTATTATTATCTAGCATAGTAGTAGTAGTAGTCCATTATTGTTCATCATCATCATGATTGGTTAATAATAGGTAGGGGAATCAGCCAAAATGAGAGTTGAAATTGGAACAAAGGGAAGGATTCATCACTGGGGGAAACTGCCTAAGTGGCGCATTGGACATTACCTAATATTTGCCATCATAAAACACTGGTCATACCAGACCAGTAAAGCTGTGGCAGTGAGAGCGCTCAGGGACAGATTTACTGCAGCTTTTACACCGGTCTTCCTGGCACAGTTGTGATGTATTTTGCCCTGGACACACGTGTTTGAACTAGAATCACATTTTATGTGTCGTTTTAACAGAATGCACCTCTCTCCTCATGCATTTAAAGGAGGACCGTGCACGTAATAGGGTTGATTATGTGGTTTGAATGATTTACTAAGGTCATGCAGCTGGTGACAGTCACAAAATTTCCTTCTGGAGTGGCACAAAGAAGGTTGGTGTAGCCATAATAAACATGAAATGTTGCATTGTGTTGCTCAGAGGACGCATTAAAGTTATGTGTGACTTTAGAATTAAAATGTCTTGAAACAACTAGACCTATGTGACATGGGTTGTTGAGTTGTGCTTTTACCATCATCCCAATGTTTCCACCAATTCCCAAACCAGAGAAATCTGTTCTAAAGGTAACTCCCATGAACCCATGCTATTTCAAGACATCGTCTTTTGTTAGTGTTGTGATTGAGAGACCCCTTGAGGCACCAGTTCCATCCTGTGCCTTAAAAGTTGGGCAAAAAATGCAGCTGTCAGTTGGGTGCTCCACATATGTTAGCAGTGTATGTATAAACAATAGAGAATGGTTTCAGAGGGAATAAGGATAGGAGATGGAGCAGCTACAGTAGTAGGAGTATGGTGAAGTCTATGGTGGCCTCTGAGGAAAAAGTTTGCAATGCTCCATCGAGATAAAACTCTGTGACGAATCAGTCTGAAACCCAAGGTTTCGGATGAATGTTTACAGTCAGAAACAACACGTGATGGATGGCAACACCAAACATAGATTAAGAAAAACAGACCAACTAGCGTGGTTTTTCCTCACTGGAGATCACTGCCAGTAGAGAGGGGGCTGAGACAATCAACACAATATCTCCTTACTACTCTTTGGCTATGTCTGGCTATTTCATTTACCCTGTGTGAATAAGTGGTATGGTTCGTTGATTTAATCCCATCTTGAAAAATGTTCTATCCTCCTGTACGTAGTTCGCTGTGAGTGGAGAGCAGGTCTTTGGGGTTAAACAGCGAGCAAAGCAGTAGCCCCCCTGCTGCCAGGAAAGCCTCTGGAATCTCATGTGGAGTCCCCCCCCCCTTTCTTCAAAAGCTCTGATCTGTCAGTAAATGTGAATACTAGTCCAGGTCTGATGTTCTGCTCAGAGCAGCAAATGCCCTCACACCTAATTTGTTGTACGTGTGTGTGTGTGTGTGTGTGTGTGTGTGTGTGTGTGTGTGTAAGAGAAAAGGAAGGTTTGAGGTTGACTGGGAAGTACCACACTTAAAATGTGTGTTGTGTTCTGCTCATGTCCTGCACTGCAGTGATGTCAGTATTAACATCCATAACAGCAATGTGTTCACCTGTTAATGCTGCTCATGGAGCTGTCAGGTCTCTCATTCCCACTGTAACTGCTCATTTATTTTCACTTAAGAACTTACTTAATCTCACATTGAATTACTATTAGTTCAATTTTTATGATTTAAATGTGCTGCATTGACCATTTTTGGGGCGTTGATTAGAAATAAGATATCCCAAAGACAGACACAGGCAGGAATACGATAACTCAGTATTATCACATATTGACCAATACACATGCATAAAATTGGGCATTAGTTCTGACAGTGAGGGAAAGTAGGATTTTCAGTTTCTCAGTAGAGAAATGATTGTAATTTCTTGTGGTGGATGTTGAAGCTCAGAAAGAAGCTCCCAAAGACGAGAGAAGAAGTTGGAGAACGTCTACCATTTTGTTGCCAACGTGAAGATAGCCGGGGAAGGCTGTTTTGAAAATGTCTTCAAACATTTTTCACATACAGCACATGCTCAGATCAACTTTAAACCAGCTGACTTTGCATGCATGTAAACACTGGATACTAGTTTCTATTAAAGACTGGCACTTTAGTGGCTGGACAGATGTCAGTGTCAGTGAGGATACAACGACACAGCAGGTAATGCTTGTTTGTGGTGTGCTGTAAGGAGGAGGCAGTTTGAACATGTGTCATGGTGAATCTCAGATCTGAACCAGTCTTTAAACTTTTATCATCCAAAGAGGTAACAAAGCAGAGCAAACAAAGAGATTTTTGATGTCTGAAGACATCAAAAGACGTTTGACTACATGTGAGGACTGACTGCTTTACTGAATTTGAAAGCGTGTGTAAACATAATCAGTATTCTGTTAAAGGATAACACACAAACACCTGTTGGGAGGTGGAAGTTCTTTGCTGTGAAGCTGCAGGGAGGAAACAGCTCAGCTACATGGTATAGGTCAGGTTGTGTGTCCTTCTCCTTGACACTTTTCATTAAACCATTAATAAAAATGAATATTAATGAAATTATTTTAGGGGCCACCTGACAGTTTGATTCAGGCACTCACTACAGAAAAGACAAGGTGATGTAAACGATAAAGGCAGAGGGGAAGTTAATGTGGTGCAGGTAATCCACTGTAATAATCCACCAATTATTTGAGCGTTGTCATAGTGCAGATGGCAAAGCTGATCTGCCTCAATTACACTGGGTGCTGTATAGAAAAAGTGATGTGAAGACATGGCACCCTCCCACACCGAGCTGAGCTCATCATTATCTGACAGAGACTCTGAGCAGCTACAGCTTTCAATGTGTGGTCTTGTATGCATATGACATGTTATGCTATGACAGCTCTTTATACTGAGAAATGCTTTCTGATATCTTTCAACTTGATATTCTGAATCATGGCTGTTCTAATTAGGGATTGTTAGGACTCTCTGCCTCTGTGGCAGGGAATGCAACTAACTAAATATCAGCTAATATAATGGCAGAAACAGTGCGAGTCTGTTGAAGCTTCTCCACAGTAAAACGAATATCGACAGCTTTAAAGCCAAGACATTCAAATATCTCTCAGTGAACTTTAGACTTCACTTAGACTTCTCCCCAAAAAACTGCTCTGCTATAGAGACATGCAGAAGTGGGGACAGATATGGTGGGTCAGAGTCTCACAAAAACTGGGCTACAAGTGGAAGTCATTTCAAGAAGAAAAAAATTAGACAAACTGGAGAGGAATGTAGTTGCCAGGAAGCAAACTCAGTTGATTACTAGAATTACACAGATCTTGAATCTGGGAAACACACAGTGAAGGCAGATATTAATGCCGTATCTTGATTGAGGTGGAGAAGCACACAGGAGTCAGACTGAACTCCAAATCCCAGAGATTTAGTCAGAAACTCCACAAGCTGAGGAAAGTGAACACAGAGAGGAAAAAGTCAGCTCCCCCAAGGTGTTGAGTTTATGCAGGATGCAGTTTTCGTTATGGGAGGAGACCACCTCAGATGGTCCGTGGTGATCCCTGCCAAGGAGATTATCCCCTGCTGTGAGGCTTCATTGGAAGTGAATGTAAATTACAGCCTGGTGGACCCCAGTGGTAGCCTGTATGCACTGGTGCCTTGATCATTAATTATACACACTTTGATTATCTTTTGATCCAATTTTAGGATCATTACATTGGTTGCCTGTCACTGATGAGAGATTTTTAAAAAATTGTACTTGTTTTTCAAGCTGTTAATGGTTTAAAGGAGACATATTACACCCCTTGTCCAGAAATTAAAATAGTTCCCAGGTGTCTTAAAGACATGTCTGTGACATGCTTTGGTCAAAATACCCCAAGGATCAAACATCACAGCTCTCTTTTCATCCGCTCAAAATAGCCCTGTTCAGAACGGCTGGTTTCAGTGCCTGTCCCTTTAAATGCAAATATACCGCTGCTAGGCCCGCCCCACCCCTTCTACTGGTACCGGGAATGGGCGGTATTATGCAAATTCAAAAACTAATGACATCAGTATCTTATTTGTTTGTCAGTTCTTACATTTTGGGGCCAGAAGGCAAGACAACCACCAAAATATATGTTAAAGAGCCTTCAAAAAGTGATATTTCCATAATATGTCCCCTTGAACACCTTCATTGTGTTTTCCAAACTGCCCCCTTAGGTTATGCAGTGCAGAATTTGCTGAATGTTGCTGAATTTAAAAAATAACTATTTAAAGTTTAGCGCAGCAGCTTTATTTTTAATGCACCCAAGGTTTCAAACACACTCCCACCACAAATTAGACAGAAACTGTTGATCTTACATTATATTGGCAATACTTTTACTTACGCATTTTCTATTCTTTATTCTTTTACTGTTTTTATATTGTTTTATTGCCTGTGTTATTTGTCATATTGGTCCATTTGTCTGTCTTTTATCTGCGATTTTCATTTTATTTCTATCCGTAAAGCACTTTAAGCTGCAGTTGTGTTTAAAATTGCAATTGAAAAGTGCAATTGAAATAAAGGTTATTAACATGAACCTAATAGAGACAGAAGATCACACCATGCAACATAAGAATGCGACAAAAATGGCTGACAGCATTAAACATGTCCTGTTTTACACAACTCACAATTCATGTTCTCTTGTAAAACACATAATTCAACATCAACACACATAATTCTGTCATTACTACACTAACATCCAAAAATGCCCTTGATAGCATCACACTGTGCAAACTGTGCAAATAATGCCACCGCAGTTCTTCCTCCATTAACTTGCCTTTGAGAGTTAATGGAATCTAAGCTGTTTTTTCTCCCTTCTAGTTATTGACCAAAAGCTCACTTAATCAATTCCAGGAAGAGTTAAGAGCTCATCTTACATTTTGGTTCATGTTCTTGAGGAAAAACAAAGTCAGAGCTGCTGCTGCAGCCCGACATGAGCCAAACATTGAACTAAGAGGTTTTGATGTTTTATATATTTGCTGTCCCTCTCTGCTGTCCCTCTGACATGAATTTCAAAATCACACAGTGCACGTAAGAGCACATATCAAAACTGAATTATTCAGCACACATCAAACAGCTTGGTGTTCTGGGTGGATAGACAATCACAGGAGTACAGGCATGCTGACATTGATCCGTCTGATATAATCTATGTATTACACTCTACATCAAACAGAATTAAATTGACTGTTGAATTAAAGGGTGAGTTCAGTGTTGAGACTGTTGTATGGAGTCTCCCCACACTCCTGACATGTCTGCAGTGTAACAGCCAGCTGTAAACAAGTACTCACATCCTGCATTAAGCCCATTATCACCAGCGTAGCTGGCCTGCAAATCTTATCAGGGGAGTCCCACCCTCCCCAAGTCAGGGATGTTTGAGAGATACCATTTAGTTGTGTGCATGCATCATTATCAGAATGCGCCTTGTCGGCACACCATCTCCAGGAAACAGGCATTAGCAGCAGAAATGAGATTAGAGTGAGCAAAAAGCATCAGAGACAGAAAGGACACACTGACAAGCAGAGAGATTAGGGAACCCTGAGCAGAGGCTGCTTACACAAAGGTAGACTCTGACTTGGCTTACATCTTCAAAATAGACTCCAGTTCCACATCTTAGTTCTTCCACTGCACAAAGCTGTCGACTTAAGACTGGTACACACACAAAGATTTTCTAAATCTCAACAGATTTTTTATCTGTTAGAGACCCCACACATAAAGATAAAAAAAAAAATCATTGATTGAAGAGTTTTGATCGTATTGTGGTGATTTGTCTTATGACACACTGGAATCTCGTCCCCCACGCCAGAAATCTCATGTGATCAAATGTGATCTGACGTACTCTAAATTTTGCTTTGTTGATGGTAGCCATGGAGATGGCAGCCATACTGGTTTGTTATGCTTCATGTTCTTCAGTCAGCTCGCTTCTTTATTGGCTACATTCAATTTCATGTCACATTCCGCAAAAGACGACTTTTGATCGAGACAGTCAGGATTGTCAGGGCTGAGCATCGTAAATATTGAACATGTTCAATATTTACAATCATCGGCCCGACCATTTCCCGAGCTGATGTTGGGAGAGTTTGACTCTTAACACACCTCACACCACAGGATCATCTTTTAGGATAATCTTAAGAGCCATAAAATAATCCAGCGATTTTTAACCTTGGTCAGAAGGGGAAAAATCTGGCCAAAATCAGGCAGATTATCTTTATGTGTGTACCAGGATTTAAAATATATGATCTGACCAAATCAAGACTCTTCAACATAAAACCCAAAACAAAAGGCAGTTGAGCTGAGACATCCAAATACATGACAGTGATTTAGCTGTGCACTTCTACAATGCATACAGTGGGCAATTAAAAAAAATAAAAATACCATCCAAAGGTTGTTGTCTTACTCCATGCGCTCTTCTTTCCTATTGAAAACTGGTGCCTTCATTACACTGTGCAACTCAAAAGTTCAGCTGGTGATTTTGGTTTGTTATGCTACCAGCGTGGCCTTAAGACTAGCCTCAAGCGGAGATGAGAGCGGAGATGCAGAGATCATGTAAGCTCAGGTCTTTCTAATTCCACACCCTCAGGCCCCCCCCCCCCTTTTCTACGGTGTCAATAACAGATTGAGAATCAGTGAGTAAAGGTGTAATCTGTGAATAAAAAACAAGAACATACATTTTTAAATCGAATAAATAAAAATGACGACAATATAGACAATGGTAAAGAAATGTCAGCACAATGGATGGGTACGGTACAGTATTTTAGAGTAATCATTATATTCTAATATGTCTAAATATTTATTGTGGTAGCATGGGCCAGTTCAGTAGTCAACGTAAGATCAGTCAGTGTATTAACAATGAAAGTTAAAAATATAAAAGGTTAAAAATACACTTGTTCAAACAATAGCTGACTACAATTGGAGTTTTGTTCAGACTGGCTGAAAATTTGGCTCAAAGCTGTGTGTGTGTGTGTGTAAAATGCACGTGATCCACAAATGCTTGTTGCATCAATAGAAAACTGTTGGTTTGAAAGTTGTAAATGTTAGGAAATTTTATAGACTTTATATTTTCATTTGATATATTTACAGACATTTTTGACAGATTTTTAGATCCAGTTTAAGTCTGGAAGATATCTGTCAGTTTAGAAATGTTTTTTTTTTTTTTTTTTTGGATTTGGAAGATGTTTTACTTTTTGAGTTTTCACATTTGCTTAGCAATTATAAATCAAGTTCGATGTCAAGTTGGTTGTGGTTTTCAGTCAGAAAACCTCTTTCTGGAGCTACAAATGATGCAGTCGTAGGAGCATTCTCCAACTCCTGTGAGCAGACTTCGATATGTAAAATCACTGTAGGTCTCTAAGGACAGCGCTAGGAAGTAATATTTGCAGGCACATACTTTTATTATTACATTTCATATATTGTTTTCCATATTCTGTACATAAAGCCAGAGTTCTGGAACAGAGTTTACACCTCAGTATATGGTGGTGTGGTAAACCACTACAATCTCTAGCTGTACTGCCATCATACAATACACCTGTCAAATCACAAACAATGAAACTGACAAAAATTACACAGACCCACTCCCACTCAAATGAAGTGGCTTTGTTTTCAGTATTCATCAAAAAAAATCCATACAATCATCCTTCATGTGCTCTTGTGCACTGATGAGTGTTAGTTACCTTCATAGTCATTTGTCTCGTTTCTCTGGTGGAACTAAGGTTTTCACTGCCTGTTGGTTGACCTTTTGCAGAACATGAACCCCAGCAGGTTACTTTCAAAGCCAACACAAACTCCAATATCAGGAGGTTTGGTCATTTGGTGTAAGTGTTACCATGGTAACATAGATGATTTGTAAGAATGCCTTTAGATCACAGTAGTGCTCCACCTCATAAGCGTCAGATCCAATATCTGTTGTTGATTAACCGTCAGAACTTTGCTTTAATGGAGATTTGCAGAGGCAGCATACAATTTGTGTAATATTTATTTACCTTCACATCATTTGATAGACATGAATATGCACAAGCACAACATTTCGGTGATAGGTTTGTGAAAACAGCAACATGGGAGCCACAGACTGACAAAAAAATGTGGCAAGTTGTTCTGGAGAGAACAAGAGAGGACACACACCTGTGCGCATGCTGACTGTAGGATGGAAGGCAGTGAAAGGCAGATGCTTTAATGTGGATTCTGCTCACACACTTTATATGATTCCACAAGTAGGAATGACTGAACAATCAAAAATCCCTCTAAGCTTCAGGTACAAAGCAGAACCAAAAGCTGCTATTGATTTCTTGTCAAAATATCAAATGCATATACCATGATCCCCATGAATCTAAAGGAAAATCAGCCAAAGTACATCTCACAATACAGTAAGGATAATGCTAGCTTATTGTGGAATGATGCTGCCAGCAGATTTTTATTACAGTCAATACCACTACCACTACCAAGCTTTCTCAGGAAAAAAGTGTATCAGAACCACTGAGGCATGTGTTTTGTTGAATGTGGCATCTTCTGCAGTTAAAGGTATCAACCATTATTCAGCTTTATGTAGCAAACCAAATCAAAACAACGTGTTATAGATCAGTAATACCCTTCATGTGTATGCAATTATTCTTCTCATTACAACATGTATAAACAGTCAATCACTGAGTACTGTAGTTGATGAAGCTACATATTGAATAGTTAGTGTATGAGTATCAGTTACAGTACTGTACACGATGTTGTGTTGCAACCACACCTTAACCATTGGATCTTATTTATCTTTTCTAACACATTACCATTGCTGGATTATATTTTTTGTTTTTAGACTGGTGACCCAGAAGTTTGCTTTCTACACTCTGGACTGCTGCACCCCCCTTAAGACCAGAGCCCCTGGTATTCAACCTCTGGTAAGTTCTTCCCAACTATCCTACCTCTTCACTGACACTGGCTTCAAAAGTACCACTGTGTGTAGGCTACCGTAGGAAACTGCTCCTTCTTACCTCCAAGCAATTATCACAACATGCACTGCTGTGGCTGCTCAAAAAAGCATCCACTAAATTAACGTCATGTAATACACAGTAGTCTGAAACAATTTTGGCACCCCTGAGCAAATTGCTTTGGAAAAAAGAATACCTGCTATTCCAGCCTCAAACAGACATTAAAATATGCCTTTGATCAAATATCCATAGACAGCTACGTAGTTAAAAAATATAAGTTTGTGCATCTAAAACAGTACTTAGATAGTAGCCCTCCCTTTTGCAGGTGTCACAACTGGGAAACACTTCATGCTTCAAGCTAAGATGCTTTCTATTTGTAAAGTAGGATTTTTCTCCCAATCGTCTTCCTCTTCTTTTTTTTTTTTTTGTTATATTTAACATATACCTACATATTTTTCACTGATAATTCAGATTTCGCTTTGGAACAATAGGATAGGATCTTCCTTTATTGGTGCACTGTTTCCTGTTCCTCCAGCTTCCACACAACCCCAAAGCAGCTGGCTAGGTGTTCTTTTCATCAGATGCTGTTCCATTTCTTCTTCATACACACCTTTGATGATTGTGGCCAAAGAGCTAAGTTAGAACTTAATCTGTCCACAGCATGTTTCCAACACAGCTCTGGCTTATCCAGATGTTGCTTTTGCAGACTTCAGACGTTGTCTTATGTGATGAGGTCTTAGGTGAGGTTTCCCTCTGATGACTCTTCCTTGTTAGACCTTGTTTGTGCACAGTGGAATGCTGCACCACCACTCCTCCTCCTTTGTAGTCACATGGGGGTTTTGCTTTGTCTTTCTGCCCAGCGAACACACACTTTTATCTGAAAGTTTTCTTGGTCTTGCACATCTTGTGTCAACTTCCACACAAGTTCCTGGTAACTGCCATTTCCTAATGACATTTCAGTCAGTGGATGTTTCAAAATGGAAGCACTTTAATCTCTTTTCAGAGCCTCCCTGGGCTCTGTAAACTTCAATGAGCTTCATTTTAAGATCCTCAGTCTGTTGATTAGAGGAGCCCATGGTTGCTCAGTGATACAAGAAGGTTTGAGAATTTATCAACTCTGGAAGTGTTTTCAGCTGACCATTCCTAATGACTCCTCCTAATTGGCCTGCTGTACACCTAAGAACAAGTCCATTAAGCAGCAAGTCCTCCAACGTAAACTATATTTTGTCCCTACCTCCGCATACAAACCATAGGGGTGCACCTGTGCATTTTCATTGTCATGGTAACAAGGATTGTACCAGTGTACCAGACCTGTGTCACTGAGTAAAGAATGATAAACAAGCTAAGATTGTGGAACTGTCTTTGTTTGAATTAAGCACATAAAATTATTTGTTATAAGGTTTGGAAAAGATCGTGGTTTCAGTTAAAATAAGGACTTGCTTATTTTCCACTTTAACAAAAAATGGTGTAACTTCCACAAAATGAAAAAAAAAGTAAATAAAAATGACAAAAAAGAAAAAACAGTCAAAAAGCCAAAAACCAATGGAACAGTTTATATAAATCTGTTAGATGGCAAAAATTATGGTTTGGCTATGGGTTAACTATGTTCAAGAGACTATAAGGACTATGACAAATACAGCAATCACAATAGGCCTTCCACTGTGTTTGCCGCAGAGAGCTACACTCACATTCACCTATTTAGCACCTTTTTTTTAAAAAAAATAAAAAGTCATGTATAATGTCAAGAAAATTCACAACCCACTGTTTATGAGCAGTGTGTGGGGGTTTCCAATGTGTTGCAGTCATTTTCTTAGCAGCTGCAAAGCCTGGAAACATTACACATTTCTGACATTGAGGAACCTTAGGTAAGGGAATATCTCTTGGCAACAAAACCATGTGTGGTTGCATGTTCTGTCTGATATGAGTGCTGTCAACATGGAGGCAACACGCAAAATTGGCCAACATAGTCATGTGGAGAAATGAGATCTTTACTCTGCACAAGTTGCAATCGGCATCATCAATAGCTTCTGTATGATAAATCTTGCAGGGTGTCATGTAAATCTTGTGCCTTTCAATTCTGGTGATTGTCAAGGACCTTTGCGGTCAGTTTATGCTCTAATCAAGTCATGCAAGAGTTTGAGGAAATGTCCCCTTCATTTGCTGTCTGCAGAGGGACACTGGGCACCTTGAGGACCACCCTAAGTTGTAAGCATAAAACAAAGAACACGGCTGAAGCTTGATCTGCTTATTTCAGAGATAAGTAAAGGAATACCCACCTTTACCCATGTATGGTTTTAGTGTTCGTATAGTTTTATATAGTGAACACAAAGTGCACAGATGAAGTGGTTGAGTCACAATTAGGACAAGTTGTGATTGCCATTGCTAATTGCATCAAGACACAATAAGGACTTTGTCGTGGTTAGATGACCTTCTTTCTCAAATGTGCAACAGTGACTCAGGGTTGTCCAGCGATAAAAACAATTACACACAACTGATACAACTGAAGCTCTTGATGTACTGTATGGGCTAAACTTGAACATGAAAAATTACAAATATATTTTTCGACCATTTAAAAATCTACATGTGGCGACAGTGACACTTTATTGAAGTTTTCTGTCTAAAATAAATCCAGTAACCTGCAAATTCTATGTGGAGGGACAGGGCTGCAGGAGCAACACCTTAGCAGAGACACCACCGGTGTGAACTGACATGTGTGATTCTGCAGGTCAGCAACATCTGGTGCCATATTCACGCCACGCATCCATTGTATTACAGGCCTTAGTGGGTCAATAGTCTCTGATAAAGGCCCAGCAACTGCATCAAGTTATGAGTGTTTAAAGTACAAAAATGTCTAAACTTAAAGAGAACTATGCAGGATTTTCCCATAGCTATGCTACATTTTTACCTTAATTAAACAGCTTCAGAGTGATTGTGATGGTTAAATAAATTACTTGTAACTTGTTACAGGAAGAATGGAGGCTCTCTGCCTTCCACCTGGCATCTCTTGGCTGAAAAACAACCTTGCAACATCAGTGCAGTACTTGGATGCCGATTTCGGTGTCTCAGCTCTCATCTCTGCGCACCGCAACACAAATGTGCTCCGTAACCCGTAATCTCTTGTTTATGACAGTTAAGACTACACAAATATACATGTCATAACATTGTATATGTTATATAGTGTTATCCACTGCTCCATTGATTGCTTTTTCGCTGGCTTTGTTTAAAACCAATGCACATGGCCCAGAGGAGGGTTAGCAAAACAGCGGAAAAGTGACCAGACTTGCTCTTCAAGTATATCACAGTATTGTACAATGGTTTTCTACTTTTAAAGTTCATGAGGTGAAAAAGTAACAAATTCTGTACATTTGAAGAAATGCCTATATAATATCCATTGGCTGTAGGGCTTGAATTCACTACAAACTACGGAATTTGCCCATATGAAAAACAAATGCATTCAGCTGTGACTTTAAATACTGAGCTGGAGTCAAATATTGGCAGGTATCTGCTGCTGAGCTTTTATAGTTTGTGAAAAAGGTCAAATAATTGTACATTGTCTGACCAGAAAACTGTGTCACCTTGGTACAGAGTACAAAGTATGCATTAAAAGGATTCACCATTAACATCAGAACATGGTGAAACATGATCACACAATGGTAGAAACAAGCATTGGAGGATTTTTTGATACATACCAATGGATGGAGCAGAATTGGTTGCAAATGTAATGGGAGAAGTACATATTTTTCAAGAATGACATATAATATGCTTCAGCAACTTTGTGCTTAAGCTGATGTAACTTGAATGCAAGATAAAAAAAAAACGAGGGCATGAAAAGAGGGGAAAGTGCAAAGCTCACAGTTTCTAACAGGCATGTTCTCCCAGAGCTCCCTGGTGGACTGAGAACTGGTGCTCAGGAGGATGAGGGGGTTAGTGATGGACATGTGGGAAGACTATAGATCCAGCTGTGCTGTCTGTAAGCTAAAGCCTCACTTCAAAGTCCATCTCCCCATCCAGCGGCCTTGGGCAGCCCTTGTTGAAATGCACAGATCTTAGCGAAAAAACCAAGGGAATCCACTACAGATCAATCTGGCTAAGCCAAGCCATAGATGAATACCGATGATGTTCATTAAGACAGCAAATGCTCGCCAAGGTCACTTGAATCTCATCTAAGAAAGTGAACAACGAGCTTTTAGATCTATCTGAGCAATGTAAAAAGTGAACAAAAGGCGTCTAATGCATTCCCACAGTGATAAGGCAAATTTCAGAGCCCAACCAAACCTCCAAACCGGCCTTCTGAAAGTGATCAAACTAATGCCATCTGGACTCTGAGGTCTCATTATGGAACTGACTATTAGAGAAGAAAGAAATGAAATGAGCCCGAGCTGTTTCACAGGATACAAGACAAATGCTGGTCTGCTGGCTTTGCAGCCCGTCCCTGTTTGTTTCTGACATTCACCTTTTTATAGCTGCCAGGATGGCAATATAAAGCTAACAATCACTAACAGCCTCCATAAATAGTTTATAGCACAACATCAGCATAAATTAGACTTGTTATCACCTCCTGCAATGTGTTCACTTGTATTTACAATGGCTTAGTCCCGACATAAATAATAGGGCCTGTTCAATCCCTACCAAACTTGAGTCATATTTTTAATGGCTCAAATTAAAGCCCCCAAGTGCTGCAGACCAAAAGCGAGGCCCTGGTGAATATGGTTTCCTGATGTATCTCATTAAATCTGCATTGACACTCCTTGTGAATATCAATATCCCTGCCAGGATTTGAGTGCACAGTGGCATGTATCAGGATGGAGACAAAAGGTCTGTCAGGCTTCACTGTGGTGTGTTCAATGAGGAAATGTGGAGCAGTTTTTGGGAATGATGAAAACTACAGCTAAAATGTTCATGTCATCATAACGTAGCTCCGATCCTTATTCATTAACCTCACCAAAGCTTGCATGTGGATTCATTCTTCAAATGTTTATGCTGCGTACTGAGCTTTTTAAAACACCACTCACACCTCTCTGTCCCTGCTGTTGTTATAAACTTGCCTGAAGCAGCGACGGTCCCTCAACTTGTCTTAGGACTGCATTGGTTGGAGTCTACAAGCTATTTCAACCTAGCTGTAACTTTCACTTAATGAGGAAATTTATTGTCACTGCTCTGTCAGTGAATAGGAGACTTAGGTGAGTCGACTGAAGGTCTTTATGTACAAAAGAATCCTAAAGCCTTCCACAAAAAAAAGAAAGCCTGTGTATATTTGTGTGTAACAAACAACTTTTTCTATTCGTAACTATTGTCCTTACACTGTTTTTTTACCTGACAGTAAACATGCAGACAATCGAAGATCATTTTCATACAACCAACAACCGCTGCTGCGTCCTTCTCCTCATACCACATGAATTAAAACAGAGATGAGTCACCACACTGAGGTTTGATTCCTCTGAGAACAGGCAACAACTCAATTATACAAGAAGAATTTCCACGACAAAAGGCTCCACTCCAAGGCTGAGTATTTAGTTATTAGCACAATAACAAACGTCAGTGGGAGTTTAAATGAGTTTTGAGATGTTTTTTTTTTTTTTTTTTTCCTAAACTTTACTTCTGGAGAAGAAGTTGGTAAGTTGTGCTTTCACTTTGGCTAATCTGGAATTCAGCCACATGCAAGGTCATGGGGTTGCCATGACATGAGAATGCCTCCTCCAGGGAGATCCACAGCTGTTGATGCACATATTTATGCACATACCTTTTGGTGCCTGTCCTGCATCATTTTCTACAAAATAATTCCCATAGAGAGATAAATATTTCAAATATTTTTGACCCAGCCCTCAAATTTCAACAAGCCTGAATCCTGAATCTATATTCTTTGATCTTAGTAAAGCAGCTCAGTATTTTGTATCGCTAACAGGTTAATGTTGCAGCGAGCTGATTCTATTATGAATGTACAACAACAGACTGATCAAGGTGGGGGACGGGTTGTTGTTAGATGTTGTGGGCCAACACTTGCTGTCTAATGTTTGTTTAACAGTCTGTCTCGTCTCTTGCCTCTCAAATCTTTACAAGCAGCTTTTGTGCTTTTACACTGCTTTAGTGCTCGACATGGATAGCATGCCTCCCTCTTTACTGCACTGTGTACGGAGTAATGTGGTATAAAATTATTACAAAAAAAAAAGAAAGAAAAAACCCTGCAGTGTTGCCCATACATCTTCAGGGGTTCAGCTCCATCCCCACTCCACCCCCTGCCTTTCAGCACAGTCTTACATGTTGGAGCTGTTTCCTCCCCAGGCCCTTAGATAATAGCCCTGCGAGCATCCCACTGGATAACTGCCACGGCACGCTGAATGCCAGACAGAAATAATCTCCTCCTGGTGACAACCAAGCAATCTCACAGCCGTGGGGAGCCAGAAACACTATTCAGAAAGCAATGGAACAAAACCAGGGCTGGCATGTAGTGGGGCAGTGACACAGGGACCCAGGGGTTAGACAAATACATCCCTGTCACACACAAACGCACACACAAGTCTACTGACTGAACAAGCTGGATCATGAACTGTGCTGATCAATAGAGACAGGTGAATGTTATATGTATACTGCTACTACATATTACATGTGAGACACAAATTACAAACCTTAACAAAAGCCAAACGTAATAATTAAAATAAATCTTCTCCTCTGTTTGAACTGATTCAGCTGTTCTCTCTCGCTGGCTCATGGGGACCGGTCTGTCCCTGCACATCAGACAAAATCCAAAATTAAGACACCAACAGTTAAATTTAGTTAATTATACTGTTTTGTCATATATTTTTAGATTTAATGGGTGGCACAGCCATTTTTAAGTATATGCTAACAAAAGGCTATATGGAAGGAAAATCATTGAACATTATCTCATGAGAAATGGTAATGCATTTGTGATTTGTTCATTCAGTAATAATAATTAAGGGGGAAAAAAAGACAAGCCAATCCATATATTGGATTAGAAGCACTTTTAATGGTGCAGAATCTAGATGCTCACTGAAGATACGGAGACTATTTTCTAAATACTCTGAAGTCAAGAGTGCTGTTGAACTCAGAGCAGAAAGTACTTCACTCACACTTAAAAGTTTAAGTAATAGAAATAATTCACCAGCAGCAGATTTATTAACGTGAACTATCTGTAGTTTTAAATAGACTGAGCACCTCAGTATGAGGGGCAACTCCAACAACATGCAGTCTATACAGCATAAATATATAAACACACAAAAATAATGACTTGATGATGAATCGATATATTTCAGTCTTACATTATTCTCTTTTGGTTGCTGCCATGAACACTTCAGCTAAAGTGATGCTAATTTCTTTCAGATAAGACTTTTTCATTCCTGTAGTATCAGTATTATTTACTTGACTGATTGAAATTCAATATTTGTTTTCACTCAAAAACTTTATATCTTTGCTATTTTTTACTGGAACAGGTAAATCGAAGGCCTGGAAGGAGGTAACAGATGTTGTGAAAAAGTGTTCTCGGTTTAAAGAACCACTGAAAATAGTTCAATATGAAACATGGAAATAAAACACATAACCACACATAAGAACTACAACAGCCAGGAGAGGAGGAGGCTCTTTACAGTTTCAGCTGCCTGCTGCAGAGGAGCACATCGCTGGCATCAGCACATGAAGTTGTACAGGCAGGCTACATTCTTACCGATAAAGCACCAGGCCAATGAGCCACATGTAGCAACACACTTTGCATCACATATTAGCTGCTCATTTATGTAATGAAAGTTAATATGCAATTGCATCATTAGCTGGAGCCTTGATGTGCACGTGTGGGTCCGATCCCTAAGACCTTTCTCTCCAAATGTTTCAAATCATTTCTCATGTTTGGGTTAGGGTTAGGGGATTATATGTTTCAATGGCATCTGCATTTTGTGTACGAAAAGATCGCAGCAACTACAATATTGATGAATGCGGAAATCCACGTAAATTTCTGTCTGCACACAGTTTACACACGTTCTGCTCACGTTTCATGAATGAGACCCCTTGTCTGTGAAGGTTCCTCCATAGCTTACAATAAGGTCACTAACAGACTGTAAACTATTTGCCATCCTCACTCAGGGTCAATAACCGCTGTGCCAATGGCATGTTGTGTATGTATGTCTGTATGTTGCTGTGCCTCTGCATCATGTTCGGCATGAATGTAAATTTGACTAACACAGAACCAGAAAACTGACACTGCTCTACTGTTCACTGAATGTTGCCAATCACACGGAAAACCAGTTCTTATCTCCAGATCAGTGCGTGTCTAGCGGGAGCATTCATTTGAATACAGATGTGATTATTGCTGATGGATTAACATTGTATTTCTCAGAGAAAGATCTTGCAGTTCCTTCTACCTAAGATTATGGTGTCACTTTAAGTAAGGGATTAACGTATTTGTTTTCACCAAGCATAGCATCACAAAGCCTGTTTGCTCCTGTAGTATTAAACAGACACAGCTCTGTAGATAGAATGTTACCCCAAAATGGTAATGTGGGGCCGTCTGACAGACATCAATGTTTCTTTGTGGCATCCAGACAGAATAGCAAATGAATTCAACATCAGCTGTCTGCGACTTGTTTGGCAGCATCTATGGGCAGCTCAATAATTCAACCACACCACAATACAAACAAATCACTACAGCATCAACAATTTAGAGGGAATCCAGTGACTTTTACTCACTCTATCCTCCATGCCTGCTCAGAAAAATACTGTTGGACTGTCAATTCCTTTTTCCTCTCTCTCTCTCTGCTTCTCTGGCTTCAGACAAATTACTGGTGTTATTCCTGTGGCTAATGGATAATTCTGTTCTCTTGTTCTTGTAATGAAGAAGTGAATCTGCCTCCTCTGATTCTCATTGTCCATTAGGTCCATATACCATAACCATTATGGTACGAATTTAAAGGGGCTGTACAGTATGAAGATTGACTCCACTGATAGTTTTCAATTGGGTCTCTGAAAATTAAATCCATTCAGCAGCTGCTGGACTGAAGGCTGGTGTTATTTCCGACAAGTTATCCAACCTGAACAACTTACACAAGCCTCTTTTCTCAACCTCCTGGTACGACCCAGTGTCTGCTAAAATAGTGCCCCTATGGTGTGGCCGTCATATTGGACCTTGGTTGTCATGGTTTCAATAATGGGCACCATACTGAGAGCACCGTACCAACCTTCACCACCATGGTTTCTGTAATAACAGACATTTCTTGGTTAGGTTGAGAAAAAGCCATGATTTGGGCTCAGATAAAGTTAGACAATCTTTGCTGGCAATGTTACAGTGATAACAACAATAATAATAATAATTCATCATTTTGATTTTTTCCTCACAAAACAAAATACATGAACAAATACATCAACAAAGGCCATTCAGTGCGATCGAGTGTGAACATAGGTTGATAGATCATAGGTTCTGTCTCTGCAGTATTGCTGGTGGGAATTTTCTTTACGGTTTAAGGCCTTGGATAAGCAGATAATATGGCCTTTAGCTCACATCAGGCCTGAAAAGTTCTGTGAACTCTGAGTAGATTCCTCTTCAGTAATGTCATGATTACAGCCCCCTCAGCTCTTCTACCATTCACACTGCCCTCAGTGACTTTACACACTACAGCTGCAAATGGTGCTGAGAGGTGAAAATGTAACCATGTAACCACCCTTCAGGGCTTTTTACCATGCACTCATTTTGGACCTTTTCTTACATTACATAGTTTTACACCGTATGTGTTGTCCTTTTTCTTTAAAACAGTATTTATTTATTTATTTATTTTTAATCGTTGGTTTGTTAAAGTTCAGGTAGAGTTTGGCCATCTAATATGTTTTTGTTGTTTTCTTCTATACTTGTGGTTTAGTTAAGTCCATGGGTAAACAGAACTCTCACACGTCCTTCTAAGCGTACTTCTTTGTGTCTTCTTTAGAAATCTGATGCTGCACATCCTGCGCCACCGTCTCTCAGCAAAGAATAGATGACAAACACTGCCTTTCTCAAAGAAATGTTCACTGAGGATAGCTGTCCACTCAGTCCAGTAATTCATTAGTTTGTTCATTCAAACAACACATGCTCTGCTACTATTTCACACCCTGCCACTCATACTTGCTTATATATCCAGTACAGTCACTTCACCTGCTTCTCCTGCCCATTCTCTCATAGCTCCCCAGTATGTACTGTACCGCTCCCATTTGCTCTCTGCCAGTCTGCCTTTGTGCCATGTACCTTAGCTGATGCTGGCCAGTTTTGATACTGATTGAGTTTTTGACCATGTTTGTTTTGGATTTTGTTTCCACTCATCTCATGTTTTTTTTTGGCTGCTTCAATTTTATATCCTGGTGCAGACTCTTTACTTGTGCATCTGTCTCATGGGTGGTGCTCTTCGGCCCCATTTCTGAAATCCATGACTGTACAATCTGGCAACCATGGACCCAGCCAACTCATTTTCCATCAGCAGTGACCTTGTGGCTCAGGCAGATGTTTCCCATTGCCAACAGCTCACCTTGGTGATGGAGAACATGCAAAATCTCTCCATCCAAGGAGATTGCTTCTGGCATTGGTCTCAGCAGCTGGTTACATCCCCTCCAGCTGTTCTGGCTCCTCCCTCTCCACGCCATATTTAATTCCTGTGCGTGCTCTCCCAGAATGTTTCTTTGGTGATCCCAGGGGCTGCTGGTCTGTTTTGAGTCAGTGTTTCTTTGTCTTTGACTACAAGCAATTTGCCTCCACAAACTGAGCAATCCAAGGGCAAGGTGGCCCACATCATCTCCTTGCTCTCTGGCAAAGTCAAACTATGGGGACCTGCTGATGTGCTCTACCACTAGGCATTTGTAGTGGAGTAAAGGAAAGTGTTTGCTTGTACAACTGCAGGTGGAGAGGACACTGCTAAACCTGCAACAGGAGGAATGACAAGTGCTCAACAATCTCAACATTAGCCAGCGAGTTCTCTTGTAAACTTAAAACATATCAGAGGGAGAAAGAGGGGGATACTTTTCTGTGCCATGGTACACTATTCCTCTATCCCCACAGGACCAGTCAAGAAATGACTTCACTTGGCCACTGAGTGCCCCCAACACCTTCAAGTCAATGAAGATGATTTTTCCCTGGGGGATTGTTATCAACATTGCATGGAGGATCACTGCCCCCCTAACCAGTAATCCATAGACAGTTCCTCCTGGAGGGCCACACACGTGCACGCCTTTTACTCGTCTTCATTGATTCCGGGTCGGACATCACCTGTCTGGATTCCCACTTGGGCTCTAAACTCAACATCCTGTAGAGCCCCAGGGTGCCCTCACTTCTCGCCTCAGTTACCCAGCTCCAGAAAATCCCAGCATGTCACGTAACCATCTGTCACTTCACGTGATGCAGTCAAAGCTCAAAGAAAGGTAAAGATCCTCAATAAGAATAACTTAGAAAGAATTACTTTATTAATCCCCAAAGGAAAATTCATTTGTCTGGTCATCTACCATTTGCCATTTACACTGTATATTACTAGACTAGGGTCACCTATTGGTCAGTTTTATACATGCAGGTCAGACAGGATTCATAGTTTCAAATAATGTAGAGTAAATATTGCATATAATAGAATATGCTAAAATGACAACATCTGTCCTTGGATGCTGAAATACTTGAGGGGCAGGATCTTTGGTCAGGTATGAATTGTTCGGGCTTTCCATAGGGATTTATTGATAAGATTAAGATCCTCTCCCACTGCTTCAGTTCAGTTTCAGCCCTTGTTCTCCTAGGTTTTATCTTGCAAGTGGTCAAAGATAGGGCTCTCCGTTTATGTCTATATCTCTTTTAGATGATATGTTATTTCTATAAATATATTGCTGAATCAGGGCATCACATTTTTACTTGATGCCTGATGAATTATTTCAGGTTAATGATTAACTGGTGGAATAGATTATTTTTTACAACCATTAAGGATCTAAATCCTTTAACTTGGAGGAGGGACAGCGCATCTCCAAACCCTGGCAGATCAGACTTGTCCTGAATGAATGAAAGCTTTACACAGAATAAGGAGTAGGAGGATGTTAAACATCATTACCAAAAAATTACCCATTTAACCCCATTTCAGTGGTTTCCAAGGCTGATCCAAAGTCAACTGATGTCAAGTCTAGTTCTATTCCCACATTCTACTTGTGATTGTTGATCAAAGACTGGGCCTCTGGACTTAAATATCCTAATATGGCTATTATTTATCATACTTATATGTTATTGCATCATGTTACTGAGATCAGATGCTACTACTGTTGAAATAACAGAAATAATTGTGCATTTCTACCTTCTAGTGATGCCTATCATATCAGAGAATTAATTTGACTTAATAAAAAACATATGCCAAATTATCTGCTTTACTATTGTACACATTCCATTTAATTACTCTGAGCATTTGGGTTGACTCAGCTGTGGGAGCTGTCAGGATCACACCAAGCACTGAAGTGGCGTCTCCCTCATCTGAGATGTTTTCTCCCAGTTGATCTTTACATGCCCGATTTATACTTGTCCACCTCACTGTTGCCATCTAAATATTCCCGACTGGCTTAGTGTGGCTCTAACATGTCAGAGGAGGTCATGTTAAAATGCTAGTTAACATGTATGTTTCTATGTTTTTTTTTTTTTTTTTGCAGCCTGGATTTTTATTCATCAGGTATTCTAGATTCATGTCTGTTTTCAAGTAGCCTATTTTTCTATGTCTGTGGGTTATATTTTAGCTGGAGTATATTTTACCATATTACTAGGGATGTTCAATACCACTTTTTTGCAGACCGAGTACAAGTACTCACTCTTGAGTACTCACCGATACCAAGTACCAATACTGATACCACAGCATCATGGCCCTGAGTGGGGAGAGGAGGAGATTATACAGAAAAAGGACATGGTGGTGTTAAACTTTGAAATAACATCATCTGTGTTGTTTATTGATACATCGAGCACGGGCCAGTGGGTTGAGACAGTTAAGGAGGTTTATTATTTAGTGTACAAAGTAATGGTAACCAGTTGTGCATCTGCCCTGACCACATTCTGAAGTGGCGGTAATAATTAAGGAGCCACCGGGCCGCCGCTGTGTTAATATACATATTAAGGGACAAGCAGAGTAAAGGGACAAAACTCGATTTTTTTGCCTTGAGTATTGGCAGCTGGTATCTGCAGCCTTTAACGAGTACCATATTTTGAAATAAGGCCAGTATTGGCCCGATACTGATACCTGGTATTGGTACTCACCCATCCCTACATATTACAAAGGCAAACTCCCTGTATTATATTCTGATTGTGGAAAAATAAAAACTAATAAAAAGACACACTGAGTATTTACAGAATATCTGACATAAAGATTAATATACTTAGAATATCTAATTAATTGTGTGCTTTCCAGGACTGTAACTGTCTAAACCAGGACTGGAAAATCTAATTCATTTATAACTGATAATGGTTTCAGTTAAAAAGCGGCTCTGTTGCTGGTAAGAAGTGATTTTACTGACTTGAACTTTACTCATTTGAATTTGCTAAATTTGAATGTTTTATGTGGACTAGAAGCCTCTGATGACTGTTTCTGAGTTTGTTACCATAATTGATGGTCGCCACACTGAATGCTTGTTTCTCTCATATTTTATAAAGGGAGTACAGCTCCACATTAGTGCACATTAGCCCTCCTTCTGAAACTCAGTTGAAGAATTGGCTTTCCCCCAAAGAAAATATAGCTCTCACTCATTTCTGATTTTGTAGTTGTTTAAAACTTAAAAAAAAATAAGTAAAAAAAAAAGTATAATAAAAACTGATCTTTCATCTAGAGTTTGAATACAACTTAGACTAATGACAAGATCAGATTCCCGGATGAATCCTTATGTTTTGGATGACCACATGGCCAGAGCCATCAATAAAGTGAAAGTTTTTAGTTGTGCAATTAAATACTTTTAAGCAGACGACTGGCTGAAAATTTACTGATCACACTTTGCATTTTGGACACTCCATAGATTCACTCATGGCACCACCCTCAGCACAAACTAAAATTGCACGTCTTACATGTCACCTCACCAGATTTACTTACAGTGGCAACTACATGTTCCCCAGAGGATGAACTGTTGTCTAGGCCTTTAATTGGCTGAACAAGGACAGCTGCAGCTTTTAGAGGAGGTTGAATGCCTTAAATAAATGAATTAAATAGGACTAAAACTGTATTAGGGGCCAAAAATGATGACTTATTCATGGCTTTATCATTCGCGATAAACAGACATAATCCATCTGTAGCTTGCATACAACAAAATACATGCCTGTATCAGACGACAGAATTACTATCAAATAATACAATCATAATAATTTGATTCTTGTCATCATTTTTGTTTCATTAATTAACTGCATATGCATGAGTTAATCTGTAGGTGGCAACACCTCTGAAGCATTGTGTTAGATCCATGTGTTGCCATCATGCAAACAGTAAACAATCACTCCAATTGGACTTTTGGCAAGGATTGTGTTATTTTAGTGTTAATTATGTGTGGCAGCATACAAACACATAATAATATGATTCAAATTATTATGCATTGTTTGCACATCTGCAACAAACAACACCAAGGGCAGACAGGGAGGTGAGAACTCACCATGCCTTCTCTTCCCACAACTAGAAATACACAGTGAGCATCCGTAACAGTATCATTTCCTCTTTCTGCAGCATGAAACCCTGAGATTAAAGCTACACACACAAAAAAAAATAAATAACTGTGCCAATATATGGATGTTAAATTCCTTATTCAATTGGATGCAGTGCATGAAGTGTAAGAGAAATGAAGATTTATAGAGTAAGGCAATTACTCTAAGCCTGGTGCAGCAGCCCTTATTTAGCTGAATGGTAAGCTCGCCTTGCTTGGAAGAGCACTAATTACTGAAGCTTATAGGAGGCTTACACTAATCTTGATTGAATTTCTGAGTGTGATATGAGATCTTGCCATCAAACTTTTTCCCACTGACAAAAGAGCAACTTTTAAAACCAATGTTTTCAAACTGGCTTAACCTACTGAGCGTGCGGAGAAATCCTACTGCAGAATTTGCATAAACTCACCTGATATATTTCGCGGAAAAATAAACAAAAAAAGACAAGTGCACAGCATCACAGCAGAGAGCAGACTGAGACTGTGTGCTGTGTGTGGTCCTGAATACTGACAATGTTATTGACTGACTGATGTTACTCCTTGTGAGTGCTTATAAAGATGCAAAGCTCATGGTTTGGAGTGAAAATGTGAGTGAGATATTTCTGATGCAAAGTGCGCAAACAAACAACTGTAAACATGAAACACAAGACAATGTTAATGCCACACAACAGCAGCTTTCATGGATATTTAGATCCACTTGTTTACAGATGTAGTGAAATTTAGAGCAGCATCTGGGACCTCTAAACTGACATTATTTAGCCCCATTCAATAACATTTTGTACCTGATGATGAGATTTTTGCTTTTAGACTTTTTGTTTCAGGAATAGTTTGAAACCCATGACCAAAATATTCATATATTCTGTCATTATGTCACTTATGGATAGAATTATAATGTAAATAGCAGGTGTTGTTATGGTTGCTTTGATGTAAGGTAGGCCTAACATCTAGTGGCCATAGTAGTTATGACAGGAACAGAGGGAGAAGTGTAATTACTGATAAGTCCATGTAAGGAAGAGGCTGAGTGGATGGGTCAATAAAACACAGGAATCAACAGTGGTCTTTGATTCATAGCTGTTTCTTGTACCGGGGAGGCTTCAATAAAGTAACCATGTAGTACCATGTAATTATAATAATAACCATGACAACAGAGACTTTCCAATGTTGAGGAAGTATTCATTTTAACTGCCGATTGTTATTTTGAATCAAACCCATTCAAGCAGTTTCTGTGTCTAAACGCAGTCAAAGCAGGACTGTTATATCCACAGCAACAATAGTGCATAGCTCTTGCTATGGTTAGTATTGTGCGGGATGCATTGATATTGTGTTAAACTGAATCAATCTGTTTACAAATGATGAACATTGTAAACATGTTTCACAACAGTTTGATTCTCCAGTGGTAAAAAAAAAAAAAAAAAAAAGATTTTTGATTTGATACATACATCTTTTTTAAAAATGAAGACTGGAACATACAGTCATGGAAAAAATTATTAGACCACCCTTGTTTTCTTCAATTTCTTGTTCATTCTAATATCTGGTACCACTAAACGTATAATACAATGAACACAACAAAAAATGCAGCTGGTCACATAATACTTTATGTCCTATTTGACATTCTTAAGCTTAATTGATTCCCAGGGTATATAAGAGGCCATTTCATGTCACAAGCAGCACTGCACATGCAAAGGCCTAGAGTGGTTTCCTGCTTACATTCAATCTGTAGCACAACTCAGAAGTTGTCAGCTCTCACATAATGCCTAAAACAAAAGAATTATGTGAAGCCACAAAGGCAGCCATCTTGGCACTGCTGGAAATTGGCATGAGTGAGAGACAGGTAGCGAAAAAACTGAAGATCTCCAAGACAGCCGTTCATTACAACAAAAAAAAACAAGCTGAACATGGCACTACCAAAGTGCTACCTGGCCGTGGCAGGAAACGTCTTTCTACCCCACGAGATGACCGTGCACTCATCCGTTCCTGTGTCAGGAATCGTTGTCAGACCTCCAGGGACCTTAAAAATGAGTGGGCACTGTCGAGAAATGTGACCTGTTCGGCAAGGACAGTTCGAAACCGACTTGTTGAAGCTGGTTTGAAGTCACACAGAGCACGCAAGAAGCCCTTCATCAATGAAAGGCAGAGGAAGGCCCGGTTACTCTTTGCTCGAGACCACAAGGATTGGACTGTTGATGATTGGGCTAAGGTTCTCTTCAGTGATGAATCCAATTTTGAATTGATGCCCACTCCAGCCAACTTACTGGTTAGGAGGAAGCCTGGAGAAGCTTACAACCCAGACTGTCTTGCCCCTACAGTAAAACATTGGGGTGGATCAGTCATGATCTGGGGTTGTTTCAGTCTGAGTGGAACAGGGCAAATGCAATTGTGTGAAGGCCGAATGAACCAGGTCATGTACAGGACTACCCTTGAAAACAGTCTTCTTCCATCAGCTGGAAAACTCTTTCCTGCCTCGAATGACTGGATTTTCCAACAAGACAATGCCCCTTGCCACATGGCAAGGTCAGTTAAAGCCTGGATGGAGAACCACAACATTCGCACCATGCCTTGGCCTGCTCAATCACCAGATCTTAATCCAATTGAAAACCTGTGGAAAATCATCAAACTCAAGATGGAGAACCACAAGCCCAAAAACAAAGAAAATTTGTTTGAATTTGTCCAACAGGAATGGGCTGCTGTGACAGCAGAACAATGTCAGAAGCTGGTGGAGAGCATGCCAAGACGCATGGCTGCAGTCATCAAAAACAATGGTTATGCAATCAAGTATTAACTCTTGTGTGTATCATGTGTTTAAAGCAAACAGAAAAGAAAACATGGAATGCTTAAAAGTAGTGTTTTTGGCGGTACAATGCCATAGCTATTGATGTAAGAATTTCAGTAATTTTGGTTATTATCAAGAAAACCATGGGAAATGAATAGTTCTTAGTTCTTGAATTAAACTCTCATGAGCTATTTTTGTTGTTATCATTATAATTGTCCAAACAAATGTACCTTTAGTTGAGCCAGGCATTAAAATTAACAAGAAATTGAAGAAAACAAGGGTGGTCTAATAATTTTTTCCATGACTGTATGTAGGTGAATTAGATCATTTTTACATGAATTTAGTTAAATTTATATATATAAAAAATCCTTCTTCATTTTCATCTGTCTAAACTGAACTTTAAAGTTGTTTCTTTTAGATGTGAACTGGCACAACACGGGGCGCATGGTTATTAGGATTTGTTGTGAAAATATAGTATTCTCCTTCATGTGCGGACCCCTGAACCTCACTTTGAGAACCATTGATTTACAGCTTCGCAACTTTGAGTAGTGAACTGAAATCAACTGATATCTAGCTCAAGGAGGTTTCCAACATTATTATATTATGCTATTTTACATAAGTATTGTGAATAGGGGGTTATCTCTCTGTCATGGTTATATATAGTCTTACATCTTGTTAATATTTTTGTAATGGGGTATGAAAAATTTGAATTCGACAGACTGTAATTTGCAACATTGTCCAAAAAAGTCATTAAAAGATGAAGAGCATCAATACGTCAGAAGTTGTGCCCTTTCTGTCCTAATCATTCTTTAAAACTGCCAAAAACAAAGCAGCCTAGAGAAAGAACATCTCCACTTTGTTGGGCTGAATCAGCCCAAACTGTAGATGATATTTAGGATTCAAGGGTCATTTTATAGAATATTGCTTTTTGCTTTAATTTTAACACACACTGGAACATCACACTGACTAAATGTGAAAGACAATTGGTTTAGTTTATATCATGGGAGGAATCTGGCCTCTTGAAGACAGTCAGAGATTTGTCCTGAAGCTGCTGCAGCATCTTGACTGTCTACATAGGATCATATTGTGCTGAGAGGTGACTGTCGGCCCTGGAGAAGCTTTCCCTCAGGTGGTTGGCCACATTAATCCTTACCTCAATTCTGACCAATATCACTGGACTCGCCACTGAAAGCTCAGGTGATGAGAAGTGCCCGGTGTTCATTAGACATAGTTGTGTTCAGTTAAGTCTTTTTTTTAATCTCCTGAGATAAGAGAATACATTTCCTCACACCTTCAGTCATTAAAAGGCAAGTTGTCTAACTCTTATGAAGCCCTATTAGAGTGAATGGAGCACAGTTTTACACATAAAAAGCTAAAATACGCATAAGAAACAAAGTAGCTAAAATGTAAAACTCATAATATCACCAGTTGAGATGAATTTTGTTCCATGACTTGTGGGTATTTTATTGAATGTATTTAGTTACTATTTCTAAGATCCAGACACTTTTAGTGGATATTTGGTAAATACGACCATAAGCAGTGGTGAGTGCAGTTCAAAGCCAACACAATCTCACCTACCCAGTCATTGCATTCAGAATCATGGTCAAAGCTGTTGGCATCCTTTTTTTTTGATACATCTCTTAGCAAAATTATTCTGGCAAAAACTTGGGCCACATCTTCAACTTTTTTTGGCTCAATATCCAAATGATTCCTCCGCAGAAACTCAGCCCACATACAACATGACTGTCATTTGCTACTTGAGGACACTACAAGTGTGTACAATCTGTACCAATCATGAGACTCTCACAGAAAATCTGCTTGGCTGACAGGCAACACTGGAGGATAACAGCTGGAATCATCCCAGATGTGGAAGCATATGGGTCAGACTCAGACCAAGTACTGAGGCATATGTGGGACCAAAGTTTCATTTCTGCTTTCCGGAAGGGAGCGACGCTGACAAAGTGCTGAGACTAGTAAAAGTAATAAAAGCTGTGGTTTTGGTTTAGTGTTTACTCTCACTGTATTAACCAAACCCTAACCTTTATTTAACTTGAGTGCAGTTCAGTCTTAACATAGACAATGCTGTAATTGCTACAAATTTATATTATACTGAAAATTTGGATATGTTGGTTGAAAACAAATATATACTGATACAGTACATTCAGTATTAGTGCATTTGTTACTTTCCGATAAGTCATTTAACATATCATGGTAAATACAGTAAAAACATATTTCCGTTGCAGTTCAGTTGGATGGAAACAGATTTTTTAGGATACAACTCAGACCACCCTGCATATTGAAGTGACAGTGAGAGAGCTGGTCTCTGGTCTGTGGAGAGCATATTACAAACCACTAAACCACTGGTTCCCAACCTTTTCCATCTCATGGCCCACTTGAAAAAACCCCAAAAGTGCTGGTGGCCCATATCTGATCCCATAACTATACACTCCATAATTGCTTCACAGAGACGTTTTTATTTTAACAACTAAACTTTCAGTAACAAACCGAAAGCAGAGGGAGGTGAATATTAATTATCTCTATGATGGAGGAGTCATTTCATACTGGTTCACAACTACAGGAGGTCGTAGTGCCAGTCTCAAATCTTATCATTTATTTATCACAGTGAAAGGCATCAATATGAGAAAAAAACAACAGTTTTAATGTATTTAAAGATCATTTTTGTTTATAGTATTTTTTATAATTAAAGGTTTCAACAAAATCCTCTTTTATTCAACTACTTAGTGAACGCACTGCAAGTGCTGCGTTGAAGTTAAAGTGGACGAGTCATTGTGAGTCATTGTGAACTTGAAAAAGGGTGAATTACTTGAGTGGCCTCTTGTGCTCCTAACACCTAGTCAACTATAGCAGATGTCAAAGGATCAAGTGGATGACTAACAATCATCACATGTCCCCCTCTGCATTTTAGGCCACAGCTTTGTGTTTCACAGCACCTTTGCCCTCAGAGTGTGCTGTTGAACTGAGTGTCTTTTATTTCCAGCTTGAAAATAAAATGTGGATGGTGGAAGGTCAGAACAAGTTTCAATACACAACCAAATTGTTTAGTTTTACAGATTAAAAGCTGGAGGAAAATTTACACCGTTATGATAAAAAAAGAATCAGTAGGATTGACATGAAATCAGGTCCCATCTTTGTCAGGTTAAGGCATGTTTGTTCATTGCATGTTACACACGTCATCATTTACTTTCAAACAAAAAAATGGTGACCAAACAAAAGGTTAAGATTTACAGCAAATCATCATATTTTAACTAATAATAAGCAAAACGTAGGCTTACAGTGGAAGAAACTGACATGTGCACAAAGGATTGGAAGTGTAAGATCTGTAATCAATACAATAACAAAACAAAGCTAACCCACAACCAAACCAAGGTCCTTGTGGCTGGGAGAAGAAAGCATCAGAGGTGTGGTTCTACCCTCCTGATACACCTCTGACCCTGACAGCCTCCAGAACAGAAAGATACAAAGAAAGGGGGAAAACGGGAGCCAGAAGCAGAACAGGATGCAGTTTCACAGCATCAAGGTGGAGGGAGGAAGGCAGGTGTAGTGAGCAATAGAAAACAACATGTTGGCTAACATATCAACAGTGAGCTCACAAACAGTAAATGTGAGTCAGCACTGCTCAGTCAGTCAGAATATAATGCTGGTGTTTTAAATGTATGCTGTCAGTTACAGATTATCAGTTTGAACCACTCATTACACAGAGGTCTGTGCGTGTGTTGTGCATGTGTTTGTTTGCACCAGTGGTACTTAAGAAAAACAGTCTCATTTGATGCCATAAAATGAAACGATACAACACACATACAGTTCTCATAGTACATCTGAGCTCAGTGAACCACACTCACTCCTTTGAACCATTACTGTTTGGCCTTGGTCCCAATTATTCACACAGATTTGCCTTTTTGTAGAACATCTTTGCGTAAGGTGAATGCTTTTGACACTTTGAACTATAGTATTCCTAAAAACTTATTCATGAACGAACCAGAAAATTCAGTTTCTTTCATAAAACTCAGTGGTTCAGATTCTCTTCTGCAGAGTAAAAACAGAATCTCCGTGCTCTGTGATTGGCCCACATCTCTTCTCTTTTAGATGTAAATAACACACCAGCATCATGTTTTGGTGCAGGCTTCCAGATGTGTGCGCACAATATGGTCACATCTGTGACATCTGTGAACAGGAAGCAGATTACATTACAAAACTGCAATATCATTGAGGAATAAAATTTGGATCCTCATGTTAAACTTGCCAAACATAAACTCATGTGTGGCTCAGTGGTACGGGCTGCATCCACTGTGAATTGGATGTTGCCCTGATATTAATCCCCACATGGACAACGGGCTTTTTTCAGTTTGAGCAATCACAGACCTCAAAAAGAACCAGGATTATTGATGAGTTGCTTGTTCAATAGTTTTTTATTGTTTGTGTCTTCAGCTGTTTGAAGCATTTTCTTGTTGAGTCTGTGTTTGATGCAGTTCTCTTCAGATTCAGATTCAGATACTTTATTGATATTTCTCTGTTACAAAATCCTGAATAGTAAGAGAAAATCAACAAAAAGTGTGATATCCATAAGAGTTGAACAGGATCAAGATAAATGAAAATATCAAGTTAAATAGAATAAGAATAAATAAAAATATAATACCAATAATAATTCATGTACATGTATTTGGCGTTTAGTATACTCAGTATTCATAGGCAGATGATTCTTAGAGTTGATAGCAGCAGGCAGGAAGCATTTACTGTGTCGCTCTGTAGTGCAGCGTGGATGGATCAGTCTGTTGCTGAACGGGGTCCTGTGGCTGATCAGCACATTTTGAAGAGGGTGTGAAGGAGCCCTGTAATTCTTTGATGCATTTTATGAATACATGGAAGTGGAAAAGGCTGCAAATGCTGTGGTATATGGTTCATTCAATGAAGTAGCATGTATGCTCCCTATATAAATAATGATACATGAATAAACCTTACATTTTATTTTATTTTTTTAAACAATGTCATGGAAATCAGTAGATGATTAACAGTAGACTACAGCTGTGTGGATTTGTGTAGGATCACAGGACAACTTCATATCTATCTCTATTTTTATAAATGGGCTAAAATAGGCTTCTGCTTCCATCTAGTATATTTATCTTGTCTACTAATATCATTGCTACTTTAATGAGATTCTTGGTGAGTCAAGTCGCAGAGTGTGAACACAGTGGGCGGGTGACCAGAGAAAAGTGATGACTTTCACCCCTATAGCTGGGCCCAATCACGCAATGGTTTTTATTCCTTAAAAACATAATTTGTTAGCAAATTGGTGGCATATTAACATACTTTGCAGAAGACAGGGTTGCATTTTATTGGTGGAAATGCAGTGTAATTTCTTTGCATCCGCGGGCCAGAGGGACAAATCAGACAAGTATGTTTGATAAAGCATTGGCCATTGCAGAAGGGCTGGGAGAATGGGACACCAATTAAATAGAGGCATCCGGGGCAACCAGGCTGTGCAAAGCTGCTTCTGAAAACTTGTCTCAACAGCCATCATCTAGTCTGTGTTTGCCCTTAATAAGCATTCAAATTAACTTTACTTCTGCTGTGACCATTTACATCTTCTTTCTTGTAAAATACCCCACTGAACTGGAAAGATGTGGCAATGCAGAATTTTGCAGCCCTGATGTCAATTTGCAATCAGCTTCACAGTCCTGCCCCAGAGCCATGGGCTTGATAGTGTGTCTAAAAGTGGATGAGTAGTGGAGAATGTGTGTGAACAAAGAGGACCAACCACAGAGAAATACAAAGAAGCCAAAACATGCAGATACACACACACACACACACATAATCTCAGTATCTCTTCATATTGTATCTGCATACAAAATTGCCAATTAATTTAGATTTCTTTCTTTAAATGCCTTTTTCCTGTTTCCTCTTTTCCCCCACAGTCTGTGAAAGTAAACTTATTAAACTACACTGCATCAAATGAATTAATTATAAACTATATGCCTGGGGTGTTCATAAATGCATGTCACTGACGCAATGAAATTAACAATGTTTATGTGCATTAGTGTGTGTGTGCGGGTGTGTGTGTGTGTGTGTGTGTGTGTGTGTGTGTGTGTGTGTGTGCGCACGCGTGTCTTTGTGTGTGTGGGGGAGCTGAGTTCTTAGGAGTTTTGACTGGGTAAAATGAAATCCAGAGTACACCCACAGGGCAACACGACTGAACAAATACAATAATTCAATTTACTCTTCAATTACATTCGCATTCAAGCTTTCCCCTCCTTTAATTAAACTGATGTACATGTCGGTGCTGAGCAGACGCAAATATAATCAAATAAAATCCATCACAGGGCCCAATATTCCACCTGATAAACTAAATGAGGGATTTGATGTTGAGCGTTGTGCTTTTATTCTTTTTTTTTTTTCTTTTTCTTTTTCTGTTTTTTTTTTTTTTTGTCTAAAGCAAATCAGTAAATTGCTAGTGTGAAATGACGTTCAAAGCAATATGCAGTTAACAAACTGAAACTAATTAACACATTTCAAAAGAGTTCAGAGGATGAGAATGAACATGACATGCATACTTGGCTTTGATGCTGATATCAGTCATACATATTTCAGTTGGAGACATCAAATGCATTGATTACGCAGAATTCCTCAATGTTGTTGGAGTGCGGAAGTCGCTGCTGGTCGCTGCATGCCATCAAAAGGTACAAAACTAAACAACCCAAAGCTGCTGATTGCTTATTCATGGATCTGTCATCAAACATGTTATGAACCTGAATAAATGTGCTCCTCGTGCACACACGGAGGATTACAAACACACACTGTTCGGCACTCCCCAGGCTGGTTATTGAACACTTTCCTGTGCTCACATGGGAGGTCATGGTAGCTATTGATGACATCATTCAAGGACAGAGAAGGAGTAAGAACTAACCATCAGATACCTGAACGACAGTGTGTGTGTGTGTGTGTGTGTGTGTGTACAGATGGGTGGAAAAATAAAGTGATCTAATTAAAGGCAAAGTCTACTGGTCTCTCAATCAAATCAATCAACAAAAGACAGGGTTGGGTGATGACATGAAAGTGTGGGATCGTGGGAGTTGTTGTCTTCACCACCATTATTCTGCCTGGTTTGGATTTCTTCAGCATTGGTTGTGCAAGTCAAACAGACCCAGTCTCACATTAAAAGTCAGTGATTCACTGGACACAGAACAGGACATCTACTAGTCTATCATGTGGGTTCAGCTGGGTTGAGGTGAGTTGACTGTGAAGGACAGAGCATGTGATTCACTTTCATTAGAGCACTCAGTGAGCGTACATGTCCCGTACACATGATGGGATCCTCTGCTGAGTAGCTCTGTCCATCAGCTATGACAGCTCAAGGTGACCTTGTTTTTGCACACTCAGGCAGAGAGGTACCAGGTACCATAGGTAGCATATAAATCATAAATGTTTTAAGCATATGGCTTTTAATTGATAAAAGAAAAAGTGTGACACAAGATCTGGCCTCTGTGACAGAGTCTCAAGATGGGTTTTTCCAAGTCCAAAGTCTTGTACTGATTTTAAATCCCACTTCTCTGGTGTATGTTGTTCAACACTGGACTTGGTGGAGCTCTGTGCTCTACTCTCTGCACAAATTTATGATTTCAGTGCAGTAAGTAAATGTCTGATGAGGTGAATGTCATTCCCTCACTTGCTATCATGGATGATTTTCCAATTAAAGAGTAATGATGATAATGCAGAACATGCTTTGAATTACAGTAGCAGCTGACTGGCAGATCTCAGTGTTCTGGCAGGGGCATGAATATGTAGGAGGCCAGTCAGGTAATGGGGGGGGTGCAGCCCATTAAGATTTTTTTTTCTTTTCCATTCACATACACTGGTCATTTGCAAGTGAACAAATAGGTAAACGGGAGACAGGCTGTTCACTCCATAGTTGCAGAGAATATTATGAATGGGGAACAGCAAAGACAGTTGTAGTTTTGCAATGCAGCATTAACAGAATAGCAGCTACTAGCACAGATAACGAGGTCAGAAACACTTATGTCAAGTTGTTATCACATTATCCTTTCCAAAGATCTTGACTAAAACACAGTGGAGTTTTTAAATTAAAATGGGTGCAGCTCAGTTTCGGAAAGTCTCAGTTTCAAGTGCGGATGGTACTGTAGGAGTAAACATAACAGAGGAGATATCTTTTAAAGCTATAAGAAAGTAGTGTGTGCACATCACCTAAATTAAAGTGTTCCTCAGTGGAAAGCTTTTATTGTGAATGCAGCAGAAGTTTGTTTTGCATTAAGAAGTTAACGCAGCTCTGATGAGGCTGAAGGAGAGCATTCTGTAAACAAACATGAGCCTGATGGAGTACAAACAGGAACCTAAGGGTGCAACTAAATTTCTAACTACATAGACTGCATTAAAAACTACTTCATCACTGAGAGCTCTTCACGGAGATCACCTGGCAGAGGAAATCACTTGTTATGATCTGGATTTATTCTTTGGGCTTAATGGGAGACCAGGTGCTGGTTACACAAAGATTTACTTTGACTGTGGCTTAGATAACACACAGTCAGATTTCCGTCTAAATTCAGCCGCTGCACAATGTAGTTTAGTTCTTGACTTTTTTAAGCTAGACTAATTCTGGGAAAATGAAGTCTTATTATATCCTAGGAATCACATCCAAATGCAAAATGTTTGTCATTTCAGGGATCTTGGCAGTTGATATTTGAAGGATGTTGTAGCTACTTAGGAAATACAGTGAAGAATGAAAAAAAAAGTCTGATCTAATTTGTGGTTGCTAGGTTTAAAAAAAACTATGTTCCTTCTCATTGTTGTCCACGTAACAATGTTGTTGGCAAACCACAAAATATGAGCCGTTTTTCCCTGTTTTTTTTGTTGTTGGGTGCCATTGGTCAATAGCAGTGTCATTAATTGTAACCATGGTAACTTTAGTCATCATCCTGAGATAGCCTGGGAGTAAGGTATCTCATTTTTTTCAGCATAAAATTGGTCAGTCTTTCTTTATGTGAAATGCTACACTGTTCCATCCAGAGTCCAAATCTCCATGTGTTAATGATCCCTGCTGTAGGTTTGCACTGTGGAGGTTTTGAAATGTAGGTGAGAGGAAGATTTTACCAGTCAATATCACCCCTTCAAAGCTAGATGCATATGCCATACATATGGTAAGAGAGATCATGCTTCACAACAGTGGTTGAGAGGGTTGGTGGTTCAATGTCTGGCTTCTTCATCTCACATGTCGATGTGTCTTTGGGCAAGATAATTGCCTCACTTCATCAGTTGATGAGTGTGCATATGGTAGATACACTGTATGTGTAGAGAGAAAGTGTAATGCATGAAAAGGCAATTGTGACTTAAACTATTAAGCTATTTGAGTGATTGATAAGCCTGGGACAGTGATTTAAGTGCAGTCCATTTTAGTCCATTATCTTGAATTAGCACAACTAGGATTTCAGCAGTATGTTAACTGTGAAACAGAGTTCCGGATAAATTCATGGAAACATTAAAAGCTGGTTCTTTCTCCTCTCTCCGACTCAGATCACCTACCTACCCTACCAATATTCAGCCGCTACTGTGTAGTCCCTATCAATACAACCACTGTCTGTAGCGTTTAGTCAATGTTTATGGCACACAAAGGGTTAACAGTCGGTCTGTGCTAGAAGTCAAGCCTCTAACCTAAATATCGCTCTCCAGTTGGCTCTGCTGGTTTCTCGCTAACGAACATGTGATTGGCCGTCCCCGCTGTCACTCCATCTGCTTGTAAAATCTACCTGCAACCTGCTAGTTGGACAGGATGGGAGGCAGTGCATGTATCTGCAACCGTGAGTCTAAGTTGTCAACATGTTTGGCATATGTTCTGCCTGGGTCACGTCAGCTGGACGGATTTTAATATCAGTGGTGTCATTCACATTTACATTTGTGTTTGTGTCTGCGTGCGTGCATGTGTGTGTGTTTGTGTGTGCGTGTGTGCTTGGTATAAGATTTGAAGGATGTCAAAGAAAAGAAAACTGGATAATAAGACACTTCTTTAGGGGTCAAAGTGTAAGCTACTTCAAGGGTATATAACTGTAGAGGCTGAACAATACAGATATTGAATAAAAGGCAATATTTAATATTTAATGCCAAAGAGATACACTTTTTTAAAGTTACTTGTACTTATTATTTTCATGTATTTGCTTGTTTGATCAGCTCTATATGACATGAAATTATGATTGCAAGTGTAAAAAAACATCAACTTTCAGGAATGCTACCTTGGAGCACTTTTGTGTCCCCACCAATGTCAAAATCAAACCGACTCCCTTGTATTATGCCCACATATACTGTATGTCTGCACTCAAGTCCAGCAAGCCCTAGCACAACAATGTAGTCACCCAAGGCCAGTGTGGAAACAGTAGGAGGCAGTTTTCTCGGCACAGACTGCAGCATATTCCCTCGATTAGAACTCGTTGAGGCAACATCCACATTCATGTGTCAATACAATCAGCAGACACTTTGAACATACTCGACAATAGATGATGAAGTCTAAATTAATAAAAAAGAAGCTGACCTTCACAAACAAGGAGTATGAGTGCCATGAACTAAGATTTCAACCCCCCTTCTGAGGAGGGTGAGGGAGGATGATTGATCTGCAGGTGAGCAGTGTTTCAGCGTATGAATTGCATGATATACACAAAGTGACCAGGATGAATTCTGAAAGAATCAAACTGTGCCTCTGCATGAAGGCAGAACTGACTCACTGAATGAAGTTTAAAACACAGGACTTTTCTCATGAGGGGGCAGGGCCCTCACACTCCATTACTGTTAATGATGCCTATTACGCACTGAAAGTTACAGGTACAGACCATTTTTAGCAAAGTGTACGACTGGAAATCAACAGAGCTGGATGGCTTCACTCCCTTCCAGCTAGAAAAAAAACGCTCGTCAGAACTCACTGCTGCACAGTGTCCCATTTTTCAACAGTCAGTTCCAGCTACCTGGAAGAAGTCCATAATTATCCCTCTGCCTAAAATAGCATGCTCATCCGCCAACAATGACTTTAGACTGGTGGCTTTAACATCTAAAGTAATGAAGTGTTTTGAAAGGGTCCAACTGAACATGATTAAGACTGAGGTGGCATCATGTTTTCGCCCTCTGCAGTCTGCATACAGGCAGAGGATGAGGTACTGAGTATGCTATAATCAGTGTGATTCATCTAATAAGCGAGCATTTAGAGGCCCCTGAAGCAAATGCATGTGCTTTTTTTGTCGAGTTTAGTTCAGCTTTTAACACACAGACATAACCATATGTGTTTTGCAGATTTGAATGTGGCATGAATGTGGACCGTTTTACAATGTATTTGGGTGTTGATAAATTAGAATATACAGTATATTAGTGATTTTAAGAACTATGAAAAACATCTCATCTCACAGAAGGTGGACATGGACAGCTGAAGTTGAGTGTGTGTGTGTGTGTGTGTGTGTGTATCAGGCTGGTTCAGAGAGGCATTAAAAAGTGTAACAGTGTCTTTTATGTTGCACTGGAAAGTATTATCAGATGTGGTGTGACAGCAGGGTGCAGCTCCCTCACGGTCCAGCTTAAAATGAATAACGTGGTGAAATCTGCAATGAAAGTGATACGGAAGACAGAACAGCCGTCCCTTCATACCATTTATGAACAAACTGTTATCAGACATGCACACAAAATCCCGAAGGAGCCCTCACACACTCCACACTTTAAACATGAACAGCTACCTTCAGGCAGATGTTAGAAAGCCAACAACATGCAAAAACAACCGTTTCAAGCTTTTCTTTCTCCCTAAGTCTTTTAGACCACTCAACAAATGCCAGCTCAAAGCGCAGACTTCTTATGAACTGTAAATAAGATTTCATGGTTTATGATTTCAAGACATAATACATTTTTTATTAATGTCTATGCATGTTGTTTTACAAGAAGGCCAATATTGATACATCTTATGAATTATGTATGCGTTAATATAACATCTAATGGTATTTGTACTTTGTGCTATTGTGTTTCAGTCTTGGCTGTTGGGCAGTCATTTTGGATTTGTTTACTGAGACATATTATCGAGTGAACATGAAACATTTGAAAATGCACTTACACTTACACATGCAGTGTGTTGTTGAGAGTCTAGCTCAGTCTATGAAAATCAAAATGTATTGCCAGAACTAAGACAACTTCCTTTAACCTAATGTCATTTTGTAATTTGATTTATTCTGTTCACAGAAACAATAATTGTTACAAACAAAGGGGATACAGATACTGATACTGATACTGTGGAGGACTGGAGGACTGAAATTTCATTTTCTCTCTGACCCATTTTGAAAGCAACAAATAAAAGATACATATATATGAAAAGTATAATACCGTATTAAAGAATAGATGAAATAAAGACATAAGGTAAACATATTAAATAATGCAAGTTTGAGGCACTTCTGTGTTAGCTTCACTTTTCAAACACAAAGTCTACAGTCATTTTTACAGTCTAAGGTCCGTGACAACAAAATATGCTTTATGTTATATTCAGCGCAGCAACTGTGCTGAAATAGTTTGCTGGTGCTGTTGTGTTTTTGATCATTTGTACAAAGCAGTGATTGAGGAATGTAGATTTACTGTGTAATCACTTGGTTAGATATCTCTGTGTAGTTAAAAAAAAAAAGACGACTGATTTTTTTTTCTTCCACATCCCCTCTGGTGTCCTAAATCTCAACAAACTCCACCAGCACTGAAAACATGTGGACGACCACAGTTCTTGCTTTATTTATTGCTGATATATTTGATGTGGTACATGTTAGCCTAAGGCAGAACCTTGAGCTGATGCAAGTAGACGTCCTGGCACAACATGGCTTCTTCATGCAGAAGTATAAATCCAGTTTTAGTCAGAACGCATATTCCTGCTGCGACATTGCAGCTAAAATGTGTTTATGATGTGGTGAGGCACAGGACAATTAAAGCAGGCCTGTGGATAAATGGCTACAGTCAGACTCCACATCTGGCAGAGCCTTGTCTCCACCCTGACTGCCCCCGGAGCGAATCCCTCCCCACATTAGAAATTCTTGATTTTTGTGATGCATCAGAGATTATTTCATTTGGGAACCAAAACATGAGAGACGTGAACCCGCAGAGAAAATGCATCTTGTTAATCATGCTGTGAACTTTAATGTGCAGCTCTGTTGAGAAGATGGCAACTGACATTTGGCAAATGACTACACTTTCTGATCATTACAAGAATTCAGTCTGATGAGAAAATGCATTGTTGAACAAGAACCTTTAAAACAAAATTAGCATTATTGCACTTTCAGCTTTTCAAAGCAGTGGTCATACTGTCAAGGCCTTTGTCATGGGGGGCTGACTGTGGTTTTATCTAAACTGGGTTGGGAAAGCGATGGACTCAAAGTGTTTGTTTAATCTCTCCCATACCAAATGTGTGTTTCCCAGACAGATGGTCCTGAAGAGTGAAAGGGCAGCACTGTTGCACCCCCAAAATCAAATGTATTATTTCTATGCAAAATGGCCGTATACCTCAATCTATCACCAGCAAGGGGTTGGCCACCTGTTGTGAATATGCATGAGTGTATGGCAGTCACAGGAAAAGCGTGAGAGCATTGGGAGCAAGAAACAATGATATCACAAGAAGATAGAACTATGGCTATTCAACGCAACAGCAGTGTGATTCCTCTCCTCCCCCCACCCCACTTAACATAGCTGCTATATTGGTTTTGTAATTGAACCCCCCTCCCCTTCAGTCCAGCTCCCATTCTGCTGCTTTGTTTCTCTTGTGCTGTGGGTGTTTGCTGCATCACTGTGTACACATTAATCTCTTTCTGTGTGCTCATATATTTTACCCAAACACCTACGATGACAAACCTAAAATGAGAAGTCTGTTGCTGCTTGAACATAATGGCTCCATGAAAAAAAGCAAAGTCAACTCGCAGCAGTAAACTCCTTAAGTTTGGTGTCAGGAGAACTTTGAAGCACTGATGAAACAAAAGACGGGGTTTGAAATCAGTGAGAGCCACCTAAAAAACATAAAAAGGGACAGAGATACTGCATGAGAAATAAATAGTATTAAAAGATAATTTTGTTTATTACAACTCAGGGTTTCATTTCAAAGTCTCACTAATCACCACTGGCATGTTAGAAGAACATGGTGGGAGATACCACAACATTTCTTTTTGATGTTATTCCAAGTAACACAGGGTAAAGTCACCAATATTAATATCCATACACTTTTTATTATCAACAGCAGCTTGTGTACTTTCATGACAGGGATAACAGTATCATGATTCATAAGGTATGTGCAGTATGTATAGTCTCAGTCTGAATACATTTGAATGACGACTAGATGATTTGCAAAAGGTCTGTAGTTGTGAGACCGGGATTTGATTCCCAACTGAAGCATGTGTGTAGCAATGACACAGAACAAAAATGCAGTGGCAGCAGTGCAGAGCGTAAACTCTTGTAGAGGCCAGGATCATCAGGTGATGTTCGCATCAGAATGAAAATGTGCCATTAATGATAATAATTATGATTATGCTTATTTTTAAGCACCGTATGAAGGCACTCAAGAAAAATTTTCAACACACTAAAATGAGTAAAATATGAAATAAATTAGAATAAATGTAACTGAATAAAAAAAAATTAAGGTGGAATGAAACAGGAAGAGAATCGATGTAACATATGTCTTGTTGAAATGAGTCACAGAGTCATGGGGCAGCACGACTGAAGGCTATAAACCCCATGGTGGTCAGATGGGCTGGAGGTAGAGTGAGCCTAATGGAGTAGAAAGATCTGAGAGTACATGCAGGTGTGCACATTTGGAGGACATCAGAGAGTTATGGATGTGCTCTATGTGGTGAAGTGCCTTAAAAGTGAGAAGAGGAAGAATCTTGAGTTCAACACAGTGTTTAACAAGAAGCCAGTGCAACTGCTGGAAGACAAGAGTAATATGTTGGTGGAAGATGGGGGATTTTTTCTAGAGTTTATCAGGTTGTCAGGTCAATCAGGTCAGTTTTATTTATATATCACCAATTCACAACAAATTATCTCAAGGCACTTTACAAAAAGAGAAGGTGTGGTGCTTCTCTCTAAAACAGTATTTACAGTGACTCCCAATAGATCCCACCAAGAGCAAGCAAACATGGCAAAAGTGGCGAGGACATTTTTTTTCTTTAAGAGGCAGAGACCTGAAGCAGAACCAGACTCGAGGTGGGCATACATCTGACTCTGCACGATACATGTGCATATTGCAGGAGGAACTGCGGAAGCAGACAGAAACCCCTTAGAAGAGCAAAATATTAAATGTATGTTTGAAAGTTGTACAACTGGGCATCCTGTTCAGGACCATATATTAAATGATAAAGACAGGAGAGAAGATTCATCCTACAAGATTCTTCTTGTGCACTCATACCTTTGATGGTTCAAACAATGTTAGAGAAAGGATGACAAAGCTCTTCATGTAGACTTGTGTTTCAAAAATGGTCCAGACCTTGGTAACACCAACAAGGCTCATAACGTATCTGTCTGGGTCATACCATTGTATCAGGGATGACATTTATGACTTCTTCCTTGTCATGTTGTATCTCAATATATCTTCTTACCTTAAGATCAGGAGATGGTCCACATGAAACATGTGGAAGGTAGACCTGTCAATCATTTTCTGGACGTTATTTCACTGGAGCAGCCCACAGCCAATGCACGCTCGACACTGTACTTGCTGTTTTGAGACCTGACAGAGCAGGACATGAAATCCCAGATGGTTGTCTTCGGCTGTGATGGCACATCTGTGATGATGGGAGTTAACAATGAAGTGGCAGCCAAGCTGAAACAACTGTGTCCCACACCTGTGCCAATCTGGTGTGTGGCTCACAGACTGGAGCTGTCAGTGCTTGACGGCATCAAATCAGTTCTTCTGCTGGCTGAATTGATGGAGACACTGAATGGTGTTTACAAACACAACTCCAGTTCAGCAGAGCTCCACTGAGCTCCAGGCAGTGGGGAAAGCCCTGAGCATAGTTGGTAAAACCAATCATGTGACAAGTCCGCCTCCAAATACTGTTATGTCAGGTTCTCTTAAAGCTTTCTCTTAAAGAACTTTAAAGTTACCCTGGTTTACTTTGAGAATCATATAATGACACAGGGAACAGTACAGTAATAACAGAGAGAAGTTACATTCATCACTTCAATTAATCGTTCAACAGTTCAACACTAAGTGGCTCATGCTGCTGTTTGCTACTTCCATGAAACATACTGTATGGTTTCAATAATGACAACCACACTAAAAATAATGCCTCACTTTGGCAGACTCCTGCTCTGCTCTAATGCTCAAAAATGGCTCGGCATCAATGGGGTGTTATTGTTGTACACATGGTAGCACTTAGCTTATGATACAATATACAGTACACGCAAGATGCAATCAATTCACAAGCATCAAATCGAAACACAAACAGCCATAAAATAACCATTTATTTTATGTTGCCTATGTGATGTATAATCTATTAAGGATCATTCCATATTTCAAAATAAAATGCTGTGTCCTTTCTTGTTAAGAAGCTGTGATGTCTGAATATCTGCAGGTGAAGGAAAAGTGGCTGTCAGGATATAAGAGCGAGAGATATAGTATCAGTGGGTCACACCTGTCTCTGGTGACAAATAGGCAACTTATATTTAGCCTATGTTCTCTGTAAGAAAGACTGCCCACTGTTTCTGTTCTGTTTCCTTTTACTATTCAGCTCTTTACACTTAAAACTGGAATGATAAACAAAATGGTTGCTTCCATTGAAAACCCCAGATCAATCTGCAGAGGCCATAGTGGACTGATTTAAAAAGCTTAAATTGTCATTGGATCAAGTGTTAGTTTTCAGTGCTGACAACATAAATGTAAACTATGATAGCACACTAGACAATTTAACCAAATCTGTTTTGAATGTGGTGTTGAACCGATTTTCTTCACCTGAGAGCATTTTGTGAGCTTTGTGATGAAGACTGGAGAAAACTTGCCTTATGTAAAAATAAGATCCAGCCATCTCTGGATCATGCAGACCTAGTCTGCATTTACCTCATACACCACAACCCTTGGGGATGAGTGTCCCCGATGTATCCAGACTTTGCTGAAGCTCATCACTGTTGCAGTTGTACAGGATCAAGAAGACCACAATACTGTGGATGTGGATGCTTCATTTCTGCAACAATGTTCGATCTCAAGATCTTAAGAAGCTTGCAGCCAATGCAAGCAACTATGTACAGTTGTGTTCTTTTATGCATTCCTTTGGAGCCAAACAGATGTAGAGGTGAAATTTCAGGTTTACTTATCAAAAGGGAAGCTGTAGCACCTTGTCCCACTTGATGCAGACAAGACAAAGGAACAATCCACTGCCTTCTAACCCTAAGATGGCAACTTAAGTGACAGTAAAAAGCTCAACCTCACAAGCATACTAAACATGGACCAGCTGTATGATAATGATGGTGATGATAAAGTTAAGGTTACTACAGCCAGCTGCCCAACGGAGAAGCTTCAGGAAATCAGTCAATAGAAGAGCAAAGATATGGCAGCCAGTTAGCTGGCTGTTTTTCAAGGGCCTGGTTCCTCCAAGTACACGAGTCCTGCCTACCAGATAAGTTGGCCTTGGATTTAACTCTCTATTTGGCATCACTTTGGCTGCAATGTAAAGCCCATATGGAAGCTACAGAGAGGGCCTCCAGATGGCTTTGGATAAGGAGGAGTCTTCCATGGGCTAATGCTGCTGGAACACAGGTCAAGGTCTAATATGTCTGTATGGTTCTGAATGCCCTTTAAAAACCCAGTGACCTTAGGAACATAACTGATGTGTCTTAACAAGTATCACTCAATTAGTGTTAGCTAGTGTGCAAGGAGAAAAAATATTCAGGAGGAGAAGTAAGAGATTACCTTAATCAATCCAAATCAACCCAAACATATCTTCTCCAAAATCCTTACAAAATGTTCCAATCTTATGCCTTGTTCTCTTTTAATACCACAAGAGCACAGTTATTGCAAGACTGTAAGATTATCTATAAAGTAAAATATCCAGACACACAGGCTGGTAGGCTTCTGGTATTCAAGTGAGATCTGATGTCCTAGTAGATCTTGCTCTTAGTTCTGGGGCAAAATGAAAATTTGATATCTCAAATCGGATTTGCTGTGGCTCAGCCATGAAACTCTCAAGGTTTGTTGGGCGAATCAACAAAATCAACAAAATGAAAGGGCAGAGCTACAAACTCTCTAAAGAGAAAAGAAATAATAGAAAGAAATTGTCCAAAAGTTTCTGAAAAATACCGCAAAGCACATTCAATTCAAAGTACTCCTGAGAAGAATGCACAAATTCTGACGAAGGTCCCCAAAAAATAAACAAGAAAACAAATCCAAACCCTCCTTTCTCTCCCACAGAATATGTGTTCGTAGAATCCTTGAGAAAGGTTTAACTGACAAGAAATCAGTGCTGCTCTGCTCTGCACCCGTCCTCCTCTCCACATTATTACAAGTCAACAGAGTAATTCAGGCCGGTTCTACAATTTATATTCATATCACCTGAGGCAAACAAGGTGAAAAGTTCAGTCACTTTTGTTTATTTGGGAAGAGATTTTGATGACATCTGGTAAACAATCAGACTAAGAAATATTGTTCCCTCAATGATGTGATATAGTTATTTTTATTTTGTTTTTCAGTTTCTCACATTTATTATTTTGGCTGTAATAATTTGATACTTCTATACAGATTTTTAGTTCCTCGGGATCAGTATGTACGTTATTATCTTAATCCAGTGGGCATTTATTTTAATTGTATAAAGGGGGAAATTGAAGTCAACACATTCCAGACCATGCACTTCAACTGGTCGCAGCAAAGTCTGGTAGCTCTGAGTTGCAGTCTTTGCTTTACTTTTGTTATATTTTTGTATGTTTTTGTCATATTGTGTCAACTACTGACGGATACTTCTGTGGGGAGAGGAGTTTGTTGGGGAAGTGAGCTTCTTTCATTGAAAACAGAGCAAGTATGTAGGATGCCACCCTATTCCAGCTGAGATGAAGAGGTGTTTTGGGGTTTGTTGTGCTGGTTCAAATGTGGAGGCTTGGAAGTGGAGATGTAGGCCCTTTCTGCCGTCAGTCATCATGGGAAATGTCAACTTTCTGCCCAACAAGAGTGTGTGATGTGCTGGAGATATTGGTGAAGACTCAGAAAGGAGACATGTTTTCATATCATAACAATACCTGTGTACATCCCACAAATGGCTAATGTTGAAGTTCAATGTGAAGTCCTGTTGGACTGACTGTGGGATGTGGTGGAGAGATGCACATTCTGAACAACTTCATAACATCTTGATTGACAAAATAAATGGTGGTGGTGGACGGCTCCTCTCTCTCCACTGCAGGATGGAGAGATATAGAAGATCCTTTATGCCAACAGCCATCAGGATCTTTAATTCTTCTGCAAATGGTACACGAGCCAAATGAATTTATGTGGATCAATAAAGTAATTCTTATCTTATCTTATCTTAGAAATATATTTGATGTTGTATATGACACAACTGAACTGTACTGTAATTTGATACAACACTACAGATATTAAACAGCCAACAGTAATAGTAGTAGTTTTACAGTCTGTGTGTGAAGACTGTGATTGTTATCCATTTTTCTGCTGCTGCTCTTTCTAACACCCAGCAGGTTCATCATTATTATTAATCAATCATTTAATTAATAGTTATGGCCCATTATATCTGTGTGAATATATATTTTCAACCTCTTCATTTGACAGCGTTAAACTTAACCTAGTTTAGCTGCTCTTCTGTGACATCATCTCAAACATCGCTCTCTCTTTTTTTTTTTTGAGCTAGGGATTTAACCCCCTTACAAAAATAACTCCAAATGTTTCTCCGTTGAATGTATGAATTATATAGTGTTATACCTGTAGGTTATTCCAGGTGTCTTGGGGAGCTCGCCTCACTTCAGTGGATTTAGTCGGTTCATGTAATCTCACACTGACTCAGTGATCACCGGCTCTGTTGTACCATCTGTTGCAGGTCTCCTTGTTCTTGTTGCTGGAGATGTTTTTTATGACTGGTTGAATTTCAGATGCAGCCCTGGCGGGATTGGATGGTGGATATGAATTTAAACAATTTACTGTGCCAAAAAAAACATGCACAGAACTGTGTATATAACAGTAAGAGGCAAAGTACTGCAGAACAGGAAGACACATGTTTGATGGTTTTATAAAACAGTATTGTGTTACCCACCGAGCACTGCCCTGTTTACTTTTCAAATGTCTTGCCATAAGGCTTTACAGTGTATTTCAATCCGATAGTTTCCCCCCAAAAGATATGTCAACAAAATGGCTGGATTTTCATGAAGCAGACATTCATGTTCTCTGAAGACCACATCCCATTATCTTCATTCTTCACTTTTAACTTTTTGCGACATTCACTCACATGGATTTCTGGGAAACTGTGAGTGCAGACATTGCATCCTGTCTTATGATGAACTGTGATTGAAGTCTGTTTTCTTCCATTTACAGTGTAGTTCAGCAAATAAATATCTGCTCCAAACTAATTGGCAATGGTGGGTAGAATCCAGGCTAATGGTGGAGGACACTGGGCTTACCAATCAGAGTGGCCACCTGTTGGTCACCTGCTGCTGCTAACTAGTCTCGCCTCAAATAACCACCCAATAATACTCACAAAATCTTTTCCATCTGCTCACACAACTGAGCTGTGCTCTAAACTTGTCTGTGTTGTGTGCAGCCTTTCTGCTTATGCTTTTAGAAGTCTGAATCACCACTTTTTTCCTTCCTGCATGGTGTCTGCCTCAGGCTCTCTTACCAAATTTGGGGTGTGTGCAGGTATTTGAGGGAAATCACATCCAGTGGCAGGAAATGAAAAATGTAGTCAATAAAACAACAGACTGCAAACTAAAGGCAAAGAACTGCAAGTGAGATACAGTATAGAATCATGCAATATAAAACCCACAGCAAACCATATAAGAGACAAATAAAACTACTATTTATGACAGAGGTCCTGAAGATGACAATGTTTGTTGAGTGAACACCATGATAAGATAGCAAATGTCTTAGCTCTCAAGGTCATTAGATACAAAGCCCTCTCTGAGCAGGTCAGAGGTATATAAATCTACAATAAGGACTGAGTAACCACTATGATCTTAACATCTGCCTGTTGTGAAGAATAACCTTACTTGGACCTGTAGCGCCACGTGAGGATGTCTGGGTTTATTAACGCGCTGTTGGCTCGTAAACATTTGTGCTGCTCCTCTGTGTTCTCATTTGATGCATCAAGCTTCTACTTAAGCCCCTGAGATCTCCTGCAAACTTCTCCCTTCAAGGCTGCCATCGCAGTAATAGCTTGACTGATGCTCTGACTTGGCCTCAGCCCATGGCCATAGACTCGTTTTCACTCACACACATTAATGGGATTAGCCGCCTCAAAAATCATGCACATCATGCTCTGAATTTCTTTGTGCAGCATTTCAGTCTTAAGGAAAACATTAAGATCAATTCACTGTAGATGAAATGGATACAGGGTGTATTTGATATGACATGACATTTCATAACTGAGAAACATAGAAGAGGTGTGAGACAAGATCAGGGCTGTGTGTGTGTGTGTCTGATTATCATCATCATCATCAGCCTCATTATCAACTACGGTGTGATGACACTGTACATCTCAGTTAACTCACCCTCTAATCTAATGATATTCATTGATACAGTGGAGTGTGGCCCCTGCTTGCCAAGCAGAAAGTAATTAGTTACACTTTTAAACCCGAGCTAATCCTCACTGACGATGCGCTGCTTGTTTCCCCCAGAATTTGTGGGCAGCTCAGGTCTGTGTGTGTGTGTGTATGTGTGAGAATGATGGAGAAACAGAGAGCAGAGAAGAAAGACCTGGCATCAGTGGACTTAAATGAAGAGAGAGATTTTTGTAATCAAAACCATGTAGCATTTAAAAACTTTCAATTTATTCACTAAAAAAATTTTTTTTACAATATTCTAAGATCACAGAGATGTTAGCGGATACTTTTTAGAGTTGCATATGACAATCCATATGCAGTGATGAAGCTAATGGAAACACAGTTTTCCATAAACTGAAGATGTTTATATAAAAATGTTTTTCATGAGTTTGTCCTAATTGTCTTAAGAAGGCTGTCTAAAGCGTGCAGCGCAGGTGCATTTAGTGCTATTTTACCATTTGAAAAAACGTTTGCTGCCCTGAGAACATGTTCCATTATAGTTGTACTTAGTCTCTTTATGCAGTGTAGCATGTAATAAACTAATCACATATCCCACTCCCTTCAAAAGCCAGGCACCAGCACCTTCACAAATTGCTATTATAATGGCACGGTCTTTCACACAATCAGAACATACTTGTGTTGAGTTGATTACACTTTGTGGCTGACCAGTGAAGGCCGAGAGAATCGGCTGTGAATCAGTTTTGTGAAGCTGCGCACAGCTTTACAAAGAAGTAATGGCACAAATCACATCTGACATCTTGTATGTTATATGGCAGGAAGTCTGGCCAAATATTCAGGTTGACGTGAAACCATGGACAAATGTAGTCTATACTCTTTAGAGGACTTAATAAGATGCAGAGCCTCATTCATGTCCAAGAGATGTCCATGACAACGTTATACAATGCAACATGTCACAAAGAAGCTCCGACCTTCTAAGGCTGTATTGTAATGTTCCACCTGACTTATTCAAAGATCTGAAGCATAATTCAGCAGTCTGCTTGTGTGAAGCAGGCTGTGTGTGCTCTACTCACTCATGTATGTTGTCACATATTTCTCTCTTGACAGTACTCCCTAAACTAACAGGGAAATACTGCACCAGTAGGTTTAGATTAGCTTTTTGCTGGTCATTCGCTCAATCCCATTTTCACTGCCCAGTGTTAACAATGTACCAACAATGCACCTGACCATGACTCATTTTAAGACCAACACTTCCAAGGTTCACAGAGATCCACAACTGTTCGCTCTTAGAACAAGGCTCGCTCTAGATGGGTAAATGACAACTCGCTGTGTCTTTGCGTTGAGTGGCAGATTGAGCCATTGATGTTTCACATGCACAGATGCAGTAATAGAATGCTGCCCCTCTTTTCTGTACATCAATAATAATGATAACAAAATGTCCATGGATTTTGAGTAATCATTTTTTGCGCGCCTTTATTCAAACTGGTTTTTTGTAAATAAATAGTGTCAAAAGATGTTCATGGTCTGAAAAAAAATACATTGTGCAACATTTGGCTTGACCTCACAGCCCCATAAAGAGTGGTCAACCAGAGGGTAGATGCATAAAACTCTGTAGATTCATGACTAAAACCATATGTACAGACAAAACCAGAGATAAGCTGTAACTTCGTTTTCATCAGAAACATAAAACTGTGTATTCAAGTGGTCCAACTCTACAAACCTCACTCATTAGGATCATGCACACGAGCCTAATTTCCGCTCTGGACAATGGGCCATAAATGGATGAAGACTCTCCCTTAAGCCATCAGTTTGTCTGTGCCACAGGCTTTCAGACAAGGCAAGAGAGAGACGAGAGAGAAGAACAATTTCACTGATTGTGACACCGAGACAACTTCAGTTTGTAGGACTTGACATGTGTTTATGAGACAGACTGGTGTCCGAGTGTCATAAAGTGGTGCAAACACCACTTTGTGCAAACATGAGGACAATGTTTTTGAAAACTTCCTTATGAGAAAATCATACGAAGAAAATGAATAATGTTGATGATATTTTTTATTTCTTTGGATTCCCATATGTTATAACAACAGCTGCTGCTCCTGGGCTCTACAGGAAGGCAAGATGAGTATATACAGATAAATGCTGGAATCATTTTAAAACAGAGAATTAAAAGTAAATACATGTAGGAGGTGTGCAAATAAAACAACAGAGCCCAAACAACACTGCTGATGTCTGTTCAGCTCTTATAAAGAAGCTGAAGGGGGTGTGAAAACATTAATGATGTATCTGTGTCTTCAACTGAATTGGCACCAACATTTATTGGATTCTTCCCAGGTCCCTCAACCAGGTTTGGTGTAAATCAGTTCAGTACTCTTTACATAATCCTGCTGATAAATAAAGAACAAACAGTCAGACGCGAGTGAAAACAGATCCTCCTTGGTGGTGGTAACAAACTGAAAACATGATCCTAAAACACTGATTTGCATTTAGGTCCATTTTCAGTGCAAATTCAGACAAACTGAATGTTTATTTCTGTGCTGAGGGAGCATAAATACTCTCCCTTTGAAACACTCAGGTATTGTGTGCAGCACCTTCAGTATAATGTCTCTTAAGGCCTTTTCATGCAGCACAAGCAAACATCTCAAGGATACAGCCAGACGGAATAAATGATATGAGACTAGCAAAGCTTTTGTCCAAGAATTTTCCAGACTTCTCTCCAAACAGACTTGTTTACACAAAACTCTCAGAGTAACTGGCAGAACTGAAGATGTTGCTGTCAAGCGAAAAATCACTAATCATTAGTCCTCCCAAGATGGAGAGCAGTGTGCGGCCTGTAGAGAAACAGACACATTATGTAGGTGCATGTGGGGTATGTGTGTGCATGCGTGTTGAGTGTGTTTAAGACCAAAGAGGCAAAAAGAAGTAAATGAAGTTCATCCTGAACTGAGCTCCTCCACCTGCTGGTGTGTTCTGGTATGGCTCATAGAGACAGACACTGGTCCTGTCCTTCAGAGCACCTGAGAGACTCATTTACAATTCAATAAAGAGTTGAAAACCTGTTGTGGTCACATAAAGTTCTGTGTTTCGAGTTAAACAACCTTAGTTCAGAAAAGTACAGCAGACAGGTGGTGCACATGTCCGAATAAGAGTCTGAATATGATCCTCATTCCTTAGGTCATTACCACTCTGAAAGATTATTTTATTCACCCACACTTTTTTTTTCTCTCAGATGAGTCAACCTGCATCAGTCAAAAGAATAGAGAAAAGGCCCACACACACACACACACACACACCTGCATCTGCATAATGACAGAGGTGATGAGTGATGACAAAAAGTGATGAACCCGGCAGGGACTTGTTGTTCCAGATGTGACTGTTTAAGTCAAACACATTGAAAACAAGTGTGTATCACTTTTTTTTTAAATTTTTTTTCCTTTTTTAATTCTGACTGAGAGAAAGAGAGAGAGAGAGAGATCACCTCCTTTTCACACTTAATGACACCATGATGTGGTCTTGTTTTTCACATAGCAATAATGTTTATTTGTTCATTTAGAATGTGTTCATTGTTTGTCTGGCTTAAAGTTGCACTCAAGGCGTAATTTCATCAGTGCTGATTACTGTAAATGAATGAGGTGACAAAAACATTCACCTTTCTATTTATTTATTTATAATTAACCTTTATTTTGGCATGTTTGTCAGTTGAGAACCAGCTCTCATTTACAGTGACGACCAGGGCTTCACGTATCTTTGCTATTTTATTATAGGACATAATCCAGCTACAATTATGTTGTGTAGAAAAAGTATCAGCTTTTGCTGTTTGGTTCTATTGAATCATCTTAAGAGTGAGAGTTTTACTTTCATACTGCCCCTTACTTGGCAGCGGTCTGACATCCTGTGTCTCCTTTGTTCTATTAATGAGACTTCCTCCACCTGCAGAATATCCAACATTTCTCAATGTGCTTCATTCCTTGCAAACGACATTCCTTGCTGCAGTAACAACACCCGCTGCTACTAAACTAACAAAACACACAGAGCCAGCGTGCATGTCTGTGTGGCAAAGGTGTGCCAGCTAACACTTGGTCAATCAACTTCAGTCTTTGAAGTGTGAATTAGGCTGATAGTGCAGGCTTCACCAAAGGGCACCTCATGGGTCAGAGCAGCACCCTTGCAGCGTACTGAAATAAAAAGCAAGTTCTTAAGGAGCCTGACATGAACGTGCACATCAAGGCCACAACACCAGCAGGATGGGACATGTCTTCACTCAGAGGAAATGCTGTCTTCTTCCTGTCTGTCTAATTCCTGCTGTTTACACCCTGTGTGTGTAGCTGTTCTGCTGTGTGTGCGCCCGTCATTGCATCAGCCACTGCTCCATCCATTTCACCTCTTTCTCTGGATTTTTTTCTGCCACCACACATTAGACTGAATGATACATTTGGAAGGGACTCTCAAATGTACATTAGAATTGAGAGAGGAAGAAAATGACCCAGTAGGTGAGTTTTTATGCATTATAGGTCATTATACAAGCGGCCTGAGAGCCACTCACCCACCATTAACCAAGATGAGGGACCAACAGAACCACTTCCTGCCAGGAAGTAATGGGAGAAATGTGGAGTGCGTGTTTAGGACTGGTGGTTTCAGATGTTCCATGTCTGGAAATTACTCCAAGGCCACACTCTGGATTTTAGCACAGAATCCACTTATAATGCAGTGGCCAGAAGTAATTTATGGCGAAATGTGCTCCGCTGCTGTGAAACTTGACTTACATAATGTGCTATATTGTGCAATCAAGGTCAGTGCATATGTATAGTCTTCCACTGAGGAAATGAATACAGACCCCTGGAAAACCAACAACAACAACAACAAAAAAAACAGACAAACCAAAAAGAGCGAAAACAAACAAACAAACAAACACATATCTAAATATGAGTGAATGGTGAATTAAACAATGACTGCTGGCATCAATGAAAATGAGAAATCAAGACATCAGCCTGAGTGTTATTCAGCACAGAGATCAGTCAGATGCAGCTATTAATATCAATAAATCCTGCTGCTTTTTATTTTTCAGCATGAGAATAATTCGAGCCTGAGAGCGGGCAGCCGTCAAGCACATCATGACTCACAGACTTAGATTGCTCTTTATTATTTCAAAGTTAGTTAGTTTCAGAGGAACTCATCATCTCATACAGAAATAGAAGATGCTTTGACAGTCCACATTCACTGGCCATGGTTGAATAACTATTCCAGCATTAACACTTCTTACGTGGATCTCATTTGGGAGATGTCAGTTTGTCAATCATCATGCTGTCTTTTGGGTCACAGCCCATTCAAAATGGGGGACAAGACCACATGGCTTCTTTTGTTCCACAGACAAGAGGGAAGCTACTGAACTCAGTCTCGCGGCATCTTTCACCTTTTCCTTTGAGTCACCAGGCTATAAAGAAGGAGAAGTGCCCCCCTCTCGCTCTTCTTTTCACCACTGGACACTTGTCCAGTAGCTCCACAACAGGAGCTGCTCGCTCTTCTCACCACGCTCTCCAAGCGCCTAGCTCCTCAATAGGAGCTGCTGCCCCCAACCTCCATGAGGCCTGCACAACGCAGAGCACAGCGTGCCACCGGCCCTGTGTAACATAGAGCTTGTGCCTGGTTGTTACTGCCATGCATTTCAGCCTGAATAAGAATACAGCTTGAGACAGAGTCACAGCATGCTGCCAGCCCTGTGAAGATTTGTCAATTCAATTCCATTTTTCAATTCAGTAGTACTTGAGCACTGTTGTTCTGTCTCTTTGTAGTCAGACAACTTGTGACTTAGTGTTGAACAAAGGATAACACCTTTTGGTCACAGCTCCTTTGCCTCAAGACAAAGGAACAACTTTCACCTGTACATAGTGTATGTAACTAGTGTTGGATTTATGTTTTGTTATTCCACTTTTGTGTGTCCTTTTTGCTGCCCAGAAGTGTATCTTGCCAACCTCTACACTGAAGAACTTCAAGATCCCTCAACTCCTACTGCTATTAATAAGGTCATTTTGGTTGTAGTTATTAAAATAATTATTAACCAAGGTCCTATATTGGTAGTTAGTAGACCTTTATGAGACTGAGTTTGTAAATTGGCAATCTGGTGCCCCAAGGTGGATTTAATGTAAATTAAATCCTATTACTATTTGTAGTAATTACAAATTACAAATAATTTTGACTAATAACACGGTGCACTGTAAATAGTGTCTTCTATGTGAAGTAGAGCCCAACATTTATGGTGCCCAGGCATGAAGCACAACATTCATTAGCGCTGCTCCTGCATCTGGGGGCCTGGATCTGGGGGGCTGGACCCAGATGCAGACAGACAAAAAAAGTTGTTGTGAAACGAAAGGATAAATTTAACTCAGGTCAACAAAAGAGGTCCTCAAAGTCCAACAGAAAACAGCAAAGTGCCACAAAGTGTCAATGGGCCTAAGGAACACCAGGGAAAGGCAGGGTAAAACAACACAGGAGCACAGGCATGTAAAACAGGGAACCAATGCAGACGATCCAACAAAGATAAAGGGAGAACGCTGAGGTTAAATACATGAGGAGAAACAAGGCACAGGTGGGGAAGTCAACACAGGTGAGACATATTAGGTTATCAAACAGGCAGGAAACTTGACAGGAAGGCTAGGGTAGGACACAGACTTCAAAATAAAACAGGAAGTGAGGACAGACCATGACAGTGTTGTGATTGATCAATCATTGTACGGTCCCCAGCGTATCTTTTAGTGGTTATATGTTTATTTATTTTATTTTTTTTATTATTATTATTATTTATATATACATGATGTTCAAGCTGATGAAAAAGTATTTTATTTCATCACATGTCAGAACAGCTTTCCTTTTCCTTTTGGGCAGTGGTTGTGATGGTCACCACCCAGCACAGCCTCACGAGGCTCATTTCAGCTATTATTTCAACTGAAAAACAGTTTTTATTATGTTTGTGACTGCAGATATAATTACCAACAGCAATGAGAAAGAAAAATTAAAAAGTTTAACTTTTTAAAAAAAAAAACTTTGTTCACTTCCCACAAGTAATTAAGCAAAATTTAACAAGGAAAATATTCAAACACCCCAGTATGAACTACAGTAGCTATCTCCCTAGAGGCTCTGGGAGCAGTCCATTCAAAGTAAACATAGCCCACCTCCCCACCTACGTCAGTGGAGGGTTTAATAGTGGAATAATACTCCAATTACAGTATTGACAGTGATTTATTATGTACTGTATTATATAAACACCTTGACCATACTGTGCATATACTGTTTACAATGAGTATTTATTAGGCTATACTTTTTCAGTGTTGGGTAGTGGTGACCTACATGTAATCAAACTAGTAGTTGAACCAAATTGCGCAGTAGCTTGCTGGTAGGTCAACTACATTTCTATGTGGTTCAACTTGAGTTATTTTATGTTCATATTTGTGATGCTAAAAGTGAAACTTGGATTCGCTTCTTCACTGTGAACCCACTCTGACCAGCCCTAACCAGCGTGAAGGCAGCCACACAATGCCATTGTTAAGCATTCATCTCCACACACTTGAGGGCGGGTGATGCTCGGTGCTCACACACAGACGTCATCATGGATAAACCTCCTGAATCTCAGCCTGAGGAAGCATCACCACGAACATACTTAAACAGTTATCTTATTCCAAACCACAGCACCTTTCCATGAAGAGTGGACTATTATTTTTTATGTGTGACCTTTTAATAAGTAGTTTACATTTTGCAGTAAATATCCATGTAGCTTTTTGGTTAAAATTTTGAATCACAGGTAGGTATACTATCAATTTTCACTTTTTGACAAAGTAGTTAAAACTCTGATAGATTTCTCCCTCAGGTGGCTTTGCTGCTGTCAGCCTCTTGCTGAGTGAAGTAATTGGTAGCTTGAAAAGCAGTATGTTCAAAGTACCTTCCCCCGACACATTGCGTTATAAAGTAATTATGTAGCAGCATAAAAGCCAGAATTCAAAGATGTTTGCCATGGATATTCATGCTCCCAAGAGGCTGGACCCATTTGATTTTAATGATATTTAATAAATCACCACCCTCAGGACAAACCTTACATTTTACACACCTCTTTTGAGGTGACTGAAGGAGTCAACTGGAATCATTCTGTTAGTGTGAGCTTTATTAAATTCACACTTGGCAAACACGAGTCCACTGAGTCAGAATAATAATCTCCCTTTTCACACTTTGGTCTTATACAGACTTAAATAAATCCATTTTACTCTTCCACAAACACACTCAGTGATGAACCACATGTAAGGAGCCGAGCATTTATGTCTTTGGGCCCTGTTTTAATTGCACAAGCTCAACGACAAGTGCAAAGTGGTGGGTCTTGGGTACACGGACTGTGTGGGAGTCTCCAGGCACACCAGCTATTTTGGTTCATGTGCTCTACCAGTCAAAGTTTTAGAACTCCCCCATTTATCCAGTTTTTATTGAAATTTAACTACAGTCAGTAATGTATAATGATATAGAACTAAGTGGTCAACTGTCCAATTAAGAAAAAAGAGAAAACAGGCTATTTTCATGGATTAAGAAATAAGTGAACCTTAAGATTATCTGCATTGTTAGATCCTACTGTATGTGTGTGTGCATGAATAGAGTGCTGTATAATGACACTGTGGCCATGTGTGTGGACACAAATCAATGTGACTGTCCTGCTCAACCAGATCATCAACCTGTGTAACCATATAGGAACCATAAAAGACTGTTTTATGCAACCCGCATATCCGTCTCATGGCAATATCATCTGAAGTAATGCCTGGCATGTATGGCAGCATGCATACCAGACCATAGTTGTCATGGTTACAGTAATGACAGACTGTACTGAGAAAGTCATACCTCCTTCTTTGTCATAGCTACTTTAAATACAGTATGGGTCAAAATAAGTAGGCTACTTCCTCAAAATCTTCATGTTTATCAGTTCTTACAACATTTTCCATGGCATATTTGATGGTATGGAGGTGGAACATAAATGCCTGTAACCAGAGGAACACCTTGTGTCTGTGATTTAACTGAATGGAAGCTACAATGATGGTTTCGTGTAGGAATCAATCAGGTTTTGCTGTTTGTGTTTTGACCCATCCTTCCACCGCAACCTCCTCCTGAGATTGCCTACACTTTGTCTCTTCATGCTATGTCACTGCACTTTTCCCATTTGCTCCTGTAATAATTACTATGGCCACTAGATGTCACCTAGCAACAAAATGTAAGTATTAGTCCAAATGATATGCAGCACAGACAAAATATGGACTCATTTTTCTCCAGTCATGTCCTGATGGCTTTAGATAGCTTCAGATTTTTAATGAAGGAGCTGAAGGAGAATTCATGGACCAGTGCACAGGGGTTTATCAAAGTTCAAGCTTTATCTGAATAATGATCATTTTGAGGCTGATTAAAAACAACCTACAAGAGAGAGTGTTATAAATTTCCTTGTGTTATTGTCTGACCCTCAGTATATTACCAATAAAGCTAATACCACTACTAAATAAACTGTTACATTTACATTTTATGCATAACAGGTCAATTTCCACACTGGTCACTCTGAGATCAGTGTGGAAATTGACCTGTTGGAAAAAAATATGATATTTTTCATTTTTCTAAATTCGTATGGACCCATTTGAATGAACTTCCCGCCTGTACCCTGTGTGCTCTGTAACTGGTACTTACAGTGTACCAAACAGATGGCCAAAGTCAGTTTCAAGGTAGTGAGCAATCACAGCACTGCTATGAAAACATGGCCCTTATTGCTTTATATGCAGCCATCTACAGAACAATTAAGCATGACATGATCCATTTCCGGTGCTTGTCAGCCTTTTCTGGCCCATATATACATTTGAAGATACTTCTTGGATTTTGCATTTGTGTCGTCAAGTGTATATGTATTCAAGCTAAAAAAAAAAGAGTTTATTGTAGATTAAAATATACTGTATATATGAACTAAAAGACTGCACATGTGTTGAGACCATCGCCCGTCATGAGAAAAATCCTCCCAGTCACCTGCACAATGACAATGATAACATCAAAGACTTTACACACAGATGTTAGCAGTAAAACACATCACTAAACCATCAGCTCATCTTTGTTGCTGGCAGCAGAATGCTCCCTATCCTTGGCCAGTTTTATAGAAACCTTGGTGGGTCAGTAGTAATTATATAACCCGTCTCCCTTGATATACAAAGAGAAAATACACTGTCCACAACATAAAGCACAGGCAGTGACGGAACCAGTGCAGCATCCTGTTTGATAGATTGTATTACTGTCAGCTCAACAACGCCCAACAGCCCTTGCAGAGAGAGATAGAGAGGTAAAGATCAATAAGAGACACAGGGTCAATTTCACATCCATATGCATGATATGATTTTGACGTGAGCTGTGTGTGTTTGAACATGCAGATTCTATGTGGACACACACTAGGTAAGGGAAAGCAAAAGAAGCACATTAAAGGGAAAAGATATCGAAGCAGGACACAAGCCACACTAATATCTAAATTATATCATATGAACCTCCTCATCAGACTCTAGGACATAATAATAATTACCCTACAGAACTTTGGATATCATTGCCTCAAAAAACAGGGCTGGGAGCTAATTCACTTAATGGAAATGACATACAAGTACATGTCAGATTATGATATGTTAAAATGGCCAAGTACTTCACTGGTACATTAAGCATAATGTACATTAGCATTATCACTATCAGTATAATGACAGTGTTATAAAATCCTGTTTTAAATCTCCCACACAGTCTAAAATGTAGACATTTATATTAAAGGCCCCATACAGTGTGAAGGTTGATATACTATATTTTTCTTTTTATGATTGTCAAAATGTAATTACAACACTAGAGAAGGGTAAAATATAGGACCTGTAATGATAGAGGCAGGACAATATGGACACATGAGCTGTGCTGGCAGCTCCAGACAAATCTATTGTTTTGTTGTATTGAATACTGTAGTAACACACAGGCACCATCAAAGAACAACACAAGTGTTACACGGAGGTCAACAACCCCAGAACTGATACAATCCATTGGTTTTTGATGGGAAAAAATCATTTAAAAAAGGTTTTGTGAGGTGATTATTTTATATGATCACATCAATCCACATTTGAGATATTTCAGATATTTAAACTGTGTTCCAACTTCTAAATAAATATTGAAATGTATGACACAGCAGCATTTACCTCTTGTTACAATGATAGTCAGCACATCATTCAAGGATAAGTGATTTTTTTTCCTTATTGATTCGGTAGGAGGCTGCGACAAGAGCTGATGAGGTCTGGTTATGTCTCACACATAAAAAGGCAGAGTACAGAGTTATAGAGAGTTAAAGATCAATAAGAGGCTCAGAGGCTCTCTTTTTTGTGTTGTAGACATGTACAAAATTAGGGGCCTGTTGTCACCAATCTTCTGCCCTGAGAGTCTTTTGCTTTTAAACAAATGTTGCTTTCGCTCACTAATTAATTGGATTTGTTGCTCCTGTTTTTTTGTTTGTTTGTTTGTTTGGATGTTTCCTGTTGGTGACGTTAATGGTTTATGGTCAATAAAAGTCTACATTTCCTGCAGCATTTATTTGAAACCTAACAAAAAAAGAGGGATTAAGATCTTTAAGCTTTTACAAGCATACATCTCTTTGGGTGTGTTGGCTCTTATTGATGTTGGCTTAACACCAAATAAAGAAGAAGCAGTGTAATTAATAGAGAGTTTATTATTGAAATGTAATGCACAACAATGGCTCAATTCATAGCTTCAGAACTGGGCCACACATAATTAACCTGACCACTAATTAAGAATCCATTATCATGTGTTTAATGACAGTAAAACCATATTAAAAAATCCAAAGTCTTCCAGGTTTTTCAGAACACATGTGGATGTGTATGTGTGGAGGTGTTTAGCGAGTGATTAAACAAGACGGACGTTACAAAATTTTGCATGTACCTGCTGATGTTAGTGATGGAAGGCCTTCAGGCGACTGGTTACTCGTCCATAGTCTGAGGTCCTGCACCAATACAGCTGTCTCCTGTCTGCCTGCCAGCAAAGGGCCATGATATTGAGCAGTTTAATCAGTTAATCACAGATAATATGACACACCATCAAAACACACAGTCCCACAGCCCAGAGCAGTGATATATAAACCTGATTAATTATCACCTTATTGGATTAACATCTCAGATTCCCTCACTTCCTGATGGATCAGCTGTCTCCATATGCTCAGAGCAGAATGCAGGAATGTCAGCAAAACACTCCATGTGTTGTGTAATATGTATTTCCAGAATATTATCTGAAGACGGTAATAATTTGGAGGATTGGCACACAATGGCAAATTAGGACAAAGTAGTTGATTCACAGTTTTTTCCCACCAGCCAGGTGTCTCACTCACAGCTCATCCTCGGTTTCTTTGTACCCTCTGAACACACTGATTACTCTGCTTTTCGGCAGAGCAGCCAAGCATGGATGTCATTTGTAATGGTGTCAGCACATGACAATATTCATATGAAATTAATACGAAGCATTTCATTTGTTTTGATACCTGTGCAACAAGGCAGCCTATCTGTAAAGAGGCCGGTGCCTCTTTCATCGTTACTTGTTAAATGTAAAATATTTGATAATAAACCATTCCATCTTTTTTTCATTCCTCTGCACATAACTCTATACACTGCCTCCTAGTAGGTTTTAGAGCAGGAGATAAAAAATAACCCCTGGATGTATGCCTTGTTGTAAAGCTGTGGCTATTATTACAATATAAAAACTGATGGTACAGGGCATTTGATGATTTTAGACGATGAAATATTTGCAATAAAACAAAGTAGAGAAACAACCATCCTCTTAGATCCAAACTCTTGGAGGATCAAACCAACACTTTTTAAATTGAACCTGTAACCACAAGGCTTCCACATGAACAAGCAGGGCTTGTCTTGGCTTTCCAACAGCATGAAAAGACATAGGATGACTTATGCATTTATACATTTTTTATTTCAACAAGCTTCTTCCTGAGACTGAAAAAAAAAAAAAATCAATAAGGGCTTCTTTCAGTCCTTTCCTGTCTCCTTGGCTAATTTGGCATGTTTTATCAGTGTATGTGACAGTGACACAGCGTGTGTATGTGTGTCTTTGTCCTATGTTGAGCAGCTTCAGGAAAATCCTAATTAGTAAAAATGTTTCTGTCTCTCAGTGCTTTGGTCTGACTGAGATCCTCTAGTTATTCTTGATACTTATCAACAATTGACCTTGCTGTAATTTTACATGACTAATCTATATACAATTAACACATTTGTGTTTATTTCTCTGCTCATTCAACAGTGCTTCACTCATGTCAGAGAGATTGAAAAAAAAATGCATTGAGACCCCATGATTTAATCACTTCCCTCTTTTTCGTCTCACTGTTGGTAAGGTGTAAATGCAGGGCAAACGACAGACAAATCATCTTTTGTCAAAACACTCGATATTGTACAACTAACAAGCAGAAAAAAAGGGACCATTTTTAGTGTGCCTCTGAGTGATGAGACAGTTATTCTTCTTGAAGATGTTACCTTGATTTGCATATGTTTGTCACTGATTATTTCTTCACTTTTTTCCTGCCACTCTGACACAAGTATGTGATTTAACCATGTGGCCTTTAAAACAAGGATGTTTACACAAATCTCTTTTTATCCTTGTCTCACTTCAAACGTCACACTGTAATGGAGGGAGTCTTGAGCATATTTTTACCGATACCACTCTGAGGTTTGAAATGAGCACAAGGAAGCGTCTGCAGTGTGTCACTGAATGTGCTAATACTGCAAGTGTGCGTATTATGGGAGAGAGTTCATTGTCGTGGCGACCTATTGTGTCCACAGACATATCTAGTGAAATCCACAGACTACTGTATTGCAAAATATCAGGTGAATGAAGCTGTACATTTCTTACTTGGCAGGGCCAAATTGTTTTCTTTAAAACTCAGGGAAGTGAATGGTTGTTATTTTCACAATAAACTGAATGGAAAAACATCTACCATAAATATTTAGTGCTGCAAATCATTTTAACATATTTACATCATATAGATTTCATTTGTGGGCCTTATTTGTAAGATGTAAGAGCTATTTCTAAGTTAAGCTATTGTTAACATAACTGTCATTAGCATGAACAGCTGTTTTCTTGAAGAAATGTTTAGCATTAAGCTTTAGTTCTTTACTCATCCAAACCTGTTTCCACAGAGAATGGAGGCTCACTGCCCTCCTCCTGACCTCTCTGGGCTGAAAAACCAACCTTGCAACATCAGTGCAGCACTTGGCCTCCGCCCCGGTGTCCCAGCGCTCGTCTCTGCACACCACGACACAAACGCGCTCCGTAAGCCGTAATTTTTCATTCATGATGGATAAGACTACACAAATATAAACGTTGTATCATTGTAACATTATCCAGTGCTGCATGGATTGCTTTTTTGGCCGGCTTCGTTAAAAACAAAAGCACATGGCCCGGAGGAGGGTTAGCAAAACAGCGACCAGTGACCAGACTTGCATAGTTCCCCTTTGAATCTACTTGCTAGTTCAATAAATGTAGGGAAACTGAACAGTGAGGGTCAGAGGCTGTGTGCCAGCGAAGTTAAGAACCAGCATTAAGTCTCCTCTCAATTTCACTGTGGGCATTCATTTCAGGTAAGAGTGGCCAAAACCCAGTTTTTGTCAGACAATGTTGCACTTGAAGGGTTTTATCACTGCAGAGCAGCAGCTTAAGGAATGACTCATGGTTAATGTGTAAGGTGGGCAGTGTTAAATTACTACTTTATGCTTCTCTGAAAACAGAAACAGAACAAAATTTGAGAGAAGAATATATATATGTCTTGCATTTGGCTGCATTCAGACACAGCAATGGTGACTGAACGTTCATAAAATAATAATTTGGTAAGCTGATGTCTGTCCCACTCTTCATAGTAGCTGTGATACAGTTTTGAAGTTTGCCAAGTGAAAAGCGAGCAAGAGGATCAGGTGCACTACTGCAAACAGACGCCCTGGAAACACTGAAGCAGTAAGTAAAACTTCCGTTTATCTCTTTTACCGAACACATGTTACAGAGATGACTAGAAAATAAATGTTTCAATGCAACTGGAGTAGAGGAGGTGTGAAACTAAAAGTACACAAGAAATATTACTGAAGCAAGAAACTGGATAAATTAAAAATACATTGAGTGCAGTTCAGAGAGTCAAGAGGGCCGCCATTTATTTATGTGCTTATGTGTTGTGTACTTACACTGAGTTGTCTGGCCGTCTCTTAGCTACAACTCTGCAAATCTAAATGAACTGTAATCGTCAAGAAACATGGAGCCTGGCAATGAGAAAATGAGAAAGATAGGATAGAAATTCACATGCCCAGCAGCTTGTAAGGAATAATATAGACAATAGTTTATGATAAATAATGAACAATAATAATTCAGTGATTTCATTCATGACGTGTCTCCAACAGCTGAGGCGCTGCACAGTCTGATGGATGAACAATTTTAGATATGTATATATTTCCCATCTTCCTTAGAGAGGAACTATGCAGGATTTTTCCTGTGGCTATGCTACATTTTTACCTAAATTAAACAGCTTTGGAGTGATTGTGATGGTTACATACATGACTTGTAACATGTTATGAGGGAGAATGGAGGCTCTCTGCCCTCCACCTGGCGTCTCTGGGCTGAAAACCAACCTTGTAACATCACTGCAGTACTTGGCCGCTGCCCCGGTGTCCCGGTGCCCTCTTCTGAAATCCCATTTTGGCTGATTATTGTGGGAATTTGGACGATGCAGAACAGCCAAATCATTTCAGGTTCTAAGTTGAAGTACATGTATTGTGTAGAGCTGAAGTAAAAAAAAAAAAAAAAAAAAGCTTTATGTTCAATATGCTGTACGTGTGTTGCGCACAAAATTAGTCAAAGTAACTTGTAACTATGTGTAGTGAAGTATAAAGAAACCTAGAACAGATATACCCAAGTACAACTACAATACTATAATACTTGCATTGCAAAACACCTTTTAAGTTACATTTCAATGGGCCGATTGAAGGTCTGTGCAACAAAATGCATTTTTGTTAATATTTTTTAGTGGTTTTGTATTTACATTTCTGACATCTGTCCATTCACAGGTGTGCAAAAGCCATGCTTCTACTGGCTGAGGTGAAGGTTAAATGCAATCAATTTCAGTTTCACACTGAAGGTTTGTCAGTCACTAACCCAGAGCACAGAGGTGCCCGTACACATCTAAAAAGTCCTTCGTCTTGACAATCAGTGCAACTGCTCCCTTCATGTTACAGAGGCTTGTAGTGAGAATGTGGCTCTGCTTGTACTTGAACATAATTCAGTCTGAATGTGGTCTGAGGCTGAAAGTAAATTTCAAAATGCATGAAATGTGTTAAATTCCTACAAGTTGGAGAGGAGAACAAAACTTTTCTGCTGGCGTCAACACTTTTGGAATGATGGAAGAAAAAAGAATTCAGACATATTGCGCATCATGTCATTTCAGAGCGGATGAACTAAAGGCTGATTTAGAGCCACTCACAGGGAGTTAGTAATACCTGCCAGGACAAAAGTCCTTTCATCTCTGCATTTCCTTGTGTTTGGATCATTCCAGCAAACTGTGGCTGTGTTGCATTTTCCTCCAGTGCACTTCTTTTCTCTCCAGTACCTGGCTGCTCAGCTCTGGGACCAGGACTGAGAGGACTCACCGCTGCCGTCACCCCGTCTTTGATCCCTCTTGCCAGGGCCTGAGTGTCCCACCTGAAGCTGTGCCATAGTTCCAGCCCAATGAATGACAGCCAGTCCAGTTACCTGCTCAGCAAAGACAGTGGGCTGCACCTGCTGCTCAGCACTGGTCAGAGCATCTCTTCCCCGTTTGCTGAGGTGTTATTATAAACCAATTTCTCTTTTGTTCCTCGCCATATATCGCCTCATCTTCTCTTCACTTCATCTGTTCTCTTCTTGTTTTACCAAACACATTTACTTTCTCACATATAATTTCCCACATTTTTTCTTTCCTGTTGCTCAGCAATATATTTATTTGTGCGAATCAAACTTAATTTTGCATTTGCAGCTGTTCTTTCAAACTCTCCATGGCGCAAGGATTACATGTTGTCATTTAGGCAGTTAGTCTTAGTAGATCTCCCACAACACGCCTGATAACCAAACAAGCATGCAATTTAGCATTCTTTATCTGGGATTGTGTTCTCCAGATTTTACATCCACCGACCACATTCTTAGAGTCTCTGTGATCTTAACCTTTGACCTTTGACAACCTAAATCTAGTCGATTTTTCCTTGAGTCCAAGGGAAAGTTTTTGCCAAAATTGAGGAAGATCCCCTGAGGCATTACAGAGATTAACAAGATCAAATCATGTTTTGTAAGGTCACACTGAACTTGACCTCTGACCATTAACATATTTAGTTCATCCTTGAGTCCTAGTGAATGTTTGTGCCAAGTTTGAGGAAGTTCCATCAAGGCATTACTGACATATTGTGTCCACGATAATTGGATGGATGTACATACTTATTATTGTCAGCGAGGAGGCATGAAAATTAATGCAGTTACGCCTGTGCGAAATCCATTTAGTACTGTTTTACAAAGTTCTGCATGAATGAATTAAGCCACTTTTTGTCCTGCTACAGACATGCTTCATTTGAGAATCAAATCCAGGTCTCACAGGCAGCAGGTATAAATTCTACCAACATTAAAACAATTGCAGACCTTTGGCAATTCAGTTAGTGGTCATTAAAATGTATTAAGGTTTAACCAACTGATGATCCATTACCATAATAAATCATGACACTCTATGCCACGCAAGTCACTTCAATCCAAACATTATCTCCTGGTATAGACATGTGTGTGCTCCACAGGAAATTCTCATTGTCCCTGTTGAAATGTGAACCGTGTATGGGTTTATGGACACATGTAACTGCCCAGCATAGTGATTTGGTCAGTAAATGGAAGAGAAAAACAGATGCTGTTTATACCATGCAAATGCACTGCAGGAAGCAGATGTGGGCGTGAATGCTTAAATCGCATGAGGTCCCCAAATAACACTAGTCCACTGTGAATAAAAGATATCACAGACATTTTCCATTCAAGTTGTTTTGGGATGCATTTTGCATAAACAGATGAAAAAAAAATAAACCTGTCCTGACTGAAGCAGGTTGTTGTTGTTGCTGAGGTCCAGACAACGAACCGTTCATGTGTATTCTCCTATGTGTGTCTTGAATGACTCAGTCACCAGAGAGCCAATCGCAGGCTTCAACTCTATTTAAGCTTAGTGGGGGGGCAGGGGGGGGGGCAGATAATGAGCAGATGGCATGGGAACACACGCATGCTCCCTGCCATCCATCTGGACAGTTCTGCAGGTGAAGTGTAAAGTGTTCACTCAAAAAAAAAAAAAAAAAAAAAATGTCTGACATCAAAGTGGTAAACAGCATGGCCGAACATGAAAGAAAAACACAGCGGTGTGACTTAAGGCCCGGACAAGAGAGACTGCTTTTGTCTGTTGATCAGCCAAGGCAGCAGACAGTGCTAAAGAGAGACAGACAGAGAGAGAGGGGGGATGGAGGGAGATAAACACACTGTGAAGGACATTCAGAGAGAAAAGTGTACTGTACAGATACCACAGGCTTTACACAAGAATACATGGCCTTGTCAAAGAAAGAAGTAAACATGCTGTGGAAGTTCAACAATATGGTCGGCTAATGGTTTGAGACATTTCATATTTTTAACAATAGGTAGACAAAAGCGGTTCTCTTTTGTGTTCACTCTCAACACAAAACATGGAAAGGTTGAAAAGTTTACTTTTATATCTATTTTTTTCTTTTGTACAAATTTTCTTTAAAGATTCTCAGTTTCAACTTTTCCAAACTTGTCATGCAAGTTAAAACCTCAAGGCTGATGGAACCAAACCTCCATCTTTGTAAATTCGTTCACCGTAAACCCTGAACTGTTCCCTGGATGGGAACGAGCCTCCTCTTCAGCACTTGAACACTAGAGGCAACACAAGATCCTGAAAACTGCAGTTCTTTTAATCACCACTAGAGCCTGTCTCTCAACCTGAGTCAGTCTCTGTAGACTCTCATGTGAGATGGGACCTCTTAAGGCTATTTTCAATCACTTTTCAGAAATGGACTTTGTGCAGGCGATACAGCATTCATTTTCTCGACTCACCAGTCAGGGCTAGAGGTGTATTGTTTTCGGGCAATCCGTTCCACTGCTGTGATGCTGAATTTGGGAATAACAGGAGGAAACTCACAGGGATTAGGCTACTAGTCATGAAGATGATGGTTAAAATTGTACATTTGTTGTGCAATTGCTGTACATGTGTAACACTATAAGTAAATGAATAAAAAACACTCGTTTTATTTTTTTTGTGTTTGTTTCATTTTATTAATCTCTGTAACAAATGCATATTTTTGTTTAAAAAGAGTGTAAAAGTAATATTAAAAGTAAAAATGTACATTAGTTTAAGTTTTACTTACCTGTGATCCAATGAAAGAGCGGGGTTAGAGGTCAAGAGAAGGCCGGAAGGGAAGGACACGGAGAAAGAGAAGAGAGCTGCATGGCGGACGGACGAGAAGACTGTGGATGCGACGTGAATAAAAGACGCGGATGAACTGGAGTGCTCCGGGACACTCGGATAGAGAGTCCGATGTGAGTGGTCACGGGCATGCAAGTAAAGTGTTGAAGACTCAGGCGAAGAGGACTTTGTGAAAGAGTCTCTAAGGAGAGAGCAGCAGGAAGCTAGAAGACGGACTTCACCTTCAGCGGACCACTGGGCAGTTCATCGCGGTGAAGTTGGTGTGTCGTCCTGTTGTACCGAGGCGGACCTGCGCGGGAGGGTCTCCAGGTTTGGAGTCTCCACGGGACGTTGCCAAGAGAGACGACACCTGCAGCACAGTGAGTGAATGCGTATGCTTTTTCTTTTGCGCCTCCAGGCGTGAAGTAGCTGGCTACCACAGTTATTGTTTGGATGTTGCGCGCCCAACTCCTGCTTCTCAGGCACAGAGAGAGGCGGAGGCAAAGGCTCTTAGGAGTTTAATTCAATTTAATTAACTATTTGTTGATTCACCAACGTCAACTGGCAAATAACCTTAGCAAACGTGCTAGCTGATACGGCAAACCCTATTGGCACAATTAACGTGAATGATTTATTCAGAATGTTGAATGACCGCATTGCATTGTGGTATACCGGAGAACATGTGGTGTACATCGCTTGCTCACTCAATTTCGCTATGCATTGTGGCTGTAGTGCGCTATATCAGTGATAGGGGGCGATTTCGAACACAGCTTAAGTCTTCAGTCCGCATACAAAGAATTTATTCAGGTCACAGGTAAAGTACAGCAGCGCTGGGTGCGTGGTGACAGAGCTTACTCAGGATCTCAGCCAAAACGAACACAGATTTGAGAAAACAGCTCACATTTATAGTTCACAGTTATCTTCTTGGGCTGGGCCTGCCCCATGCAGAGGTTGGACTTTATGACAGTGTGTGATTGATATGATGCTGTCCATGCCTGGTTTATGATGTGTGTGCAGAATATGGGTTAATGGGAATGTGGGTTTGTTTGTATGTGTTGTATCCAGCTATTGCATTTGCTGCCATGTCTGCTGCTTGCAGTTTAGCTTGTGCTTGTTCCGAACAACCGTTTGCCTGTTTTAAAAACATGTTGTAATCGCTCAGTTTGGGTGGTGCACTTTGCCAGTCACCAAACATTCCTTTTTCTTGCATTTCTTTTGTTCAGTGGACTAATCTATGTAGTCCCTTCTTTTCTCCGTCTTTCGGGAATTTCTTTTGCCATCTGGTCATGGTTTCATATAATACCAGCCCCAAAGACCCGGGTTTACATTCTTTCCTCTTATCCACAGTTTTCTGTGACATCGTTATGTGGTTTAACACGTGTCGTTGGATGAGGGTGAATGACACAATGCCTGAGTGAGTACCCGGTCAAGAGGCTTCTATACAGGGTCTAGTACTCTGCGTGCTTGACCCCTAGGGGCACTCCCAGTCTTAATCATTCGTTTTAATTCACCAGGTTTTGCAACACCCTAGCTAATAATCCCCTTATATCCTATACCAACCCTTCTGCTGGGTTCTTGTTCTTGTGCTTTGGAACTGAATTTACTGAGAAAACACTTAGAGTTTATGAATGGACAAGGACAGTTAAGCCGTATATAGTCATCTGAATTGATTATTTGGACTTTATTTTTCTTTTCTTTTTTTCTATTATCTGCATATTTTAATCAGTTTTATTTTCTAAATATTTACTCAGTACATAGTAAACTTTCCTTGTGCTATTTCTCTCGTTGTATTTCATCTGGTAGGGATTCTTGCAATTGATATTTGGGTTTATGTTTGTGTGAATAGTGCTCTGACATGAGATTTAAAAAATCAAGGGCTAATTTAGGTGACATTTCATTATTTGTATAAGAGTGATTAAAAAACAGTACATATACTCAAACACATATTTAGGGTTAAATAAAAGTTTACATCAGTGGCAGAAAATATCAGTAATAGTGATTAGAGTAAACTTACTGTACAGCATTGGTTACCCATAAAGAAAGAGATTCTTAAAGAATTAGGGGAGCGCACCCCGGTAAATATAGGCAGGTCGCCTAAGAGGGCGCTACACATGTGCTGGAAGTGGAGTTTTCAATTCTAGTGACCTGAGAAAAACTGTGAAGTAAAGACAGGAGTGCTGCTGTCAAGACACCGCCATGATTAAAGGATTAGAGAAAACAGAATCAAATCATGTTACTCATTGGGTGTCAGGGATGACGAACCGCAGGAAACTCTAGAGTGGCCTTGTGCTGATGTGAAAACTAATATCTTTCATGTATCTGAGCTGGAGCTGAATTTTTGTTTTGCTGCATTTAAGCACCTTTTGTAATGCTCTAAATATCCCATTTCATGGTGTGTTTCAACTCATCTATACATGTTCATGTGGAGAGAGCCCACAGTGAGGTGTTTTCACGGTTCTAGTCTGAAGGTCTTTCACCGCGAGCTAAAGTGATATAACTACAGGATGTACAGTAATTCATCACAAGCTCTCTGCAGTGAACAGTGGTGTTCATAAATGCTGCAGAAATTGTCAGAGGAGTTTGTTTGAAGGATTAATGTTGACTCCTTGTCACATGATGTTGTCTTTTGGGGAGGGGGGGGCGGGCATTTCACAGCCAAATTCTCCTGTGCTGAAACGCACTTAAGATAAAATCTGATGGATCTGATTGGTCCGCTGGTCCCACAGAGCCACCACAAGGCTCTGCTGAATAATGTATCACATGTAACCAAGCAAGATCTCAAAGTCACATCAGCATTAAATATGCATGCAGCATGTAAAGCATATGAAATCACATGTTGAATTTGGATTTAACGTGTCATCAGATCCGGAGCAGAAAGCAAAAACTGCACCTCGCCTCTCACTCCCTTCCCCCATGATCCTAATTAGCTTCGCTGGAAAAGCTTTCATTCTCCACCCACCCTACTCACCCTGCCCACCACCCACTTTTTCTGGCATCAACAACAGTGCATGATTACTTCATATTTCCTCCTATAGCACATAAAAGCAAACTGCTATTTATCTCTTACTTTTGTACTTTAGAGTCACAGTTTTATGTGTTACAACTTTCCTCTGCCAAACAAAGGTTACGAAATTGGTTAGATGGAAGAACGGCTCACACAAGTTGACATCAGCCAGCAATGAACGGAATGAATCTTATCTGGCATTTGGAGAAGTCTGCCTCTGAGAGCTGTAATGCATGTGGCTGAGATCTGTTTCCAGTGTGCACAATGTATATGGATGTGAACAATCCGCTTCTCTCTAGGCAGCACAATTTCTTAGTTTTGCATTCAGATACAGCTTGTCTATTGGCTGACTGTGCAGCAACAGTTTTATTTTAGCCTATGAATCAGTCATTAATAGCTTGCTTCTAGGTTGTACAGAAAAGGTGTGGAGATGTCTCTGCGTAAAAAAAAAAAAAAAAAAAAAAGTCATAACATTTAAATATAGCTGTTGGGACTGTGTTGTGTTGTGATTTATGTATACAGCCATCTTTTATGATATAGATTTTCTTTACAACACAACTTCTGCTAGCTACAGAAATACTTTACTGTGTGTTATCCTGTTAAAGGTGAGCAATTTAGATAAAAGTACACACACACACACACACACACAGTATCTATATTAATAACTTCCTTCAATCACACTGATAAATAATTCAAATCACTGACACATTTCCCTTGCTCTTTAACACTTTTATTCCAGTGCAGCAATGCTAACTGCACTAAGCCTGATTCATACCATTACTTCGCTACACTGAATTGTGATCTGGATCTGAAATGGCACACACACCTGACACCTGTTTTTGAAACATACATTATAGGACCTCTGAATACTTGGAATATCTAAGACAACATAACAGTGAAAGACAGCATAAAAACTACTGGATGTTAAAACAGTGGATAAAATGATCAATGATCAATGAAAGGGATTAGTGATGATGATTATAAGTAGCAGCATGATATATACTGTCATAAAATATATATAAAAAATATAGTCTTTGTTATAAAAAGACATAAATGAAGCTTGTCTAATCTCAGGGGGCTCCACATGCTGAGGGCTCTAACAGAAAAGACCTGTCAGCTTCGGCCACTTCACTGAATAACTGAATTAAGGACAACCAGCAGGGCGTTCTCAGGCACATAGGGATTCACAAACCCTCCATGACATAATGTAGAGCAAGGCTAATTAAACCTTTAACAGGAATCAGAATCTCTGCATGAAAGAAACTTCTAACTGAAACCAGAACAAAGTAGATTACAGTATAGCCAAGGTGGGAAAAAGAAATGCACATATTAACCAATGTAACTCAGTAATATACTGTTTCAAGAGATTTGATTGAGCTGGAAAAAAAACAAAAACATCCAAATCAAAATGTATGCCAAGATTTACAAAAGTCTGCTTTATATTTTTAGTATGGGAACCAAGCTGTGCAGCAGGCTGGTAGAGCAGTGAGTGGCTAGAATTTTTTCCAACCAAAGACTACAAGCTCTGATATGTCATCATTAAATTTAATAAAGTTTCGGCAAATCCAAGATTTAGTAGCACCGATGCAGGTAAAGAGAATGTTTACTGTGCTGGAGTTGCTGGATAGCACTGGAGAGGGTGGAGGCAGGGGGAGACTCATAACAACAAAGTAGGTTTTTAAGAGGTATAAGTGATGAGCAGAGAACCAATCAGACTTGTTCCAGGATGTGGAGGATGTCACTCAGTGGGACTGGTCAGAGCGAGTGGACATTGGTTTAATGTGTTTCTCTATACGGGGGATGACAGAGTAGTGCAGTGGTCAGTCTCCTTCAGCCTGAGTGTCCTTGTCCTCCAGTTGGTGCTCCAGTTTTCTTCTACTGGTATGCAAGAGAATAGACCTTGGAAAAAGATGAGCTGTATAGCTAATGGGTAAATAACTTCCTTCCATCAAGTACCTCTCTTCAGTTGTAAACCACATACGTCAGTGGAAAAAAATCAATATGTACAACAATGTTCTGTGTATTATCCACTTTTCCATCACAACGTGTGCTTTGTATGGACTTTGTCATTCTTTAGGCCATCTCACCTAACTTTCTAAAATACATTTCTGAACAAAAGGAACAAAATGTTAAATGACCTAATGGCACAAGAAGCACACACAAGGACACGCGAGTGCTTTTAGTGTGATTTAACTAGGTTACTGGTGCGTTTCAGCTTCTTGTGACCAAAATGAGAAACAAACACAAAATCATGACAGAAACATTCACCTCATTTTCTTTATAACTGCCCACAAAGCATGGTCAGGGTTACTGCATCAGTATTCTTCAAATAAAGTCCTTGTTGGGCAGCGTACTTTTTTACCAGCACCATTGGCTGAGAAGGTAGAGCAGCTCATCCATCGATCAGAAGGTGGTTCAGTCCATGTGTTCAGGTGTCCTTCAAGCTATTGAATGCTAACATTACCTCTGGTGACTGTGTGATATGTGAGGAAGAGCTATACTGTATAAATACAGTGTATTAAAGCCTGACAGCCAGTTCATGAAGTGCTTGGTCAGGTTGTTATATTGAATAAATACTACATGATATGAATTCCATAACAATCAATTAGGATCAATTAGGTGATACATTATAGAAATGCATATGTAATGTGCAAATGTGTGAATAAATAGATTGCTATGCAAGTGCAAAGCTATTCATAGATCATTAAAATGGTATTTTATATTGATCTAGATGGTATTTCATAGTGTGTAGTCTTTGTTCACACAGCGACCTCTGTCACTCCTTTGTGTATCCCAATGAGCACAAAGTCAAAAGTGTCTGTTGGTAACTGTCAGTGGTGGTGCACAGAGAGACAAGACTCACACACAGTGTAGAGTTTTTAAGTGACACGAGCTGTGAGTCTGGTGAGGAAAGTGGAGCTCTCAGAGGAATCTCCAAAGCATGCAAACACCACACAGAAAGAAACTGGACAGCTGGTGGAATTGAACCCAGGACCTTCTCGTGGTGAGGCGACAATGCCAACAAAAAAAAAAAAAAAAAAATCAGTGTTGTGTTAAATTATCAGAGCATAATGACTACCAGCGCACAAGCTGGTAGTCATTATATTCCTTTACCCACGGGGGCTGAGACATCCTGAATCTCTGGAAGCAGCTGAATGACAGAATAATTTATGGGCTGGTGGAACATGTCTATTAGAAATTAACAAAGTGTTTTAATTTGAGATTTGGGGAGAAAAAAAATGTCACAGTGTAAAATGGCCCCATTTGAGCGAGTGACATGTTGAATCTCAAAATAGCTGTTTGATTTTTAATTTATACCTATTGATGAAATAGATGATGACTTCTGATCATCTCTGCCGTTTGAACTGTGTGCATTTGAATAGAGTGAAGGGGGCGTTTGTGAACTATTCCTTAAGCAATGTGCGTGAACAGTATCTATAATAACTGATCAATATGTGTGAGGACTTCTAGTGGTATCAAGGACTGTTCAGGGCCCTTTTCTTTCATTTGTTTGTTCATTTATGTTATACTTATTCCACCACAAACTGTGATGTCAGACTTATGACACTGGTGATGATGTTACAGCGTTTTTTTTTCTCTCTGTCCACTGTTTTATTAACAAGATACACAGCTGAGCAGTACTGCTGCCAACGTGTGTTCCGTGTGGATACGTCTCTCAAAAACATTAATAAAATAAAAATGATTGAATAAAACAATAAGGCGTATGAAAATTTTGCAACACAATTCCAACAGTAAAAGTCTCATCAGATTCTCACACCTACCTCTACAAGCCAGCCAATCAGAAAACAACATCTTTCTGTCTTTTTTGTAGTTGTAATTATGCCACAGCGCCATGATTCACAGACACTCATCAAACACTCTGACATGCTTCAAACTGACACTGTAGAGTCTGGTTCAGATTAAGATTTTATCAAAATCATCTCACACAAGATGTAAGAACCGCTGCTCTTGCACTTGTGTTTCGTTTTCATCTAAATTATTCTTTTTGGGCTTTTTTTTTCTTCTGCGTGTTAATGTGTAGCTTTATAAAATATATATTACATCTAATTAACCTGAATAGTTGATGCTCGTAGTTTGACAACATCATGTTTGCTGTAGTGTGTAATAGTAGAGGTGTCTTGTCTATGATAAGCATCTCCACCAGCATCAGAGGAACTTGTTAAGTTTTAATGAAATATAATATCAGGCTCATTAAGCTCCTGGGAAAAATGGGCAGCGGTGCTACTTGACACAGTTTAGGCCACATGTTAAATGAGTGAATTGATAATTTAAACTCATCTATCTCCTCTGACAATGAGATGAGATACGCCAGGCTCTGTCACATTTATCTTAACAGGTGAATTATTGATCTAGCACATTGTTTGTTATTTTATCATTTGATACTAATTAATCACAGCAGCGCGTCAGACTGTCAAGGAGAAAGAAAAGTTTTTACACTTTGGGAAAGGTGATTAAATGAGATGAAGTCAACTGACAGTTCAAACTGACCTGCAGGATTTCTATCATGAACCAAAACTCTAGTCAACCATAATTTCCATAATGACAAATCTACAGTCCTTTCAACCACGAAATATTTTTCTGACCCCTTCACCCCCCCCCCCACACACATTTCATTCAGTTGCTCTGAAATAGGATTGCGTTGAAGCTCAAAAACGTTTCTGCTACATTGAAGGTTCCCAAGAAGAAAGATGTCCTCAATCACTCTGTGTCACAGTTCAGTCAGCTCCCACTCAGTGTTTTTCCATTGACCCCGCCTGTGCTTCACTCAGCCTGCCAGCCACTCCCACTTCAACTCACCTGTGCACACAGCTTACCTCCACTCAAGAACAGTATTTAAACCTCACCTTCTCACACAGTCTTTGCCAGATTATTCTTTGCCTCTCGATGTAAGACTTTCCAGCAATTACCTTTGGACTGACCTCTTGTTGCCAACCTTGCCTGTCTTGGACTTACCTGCCTGAGACTGTGCTGCATTTGGGTCCATACACACATTTCTCTCTGGTATGAAAAAGTCTAAAACAACCAGGTCTCCTCAAGAGCTGGAGCTGGACTAACTTACTGTGAAGGCAGAGTCTGATGCTGATTCTGGGATGAGCTCTAGAGATCCTGTGTGGAGATGAAGAAACCACCATAAGGACAACCCTACTGCAGCTGAAGCTGTGTGAAGACCTTCTCAATATTCTGAATTTTGAATTTGTAAATCACCCTTTCTTACCCAGCAAAACAGTTTTAGATGCTTTATAATCTTAATTATGAAATAAATACAGTGAGTGAAGTAAAGGCAGAGAGCGCAGTTAAACCAAATTCAAGTCAGTGCTTGGAGGCAAACATTGAAAACAATCTTTACAGTATAAATTCTAAATAAAACCAATCTGTAACATCTACATTCAGGATTTCTCATTTTCTGTGTTTGATGCTGTTCCTTAATGAGTGCTGTATACAACAACAGGATGGTGTGGGCTGCAGTTTCTTCACAGGCTCCACTGTTGGCAGCATTTTTCTCCCTCCAAACAAACTTAAAAACGCCTCTACTCGGAACAGATGGTTATGGATGCACTGGCCCAGAAAAAAGTTCAATGGGTTTCATCTTTCTGTCCATCAAGACAGATGGAAATCTGACAGAGACGGACACGTCATCATCCCTTTCCAGACAGCTCTCATTAGTAGGTAATTGAGTATAACGTATAGAAACAGACATGGTGGATAAGAGAGGCTGCCACCCTCACTCTAGTTACTGAATGTAGCAGCTGAAATGCTTCAAAAAGAGCTCATTTGCAAACAGGTCACGATAATATCAGGGTGGTTTCACCTGCTGAAGCTCAGGAGAAGCTGCTGAAGCAGAAGGACAATGACCCTGAGCATCTGGCCCATATACTTCCACAAAAATGTTCCCTTGCCTAAACCTACAGGCATGTTGAGTTCATCCAGTGTCGCTTTATTAGACTTTCTCTGGCTATGATAAAGAATACTTGAATTTCTGTTGTTGCTGGAGGATTGTTAATACTTCTTAAGTGCAACTGCCATGAAGGCTTTACCCCACAATTTGACTCCAGCTCAAGGAGAGCAATTTTCCTTTTAACTTTTAAAATTGTGATTTCAATAAGTACACTTTAACACCTTTAAGCTGGATCCCCATTTTACATAATGACTTGGAGTATTTCAGACTTTTTTTTTCTTTCTTTTTTTTTTTTACACTTTTTCATAACCAAGGCCTTGAAGTGGTGGAAATGTATGTTTGTGATGACATGCAGTAGGTAAAAGCTCTGTCTTCAGAGATCCATTTGACATAATAGCACTCGTAGAAATTACCTGCCATGCAGTTGCCAAGGTTTCCGGACTGAGTGGTCGGATAACAGTTCCCCCACGGCAGATGTAAAACTTTTCCATTTCATTAAAGCTTTGAATTAACTATTGAAACATTTAATACAACCATTACTAAACAATGGCTTTAAAAACCAAGGCATGTGCTGAATGTCTGTCTTTAGTATGCCCTTTAGACGTCAGTATAGTGTTTACCCACACAAAAGCTGTCTTCTTCAATAATATAAGACCTCAGGTGGAGCTCCATGTGACCAGACAACCAAAGAGGAGAAGTTTGACAAGCTCAAGTACTTGTACTTACAGCCGACTCAGTGTCAGAGCTATTGTGACTTTGGAACTGGTCTTACCAACGACTAACGGTTTCACCGTATGTTTTAGTTTTGTTTACATTGGCTTTTGTTTCCTGGTTGGACCGTAAGCTTACATAGAGTGCTGAATTTCTTCATTCAAAATAAAAACACAGGTTGTTAGCAGAAGTTAGAATCGCCATGTAGCTTTTTTTTTTTTTTCCGTGCTTTGATTGCCTCGTTACAGCACTTCATCAAAACAGTGCTGCACATGGGTTTTATTCTTCAGTGTTTTTAGGACATATCATCACCTCCAACGTCCTTTTACAATGTTTTTTTTTTTTTTTTTGACAAAAACGGCCATAACAAGCCTTTCCTCCATTTTCTGGTTACCAGGGTGACAAGTCCTATCCGGTCTGAGAGGTTGCCTGAATAGGAGCTGCCATGACTGGGAATGCTCAGGGATTTTCAACAGGAAGTACGCAGTGTAGCGATGCAAAGAGGATGGAGCTTTCTGAACATAGATGAGGCGGGGTATTCTGTAATATATGTACTGTTCTATATTATATATATATTCACTGTAGTGAGGAGCTTACCATAAAATTAGTAAGTAACCTTTCAGTACAGCTTCCAGTAACAGCTACTTCACCATTACCAAAGGGCAATAGTGGTCATTGTCAGTGCATGGATGACAGGTTATGAACACAGGCGAGCCACTAAGACAATGGGAAAACACTAAGGGTTAAATACACGAGGAGAAACAAGGCACAGGTGGGGAGATCGACACAGGTTAGACACATTTGGTAAACACGGAAGGAAGCACACAGGAATACAGGACCCTGAACATCAAAATAAAACAGGAACTAAAAAGGGACAAGAGATACAAACCATTACAATCATGTTGCCAAAGAAATCTCACACACATGAATGTGTTACTGAGTAGGTCCTGGGGGTCACTGTTTTATTTACATGCTCATAATTTCATTTGCATATCATGCATTTGCTATTTCCCCAAACAATTAAAACAATGTTAATCATTTATTTTTGTGTTTTATGTTTGACAAATATGATTTTATGTAATTTTTATGAAAATCTCAATGTAATGTAAACAGTCCATTTCTGTCATACATCAGCATCGTCACCATATTGAACCAGTGGAGACGGCCCTCTGAAAAAATAGGAATAACAGTGATAGCCAGTGGAGTTCAATCATTAGGAAATCATGTATGTTGATGAATAAATAAATACCTGGAGCTTTTTTTTGTTTTTGTTTTGGGTTTTTTTAGTTGACCAAACTGTGCAAAACACTCTTACTAACAATATTTAAAAATGGAGTGTTGTATCAACAATTCAGTATTTCTAAGGCCGTAGAATTTGTGATATTCCGAGCACTGTAGAGTCTCCAGCCGTAAAAATGCATTTAAATGGAAACTGCCGATGATGCGGTCATGATGATGGTGGTGATCTGCCAAAATAAGCCTGTGGTAAAATGCTAATGCTGATTGGCTTGGAGTACATTAGCACATTAACAGCGGTTATCATCGTACAACTCCTTAAATGAACAGTAATTACACCTGTTCAGCTTCTTGCATTAAACATTTCGCTGGCACTCCAAATGTACCAATGCAATTAAGTGCTGACAAAATAGTGGGTTGTGCTGGGCAGGTTTTGAAGGGCCTTGTTCTGCCTCTCGGCTAAACAGCAAATGAATGAAATGAATAATAAAGAGAAAGCAGCACTCAGATCCTGAGGGTTAGTGGCCCTGATGTAAGTGTGAAAAAATAAAAACTAACTGCCAGATGTGTGGCGTTACCAGCCAACACAAACAGAGCAGAGAGGGGCGTTAGACAGCAACGCTGAGACGCAGAGGAGGGCAGCTCCTATCAAACAGCTGTTGACTGGATACTGCTGTGCATTGGGAGGAGGGGAGAGGTAGGATAGAAGGAAGGAGGGAGGGGTCCGCCAGGACTGCATAAAGAAACTGCACTCTTCTAAGATGATGATTGAAATTCAACAGGAGCTGTACCGTTACCCTCAAGATTAGCCTCAGCATGTGGAAGGACCAAAATGTGGAGAAAGACAAGTGTGATTCCTAAGGGGCCCAGACTGGTTGAAAGAAATTTTTGTAGAACACTTGCAGGTGTCTGCGCTGATATGTTGTTTTGTAGTAAAACAAATTAAACACGAATCAATTAAGGTTGGACTGCGTTTGAAATGAAACTTTGTGGATGAGCTCAATAAGATGTCAGACGTTGGCAAGGCAGAAGTCTCAAGCCTGGATTTACAATGAAATGAGCTCGTAATGAGCACTTAAGACAAAAGGACTCTAGAAAAATATATAGGGCTGTCACTTTTTAAACTCATTAACTGATCTAACATCTTACATCTGTGAACAAAACCAACTATAGAAAGTCTTAATAGCTCTTTCACTTTTCTTATCCTATATCAATACATTTTAACATAAACATAATTGACACATGTTATAACGATTGGAAAACCAAAACAGTTGAAGTTCAGTGTGTTTGATGGGAACTTAAGTTTCCACCATTGTGTTCTCCAGAGTGGAGCACTTCTACATTTGCACTGGTTACAGCAAAACATAGCTCATTACAGAACACAGGTCTTTCAGCTCTCTGTGTGCTGAACATTATTATATTTAATAACTCAATATTTTAAAGCTGACACCAGCTGCCTTCAGTGCATTTAGATAAGTTGTATTTTTATTTTTACAACTTATTTTTACAAGTGTATTAATATTGATATTGAATATTAAAAAAAACATACTTCTAATATCCTTATCATAACTAAGTCACAACCATATATAAAACAGTTGCAATGGAGTTACAATTCTGTTTTTAATAAAAGACAAGTCCAGGCCATCTGTCTAGTCTTAGGTCTGCAGCTCTGGTACCAGCAGGACCAGAACACAAGGTCATGTCTCCTGATACTTTACACACTTGCGATTTTATCTCAGAAAATGTGGAAAAATCTTCCTCCAAAATGAGACAAAGAAACTGTTTCACTGTTACGAAGTTCCTTACCTCCTCTGAGAGCTTTATGTCTGCCGGCTCTGCTCTCCCACCACATCTAAAACAGCTGTTGATTTCTGCACAGAGGAAAGAAAAGAAAACAAGATTAAAATTAAAGGAAACCTAATGTATATTCACAGTTGGGTTGGGCCACAGCCCATTCAAAATGTAAAACAACAAATAGGTCTTTTGTTCCACAGACAAAGCGAAGCCATTTGACTCAGTCTCCCAGCATTCACCTTTTCCCAGGTGTGAGAACGACATTTCCTGCCTCATTTGGTCACTGTATGGCCAGGCCCCTTGATCTCACCAGGCCGTATAAAAGGAGAAGTGCCCTTCTCAATGGGAGCTGCTCAGCTCCTCTTCTCTCTTCGCTCCTGGCTCTTCACACAGCTGCCAGCTCTTCAACAGGTGATGCTGCACTTCAACCTCCATGAGGCCTGCACAAATGCAGAGGCCTCCACTGAACTGAACCTAAGTGGCAATTTGAGAGCCTACCGAGATTAAAGAACAAGCACCAACCATCACAACACAGGGTCTGCTAGTTGAGTTTACCAGGCAACAGAGCCACACATCAGAACAGCTGTAGAGCAGCTGTAAGTAAATCCTATTACCTTTTGTAGTAATTGTTAATATTTTAATATTAATATACTTGCTATGTTTGACAGCCAATAACAATCACTAGTGCACCGTAAATAATGTCCTGAGGTAGAGCCCAACATTTAAGGTGCCCGGATGTGAAGCACAATATTAATTAGCGCTGCCTGTGTGAGGTAGTGGACTGTGAGCAGTCATTGTATGATCCGCAACAGCTGTTATCAACTGTCTTAACAGCAACTGTGAACGGTGAAGCAGAAATAGTTCCACCTTTTACCCTTCTCACATAGAAGAAAATCATCGAGAAAACTAACCTTTACATAACAGGAAAGGAGATTAAACGTCTTTGTAAATCTCGTTGAGGTCAAAGTTGTCTTTGACAATTTCTCCAAATTGTTCCGTCGACATTGCATGCTCGTAGCCACTTTAAACCCTGAGGTGATTTCAAAGTGCTCAGTTGGAGTTTTTTTTTCTTTGTCTAACTTGTTCTCTCCTTGTCCAGTGCTGCCTGTATTAAGATTGAATTTAGAAAATAGCTAACATTAGTTTTCTAAACCATAACTTCACTCCAAAGATGGACACTAGCTAAGATAAGTTTGAAAAACAGTATAAGGAATTATAGTGTTATTGAAGAATCTCTTTACATTAGGTATAAGATATTGATGAAAAAATGCATAATGTCAGTATTGAATAACAACAATAGAGAACATGCTACAGATCATGCTGTTTAGATTCAGATCATTGTCGGGCAGCTGGAACACTCAGGTCTATGTTTATCTGTTTTCAGACTGATTGTACACAAACTCAATGGTTAAACACTTCCATGAGCAAATGTACAGTAGGCCTATATAAATCTATTCTTTCTGAACCCCACGGGCAAAAATGAAAATGAATGGCAGTCTCCTCATTTACATTAAGAAGTAGAAATGAATCAGGAATTATGCCTGTATTAATTATGTTATGTTTGATTTTAAAGCATTTAGGTTTGATACAACTTGAAGTTATATTATTGGAGAACTTCATTTTCTATCACTGATAAAGTAATAACTCAGTAATTTCATATTATACACCACCATGGTCAAAATAGACCATTTTGTTTCACAATTTAAAGTTGAAGTCCTTGCCTTGCATTTGCAAACTTGAACTCAAAAACACATCACTTTATTATATAAGCCGCCTTAAACTTTACAGTGATTCAAGGAAGAACTACAATTTTTGTTACCAAGATACAGAGATTTGCAAAACAGCTCTGTCAAAAGGTGCACGTTGAGCCGAATGAGTCATGCACCCATACTACAGAATGTGCAGACTGCCGTGACCATGGATACCTTAGTTGTTTTTTATGCATTTACAGGCATGCACAGCAGAATCGCTTAAAATTAGAGGCTATTACAGCCAACTGAGCAGAACAGAGCACAAACCAGGCATTCTAACGTGACTATTGTAGGTAATCATTTGCATCTCCTTCAAGTCTTTCTCACTCAAGGATTTAGTGGCACAGGACTGAAGTGCTGCAGATGATCAAAACAAGGGCCGTAAAATATGCTGGTGTGTAAATATATTTATCTCAAATACATTAATATGGCCTAGCAGTAAAATGGCTGGTTAAGGCAATGTGAAAGCTTGTCTGTTGTGATCCTCTGTTTATTGGAACCCAGTGTCCTCTGGGTAAACCAGATGTCAAAAACACCCCTTTGCATTCTCTTAAAACTTTGGGGGGGTGTAAATGCTCAGGCTGTTGCTAACCTGCCATCTGCCCTCTGCAGGCCACAACCTCACTGTGCTGTGATGATGAAAACCATGACGCTGTCCATGGTGCTGAAGTCACACTCTGATTTACACAGACTCCTCAGCATATATATAACATTAGTGGACACAGTTTGGTATCAGGGGTAAAGAGAAGTGCACTGACTGCAATATATTCTATACTGAAATGCCTCTTATTCTCTGATAATACCAGCCTTATGACATTCCTTCTCAGTGACATGTATCCACAGTGTCATTTGTACCAGGATTACTCACTGTGCTGCTGAAAGCTTGTGAGTTTAAAAGCAGGAGCTCCAAACAAAGAACTGAAACACACATCAACCATCATCAAAATGTTTCACTGCCAACATCCAATTGCTCCAGTGTGCTCATTAGAACGCAACAAGTACAGGACTTACTGGGTAGCACATGTGTTTGTCCTGTAAATGTTCTGTGAGTGGGCAATACTGCAGCGTGAACTGAGAGTCATTGACCACAGTGAAGCTGTGGGTTAAGTTATTAGACCAGCCACATGTGCAACAGCTTCCATTGAAGGTGCACAGTATCCACTGTTATTCTGGCTTCAATCAACTTTCCAACATCCTTAAAAAAAATAGAGAGGGAGAGAGAGAAATCAATTTCTCATGCAGTTGTGATACTTTAAATTCACTTACCTTTGACCTCTCCGGCTTTCCTCAGCCCTGCAGATTGATAATTATGGGGAGGGTGAAGGAATGAATAGAGGAAAAATTTGTGGTGCTCAGGCTGGGGCAGAGGGAATAGAAAATAACAAGACAAGTTTAATTACTGTAGAGAACAGAGGACTAATATGACTTCTCTGTCAAATTGTGATCAAACATATGGGGGTCGTGAGCCGGGATGTTACACTGACTGATTAAGTGAGGCCTGTGTGACAGCAGCGCTCTGGCAGGAAGCCACGTCGCCGCTGACAAAGAGAGCATAGACGCCCCCAGACAAATCCCAACAGGTATGTTACCCCACCTGTATCTCCACTAATGAGTGAATTTACCCATAAACAAATAACAGAATTTTAACCGACATTGTAATTTATTCAATTGTAAAAATCTACTAAATGAACATGGTTATGTTTGGTAAATATGGAATGATTTTTTTTAAAAAAAGAAAAACCTTGGGCTGAACAGTGATAATCTTCAAACAGCTAAAATAGAAAGAAAAGCTATTGTTTGGACACTTGATGTCTTTCTGTTTCATGTCCTGCTGTCCCTTTTAGTCAGATTTCTTGTGTACCAATTGCAAATGGCACAGCATAAAACCAGCAGTGAAAAACCAGTTATTATTGTAGTGGCAGGTTTCAGCATGGCCGACAAACTTAAGGTTATACAAAACATACATGGGTTTGTGCATATTTTATGCAGTATGGCTCCAGGTCTGGCCCAGTGGGTAGCCTGTTTCGTCCATCCTCCTGTGTTTAAATAGGCTCAAGAGCTCCTTTGTCTCAGTAGCGATTGGACTCCTCAGTAATGCTGGGAGATTTTATATTGATTGTTGTATCTGTTGTTCTGTATAATTTTAACTGTTGTGTTTGTTGTTTTTGCTGTTGACTGCTGGCTGCAAAACAATTTGCCCCCATCGGGGATATAATAAAGACTTCTTGTTGTTGAAATTGAGGCCCTGCACTGTCTCCCTATCTCTGTGGGTATCCTTGGTGGTGATTAGACAGCCTCAGTTCCTTTTTGCTTCTGATAGTTTATTTTATGCACTCTGCAACATTCACACACATCCAGGCCCACGACATACATATCATGCACTTGATATTGATCTGATTTGTGATTATTTACTACCATTAAAGCATTGTTTCTCCCTCTTTCTTGTTTACTATGACCTGTTTCAATTTTTGTTCGTTGTTTGTTTGTTTTTGGCATGTGGTCCATTGATCCTGTGATTGGGCCCTGGTGCGCATTTGGTCTTCAGGCCTCAGGCCATGCGTGAATCCTGGTGGATGCATCATGGGGTAAAATTTGTGGAAATGTTTTTTGTTGCTCTTTTAGGGGAATCACATGGTTGCGTTCACTTGGTTATGTGGCTTTGTGCCAGTTGTTTTATATGTAGTGGCTGTGTAAAGACACTGGTTTGTAGTATGTGAATACCCACTACATGTTTTTGAAAGCCAAGGATTAGGTTGTTGTAACGTTTGAGCAATGTAGCTAGTGGGGGGAGACTCTGTGGGGTTCAGTCTGCATAAGGGCTAACACTCTGCGTTCTTCAGCTCCACCTCTCCAGCTGTTATGACCCGTGTTGGAGTTGTTTGATGCATTTTTAAGGCAGATATCAAATAGTTTGACCTGAAGGGTAATGTTTTTCTCACACTGTAGATTTCCCCCTCCTTGATCAAATTTAGGACAGGCTCTAAAGTACTAATTTTCCTCTGAGGTACATATTGTACACTTCTCAAGAAATTTCTCTGAATTTCACTTGTGTCACGACAGTGAAGTTCATTGGTTTTATGTTATAAGCAACATACTCATTTACTCACACTTGCCTTAATGTTACACACATCAGTTTTGTTATTGTATTTCTTTTACTGTGTTGTGGCTCTGTGTGCACAGTTAAAGAAAGTCTCAGCTCACTATGTGATTAAATCTGTCACAAGTGTTGCAGGCTTCAATATTCCTACATACCCACATTTACTTTAACACAAAAAAATCCATACCAGCTCAATCTTCAAGAGCTGTATTTCATAGAATGATAATATCATCTTCCCATTCACAATGTTTATTTGCTCACACCTCATATTTGGCTGCCACCAGTCCTAGCAATGCAGTAAGGCCTCTAAAATGCTTATGTAAGAGATTAATTTAAATGTTTTGCGTATTAAGCACAGTGTTGGTCTCTGTCTGTCTAAATATCCCCAGTCCTTGCACTATATCAGAGTACCCAAGAAAACATCCTCAGTAATACAGGTTGTAAATTTCATCAACCACTTGAGGCAGAAAACTCAGAAATACAACACAAGAAGAGAAATGACAATAAAATAATCTCCTACAAAATAAGACACTAAAGAAGACAGCAACAGTGTCATCTGTTGTCATCAGTGTCAGTTCTGTTACCCGTTGCAAAGGGCTGTGGTCAGTTACAGCGTAGGCACAACTCTTCAGCTGCCCATTGTTGGTGAGTCTGTGTCCAGTGTAGCCTCAGGTTTCTGTTCTTGGAGACAGGAAGTGGTACCAGACGTGGTCTGACTACAGCACTGGACCCATGTCAGGGTGGACATGTTGTTCACTTCTCTGCTCACCACAGGTTTAAAGAGTAGTGATGGGTTGTGAGTGTATGTGGTCATCCAGGTTAGAGGGCTGGTTCTGCTTTTTTCTGAATGAACTGTTCAAATTCACCAGCGCCTCCTGCTCCCTTTGCTGATATCCTGACTAACCACAATTTGATAGTATCTGTCGAATTGTAATCATACACTTATATAAAGGTGACTAAACTTGACATCTTATTAAATACAAGACCAGACATTTTGATCACCTATTTATCCTCTGTGTCATGCCATTTGAGGACAGTCCTGGATTGGATTAGGAAAGGAAAACCCCATTTATCATGACATCAGCTGCCCAGCAGGCAGGGATGTGAGCTGGCAGCGCTGCTGATGGACTGGCATAGGCCTCATATTACCAGAGCCCCAGGTCTCCCCGTAGCTTCCCTCATGAGCCCCTTGCCTGTCATCAACCCCTGCGTTCCCTCTCCATTTCTCTCCTTTTCCAGGCAGAGACTCCCAGGGGTGACAGGGAGGCGTTGGGTGGCTGAGAGCAAGAGTAATTAAAAGGGCTGATTAGAGTGACGGAAGGAGGACACCCAGGGAAAAAACAAGGATCTCTCGTGATAGAGAGAGAAGAAAAGAAGAGTGAGACAGAAAATAGTGCTGAAGCGCATAAACCTCAGACCAGTCTTCAAGTTAAGATTTTTTTGTCCCCAGTCAGTCTTCAATTGGGGCAAAATCTCAGAGCACCGTACAGAGCCAAGCCGATGTTCTCCTCTGAGACCTTTTCAAGGTAAAGCCAAGAACAAGACTCTCAGGCCTACTTCTCCCTGTCATATTACAGAAACAACACATGCAGTCAAGTCCAGAACACTTTCAAGTTAATGAGAGAGAAGATCTTTAAGTATGTATGTATGTATGATAGATACATAGATAGATAGATAACCTTGTAATGTGGGCTCTATGCAATAAAACGATGACCTATATAATGCAGAAAACAAGATAGATAGGAAGAACCCTAACCCCATGTTCCTAACCCCCTAACCCTAACATACAAAAGCAAGGGTTTGAAGGCATTGCATTTTTAATTGTATGAAAAGTGCCGTTCAAATGAAGTTTGATTGATTGATTGATCGGTGTATGCCATATATAATTGTGTGGAACTAGGTTCTGCACATGCTGGGATTGTGTGTAAAAGAGCCACTTCAGCTTACAAAGAGCATTGATTTCTGTAGTTCAGTTACACTTGGAGGTCAAGCATGAATTAACTTGAGGACTCTGAGATGAGCATCTGTTATGTTCCATGTGAACACCACATCCAGGATATCATCAAAACTACACAAAGACACAAACTTGTGCACATAAACGTACAAGTCTCACAAATAATACTTTTTAGGCCCAGGTTTGAAGTGTATTGGTTTTGTTAGACTGTCATGACCCGTTACACAGACCTCAAACAGTGTTCAAACTGATTTGATCTCCAATTACAATCTGCAAAAATCAATGTCTGTCCTCATGTCTTCATGCATGTGAACCAGTTTGAAGACAGAGAACCTAAACAGGGTCAAAGCTGAAATAACCTCAATCTAGTCCAACACACACAACCTCCAATGATTCCTGAATGAAGCAGCGCTCAGATAATGTCTTACAACATCTTACATCACTTCAAATTAATAGCACCTACTATTCCAACATCACATACTTCAACTTATTTATTTATGGGACTAATGATATGAATCAGAATGAAAGCTTTCTCTTTTTTCTACCCTGAAAATAAATTAAATTATGAGATCTGCCAGTTGCTGTTCAATAGAATTATGTTACAGTGAGAGCTCTTCAAGAGTCTTCTTGGCACAAAGGCGTCTAAATGCATTTCCATATGACTGGCTCGAGCATGATGTATGATAAATACATGTGCCCTTGAATTCAAGTCAAGTTTAATTACAGCTCAGTACCACATACAGTCTTCTGGCTTCACAGGCCTGCAACAGTGCGTAAAAACTTAACATATGATGAATAAAAAATTTGAATAATGAAAAATTTCTGCTTGGAATTGTATATTCAGCATTGTGCTAGTCAGGAGGATGCTTAATAAAGCTAGGTTAAAAGGATAAACTAGATTGATGTTCATGAATTTCTTTGAGGCTGAGTTGTCTGAGAACAATAGCCACCATCTTAAATGGGAACTATGCAAGTCCAGTTGCTTTTCAGCGAAGCTGGCAAGAAAGCAAGCTATGGAGCCATAGATGATGTTATTTATCATATATGTGTTATATATATTTATATATATATATTTGTGTAGTCTTATCTGTCATAAACAAGACATTATGGGTTACAGGGCACGTTTGTGTTGCGGTGCCGGTGAGAAGAGAGCTGGGACACCGGGTCGGAGGCACTGATCATGTAAGCATGACTTCCAGCCAAGAGATACTAGGTGGAAGGCAGAGAACCTCCATTCTCCTTTGTTACAAGTCGTTAAGTCATTTATTTAACCATCACAATTACTCCAAAACTGTTTAATTAAAGTAAAAATGTAGCATAGTTAAAGTAAATATCTTGCATAGTTCCTCTTTAATGGAGTAAAGGCAGAATTTACTGTTGTCTAACTGTGACCAAACTTAATCTTAAGGGTTGCAGATGTGAATTTTTTTTGGGACAGCCCCATTTGGACAACAATGACAAACAATGCCAAAGAAAAACACTGACAAAGTATCTGTTTAAATTTCTGTACACTGGGTTTGAGCATGTGTCACCCTGAACAAGGAAGAGCATGCTGGACCATCTTGAAACATTTATTGGGGCTTTTTAAGTTTTCTCTGCTGCTGAATGTGGTTTCTTGCTGGGGCGGGCAGTGGTGATTGTCACTTGACCTTGCTCAAGGTGGAAAGCAGCGGCAGCGCTATCTCACATCTTTTGTTCTACTGAAGTTAGCATGGCCACAACTAATCTCATCACTTTCAAATAGCAGCTCACTACAGCCACTGATCTGCCAACAAAGACGCAAAATGCAACAACAATCACAGCTACAGTCACCACCACCTGCTCCCAGAGAGAGAGAATTGATCTTTATTCCATCTGTCAATCTCACTGTCTGATGAAACCCTGAATCTCCACTCTCAGAATGCTCCAGTGCCATTCTAACCAGTGTGCGTCTCTCCATATGTGACCCCTACTCAAATTTTTACATATCTTTAGTGGGCTGCCAGGCATAAAATTACCTCAACTATAAATGTCCCTGGGCCATGGTGACCTGGGTGCTGTTTCTTATTTCATCATAATTTACAATTTGGTTGTTTTGACTTACAGATTGTTCAGTTTCTGTTGGCTTAAAAATACTACCTTAACTTCTAGTCATTACCACGCTGTTACACTGCAGGTAGAATCACAATGATCAATTGGAGAAGCTGTGTTCTGGGAAATTGAGTAATGACAAACAAAGGAGGCAGTGAAATCCTCTGCTTTAGCTTCCAGTTCCAGTTCCAGTTCATATTAGGGCTGACACAGGGAAACGCCAGGTTCAGTTAAGTGAGTCCAAGTCCTCCCGATTAGAGAATTGTTTTAAAGTTTGCGAACACCCTGACATACATGACAGATGTGGGAGAATGTGGCAGTGAAGCTCCTGGATGCTTTCCAGCAGAACTCCACCCAAGACAGCATGGTGCTGGATGCAGGGTGACCTTGATCACTGCCCCAGTCTAATGAGTGATGGACTGTCAGAGCAGAAAACTTCCAGGACTAAAAACAAGCATCCTGCTCTGACTGAGACCTACACCATCCATTAACCTGTAGCCTAAAAACAGCCTCAGCTAACAATTAGTTTCATCATTGACTAAACTGACAGTTATTTTATCAGGTAAACGTTTGAGCCAGAAAGTAGATAAATGCTCTTCCACAACTCAAGTAGTTTACAGTTTCCTTAAATGTTTCATCCAACAGTCTGAAACTTATTGAAGCATATCCGATCCTCTCATCTGAGAGGCTGTGGCCAGCAGATATTTAGATGTAGATGATCCAGATGATTGGTTGCAGATTGACTCTATTAATCACAGTTCTTAATGTGATTTTGCTTAATAAATATAAATCATAATACAAGGTAACAATGTACCATTGTAGGATCAGGTGAACTCAGCAGCAGGGATTTTCAAAACACACATAGTAGAAAATACTACAGTTTCCTCCCAGCCAAGTAATAAAACTGCATAAAACACACCAGATCGTGACGGTTGTTTACAGGCAACATAAGACAAAGACTTTTCACACACGATTAGTGGCAAGATCGCAATAAGCTGCTGGCTGTGACAGCTCTGTGCTCTTCTCATCATTCGTTTTTAATACACAACATGTCTTGTGTTCAGGTCAAATTTTCAAGTTTTGAAGCATTTTTTTTCTTTTAAAAATGAGGCCTCATTAAATCCCCAACAATTGCCTGCTGAATACAATAAAATATATTAAGGTCTTTTTCTTTATGCCTATAAAAAGAAAAAGTGGAGTGCTTTGGGTCAAATTTTGCCCAGTGGTAGTTTCAGGTTGCTCATAATGTTGTCAAAAGCACCACAAATACCAACAATTACAAAACAAAAAATAATAGTAATAAAGTCCTATAATAACACCCCAACACTTTCTGGCTCATTAGGTTGACATTTGTGGCTTTGGGGGCAGTGTCTCCAGTACTTTTGTTGATTGCTTTCAACATCCACAGTCTCCTCCATGAATGCCACTGCAATGGCCACTGGACTGAATGTTAGTGTCGCCATATTGGAGAGGGCGAGACTGTCTTTTAAACAACTGACCTTAAACATAACCCTAACTGATTTCAAGTGTGAGTGTGTGTATGGATTTGCCTGATAGGTCATAGGTCTTATAGGTATATAGGTCAAAAATAATGGAAATCTCTGTATATGATATAATTTAATGTTCATACAATCTGCATTGTGTTTTCACATTAAGGTTGTGGATGATTAATAATCAACTGGATTTATTTTATTATTTCATTTATTCATTATTTATTTATTTGTGTTGTTATCAAATTCAAACATGTCAAAGTTGATGTCAGATGTAATCTCTGCGTTAACCCAATAGAAGATTTAAAATATAAGCAGGCAGTAATACAGATAGCTTACCAGCTAAGGAAATATCTGATTATGAGTAAGTACATCATCAAAGTCGGGCTCTGGCTGTACATTACACTACATCCTATTCATTTTAATTCCTTTTCAACTTTAACATCTGAGAATGGAAAAAAGAAAAATTACTGCACTGCTCCCACGTCATCACAGTGTAATTAGCATTCATAATATGTCAGACAGATTACATCTGACTGCAGTCTAGATTTTCACATTATGGAGAATATACAGTATATCAGCATACAGTGGTCTTTATATAATGGAATGAAAACACGATTGACGGATTACATGAAAGGATGCTTTCGATCATGAAATTTAGCCTCTACCTTTACCCCTCTACCTTTGGAAATGACCCCAACACAATGATGCAACATAAACATGAACATCAAACCTGCAGTTCAAGCCCATGGGACTCTCATAAGGTTTGAGGACCTTCGCTTTCACAGTTACAATGATAAACACACAGGTAAAGTTGTGGAACAAGCTGGACTTTATTCAGGATCATGCAATTCAATAAACAAAAATGAGTGGAGAGCCAAAAAAAAAAAAAAAAGGAAAAACTGAGGAAATTTCAAAATAAAACAAGAAATATATAGGTTCACACAATCATTTTAGGTATAAAGACAGACTTTCTCCCTTTTTATACCACGCCACCTGATGTCCGCTTTCCTCCCCACCATAATTATGGGTTGTAATAACCTGTTCGCACAGAAAACCTATGGGCTCATTTTATACATGACAGTCTCTTCAGAGCACAAGGTGACAGCATAATGATCTCCCTACCATCCATATAGTCATTAGACTGACACATTCAGAGCCCCAGATCTAATCCCCGGTGATCATATTAATCCAATTAAAATGATTTTCCTTTATCTTTCTCACTCTTTTACTTTCTTTCATTTTTTAAGAAATTACAAAGTGTGTGTGTGTGTGTGTGTGTGTGTGTGTGTTTGTGGGCATGATGTGTGTGTGTTTAAACTAAGACAAATGTCAAACTGGATTCTGTCTGTCCTAAGAAATTAAGGGAAGGCAGCAGGGACAGTTTTGCCCCTAATTTGCACAATGAAAGAATTAGGTTCATGTCATCAAATGTGGGAAACCATTTATTTAACACTGGCCTACATTTTCCTTCTCAACATTACTTCTAAATTAACAACCCAACACAATACGATACAATCCAATGTATCAAGAGTCAAATTAAAGAACCACAGCTGGTTACAAGAACTCTAAAGGGTCCTTACTTACTTTCTCTACTAATACTGTTGATGCTATTTTTGGCTGGACTGCAACAGCGGGCCCAGCCCTATAATCTCAAATGTCGCTGACTGACTAACTGACTGATTGACTGATGGTATTTACACCGCAGCTCAGTGGAGAGCCAAGCTGCAGTCTAAGCCACTCTGGTTTCCAGACTGCTCAGGAACTGCAGAGAAGAGGAGGAGCACTTCTAATACACTGAGCCTAAGCACAGAGAGCTGGAAGAGGGAGTAGAGACAAAAGTTATCTGTACCGAGTCCTTGTATTAATCACTATGACCAATACTAGGCTACATATCAAACAATGGGAGTTAGACATAAAGGCGTGCCTCTGATTCAAGTCTGTTATGCTCTTGAGTTCTGCAGAAACACACACAAGCGCAGAGTCAGTGCTTCTTGCACCACTGCACAGACAAAAAGAACATCTAAGTAAAACACTGGAAGCTGAGTAATGAGTTGCTGTGGTGAGGGTCAGCAAAGAAAGCTAATATTGGTGAAGTGAACATTTATTTCAAACATTTTTTACCCTCAAGCAGCTTTTTGAAACACTGTATAGAAGACAGGGCCCATAAGGCTCCCCACATTGGCATCAATACTTTAATGACTAAAACCAAATTCTAAATCAACCACACCATCATCTATAAGGCTCCTCTTCTGTGCAACCAGCTCCCAGTTTGAGTCCAGGAAGCAGATGCCATCTCTACATAAGATCCAGCCTCAAACTTTCCTCTTTGATAAAGTTTGGAAGGGCTGGCTCAGGTGAGCCCTGAGCCTTTAGTTATGCTGCCTAGGTCAAGGCTGCAGGAACTCCCATGATGCACTTAGCACTTCTTTCTTCTCTCTGTCTCTCTGTTTGTGTCTTCCCTCTCCTGTATTTGGTGCTTCTCTTACTCCCTCTCTCTTTTCCTCTCTTTCTCTCTCTCTGTCCTCTGACTTCAGGGTTGCAAGATCTAGGTCTGACACAACTACTTAACTATTATTTTGTACAGTGATAATAATAGTAGTTAGTAATTCTACCATTTCTGCATTGATTTTAATGTTAGTATCACTACTGCATGTATAAATATTATCATCACATGATTGCTTCCTTTTCGACATGTGCTGCTCATTGTGGAAACTGCTGGTTCCTCTCTATAATATTGAGGTCTTGACCTTAGTCTGTAAAGCACCTTGAGATAATGTATGCTATGATTTGGTGCAATATAAATAATATTGTGCTGAAAGGTATGGAAACAATTATAATCTATTCTGTCCTTATTAAACACACCCATTAAATAGGCACAGTGCTGATGGAAAAAGCCAAGTGCACTTTTGGATTTAATAACTGGTGGAACATGCTTCAGGCTCTGGCTGGGCTGTTCCAAAGGGCAGTTTCCTTTCAGGCCCTTCTGCAGTAGATTTACTTTGATGTTTAGTGTCATTGTCCTGCTGCATCGTTTTTCATTTTATGCTCTATGATGGTGAGCTATCCAGGCCCAGGGGCAGCAAATTATGAAACTCCCTCCATCCCACCTAACTGTTGGGATGGTGTTGTCATGTTGGTATACTGAGCCCTTTTTGCACCACACACAGAGCTGCATGTTCCTCCCAAACAGTCCAACTTTGCTTTCATCAGTCCAGAAAATATCTACCCAATAGTATCATGGTGTGCCCTTTGGCAAACTTCTGTTGTGCAATGATTTTTTTCTCTCCATGTGTCCTGATAGTTGAGATCCAACCAACAAAATCCTTTCTCTTTTTCTCAGTGCATAAAGGACAAAGTGTTTGCTGCATTGCCACCCTCAAAGATGACAGGCCTTTAACCAGGCACTGTAGACTCAAATATGAACCTTAAAGGTAGAGTGGGAAGCCCAACCAGCTGTTGAGGGTCATCAGTCAAGTGATGCCTGTGACAGTTTACACAGAAATCATTTTCCTAAGCAGTATATATGAAGCTACATCAGTAATCTTCCTCGGAGAAAACTCCTGTCTCCCTTCCCCTCTTCCTCTCATCTTTCAGATTGCCTTCCTGTACTACATTTTTATTATTGGTTATCACTTTCAATACAATAGTTACTTGTCCATACAGAAACAAATGGATTAAAATAAGCAGCTCTGATCAGAAGGAAGAAGGATTAATGGACAAAGTGGGGATGAATAATGATCTTCTGCAAACAGGCAGCTGTGGTTTCTTTTCTTCTGTATTCAGCAAGCATTGACACTGATAAGCTCCTGACAAGCAATGTGAACTACCACTGCAACAATAACAGGATGGATTCAGCTGTAGGGAATCAGCAGTAAGCGTGTTAATGTATATGCCTGGAGGTGTTGAGTGTATACTGTTAAAGGACTGACTTTGACATGTCCCCATTATTTTTTTTATTCCCATACCACAAATAACTTTCTTAGTCATGCAACGATCCAATCAGCCGATATGACAGTGGTGTAGTACATAAAATCCTGAAGACACAGGTCAGTAGCTTCACTTAATGTTCACATCAACATCAAAATTAGGGTACAATGTGATGTCTCAGTGATTTTTATGGAACTGTCAATCAAACAGTCTCTGGAGTTTACTCAGAATAGTCTGAAACCTTTTCATCTGTCACTTTGCATATATAAGGTGATTCACTAATTCCAACATAATCAAAGGCTAACTCAAGAAACCTGCAAATGGAATTTATTTTGGTACTGTTGTCATATGTGGGTTAGGGGTGACGGGTTAGCACAGATCATGTTAATCATGGTCTTTATTCTTTTGCCACTCTGGTTTTATTCTGAAAGTCATGACCAGAAACCAATATTTGTATCATTCCACAGTTTTAAAGAAGAGCTATGCACGATTTTCCCGTGGCTATGCTACATTTGTACCTTAACAGCTTCAGAGTAATTGTGATGGTTACATACATGACTTGTAACGTGTTACGAGGGAGGATGGAGGCTCTCTGTCTTCCACCTGGCGTCTCTGGGCTGAAAACCAACCTTGCAACATCAGTAAAGCGCTTGGCCTCCGCCCCGGTGTCCCAGCTCTCGTCTCTGCGCACCGCGACACAAACGCGCTCCGTAACCCGTAATCTTTTATTTATGCCAGTTGAGACTACACAAATATAAACGTTGTATCATCTATATGTTATATAACGTTATCCACGCCATGTATTGCTTTTTTTTCACTGAGTTCGTTAAACAAAAATGGCTCGGAGGAGGGTTAGCAAAAGAGCAGAAAAGTGCATAGTTCCCTTTTAAAGCTTCTGTAAATGATTTGTCCAGTCACTGCTATTCCTCTCCCATAATGTTGTCCAATCTGACTCTTTGCTCATGTCATTCATTGATTTCTTCATGGGCCTGTTTTTTATTCATCATTTGCTATGCAGAAGTGTATTCAGCCTGATGTGTGACTATTTCTACTATTCACTCTAATCATGGATGAAAGTACATTAAGTATTCTTCATGTGATGGTAGATTCTGTACATAAACCCTGGTTGGTCCTTATTGGTCAGCAAGCTGCCAGTTTCTGCCCAGTGGAATACAATATTATTTCCTAAGTGGTGTGAACAGCTCACTAAGAACCCATCACTCAATTTTTCATCTGTATTGAAATCACTCTGCAGATTTCAGGTCAGCTGTTTACATATACGCTGGAAATACAGATTGTTATGTTGTATGTGGTTGGCCCTGCTATTCATACAAAACTAGGACAAACCTCAAACCTTAAAAAGCCATGACAGGCCTCAACAGGCCCCTAATAGTCCATGTTTAAAAGAGGATTACATAATAATAATAATAATATTATTATATTAAGTGCTGTCATTAAAATCAGTCTCCCATGTAAATCCATGATTAGATAAGTCTTCCAGTGAACCTTCACGGTGTACACCTGCTGTAATATCCTCAGAGTGATATACAGTACACAGTCTTTGTACTCACATGTACAAGTCTAAAGAAACTACACTGAAAGGGAGTTTTATTCATGCATGTAAAGAGGAAGTCAGCATGTGGCTAGAGTCTACAACTGAGGTGATTAAAATTGAAGCAGGTCTGTTCCCTTAGACACACGAGGTGGAGGTCTGAAATATCTCACTGAAATGCACCAGGACACAGTTACATCCAAACCTGACTCACATCTCCAGTGAACATACAAGAGAGCTGGCCTGTTCCCAGTCCAGATGTGGTTTTAAACCAGTTACTGGAGTGTTTCATTATCATCAGTGATTGATTTTTGTTTTCATTTGTCAACATATAGATATAGTTTATCAGCACAGGACATTCGTATGCCAGCAGACTTTTAAAATTTGTCCAGAGACGCAGCAGATCCTTCGCTCTGTGTGGTGATTTCAGTCTAAAGCATTGTTAACTTGCAAATACTAATGAAGGAGCTTTTTCCTTCCATACAGCCCATTGCAAGGGTATGTTTACACCTCAGCAATACAGTTATCATTGAGTTTTGCACACTCCACATTAAATTGTTTTAAAAATTGATTTTTAGAGTAGTAATTTATCAACAACTGTGTGATCAATGCGAGAAATTGAGGATGTTGTTGAAAATTGTGTTGAACTTTCATAAATAGCTCCTGTGTGAGGGAAGTAGTGAAAATCTGCTGGTAATCTCTCCAAACGACATATTGGTCTAATATATAGCTTCAATGCTGAAACATGAGACGTCGTTTCATATTGTCAGGGCGGCTGTGACTCAGAAGGTAGAGCTTGTTGTCCATTAACCAGGGTTGGTGGTTTGATTGCAGCTTCTCCAGTCAAAATGTTCCTGGGCAAGATACTGAACCTGTGTTTGTGTCCGTGTGTATGTACACGTGTGCACGCGTGTGTGCATGTATCCATGTGTGTGTTTATATGGGTGAGTACAACTAATAGTGTAAAGTGATTTGAGTTGCCATAGAAAACTAGAAAAATGCCGTATAAATGCAAGTCCATTCACCATTTACCACCAGTTTGGCAATTGCCAGCTGGTTTCAGCTCTTTACCTGTTTGCTTCTTTCTCTTTCTGCTGTCAGACAACATATCTAATTTGAAATCATGAATAAAACGTCCCATTGAAATACATGTTAACCAGCAGTTACTCCCAAGCCATTAGTCTGGAAACCCTCTGAACTCTTCTACAAAAAGTAGAACAGGTTAGATTTGCTGATTTTTTGAAAAAGTTTACACTGAAGGGCTCTAAAAAGGTTTTAAATCTAGTCACTTACTTGCTGTTATTGCCTGCAAATGCTCCCTGATGACATGATAGAAACGGTTAACACCTAATCCTTTTAAGGAACAAGTGGCATAATACCTGTGACAGACAGATGCAGTATGTAGGGACTATCACAAAGCTTGAAGGTCTTTCTAAACAGTGTCAACACTATGTTGAGTGTGATGTCAAGTTTTCACAACTCCTTATTAATTAGCAAATACAAATACAAACCACCACCACAAATCACACACAGTCTTAGCTACTGACATATCACATATAGTCCTGGCTGGTTGGCTGTGTGCTGGCTGTGTAATCTTCACCTATGTGGAGGACTTCTCTGTGTTACTGAGACAGAGTGTACCGGCTGCTCTGCTCTCTCTTCCTGTGGGAAGAGGAAGAAGGATGGCTGTGATTTTTGATGTAAATGTGAGAACCACTCAGGGATAGAGGTGAAGCATTGATATTCAGCTTAAGATCTGGCCGAGCCCCATTCTCCAAACCTTGACGTTGACCTTGTGACCTTGCGGTGAAAATCATTTGGCAGTTTCCCTGACCTCCAGCAGTATGCATGCGCGTAGACACTCACCAATGGCTGAATTACAACTGAGGAAATTTTGGACCCGTGTAGCCTCTCACTCTAACTCTCTGCTGCTTCCATTTTCATGCAATATGTAGGGTTTGGAGAAGCAGTCACAGAGTGCTACCTGCTCCAAGTCAAACCAGTCTCCTCAGCAATAAAACCTGTAATAAATAATGTTACCATCACCGTATTTATTAATAAAGACAAAGCATGGTTACAGTCATTGGGGTTTTTATACTTAAGCTTTAGCTGATTGCAGCATAGCAAGTCTCTGCATGACTCACATTACAGCTGATTAAAGAGAATTAATTTCTCTTTCCCTTCGGTTCAGATTCAGGCATAAATCCTGTTAAGCACTATACTGTAGGCCTGTGTTTCCCAACGGGAGCTAAAAATTTCTTTCTTTAAACTGTGAATTGACCAAAGACATTTACCAAATATATGAGTACTGACTTAAACCATAAAGGTAGCTGATTGTAAATGTTGGACTGTGAGGTGAATGAGAAAAGCTCTGCATCAAGAAATACATACAACACAACCAAATAGATTCAACACAACAGAAACACGAGTGCATAATAATACATCTACATCTTTTTTATGTTGCGGTGCACTGAGCTCTCAGGGCCACTGTAGAAAACCCTTTAAAGTCAAGTTTGGGAGGCATTGACTGTTGCAACCCTCCATAGGCAATTCTCTCAACAGAACCTAACACACATAGATGAGCTATTTGTATGTTATCATAATTACAATAAATATTGTGACAAAAATGTAAAAGTGCTGTTTAAAGGAATTAATATTGATGAATTCTCTGCTAACTGACGTAAGTCAACTCAGTAGCACTGTTTTGGTGGTTATAAAATATTAAACCACCCGGGAGACATCTGAGCATAAAATCAAACATCTCAGTTATCTCCACAAAACTGTCACTTAACAAAATCAGCAACAGTGAACAGTGTAATGTGTGTAAATGTGATGGGGTGTAACGTGTTGGTCGGGGCTGATGACAGGCCAAGGACAGAAATGACACAACGGTGCAACACAACACAATATGTCTGCATGTCAGACGAGCCGGGGAAATACATCACCATGAGAGAATGGACACGGCTCTTTTGAATTAAACATGAAGCAGAAGGAACCAAATCAACTGTGTGAAGTATTGTTGTGGCATGAATAAATGGTGCATAATTGATACAGGCTCTCTTACATTATGCATCCCTGTTCGCAAATCTGCATGTGGAGTTATGACGCAAAGCAGGTCAGGGGATCTGAGAGATACAGTGTCACTGATCTAATGATCCACACTCTTAATGCTTTATGTAAATATGCACTGCTGGCGCCACCAGGCTTACATGTATCAATGCAACCACGGCTACAAACGACAAGAAGACACAGCTGAAGAGATTTCCTTTTTGTCCCTGGATGCACACATCTGCACAACACTACAGAGATGTGGAAGGAGTGAATATTTGCCAAAATTTTAGTCTGTGACTCTTTTTTTAGTCTGTCTCCTTCCTTCCTCCGATGTCTATTATCTTTTAAAACATGCACATTATTTAAATATCAATATGGTATATACTTAAAATGCAATCTCAAGTTCTCCTGTTTTGGAGGTAACTTAATATTAACATGCTCCAAATTTCCCCAAGACATGGAGAAGCTGACCCAACGGGGAAAGAAGCCTCGAGGGGCCATCTTGCTGAGTGAGTCTATTTGATCTATACAAACTTAATACTTATGCGTAAGACTTGACTTTAACATCTGCAGCTCTCACTTCAAGTAACACTGTGTAACTATTTTACCTTAAATTATAGTTTCAATATCATTTTGATTATTCACTGATTTGTAATAGGGAGAGTGGCCTCTGCCACTGATGCAGTCCCTCAGCTGGCCTGGTATTGCACCATGATACTTTGGTTGCCTGCCCAGCAACACATCACACACAACTTCAACAGCTCTTGCCATACTATAAGAAGGTAGCTTGCTCACTAATATGTAGAAGAGACTAAAGATGACATTGTATGATGAAGAGAAGAAGAGAGATAACTGAGCAAAGGATCAGACAAAGTTAGATCTCAGACTGACTTTTACTTGTTGGCGAGCAGTCAGAGAAAAACCTGGATTCTAGACCGTCAATGAACTCACCATCTTGTTGTTGGACTAGTGAGTAGGATCTTTGCCAGTTACATAGGCTTTGTTGTCTGTAACTGTTTTGTAGGCTTCAACTCGTCTACAAATGCATCTGTACTGTTGTCCGTGAGTGGGGCTTAATTCACCACTTGTATTTATGAGAATTCTGTAAAAAGAGAATTACATTCTGTGACAGTAGGAGGGTAAAACCCAGTTCTTCTGCAGTAGGGCTTTAAAATCTGAACAAATAAAGTAAATTTTGTGAATTTTTTTTATTAAGCAGCACAAAAGCCAGGAGAACCAAGCAGTTTCTCCACCTCGATCACCTTTTCCAGTGAATACCTCACAACACAAGGTGTGTGGGAGGCAGAAATTGGTGTGTGGATGGTCAGGATCACTGTCTCTGCTAAAGTGATGCTTTTTGTTAGAAGATTCATTCATACTCCAACTTCCATTTGGCAGCATCGACATTTACCAGTAAGATAAAACAATATGATTGTCCATTCTGTATACAGTGTACACACTACAGCATATGATTCTAGATATTATACTTCACGCTGTGAATTAGCAGTGCCAGGCCTTCATCTCTGTGAGGTGATGATACAGAGATTTTTATGATAATTCTATTGGTTCTAAATGAGCGTGTTCGTTTTCAAACACAAAGCAGCTCTTTGAAAAGAAGGATGTGTAGAAGAGGCTGGGTGGAGAACCACAGGGTAACAAAGACATGCAGCACTTCTTGGCTGAGAAAATAAAAAACAGCTTGAAAGAGACGAGCGAGAGCGGAGAGGAGGAGAATAAACAAAGGCCTTCAAATGTGGAACTGAATTGCAAACGAGCTTTTGTCTTTTCTCGTTTGAATGTACTTTTATTATGTTTTCAATTTGTGTAGTTGTTAATGTTGCTCAAATCTTAAGACATTCTAAGACAATCTTAAGACAAGACATTAATTATTGATAATTATTGAGTTTGTTTAACTCATTTGGATTATTCCTCCAGTCATTTTCTTCATTGTAGTACAGTGCATTGCAAGTTGTTATATTTGTCTTTTTCACAGAGTCATATAGGATTTTATTTTTTAGCATTTTAGCTTTTAAATATCCTGTCATTTACCCAGTAAACTCAGATGTTCATTTAGAACATGCAGTAATTAAATCAAAGGTTATGTCTCTTTTTCTTTTCTTTTTCTTTCAGTTATAGTTATATTTTCTTTCAGGGTAATTTCATCATATCTGATTATTCAAACATCACATTGCATTTTACTTATTTGTCACTGTCTTATTTTCTGATGTTGTGAGAGGTATATCTTCACAGTTTTGATGTTATCACTTGAGCAGCTAAAATACTGAGGATCCCAGACTTTGTAGTTTAGTTCATCATTTTCCAGCTGCTCTTTAGTTATTGTTTTAGTTTCAATGGAGGAGGCTAAATTTTATGCTTTGCTGAAATTGAGTATGACACAGACTAGTGATACACAAGGTGTGCATGCGTGCATGCGTGGCGTGCCTGCCTGCGTTGCCTGCGTTCATGTGTGTGTGTGCTGGACAAGAAATATATATACTGACATGACAGAGCTGTGGACTGCTTCTGTTTTGTTGAGAAATGAACACTGTAAGGAAAAGCAATTTGACATATAAAGAGCATAAAACTAGGCGAGATGGGAGTCCTGCCCTCTGGAAGCATCTTAATAATTTTCTTAAATAAATGACTGGTTGCAGTTGCATGTTTAAGCAGGCTTGTGTGACTTACTCCCTGACAGTTTAGAGGTGCAAGATAAAATGCAAACATACCTCTTGCAAAAAATCCTGCCTAGTTTTGCCTTTTCTTCCCAACAGATGAGGGAGGGAGGAGTCATGCGAGTACACGTACTTGCTCCCTTCACAGATATATGATTCTGTTTTGCAGCACCTTTCATTTGCTCGATGTGATTTTCTTTACGGTTAGTGTCTTACCTTTTAATAACTGATTTGGAGATGAGGGTTTTGTATCATCCTGTAAGTCCTGTTGATTCAGTCATTTATAGACCCTTTGTTTACACTGCATTCCCTCTAGTCACCGACCAGGAGAGTCCTAACATAATGTCACACATATGGCTTTATTCGTGTTATTCTGCCCTTCTACCCACATTGTCCTCATTTTATATTTATGCTTGGGCACATTGGCCTTCTCCTCTATTCTGGTTTGTCAATTTGTTAAGAAAAGAACTATAATTGAATTTCATTGAATGCAAATAAAGGATTCATTAGTTGACATTGGAGTGATGAGTATTAGATTAGAATGAGGCTTTGGTGTGGCTCAAGCTGAAGGATTTATATTAGTATCTGCAGTATACTAAACACCACTGGAGTTCAAACAGGTGGGATTTGAACCCATGGATAAATAAGCTTTAGAATAGCTCCAAGCAGCATTAAGGTGGCAGGCATTTCGCACCTCCATCGATGTGAGTAAAATTGTTCATTTATTTATTTTTTTTCACAAATGTTGTTCTGAAGCCACTTAACACTTGTTGTTGAAGGCCACACAAGAAACAACAAGACAAGCTGTTGAGAAAAGCTGTGGATCCTTTCTGAATGAGCTTTTCTTACTTCAGGGACCTTCAAGTTTATCCAGCAGACCTTGACAAAGATGTTTCTTTTAAATCCACACCACAGAAGTGTTCTTTCTTTTGAATCTCTGTAATTAGGACCAATCAGTGTTACAAAGTAAAGTTTTAGGTAGAAAATTTAAAGAAACTTTTTCATACCACCAAAAACAATGCAAAAGTGAAAGGCCTACTTCAGTGGTAATGGCTGTACCATCCATCAAGTGAAGCAGAGCTTACAGGCAGTCCCATCTCACTGCCAGTACAGCAGGCAGTGTAAATCATCACAGCGGTCGAATCATATTGCCTCCAACTTAGAAATGATCACATACAGTTGCGCACACAACTCATGTTTATGACTTAAAATGTGATGGGACAGCTAATTTTCAACCTGCAGGAGCATGCATTATTTAAGCTCCTTCTAGAAAGTGACTTTAAAACACCCACGTGCTGTATGTAGCATCAGCTCCCTGGAAACGCATGATTTTAGGATAAAAGTGATCTAAAGATAAAAAAAAGTGAGGAATTTGAGGTAGAATTGTTTTTTTTTTTTTTTTTTTTGTTTTTTTTTTTGCTGTCCACGTTATTGTTCTGGTGATGTCTCCACAAAGGTTGGGCTGGAAGTCCTATACCTTCACACTCAGACATTGAGTTGTTGTAAAAACAATTCAACACAGACATTCTGAGCTTCATATCATCTAAGGTCCCAACCTGTGGCTCCAACATTAAAAACAACTCATATGCTGCCATTCTTTATATTACAGAACAGACCCAAGCAGAGATCACAGTGTTTCAAGAGAAAGACTATTGTCACATTTGCGTATTAAACTCATCATATTAAGCATCATACAGTTTGACACCAGTAATAAACAAGCAGACCATGAATGTCTGAATCAATGCCAAGGAGCACTGAAGATACACTAACAGTGATCCATATTGGACTGGATGATATGACCTTAAACCAAAATCAAGAATATTTCATATTCTTGACACAGTTATTTTTGAACTCTTACTTAAATACTCTGTTTTTGTTTGATTTGTTGTTTCGTCTTATTGAGAATGTGATCGTGTTTCATGAGGGCTTTGGTGATTTACCTCTACTGTGTGTGGGCCCCAGATCATGCTGAGTTCATGGCGGAGGCTGAATATCCACAATGCACAACCAAAAAGAAGATCTCTGCAGATTTTTGGCTTTGGTGGGAGTTTTTATATAAACATCTCTATGGCCACGTTTCCCCTCAAGGAAACTGCTCAAGGCCAAAACAAAGTTTCTGTCGTCATCCAACAGTTGCCTTTGTTGCATTTGTTAATGTCAAATCTTTGCCTCTTCTCTCATTTTCATATGCTCCCAGTTTTGAGTGACAATCCAGGTCGATGCCGACCAGGTGGGGATGGGGACGGGCTTGCTAGCTGGCTGCGTCCGGATGACAATAAAGAGTTGGTGAGGCCACTCAGCTTCTCACAGACTGAACAGTCTATTATTGACTCATTTTACTGGGCTCTCTACAAAATGTGTACCTTGGTAGTTAAACTCTAATATTTATAATTGCCTGTCTTTAAATACCGGTATGTTGACAAAGGCTAGAGCTTGTCAAGCAGATAGTGGAGCAGCACTTTTGTGAACAATTGCATAGTATTGATATGCAATAATCCTGGGAAAGCCAGTTTCTACTATTCTGAGACCAGTCATTTTGGATACCATATATGTATACTGTGCAAACAGTGGGCTACTTGCACTAAAAGAAAATTGCATTGTCTTTTCTTCTTAGATAGTAGCAAGTACTCAAGTAAAATTACAGTGGAATTAGGCGCCTACTACATGGACTTCGTCTTAAACATGGGTCTGACCTCTATCCTTCTCCTGCATGTCATCCCCTCTCTCTCCTCGGCTTTTCCCATCTATCTCTCACTGTACTGTATCAGGATAAAGGCAACATGAAAAATAATGTGATTTAATATGAATAATTGGTAATATAGCTGTGGTCAGTGCAATGTGCAGACTAGGCAAAAAACAAAAAGGTATCTATTTTAACATAAAAGTCAATCAAAAGATGCTCTCAAGTAGGTTAATCAAAGAATCAATTAAGGCGCTCCTGGTGAGGATCAAAACTTCACTAAAAGTTGATGATTTGAAAACTAGACCGGGACGCTTCACAAGACTCAGAGACAAAACAAGACAAAGTGGGAACAAGACATTGGGAGACAAGGACTGTTATTTATGAGGTAGGGGAAAACAGGTGAAACCAATCTCAATGGGGGGAAAATTACACAAAGGGAAGACGTCAGGGTCTAAAAAGAGAGGGAAAAGTTGAGTTCATAATAAAACAGGAAGTGCATGATAAGACTAGGCATGCAAGACTTTAACCAAACATAAAAGGAAACACAGGAATAAACATGAAACTAACCAAGGCATGGCATGAAACATGAAACACTAAACATGACTATAATTAACACTCTTGATAAGACACAACACTTGCCCAGAGCACCCCTGGAGCAAAAGGCAAAGTCTTGCCCATGCTACGACCTGATCCAGCTTGTCATCACACAACACTGCATTTCATCAACTAATTCATTCATTCAGTAGCCATACTGCTTATCCTTTTAGGGTCGTGGGGGGCTGGAGCCAATCCCAGCTGACATTGGCTGAGGGCGGGGTAGACCCTGGATACCCCGTCTACTAATTTTGAACTTGAGATAAGATTGATGCACAAGCCCCATGAGACAGTTTCTCCTCTTTATTCATTCATTCATTATTAAGCTGGGTCTTGTATGCATTTCATATTTGCTGCAGTGCTACCTTTGCCAAACAAATATGCTAATGCATGCCAATAACAAAAACTCTGAGTCTGTGATGTTGAGTGGTCAGGTTGTCTGTCCTCTACAAGAACAGAATACTGTAAAAAAAAATGGACACACTCATCACATTCCTGAGAAACTCTGTGGATATGATGAGATGTCAAGGAGATGATCTGAGATTATATATGATATAGTAATGACTTTCATGGACGCTGTAGGTCAGAACTGCTGTTATCTTCAGTAGACAGTGCAGACTTCCATCACTTTTTTCCATCATGTTATGCCACACCGCCTTACACTACTAGCTGCCAAGCTACACTTATTTACACTAGGATCCCCATGGCACTGAAGCTTACTGATGTCACTCACTTGAAAGTCACTTAGGATAAAAACAACTGCCAAATGCTGTAAATGAATGAACACTAAAGCACATGTAAGTTTGATTTCTTGCATTGTAATATTTTTTCTCAGACAAAAACAAGCAGGAACCAAGTTTAGGAACCAAATTTCAGTTCAGTTCATTTCCAAGCAGCTCAGTCATTTTGAGTAGGGGAGCTAGTTCAGTTCATCTAATCTGTGACCTCCATGCACAGTGGAAGTAAGGTTTAGGTCAGCATTGTCCCAGTTAGCTCACACTCAAAAAATGTTGGAGATTCCAGGTAAAAGGACACACCACACACATACAGTATAAATTAATCCACACCCCAGTTGCACAGGTTTAAGAGTTGCTGCCATCAAGCACCCCTGAACCTAAACTGTGTGAATTTCTATATAAGAGTAGTTTGAGGATTTAGATGCATTATAGCACAGAGACAGCACCAGACCAGATGACCAGTGATTGTGCGAAACACAATATTGAATCAAATGAAATAGCTTTTGTGATGTTAACAGGTTTTAAGAGTGCTAACCTGAACAACGTTTTAAAAAGAAGAAAGAACACATATACATTAATTAAACAGGATATTTGTATTTATTTCATGCAGCACCTCACAGTTGACTTTAGTAAGTGTACGCTCTAACTCTTCCCTTAGTTTACAGTAGTTCTGAAAAAGAGTGTTAGTGAAGTCAGCTTGTCAGCTCCACTGAGTTTTTGATAGCAATGTTAATGTCAAGTCTATATGAAGCCTCTAAGCTCAATGTGTATTGTAGGATTGTAGGAAATCAAAAAACAAAAAAACTTTTCCACCTCAGGATTTCTTACCTCTGCACTGTTTACGCCCACCAAGTTTGGTAAATGGACTGTACAAGGGACATAATAGATTTGTTGTGCCAGCAGTCCATTGTATTGCCCAGACATATTGTTGTCATTATCAAATGACTAGCCAGTACAATTAGATCAGTCCAGTCCAGTCCAGTCCAGTCAGCATGGTGACCACACAATCTGTTGTCCTTTATAGCACTAAACTGGATCAAAAGCCAGAAAGCATTGCACTGTCTGAACCTGCTTAAATGTGAAGAAAAATGTTCATCTATAAACATGAGCAAATAATACTGCGTATCATGATGCTCTTCTGTAATTACCTGGCTGTTTTGTCTACCGTTAATTGAATGATGAATCCTTCACAATAGGTACAAGACATTCATTCTGCAGATCACGCATCCAAAGTTTGCTTTTTAGGGCCAAATTATTTGCCCCGGTGCCATTCAGCCTCTGCTTAAGTTGACATATGTTAATATATGGTCTAGGCACCTCTTATGTTCTCTAATGTTGAACAAATGTCAGATGTCAGTATGTCATTTACAGTGAAAGATCCTGACTATCTAACCCATGGGCGCTTGCAGATATTTGGAAAAGGGGTCTCTCACTCATTGCGAAGGCCTCCCTGCAGTATGATATCCATCCCAGTGTCACACCAGTAGTAGTCCTCATCTCAGTCCTGACAGTCTATAGACTGGTCTAGTTGTTTTGCAGCACCACTTAGTCCACCACTTCAGTCATTTGGTCCTTGATTTCACAAAGACATTTAGGTGACAAAGGTCATGAATGATTTGATGCCTTCAAAAATGAACTTGACTATCTGATAAGGTAAAAACAAGGAGGAACTCAAATGACATTTACATAATAAATGATTCACTTTTTGAGTTTAAGAAAGTGTTGTGCTTTCACTGAGCACACACAGTCATTTTTGCTAATTACAGATCCATTTCTCTCAGAGGTGCTGGAAAGGGTAGTGGCTGCTCAACTCCACAACAATCTCAAACTTAACAGTTTGAGATGGTTTCAAGCAGACCTATTGAATACCACAAACAAAACGACAAAATATATGTAATACACAAAACATTCATTCAAAAGTTAGACATTTAAAGAAAAAAAAAAGTGATAACAGATTTTAAGGTCAGGGTTCCCTTTGGATCCAGGGCCTTCGGCATGTGCCCACTTTGCAGGAATCTGCCTAATTCCCTAAACTTGGTTTAATGATGAGTCTCAGTGTTTTCTTTTATTTTTCTTCAACACAACCATTAGGAAAACATCTTACCTTGTCCTCAAGAAACAGCTAAATCTACATAATTGTTCCACTAAAATCATCATTATGTTGCTTGTTCCAAAAGGTTCATCATCATAGGGTATAATGAACAGTATAGCCTGGAGCTAGACAGCTCTATGCTTTTTTCTTAGACATAACAACCGATGGATTACTGGATACTTTTATCTACAGCTGCACTTTTCTGACACAACGCAGTAATTATTTTTGTCTTGACACAAAGCAGACTTCTGTTATGCTATGTCTCCATGCATAGACCAGGGAAATCAATTAGACATACGTATTAGAATTTAGAAATACTCCCACCCTAAATGGCCAAACACTCAGCTAGTGTGTCATCATTTTGTCATTTTGTAATGCAGGGCTCTCTGGTCTCATATAGCAACCGAAAAATAACATGACAGTGGAGTTGCACATAAAGGCCATCATGGGACACATTAACACTCCTATTAATTTGAAAAGAGTTAAATAGACAAGGCTGATTTGGGATCTGTCTAAACGGGTGAAAGACATACTATACATGAGCAGCTGCAAAGTTTATGAAGCTTTTTATATCAGTTGTAAATTAATTGCCATTAAAGTGAAAAGAGCCTTTCACAGTCAGACAACCCCCAATAAGAGACGTCTGTCTTGTAAAAGTAATAATTTGTCAGCCTCAGCATGAGAGCTTGATAGCAGCACATAGATGTATTGATGATTTGTCTTTGGGATGTGAGAGACAAGAAGCTGGAGAGGAATGATCCAGCATCTGCTCTGAAATAAACTGACACACTGTTCAACTTTCTCCCTGCTGAAAGAATCATGACCCTCCCAGTCAGATCTCTGTCTTACAGCTCTCTCTCTGAAGGGGGGATCATTATTTTGATCTAACAAAAGATTTTAACACCTCAAAAGCTCTAAGGGAGCCGTGTCTTCTGTTTTGCAGTGGATTGAACGTGTTGCTTGTGAGATCCTGCACTCACGTAGGTGTGTTGGTGGCTAATGTCTGTCAGATGTTCAAAAACAAGATCTCCGGATGACTTGACGTGACAGGTAATTATCATTATTTTTCAGTGTGACGACTGTTAAGCTAATCATTATTATTATTATTCTCTCAGAGAGTTATTTCTCTCACTCGAGGCAATGACGGTGACACTAGCACAGGTTCATCAGCGGAAGTCATTCTGTCATCTCAAGTGCACCCAGTGGAGAGGCACTTCTGGGGACGGAGGCCTCTCCATCTCCAGGTCAGGTCACGGCTCAATGGTAGCCGCGGAGGGCAGGACACTCTCAAGCACACTGACCCTCTAAACCTATGACACCACAATTATGTCCAATGATGTTCAAGTGTGTGTTGTTCTCCAAATGTGTTGCACATCCCTCAGTTGGTGCCTGAACAACCTCACCTAGTTCATCATTTCCTCATCAATGCGACTTCCCATAATTCCTCTTCCTGGCCCTTTTTGGCACGAAGCTGTGCATTTGTTGTGTTGTTGCTGTTGCTCATGCTGAGTAGGACTCTTTCTTGTTTTTACTGACTGATTATGATTCCAAGTGTCTGTTGTGTCTGTTGTGCAAACAACTTTATTAATGCAGAAGAGGTTTTGTGGACAGTCGTGTAGTTTAGAGACTGGCTTTTTCTTTCAAGGTTACCTGAGTTTCAGTCACATTTTCTTTTCTTTGATGTTGTGGAGTATTGGAGTAGCACTATGAACTTGATGTCACTTACTGTGCTCTCCTGCAGACTTCTCTTAAGTCTGTAACAAAACCACACAGGTAAGGGCGAGCAGCATGACTGCAGAATCTCACATCAACATGCAAAGCGGCAATGGGTCATTACAGCCCTTCAAATTCCTGATGTGTTTCCACCACAGGTGGCAGTCCCTTACTGTAAGAAGCCATTGTACTAGAGATAGAAGCTGTTCACAGAAAGGACAAGCTCTATAGTCAGCTGACATTATATTACCTTGGTAGGGGAGGAAAAGGAGCAGAAGGAGAGAGAGCATACCCAAGATCCACATAAGTAAGTGTAATAGTGAGACTAATAATAATGATAATAATTGTAGCAGTGGGTGTTGAGCAGGATCATGGGGGCAGTAGATGCCTTGCAATCACAAATACAGACTGTCTAGACTTTAAACATTAAATAGGTGAGAAAGGCCTCAAAAGGTGAGAAAAGAAGTTTGTTGTAAGTGGGACTCTTGATAAAAAGATAACTCTGTGATTTCTTATTTTTGTGCTGAAAGCCAGGATAATGTCATCTAAGGTACGTATAGATGATGAACTGAAAATGTCCAAGTAGATTTTTGAGTGGTTCTTTGATTGCGTCTTTGGAATTTGGGATCATTTAAGCAATGTCTTAAGAGATACAGACATTTTGGGGTTCCTTTACAAAAACAAAAAGTTTTGTGTTCTTTGTGGGATTTGAACTGAATTCATTGAGTGTGTGTGTGTGTGACTGTGTGTGTGTGTGTGTGAGTGCTGTCTCTGTGCTATAATGCATCTAAATACTCAAACTACTCTTATATAAAAATTCACACAGTTTAGGTTCAGGGGTGCTTGATGGCAGCAACTGTGCAACTGGGGGGTGGATTAATTTATGCTTACAACGCATTAACATATTAATAACATTAATCATGACACAGCCACGTCTCTGTAAGACAAAATAAACCAGTAGGATGCTCTGATAACTTTTAACTCTCCTAATTTGTTTACTTTTTGGAATGGCCGTGTTAACTTTTATTAAATGTTAATGTAGCTATAACTCGAGTGTTTACTTTTGATTTAATGAATTTACATGGATAGGCAGCTCACGCAGTCTCAGTGGGGTTTTGGTTGGGTGACTGCTCTAATGGAAGCACAAACAAGTGTCTCTAGGTTGGCATGGTTTTGCTCTCCTCAGCTGATCCAGCCAAATCAGACCAGGTATTTCCCAGAAGCTCTGCAAATTATATCTAAAAGTTTTGCTATTTCCTGGATGAACCCTCGATTGCCGGTAGGTGAAATGATGACATGTGGCTGTACATGTCATCACTAGTCACATCTGACAGAGAAAGCAGAGCATCAAAATACACAGAAATGAGTGGAAATATGCTAAACACAGCATTACAGCACAGAACAGCCACATGAGCTGCATCATGACTCAACTTTTATTCGCAATATGTCTGTAAACATCTTCAACTCGATGTTCATACAGAAGCTACAAGGCCAAGAGCGCAGCCACAGTGATCCAGCAGTTGTTACCTGATTGTTCATCAACAGCCTCTGCTTTCTGAGGCCAGCAGGGAGCAACATCCAATATGAATCACATAGATCACAGTCAAGGAAACCATAGAGGGAATGGGTGCAATTGCCTGTGTAGTATGAAGCCAGATAACAGCTAGCGAGTCAAGATGTAGGTAGAGGAGTGATCCAGTGATATGTTATGTTGACAGACATGCTGGTTGCATGATCAGTAAGATAGCACCCTGCAATTGAAATAATGAGGAACTTCCCTGAGGACATGCTTTCTGAGAAACTATCAGGAACACTGAAGTGCTGTATCTGATGGCTCAGAGAGTCAGCAGTGACTTAAAGCACCATGGGGCTAGCAGACCTCTTTTGAAAATGCACACTCTGGCTTTAGATGCCATGCGTGGTAGTTGTCTGCCCACCTTTTCTCTCCAGCCTCAGGTTGGTCTCTTGGTAGATGCTCCCTCCTTGCTATACTATTCAGTTGACCGGACCCATGCTAGAACTTATAGGAGGCACTCTAATAGAAAAATAATAATAACACGTCAGTTCTATTATTATACATAGCCATAGGGTAAAAAGTACATGTACATTACAAATATATTGTTGTAAATATTCTCATAGTCCACAGATGACCTCTTGGTTTGGGGACTTCCACCACTTGAGGATAGGATAAAATGTCTCTGGCTGTTGTATGTCCGTTCTTTTGTTTGTTGAATAGCCTGGAGCCCTGAGGCTGACTGCCTACAGTAAGATAGCTACCATTATCTAAACAAGTAGCATGAAGCTCTAGGTCAGTGAGTGGGATTATCTCTGTACACTGATACAGTGCACCTGCTCACTGCTCTGACATGTTTTCTCTATTTTACCGTCATAGGGGCAGTGGTGAGTGAGGTCTGCTCATTGTGAGGGAGCCTGGAGGGGAGCTCCCAGGGTTTATAGTTCCCACCCACCCCCGGTAACTATCCCCATTCCCACTATAGCAGCCTTTGATAAAGACACACAGTCCATCTCATCCAGTTAAGGCCCTCCCTGAGTGCACTGTTTGTGCTCCTTGTTAATGTCAAAAACTGTCATGCCATAAAATGTTTAACCTTATTGAGACTCATTCTTATCCAATAGATGTGTGGAAAGTGTGTAGGAGGTTTAGTCAAACCATCTTCCAACCATGTAGAATTTTTTTTTTTTTTTCAACCCTATTATACAACCCATAGCAGTGTCTGCTGAAACACCCTCAAGGTGGCAGATGTACCAAACCTCATTTGTCACGGACACCTTACAAGACGCACCATTCACACCATAATATTCAAAATAATGACCATGGCTTGGTTAGGTTTAAGAAAAGATGGACATTTAGATTGATATATGGATACCTACTTACTTTCACATGGGCATTGAACATCACACAGCAACTACATTTCACAAATTAGTAATATATTAGTAAACACAGAGACACTGATAATATAAGCCTGATTTTTAGTTCGACAGGAGTTATTTGACCATCTTTTTTTTTCTAAAGCTACCTTTTCAAACAACAGCAGTGCAATCTCTCATATGTTGTTGCAGACAAAAAAAACACTCTCTGTCTGGATCTAAATTTACCCCCACCCCCAAGTCTTTCACAGAGAGCATATACAGCACAGGCCAAATTTTGTTTTCCACAGAACTGAGGTGATAAAGAAATGCTTCGCTGATATTCTTTATCCAGAGCCTCTGTTGTTACATAAGCACTGAGTCATCTTTCATGTTTCCACTGTAAACATATTTTAATGGTTTGGCGCAGGTATTGATTCTCCCTAATCTGCTTTTTAACCAAAGACATAATCAGCACCAGGAGTCCCATGCTGCATTTATCCACTGCATCTGTGAAACTGTTTAAATTCATTTTTTCCCCTCATCATTCTTCACTTGCTCTTTATTGGGTTTCTAGTCAAATGCACCTATGTGAGATGTGAGCACCACCTCTGAAGAATACAATCAACTTAACATCAGGAGCCACAACTGCTCAAATAAATCTCTAAGCTAAAAAGACACACAGAAAGACAACATTGGGGTTTAAATAAAGATATCTATTAACCACAGATACAGGAAAAGGGCAATGTCTAAATGATTAAGGTGAATCATGTTAGTGTCACGGTAGGAGAATATGATTTGGCTATTCACTCTACATATATGGCTACAAGACAGTGTTGTTTTTTGATTATTTTTCATTATCTAACCCAGTGATGAGCAGGAAACTAAGTCTCAGCTATGAGAGTTGCACCATGGTTGAAGATTTTCCTGATTGGTACCCACAGTAGTTGGTGTGGAAAGGCGGGAACTTCTTCATGAAGTACTCTGGGGTGGTTTCCCCGGAGACAGCATAGTAGTTACTGTGCAGCCCGCTTCACCAGTTCTGCTCTTCAGGACTTGGCAGTTTGCCTGTAGGCTGTCCTCATTGGCACCACTGTTGATTTCTCTCTAGACTGTTGGGGGCAAATGGTGTTGTCTGTTTGTCCTCTGGTGGGTTGATGCAGAATAAAGCTCTAATTACGGTTTTGTGAGGACCCCCCACCCATCCCACCCCCAGTCCCCACCCACCACTCTACATGTACCACCTCAAATAAATAGATAAATAGATAATCATGATGGTGATCAAATCATTCATAACATATCCTGGGTCACTTCTACTCCTCTGCTTCACTTGATATTGACTTTGGCTTATACAAAACAACTGAAAAGAAAAGAACAGAGTACATGTGGTGTGAATGCCAGCTAATGATATAGGCATAAATAAATAAATGCAGGAATAAATAATATGTTAATAAATGAAAAACAAATACATCCTGATGAAGATAGTACATTTTCATATTCATTAAATTATCTAAATTATTAATGTAGGGATTTATTTCTTATATTTTATATATATATATATATATATATATATATATATATATATATATATATTTATTTATTATATATATATATATATATATATATATATATATATATATATATATATATATATATATATATATATATAGTATAAGAAATACTAAATTTACTCCCCCCTCTTACTTGTATGTATGTATGTATGTATATATATATATATATATATATATATATATATATATATATATATATATATGTATATATATATATATATATATACAGGAGAGAGAAGTATCCTATACCATTATATTAAAACACTAGGATAACCATTATCATGATTTATTTTTCCGATAAATAATAATATGATAAGTGCTGAGTATGTTGACTGTACCACCCGCCATATTCACACTTGCAAATGGACTAAATATACTGCATTTAAATTGAACTGAATGTCCTCTCTCTGCCTTTCACTTTCACCTGACAGAGTAGACGCAGAAAGAGAGATGCTGTCACCAATCTAGCCTCAGACTGAGGCAGGAACACCTACCTAAGGACACACTAAGATAAATGGATAAATACAGGAAAAGACAGGATTAGCCTTTTTCAGGACCAGTATTATCATGTAAATTTTTTTCTTCATGATTTATGCCAGACAGACAGGAACAATCTAAATGTGGATTTCACCATCAAAACATTCGACATAATACTCGTGGTTAAAAGAACAACAGCCCTTTTAATCACAATAAAGAGGCCATTGTTAATATTTAATGCCTGTTACCTTGTGTGGATGATGCTGGCAGTCTGAAAATGAAAACATTTCACAGGTTACACAGCTGGACAGTTAAAATGAAATGACATTTTTGGTTTCATCAACAGTCCATTGTTTCTATTGAACTGTCGAATTGTAATGACTTACATCAGAAATCTAATAAATGTATTTTATGACCGGATTTTGTAGGTACGCCTAAATCTGCATGTATGTAAAACAGGCAGATTAAAGTCCATAATTTTTGTGTGATTAATACCCCGTAGAGCAATTCTATTATTAATGTATTAATCATTTCCATTTTTTTAGTGTTGGAAAAATCTGCAGTATTAGTGCAGGAAAGACACCCTGTTTGAATAACTGTTGCTACCATTTACAGGAGTGAGATGCTCTGTTAATTAGAGGAGAAGTCAGGGATCCCTGGTCCAGAAGTGCCTCTGGTGAGCATGGGAGGCCTGATTCTTCCCAGCACCTCTCTCTGTTATGTCTCTTACCCTGCAGCTACAAGTAATACTCACACTTTCAACTCATTCTGTGACAGGCTGACTTGTGTGATTGACAGCCAATAACAGCCATAGCCAGTAGTCTTGTGGGGCCTTGGAATTTCGCCCTGTTGTAATACCTTGTTCTCCTGTCTCTGCTGATGAGCCATAGTCTCAGATTGTACAGAGCTCTCCTGCCAGGCTGCTGACAGAGACAAACTTCGACTATTATACTCCACTTTAGCTTCTCTGCAGTATCTGTTTTAGTTATAGCAGTTTTAACATGATTTAGCAACATTTCATGCATTTTTAACCCTAGAGAGTTTAATTACAGTCAAGTTTGAGTCAGAAATCTCTCAAGGCTGGCTCCCAAACTGCATCAGTTTCTCCACTGTTGATGAGCTGTTGTATTATTTTGTTGTTATTGTTCATGTGCAGACTGTATCAGTAAAGCAGACTGTGCAGTGTGTGCTGCATGGCTTTCGCATCAATTGAAAAATGTTGGGCTCTGACTAAAGATCGATGACGTTCCTCATCTAAACCACTGGGTTTACCAATTTAACCTTGTTCGCCGCCAAGTTAATTAACAGCTTTTCTTTATCCGCACAGATCTGACAAGTTTACAGTCATCTTTAAACCCCAAATGAGGAGAAATTAGCAAAAAGAACAACCACAAAGCTAGTGCTAGCTCACCATAATGGATAGACCCACCCCTGGAGACTGCTGTCCTCCAAGCAGCAGACAAACAATGAATAATTTGCCCAAAACGTGGAGAAGGCTGAGAGTCAGAATGCTACAATCAGCGTGTGTGTGTGCGTGCAACAAACTACCTAATGAACAAATACTAATGACCACTGGGGAGGCCACCAGTGACCACCCCAACTCGCTATCACACTTCTCAAAGAGGACATACACACAGCACAAACTGACAAACTCAGCGTTCATTGCGCTCCAGTACTCAACCATGCACATCGGTCACTCTAGAGAAGTCAAGAGGACAGTCTCCCTCCCAGGGCCTCGATAGTCACATGTCCTTATTTCCAGGAACATTAGAAACTAAGGGCAATGTCCAATGGGGTGAAGATTTGTATCTTACAGGTTTATACATGAGCAGTAATGGAGTGAGTGACCAGAAAGCTCTTTCATGACCGATTCACCAATTCATTTTTTTTTTTAAGTATATTTTTTTGGCTTTTTCGCCTTTATTTGACAGTACAGTATGAGAGAGACAGGAAATGGTGAGGCAGAGAGAGGAAGAATGACATGCAGTAAAGGGCCACCCGATGCGGGATTCAAACTGGGACCAACTGCAGCGAGGACTGTAGTCTCTGCATATGGGGCGCCTGCTCTACCCACTACGCCACACGGCACCCCACCGATTCTAAAATGATATCTGATTTGTGATTTTTTTATTGTTACTGTGCAGAGGAAAACTGCTGGACACAACAAAGAAAGATATATCACCCTGCGCTAAATAATGTTGAATTAATCCAAGAGAGAGGCTATAACTTGTGTGTTGCTTCACACCAGCTCAAGCACCACCAGTAGAATCACTTATGGCAATATATGAAGCCTTTTCTTCAGACCAAAAGACTCTTGACTTTATACTTTTTTCTCACCTGCACACCAATCATACTCAAGGACTGATGTCTCTTCATTGGATAAGAAGCTCCAGCCTTTAGTCAATTCCTGTGACTTTGGAGAAATTGTAATTTCAGACCAGAGTGCAGTGGTATTGTCACTTTTTTTTCCCAGATAATGAATTTTCTAGGCGTATGTGGAGGATGAATTCCCTTCATGCTATCGAATGTTTTTCATCCGGCCAAATAGATCACTTTATGGAAAGTGATACACCTGGTATCAGTAAGGGTAATCTATGACAAGCCATGAGGACATACCCTAGTGGGAAAACCATTTCATATGCAGCAAACATGAAGAGAAGGAAGGCACTGCACTTAGATGGACTATCTACATTAATTAGTAAAGTAGATAAGAAACATGCAACAGCGCCCAAAGCAAACCTGTATAAGGGAAAGGTGACATGGGAAACTTAATTTGATATTTCGTCCCCAGGTAACATGGATCGACTACATTTAATATCAAGGTCACTGTCACACAAACCACACAAACACAAGCACAAGCCAATATCTCCTGGATCTAGAGACAGAAACTGCAAGTGTTAACCAAAGGGGGATCAACAAACAGTTTAAAAAGTTCAATGAGCAATTATACACATTGCAGGCTGCAGACAAAAGGAAAAATAGAACAGTTTCTTGGAAAAATTAAATTGCCTGCTCTGCAGAAAGTGGGGCCTGGACAAGGCTCTGTCAATGGAGGAATTACAAAAGGTAATCACTAAAAGAAAAAGGCCCCGATGGGCTTCCGCATCGAACTTTATAGAAATAATGCAGACAAGCGCCAAGCCCCCCTCCCCCCAACAATGACAGAACAATTTAGTCACACTGAGGCCATGCAAAGAGCCATCAAAGTAAGAAAATGTGGACCAGGCAAAAAAAAACCAAAACACTAAAACAAGCTAAAGTCAAGTCCAAGTAGCATTCGCTCCCTGCAGCTCCAACTGACAGTGATGTAAACACCACACACAGGTGAACTCACTCATGTTTGCCCCTTACCCCCCCTTAATGGATAAAAATAACTTCAAAAAACATGTTCAAATAAAAACATGATATAAAATAATAATGTGCTCATAAACTGAAAGCAAGAGAAATGAAAGGTTTTTCTAGATTTGAAAAACATTAGCACTCATGACAACATTTTTAGCATCAACATTAACATTAACATGACAGACTACCATCAAGTCTGCGGTTCATCTGGTAAAGCAAGGTTCATCCAGAGAAAAATCCCCAGAAACTTTTTCTCATTTTTTATGGAATTACAGAAAATCCTCCATTCACACATGCCTGTATATACAATGTATAACATGCATACCACAAATGCTGTGCCACTTTCAAAGTATTCCCCAGAGGACCCCCACCATGTCCTCACACCTTCACAATACAATACATATGGGGAGCACAATCAGCCCCACTCACCACATAACTAATTTACCACATACTGTTGAATGCAGCCACAGGGAAAAATAGACTTCATGCTGCAAGGCAGTGGGAGTGCAGCCAGTGTGCTTCTGCTAACCCAGCAACAGCTGCCAATGGCATCAAAGCATCTCTCAGGCCTCTTGTGAAAACATGGCCAATTCAACATATATGCTTTTGATGGCTCATTAGAGCTGGCATTTGCATGGAAATGCATGTTTAATACAATATTAATATGGGGCCTTGTATAAAAGCTTGTAAAAAAAAAAAAAAAAAAAAAGTTCCAAAGGTTTTTGTTTGTTTTTTGTTTTTGAAAATTGTTATAATCCAGTTCAGTTTTGGGATGAAAGTGAGGCAACATTAACCACATGTGTTGATGCAAATTTATTTGGTAGACGGGAAATAAATAAAGATAGAATCAATAATTAAGAGAAAGCAACAACTGTGGCTAAATCAAAGCACTAAATATAACAAAAAGAGAACTCTACCTAAACGAGTTATTTATCTCGTTCTTCCTGAAACAAATGTTTCGGTCTGCTGAGGCACTAAAAACAAACGAAGCAATCAAAGAGCACCCCTGTTCCTGGTGGCACCAACAAGAGATCACTTCCTCCGTGTTGGTAAATCAGTGTGGTTTTTAGCTGGTTCTGGTCCAGTGCCCTCTACAACACAACCAGTAACTCACAACAAAGTTCATCACAATCTTAACAAAGTCTCAGGTGTTGGCAGCATGTTTGTCACGTTTCTGGAGAGAAGTGCAAACGGTTTCACCGGAGATCTTACACAAATAAGTGATTTTGTAAAACATCTGTGCAGATACAAAGCAGAAATAGACAAAAGGGCAGAATTCTGACGTTCTGTCCGTTTGGGGGGGGGTTGGAAACGGGTCCCAGAGTGGGAAGCCCAGTGTTTTCATGTAGACACCCAAAACGGATCTTTTGTGAAACAATGTCATGCCCCCCACTGCTCTGACCTGTAACCTCAGCCATACCGCTGTTTGTATACAGTCTATGGATGCAACTTATAACAACAACAACAACATCTGACTGCTGTCTGTTAAATCATCATAGATATTTGCACTGACACAACTCCCAGTCAACAGTTAACTGATTTATAATGTCTGGAGTTTGAATCTTTCTGTCTTGTTTTGACCCTTCTGGTGTATTTATGTGGCACCACACATGCTCCATGCGAGCCTGGCACATGTACTACAGAGTTTTGAGTTGTTTTCTGAGGATCCATGTGTGCGCAGATATTTCTTGAAACAATACAGAAATCTTTTTGAAAACAAACAAGATAAAGATCGTTTTGGGGGAAGCTCCATTTTCGTGTGGACAAGGCCTGATACAATGACAGTCCAATCACTAAGCAGAGACTTGGGACACCAACATCTGGACCCCTGTAATTTTTAGTCAGTGGTGTGTATAATGAAAGGTTTTTGAATAAAAATAGCTCTACTTTAGTTTCCTCGACACTGGCCATCTTTCATTATGCTGCCTAGTTACTGCCACTTGAGTGAATTAGCTAGCAGCTAACATTAATTCCATTGTTTTGCTGATGACATTCCAATGAAAGTTAAAATGCTTTTCTTTCAGTTCAGCTTGTATAGCGCATAGAAATGCCTGTTAAAGTGAGGCAACGCTATATATTTTTATTTTCATTGTAAAATTGTCCCAGAAGAGGCCGGTCACATTTGCATATAAATATCAATTGACCCTGTGTTTACTTTCTTCTCTGACGCAGACGAGAATGAAATGACTGCATCAATCAAAGCTTTGTGAAGGGAGGAGATACGAGCCGAGATGAGGAGACAGCGACAAAGAAGGAGGGAAAGTGATGGAGATGAGAGGGAGAGCAAGTTTGCAGAACAGTGAAATCTAATGAAATATCTTAAATAAAGGTAATATATTCTCTTCGTCTTGTCTGACGAGATATTCATTCTCACCGGGCAGGTTTTTGTATTAGAGCATTTCCTTTGTTTCAAGCTTTTTTTTTACTTTCTTAAAAAATCCTGGCAAGTAAAAGTTTCCTGTTCTGTTGGCGGATCATTTTGTTTATTTTCATTTCATTTCACACGTTTTCTTTTGTTTTATTTTCCTAGTTTTGGGGGGCTGAGTTTTTACAGTAGCTCAGATAGGACTGGCATGATGTCCCTGTGGTTCAACACAAACTTAAACTAACTGACCTGACGACTTTCAAACACACAGTCGGCAGAATAACTACAGAGATACATATTCCAACCTATAGGCTCAATATAACAACACAATCCTGGCATAATTACATTGTCACTTAAGTGACTGGTCCCTGCTTTGTGATCGGACTGTCACTGTCCTATTGTCCTGTATCCTACTTGGAACTTGAATGTCACACAAGACCCCTGCACACCAGAGACTGTAAAAAAAAAAAAAAAAAAAAACGCAGCTCTTGTTCTGGTGTTTATTTGATAATTGGCAAACAGCTTTTAGGTGCCTTAGCTCCACCCCCTGGTGTGTGGGCGTCATTAGTTCTCACCAGAGCTAATGATGGCGCTGTCGTGTTTATTACTTGCAGATTCACCAGTCTCCACATAAAGAGCGTTGCTCATTGAACGCTGCTCATTTAGCACGTTCAAGCGCAGCGTTGCACACTGGTCACTAACACTCTTCTTCTTTCAGTGTCCATGTGTGATCTCACCACTGTAATCAGCTGTCCGTACATTTTATTCACACAGTCTGTATTTGCAGACAGAGCAGATGGACATGTTTGAAAAGGTTGGTTTACAACAATAAACCTTGTGTTATTATTTAATTGACTCATTTTGCTTGTGAACATCATTTTACAAGTTCACACTGATCGTTTATCTGGTGTAATAACATATGCGAGACATTACAGATTATTGGCCCACTTGTCTGCAATATGGTCATGTCACCATGTACATGGACAAAGTACACAAATCCATTGGTTTTGAACGTACCGTTAATGTACCGATCCTCAAAGTCAAATATTACTCTAACACAAGGTGTGCAGTCGCTTCTTTAAACTTGACTTAAAGTACTGGAATGCATGATTAAAAAAAAAAAAAAAAAAAAGTCTCTCATACAAAAAGTACATTTTCGCCAGATCACAGGTTTCATAGTATGACTGCAACTTCTCACTTATACCTGACTGTATAACCTTGCAATAAAAAGCTTGTAGAAGACAATAAAAAGCTTGTAGAGGACGGTACAAAGCCTGTAGACATGGACATAAAAACATCATTGAATACAAAAGAACAAGCTGTTTTTATTCTTAAGAAGGAGCCTTTCTTTGCCTCTACAGTTTCAAACAATGTTAAACCTGCCCCCGCCAACAAAACTGAAAATGAGCTGCTCAAGACCTGCAAAATGCAGCAGCACATGACTGGCAGTGTAGTAGGCCTGTTGGGGGGCACGGTCAGATGGTAATTAGGAGCCACAAAAGGGTGTGTTCTGTCCACACCACCTGAACAAGCTGCATGGGAGCTTCTCTTTTGTTATCTTTGCATGCCTTCATATACTGACAGAGATGCATTATGAAGGTTAAGTGGAGATTATACACTTTGCATTGCATTAATTGATACTGAGTAATAAATCCAACAGGCCTAGTAAATCATAAGTAGACTCATTCCCTCCAGGATGTGGATGTGTTTTGGGGTCATTATTATGAACAAGCTCGACGCATCCCTGGAGAGTATGGATCTATTATTACCTGTTATTATGGGACATGTGCATATTAGTGATAGCGACTCTCGCAGGCGCTAGGATCCAGAGGAATGACCCCTCTCTCTCTTTCTCTCTCTCTCCCCGCTCTCTCTCTCTCCCCGCTCCCTCTCTCTCTCTCGCTCGCTCTGTCTCTCTTCTCAAGACTGTTTTAAAGTCTCTGCTAGACTTGGGCTTTACACGTTACTTCCTGGATGGATGGAGGAATGGGAAGCTTCCAGCGCCTCTCCATCACTACCACCGACACCACCGGCTCCCCCCTCTGTGTGTGCCCGATGAGCGCTCCCTCCACCGCCGCAGCCGCATGAGCGACAACGCGCTGAAACGGACCGTCGCTGCTCGTCTCCTCTAACCCACTCCCCCCCTCCCCTCTCCCTCCCCTTCTCCCTTCTCCCGTGCTGCAGACACACGCTCCTCCACCACCGTCTCTATCTGAGTGTTATGCTCAGACTCGGGAATATCGGAGGGATTGGTTTGACAAGGAAAGACTTTACTGGACCTCTAACTAAATTTCTCCGCCCTTCACCTCCGCCGTGCACCGCCTCGGTCTGCGCTGCGTCTCCGGCGCCGCTTCCTGCACAGAGAAGGCGTCGCTAATTTAACCGCAAAAAAAAAAAAAAAAAAAAGGAGGAGAAACTCAACAGTTGTTGCTGCTTCTTGTTTGCATGTCGACGTGCACATCACAACAATGTGGAGGCTACTGCAATCGTGTTGTTGCTGCTGGTGGATTTGCTCTCTCGCCTTGCCAGCCTTCGTGCTCCTCCGGGCCGATTGTCATCCTGGTAAGTTTCATTCCCCCACAACTCTAACACTGGGCTTTCTTTATCGTTGCTTATGAAGGAATGTGCTCATCGGTGAGCCGCTGACGGGGCGAGACGCATCATCTAACGGGCTGATAAGTAAAGTCAAGTCCCCTGATTGGAGATCCTGTAACGGGTCACCGGCTGGGGATGTTCGTGCCCGTTTGTCTTGACGCGCTTCTCCCCGGCACCTGCACGTCGAGACTGGAAACTATTGCAGACGCAGAAAGCCTTTAGTGGGCTAAAAGGATGTTAATGCAGCTGGGTGACCTGTGTGAACCCACTCACACCCATTTACTGCTAAGTTTACCACACTAGTTCGGGTACCGTGTCGCTTTCTCTCCTCCTTTGGTGGAACTTTAGCGCACGAACCCCCCCCCCCCCCCCCCGTCTTTTTTTTATTCTCCTCTTAAACACCCTGTGAGCAGGCCCAGTAATCTGAAGAGAGGGCGGCTGGGATGCCATCGGAGGAGCAGTGGACAGGGTAGGTTGGTAGTTGGGTCACGGATATGGGTAGATAAGACGAGGAAGATGTGATGCTTTGTCAGCCGGCGGCGCGTACGCCGAAGCCGTTATCTCATCGCCTGGAGCAAGACAGCGGGGGCTGTGAAGCCTCTTCACACACACTCACACACGCAACACACACAACCCCAAAATTGCAGTTGAGGCTCATTTTTTTTTTTCTTTTGCAGAGGGGAAAGCAGATCTCATGTCTGTGTTTGGGGGTGGCATGTAGAAGAAGGCATGAGATCCACAGATATTAAGAGCAGGCTGCATGTGCCCCGGTGGCAGAGCAGGACTGACTGGGCTACTCTGCTTTTGAATTGTGGAAGAAGAAGAAAAAAAAAACTGTCCTACATGCTTGCTTTTCTAATTGGGCTAATCTCCAGCTATTATATAACAGAACTGAACTATTTCCCACATTCATTTTACAAAGGGAACTCTCTGCTCCAATTATGGCTAAATCAAAGACCCCTGAGCCCAGACCCCATGTTTGTCGTAAGGGCCGAAGCCTCCAGTATTTAAAAGCTTGAGGATCCAGCACCTGAGGAGAAACAGCACATTTACTGCTGTTTCCGCACACTCACACACACATGCACAGCGAGGAGGAGAAATCTGATGGATCAAACTGGAGAATAAATCCACCAAATCCAATTTGACCTTGACCAGAGAATCCAGATACTCCTGCTCCTCCAGCTGTGGACGATGCTAGAAATGTCTCCTGGAGACTCTTGTCGGTGTGTCCAGCCTCACAGGAGCTATAATAAGCATTTGGTTCTAGACTTGCGATGTTGTTATGTTCATCACCACCCACCTACCCACCTATTACATTGATTTTACACAAGAGCTCCATCTGGGAGCATCTATATTGCCCGATACTGCTACAAGCAAAATTATTTCATCCTTAAACCAGGTTGGATGGTAAATTACCTTCTACTTTTACAAGAATGAATATATTTTGTTTCTGTCTTGGTGCTTTCTGAAGGTATTTACACACAAGAAAAATGCAGTGAAAGAGACCGATTCGAGCGTGGTATTCACTGCCAGAGCAATAACTTGCACTCAGAAATGTAATTCGGTTTGTAAAGCCACTTAAATAACCGGTTTAAAATGCAGACATTTGCATCACCAGAAGAGAAAATCCAAGTGTTGTGTGTTTGATCTCATATTGACATAACGTTTTTACCCAGCTCCGCTCTCAGCGCCGTGTGGTGTGGTGTGAAGCATCGTCTGTCACACAACAGGCTTCACTAATTCTATCTTCACTGTAATCTGAGGAGCGCTTTAATGACTCGCTGGCCCCCTTCATGGTCTCATGGGGCTGTTATTGGCCCCCAAACTCCAAAGCCAGAGGAGCCTCAGTGTTGGGATTGATCAAAGCTTGAGCTGAAGTCCTGGAGCCGTCTATAGATACGACACGTTCTCACAGACCCAGTTTGTCGGACAGTATTAGCCTACTTTTCAGCTCGCCTAGATTAGCTCTTATATGTCTTATGAGTCTTAAGCACTGTCATGAATCACACATGGACACACACATGAGAGAGAGAGAGAGAGAGTCAGTGCAATTTACAATGCTGCGCTGTTGACCAATGAACACAGTCACTGCTTTAACAAATCCATACCAGTAGTCACACAGTGTTAGGGCTTGATAGACTGGCTTTCAATTTTGGAAATGGAGCTCTTGTTAGACATTCAGGATTTTTGTCGTGCCCCTTCATCCCCTCCATTTTTCATCTTGCATTCCATCTGATCTCAAATCTGGAGAGAAATCAAATCAAGTGAGCCCAGAAGCAAAAGAGAGAGACAGAGAGAGAGACAGAGCTGCAGTGCGAGATGGATGGCGCTGATGAATAGATGGCAGGAGAGATAGAAGAGGAGAGATGCAAAGGAGAGCTTGACCCACAGGTTGAGGATTTATTTGTGTTGGTTCCTGAAAACACGAGGATTGTTTGTGTTGCTGGAAAATGAAACCATTTGTTTTCCACAGAGCCAATGTTAAAGCTGGAATTAAACAAAATGCAGGAATACAGCTGTGTTACTTATTAATAACAGGCTCATTAGCAGGTAAAAGCAGTTTGGTTTCAGTGTGTAGATACACATCCACCAGTTCAAAAAAAAAATGGTAAAAAGCAGTTATTAATTCAGGCTGTAAAACAAGAGAATAGGCTTCCTGCTATGTGGCTTCTTGCACAGTGTAATGAAACATGTTAACATCACTTTATCTGTATCAAGATAACTAACTGTATTTAAATCTAACAGTATGTTTGAGCTGGAGAGAGACAATTTGAAATCAAATATAAACGCTCCACAGCAGACAGACAGACAGACGGACGGATAGATGGATATTCAGTTGTCGGCTTGTGATGCTTTTGTGACACAGTAAATGTCTGGGGAAAGACAGCGTTGTCACCGAAGGGCAAGTCCACGGCTCAGACCTCACACATTGATAATGTCTTGCTCTCCCTTCTCTCTCTCTCTCTCTCTCTCTCTCTCTCTCTCTCTACTTGACCTCCTCCCTCACCCCACACATCCCTCCCCTCTCCTCTGGGTTGTGCCGCGCGCTGTCATGATATCGGCGGCGAGCGAGCCCAAGGTTGCTGGTTCATGTTGAACGGCTGGCAGATGATGTAGAAAAAGAGATGAGTGTGCTTCTCTCTTGGTGGGTATCATCATCTGCAGGCTCTCAGCACTGCTCTCCTTACCTCCAGCCCGCTCTTCTTTTCTATTAATAAGGCTCTTAGCTGGGAGATTGGGTTGGAAAAGCTAGATCGGCTTTCCATAAGAAAATAAAAAAATAAATGTCACAAATGTGGGAGGGAATAAAAAAACAGATGCATCTGACAAATTCATTGTCGCATTCCTAGTTTACTGGAGCTATACTGAAGATGATAGGTTAGGGAGGTTTTGAAAAGATGAGTTATTTCACCGTTTTATAATATCATAAAAAGGAGTGTCAGTGTTGTGAGAGAGAGGGAAAAAGAGCTGATCATTGCACTAGACAAAAAAAAAAAACAGGTATTGAAAATAAAATGTGGGTTTTTAAATATGACATGTACCAAAAACTGATTTTCTGCTCTGATTCACTGATTTTCTAAACTATAAAGTGCAATGATCAAGAGAAGGCTGGTTATTTATCTCTGATGACGAGGCTCATGTTCAGAGGTGTTAAAGTAGCTGATAGACACATGTTTTATTTTTAAACGCATAAGTGCTGTTCCCAATGCATGTCATCTCTTTTTGCAGACATCCTATGATTTGTTTTGTCCAGTTTGTTCATTTGATTTAAATTGATTTCCATTACGTTAGGACCGAAATAACAACATAACATTTTCAAAAGAAGGCCGAGGCCTCTGAGAAAAACTTCAGCGATGTAGCTTGCATCCTGTAAATGTTGTTTTGTATTTGTCTTCGTCATTATCTTCGTCTTCTTTTGTCCACATTGCTGATTTTCCCAGTTCCTCCAACGCACCAATTCCAACCTGCAGCACAGAGGACCATGGTTAAGGGCTAACCCTAACCACTAAGTCTAACCTTTTGAGCTTTCAAGAGCCTATTGTCAGGTGTCCACCCTTAGTAATGCAGTACCTTGCTGCAAAGCAACACTTAGAGTGATTAAACCAAGTGCTGTTAGAAACAGGAAGTTTGCTGTCGTGTCTGCACTAGTGACCTGGCTGCTGCCAACATGCCCCCCGGTCTGCTGGCCTCATAATGGTCGGTTTACAGCCACAAAAACATCTGTTTTGTTCGGAAAGCAGGGTGGAAAGCAGTGAACATTACCACAGGGCGTCCGCCAGCTGACACAAGGCATCACTTTTCCTTTTCCGTTTGCGGTGTGCGGTGTCACTGTTGAGGCATCACGCCCCTGTCACCGCGCTGCACTTCAGCCCTGGGTTAACCAAACACACGAGGGAGAAAGAAAGAAAGAAAGAAAAGGAAGAAAACAGAAGAGACAAGCAAAGAAAGAGATGTTTCACCTTCAATCTGTCGCTTTCCGCTGCGAAAAATGAATGGGCCTTGTCGCTCCTGGCTGGGAGGAAAAAACACAACAGTCATTGTAATCTCACAAGTGCCTGAGCTAGCACATCTTTTCACCTCCATAAACACACACACCCTTCCTTCCATCCGTCTCTGTCTCTTCCCCCCGTATTTTTTAATTCACCCCCCTCTGCTGAGAGTGTGTGTGTGTGTGTGTGTGTGTATGTGTGTGCAAACTCGTGCACCTCTTCTGCTTCTTTTAAATGCACAGACAAATGAGACAAGTGGGTCTGTTAACCATTCTCAGCAGGCCTCCGTGTCATGAACCTTTTCTCAGGCTTCTCTGTCGCACTGATACGGGGGAAGGTTGACATTTAGGGAAGGGATTGGATATGCTTCATGGCCCTCAGATGCCAACATTATCATCATCATCATCATCTCAGCGCTCACCTTGCTATTATCTGGCCTCGTCTGTGGTCAGAGAAACGCCAGCGTGTCAGCAGGGTCACTTTATCAGTCGGCACAGAGCCTATCATCTCCACCCCAGCTTTCCTTAATAGATTTATTAAAAGATACTCTGTGTGTGTGTGAGTGTGTGTTCATATGTATGATGCACCGGGGGTGGAAGGGGTGGTGTCATGCAGTTATCCACATAGGATGCTGTGTTGGTAACAGTCGCCATGTCATTAGGAAGAAGCTGCTTGAGAGAGAGAGGGAGCGAGCGAGCGAGTGATCGGGAGCCAGATAAATGGGAAAAAAGAAAACATCCTTTCTATTGTGCTATTGATTCTAGAAGGAAATGATGCTGTTTTGTTGCACAAATGGGAAACTAAAGATAAATAGGTCTGATAATAAAAACAATAGTAATGATGATATTAAGTGAGGAGGTGCTAATGATATCTCAGAATACGATGAGCGGAGCCGAGCATGAAGCATCATCTTATTTTGTTTTTCGATCAGCGTTTCTGCTCAGCTGAGTGTGCCTCTCAGGCTTTTAATCTGTTTCTCCTCAGTTTCTCCCCCAACCCCCCACCCACCCACCCCCCATGCACCTCATGAGCTCGTGGCCCTGCTGTGCAGCCTGAGAATGGAGAAAAAAGGGAAACAGGAGGCACCTCACCGCCTTTTGCTGGGCAACCGTAACTCTGAGACTTAGCCACCAGACTTTCATGTTTGTTCTCTTTCCCTTCCCTCTGTATTGTTCCACTTCACTGTTTTAATCAAGTCCACTGGCTGCTAATTTGGAGAAGAGGAGGGGATGTTCCCCTATCATTTTCTGGAATATGCCTCCTGAAAATTCAGCTCAGTCAGGCCTGTAAGAGCTGCTTTCCAACGGCACCGTCAACCATCCTTCTCCCATCTTTACTCACTTTTCTCACTCTGTTTGTTCTGCTTCTCTTGTCTTGTTTGCTTCCGGCAGGGTTTTGTGTTAGCTGCCATATGTACTTCCCCCTGCCATTATCACAAACATGCTTCTGAAGCAGACATTTCATTCATACCTCTGACTAATGCTTTTGGCAAAAAAGCCTACTGTCGATCCAGCATCAAGCACTACTTTGAAGCAGTCTCTTTCCACTATAGCTCCGGCTGCATTGTCTTTCAAGAGAAACAGTGGCAGAACACTCTGCGCTGCATGTGTCAGGGATTTGTACCTTTTTGGTACCTTCTGAAATGTGTTCATAACATCGAGCATTAAAAAACACCACATAAACCTTTTGCTAAAGCTTCTTAACTGAGTGTTTGCCCCCGAGGTGGGGTTACAGAAAAATGACAGCAAACTTAATAACACCACACCTGATATGTTACTGACTAGAGACATTGCTATGGTTAAGCAAACAGTTTCTTATTTACACATTCAGCAGACATGGATTAGCATTAGCTTTAATATTTATGGTCACCAGAACTGCCTTTGGTTCAGTATTCTTTCTCCTTCTTTCTCCATTTTTGTCTCCACCAAGCCCTGAAAAATATATATAGTGCTCAATTTGTACACCAGCTAGAAGTTAATTGGCTGCCATTTGATGAAAAAAAAAAAAGAGTTAGTTACATATTATTATAACCCATGTCTAGGTTCTGTATTATTTCATTTCACAAAGAAAACAACAGTCTGTATTCAGAAACTGAACCATAAAACCAGTCGCCAGGACTTCTGCGACTTTGTGATGTCACAAAACAGCAGTCCCGCCCTCAGCCACGCTTCAAGCCCCATTTATGTGGATCCACTGCAAATAAATGTTCTTATAGATCAACACTTACAATAAAACACAGAAAAAGAGGAGAATAGAGGGCTTTAAAGTGTACATAAATTTGATCTGTTCATAATAAAATGTTATATTTTTTATCATCGCAAAACTCAAATGTGTTACCCAGGCCTACGGGCAACCATAACAGATTAGTACTTGTAGTATTATATACTTCTGGCGAAAAAGCCTGTACACTTTTCTTCTCTTTTTAGTCTCCATTCCCTCTCGTTAAACCAATAAATGCTGGAAGACACCCTGGCAGGCTGCGGATGCGTGCAGGCAGAAACACAACACAGACATGGGGAAAACAAAGAGAAACGAGAAAGACACAGAGACAGCATGAGACGTTGATGAGAGTGGAGAGGTGTATGCAGCCAAGCCCCTTTTTCCATTTTGCTAAGCGCAATGCCAGGGGAGCTTCTGTGTCATTGTGCAGGGCTGCTGAGTGTTAAAAGGAGCTTAGACTGACAGGCTGTCGGCTGGCATGGAATCTAACGAGGCAAACCAACGGCGACACCAAATAAACACTGGGTAGTGAGGGAAGAAGGAGATGAGATGGGAAAACAAATGGACACGACAAAAGCCAAAGAGAGAGTTCGCGCTCCACCTGCCCCATAGATTGAAACTTGGGGCCTCCAGTCGTTTTGGAAGCTGTAAGATGCAATTTGACAGGATATTCCTGACAAGGAGGTGGCTGACGGTTGCCAGGTGGTTCTTTAGACCAGAGTCACTGCCCCGCCACCTTGGCACATGTCAGGACTTTCAGACACTTTGTGTTCTTTTGTCAGGCTCAATAGGTGGCCCTTCACTCTGGAGCCGTGACAGCTCTCCAATACACTGTTGAAAGGTGTAGATGGGTGTTCCTGCCATTTCCCAGAACGCTCTCTCATTTCGAATGGTGAAATGCACTTCACTTGGCTTCCATCAGTCATCCCCACTGACAGTCGAATGGAAGCAGCTACTTTCTCCCTTAGAAAGGTGAAAGAAATGTCACCAACTCGCTAAGATATTTGGTGCGTCAGTTACACAACAGTCTTCATGTTTTACTGCACAGTTTTGTAAGCTTTTCACTCAGCTCCTCTTCTTCTCTTTGGTTTCTCCTCCTTGCATTTATTCCTTGTCCTACATGGTTCTTTGTACCATTTTCTTCTGCTCTCAACAGCCATTCATAAATTCTATTTTTTTTCCTCCTTTCTTTGTTAATCTGCCCCATAATTCTTCCCTTCATCTCTTCACCTAATTCACAGATTGTTTTTTCACCTGTCACTGTTTTTCTTGTACATTTCCATCCATGTAATTGTACTCCCTGCTTTCTTCTCTTAATCTTTTTGTCTTCTCTTCTTTCATTACACTGCTTGTTTTGCATTGATCCATATTTCTGTATTTTTTGTTTTCATGTTGTCATTTACTACTGTTGCTTCTTTTTGTAATTGTCCTCCATCCTCTCTGATTTCTTTTTTTTCTTTCCTCTCTTTTCTGATCATCTCTACTTTTGTCTTCTTTTTTGTTTTTTCTTCTTTCCAATTCGAACGACAGTGTTTGGGATTTGTTGCTGCCCCCTGGGTTTCTCCCCTCTCTGGTCACATTAACATGCTTCTATAACCATGGATTATTATTCTGAACACATTATAGCTGCAGCCCTAACTGCCAGCCAAGTTCAATCAAGCCATAAACTTAAATCCCATTTTCCTGACTGAAAAAAATGTGTCTGCTAACGCATGCATACACACACACACACACACACACACACACACACACACACAGGGAGAGAGATGCCTACGGATACACACAACATAACTTCATTTTACAGTTGTTAAGTGCTCTTAAAGTAGCATTTGCAGTAAAAGTCAATAATGAATTAAGTAATGAAAATCAGGTTTCAGGGTGAATCTCAGATTTGGCGTCAAGATGAAAAGTGTTTAGGACAAATGACATAATGTTAAAATGTAACACACAACGTGTTTAATCCTCCTCCTCGGCTGTAAATGAGGAAATAAATATCATCATTTCATAGAGATAAACGACCACGGCTGGCTCCGAGACACACACACACACACACACACACACACACACACACACACTGAGAGGAAACCAAACTGTTGTTTACAGCCCATCTCTTACTTTTGTGGTTCTGGACATAATATCCATCAATGATAATCATCTTTTACTCACTTGGTTAATTGCTGTGACCAGGCTGCAGTGAAACAGCACAGCACAAACAATCACACGTTCACACAGGTTTTAAATAAATAGCTACAGGAGAAAACAACATTTTAAAACCCGGTTGTGAGGAGTAATGACAATGACAACATATAATCACATAATTAGACCATTGTGCTTAATGTGTTCATACATAATCATATATTTGTATTTTATGTTTCAAGTGTTGCCTAATAATATTATTGTAGTCTAAGTCTTGTAATTGTTTCAAGTAAAGTGATGTCAGTTCAAAATCTTATTTGTTGTAAGTTTAACAGCCAGCAAAGGGGTTGAGTTGATGTTTGAAAATGTTCACCAATTATGGAAATAATTGCAGTCGATTGAACACTTTAATGTCTTATTGTTATGCATCCCAAAAAATTCAATTGTGGTCACAAAGCTGCACCTGACTAAAAGGCTGAGTGACACTAAATTAATACAAAGCTGTTGCTTAATTTTAACACAGAGTTGATTTCATCTAACAGCCTGAGTTTAACTTTACCAGCACAGTGTTTGGTTTAGATACAGTGGGTAAACTTGGGATCATGTTCTCTGTGTGTGGAGGCGCAGAGCACAGAGTGTGTTGTTGCTTACATGCCGCGTGTGCACTCACTCTGGATTATCACCAAACATTAATTCATAAGGCTTGTTTTATCACTCAATCAGACCAGTGCTGGTAGTGCTCATCCATCACCCCCCTTCCCCCACTCTCAGCACAGATCTCTGCTTCCCCCGCCTGCAAGCTCTCCTGCCTCCCACTCCCACTAAATTAATTTTTTTGCACCCTTCAGTTCTCCTGGCCTCCCAGTCTCACATAAGCAGCTCTGCGAAAAAAAAAAGTCAGTGCCTACACTCCGATCTCATGGCTGCTTGTGATTTCTACCTTGATCAAATATTTACAAAGGTAGCACAAACCTCCTTTTCTGCTCTGTTTTTCATTTCTGGTGTTATGCATGACTGTTTTGAGCCAGCTTTAGCCCACTGAGGTGGATGCTGATTATTAGTAAATGTATTTTTACAAGCAGCACGGTTGGGTTGAATTGGTGAATTTGTATCTATATTACATGGTACAAAACTTCCAATGTGTACACATTTTATTAGTGATTGTTAACAATCTTCTCATAGAAAACTGATTAAACATAAAAGTTATGTGGATAAATAACACAGACAGCAGTGTTAAAGGTCCCATGCAGTATAAATGTAGAGGTCCATATAGAGGAGCTCTAGATCTTACATTAATACAGTGAAAGTGTCAAAGCCTCATTCCACAGAAATATATATTAAGAAACTCTGCCTTAAAACAAACCATCTGTGACTTTGTGATGTCACAATGACCTGCTGCCCAGCATTGCAGGATGAATTCAGTGTGTTTACCTGAAATCTGCTATATTTTTATTGGATCACTTAAAAAGCAGCCAGTCCATCAGAATCAGAGCCTGCTCTTTTCTTATCAGCTCATTGCTTTTGCAATTTTATTTTTATTTATTTATTTATTTATTGGTTCTTAAAACCATACATCATATCAAGGTAAACAAAATAGATGTTTAGATGCATCCATCAAGGTAACAATTTTTTACACTTCATTTCACTTTTAACTGGCCAGCTCAAGTTTTCATGTTATAACATTAAAGGAATAGTGTCACTGCAGTCTGTAGCCCTGTACTCTAAGGCTGAGATGGTTGTTAGGCTTTTGTTATGATATTTACACTGTGTATACAATGACTTGAAGTTATGTTGTTTTCTTTTTCATTTCTGAGTGCGGTTGGCTCACAGTTCCCTCTGCCTGTCTGCACACATCCATCCATTATCCACCATCTTCTCCAGCTCTGTTGATGGTAAACAAGAATTTCCTATTTAATGTCAATGATACCACAGTAACGAGCCGATAATAACTGTGCTAAAGGAAAACAGTGTTTTTGCCTCCTAACTCAGAGGACCGAGTGGGCCCAGTTTCAAGCCTCGATGTGCACTCCATTCCTCCAGTGTAGGCAGTGGGAATAAAGGCAGTGAATAAAGAGGAGAGACAGAGTGAAAATCACTACATGCTAAGAAGTGTTGTGTCACACACTGAGCAGTGAACAGTGCAGAGCCCTTCTCATTAAATTCTTGCAGTGGCGTTGGTTTTTCTACTTTAATGCTTGGGAGACGCTGGCTTCCTCCTCAGAGAGAGATAGGGATTCGGGGGCCACAGAGACGAGCGCACAGCCCAATTTGTCTTAGTTCCAGGGGGAGGAGGTTTAAACAGCAATGCCCTCTCCTCTTTTTAATCTCTAGTGACCCCCCCCCCCCCCCCCCCCTTCTCTCTCTCTCTCTCTCTCTCTCTCTATCATACATCTCTGTTGTTGCTTTAAGCTCCCCTGCTCTTCGGTGCGTTGTCCTCTTCGAGCTGTCTTATTTGACTTGGTGTTTTGTGTTTGTCTCTCAATCTCCGAGCCAATTCTCCATCTCACCCGCTGCGAGATAAGGATGCCGGAGGATTTTTGCCACATTGCAGCTCACTTCAAATTACTTGAGGTCATTTGCGCCGATGCCTGTCGGTGATTCCTCCGACATCACCTGTCACGCTCAGTCCTAAAGATCACCTCAGGAGTAGCTACTACTGTTGCTCTATGAAGTTGTAAATGTTGGAAAAAGAGCAACATAAATAGAAACTACTTAATTGTTGGACTTGTGCTAACTGTTAGTGTCCTTGTAAATTGTTTAATTGTATCATAAACTCAAACCGCCAAAAACAGCTTAATGCCACCCCCTTAAAATGCGTGATAGCACTTGAATGTTTGCTGGAATTCCTCGTTGCCCTCTCTTGTGCCTGTGAGTCTTTATCTGATGTCTCTGCTGTTCCGCTGGAAACATCATCATCATCATCATCATCATCAAACTGGAAGAGTGTGCAGCCGTGCCAGTGGCTCTGCGAGGCCACAAAGCTCATTGTCAGGAAAAACAAATTGTTAAATTGGCCTGAGGCTGGTTTGAGAGCAAGTGCTTGTGGAACTGATATCAGAACACTTTATGAGTGCAAGAGCGTGAGAAGAGATGTGTGATGTGCAGATCCAGTACGGCAGGTTTTTGGGTTATATGGTGGTGGAAGTAGAAAGAAATATGTGATGTTTAAAGACATTTAAACGGTTTATCCACTTTGGAATATGAAGGTGTGAAACTAAATGTTTGTGCTAAATGGAAAGTCAGGAAACAGTTCATGTCATGAAGATGCATCATCTGGGAACCATGAATGTCTGTTATCACCTTCACATTTTCTACCATTTCTTCTAGTAGGTGTTGGGATATTTGACAGGACCTTGACCCATGAGAAAATAGAAAGAGATAAAGGCATGAGGATTAATTCATGTACAACCGGGGTCATCAAGAGGTAGACAATAGGTGAAGAATCATCTTCTGGGGCAGCAATAGGCCTCCATCTTTTCTGGTCTTAGCATGTCTATCGAAGGCCACCGTATCTTGAAGAACATGTTGCAAAAGTAAATTAGGATAATTGATTTCATAAGGTTTGTTAATTTAGAAGATTAGTTTTGATTGTGTCAAGAAAATAGAATAATTAATGCAGAATCTTAATTATTTTTGCCTTTGTTTTGTTTTGGTTTCTCATTTATTTAATTTGTTCTGTGTTTGTTGTGGTGTCTCCTGACAGTTTATGGCGTGTCTTTGTTTTATAAAAAAAAAAAAAAAAAAAAGAGAGAGAGAATGATTACATTTTGAGCATTACTACTACAGGTCAAAATAGGTGTCATTGATTGTTGCCATGGTAATACTGGTCTTAGGCGTGAGTTAGCCTGAGGGTGAGGTGTCTAATGTTTTTGGATGGAACTGAGTCAGGCTTTATTTTTGTGAAACAGTCTGACTCGAAGTTGAAGCTACACATCTTGCACCATTTCATGCATTTCTTGTAAACTGTGTTATTTATTTATTACCTCAAAATGAGACAAGAACATGTAATTATTATAGATGTCATTTACAAATCCCTACAGCTCAGCTCAGCAGGTCAGAACTCCGTGACATACCGCGACATTTCAACTAATATGCAGTAGTATGTAAAATGGCTCAAGAGGTGGGAGTTTGATGTGAAGTGAGAGCAGAACTGGGATCATGACAGAGCAGCTGCACCTGTTGAGTGAAGCCGCTCGGCAAAGTCTGACATGAATCATGTCTGTAACATGAACAGGTCAGTGGTTGTGCTAATGACAGGGTCTGAAGTTCTAATAGAAACATTGACTTTTCCTCTAATGCAGTCTTTCCAGTTCTCAGGGTGTGTAATCACTTCCACCCGTCTCTCCCTCCAGAAACAGTGGACCCTGACAGGTAATCTGGCAAAATATGTGGATTAAAAATCAATTAGAGGCCCAATGTGACGATAATGGACCAAAAATATTACTTTGTGTAATTAGAGCATATTGTAATTTGGTTCACTGCAACAAAGGTAGAATGACAAATCGTGAGTGACTGCAGCCAGCGAACAGTCAGCTAAGAGGACTTATTATACTGTTAAGTCAAATTAACTGGTTTCTTCAAGACAATTAAAGTGTCAGTCAGACTGAAATTTGATTCTTGCTGATAAATCATCCACAAGATGCAAACAGCAACAGCCCAGTTTTAGTAAACAAACAAACATTACTGTATGTACTCAAGCAGCAGCAACACAGTGGATGTAGAGACAGTTGTTATACTTGTGACCTCTTTTGCTTTGGGCTCCATGAGCATCAGTGTTTTTGACATTGCAAAGGTTAATGCACTGATTGATCCAAATGATAAATAGATGATTAAGGGACTATTAACTGCAGATGTGCAGTCTGGTGGTCAGGAGAAGAGGTTGGCTGGATGATGGATGGAGAGTTTACCTTGCTTCCGTCTCCATAGCTCTCAGCAGGACAGAGGCTTGTCTCGCCCTCTGCGAGAGCATCGCTGCTAAATTTAAGATTTCCTGAGCAGGCCGCTTGAGGTGTTTAGATCCTCGCGCCAGATGTTCAACAGATGGGGTTCACTAATATCACCCCAGGGTGCACAGGTTTCCAATCATGCTCTCTCAGCCACAGTCACTCTTTCCTCTCACTGTGGCTTTCTGTCGTTTATTATTTTGCGCTCTTAAAAAAATTCTCTTTTCCATAATCCCCTTGTTCCCTTTTTTCTTCGGACCTCCCTTTGTTTTGAGACATTTGCTAAAGCTGGAGTGCGGACGAAGAGGGAGAGTGGTTTTCAGTGCTGGATGAGGTGAAGCTTTCGCCCATTCCTCACTGCTAGACAAGCACCCGTGTTCCACCTGAAACGCCTTTGGATTTACGCTGAGAACTGCAGCCATCTTTCTTCCGTTAATCACCTTGGGGCTGGGCCGCTCCGGCTCGCCACGTCCCCAGGCCGATGGATGACCCGCAGGGGAAATCGAATGGAAACCAGCCAAGCCTGACGCTTCTCAAGTATTTTCTAGGTGCCACAGTGAAAGAGAGAATAGGCCAGCAAATTCAGTGTGTGTGTACCACAGGCAAGAAAACAACTTCACTGCTAATTCAGTGCATGTTGTAATCTGTTCCTTCTCCAAAGATAAATTCTTGTTTCCTATATGGAAGCTGTTTGTGATTCCTTTGGATTTGGCTCTCCCCTCTCTCTCTGTCACAGACACACACACATTTCATTCAGAGCTGCAAACTAGCACTTGTTTTTTTTAACTATTATTATTATTTTAGGCTATTCATTGTTTCATAATTTAAAAACAATGACAAACACCCATCACAAGTTACTAGAGGCCAAACACTTCAAAGACCGTACTTGTTCAATATTTAACTAGATAATGTATTTTCTGATGAAACTGCATGTGAGCACAGGGCCAAGCCACGGCAGCTTCTGCTTAGTGGAAAACCAAACTCCGACAACCACAAACCGCCACTTCAAACTTTACAGTTTCTTAAGGTGAAGCCACGTGACAGCAGAACAATGTGTTCAGTCGCACAAGTGCGACTGGGCCGAGGTGTCAGGAACACGTGTTTGGCTTTAATGGGGATTATACACACCACGAGCCAGCAGAGTCCACAGGACCTACACTAGCAGCACTAGTTGGACATGAAAATATATTAGGCAGCTAGATTTGGGCCAATATTTGATATGGTTTGGGATTAGTATTTCCAGATTTTTCATAATATCAGCGCTGGCATATGAAAAATAAAGCTGTGCTGCTGTTTAGTGGAACATTGCATCTACCTGAAATATCAAATTGAACATTATTAATAGAAACGTATATTCTGTTTCCATCTCCAAAGACTTTATAATGTGAAGTTGGCAGAATTTAAATATTTCTTTTCATTTCACTGTTTGACCTTAAACAGTGTATTAGAATTGTAATTATGTATTATAAAATAATGTGAAAATCCACATACAAAAACATAATTTGGTTTTAATGAAGAAATAACCAAAACACAAAATCTGACAATATAAATTCGCAGAGATGTGAATTAGATGCTGCCCAACCGTGCTCAAATTACAGGAGAATGTACAAGATGAGGAAAGACAGTATGTCGGCGACTACTGAAGGGCAAACACCAAACAGATCACCTAGCCAAAGTGTCCCCAGCAGGTACTGGACATACTTTCATCAACTTTAAGGTTGATTGGTTCAGTACTGGGATTGAGTACTGAACCTTTTGCCCTTCGCACTAAACAGGGAGCAGCACTGACCACTGAGCCGTTCAAGATATCCCACTAATGCACAGCAGGAGTTCACCTTCTCTTGAGGAGAAATCAAGCTGCCCAAAATTAAAGCTCTTGAAGTTTTTTCTTTCTTTCTTTCTTTCTTTTTCTTTCTTTCTTTCCCGATTACCAGGTGCAGCAGGACAGGCTTGGTATGAGACAGGAGGTGGTAGATGAGGAAGCAGTTTGTATGGTGGTAAATGAGAATGAAAGGCTGACCTATTCATTAATAAAAGCTTAGATCTCAAGAAGTATAATTGCTGTGTGTTATGTGGTTACACAGTGACAGGAAATCAACGTGTTATATGAGCCTGTAGAGGTAAAAACTGCAGTAGTTTTAACATTTGTAGAAAAAATCCTGCTCCACATGTTACCTGATCACTGATGAAATGTCACAGTGGCAGTGAAAGTAGTCACTTCTGATTCAATAGCACCAAAAACTCAAGCATTTTAGGTTGAATTAACTCCAGATGCATATATATGCTTTGAGAGTTGAGCCGGTCTGACCCAAGTGAAAACACTTCTCTTCATAGATTTCCTTATAAAAATGTGATCATCAAAAGCTAATAGAATTCCTTCAATATACCACAAACACAAAGCGCAGCTGTAACAGCCTCACAAGTAAGTGTTTAACAGAGAAAAACAAGATTTAAACCTGGGAGTGGGTTCATAAACGACTTAGATGATCAATGAGCTGTTTGATAATTTCATCCTTTGGTCCCAGTTTCATTTCTTCTTCTTCTTTACCTGTCGTACACCCATGGTCAGATTAACTCGCTATGGAGCCCTGGAGAAAAATAATTCATCCCAGTGCTCATCCTGCATTGTGCAGATATATTCCCTGTAGAGACATGGTAACAGTCAGCACCACATGACTCATGTTCTCTGTGTGAAAAGAGAAAATGCATGTTTGGACATTAGAGCGACACTAGCAAAAAAAAAAAAAAAAAAAAAGACACATCTACTATGACATTGGAAGGTCATCGTTTAGGTCAGTTTTATGCGAAATTGCTGTTGAGTGTGTCATTCCCTTCTGGATTTTTGCTGGGAAATGCATCATAGGTGAAAAATAGGCAAGATGCTGGACCTCTAGGTCATGTGACACAGCAGTGAGGCATCAGTGTCGTTGCTCTAACCCACAAGCTTGGGTGCCAAGATGAAAAGTAAGGCATTGCACACGCCATGCCTCCACTGCATTAAGCGCCTTAGACCATATTAGCCACTATTAGCATAAAACATCCGCAGCTTTGACAGAACAGTGAATTGCATTATGGATAATGTAGGCACCAGATATTGACATGGAGGAAGAATGTGTAGCTTGAAAAAGAAGATTAGTTTAATTGATTTCATTTCAATCTGTTGTCAGTCATGGAGTGTATATAAAACCGAGGATACTTTTTCAAACTCCATGTCGGCTCAGAGCCCCTCCACAGTTGATATTTTGTTTCAGGGATGTGTATTCAAAAAGTTTGAAAATAAACTTGCACGTAATTAATTTACCGCAAACACTGAACTGAGGGCATCTGGGAGACCGAGGCAGTTTCTCGGTCCTGCCTGTGGGTTTGTCAGTAATTTAAGAAACAAAATCCCTGAAAACAAACTGGGGGAACAATAACAGCTCCGACATGAGCGGCAGAACCTGTGTGCAGCCAGTTTTTGTCTGTTGATGCCACATTTTTAGGGCCTGTAATGAGCCCGCCTCACATGGAACAGGTAGCGTCCTCCATGGAGACAAACGTTCGCCATCTCCCACACAAAATACATACATTTGCTTTCAGTCCAACAACTTCCAGCCCTCTATGCTGCCAAGTGCTAATGAACACTGTTTGGATGAGGAATTATCTGCTGGAGCCATTTGGGTTTGCCTCCACAACAGGGCATTATCATTCATGTTTGTTTTTTCAGCTTTCTGGATATTTAGTCATCATTTCAGCGAGAGACTAAAAGAGTGAGTGCTGCTAACAGCCTGTTAGTGTGTGCTGATGCTGTGACGGTTAAAAAAAAAAAAAAAGTGGGTTATGAATATGCACTGATGATTGTGAGGGTAAATCATTAAAAAAAATGTTAGTATGTGTGATTCAGTTTGACGGGTTATTGGAGAATCTGCGCCTTTTTAATATTTACAACATCGGTCTTCCACAGTGATCCTCAGTCGCTCATGATAGCACAGATGCAATAGTCCCAATATGTCAGTCCCACCTGTCCCAGGTGCACCTGCCTTCATCTCAGTGCACCCTGGGAGAGACACCAGGCGACCTTGATTGTGTGGTTCAGTAGCTGCTTGACATGATCTTCTTTCAGCTCCACAAGGAATTTGTAGCATCACAGTGTCGAAAGAGTCTTTGCTCACTATCCCGTTTCCCACAAAAACGGCCTTACGAGCGATAAAAAGGGAAAAGTTCAAAATAATCATCTGCACGTGATTCTCGCTATTCTCTGCTGTATACTTGTTGGTTTAGTGGTAGTGGAGTATGGTAAATCAGCTCTGGTGCAAACTAACATCATTATCATGTGCAGCTCATCAGTGAATGCCAATTTAATCAGTGACCTAATCAGAGTCTGTTCTCCAATTCACTGTACTGTCATTTACCAACCACAGACTGTTTAGAGGCACTGTATGAGAGTCACTGGCTTCTCTGGATGATCTGCAAACTACATACTGATGTAATTATCAGCTGAATGTGTTTACAGTGTATACGGTGACCGGCAAGGGCAAACATGCAGCAGCAGCAAAGCAGCAGCAGCAGCAGGCGAAAACCCTTCCAATAGGAGAAATGAGCTGCAAATTCAGAAATTCAGAAACAATACAGATTTAAAGTCACATAGGGAAATTCAAAACAAATGATACAGCAACTGTGCTTTAGCCGTTGTTATGTCTTTTTAAACACACACACATATATATATATATATATATATATATATATATTTAACTTTGTTATAAATGAAGTATTACTATGATTATTGTAAAAATACACACAACTCCAAAACAAATGCAACCAAAAATTGCTACATAACCAGATACAGCAGAAGTGCTCTAGGAGCAAGGCTCTAAGAGCTATAACCGCCTGACCTTTGACCTCGAAGCAAACGAGAGAGTATGAGGGAGAACAGATGAAGTGACATAAAACACGGATTTAAAAAAGGCCATAAAAAAGTTTGCATCATTTTTGGTTTGGTTGTAGCTCTAGTGTTAGCCCCCCCTACAGGCGTGGACCACTTCTTTTTTTCTGTTGTATTTGTTTTGGAGGTTTGTTTGTTTTCATCGTTGTCTCGATGGTGAATTTGTAGTGAAGTTGTCTGCACCCTTCCATTCTTGTATTGGTTTTGAAATTTTTGTATGTGTTTCTGAGTCATCATTTCTGATGAAGCTCATTTCTGCTAATGGAAGTATTTTGGCCTGTTGCAACGTGTTTACCCTGGTAACGTGTCCCGAGAGGCTGTAATCGAAAATGCAGGACATCCTGTTGATTCTGCATTCCTGCATGTAAGGACATTAGCTTCTTCTGAGCCCACTTGTCACTGTTAACAATGCACTAATTTGAAAAGGAAATGAGGTTTCCTTTGAAATTGGATCGGGATTAGTTTGACTGCTCGTGTTGAGGGTGAGGTTTGCAGATTCTAAAATATGCCAAGTTTTGTTCAAACTGAGTGGGCCACTGGTTGCATCCATTTATAGTCCTGCATACCTGCTATACCTGAACATTTCTAAATGCTTGTATCTGTATTCTGAAATGTTTCATTTCTTTATTTTTCTCCTTCAGCTCCATCTACCAACCCTTGCTGTTTTCTTTTGCCCTTCCCCTTCCCCTCTTTGTAGTTTTGTGTCTCATTGCGGCGTGTAATTCGTTCTGTCTTCATGCCCATGGCCCTGTTTTGGGCTCTGGCCAGTGAAAAAAGGCTCTCGGGCAGTGTCACTCCAAAGACCACTGCTGTGACATGATGTTGACAGGCGCCGGGCAAGCCAACCAAAAGCAAAATCTAATTACCATTAAACCAGGGAGCCATGCTTTAGCCAGCAACATCACTCCGAGGCCTATTATCCAAAATTAGCACACGCGCTCACACACATTAAAACGCACACATTTTGCCCAGCCTCGCAGGCACGGTCACACATTTCTCTGTCCTTGCCACAAGCCCCCTTATCACACTCCCCCTCCTCGTCACTCTGTTTCAACTTAGAGGAGGTGAAAATCGAAATCTTTGGTGCATGTTGTCTCATCTAGATGGTCCTTTTCTTACATCCTTTGGTAACGCTGTCTCAGTCACACTTTGAATCCAATACCCCTGTTGGAAGTGATACACAGTTTGTCCATTATGATACGTGTCGGGCTTTGACACCACCTTGTTTTGAGCTGTACGAGTGGTGGAGGGAGGATGATGCATAGCATGTTCTACTTGGGAGAGATCTCACAACAAAGACAAGAGTGCCCACTCACACGGGCGTTTTTGGTTGCAAGCTAAGTGTTTTAAGCTGCACTGTAGATGGCTAGTAATGCAATATCATCATGTTTCCTCTTACCACTCATGATGGCAGCTCAGTGATAAAACAAGATTTTGAACTTTACGGCAGCACGGAGACCAGAGCACAGCTTTAGTTCAGTGCACAGCTGCAATCTGCAGGGAAAGCAGTGGAGAAACAGTGTTTCACTCCATACAGACAATAACACCCCCCTTAGATAAAATAAAATTTAATTAAATTAAACTTTTTCTATTCATCACAACCTGACTAAACGATGTAATGATGTGTAGGATGGAATATATCAATAGAAGATGCATTAGGCCAGTTGGTTTCCTGGAAACAATCCTGAAAATCTCAAAAATACTGCATGAAGCCATAACAACAAATAACATGAAAACAGACACAGGAACAAACAACAATGTGCATCTCTAATTTTGAGATCATATGCTCTGTCATGATTTGGGCTCATTTTCCAGATCTGTTATCTTCATAAACCCCCCAGCCAGAAAGGGATGCTGTCTGTCCAGGTAAAACAAGCCCGTCTCATAAGACCAGTAAAGTTTGAATTGTACCACAGTCGAGTACGTGCAACACAAACATTCACAAATACTGTCAATTCTAAGTACAAATTGGGTTTGTATGTATGTATAAAGCTGACACTCTGTGTACCAGTGCCGGCCTCATTATGTTACTGTGAAAAAAAAAAAAAAAGTCTTTGCCTAAAGGAGCTGTATTCAGACAAACACTACTGTAGACCACGTGGAGAGGAATCAAAGAGCGAATGGGTGGGTGGGGGGTCATCATCCGTCATTGTCTTGGTTACCATGGCTACCGAGAGTTATTATGCTCCCCCTCCCTCCCCCCTCCTCCTCTATCCACCCTTCCGCCAGCAGAGAGAGTCATTGTTCCTAGGTGCAGTGATAATTGTTGCAATAATAACAGTGAAATAAATGGCTTCTATGTTCTCTCTGAGACCCATTTCTGAACTGCAGAGACACCACTTCCAGATCCCGTTAGTGCTTCATCTGGCTCCACTCACACTTCCCAGTCACCAGCACATTGCAGTCACATTTCCATCCTGAGTGTGGTTTATGATGAATACACCCTTTCCATTTGTCTCTTGCAAATTTGGTGCTAATTATATAACCAAGCAGAAGTTAATTATGAAATATGCAGATAATGATATGGTGCCCTAATGCATATTTTTTCCATGTCACATTTTTGCTGCGCATTTCAAATATCACCCTGAGAAAAAAGTCAGGTTACAGTTATGTGGCTGTGCTGTTGCTGTGTGAGACAGCAGCACTGTCCTACATTTGAAGTACAGTCTTTTTAGGTCTAGTCGTGCAGCAGGATTTTTCTATTCGTGCATCTTATTCAGAAGATTAAGTTCCTGGAGCTTGCTCCCATGTTGTGCAGCATACATACAGAAACTACAGTAGAAATTCAAAGGCCTAGATTTTAGGCACTGATAGACAAGCTTTTTTTTATTATTTATTTTGTGGTGAGCAGTCGACATACTTATCAGCTGACAAATGTTATGTCATCTTTAAGCCTGATTATGTCTTAATCTTTATTTTTATGAATCTGTTGAAACACTCATCCAGTCTGATGGCTTCAGGCTTAAAAAGTGCAGCACACAGGGCTGGCTTCATTATCAGGGCTTTTCTGAAACAGTGTGTTTGGATTGTGTACACCTCAGAGTGCTTGTACTTTGTGGTCGCATGTGTGTCCGTGAAATTATCTACTTGATCTTTGAGAAGCTGGATTTGAGCTCTTATCGCACGCAGGAGTTGGACCATTGCAGCGAATCAAAGGCACGGCATTCTCCATGTTCCAGACTCTGGAACTCGTGGAACAGCCGGGGAGCGAGCTTGAATGCCTTATCAGGTTGACCCAACCCCGGCCTGCCGCAGCCACCCGCCTGAGCCTCCTGGTGCTACCGAGCCATCAGAGGCGCTTTCAAAGGGCCCCTCTGATGTGGGACTGAGGCTGGTCTGAGCTGACTGGTGATGGGGCTGACTGGTGGTGACTGCTGATACTTGCTTTCCTTTGCATAAAAGAGACCTTACCCTGGAAGTTACAGTAGTGTCATATCAAGACTTCATCCTGAAAACCCTCCTATTCCCACAGAATGCTAGAGTCTGCGTTTGAATTTACTCCCACAGCAGTTCACTCATTTATCTGATCATTTTTATGTGCTAAACAGAACATAAGATTCATGTTGCATGTTGCATGTTGCATGTATAATAAATGTAGTTAACATCGAATTTTAAACATCCAGCCAAATTGGTTTTATAAGGGTCTAAAAAGCATTCCATCTTGAACTCAGATTTGATAAATGTAGTATGTAGCAATTAAAGCACATCCTATAGTTTTATAGTCAGCTGGATTGCACTACTCACTTTGAAATATTACTAGATTTATGCAAAATCAGCTGTCAGCTAAATGTGACCACTTAGCAGGAGATATATTTCAGTCTGCCTCTATCATTAAATCTCATTGGTTTAGTTTCCCCCCTGGTAAAAGCGTCTGAGAAAGAATGAAAGGACAGATCTTTCACCGCCCATCAGTCACATCTGCACCGATTCCCTTCCTCGACCAAGGATGTGAAGAAAAACAAACAAACAAAAAAACGAAACAAAGAATGACATTCAGCAGTGACGGGATGGAGGGCGAGCGAGCACAAAGAGGCTAAAGATAATGGATGTGAACTGGATTAAATGGGCTGGGTTAGCAGTTAGGTCAGAGCTGCCATTGTAGTGTGAGTCACTCCCTCTACTTCTAATCTCTCTAATTAGGCCTCATCGGCATTAGCCAGCACCTCCCCTCCTCTCCTCCTCCCTCCCTCCATATCCATCTCAGATCCAGGCAGGACAGAGGGGAACGGAAGGTGTGCACAAGTTATGTGTGTTGTACATTAGGCCTGATTATGGAGCTTTAATACTGAGTAAGGGGCACATAAGAAATCCAATATCCCTAATTACCAACATTAGTGTATGAATGCATCATGGCGGTTAACTGTCAGGATCTGAGTGGTGCATCTCTCTGTGAAAAAGTGAACCTCTTTTGATCGACGTAACTCAGTTAACCCACATACCTGTCTGTGTTGTTAAACCAGCACAGGCAGAATTTATTGTTGATACCTTGATATGTGGTCATCTGATAAATCAGATGAATATGTAATCTGATAATGATGTATCACCTGGAAAAAAACCCATGTACGATAAAAAAAAAAAAAAAAAAATACTAATCTGACACACTTCTACATTATTTAAAGATATTTTGGTGTGTGTTGCAACTTTTCCTCTCTAGATCACTTGATGCTGTGACTCTTGAACTCAAGGAGTGGCTCATCATAGAATAAAAAACATCTTTTCCCACTGACCCCATCATTATCTGTTACTCAGACTGTGCCATTACATGGTTCTTAAAATCCCACTACTCTTTGGTAAACATGTGTTTAAGATGGCAGGAAAAAACAAGCAGTTCAACCAGCTTAAAGTCATTAGACCAGAGGTTCCCAACCATCCCCAACTTACAGTCCACTTAATATTGTCAAAACATGTTTATGACCCCGTAATTATGGAGGCCAAATAATGCCCCCTCAGAACACTTTTGTGTGTTTTAATGCAGACTGAACATTCAGGAGTGACCTGAAAGCAGAAGAAACATAAAGCTCCACAGTGATAGGCTTTAATCAAAGAAAGAAGTTGTTGTTTTTGTTGCTGTTATTGTTATCTTGCTGAATTTGGAAACCAAATCTATCAAGGCACATATTTTGTCCTTCTGCATCTGTCCATTGGACCATAAGGTTTAAAAACTAGTATGAACATTTGTTCTGCTACTTTCTGGGAACAAACAGCTGTAGGAATCAATAAACTTAGCCCCTTGATTGATTAACTTGTGCATTAAGTAAAATACTGAAATTTGCCGTCTGCAGCTTTGGACACAATGCAGTTTTAAAGGCCTCCCTTAAGGAATGAATCACTGAGCAACAAAGCTGCTGCACAAAGAAGGAGCTGCATCGTTCATACAGTAAATCACTGAAGCATTTACAGTGATGAACAGTAAATTAACACAACTGGATACTGAGTTAGAGACTTTTAATAGCTTAGATTTGTAATGTTACATTATGCGTCTCCTGCATCAATATTCATGGGATGAGTTTTCAAATTCTGACTCCACGCCGAGTGTGCACAACCGTTCATAATGTATGTGCACATCCTGTATATAGAGGTGCGGTCAGTGGGGAATCTACAGGTGCGGTGAATAGGAGCGGGCGAAAGCATCAAGGTGTTTGAAGCCGAGTCTGTGCATAAAGGCGGCGAGTGTGTTTAGTTCGACAAGCCTGGTGATGTCACTGCAGTCAGCCATGCTAGTGTATGTGTGTGTTTGTGTGCGTGTGTGAGGAATGCTAATGCAGAGGCTTGTGATCCCATGTGACCAAAGCAGGCAGTATTTATTATGCAACTGGCAAGCAGCAAGTCTGAGCTCTGCTTACAGAGCAGCAGAGACAGACAGAGGCAGAGAGATGGATGGATGGAAGGAGAGCGAGGGAGACGTTTTGTTGCTTGTGTGTGCAGTTAGGTTCACACAGTAAATATTAGCTTCTTAAGATGTGTTTTGAGTGAACTGATTCTGTTTTCAACACATCAGTCAAAGCCCTTATGTTGTTGTTGTTGTTGTTGTCTTTGGGCTACTCCTCTAAGGGGTCGCCTCAGCCACTCACCATCTGCATATCTGCTTTGGTGTTGTACCTTTCTGATGCAACCAGCAGTCAAAAGAGTCGGAGATTGAACCCCCGACCTAGTGGTCAGCACTCAACATGCTCCACCACCTGAGCCATGGTCCTGCCAGAACCTGAATGTTATATGCAACTGCTAAATGGACCCTGACAGTATGTATTCCCATAGCATAGTTAGCACCAGGAAAAACATTAGGCTGGCCTATGATGAAAATGCTAATGTTGATTTAAGGTTTGGTGATGAGGTACAATTTGCGTAGGACACATTATTAATCCAGAGGCACCCATACATTTTATCTTAAGCCAAGCAAAGGCCTCATGAGCAGAGCAGCACAATTAATCCAAATATGATCAAAATCTCAGTAGATGCTCTTTTTAAAGGTCAAATGTGTCACAATAAATAAATTGTGCATTGTTGTGCTGCAGAGAAACAGAGGTACATCTAGTCTAAATCTGATTCTGCAGATGTGGGGAACATGCTTGTTTAATAGAGTTGAAAGAGGAAAAACTAACACCGAAACTGAAATTATGAATCATATCTTAGCTGCAGATGACTTTCATATCGTTGATGTGGTACATGTTTGGCGCTGACATTCAAACTCATGTTTTAAAATCTATAGAACTATGTAGTTTAAATGGTGGGTTGGTAACTCTGCAGTTTACATAACTCAAAAAGCTATTTGCCAATTTATAATATTCTAAGTATCCTCTGTGGTACTGCATAGGACTTGAAATTCTAATTATATTCTAATCAAATCTTATATGATCTAATAATAATAATGACTTTGGTCTGTCATAAATAAATAGAGCATTTTTGAGGTTGCAAGACATTCAATATTAATAAAGTTCAGTAATAGCTGTATTATTAATTTTGTCATATCCTTTCAACCCACTCACTGCTCTGTGCTGGAGTTGACACTAACAGACCTTCATGTATGGGCCTTGAGTTAATGGACTGGCACTATTAGGTATCCATACATGGATGGACACATGTAGATTTTAATGGGTATGTCAATGTACTTACAATGAAAAAAAATCATATATGGATTTTACAGTCATGTGAATTTTGAGACACTAATTGGGGCTAATGAGTGAGTTATAAATGATGCTTGGAGCAGAGGAACGGTGAACAGTGTGCAGCTTCCGACCTCCGGTAGGTGTGTGTATGATGAGATGATTTTATTTCTGCCAATAACAGATAATGTCAGTGCGGGACTGAGTGAGGGACAGAGTCAGAGCTTGTAGACGGGGTGAAATGGGATTTGGGGCTAGTGCCAGCTGATGATAACCCAGTCCAAATGGATTGGTAATGGCTATTCATTGGGGCGGGAAGGCGCTCGGCTGCTTTGACACTAATATGAATGCAGACTGAAAAGTGGCTGAGGGACTTTGGCTTGAGGTAATAGCATGAAGGAGTGTGTTTATTTGTGCGAGTGAGTGTGTTGTTGTTTATGTGCATTGTCGTATATCTGAGCATTCTGAGCTTCAGCTAATGTGGGGTTTTAAAGGTTGATGCTGCCACTGATGTGTTTCTTTTTCCAAGGCTGAAAGCATAATGCTGATTTTGGAACAAACTGAACTGAATAACAACAACAACATGACCAGGTAACACAACACATTGTGTCACATTAGATAAAGTCAAAGTTATGAATTCATTGTTTGCCTCCAGTTCAACTGCTGTCATTGTTTCTTCATTTACTTTTCACGTGTCAATAAAACAGTTTTCATCTTACTGATGATTCAAATGATTTCACCGTTTATAATTCAAACAACATTTCACTATAGTTCTTATGGCTGAGACGTCAGCTGACATCAACATAACCTGCTGTCCTTTGTAAAAGCCTGGAACATCCTGCCCACGTTGTGTGTGCCTGACGGCTGCGTCACTGAACTGCTGTGACTCGCACATGCATGTGTCTGTTCACACTACTCTACTACCTCACAGCTGCAGCTGCGTCTCTGCAGAGAGGGTTTGCAGGTTACCAGAATGTGAAATTTATAAATTAGTTGTTGATTCATTTTTGACAGAAAACATCACTGAAGCAAGACTGTCTCCACATGGTCCTGCTACAATGGTTAAAATATGACTTTATATTGTGTTGTGTGTGTGTCATATTCAGATTGAGTCTAGATATAGAAAACTATGGCATCAAATGTATGTGTTGTTGCTGGAATGATGTCAATTTGACGTCAACAGGTTTTGTCTATGTCGGTTTTTGCTGTGAAAGTTGATGCTTCGCGTGTGAATACTAGGCACGATGCAAAATTTCTAGAAAATTAAGCTGCCACACACACAGTGCTTTTTTTTTTAAACTGTTGTTTACATACCAAGCAAGAATTGAGCTGTTTGCCGTTGACTTTCATCAACTTCAGCTGCTCTCAGCTCTAACATATCAAAACTGCAGCCTCTGTACAAATACAGCCAACAGACAATTCAAACATGTCACTGGTTCTCTTCCAGTTTTATGCGGAGGTTTCAGCTGCAGCTGCCTTGTAAAACATCACATTGAAAAGAATGAATACCTTAGATTTTAACTTTAAATCATTGTCTTTACACCTGCAGTTTCAGCACCATCAAGACTTTATTTACTTATTTAATGATGATAGAAATTAGATGTGTGATTCACAGTAATAACATAACTCCTTATAAATAAACTGACTCTTTGCACACACCATATGCCTTTCCCCAAGAGCCTGTAGGTGTAACCAGTCTAAATCACCAGTCTGTAAATCGGCTGTGTGCAAACAAACAAAACCTTTGCATCCGTCTTAATAACACCCTGAATGTATTTTCTATATTTCTTGTTCACTCTGAGACACGGTGAGAGAGAGGACAGGAGACAGCTTGAAGTGGCCTGAGGAAAACAAGGATGCAATGCTTCCTCATGTGTTGTCATTTGACAAAATCTGGTTCATGCCTCACTCCCTCCCTTCCTTCGAGTGGTAGCATGAGAGTGGCTCGCTGGCTTCCAGAACATATTGATCCCAAAATAACATCAAAGAAGCTGGCTGACTGACTTAAGATGTGCTGGGAGGGGAAGGCGAGGGCTGTGGGAGTAGGAAGAGGAGGAGGGAACCAGATCAAGCCAGAGGGAGGATTGCACCTGGACAACAGCGATGAGCGAGACTGTTTTTTTTTTTTCAGTGTTTTGGATTTTACTGTTAAGAGATTTGGGATGTTTCAGTTTTGACTTTGAAAAGCGGCCAAAAGGTAGCAAGCTCTCCTTCTTTTTTTTGACTATTCAGCACTGTTACATTTTAGATGTTGAACTGACTGATTATTCATGATCACATCTCTCTTTTTATCTTTTTTTTTGCTTACTTTTTTAATACTGTGCTCAGAGGTGGCCTGGAGCTTTAAAGGTAAAGTATGCAATCCTGGAGAAAGACAGTTGATATTTCATCTCTGCAGCAAAATAAACACACAACCCCTTCAGCACTTCTTAAGAAGTTCTGTCCTTCCAAATCCATGGATGAGCATCCAATATATTTTTTTCACCAAAATTAGCAGGTAAGCAGTTTTAAACCTGTCGTATAAAATCATATAAAAGCCCATTGAATCTGCCTTTCTGATCAGACTGAGGACACACACGAAAGCAATATCGTCACATGCACTTACAGGAAGAATGAGCTGCTAGCAAGCATTCAAACTGGTAAAACAGATCTGTCACGTCTCATCTCAGGTTTGGAGCTCCAGTGTGACACATTTCAGAAGAAGGTGGTTTACAGCACCGTGCTGGGCAGGTGACAGGTGTGTTTACTGTGTCTTTGTGACAGATGTCACAACAGGAAAAATTTACATCATTTTACATCTACCGCTGAGTCATCTGACCCGGATGGGAAGGTGGATTGTTTCCCCTTCTACTGTGGACCAAAGCAGGATGTCAGCAGGCCCTTTATACTCCAAACTAATGACATGCACCCAAACATCCAAAGCACAGTGATAATAAGAACTAGTAACCTTTAGTTAGTAAGCATAGTTGAGTAGATTTTGACAAAAGAACAGTTTGGAGCTGAACTAACAAAGAAGGCTAATGCATTTAGAATTATGCATCCAAGCAAAAAAAATCTACTTTGCTAGCAAAAGAAGCACAAAGTAAATGAATAGCACTCATCTTAAACAGAAAGTAATATATTATGGCAACATTTTCAACATAGTGGAGTATTTTTGTTTTCCTGTAATCTTCAGGATCTAAGTACTTCCAGCACAGATCAACACTGTCCTCCCTGTGGTGCTGCAACACAGCATCATTACTCATGTTCTCTTCATCTCATCATCTCCTTGAGGAGATGCTTCTCCTTCATCAGTAGGCCAGTCATTTGAGTTTTGCCCTTCAGGCAACATGTCTCTCCGGGCTAGGTGGAGATTTAACAGGATACTTACATTGCCTGCGGGGAGGCACTGCCCTAAAGACCAAAGTAAGAAAACAAATGTCTCACTTCAGTCGTAAACAACATAGATGTCTTTACATTGATTGGTAGTGTGCGAGATGAGCACTCATGCTAATCTGTAGCTATACTGGTAAATCCCCCTGCTCACAGGTGGGTATACATCCTCATTCTGCAGGAATGACATAATCCCTCACTGGCTTCCCACCATTCGGATTTGCAATCTATGGTCAAAAGGACTAGGCCTGGTTGAGATTAAACCCTTTGTCTCACTGCAAGCAGTTAGTGGTGCCCGTTCCTTGACAAAAGCCTTGGTCATTGTTGTCTTTATGATGTGACAGATTTTGATATTCCTGCAGAGCAGCACAATTTCGGCTCTATGATGCTCATAGAAGACAGAACGAGTTGCCATTGGAAAGTGGCGAGACAGGCCAGAGCTAGTTAACTGGAGGAAAGACAAAGTTACACTTATTGTTTCACATCTGGATGTAATTGTTGCAGAGTACAAGAATGAAGTCTGATGCTGAAGTCACAATATTTGATAGATGCAGTTATTGATGCTAATGTTAGCGACAGAAATGGACCCAAACATACAAATAGCTCCATTGTAACCTCTCTCTTCCTGTTTTGATCAACTATACTATTAAAGGTCCAATGTGTAATAAATGCCAAGGTTTATTGGCAAAATCTGAATATACTACCCATGAATATATTTGTATGTGTATAATTGCTATGAAATAGAATTAGTTTGGTTTTCATAGCCTTATATTTATTCTTTTATATATACATATAGCAAGGATCTTGCTTTGAGAGTTTCGCCATCTTGCACTGCCATGTTTGTACGGCAGACTTAATGGAAAATCCAGCTAGCACGTTTCGCAAGTTTTGCGCATATAAACAAACCAGTGAAGAAAAAGGTGGAAGGAAAGAAGATATAACATATTGTACTGTGGTTTAGATCTTCACCTCATCGCTAGATTCTCCTGAAATACTCCCAGTCGTCCCAGCCGTGGACGACGGCATGTCCTCGGAGGCCAGCGTCATTTTGCCGATGGGAGGGGTGAGAGTGGGAGCGAGCAAGTGAGCGCTGCACACACACACACACACACACACATTTTATACACTGGGCCTTTAAGAAAAAATTTGATTTAAAAAATCAGAAACCACTTTGTACCTTCAGTGCATATCATTGCTTGCTTTATAGGTTGCATTATCATCCTCTATATTCAATTCTAAGAATCCTGATTCTGAAATCAATACGGTGATGAAAATCCTCTGGTAACTACTGTAGGTGTGATTTGTAAATTAGTATGCTTTTCCTTCTGTGGGTCTGTAGGATTATTATTTCTCTGCTCATACAACATAGAACCATCTCTCAATCCGTCAGACTGTTGACACATCCAGGACTGCACACTGCCGGGATATGATGATACAAAATAAGTATAGATTATAAATTTATGACAACAGTAACAAACAGAACAATGATGAGCATGTGCAAAAGCAGTGCCCTGTTTTTCTACTGCAACAGACTGGAAGCCACTCACTGGCCGATGTCTCAGGGTCAATCGATGCCTCGAGTCTTTTCTAGTTTTTGTCACACAGATCCTAAATGGAGCCAAATTTCAATTGGGTTAAATTCCCTCATCAATACCAGATGGGTGAAGGAAAGAAATGAGAAGTGTGTGCCTTTTACCACTCGGGTGTTTTGTCATGCGATGCTGGAAATCTAAATGGAATGTGAAGATAATAGACATTAAATCTATTGATTTTCATGTATATGACACAGTGAGTTTCTGCCTCACTATTAGACTGCACCACACAGACACATGAACATTAGCCTACATTAGTGGAGCTGCAAGAAATGGCACTGTGCATCATCAAGGAGCTTTGTAATGCGGAGATTGAGTTACAGCCACTGCTGTGTGAAGTGAACTTAAATGTGGGATATGTCTTTAGTCAGACAGCACTTAGGGGGCATATTGATCTGACAGTGAAAAGCAAGTGGGAGAAGATGGGTGTCAGAGCCTGGAGGAGTAGGAGGGGAGGGGGGAGAGAAACAAGAGAAGAGGAGAGGGTCACCCACCAGAGGCAAAACAAATGGCTAATCTGTGCAAGGGCGATATTTTTCACTGGATTTGTCACATCACTCTGTTGACTTTATTTACCAGTGGAGCTCACTGATGCTGAAATACTGCTGCTACTACTGAGCTACTGAAGGACAACACAATGTGATGGGTTCATTTATTCAGTCTATCCAAAACACAAACAGCACTAAAACATTGCTTTTACTCCACTTAGCATCAAGGCAGATCATCCTGCCATTGAGTCCATCTGTTCAAAGCTTTGGCTCAGATTACCACGAAATTTAGTATGGATATTAACAGTCCCCAGGGGATCATCTCTAATGATTTCAGGGCCTCCCTGACTTTTTATCTCGTGCCACAGTCATGCTGAAAGGTTGAAGATTTCAGTTGAGAAATGTCAAAATCAAGTGGGCAAATTACCATAACATTTATCCCCAGAGGATGAACTCAGTAAATATTGCATTTGCCTTCAAAATATTACATAACCCTGAAATTTACCAAACACACCACACTCACTTCAGAGGATGAAACCTTTTGATTTTAATGACCATTCATCTTCAAAACACATTTTGCATTTTTGGTCAAATCAAGCCTGCGAAAGCTGTCAATATTTTGTCAGTCAGGTCCAACACTTCAATATTAAAGGGATGTCATAAATTCTAGCAGAGCTTTAGAAGGTTAAAGCCTATTTATACTGCTCATTTATAAAATGAGCATATGTGCGTGGAGGCTTTGTCTATATTATATGAAGTAACATAAACCTCGGGTAGTCAGTTTAAAACATGAAATGTGTAAACATACATTATAGACACAAAGTGCATAGTAAGACTGTGGGCTGGCTGGATAGACCAGGAGTTTCAATTTTACATCAACTGCTTGTTTTTTCATTTCAGTCACTTTGTGTGTGTGTACATGTGTGGGCGTGCATGCGTGTGTGTGCGTGAGGAATCTCATAACTAAAACAGTGTAGAAATTATGTGTGAACTTTTCCCTGAGGCACAAAGGGAAATCATTTGTCTGCTATTTATTGTGAGAATTAAGGCAAGATGATGGAGAATTATAGGTCACAAAAACAATCTTCCATCTTTTGTTCGACCTCGGATAGTTGCCTAGCTTGATAGAAGCAGCTGCAGAAAACATGTTGGTTGTTTACAGCTGTCGTGTTTTGTTGTTTACTTAATTCAAATATCTGAAATTATTTTGGTGAACCCTACTCTCTCTCCCAACAGATTTGAACATTTATGTCAAACCCGAGAGTTCTGTGGCATGATTTGCAAATCATTGTTTCATGACAATTATTTGTGGTTAACTACATGTGTGTGTGTGTGTGTGTGTGTGTGTGTGTGTGTGTACATGCATGCATGTGTGTGTTTCTAGTGTATACAGTTAAGAACAACTAATTTCTAATTCTCTTATGACTGACTGCTTCTGGTTTTTGGGACTTGTGCTTGTGCTAACATTTTCAGCACCAAGGACAGCGCTAGCAGACCACAGACTGGTTTAACTTGTATCATGTGGTGAATAACTTAATGGACAAGATTGCATTCAGTATAAGTTCTCCATGTTTTGATTACATTTAGTTTATGGTGTCCAGACTACAGAGTGTGAAAAAAAAGAAGAAAACTGCAATTACTGAAGTCTTGGGTTAACAAGTTTGTGAGGTGACTCAGGCCTTGACCCTTGACCTCAAGAATGTAATCAGACTTGAGTCCCAGTAGATATTTGGGGCAAATGTGAAGGGGCTTCCCTGAGGAGTTCTCAAGATGTCACTTTCACAAGGTCAAAATTAAGTTTTTTATGGCCACTGTGAAGTTGACCTTTGACCTTTGACCATCAAAATCTAATCAGATGATCCATGAGTCCTGGTGAATGTTTGTGCCAGAGAAGCTCTCCCTAGATTTTATGAAGACACTGTGTCCCGCGACTGCCGCCAGTGCTTAGGCATACAGACACAATACCGTCACTAATTTTACATTCAGATGCTCCCACCCCCACTTCATCCCAACCTTTAAAACATCTTCCCGCATGCCTGTAGGCTATATATATAGTCTCACTTCCTGCCTCTGTCTGCTGCTGTCTTGTTTGGCTGCTTTTATCCATCACAGCCATCACCTCCTTCCCGTCCATGAAATACACTCTGCCAAAAAATAATCCAGAATCAATAACTGAGACTGAATGAGAGTTGTGTTCATACCATAACTCCTTTTAATGGCCTGTGGTGGGCTTGCGATGGGACAGCAACACCCCCCACCCCCCACCCCCCTTTTTTCCACACCTTTCTCCTATTTCCTAAAAATAATATAAATCACTGATACGACCATTAAATGCATGCTCTATGGAGTTCCTCACAATCTCACTCGCTGGCAGAGGACATAGAGCTGTAAATAAAGGCCTTAACACTCTTTGACAAATGGCCCCGATTGCTATGCAGGCATTCTGCATGTGACAGGACGTTTTAGCAGAAAGGCAGCGGCAAGGGCTAATCAAAGACAGCGTGCTGAATGCAGACTGTCGGCCTTTCCTTGCACGCTTATGAGTAATTGGTCTGAGAGGGGGGTGTGTGTCATTAGTGAGGAAGTGTATGGGCGGTTGTTTTAGTTGGCTAATGGTGTCGCTGCTCCAGCTTTAGTCGTCCTCTCACTTCATATTCCCCACGCCCCGGTCAGCCAGCCAGCCAACTAGTCAATCAGAGTTGTGGTCAGAGGCTGCTGCAGAAGTAAAGGCTGCAGGACCCTCCCCCATAGCTAATGCCAAAACTAATAGGCCAATTAGTGTATGGGGATTGTTCTGATGGCTGCGTGAGATAGAGAGACCCCAGCAACATGATGAGCTCTGTGTGTGTTTGTGTGTGTTTGTGTGTGTGTATGTGTTAGATCTGACTGACGTTTGGAAGACCAGTGTCCTGGAGGTCCTAGAGGATCAAAGACTCTATTGTATTGGGCTAAATGTGCTTGGACTTTGACAAGTATTAGGCATCAAATGTAAGGATACCTGACACTGAGTGGCTGGTGTGATTTTTTGATCACCTGGAACAGATGGAGACTCCTCCTGAGTTCTATGCAGTATATCAGAGTCAGAGCACCAGTGTGGAGAGTGAGACAGGGAGGAGCCAGGCTGGGACAGACACTGTGAAAACAAGGCTTTTTACTGCTCCTCTGCTCCCCATAAAACAGAGGAAAGCTGTGTATGTGTTTGATTGTAGATAGGGCCTCTTACATATTGTGCATTCAGTAAGTCAATCCCTTCAGTGTTTTTATGTGAAGTTGTTTCAGTTTTCTTCAAAATTAATATATATATATATATATATATATATGTATACTGATGCTTATGTTTGCTCAGATGTTTGCTCAGAACTTTGTGATTCATCAGGGTGTTGCCTCCAAGAGCCCTGTTCTCCAGTCATAGCAAACTGAGGACTGTTTCTTGCTTCTTTTGCTCATTTGTCTTATTGTAGATTTACTGTGTGGAAAACATGGCTGTGGGAGGGAAACGATGACGAGAGAGGCTGAACTTTCAATGGCAGCTCATTGAGAATCACTCAAATTAAAAGCAAAATTCACAACTACAAACAACACGCCAGCAAAACAACATCATAAAAACAGCCTTATTGACAGCAGGTAAAATCACATTGCCCAGGGTAGAGGTATAACTGAGGCCAGCACAACATATTTGAATATGAGACTATGTGCAGTTTCTCTTATCGGTCATTGTGGCATTAGAAATGTTAAATTATGTTGCTTCTGGGGAGCTCAGGTGTCTTTTGGAGAAGTTAAAGCCTCTGGCTCCCCTGTGGAGTGGAGGTCTTAAGGTTCAGGGACACTTTGAATCACAATGAGGCAGAGTTTTGAAAAATTATTTCCTCCGGGATTTTGACAGTCTTTGCCCATCTGGTTCATTTACCATCACCCCTCTTTCAAAACTCATTCTACAATGTTGTATGCAACAGTTTTTTTTTACCCCACCGGATAAATTATATGTTTCCTGAAGTTCCAAGTAAAAGGCAACAGTGCCAATATTAACTTTAATTATGTACTGAACACACAAATGAACATCTACAATTTTTTATAATTTCCTAGCTTCCCCTACAGAGTTATTCTCTCCACAGGGGGATTGAACAAGTGACCTTTAAATGACAATAGCAATCTTTAGGACAGGAATTGCATTTTTACTATCTAAAGCTGAGACAAAAATTATTATTTTTCAAATGAAAGTAGCAGCACTGTATTTTTCTATAGTTGGTCCACAGGTTCCCACTCCCTCAGGCTGCCCAGGCAGATCAGTTTCCTCAGGGCTGGATACAAAAAGAAAAATCTACATTTCCATTTTCTAATATACTGTATGTGTATTCTGCTCCAGATGATTCAGTTTTACAAGCTCACTTTTGTAATGAAACCACTTAAATTCTCTGCAAATATACAGCAGTGTGTAAAAGTTTTAGGCGCTTTAGATTCTTATCCATCAGTAACGGTCCTGAGCTCATACTGCACCAAACACACTACCAGAGTCATGAAGAACTCAAGGAGTCCTGCAACAGATGGTCTGCTCTCCACAAAGACTTGATCTTAACACCACCAGACACTGAGACTGGCTGAATCTACAGAGGAACTATTGCAGGATCTCAAGATGCAGCAGTAACCTACCTGACAAGTGCCTGAAAAACTGTGAGCAGATGAACAGAGGAGAACTGGTGCTGCTTTAACGCCTAACATTGATTTGTCTTTCCATTGAATTGCATGTCAATTGGAATCTGTCTGGACTTGATTTGCAGGGAGCACATTGAAAACGGCAGCTTCACATTACTGAGTCGGCTTCTTCAACCTGCTTCACGATCAGCATTGTCCACTTGCATCAGAGACGTGTAGGAGACAAGACAAGCTGACCGCTTCTTAAAGTTCCTACTGTCTGTAGACTGTGAACATCCATCATATGTGCAGCTCCTGGTGCAGTCTGATTTCTGAGGTGCTCTTCAGCTGTGGTGCGAACTAGAGCTGTGAGCCACACAAAGCCTGTGTTTCACCTGCTGTGTTGGAGTGTATCATATTATTACTGCTGCTTAAAAGCTTTGTCTTAACTCTAGCACTGTATGCAAAGGTGGGCTGACTGACCAGCTGCATTTAGAGTGGGCTGTAATCAGCAAATATCCATGCATCATATGATTTCATGCCTTAACCCTGTTTCTTCACAGCTACCTGGTCTTTGGTATGTAAGACTCACTTACCTGTCAGCACCTTAAGGAGCACAAAGTTCTGCATATATATTCTCAAGAGGTCCAGAAGTGTTTTCACAATATATTGTATGTTAATGAAATGCTCAACTGTAGCAGCAGGGATGTCTGGCACCATTTTAATTAGGGTCCCGCGGGACCCTGCTATCGACTCCCTCCCACCTCCCGGTGCAACGGTGGAGCAGGAAAGGGAAATATCCCCAAGGAAATGCTGCTCCCATCTCATCTGAGCAGAACTGTGGCAGCCATCAGCTCAAATCTCCTTCCCCATGGGAATGCGCCGGCGTGCCCTCGGCCAAGGGTACTTAACCCTCAAAGGCTTGAGCACATGGAAATAGATAGTGGTGGAATTATCTCTTGGTTGTATGTAGAGTAGGTGTGTGGCATGTGCTGATGAGATAGGACAAACTTCCTAGAGAGGTGGGAAAACCAGCTAAAGACACCCTCCCTCTCTATGTAGCTCCACTCTGTCTGTGACGCTCACACCCTGGAGTTTGACCCTGAAGTGAACTCTTGCTACGTCTGTTCGTGTGTATGCATGTGTCGGCTTGTGTTGGATTAGTTGCACATCTGTCTCCAGTATTAGCTGCGTCATTTGAGGAGCTGGATCCAGGAGACTTCCCCCTGCTGCAGGAGGCCTAGCTGTCTGTCATGATTCAGCGAGATTCACTTCACATCCTCAGCTAAACTCGCTGGACCTCATTTGTCAAGAGCTGCAAACATTTGGTATGCAAAGCTCAGACGGGGCCTGTACCGGAATTTAAAGTGATGTATATGTAGTCCCCCGTCTGCGGAGCCAAGCGCTAATTGCTTTGGTGTTTTTGCTCTACACCTCGCTGAGATTGTTTGTCAATCAAAAAGTCAGAACAGCTTTGACTTCATATTCATTTCTCTTCATGGAGATTCTGGTGATGAAGTTCAGTTTCTGTTTTGGTAGACTTTCATTGCTCAGTTAGTTCGGCTGCTGCTAACACCATTTCCCACAAAACCAAGATTGTCACAGGCTGAGATCAATAGCCACAGTGATGTATAAGTGAAGTGAAGTGTCAAGTGAAGTTGTAGGATTTATTTTAACTCCTACACTTTTAACTTTGCTTAATACCTTCCATCCTCTCCATCCTTCTGCTGCTCTAACAATGAAATTTTCCTCTTGTGGGATTAATAAAGTTCAGTTTATCTTATCTTAACACCTGAGTGGATACCAGCAGACTCTATTACCTGTGTGATGAAAGAAGTTTTACTTTGAAAGGAGACAGAGTTTAAACTGTCAATGCTTCTTGACCCTCAGTCAGAGGTCACTTATAAGTGAACCGCAGTCTAGATCCAGGCTCAGATGCTGTCTTCTCTGCGGCCTGGATCTGGACTGCGGGATAACATTTACATAAAATTAACATATAAATCATTGATTAAATTATTCAATATTTGCCTGCACAGCTATTCTGGTCATGTGATGCTACTCAGCCAATCGTTGTGACTGGAGTCGGTGCGCGAGGTGCACACTTAGCTGAGAGACAAGAGCTCCAACAAAGCAAATGATCTGAGAAATAAGTGTGGGATATGAGGGGGAGGTGTTAACACTGTTCAGCTGTTAAGATGTGTTGAAAATGATCATTATCAAAATGGTTGAGACTGTTGATATGTGAGATGAAGTCTAAAAATGGAAAGTGAGGGACCACCTATTATTTCACATTGTACCTCACAGTCTTACAGGTTGTTGTTCTGGGCTTATTTAAGCCCTTAAAATGAGAAAGACACGTACAGCTACAGTGCTTATGTAAATAAGTTATATGAAAAGTTATTATTCAAAATTTAATTGAATACTTCTGCTCTGGATGCTGCTGCCTCACGCTGCTGCAGCACCGCTGTTTGATTTATTTGGGAATCGAGTCAAAACCCTTTAGACCACAGGTGCTTTAAGACTGGACGTCTTTTTCTGAAGACATGCAGTATTAAGTGTGCGTGTCACGTTTGGGTTGGTTTCTCATGTGTCTGATTTTAGATTCAGTGCAGAATCTGGACCTTGTGAAGACCTCTGCCCTGCATTTCATTGACCCTATAACACCAACGGCATTTTTAAATATAAAATGAGTGGCTCTTTAACAGAGGACATGTCATTGAGGGGAGGAGATCTGAGGCACTTACACACACCGCATTTCTTCCCCCTGTGTGGATGGTGGTCGGGCAGAACCACTGATGCCTCTATTAATCATCTCCATGGTGACCACGTCTTTAGTTTAATTTCTCACTGTACCAATGAACAGCTAAGATGAAACACTTTGTCTTTGCACCTTGTTTGCACGCACCTTCTCAACATATTTTTTTCTCTTTGCAGTTACTCATGAATGTGTAAAGGTACCAGTCTGCTGCTTGTTCAGTTTTCCCCCTTTTTTGCCAGTTAATTATCTGCTCTTCAAGTTCTCTCTGATTTCAAAAAAGACTCAAGTGATTTCCAATTTATTCCTCTTGGTAAGGTTAGCATATTTGCAGTCCAGACCTTTGCTTAAGTAACAGGATCCCTCATTTCCTTTGGTCGCTTCCTTGCCACCGTGCTGTCAGCAAATAGAGTGGACAGAAAAGAGATGCTTAATAGCATTTTAAGAAAAGTCAAATCTGGGATCTTTATGGAATAGAAAACACACGCACACAGACTCTTAGTGTGTGTGGCGATCGATCTAGCACTAACAGTTTTACACAGATGTGCTCTCAGTTTTGTGAATAATCATACGGATACGTTATGAACCCTGCATTCCTCCTTGTGGCTGTGACAATATTGTCTGTATGAATGTGCGTGTGTGTGTGTGTGAATGGATGAATGTGGCTTGAATTGCAAAGAGGTTGAGTGGTCGATAAGACCAGAAAGGCTTTATATAAATGCAGTCCATTTACCATTTATGTATTGTAGCACAGCTTGTGAACAGGCGAATACTGAAGGCCCAAACTGTTGTTGGTGCCAGCAGTGCGTCAAATCAACCTCCCTCCCCCTTAAACAACCAATGGACAATTTACAATGACATGTCAGGAGGAAACCTCCCTAAAGGGACCCCCATGTTGTTCCCTGAACGATTTGCAAAGACATATCAGAAGCAGTGTAAAAATCTAAGTATAATCAAATTAGTCCAATTAAATCATTATGTTATTAAACTAATTGAAGTGACCACAAGTACCTAATTATAAGAAACTCTTCAATGTGCATCTAAATCAAACAATAATATCAGAAACACTGTTTTATTCAGACCATTGCTCAGACTGTCTCCGTAAAGTATCACATATAGAGCACTGGAATAAATTCACTGTTGTCAACTCAACAAAAACCAAATTACATATAAGTCATTTACAATTAAAACAGCTGTTCTTTGGGTGCAGCCATTCGCAGCTTCACAGCTCATTCACATCTCTGGCTGGTGATCGGTAGCTTCAGCGTGCTGCTGTTCTCTCCTGCCTACTGAACACCGTCGGCCCATTGATCCAAAAAAGAAAGGAGATAAGGTCTGTTTGAAAAATCTGCAGATATGTCACTCACTGCTGGAAAATGTAGCTAATAGGTTTGTGAAAATTACAGATTTTCCAAAACAGGTCAGTATGAAGCCTCCTTTAACACGGCTTATTGAAAATGTGACAACACCTACGTTCTTTAGTTATTTATTACGTTTTTATTTTCCTATTATTTGAAAAATTCTACGAAGGTGGAAATTTAGGATGAAAAATAAAGGTTTGGTTCATTTTTCATTGGTGTCAGAATATTTATTACATATGGCATAAAGGTGATGAACACTAGTTAAAGGCCAATTTTCGCTTAGTCTCCAAAGGACTCTAGAATCACCGCCCACAAAGAAAGTGGGGGTAAATTTACAGAAAATAGACAGATTAACCTAGATACGTTTATGGATATCTGTCTGGCGACATGTTGACGCTCCAACTACTCAGTGGTCATTACTACATTTCTCAGTGGCAGCCGCATGTTATCGCAGCTGGAAATGAGACTATCTTCCCAGAAGTGGTGTGGTTGCGGTGGTGGGGTTGAGGAGTCTTGAAGGCATCAGTTCATAGATCTGACACCTCCCATATCCGTGGACAGCGTGAAGTAACTGAAATAGTGCGGATGTGTCGACAATGCAGTTTCTACTCCATCATGTTACTGTAGCTCTTGGGGTGAATGTGTGAAGTGACTAATTGCAGTTCTCTGCATATGTAAGGGGCCTAAATATATCAGAGTATTTATGCCAGTTCAGTGGCAGCCAGTCGGTACAGATGGCGGAGGGTCGGCTCTGCTCTCTTAAATGTGCGTCACTGAATAATGTCATGTACAAGTATAGCAAACACATAATAATACAGAGGGCAGGGAAGTTACAGAGCAGATCTCTATCCCACTCAGATTCTGTTGCAGGGAACGTCACCTCATTTTTTTACCTCTTCCCTCGTTGTTGAATTAGTGACGGAGCTCGTGCTCTGCAGATTTTCATTTCAACCAAATGCTAAAGAGGCTTATTCACTGATTACTTTTACCTCCTCTTTGGTTGGAAGGTAATCAGGGAAATCAGCTGATGTGACATGAGGCAGTGTCTCGCACATTGTTTCCATTTCTGATCCAAATGCTGCTTCACAGCCTTTTGAAGCACTGAATCTTTTTCCCTTGTGTGGAAACGGATAAAAAAAAGTCACTGATGTTTGGTGATGGAAAAGGTCATTGATTATTGTCTTGAAATGAAAGAATATTCAAACATATCGCTTCCAGTTTTAGAGACATGACTTGCACATTTCCTCCCTGGATGTAGATTCTTAAAGGTTACAGTTCTGCTCCCCTTCCACTTCGTCCTCTACTTTTTCCTCGCTCTTTCTCACCATCTGTTCTTCTCTGCTGACTTTTGTGCTCCTTCCATCCCTCCCTCTGTCCTCTGTCCTCCGCTCCTGTCCTCCTCCTCCTCCCTGTGGGAGATCAAAGAGGATCTTTCACGTTGCTGAGCTCGTTTCACGACACCCGGGAAGCGAGAGAAACAAATTCGGCTTCAATCCAGTCAAAGGAAAATGTATGTGCGTGTGTGTGTGTGTGTGTTCTAACAAATTTAGATTCATCCAAACTCGCTAGAAAACACAAACAAGCATCACATCCTGCCAGCTATTATCTATTTATAATAATTATACGGCTCTCTGTGAGTGAATCTCTAAATCCTACAGAGTGGCATCTGCTATAGCAGCAAACTGACTCATTCAACTATCAAATGGTTGGATTGCCCATACAGTGGCCCTGTCTTTCTGTTAACTGGGTCACCGATGCATCTACGCTGTTCACCTCTTTCCAAGTGATGTGCTTTTATGTTTGTGTGATTTACTTCTTCTAATGCCTGGCTGGAGTTATGGCTCTATAAATGCTTTTTTCACTGCTGTATGGATTTTGCGGACTTTCCTTTCACGCCAGGTTTTAGTAAGATCATCGATCACAACACCATCAGCTGCCTGACCCCAGGTGACCCCATCACTATCAGCATTGATTCGCTGGTCAGGTGTTTGAAAAGGACGCAGGCCAAGAAAGGCCTCTTGTCCTGATAACATCATAAGATGCTCTGAAGTTTTATGCTGACGGGTTAGGAGGAGTAATCCAGCAGCTACACCACGGCCCACAAACAGTCGTGAAAACATTTCACATTCATCTCCATGCCCAAGAAGCAAAGCCCTGAGGCCCTCAAGCCTAAAGCCCTAAGGCCCTAAAGAGGATCATGAATTTAAGGTTGTGCTGATGGACGATGATGATGGTGATTGACAATCATCAGAACCAGTGCAAATATCAAGATGATCTAACAATAATTGTGGTAAATATATAACTATAATTGAATTTACCCTGCCAATGATTAACATAGAAAGTTAAACTCATTCTGTGGGTTATGGACTTCGTCGTCCTCAAAACACTTAAATTGCTGGGGATTAAAAGGTTCTCCACTCCACACATCCACTCGCTCCCCCCAGGGCTGTGTCCTCTCCCCCCTGCCGAGGCCACCATCCTCATCACTGCCTGAAGTGTGTGGACACTGTGCTCATCCGTGCTCTCAGGCCCTGCCAAGGTCAACGTCTGATCCATAGGGAGGATGTGGAATAGTGTCACTAAAACGAAGGAGGTGTTTGAGCAGGAAGTGGGGAGGGACCATGAGTATGAATCATGGCAAACCAGTGGAAGTTGTGTACCAATACAAATTCCTGGGCACAGTCATTTATAAGAGAAATAAACTGAACTTATTTGGAGGTGAGCAGACAACATGTCTACTCTGTCATTAAAATCAAAATAATCTTCTCATGCTACTTCCACTCTCCAAAGTTAAATGCAAAGCAAAAATCTACATATCTGCCTTTCCTTACCCCTCTCACCTGGGGCCAGCCTCCACACCTGCCACAGTTAAACATTCAACACTTCATCTAGTTTCCTGGATGTCATTTCACTGGGTCACTGAACAACAGGGAATGTCTTTAAACTTCCCTTAACCCTTAAAGAGGACATATTATGCCCATTTCAGGGGCTTTTAATATGATATTGGACCCCAGTTGGGTACTATTGGAAATTTCGATCAAAATTTTGACTCCTATCCTACCATGTGACTCTGCTGTGATTGGTCAATGCATATTGACACGGCTCCTGTCACATTACCACTGGGCACTGAGGCCAGAGTCAAGCGAGCTGCCATATAGGAAACTGCCGCTGAAGTTGTGATGTTACAAAATGAGACTCTAGAAAAAACTCTCCAAACTCGAACGTTTGCAGCGGATCAGATCTGCCTGGAACTGCCTCTGGGAAGTCTGAAAAGCTGGAAAAGCATAATACATCCCCTTTAATTCACATCTCATTTCAACATCTCAAAACTGTGGGTGGCCAACATGCAAACCCTGTCAAACTGTCCTTACATCACAGAGGATGATGTTTGCCTGAAGTCAGTTTGCATGTTGAGTGGACCTGTGGTCTGAGTAAAACACTTGTTACCCCAGAGGTTTGTTGGATTAATTAATCGCAAACACACTATGTTCCCCGACCCTCCCTTTTTTATATTATTCAAACTAAATTACATCTTGTACTGTAGGAAACTTCTCAGGGGTTATTAGGAAATTACTTTACATAAAGTACAGACCTTTAAAATAGAGTGAAAATCATACCCCCCAAAACTAGTCATGAATTATACCACAAACCAACTGACATGCAGTGATTATGGGTCACAGGCTGTGAAAGGCCTCTGGGCACTTGCCTGCTTTTCCCAGTTGTTAATCAGGCCTTGCAGGAGACAGAGCCAACTGGCCCATCAGCCCTAAATCAAACACTCAGTGTGTTAGCCACCAGCCAGTCACTGTTTTACATTATTGGCTGCCATGGTTCAAATCTGAAAAATCAGAGCTTCACCTAGTTACAGCAGAGGTGTCACGGCTGTAGAGCCCCACACTGAAATCAATAGGGACAGACTGGCCTTGCTCACACATACTACACACTCCCCCACTCCACTCCAATCAGAGTCGACTTATTCTCCTTCATTACTCGCAGCCAGGCAGCTGCTTCTCTTCCTCCCCGTTCCATCGTCTCATTTGTCTCTTGCTGTCTGCCCTCCTCACTCCAAGCTCTTCCTTATTTTTCATATGTATAATCTCTGTGAGTTGGCTCTATCTAGTGAAATTGAGTTTTGGTGCTGCTGGTGCTGCTGGTGGGTTAATGTTTGCTGGAAGCTGTAATCAATACCAGGGAGCTATGGGGCCATTATGGAAATCAGCGGCTTGAAAAGGTGCAACGCTGGGTAAATGTGACTGATAGCTCAGCAAAAGCTCATAAAGTCATGACTTTTTTATTTTTTACCTTGTTTGTCATATGATCAGGGGTTTAACCTGTTTTAAAGCAGGTTGCTGGTTGAACTTTCACTGCTTTTCTAGAACACAAACAAATACTGAAAACATTTTTTCACAGAAAATGAGAAGGACATTTTGATATTTATATTTGTGAGGACATATCTACAGAAACTCTGAAAGGCTTTTTTGATGCTAGAATTTGTCTTTTTTTTGTCTTTCTTTTTTTTACCTCATAAATGAACTATCCTCTTGATCTGTCACACATAATTAGATCTCTAATAATAGATAATAAATATTTTAGGGTTTTGATGTTGGCTTGACAAAACAAATAATCAGAACACATCTGACTTTAAGCTAAAAAACTCCCTGGGCAAAGTAGACAACTGCTCAAACTCAGTTCTTTTATTACCACATATATATGAAGCTAAGTGCACAAATAGTTGAAAGGGCAGGTGAATGTACTTCAGAGAACTGTTTTGTCATGTTTTTCCATTGATGATTTACTTTTCCCTCTGTCCTCTGGCCCCCTGCAGTCAGGTCGGCAGTCTATAGAAAGAAGTTTCATCCTACGGATTAAAAACTTTTTCCTCCACTGGCCAGCTGAGCTCATTGTTTCTTAGGCCCTTGAGGAACCTGAGTGCTTGTTTGGATTTACACTGATGACAATGAAACAACCTGCACACACTGTTCAAACTGTGACTACATCACACTTGTACAAGGTAAATTACAAAAGGAGCAATTTGAGAGCAAAATGTGGAGAAGCTGCTGGGATCTGCATTCTGCTGTGAACTGTGCATCTCATCCTGATTTTTGAGCTTTACAACGGTAGTGTAACAGAATCAAATCTATAAGGGAGTTGTGTGCCTGTAGCAGCAGCCTTGTAGCACTTAAAGGACCTGATGATCATGCAGCCATGGGCTATGTGCTGTGATGTAAACTAAAAATGTGTACCTGCAAGCGCTATGTCAGCTGTAAAAGTGTGACAAATAGGTCCTCCACCCTGCTGGGGTTTCATGGAGCTGTATATAGCTGCACAAACATCAGCAAAAAGTGCAAAAAGAGAAGTGAACACACCCTCATCTCTCTGACAAGACACATTGAGTTTCCAGTCAGGCTGTGAGCTCATATCAGCAAACGACTGGCTTTTAGTGGAGAATTGTCCCTCAGCCCACTCTGGTGTGTGTGTGTGTGTGTGTGTGTGTGCGTGTGCGTGCGTGCGTGTGTGCGCATCCTGAACTTTATGACATGTCGCACAGGGACATCATTCGGTGTGTGAATGACAGATGTATTACTCTGATAGCGTTTTGTTACAATGAACAAATTATTCATTATAAAAGTCATTCTTATTCTAAAAGATTCAATTTAGGAGGTGAATCTTCAGATTATGAAGCCACAAGAGCAAAATGTCCTCAACAGAGTCTCAGAGCACAGAGCGGTGTTGAATTTGATGGTTCTTACATTTCAATAATGGAAAAAGTTTAATCATCAACTTGGTTTTAGGGAAGTGAATGTCTCTTCCCTCTGGCTATTTATTGTTGATTCCTCTAGGCTTCAGATCTTGAAAAATGTCTTGACGGTCATCCATGAGTTCAAAGATGTGACTCCTCAGGCTCTGATACTTAAAGGAAGTGCAATCCAAGTGTCAACCTCTAGCTCCGAAAATGAGGTTAACCCTCCAAGTGTCAAAAACTGTCCAACGTTACAGCAGAAATAAACTAATCTACAATAATAATAATAATAGATGCTTGTTTTTATCAATAGTTGATTTTTCATTCCCTCTCACCTTGCAGGGTATCAGCTGGGGCTCCCACCACAGCCTCCAGCTGGTACAAACACTGCTGCTCCACTCATCTCTGGGTCCACACCGGCTGCCTGTTAGCTTTCAGATTGATTTTAAACTTTCATTACTCCCCTTTAAGGCCTTAAATGGCCTTCCTCCTAAATACTCCTCTGATTTATTGACCTGGTTTGTGCCCTCTTGACCATGGGGATCCTGCTGGGTACTGCCAGATCAGTCTGTGACAGCTATTAGAGCCTCCACACTTTGGAACTCAGACACATTACATCTTCTTAAAATGTGTCTCCTCCCTGTAAAGACCTTTTTATTCCTATTTATTTGATAGTATTCATTTTATTGTCTTCACTTTCTCTGTGGTTATGTTCTTCAATTTTATTCTCATTTCTATTTTGTAAGACATTTTTTGGCCATTTCTATGCCTTTATAAGATAAGACAGTGTAGAGAGATAGGAAAGCATGGACAGAGATCGGGGAAATGACACACTGCAAAGACCGTTCTGGTCGGGAGTCAAACCAGTGATCAGCACTTCAGACATATGCCAACATGGGATGTGCTCTCTAACCACTCAACGACTGAAAACCACTTTATCTGTATTTCATTCTATTAGTCTGGCTTTATTTTTGCAAAGCATTTGATGTCAAGAAAAGTGAAATACGAAAAAAAAACAAAAAACAAGTTCATTTACATTTTTACAAATACATAGAGCAATAAAATGGAAGGAAGTATTGCACAAATATGGGAAAAGCCAGCACATCCACACACTTCTCACTATCACTGAAAGTTTTCTGTAGGATTCAGAGGCCAAACACTTACCACCCACCACCGCAGGCACTTGAGCCAGCTTCCATGAGCCGCTCGACCTTCTGTCCTGAAACTTTAACTAAGCTGAGTTGTCCAGGCTGTCACTGGAAGAGAAGCAGCTGGTAGCTCCATGTGTTTTTTAAGGACACACATGACGGTTTTCACCCAGTCTCCTCGGGCCAGCACAGGGAGTTGGCGGAGGCGAGGACTGTGGGAGTTGTTGGAAGATGAACAAATCTGGAGAAAAAAAGGAGGATGTGAATCTCATCGAGTTTGTTTCCTTCTTCATCCTGTGACTTCAATTCAAATTGACTCGCCCCCACTTTTTCTTCCATGCCTCCTAAAAATTCATCCCCACGCCATTGCTTTTATACAGTGATGAAGTTTTTGTCAACCTGACCCTGACGCATTTTGTCTTTTAGCTCATAGTCAAATCCCTAAAGAATAGAGCACTCATTAAAGACATTAGCTATGTGAAGCAGAGCCTGTGCTCTTAATATTTCTGATTTAATTCTTGCCTCATGCAGCCAGAACTGACTAGGAATAGCTCAGACAGTTACATAAAAGCTTTAAGCTTCTCTTTGTCTTATAATCTGTGTAGAAACTGTCTCACATGACGTCACCTGGGCTCAGTGCTCAGTACTTTTATTTTACTGAAGGAAATTTCACTGCAGCACAGAGCAGAGAGAGTTTACTTACACTTCCTGATTTAAATCAAAAGACCACTGCCTATTTTACAGCTTTTATACGAGCATTATTCTTGTTTTTGCTTTGACATTTGAAAACATCAGCCCTATTGTTTATGTAAGCGAGATGCTGATGTCGGCATGTACATATGGCATTAAGGAGCATCAGTCTTGCCACATTCATCCCAGAGTGCCACTGAGTGAGGTTCTGAAGTAGATAAATAATACAGAGCTTGTGGTGTGACCTCTGTGTATTTGTGTGTTGGTGTTCCTTTGTGTCGCACGCTCCAGCTAACAGCCAGTACAATTTCTCTTTTTCTTTGAAGCGAGCTCCCAGTTGTTTTTCATTGGGAGGAAAAAGAGTCCCATAATTGGGATAGATATAAGATTATATTGTGTTTCAGAGGATGCCTTTGATATCGCAGATAGTAACTTGGCTTTTCGTCTTTGATTACACATGAAAGCGCCATCGGCACAATGTGGCACAGCAGCGAAGCACAGGCTCTCTCCGCTGTTTTTAATGACCATTTGCATTTTCCCATTTGCATAATATGTGGCAGTAAATAGAAGCCTTTGCTTTAGATCAAAAAAATATATTCATGCATTTATGTATATCTATCACTGACTAGACAGAAATGGGCTGCGATGATTACTCTCTGAGCTGACATGAAAGCCAAATTAAAGTTTGATTACAAAGCTTGTCGAATCTTCGCGAGGGTTTGTTACCTTATTGAGGTTTGGCTTTGACTGAGTTGGCGGTCACATTGAAAGTAAATTTTGTTGTTGTTCTTATTTGGCTTTGAGTCATAGAGGCCTTCTGAATGCTTCTGAGCCTGTAAACCCACACAGGCTTTTGAGACTAAGTGAATGTGAAGCTGAGGAACAATTCCTGAAGATGAGCAGAGACTGATCTTTTTCAGACTGACGCAGGAATGGGACTATTTTGTTTCTTCCATCCCTCCTCTCTGTCTGTTCCACTACCCACTTTCCTTACACAGACAAACTCAGTTTGTCATTGGGCAGAAGAGGAACGTGCAAATAATACTTCAAGCCACGCTGAGGTGGTGGCCTCCCTCCTCCTTTCTGCAGCTAGAAAGAACTGAGATAAAGTTGGTGAACCTGAAAGAGGCTGCAGCCAAGACTCTTCTACATGGGTGGGGAGGGGGCAAGACTGTCATCCTGTGAGGAGGGAAAAAAAGGCTGCAGATTGTCTGTGCAGCAGGTTATTATGACCCTTAGTGAGATTTTGTTCATGACATGACATCTAGTGGTTGTAGTAATTGTGATAGAAGCCAAGATAAAACTGCAGTGACATAGCAGAAAAAGACAAAGAGCACACCAGGGGGAGTTTGTGGTGGATTCCCATGTAACATATTCTAACAGCGACAACATAAATCATCTTGTTTTGAGGAACTCCAGTGACACTGTTTTGACCTAAACCATGATCTTGTCCTAGAGCTAACCAAACTATTACTGTTATGATTGCAACAGTGGCAAGGAATGTGGTTATGCCACTGTTCATTCTATATTAATGTGTATACTTAAAGCAGTAGCAACAAAACAGGGCACGCAACACGAGAGCTTCCTGGGGTAGGAAGAGGGTGAGTTTTCTGTGATTGTCAAGCCTCTAACATACATAGATGACACATGCCACCCAGCAGCCCAGTCACAACTGTTATGGTCTGCATCACTGTGACCTGCCGTTACATTTTGTAGTTGCATATCAGGCTTTGGTGATAGGTATTCAGCCCAAGTGAGTATGTCCTCACCGGACACATTTAGCTTAATACTAACAACTGCTTTTCCTGGTGCCTCTTGGTTGGCGAGGCCTGATCATAAAAAGTGACAGGATACATAGACACACACATACATACACATGCACACCTCTGTATAGGGAGTGTGTGCAGTGTATTTCTCATGTTGCAGAGACCTAGATATGTCCACAGGGTTCAATTTACGTTTAGGTAAGGCTCCAGGAAATGAATGCAGGTCAGTGTAATGGCCTCTGAAATCAAGAAGGCACGACTGAGTGTGTGTGTTTGGGAGGTGAGCATCTTTTTATTTAGCACATTCAATTAACCCCAGCACGCCCATTTAATACCAGTGCCTGTGATAGATTGAGTTTATTTTCAGCCGAGGGATCAGGAGTCAGATTTGCAGAATATAACTGCTGTTGTGTTGGTTTGATCACTCTCTGGTGTGTTTCATGGTGTTTGTCAGAATATCAACTCACTATTTTCTGTTCAGTGATGATGATCAGTCGACCTCTAACACAGAAAGACTGCATCTTGTTTCCCTCTGGTCTGCAAGACCTCCGGATCTGGCTGCTGATCAGTCACTGCCCTAAGTCGAGCTTCCCACAGTGCAATGCATTAGTTGTTTATTTATTTATGTATTTATTTCACATGTCCATTTGGGATGACTATAAATTAGAATTTTTTTTTTTGTTTCCAGCGTTTCCATCATGCAGCAGAACATGTACTATTGCCATGAGGTCAATCAGTCATTTGATATGTAGAGTTGGTCATACTGATTAGTATGAAGCTTCGTTGCTGATGGCTTTCCTGCCTTCTCCCTCTGTCTTGCTCTCTCTTCTTTCTTTAGTAATAATCACACATGTAATGAAAGTAGTTTATCTACTACAACGTTGGAACAGCTCAGTGTATTAGAAGCACTCCTCCTCTTCCCTGCAGTTCCTGAGGAAACTGCAGCATCTCAGGCTTGATATTTTGTTAAGCAGCGGTGGAAATATCTGTCATTCAGCCTGCACTTGTAGACCAGCCAAAAACCTACAGGGAGATTTCAATCAGATTTTTAAATCCATACTCCACAGACATTAGCAATACTATCAGTGGAACAAGTTAGTTCTGCTGATTCCAGCTGATTCCATTGTGCCTAATATCCAGGCTCGCTGCTCTCATTACACATTTGATAAATGATTTGCCACATTCACCGTGCTATGCTCACCTGCCACCACCCCAATCACAGTGACTGAGGTCACTGGCTTTCTATTGGAGCCCAACACTGTTCCAGTTCAGGAAAACGCATTATGGGCAGAAAAACCCAGGGACTTACCTGACATACAACAGCCTCAGTGGACCTGTCACTCTCATTCTTTTCTTTCTCACCTCTTGACCTCTCAGTGAAGTGAGACATGTTATCACCCTGGACCTGCTACTCCAGATATTTCATGTTCTTCAGAGTTTCACCAAACTCTTAGTTTAACCGTGGAAACAGAGAAAGGAAAATGTTTTTTCTTAAAAGAAATGTCTGTAGAGAGCAGATTTTGACTATCAAAGAGCAGGTACAAACCACAGTGGTAAACTTTTCCAAATCACATCTTACCTGCATGTTGTATTTTTCTTCTAATTAAATAAACCTTGTAGTTTTTTTCTGGTTCTGGGCTATTTTCTCTATATTTGCTTGATAATTTCCCAGAGGTATCTCACTTGAGTGTCGACAGGGGAAACTTTAAAAAGCTATTATTGTTTTTTAACTTGGTCTAACTGTAGCCAGCGTGGCCCTTGTTTTTGTCGACATAATTACTCCTCCTTGGCTCTACCTGAACTGCAGTTCACCTTAATGCTAAATGGAGTAATTAGCCTGTGGAGACCACCTCCACCAGGCTACAAATAGATCCTAACCCACAGAGAATGTCTGGCATCACATACTGCTGTGAACCACAGGTAGACAAGCCTAATGAATGGAGCCTCTGTATGTGTGTGTCTGTGTGTGCACATTCATGTGTGTGAGGTAGAAAGAGGGAGGCTGGACCACAACAATGGGCCTAGCCCTATATTATGAATGTTCATGACTCACTGACTGACTGAGTGACAATGGTCAGTCATATGACTGATTTGGGTATTCTGGTGCAAACTGGTTTTTGTGGTGTTTATACTGTGGCTGCAGTGCTGGCAACTTAGCACATTATCTCTAAATTGACATACTTTTTTTCTACAGACCACTTTAATTACAGGTATCCTTACTACTAAAGGAGGCGGAGGAAAGCCTAACATAGAACACACCAGAGAGAGCAGGCAAGAGAAAGAGAGGGAGAAGTCATCAGTAACAAGGCTCCGTACTAATCACTATGATAAAATATACATATCAAACAGAGGGAGTTACACATAAAGACCTGCATCTGATAAAAGACGCTCTGGAGTTGAAGTAAATAAAGATAGTCTGTCTCTCAGGTCACAGTGGCTCATCTACGGGAGTGTGTGGGCATGTTGCTCTAAAGTGACGTGCAGTCAGGTACATTGTTGGGACATCTCAAGGCAGCGGAAAGTGATTGACCAGTCTGCTGCAACTGCTGTCACAGACTGTAGCTATAAGTTTACAGACTAGTTTATGGTAAATTAAGCTGCAGTCTTCATGAAAATGTACCTTTTATTTTGTTAACCTCAGTCCACTGCACTCATGTTAAACAAAACAATCATGAACAGTCACACCCTAACCCTTGTCCACAAAGTTCAGAACAGTATAGATGTATTCAGGAGAATAAGGAGCCCATATTTGAAAAATGAATAAATAACACAAATCACCCTCTAAAGAGTGGAGTCATCTTTTATTTTTGGTTATTATGGTTTTTATTTTTGGTTATTATGGCATCTTGTTGTTTATCAGGAGCAACGCAAACAATCTCTGTGCATGAGATGGAAACACATAACACAATGAGACCCTGAAATGATATTATTGCATCTTAGACCTCTAAGCAAGACTAGGAGAATATTTATGGATAAATGAAGAACAGAAAGTTTTAACTGCTAGGAAAAGTGTTTTCCAGCTGTGTTTTCTGCTGGAAGGAGGTTTAATAAATAGTACGTTAGGAGGGTGCCCAAACCTTTGCACATGCCACAATAGTGTTTAATAGTGTTAAGTTTTTAAATGAATGAAATAAAAAGTAACAGTGCATGAGCACATTTAAATGTCTGCTTGCTGCAGGGGTTGTTTTCATTTCTTTTCATTAAAAAAAAACAACAAAATATGTAATTTACCCAGAGGAGCCAAAAACATTTGCATATAACTCTGATTAAATACCTGTGTTAATACCGTCCCTGTATTATGTGTTTGTGTGTGACAGTTTGGTTCAGTAATGATCTTCAACCTCTGTCATCTCTCACGGTTCCTCTTCTCTCCGTACATGGCCACATTAATCTGCTGAGAGGCACTAGTAAAAGATAAGTTGAGCTGTTCTAATCACTCTGTAGGTGTACACAAGTATGTGTCGAGTATAATACACAAAGTAGAGTGTAATAAATATAAGCCCAGGTACATGTGGTAATGTGTTCAGGCTGAACACAGCTTCAGAATTCTTATCTTCTTCTTTAAACACTTATGTCACCAAATGACATTTTAACTATTCCTGTAAAAAAGTATCAACCCTTAAATCCAAGCCATGCCCAATGTAAACACAGTTTTGTGTACATGTATGAGCATGACCGCTTTTGAAAGGCAAGACTCAATAGTTTTTTCCCAGTAGTCAGATTCAGTTTAAGTCCTGCACTGATGGCAATAAGTTAGAGAAGTTTGAACCCACTGAAGTAGAAGGTTTTTACTTCTGCTTGAATATTTTTTGTTAAAAGATACCAGGAGATGGGAGTTATTTGTTGGAAAACACTAATGGCACAGTGCAAAGCCTCAAGTTCAAATCTAGTAAGAATACACAGAAAACGAATATTTTCATGTGTTTGTCTCAGGATATGTTGAGGAGTTTTGCAAAAAAAACAAAAAAAGGGAGAGGTCACATAGGCAACTTGAAGGCTCAAGCATGCAGTCATAGGGATGGGCGATTTTTATCCCACATTCAGATTCACTATCAGGATTGCTGACACAGACGAGCTGAGGCATTAATATTACAGTGCTTTTTCCCTGTGTGGATGTAAAAAAAAGGAGTAAAAACAAGTGATGTGGAGTAAAACATAATTTATCGGAAGTAAAACAGAGCACAGCTATACACAGGCTGATGCCTACATTTCTACATCAGTGCCATGAATTGTTATGTGAAAGAAAAATGAACATACTTGGCCTGAATAAAATATTATCAAATGAACTAGTTCGAACAACTATTTACAGCTACAAACAAAAACGCTTTGTGGCTGTGACACAGGGTGAACATGACTTTTGTAGTTTGAATTTCTCTGTTTCTGTCGCTGAACCGGCAGATTCAGGTTTGCACGTTTTAATTGGCTCTACAACCCGGCAGTCATGAGCAAACTCACAGAAAAAAAGTGAGTGGTGGGCTTCTTCTTACAAGACGGGGTCTGGTTAGCTACTGATGTCCAACAGATGATTGGTCAAACTGTGTGCTCTTGGTTGGTTGGAACAAAAACTTGCAGCCTCACGGCCCTCTGTGGAGTCGTCTGGACATGCTTGTTTTAAACATAATGTCTTTTGGTTTTTTGTGCCTAAACCTAATGAAGTTGTGAGTGTCATTTTAGTAACCATGGAGACAATGACCTCTGTGTTTATTACAGCAACCATGAAAACCAGGGTCCATTACCACTGCACTGTAGGTGGATTGTATGAGAGAATTTAGAAAAAAAATACACCTCTAGTCCTTTGCATCGGAGGCCCTGTTGTGGCCTTGTTTGCCTATTGTGGACTAAATGTGGTTATTATTAATATTGTTTACCTGTTTCTTCTTGCGTCACTGGGCCTACAGCATTTTCTTATTCTCTTATTGTATTGCTCCAATGTTTTTCTCCATGCCCTGTGTATCAGGAGAAAGATTTGTGTTGTCGCCGTGGTGTCTCACTGCTTTCACACTTGCAGATTAATATTAGATGTCAGTGTAAATATTAAAATTACCAGTAGTGGACCTCAAGTGTCAAACTGACACTGGGTTTCGAGGCTTTTAAATGATACTCTGCATAAATGAGATGTTACCAACATGTATAGTGGGTGGATGTTGTGTTAGGAAGGTTCAGTCTTAGTGAAATGAGCTGAAGTGTCTGAGCAGCAGCCATGATGAGAGCTGGTCTGGTTCTCTATGTGATGAGGAAAGGAGCTTCAGTACTTTATATCTTATCTTGTTCAGTGCAGGAAACACTGGTCCTTCCTTTATGAAAGCAAAGGAGAAAATACTGTCCCATCATTCACTGCTGCAGCAACATTTAATTGATGCAGGATTCGCCATGGCATGTAGAAAGAAGAGGGCTCGTGTTTGTACAATCCAAAACTAATCTGCACTCTAAATCCATAAATATAGACTTATTCTCTTTAAATCTAGTTGGTACTCGTAATGAAGGCATATATCATCATAACTAAATACTGTACATATTGCTTCAGTAACCCCTGTCCTTCAAGCTATAAAAATCTCAATACCAGGAAATATCTGAATAGAACTCGCCCTTGGTTCTTTATTTTTGGTGGATTATTATTTAAACTCTACTTGTGTGCTTTGCAGCCCTGGTGACATTACACCATAAATAAATCTTACCATAAATCTCCTCAACCTAACCACACCAATTTAACAGCCAAGGGAATAACAAAAGATGTGAATGCACTGCAGCACCTACCACAGTCACCTTCATTGCTGGAGAAGCCTCAACTTTTCTCTGAAAGCAGTAAACTTTACAAATGGGCTTTGACCCCAATGACTTTCTGCACCGGTAACCTGCTATTGGGCGTTTTGAAAATGAGCCTTCTAAATCTGTATCCAGCCAATCTGACTTTCTCCTCCTCATCCTCTCTGCTTGATCTTTTGTATAGCAGGTTGCCAGCCACCTTAGAGATTTAATTTCTAGAGTAGCTGCCCCAAGATCAGACTTGTGTGAGCATTAAGTCAGGGGTCAGAGGTTGGAAAGAGGGGGATTTGCTCAAACCTCCTCTCTGCTGCGTGTTTGTTGCCATGTTGTTTGTCTCCGACACTTGCTTCGAAGCTAAAAGTAGGGTTGCAAAATTTCTGAAAATTTCTGGAAAATTCCCAGTAAATTTCCAGAAACTTTGGAAATCTGCCGCTTTGCAACCCTAGCTAAATGTTCTGCCCTTGAAATTGGAGCTGTTTTCTTCTTTTGCTCAGTGAGATTGGAGGAGGTGTTTGTGGATACTCAGGTGTGCTCATATGCTTTGACTGTGTTTCTTGTCTTTCATCTGTTAGTTGTGGTTTATACCTCTGTCAGCAGTGCACACACACTTCCCATAAACACCAGAATAAATTAGTGTGTGTGTGTGTGTGTGTGTGTGTTGGAGCAGAGGCATGAGTATGTGAGACAACAGCCTGATGCGTTCATCAATCATGCTGTAACCAGTCTTTATTTATTTGCATTTAGCAGTGGAAGATGGGTTTAATATATTTGGTAGTTTCACCATGACTCCACCTACTTGCTCTCTTTTTCTCTCTGTCTTTCTATCTAATCCCCCACCTTTGTCCTTTTGTTCATCTGTCCTCAGTCATTCATCCCTTATTTATTTTCTTCTACATGTTTCACCTGTTTACGTACTGTGTTAACATGTGAAACAGATGACGTTTCCAGGAGAGCTGAACCAAATGCAAAACCTTTATTCTGTTATGTGGGTCTTCATTTTAATTGACAGATAATATAATTATAATAATACCAATATATGTTTTACAATTTAAGTCATAAATTATTTTTTGGCCTGCAGTGTTCCCTTACATTTGTAGAATATGATGGGTCCAACATCTTCATGCTGCCACTGTGGCACCAGTAGGCATTTATATAACATTCAAAAAAGTATGTGACACATTTTTCCATGTCAAAAAATCACAGCTCCAGAGATCTGGATGCAGCTCTTGGCCATATTGCGATTTCAGTAATTAATTGTACAGCTCAGACATTGATCACATGTTGCTACCATGTGGAAACTGAGTCTTAGATCAACAAACACAGTCATTAACACAATGTTCCAGGATGTTGGACATCATGTCCAAAACAACTCATTATCTTACAGTCCTTTTTTGCTTTCAGCTTTCATTTAGTAAATTAGGTTGGAAATAACATTTGTCAGCATTTTTTCATTGCTTGGTTTTTAGATGAATCTTAAGCTCGGTCATGTGAAGCATTAAAATAATTTAACTGGGTTTTCCCAACTGGCTCCAGTATTCTGCCTGTTAGTTTACATAATGAAAAACATTAAGGATGGATAGGAAAAAAGTCACCATTTACCAGATATTGAACAACAGGATCAAAACCAGGATAGCTATTTGATGATCTATACGCGCTCATTCATGATATTGTCGAATGTGTATGTGTGAGTTTGGTGATTAGACCAGAGCTGTGTTGAATATGTCTTTCTCTCTGGCTGCTGGTGACCTTTCTCTTTTCAGACTGATGCTAATGGCAATTTACAGTTGCCTTCACAACAGTCTGACAAAACAGAGTTTGATTACATGTTTGAATGGGAGAAGAATTACCCTCAGTTTATGCTGTCATAACATAGAGATAAACCCCTTTAATCCGAGCTTCCATTGCAACCAGTCCACTGATAATGCCTCCCACTAGAATGATATTTCTATCTCAAATCTCTTCTTTTGTTCCTCATCTTTTCTTTTAGTGTCAAAGGGATGAATAGTCAAGGTTAAGTATATAATTTACTCCTGCGCTTATTGATTCCATCTCAAATTTAACTCTCAGATTGGCACTGACTCCATTAGAAAGTAATAACCGGCCGGGTCAATAAGTGGGAGCTGTACCAGTAATGTGTAGATTGAATGTAGGTTTATTGGAAGGCACCATTAAGTGCTAGCAGGACTGTGGTATCAGGGGTGGGGGTGGGGGTTGAGGAGGGGTTGGACATCTATCATCCTGTCCCGTGTTCAGTCAACAGTGATGGGAACAGAATAGGGGACAAAGCACTTCTCCAGTAAATTCATCATCTCCTCATCTTTATCTCTCCTTTAACAGTGAGTCTCCAGGAGGAGACAGGCTGGGTTTGTGCACACGAATGCGCATGAATGTGTGAGCGTGTGCATGTGGAGGGTACCTATAGTGAAATATGGCCCTGGTGTCATTCTGACCCAATCAAGAAAGAGGTGCTATTCTCCTCCATGCTCCACGCTCCACCAACAGAAGGACTGTGATACGGCCGCTGATAGGTGTTTCAGCAGGAGCCATTTATATATGTATAGCTGAGAGGGAAAACGCAAGGAGCCAAATGAAGATAGAAAATAGAGGTGAAGTTAGTGATATTCAAATGAAGCCAAAGTGAGGCCTTCATAAAATACCTGGCTCCCTACTTCTCAGGTATTGACCATATTGAATGTAATGCACATAGCCTTTTCTTTAGTAAGTTTTGTTTTTGTTGTAGAAACTATTACTAATTACTGTAGCCTGTAGGCCAAGTGGTAATTTAAACACAAAGGGAGAGTGTGGATGTGCTTCATCGATTATGTTAATGCTTCTTGAAGAGCAGAATATCATGGTCATTAGCATCATCATTTTCCAAGATCATAAATTAATTGTTAAGTTTAAACAGATTTTTTTTTTCATTTCTTTTCAAACGAAATCATATGTATGAGCTGCTATCACCACAAACTGTTGCAGGTTTCCCATTTGTTATTTAGTTATTTAGTCTTATGTGACATTTCCTGACATGATCCAATTTGCAATCTGGCACTTTGTCCAGACATCCACCCAGATCTCCTTCCATAATGAACTGGGTGTGTTCAGTGGAGAGCAGTGATTAGTCAGCAGATCTAAAAGAGTCTGCAGCTGAAATAAGAGACGAGCAGTTCAGAGATGTAACCTGGTGTCCATCCAGGCAGGGATTTAAAAGCAAATAAAAGAATCTGAAAATCAATTCTGATCTTCACTGGTAACCAGCGAACAGAGGCCAGTACAGGGGAGATGAGATGGGCTCTCTCTTCCTGGTATAAATGCTGCAGTCTGAACCAGCTACAGGTGAGACGGGGCTGAATCACTGTTCCCCGCAATAGTGAAAGGAAATGAAAAGGATGGGAGAAACCTGCTGACAGCAGAGTTGTTTCAGAGTTTGTGATATTTAACTTATTTGACGGTGTCTAGACAAACACAGCCTGTACATATTTAACATGGGTTGGGGCGTGGATGCACTGTCCTGGGGGTTGTGGGGCCCACTCCACTCCACTCATCTCACCCCTCGCATGCAACAGTTGCTCCTGCAGCCAACCCAACTGAGGTGTGAAATCTACCTAATGCCAGCAGTGACTTAAACAGGTAATATCTGGTGAGATGTTTTATGACTTTATCCTGAACTTTTGGCAGTGTCCGCTAAGCTCTAGTCCTCTGCTGACACGTACCTGAGCTAGAGACCACCTGTGTACTGCATAGCCACCCTTGCATAGTCCTTCATGGCACAGTACCATAGATACTATCCATTCATCACCATATGTTGACAAGGCCTCTTACAAGAAAGAAATATAATTCTCATCTCCAATAGCAGCATCACTGAACTACAGTTAGCCCCCATCACTTATTAGTAAATCTAGATTTATTGCACAGTCTTATTGGGGTGTCGTTCATCTTCATAATTTCATTTGGTCCAGACCAACCCTTCTTTTGTCTTCCATTTAATTTAAATGGAGATGCGTGTTGACTAAACAACTTGGTGTAATTATGAGAATTAATGTAATAGTTGAAACTATGAGTAGACACGGTTGTCCTGTATTTGATAATCATACAGTTTACATGATGAAATATTTCAGTCTGCTCCTATTGCAGCTCCTGCATGCAGCTCTGCTCGTGTTATATAGTTGCTGTGAATGCAACAGTTTAACTTGCTGCTGTGTTGTTATGTCTGTTTCTTTATTCGTTTAGGTTAAGTAAACCTATATTGTGTGTGTGTGTTTGTGTATAGGTGTGTATTTCCTAGGGATCAGGGGGCCAAGGGTCACAAACATACCATGCTAATGAGATGTCACACCAAGATGGTTAGATAAGTTTACCTTGGGTAAATCACTCGAAAAACTGAGCACATTAGGAGTAAAGTAGCCCACACAGTAAGTGGTCAGGACAAATGGCCTCATTAAATCAGTCCATATGTTAAATCCTTTTATTTGGTGTCTGCTGCCAAAATCGGTTCTCAGGGGCAAGAGAAGTGACGGAGACTTTAACATGTAGAGAGGAGAGCCAGCTTGCCAGTGTAGAGTCAGTGTGACCTACAGTAGAGATCACATGTAACACTCTCAACTCTTTTTTTTTTTTTTTTTTTTAAATTACAGACACATTTTCAGACTTCACAGCTCTCGATGATGTTGATGCTCTTCGTTCTCCTTTGAGGGATTTTGCTGTCATTAAAGGATTTTCGCCCTCCAGGCTACACTTGCACATGTTATTTGGAGCATTATGTCATCACAAGGCTGTCTGTCTGTGTAGGCACACTCAGGTAAACACAATGAAAGTTCAAAAACATGACATAGAAATGTGTTTTCTAGCACTGTCTAACACTGTGAGATGATTTTGGAACCTTATAGGAATTAAAAATGACTGAACGAGCATCAAATTACTATTATTTAGGAACACTATGTATTCATATGTTATGGTAATGTCTGTTTCTTGACTGTCAAGTGCAGTGAAGAAAATGGATCACTTCCACATCAGTGATTAAATAAATATGCTCTTTTAGTTCCTGCTTCTGTACATTCAAAGAATGCACGTAACTCTCCTTGTTGATACTAGATATTCTGCAGCTCTCTAAGCTTCCTTTGTCTCATTCATGCTGTAAATAGAAAAGAGGAAGGGTTTTGGTTTTAATGGCTTAAGGCAACATAAAAATCAGCTGCAGCACTTCTTGCTTATCTAGCTGCAATCGCAAATTGGACGTTTGATGGTTTATTTTTTCTCCCAGAGGGAAACGAAGAACCAACCGAATCCAGACCTCTTTTCAAGTCATTTTCAGGTTTCTTTGGCTCAGATCAGAGTTTTATTGACTTAAAACTCATTGAATGTTTAAACTAGAAGGACTAAACAGACTTTGAGTGATGCAAGTTTGTCTTGGACTCAAATGATCTGGACTTTTAGATAAATGTTGAAATAAGCTTAATTGCTGACTTGTTCCCAGTCTTCTCACTCTTCTTCAATATTTTCACGCTGCTGGTGTTGTATCGTGAACTTAAAGCCTCCATCATGTCTGTCTTCATGTACAGATGTGGTATGTGTGTGTGTGAGAGAGTGAAAGGGGGAGAGATATTTGCCTCTAATCAGCCTCTTCACTAATCTAGCACTGACTGTGAAATGTGAGGTGTTTTATTCCATCAGACAGAACACACAAACACGCACGCACACACACACACACACACACACACACACACAGTCACACAGAGCAGAGGAGCGGCTCACTTGGTGGGCTGACTGATAGGTGGGATTTCATCACTGACAAAACAGTTCTATCATCAAACTGGAAACACCAAACTCCAGTTGCTCACATCATGACAGGCGCGGCAGCTTTGATCTCTGCTCCTTCTTTAAACGACAGTTTTATCCATTACCTGGATTCAGTAAAGCCACTCTTTGTCATTCTGTCGAGCTACCTGTCTAGACTTTACTGAGTAATGATGCCTCTGAGGCAGAATTGTTTCTGAAGAGCCACACACTCAAAATTTAGAGAAATCCAACCACATCCCTACACTTGCTCACTTAAGTGTGATAACTTCACTCTAAGTGACAGTCTGGTGGTGTGTGGCTTCTGACCTCTGTTTTGTTTGTGTTCATGAGAATAATTAAATATTTTATATACTAGATAACCAATTTGAGGATCTGACAGTGTGCCGCAGGCATCCTAAAATTGCCAAGGAAAGAAATTATTTTTTTTCTGTCAGATGTTAGTCTTCTCAGAATATATTTGGAAAGATCATGTACTCCACTTGTAGTTTTACAGCTCGCAGGAAAACTCAAATGGCACTGCAGCCCAGTTGGTAATCCATTTTTGCCAGATATATGCTCCCTGGAGGATGAACCCTCTCTAATTTGCAGTCTGCCTCCTGGAGGCTGAAATGTGAACTTCATCATCACTTCAACGATCATAATTTATCAGAGGTTGCCCAACACTAAAATGTAACTATGGGTCGTAATAAGCTGCTTTCACAAATGACATGTGGGCCTGTTTTTACAGGAGAACTAGTCTCATGTCGAAGGTTATAGTGCATATTGTAGCCTGTAGAGGCCACTAACATGGCTCTGGGCTTCTGCCTTCCTGTTCTCCAAATAGCTCTATAATGCTATCATGCAACTTCTCAGGAAGAGACACATTATTAGATATTGAGCCTATGAATCACATTCTATGGCAATTGCACACACAGACACACACACAGCCCCCTCCCCCCTTCCCCAAGCCCACCTTGCTTCCTCCACCCCTCATCTCCCTCCATAATTAGATTGGGCTGCTCCCAAGAGAAATACATTTGCCAGGTAACTTTTTTTCTTTTTCCTCTTTTTTTTTTTTATCTGTCGTTCCAAGGACTGGCTTCAGCGGCTCTAGTCATTTATTAGCTGGATTCACCTCACCACTCCCACACCTTATCACAAATTGCTGGGAGCAGGTTAACACTAAACGTCTAATTGACAGAATATTTATGCATTTCCAGAAGGCAGTCTGGCTCTGAGAGGCTGCTGACTTGTCCAAGAGCCGTGTCGTCACAAGATGCACTGCCTGCGACAGAGAGAAGGGGGGGGACAAAATTGTTGTTTCATGCTACACTGCCTTACTTCAGGTGCAAGGATGTTATTTTTTATTTATTTATTTATACTCATTTTTATTTCACAACATCTTTGGATGTTTTTTCTGAGAAAGATATTTCTGACAGATGCTGAATCTGGGTGCTCAGTTGGAGGCAACCCTTAGACTGAGGCAGGATGGTCCAGATAATCACCAGGGTTATTACTTGTATATTTATTATTATTAGCTTCAGCCAGGACAGCACCCAACGTTCATTACAGAGTCTGTTTAAACCTTGTATTAATATTAACTTCCTCCAAGATTTCAACTAAATAAGTGGTTTCTGTTTGTTTGGTGGTGGGGCAGCTTACACCCTGTAACTGGAGATTAATGATCCCTTAGTAATTACTGTGGGTAAGTGCATCTGCATGTATGCATTAGGGCATCTTTTCATGAGATCAACCAACATTAAGGCTCTGTTAAGTTTTTTTTTTTTTTTTTGAATAAGCAAGCACAATTATTTGCATGCCGGATTTTGCTGAGAAAGCACATGTTTTTTTTCAGCGCTAGTTAGTTACTAAGTAGTTATATTTCTGTACTTGGTATATAGTTATATATATTACAGTCACTCCAACATAATGGTTAGCAGCAGCTTCCGTGTGTGTGTGTGTGTGTGTGGGAGCGTGTGTATTCCTCTCACATTGCTGTGACATCATCGAATTGGATCAAGGGTGCTGAGGAGGAGGAGGCACTTGGTCATGGCCGGTTTATAGAGAAATGATGATCCCTTCATTTTGGGACAACAGTTGTGAAGGTCTTGAGAGAGCTCTTTGCTTTTAGCCATCATGAGATGCATTTTGTGTGACACCTTGGTAATGAAAAACCTTTTTTATAGGCCAAAAACAGTCAAATTTAGATCTTTAACCAAAACACACATATTTAGGCTTATTTACCAGATTCCAGATTTATTTGCTAAAATCATAACTTGTAATATTTTTCTAGAGATGCACCTGCAGGTTATTATTAGAAGTAGAATTTCATTTTATTTTATGTTGCTGGAATGTCAGCGCTAAATAAATATTTTCATAATTTTGTAATTGGTTTCTTTGAAGAATGAATATTAATTTATGCAGTTGCAATGCCTTGATTTTAGTGAGGTCAGTACACAGTCAGCCATAAATGCAATGGTACTAAAAATTAGCATAATAATTAATTTTCTGTGTTTTGGTTTTTGGCCAAGTGTTTCCTCATTTTCGCTTTTTGGTTTTGGCAATAACTTTTCATTTCGGTGCATCCCCATATTTTCCCCTTCAATTCACTGAGCCTCCCTGACACTGTTTGGAGCCCCCCAGTGAGGCCGGCCCTTGATGACTTGTACTTCACCCAGTGCACAGTTTGAGATTGTTATTCTTGAATACTTTTTGATCTCGTGTGGAATAAAAGATGATAAATATTAGGAGCTTTTAACAGGGCTCAGCCAAACAACATGAGTTTGTAATGATGGATTCCATCGTGAAGAGATCAGAGGAGTAGAAGCTGAGAAGGCAAGCCAGTAAGGTGTGAGGTTCGTGCCTGAGCTGTATGCTGCTGGCAGAGCACTCCCTGGCCTGATGTATGTGTAAAAGTTAATTTGTGTTTGTGAGTCTCAGAGATATTCACTTGGATACATGTTTCATTCACATGCTGGTGATAAAGCGTGTGTTTGCTCACCTCCAAAAGATAATTTGGTTCCACTCTGTCATGCGTCTCGCTTGCATTCACACCTCAAATTAATGTGTTTTTATTTTCCAATCACCAACTGCAATCTGATTACCCAGGTTGCATGTTATTGTCAGGTGTAAAGAGGGTCAGGCACATGCATTTGTGAACAGATGAACACAGGCAAACATATATACCCACAGCAACCAGGCAGTCAGCTTTGCACCGTCTTTGCCAGCATGGTGTTTGCTGTAAAAGCCTTGTCGCAAGCAGATGGAGTTCTAGCGAGGGAAAATCATCTTTGTCATTAGCCAGTTGCGTGTGACGAGGTCCATAGCCAGAACTGGATCTAGCTCTCTGGGGGTGGGGTTCTTTGAGGTGGGGATGGGGATGGGGTTGGGGAGGGAGCGGAAGACACCGCAGGAGGCGTTAATCGAATTTCTCACTGTCCAGCACTCAAGCAGATCCCCACTGCTGAGTGATTATGCCCCCACAAACTCTCCCGCCTGCCAAAAACTCTGTTTATCAGCTCACCAAGCCAATTTCAAGTGCACCTTTTAAAAGCTCCGGCAGCCACCACAACATACCATGCCGCATCTTATCCATTCAGGTGTCTTAATCTTGTCAGGAGGCATGCACCCTGGGTTTTTTTCTTTTGGCCTTCTTTGTCAGGGCGAGATGGGGACAAGGGAGTGAGAGGGGGGAGGCAGGCAGGCAGGCAAAGAACATGGGACAAATAAGAGCACTAAAAAAAGGAAAACAAAGTGGAGTCATGACGAAGACAGACTGAGCTTGAGTGTTGATGAAACATTACAACCGGCGATCTGCCAAAGCCAAAACTAGGGCAATAACTGGGAAAAAACAAGCAGTGTGCAAGGATTTGACTGATATATTGGTTTGCCAATGTCTCTGGGAGATAGTGGTCTTTTATTAAGGACTGGATATTGAGTAGTCAGTGTCACCCACCTGTGACAGGATTGATTGATGTTTTTCCCTGTGTGCTCCAACTGTTCCCACCACACTGGAGAACTGCCTGTGAAACCTAAAACCTGCTGCAGGAGATAATTCTGGTTTATTCCAACGCGGGGCTTTTCTTTGTAGTTGAGTCGTTTCTCTCGGTCACAATAACACTACACATCAAAGTAATGACTGTCTTCTCGGAACTTGGCAGCATCGACTGTGCAGAAACATGAGTCAGACAAATCAAACAACATTTGAAGTGCATTATCTCAGCCACTTCATTTGGAGGAAGAATTATTGTATTGTTCACGTTGTCTTGTCTTCCAAATAAGTTTTGAATATGCCTAAAAGCCTCACAGCTCAAGTTCACCAAACTCCTTTTTAGCAATCTCACCACCGATCTCTGCAATTAACTTTGAAAGCACAATGTTATTTTTAAGAATGGCTATGGGTTCCCAAATTATATGAACAATAGAGGAAAAATGGATATGAAGAACTTAGGGTAAAGTTTTACCAGTACAAGTGAGACAATGAAAGATTATACAGGAGGACCAGTTTGAGTAATGCACTATTACAATACTTTTGATGCTCAGAAGGCTTGTTACAAACCAGAACATATATATATATATATATATATATACACACATACATTTTATTGTAGTTGTATTATTGGTAGTAAACACATTTGTCCCTCTTACTGTTCTGGGGTGACTAAACAACTGATGCTACCTTTTTTTTTCCTATTCTTCTTTGTTTTGGAGCCAACATTTTCAACCCAATTAAAGAAGCTATGTTTCACTAACAACTAACATTTTGCAGGTCTGCAGGTAGCCTTTGTGCTAATTAGAGGCTGGGCACATCTTGGAAAGATCCCTTTGTTCTGGACACACGCAGGGGTAACACCAGCGTTATTTTCAGATTTTTATTCTGAGTAACACAACAAACAAGCTTTTGGGATTTCTCATTCTTCACTGACAAATTTTCACAACCTCAGTTTCAGTTTCTCCCAGTGACGAATAAGGTGTGATGAACTCATTTTCAGTATGTTTAAATATGGTTAGGGGCACTAAATGACAAGAAATTATAGGAGATTTAGTCCTATCATTTGTTTTATGCATTTTAACCATAATTGTTCAGTTAATTAAATTAAATTAATCTTGAAAGTTTTAAGATATGTTGTAAAAACCCTCTGTTTTATTCAACGTGGTTTTCAAAAGTGGCTAACTGAGACTAACTGAGAAATCTGGGTCAGGCCTTATGCACTGCCCACCACCTGCTTGCTCCAGGTTTAAAGAGCAGGGCACTAACACTCAGCCACATGTTGGCGTCTCAGTCAGTGTATTGAATCATTACTGACCTGCAAGGTTGACTCTTTGTTGAGAAGAGCAGTGTGCCCAAAGACTTCTGTTCGCAGCTCTACACACAGCATTGCCTTTTTTTCAACCAGTTAATAACTCGATCAGTTCAAAAAAAATATGACAAAGGCAGCTCTATTCTCCATCACATTTTATTATAATGTCCATCTATACTGTAACCTGGCACCCGGCTTCATCCATCCTGACAATCCATTTTGTTCATCTGGAAGTAAGCGGCTTAATTTCGTATTCACTCCAACCCTTCAATTGAACGGGCGATAATTGCTGGGCGGAAGGTGTCGTGGCTTGATGCAATATGTGTTAATCCGTTCACCATCCCAGATGATGCAAAGAGAAAGTAATGTGTGTGGGGTTTGATCTAGATCTCTTTGTTCAATACTTCAATGCCCAAAACACACACGCAGACACATAAGGGTAAGATGTTGGCTGAATTTTTCTTTCCTTTTCTTAATGCTCAGCTGGTGATTCCCTTGCTCTTCTACTGGTCCGCTCTCAGCGTTTGATTTCATTCATCTTCAGCTCATTAATCAGTAGGGAGAAACTGCATCCATACCACTGCATTTTCTTTACAGAATGAAAACAGTCTCCATAGGATTACAACAAAAAAACGTCTGTATGGCTGTTCACATACACTGGGCCAGTGCAAGCTAGTGTGAACAGGAAACGGGTAAATGTAACTCTGATCTTCTTCCTCTTATTTGTAATGTTTTCTGCAACTTATCAACTGCGAATTCAGTTGCAGCAAAACATTGCTAGCAAAAACAACAAGGACAGTAGTACATGTATTTGTATTCACCACTGATATACAAAGGCGACCTGACCCAATCAAAGAGACTGTGGGTATCTTCGTCATCTTCGTGGTTATCTTAGATGTGTTTACAAGGCTTTTCATTGTTGTCAATATCTTTCTAACCTGTCTTTGTGGTGTTTATGTTTTGAGCTCTGTCACTATGTGATGGACAATGGACAAAAAAGTTTTTGAATCTTGAATCATTAGATGCCAGATGCAAACAAACATGTCAGTGGCGTGGAACTTCTTCAAAATGAATGAGACAAATAAAACACAAGCTATAAACAAGTTATTTAAATAGACATATTGCTCCCTCACGTGATCGGATCGTGATCAGTTATCGGTTTATTTAAACTCACTGATCGGTGATTTGTCCCAAAATTCTGATCACGTGAAGACTACATAACAGACGAGTTATTTGTGTTTTAAAGCTGAACCGTTAGTACAGAAGTCTAGACATAGCCAGAGTAGGTCAAACACAGATAAAAGAGAGACACAAACACACTGATGGATGGACAAAATCAGTTAATGCCAATTTAACTGTTGTTTTTTTACCAACCTAAAAAGCTGGAAATTGAACCATTCCTTCTTGATGGCAGATTGATCTTTTTCCTCTGAAGTTGGGTCTTATTCCTTATCATCTTCATTGTTAGTCATCAGAAAAAAAACATTCATTGGTTCCTTCCTTTTAAAAGCAACTTCATTCGTTCCTTGAGTAAATAATTTCAGATTCCCAAACATTCCTGTCCCATGGTTGCTGTGTATCTGAGTCTTTTGCTCTTTTTTCCCCTTCGTTTATACTCTCTTATATCACAACTCTGAGTAACAGAATTATGAACCAATTAGACTACATTTAGAGGATGTATGGCTGCTCCAACAGCTGTCTCAAGACTGTTGTGCACTGCTTTTGAATTAATTTTTCAGTTTCAATTCCATCACTTATTTCTGCGTGGTCGGAGAAAATCAAAACCATGGCAGCCCTAACTGTGATACTTCTTCTCTATATAGGCAGCTTCAGTGCTACGACTGAGCCAAAACAAACCAAAAGAGCATCGTAGATCAAGTGGGTTTCAAGCAGAGACATTACAAACACAAGTATAGGCCGCTCCAAGCAGATTGCCCTTTCAAAGGCATACTGATTAGATTTGAAAACCCAACAGTTAGACTTTTAACTCCCAATTAAGCTACATTTATACTGAGCACGGGGCTTAACTGAGTTGTTTGACTTAACAGTGTCTACTGAATGACTGCACAATAATGTTTGCCTAATTAAAGCAGCCACTTAACCACAGGAGCTCAAAAAAAGAAAAAAACGAACAAACAAAAAAGAAAAAAGCAAACAAAAACAAAATACAGCACATGCTGTGCAATGCTCGGCTTTGTACAACTTCTGCCATATTGTCATTCAAAGCCCAGTGTATATTAGCTCAAGCATCTTATTTAGCTACTTATTTTTTTATATATGTATGTTGCTCTATGAAGAGATTTTTCTTGAGTAGAGACATCTGTCCAAGGCTGCAGAGCACAGGACAAACCAGACAATGGACACATGGTGCCAGGGCTGTTTCTGACTATTTCTGTGCCCGGGGCCAGACACCCACTGCCCCACCACCCAACCCCAGGACAGAAACATCATGCGCATTTGGCATTACGCTTCAGTTTAAATGCCAACTACCCAGGGCTGCAGCTACCACTGAGGACACTGAGGTCACGTCTGCTGCATTTTATCTGGAAATTTGGGGGTTTTACCAACCTGAGGGGGGTCTGACCTTCTGTCAGGAAACTAAACCTACAGAAAAACAAAAACATGAAGAAACCAAATCAGTCTGACAGGACTTTTAAACTTGAGTTTGAGTTAAAGAGTGTAAAAGTAAGGGCGCAAAGTTGCTCTTTGACTGTCCTGACCATCACTTTTCAAATGAGACCTACACAAAATAAGACATCATTTTGAGTAATGACTGTCGATGTATGTATTCCTGAGTGCAGGAATCCTGCATGGGAAACCGGGGCGAAGTAGCCCTATGGGCCAGATGAATGTGAGGTTCCAGCCCTGACAACATGTCAGTGCACCGAATGCATTGACATTTTGCATGCGGCTGTTGCCGGACAATGTAAAGCCTGCAGGACGAGCATGTATCTGTGATATTAAAATGTCACATGAAAAAATGGTGAGTTATTAAGAGAAAGCGGCCATTTCAGTGACAGCACAACAGAGAAGCAGATGCCTTTTGTCTCCTCCCCGATTCTGCAAAATGACATCTGTTATGGATTGTTTCATATGCGGTGACCTTCAAGCCTACTTAGAAAAGAGAGGGAAAGAGATGAAGAAGAGTACGTCTCATTTCTCTTTCCTCGCTCCTCATCCTTGGTAAATGCACAAGATGGGCTGGGAGATTTTTCCCTCTCCCTTTTTCATTGGGAGGTGATGCCAACAAATCACCCCTGCCATCCTACACCAATCAACCAGAACATTACTAAAGATCACCCACAGTTTCCTGCTCTGAATACTTATGAGCAGTACTGGTGTCTTGTGGGTAAAGTTCAGCAGGCCTGCGCTGTACTCCATCAGGCTGTCATTTTAAGTCGCTGCTGAAGCTAGAAGCCTTTTCAGTGGCACTCAGTAGAACATCATGTACAAAGAGCAGAGATGGGTGGAGAACATTTCACCGAGTGCTCACTACATCATTCACTGCCTGTGTCATTTCAACAAGAGTGCAGTGTGGGCAGGTCCAAGCCTGGGCTTTTACTTTTGCATTTACTGCAACTCATCATCTTGTGCAGGTCTGTAGACATTTGTATCATACATTAACTGAGCGGTAGATGCTTGAACACAGCAACGTCGCATGGAGTCTTTCAGAGAGACAATTTCGAAAAAATGGTCTCTCCGAGGCCCACCTCCCATGAAATGATTAGGTTGAAGTATTCAGAATGGGTAATGGTGAGAGCCATAAATCAATCTGAAGTGATAAAATGAGTGTGATGTTGTTGTGCTGCTGGATTCTCTTAAGGCTCCAACAGATTTTGCTGCTTTCATGGTAATGTCAGTTTTTTCCATAAGTTAACACTGAATTTTCTTTTGAACAAATTCTCTCCACTGGAATTGAATTTGATGGAGAACTTGGTGTTTCTGTTTACATGCTGGACCCCATTTTCATTGATCTTAATTTAAATAAGCGTTATAAATAAGTTGCTATCAAAGAATGAGCTAACAATGACTAAGCCTACCATTTGCTGATAAACTCCTGCAGATATTTGTATTTGAAAAGTGCTGTCCAAAACAAATTACCATGCACAGTCATCAGTTCCAACAAAGAGTAAAACTGAGATCTTCATGATTTTTGTTTTAGTTCTGACTAAAGTTGTGTCCCAATTCAGGAGCAACATCCTTTAGAAGATACGTTTGAAGACAGATTGCATCACAGCAGCGCGACTAGCCTTTCAGCATTTCAAGAGCTCCTGTCAACAAATGACAAAAACAGATAATGTTTGAAACAGAGTTCTTGTAGGAAAAAAAAGATAAAAAAAAGTTGTGAGTGTTGCTAGTCTACAGGAGTAGTGCTTCGTAAACCAACGGTAAGGGTGGTAACAGTTGGTGGCCTTCTCCTTTCGGTCTGCCATCACAGTCTGTGACAGCTATGAGAGATATGTCCTCGCAATTGGATCTGTGAGAGTTCGCAAATGAAAACAGTACTAATGTCAACAAATGTTGGCTAGCATAGTTGTAGCTCCTGCTTGTGGTCCCACTCTGTCAGGAGGTATGGTGTGCCTTTACCATGTGATCTGTGGACGATAGAAGCTGTTAAACTCAACTTGTACAGACTCGTTGCAGTTGTAGTGCATCATACTGATGAAATCAGGAAACAGAATGAAAAAGAATGTATGCAGAATGATAATGTATAAAACTCAAATGAGATCCTGTATTCTCATCCATTTCTTTGTGTACAATACATTATACCTACCAATCAGGAAGAAACCTGTAACATCATATGAATGTGCAGCCATCGTTTGTGATAACAAAACATCTTCATCGTTGTATAGGAGAAACTGTAGCTTTAAGGTTAAGGTTTACAGACACTGCTGTACAAATATACTGAAAACAAGCATGTATGCAGCATTTGAATCCACCTATTGAACCTGATCTGGGACTGATGTGACTTTCAACATATGTCCTGGAAAAAAAGCCTGTGTGAATGGGCGTAGGCGATGGTGGAGTTGTAGATGGGGCAGCAGCTTCCGCTGTTGTGTACCAGTCGAGGTGTCAGCTTCACGGCATTGTGTTTGGCCCCCTGGCAGCCTGACCTTGTCTCACTGAACAGTGGCTATTAATTAGCCAAGCGTGTGTGTTTGTGTGTGTGCAGCTTGGGGGAAGGAGCAGGATGAGGAAGGGCAGGCAGGGAATGAGGTGCTTTGGAGGCGAGACGTCTGCGAGGACATTTTCGACAACATTAAAGAGCTCTTTAGGCTATATGTTGTGGCCGCGCTTCCTTTGTCTCCCCTATCCTCATCACACAGCGTTGCCTCCCAGTGTTTCTGCTTCACAGATGATGATGTGCCTTGTTGAGCTTCATAGATCGTGGTGTGTGTGTGTGTGTGCGTGCACTGCTGTCTTTCTCTGCCCTTGGCCGTGGCTCCAGAAAACATGAAGTCGTGCTGGGCAGACTTCATGAGCGAGTGATTTCTCTTTGCTTTGCTCTGATCGACGTCCAGCCAGCCACAAAAAGCTGCCATCCCTTTCCGCTACCCCCAAACCCCCTCCCACTCCTCCTCCTGTCCCTCCACCCTCTCCTCAGTAGAGCCTCCTTTTTCACTGCCTTCCTGGCTGCTGATCCTCAAAACTCTTTCTCTCTACTTTCACCTTCCATTCTCCTGCTTTATAATCCTGATCCCCTCTCCATAATCTCAGCCTTTGTCTCTTTTCTTAACCCAGATCCTGCTCTGTCAGCAGCCTTATTAGTCCTACTGTGCCTCAGTCCATCAGAGACTATAGTCCAGAGCACGGTTTTTAATAAATAATTCATCGAACTCATTTCAATAAAATTTGGATATTAATGATATACAAAAGACGATTACTGTGTGACCTCTGCCCTTTCCTCTTTTACCAACTATAAGAGTAAGATAGCAATAAAAAAAAAAAAATCTTATATTTTCATGTCTGTAGAGGATGGAATGGGTAACACGAACATTTCCCAGAAGAAGGTTACCTGGACTTTTTATGGTATAGTACATTTTGTGTGTGTATGTAACTGACAGTTACATACACATGTTGTCAGTATGTGATACAACAGTTGGTCCTACATTGTGTTTTGGTTGCATCTCTGCATTTTGAATGTGAGAAGAGCTGCTGTGCTGAGCTTGATGAAATACCTTGATGACCTTGATGAAAGAGTTCTGAAAAATCGAAGTGAATATGGAGTGGTATGAGTGTGTGCGTGCGCATGCGTGTGTTACTAGTTATAAAGTAGTATAAGAGCATGAATTAAGTCATTGAAGAACACAGTGTCTGAATCACTAATTTGTTTACATGTAGTTTTTATTATGGTCGCTGTTTGTTTGGTTTTGATTTTCCTGGAGACCTGCTGCTCTCTGCACTCCCAGATCACGCAGGCTGATAATTCGGCGTTAGCATCCTCCAGTTTCCAGTGGTATCATTTTGTGATCACGTTGTGTTATTGTTTTGCAAAAATCTGTAGTTCAACTCATAACATCCAAACAGGTTATAGTCAGAAGCAGTGCAGTCTCTAGGGAGCCGCAACTGGAGCTTCAGACCCCGCCCCCCTTATGTTAACTTTCACCCCATCATCCCCACTTCTTCCCATGAACCCCCCCCCCAAAACACTCTCTCAGTTTCCAGTGCCAGGGTGTCTGGTCAGCTACCAGCAGGCAGCAGGATGACCATTACCCTCAGCCTGCCTCCCTGCCAGCTTGCTGTAGCACAACAGCTGCTGTGATAATGCAGCACAACGCATTCACACTGGAGGTGGAGTTAAGGCTAGCATTGCGTCGTGTGTATGCATGTGTGTGTGCCTGCGTGTGTGTGTTTTCTTTCTGCGGACGTCCTTCAGCGCTAAGAGCATTGGAGGACGATATAAAGAATGCTAATGAAGCGAATCGCCAGAGTAGGAACTGACTGGGCCAGCTCTGGCATACATACACTGTATCTGTTTGTGTATATTCATGTGAGAGTATGTGCTTTTCCTGTGCTCGCGCTCTCTCTCTCTGTCTCTCTCTCGCTCTCGCTTTCTCTCTCTCTCTCTGTCTCTCTCTCTCTGAAGTCAAGTGAGAAGTGGGCGAGCCAAGGTTAAGTACAGGAGCACAGTGATGGGCTATGCATTTTAATTAAGGCTTGAGCAAACACTCTGCAATTCCCCTAAATGGCCCCCTGTAATGGATGACAGGAACCAGCGTTGTCTATTTTTCTTCTCAAGAGGAACTTTTGTGCAAGTGGCAGTGTGTGTGGACACAAAAGGCCTGACCAGCCAGAGTCCCTGCTCCTGGAAGCTTTATTGACTGGCACTGCATGCCAACAGAGAGTTAGAAAATGAGTTGCCTTGGTACACATCCCCAGTGCATCTGCTATGCACTTTTTTGTGTATGTTTGCTGTCCAACTTTCAAGTTTGTTGTTGTAGCCAGCACCTGCTCCACCATCACAAACTTTCTGTCCAAACGTGTATAAACTTTTTCAAAATTCTTGTGGACAAACCTGTATCACATCTGTCAGCCTGGAAATGGGGAAGTTTTCAAAAGAAACAGCTCGGAATAAAATATTTTGTGTTAACTTAGATGGTCATTTCCTTTTTAGTCAGCTAGTTTCTGGAAATTTACCAGAAATTTAATAGACATTTTGGAAATTTTCTAGAAATTTTCTGAACTTTTCCGGAAACTTTGGAAATTTTTCGAAATTTTCCAGAAATTTTGCAACCCTGCTTTTCCTTAATGTTGTACGATCCATTAGCCTCTACCTCCGCCTCATAGACCTTCTCTCTCTCTCTCTCTCTCTCTCTCTCTCTCTCTCTCTCTCTCTCTCTCTCTCTCTCTCTCTCTCTCTCTTAAGGTTAGTGACAATCTGAAGAGAAAGGTCTGATGGTGCTGTTTACTCTTGCTGCTCATAATACATACAGTCTTAATGAAATGTAAACATTGCAATAAATCTATTTTTTACTACATTATGGGAATTTGAGGGAACCATATAATTAATACATTTTAAAATTAATTTTGACACTCAAGTTACAGCTGGAATCTTACAGTCATACAGTAAGCAGTCTGTTACCTGTCCAGGAGAAGCACAAGCTCTTGCCATCTCTGAAATGCTTCACTGACATTGACATGTCCATCTGAAAGGCATACAAATACATATGCATTGCAGATCAGCCAATGGGAAAACTGGGTCTCTGGCCAGAGTCTACCATGTCAGGTTAGGTTTCTGTGTTATGGTTAATGTTTTCAAGAAAGGCTGCTTTACATAAGAGAACATGTTTTGACAAGCTGGCAAACAGGAAATTTAATGCAGGTAATCCAAACAAGGGAACGTGAATAGAGACAAAAACAGAAAGTCCAAACAATAGGCAAAACTCAGAAGCAACAAGAGGAGCACACAAAAACACCAGAGGAACTGAAGCAGATGAACTGACAAACACTGACGGGAACACGGAGGCTTAAATACACAGGGGAGACAGGGGAAACTGGGAACAAGTGGAACACGTCAGGGGGTGGCAGACATTCACAAAGGCAAAAAAAAAAAAAAAAAAAAAAAAACTTGACAAAAGCAGGAAATAAAAACAACCAACAGACACACAAGGCAAATGACATCAAAATAAAAGGGGCAATCATAAATCCAAAGAGAGTCACTAAAAGCAAGATTTTGCTCCTTGATACCAAACAATCACAGCCTACCCCAAATTTAATTGGTGGTGTATACTCATTAGTATCTAAAGTAAAAGTAATCACTGGATTATTTTTCCATTACATTTATATGTAAACAGTATTTTAATGTTGTAACTGTTGAGATGCAGCTATATTCCTGCTGTCCTGGCTGAATTAATTTATACTGATGCATGATATTTCATAAGCTGTTCAAATGCTGGGTATGTAAAAATTAAGTCTGCCAGGAACTGTATGTAGTGTAGTAAAAAGTACAGCATGTCTCTATGAGATCTCCTGGAGCAGGATCAAGAAGCGTTTTCCATGTAAAAAGATCATTGATTTCTTTTCTTCTATGAGTGGATTGCTTGAGGGAAGAAACTGTCACCTCTTTCTTTCTCTCAGCCTTTATAAGGGCATTTTCCTTTAAAGTGGCTACAATGAAATGAAAACACTCCACAGAGCTATAAACCGCTGGGCAGCAGCTGAATCTGACCAGTCTCTCCTTGACTTCACAGGGGAATTGTAGTGGCAGCAATAACCCCCACAGCCTGCGCTCTGCACTGGGACCCTGCTCGTCTCAACAAGCCTCTGTGGTGGAGTTAGAGGGAGAGCATTTTAATATGACTGATGAAGGAAAATGAAATGCGGGCACCATGTGTGTGTGAATGCTGGAGCTGGATATGGAACCTCAATATATTTTTAGGATTGAAACTCATTTCAAAGACACTCAGCTCTCTGTGTACACATAGTGATGGTTTGAAACACCAATTGCTGCAAACCTTTATCAGTGTGTTAGCAAAAGGACACTTCATACATTTCCATATATATGGCTTGAACGTTCTGTATCTTCCTCTTTCTCCCAGCTGTCTGCCGATGCAGATCAGCTGTGACAGAAGGGGATGGAGGGGGTTTAGTTTGAGAGGCTGGCGGGGCACGAGCAGCAGAGGAAAGAGACAAATGAGTGGAAAATTAAAGGGCTAATTAATGTAGAACCCCCCCCCCCCCCCCCCAAAAAAAAAAAGAAAAAGAAAAGAAAACATACAATTTTATCTGTTACTGTGTGTTTGATGACAATATTCTGTTAAAGTCAAAACATATTCTTGTTCTATTAGCATTGTCATTCAGATGTCACATATCAGGCCATCAAACACATTTAGATCAATTTAGTTTTTTTATTCTTAAATCAGTGCTAAGTGTACAATTAACGTCTGGTAATCACAGCAAGGTCACAGCTGCCCTCTGTCACGTGACCACAAATTGATCCAACCTTGGGTTAAACTTCAGATAACAAAAACAAGCTCACTCCAAGGTCCGCCCAGCCGTTCTGGAGCATTGAACCATAACATACTGTCTGAAGTACAAGGTAAACCCCAAGAACCCTCCTCCTAGTTTCATTCCTATTAATCAGAGACATAAATGGCCCATAATGGTCCAAATATGGACCATTTGTGTGAAATTGTGGAATAATTATCACATGAAAACTTGAGTGTTTTTTGGGGTCACCCTGACCTTGACAGTCGACCTTCAAAATGTAATCAGTTCATCCTTGAGTCCAAGTGGATGATTTGAAGGTTTCCCCTGAAGGTGTTGTAGAAATATGGCATTCATAACCCAAAAACATAAGACCTCTTGCTATGGATGTAGCCACCCTAGAGGAATACAAAAATGCAACGTGAGGAACAATGGAAGGAGGCAGGAGACAGATGGTCAGGGATACGGAGACTGACATAGTTGGAGCTATGTAGTCGGAGTAAGAGAGTCTGTGTTATGTGTGTCTGTGGTGGAGTTGCAACACTGAGCCATTGCCTGACTTTCATTGTGTTCATCCATTCATGTTGCTGTGTTGCTTTGCTGGTTGTCAGCTTGAAATATGTTGTTAAGCAAATGCATCAGAGATATCAGCGTGGTTGTGAGCTAGGCCTCCAGGATATCGGCAAAATGTCCAATGTGACAATATGATTTGCAATAAATAAGCAAATACTTGGGTGTGTATATCAAGCAGTTCTTTTGTCTTTCTGGAAATGACTCAAAACGCTGTAGTACATGTGCCGGGCCTGTAGTGGCTCTGTAACACTGCCACACAAATACACCACCGATCGATGTCGCATGGATGCGTTTCAGGTGCGTTATCTGAGCGACCTGACGGAGGTCCACCATTGTGGTTGTTGTTATGTTATGTTACATCTAGCAAGGTAGCTCAGTTTACAGTTGGCGCCTATAATTAAAACATACTCATTGCATTTCAGGCAACCTTTTGCGATGTGTTTATCATGCATGTTGATATTGATGAGAATAAGATTAATCGCTCAGCCCTACTGTGAGCTGTGTTTATTGTTACAGCAGAGAAATGAATCCTGTTAGACTTTACCACCACCACCTATGTGTGAGTGAAAAGGAAGGCAGCATTCTGCTTGTAATATTTGGCAGATGTTGTAAAAACTTATTTCGGGGCAGTAGTTTGCTCTTTCCTCCTCAGATGCAGTGTAGCAGTGCTGGACAGGATGACAAATTGACAGTAGTTTTAAGTTTGCAAACAACAGGTCTTGGTTGGTATTTTGACCAGTGGTGAGGGGACTTAAGTATTTTTGTACAAAGCTTTGTCAAAGAGAATCGTCTGCTTCGGGTCGGTCAGTGTGTTAATAAAGATGTTTCATGACTCCTGGTCTTTATCTACGCAGTTTCTTTACTCTGTCAAATATTTGTGGAGTAAAGATAAAAGCTTGTCCTTAACCTTAGACAACACAGGCCTTTTCGCTGCAATGTTCAAACCCCACTGTCGTAACAATGCAAGAGTTATTTTGTCCTGATATTGGAAGCTCTGCCGTCCTCTGCGTCATCTTTTCATGTTCTTCTTTTTTTTTTTTTTTTTAGGTTTGTGAGACGGAGACAGTGTGAATAGCCTGGAAATCAAACTTCCAACACTCTGCTCAGTGCTCTTACTCTGTGTTTTACCAGAGCATGTTCAGTCTCTGGAGGAGAATATCAGCTAAATGCCTATAATGTTAATATTTACACACATACAGCAGTGTGCAGAACACTGATGTGGTAGAAGAAAATTCCCTTCATCAACATCACAGCTTCCCCTCCTCCCCCTCCTCTCCCCTTAGCCCGACAGTGGGCCTCTGTTCATCTCTCTCATCTCTCATCCTCTGCTTCTGACTGGTTGCCATGCGGTGTGCTGTCCATCAGTGACCCAGTAACTGTTGCTAGGAGAGGATAAGTGTAATTTTATCGCTCAGGTTTAATTCCTCTTCCATTTATGTGCTCTCCTCTCTCACATATTCCTCCTCTTCTAGCTCCTCCTTTACCCCCTCTCTGGCTCTCCTTAAGCCCATCTCTCTGCTTTTAGCCCCTATCTTATCCTCCGCCATGCCCTCCTCCTCTTCTCATCTGTCATTCCTCCTCTTCATCTCCTTCAGTGTCCTTCACCTCTGGTTTCAATCCACCGCCATCTCTCTCCACTGTCACTGACTTAAACATTGTTGTTCTCTAGGTATGAAAGCAGCCCTCCCTGAAATGGATTCAGTTTGGATCTGTCTGTTTGCAGTAATAGGGCATCAGCTCAGGCTAAATAAAGCCTGCTAAATGGCCGGACACGTCTGAGCAGCCACGACCAAGATTTGATTGAGATGGAAAGGTGGAGGTGGGGTTTGGGGTTCCCTGGGGTTCAGTGAGGAATAAAAACAGAGGAGGGAGACAGGGAGGAGAGAAGGATGCTGTACACTGCAGTGAAGTAAAATGAATCTATCCCAAATGATATTTGCCCTTTATCATATTGTTATTCTCATACCAATCTGAAGCTTACAATGTGCACACTCAGTAAGCACTTTATTAGGAACACCCAAACTACATTCAAGCAGCCAATCCAAGAGGGATTCAGGTCTGGAGACTGGGGTTGTTAAAGCTACAGTTGGTAAGTTGACGAAAGTGAAAGTAAAGTCCATGACTTGGTCGGAGGTTTCAAGACAATACACCGACGTTACACCCACCCACACACACACACACACACAGACGAAGTAGCCATAGCACACTCACAGAAGGCGTGCTGTATCCATAGCAAAAAGAGACTCCAGAGCGAAAGGTCTTCTTCTTACTTGTTTTCACTGTGTAAACAATCGATGTCCACGATGGCATCAGCAGTTTTACATTTTTCAGCTGCTCTGCCATTGCGACAGTGTGTGTGCAAGCTGAGATTTGCTTCTACTCTACCTCTACCTAACTAGTGGAACAGCATCGGGAGTGTCACAAATACAATTACAGGCTGTAGGTGGAGCCAGAGTTGGAATTGGTCCAAATTACCCATTTCATATACTACTATCTACAGTTCCAGCAAATCATATATTGTTACCAACTGAAACTTTAATGAAGTTCGCTGACCTCACTCGCATGTTGATGAAACCAGTTTGGGATATAGAGCGTCATCCTGCCACGCACAGGTCACTCTTGAACTTTTCTGCTCAGCATGGTTGTAAAGAGTGGTTATCTGAGTGACTGCAGCCTTTCTCACAGAGCGGCCAAAGACCATGGGTTGTGTGTTGAGATAGTCAGTGTAGTCAGCACCATCTCTTCGGGCCTTTGGGGTTAGCTGGAGGGCTGGTGTGTAGACGCATATGTGTAGATGCAGAATCTCCATAGGTGTGTGTTGTCACTGGCTAAGAGAATCTAAGCTAGTTGAGGAGCAGGAAACACAAAGTAAACACAACCCCTAACAGTCTGTGCAGACGGCCAGAGAACTGCATAACTCTGACTCAAGTCATGAATTCGATTATTTCAGACTAAATTTGATGATCTCCTGAAGGTCAAATAATAAACTTTGTTATGAAAGTTTTGCTTCGCATTAAGCTGGATGAAGGCAACATTAAAGCAGCCAGTCAGAACATCATGACATAAAACATTCAGAGAAGTAGAGGTATGTTTATATAGTTTCATGTATGCATTAACAGTTTGATTTCACCACTGCAGACGAAAGCAGAGGAAATGATTGCTCTTCTTTTGATTTATCAACATTTTACCAACTGAGCACTGCAACAAGCAAATGGCTTCAATTTTCAATTTTAGGTCATATTTAGAGATCAAACTAAATTTGGATTATTTGATTTCTATGTGTAGCTCTCATTTTTGTTTAAAGACCTTGACCATGATTCTTACCGTAATAAGCAGATGATCTCGGCAGTGGAAGGGATATGAATTAAAGAAACAACGATAACCAGCCTGACCCGTACTCAACCTGAGTTATGAGTGTCATCTGTGTGCGTCTCACACAAATGACTCGACTCATCCACCCTGACCTCCTCCTTATGTAGACCCACTACTGACACTGGTGCTCATCTAACAGTGGGTTGTAATTGCCTGCATTTAAGCTAATTTGTTTGTTAATTACATGAGGACAGTATCTCCCTCCATGCCTCAGGTGAAATATTAAAATCTCTCTCCTCTGAAACAGCACGCTGAGACTTAAATATGCCTTCCAGACTTTATTTCTTCTGTAAGTATTTCATCTGTGATAGAAACATTTAATTGATTGTTTCACAAAGAGATTGTATATTGAGGACAATAAGACACTGAATGACTTTCTGAGGTGGTGGTGGTGCTGCTGCTGCAGAGAAATCTTGGAAAGCCTTTGCTATCATGACATGAGTGAAGGACAGTGCGCTCAGAGGCTTCAGAGAGAAGAGGTCAGGTGATGGTGTGGGTGGAGGGGGTGGGTTAGTAAAGGCAAGAGCAAAAGACAAATTGATGAAAAGCCACCGAGTGAAAGACGAGAAGGAAAAAGGGGGAAGGGAAAGAAGAACATGTGTTTGGTGAGGATGAAGGGGTTAGGGCGGGGTCTGTGCATAATTACATTTTCTGTTCTGAGCAGTATTGGGAATCAATAATGTAATTCATAGAAAAGCCATAGAACTGTCTCCCATTGGCATTCGCAGACATGAACCATGCCTACATCCCAAGGAATTAAAACAAGAAGAGGGGGGGTGGCAGCCGTGTGTGTCATTGAAACTAAGACGTACCCTTTGTTCATCCTGAGCCATTAAATCTTTCCCACAATGCCTTTCAAATAGCTGGAGACTTGTAGCTTCCGTTAGGATGTGATTGATATCTGCTTTCAGGTTTGGCTGGTGTTCCCAGGCTGCACACACACACACACACACACACACACACACACACACACTTACTTACTTTTATGTTCACATAATCACAGCGGGCCATGGTTCCAACTTCCTGATGGTGCCACAGTGGATTTATGTTGGTCTCAGGTGACAGTCACCATGGAAACATCACTTGTGGCTATGAAAATGTCAGATTCAAACATACAAGTCCACTCTTTGGCGGAGTCCAACAAAACCGGCCTTTGAATGAATGAATGGATGAATGAATGAATGGATGAATGATGGTGGCACCCCTGACAGTCGCTCACTTTTATGAATAAATGGATGAACTTGAGGCTGATCAAAGTTTTATCTGTTCATTGTAGTTGTGTAGTTGCTACTGTGACCAGCTGTTGAAATGTTTTCAGGGGGAAAAAAAACCTCTGACCTTTAATTGTCAACGCATCACATTTTAAAGATGGACAGATATGTAATGGATTTACAGGTGTGGAACAAGACACCTGTCTGTGATATGTGTCTAAAACCACATTTTAATGTTCACTTAAAGTCGATGTATTCATTTCCAGCTCCGTGTTTTTATTGTAAATCTCCACTAGAGCGGGACTCACAGTTAAAATGAAATCCTTATTTACCTCTAACTGCCTGTTTTACCCCTCAGTTGAGCCTGGCTGAAACAAGCAGCATTAGCCCAGGCTTCTATAAAAGCCCACTCTCTCACCAGAGTCGGTGTTAGTGATCCTGCTCCATATTACTGTTGTCAAGGCTCTGAAGGCAAACTGTAAACCTGAACAACTAGTAATGAAAGATAACAGGACATCTGAAATCCACATACCCAGCATATGAGACAGTGAACAATCACAGCAACAAAGGTAACAGTGAACTGTTACTGTGGCCAAACTACATACAGTATGGAGGACATTAGTTACCCCTAATAGCACTGTAGCACTGGAGACTGATAGTCACATCAAGAAATCCACTGGCTGTAGAAAAAAACATTGAGAGCAGACTGATTCCTCAGCTTTAGTTTCACAAGAACTTTACTTTCACATGTATGACCTCAGTCACTGAAACACTGGCCACATTTAATATAGACAAAAGGTAGGAGACAGAAAATACGGAAATGCACCCCTTTAAACCAGTGACTGAATGAACAGGTGAGTGAGTTCAGGCACATTTTACATTTAAATGAACTTTGTACATGAAAAAACAGGTGGAAGTTTGGTCTTTGACCTGTTTCCCAGTTAATTTGTGTAAATGGAGCCTCCTCCGTTTTCAGACGAGGCTCACCAGAGCGCTGAAACAACTCTCTCTCCAACACGACACGTAGCAGCTTAAAGTTTGACCTTTTTGTTCAGTTCTGGCACCACAGCAGAAACAAAGTCCAACGAGTCCAGAAGTGGTGATGTTAAAGTGTGTGTGTTGGTGTCAGCGTGTTCACCACCCACACTCACTATGTTGCTCCTGTTAATGCAGAGATGTAACAGAGAAGCAGCAGTTTGGCTCTGGGCTCCAGCAGCTGCCTGGTGCTCAGGAGGCAGGTTAGGAGCTTCCTCTCACATTCACACCAGCAGACACACGGCTGTCATATCTTATATGTGGAGTGAGGGGACTGAGTGTCAATGAAATGACTCTAAATATGAATGGTCTGTGGCTCTCAGTTTTGCAGGTTTGTGACCTTGATGAACTCCTGTTGAAAACACAGTTAAACTCTTGGTTGAAATATCACAGTAAAGACACTTGAGACAAATTTTAACAAAGTAAAAAGCCTGAAGTTTTGTCCTTGGTCCCCACCAAGAGCAGAGCTGCTCAATAAGGTCAGTAAATCAAATAACAGAGTTTTGACTGTCACCAGAGTCTGTGTGGAGGAATTTGAACTGGTAAAACTGAGGCTGAGCTCAGAAAACCGTTGATGCACGAGTGGCAAAAAGTCAACAAGAGCACAGCTAATATGACAAAACCAGGCAGCAGCACACAGGCACCAGGGCCAGTTTCATAGAGAGATTTCAGACTCATCCCTAGTGTCATTCCAGCCTTAATTTTTGTCTACGTAGTTGCAGTAGTAGTTGTCCACAATAACAAAGAAAGAATAACTCTAAGTCTAAGGCCTAAGACCAGTGTTACCATGGTAATGATCAGTGACAGTGGCACTGTCCACTAGGGTTGGCAGGAAAAACAGGAAAACATGGTTCATAAATTGTGGTTAACTAAAATTGTTGTTAGGGATGGGGGAAAAGATCGATTCATGTAAGAATCCTGATTCTTATCCTCTACGATTCTGGATCCATTCATAAAGTTCAAAAATCATTTTTTGTTAACGTTTCCTCCGTCTCTCATGTGCCCTCAAAGCTTCCGTACACAGCGTCGCAGCAAGCTGTGTTAACCTAGTTAAGTTGCTGCAAACAACTCTCGCTTTTCCCGTGGCTATGCTTCATTTTTACCTTAATTAAACAGCTTCGGAGTAAATGTGATGGTTCAATATATGACTTGCAACGTGTTACGAGGGAGAATGGAGGCTCTCTGCCTTAAACATGCCTCCAACATCAGTGCAGTAGTTGGCTGCTGACCCAGTGTCCCAGCTCTGGTCTCTGCACACTGCAACACAAACGCGATCTGTAACTGTGATTTGACAGTTAAGACAAATCACAGTCACAAGTTTGTCTTTGTGAAACCAGCCTCTGATTCCTTGATCAAGTTGATCTGAAAGGATGGAAGGTTAGCATTCGTTTTTCACTTTTCCACATTTCCACACCTTGATGTTCTAGACTTGGCCTCAAGACCCTGTCAACTCCTAAAGACCTTCATGGACAGGTTGTAAACAAATATCCAGTCTAGTAAAACTTGATTGATTAAACAAAGACTGATTTTGTGTTGTAAACCTCCTTTACAGACACTCTCCCTGCACTCAGGGATATCAGCAACACTTCATGTGTGCTCATTGGCTAAAGTAATTTTGATCATTAGAATAAACTGTTGGATTATTTACAGTACATCTGATCATTTAATGATACACAACTTGCCTCTGTTGTTGAAAGAGAAGATAGTTGTACATAATCTTAGGTGCAACTGAGCTAAAATTGGTTGAGGCTTGCATGTACCTGTTACCATTAGAGAAATGTGTTTAGATGTGAAGTCCTGCACATGCACAGTAACATTATCATGCAAGTCAACAAATTAGTCTTTGTTTCTGCCTCCTTTCTGCACCGATTAGTGTAGCAAATGCTCTGTTTTGTAGTTAAAAAGAGTTGCTAACTGAGGAGGCTGCAGGGTGATCAGGAGTGTTCTCTCACGTGTGGAGTGCTCTCTCTCGACTGCCAGCCTCCTCCCTGTGTGTGTGCTCATCACAAGAACACACCATTGTGAGTATACAAAGAAATAATACTAATAAAAAAAAAAACAATAATAAAAGAGAAACATAAATATTGCTCTTGGACTTTTCATGTACTCTGGCTAAGGCTAGTCAGACATGCTTTGAATGGAAAGTTAAAGGTGGCCTTGAGCAGGTCTAAAGGAAACTTAAGTAATTTTTTTTTTCTTTTAGCATGTTTTTTTTTTTCTTTTTGCCCCGTGAAAGATCTTTAAAAGGCCAAAATCACAGGGCACAGTGGAGCCAGTGGGAGAGAGGCTGTCAGAAATACTGTCCTCCACTTTTAAAGAGGCCAAGCATTCCATCTCTGCCTTTTCTGTGGTGAGGATCAAGAGGGTCTCTGAGCCCGTGAGGAGGCGATTTAAAGTTTCACACATTTGAGCGTTCCACTCCAAATGAAATGCATGAGAAATGCTGCTCTTCTGTTACGAGCCTTACTGTGAGAGGGGGCTGTATGTTTTTGAATGGTGTGAACCTCATGGCTTTTACTATTTGTCCAAAGATCATTCTCTTTGATACAAATGAAACTGTTTTCTGTAGGCTAATGAAAGCCAAGCACTTGAAGCTTTCTCATAAGAAGCCTTTTATTATTATGTATTAAAAGAACTTGATGTGGTTACATCCAGTTCCAGCTTTTATTGCATGAACTTGTTTGACAAATCAGTTTTATCTCTCGGCTGACCACATCTCCTCAGGGCAGGCGTGACCGCAAATGGAACTGCTTGAACAATTGCAGGAGATTTGAGGAGCAACAAATCTAGACATTGAAAATGCCCGAAAGCAAAGATGCATCAAAACACAATGATATGTAGAGACTGACAGTAGAATGGCCAGAATGGACAGACTGCATGCTGCAGCTATGAGATTATGTCAATAAAGAAAACATTGGACAAACTCTATTTAATGATTTCTTTCTTTCTTTCTTTTTTGCCTGAGGACATTGTCTAACCCTTTAGGGCTACAGGGCACACAGTTTATGTTCAGGCCTCTTTGACACCAATGTCCACTGTCTGCCCTCTGGGAATTGTGCATGTACCATTCGACCAGTTTCCCAGTTCTTAGAGCTATTCCACCTATGTTTCACCCTTGTGGAGTCCCAGACAAAAAGCAAAGTGGACTGAAGTAACACAGATCTTGAGACAGAAGCCCTCTATAAGGATTCTGGATAGATGGGGGATACAGAATCCTTCCAAGTTAGAAATAAATCAGATCACAAAATACAACGGACAGACAGTGAACCTGAGACATCTGAAGCCTCCAGAGGTTTGGTGTCACGGTGCCCTCCTATATTGATTGTCACACAAAAGATAACTCACATATGAAAATACCATATATCCAGTTTTCATACAGACAGTGTGCCTACATTTTGCTACTGTAAATTAGGTTCTGCACAGCTCTACACACCTTCAATATTGTACAAGACTAACCTTATTAAACAATTCTTTAGAATCACTGAAAACACTCTTTGATTCACTTGAAACCTTGAGAGTCAAATTAATTTCTGTTTTTCACCCTTTCAATGTTTTTCTTTCACTTGCCTCTCAGGGTTATTTTCATTAATACCTAAAAAAAACAAAAAAAAAAAAAAATCTCAGGGCTTCAGTTGCCTCTCTGTTTGGGAGACAGTGAAGTCCATGACGCAGCAAGTCTTTTGCCTTTGTTTTTGACCTTTTTTCCTGCTATGCATGTTATTATGACGCAGCTGGCTTGGTAAAGCAGCTGAGGACACAGTTGGCTGTCATCCTGCCCAGTAAATATTCAGCCAGGGCTCAAAGTGCTGCTGCAAGTCTGCTGCTCTTCATGCTGACCCTCCTGTCCCCATGTTCTTCTCCCTTGCAGCACTGACAGGAAGCCAGGCTGAGTCCCGAGCCCCTGTCCACGCTCTACTTAAAGCCACAGCCAGTGATGGTGGTATTCGACTCCGCAGAGCTGCCGCCGAGGAGACCTATTGGGCCTACTCAGGTATGTGTGTGTGTGTACTGTGTACTTTTGGTCTGAGACTCTCCAATGAGGAAACTGTGTTGTGTGCAGAACAGTTAGAAATCTTGAAATTTTTCAATATTGGCAAAAGGTTGGAAAAGGATAAGCAAAACAGACTTATCCCACGGAGTTACTGTTCCATTTTCAGATTTGTCTATTGCCAGGTACCCTGTGCGACACTGAAACAGCTAGCAGCTGAAAGGGCTATGATTAGATGCTTAATGGGTAGCATGTTGTAACTATTCTCAATGGCTCTGAACACTCCACGGGTTTGTGAGCAACTGAGTGTGCACCCTACCAAACAGATACTGTATTAGGCAGCAGATGCATGCAACACAGCGTCACCTATTTTAGGAATGTGTTGAAGCAGCCGAGGATTTCTGTGTCTTTCTTCATTTATTCAAAAAGAGGCATGTTTCAGGTGTGTCGCTATAAAATCTCATCACAAGAAAAGAAAAGAAAGAGGAAAACTCTGTGAAAACATACAAAAATCTGAAAACTGCATAAACAGAGCACATTTCAGTGACAGGACTGTCATCACTTCTGTAAACACAGAAGCAATACCAGTAATTACATACATTGAATATGATAATCCAACTCACCATAGACCCACACACTCTCATATGTCTCTAAAATGAGACTTAATCATTGAGGCTAGAGAGTTAGTCACACAGGAATTCAAATGCAATGGAGTTCATAATTCAAGAGATAAATATACTTGATGTTTTACCAGTCACAGACCAAGAGGAAGTTGTTTACCAGCATTAAGCACTGCAATGACATGAACAGATGGCAATAAGGAAATAACGATGATATGCTGTGTGTGTGCACCAGCCAAGACCAACATGATCCTCACATGTAGTTATTGAATGTCCTGGATTTGTGACCTTCTCTTGTCCAAACGTAAGGGAAGATGAGGTGTTTTCAGCTTAAAGATAAGAGACATGAGCTTTAACTGCAAAATCAGCTTCCCCCATGTTTGTCTATTACAGGATACACATTTACAAAGAATTGATTTCATCAGTGCAAGAGACAAATTTCATCATCACCACTCTGGAGCTCTAAGTTTCTCTTTCTGTCAGAAGTATTTGCATCTCTTGCAGATTTTGTTTGATCTCTTAAGCTAAAACCATTGTGATGCACTCCCTGCATCACATTACAAATCTCCCAACTATGGTTGCTCAACTCTGAAATTTAAGAAAACATGCAAACAGACAAAAAAAACAAGCAAAATAGGGATGATAACAACAATTGAAGAACTTCCATGAGGAAAAAAAAAAAAAAAGAAAAATGGTGACTGCACCTGGTACACAGTTGTTTGATGCCATCTCACTCTCATGCACACAACTCTATTTGCTCTTGCCCAGAAAAAAAGATACACATACATATTTATTCATTATATGCTTGCAAAATAGTCTTTGTAAAAGAGGACATTAGTTCATGTATGCACCTATGGTTGTATGTAAATGTAATTAACTGTATGAGGAAACATAGCCATATATATATAGCCATATATGAGAGAATAATATTATAATTGAAACAGAATGATGACGTATGTAAGAGACATAAACTGTACCTTTGAATGCAAATAATTGTGCATGGAGCTACACAGTAGTAACTGTGTGATACGTGTGAGAATAGCAGTCTGTTGTGACAGAGTCCAATTGAAAAGAATGGGACTGTAATTGAACAGGAGATAGAGGTGGGATTTCATGGACATGGCCGGGTGTCTCAGATGTGACACATGTGAAGATGGTCGACTGGGAGTGACTCAAGCTCCTGGCCACTTGAACAACATCATTAACTCCCCATCTGCAGTATCAACAATGTCAGAAATGTTGAATCAGTACTAACAGCTATGAACAACTGTATCTCATGACATCACCGTTGTTGATGCGGAAATATTAAATACTCCTAAATGATTATTTCTTATATTGTACATCTTACATTGTACAGTGTCTGAAATTCTTAGAGCTCTTCAAGGCCCACCTCCCTGCACTGGCTGATGCAGACCAATCAGAGCACAGAGGGCCTGCCGCAACAATACCTGCCCACGTCTTCATTACCTCTTCTGTGCAGTGGTCAACAAATGTTCAACCCTGTTCAGACCTGGTATTAACCTGTGTCTTCAGCGATCTCATCACAGCGCTCAGCTCTAAGTCTGTCTGTTTACACCTGGTGACACATGCGTCTCCATGCAGTATGATTCATCACCTGTGACTGGATCTCACCTCCTGCTTTATAATGCAAAGAAAGTTGTATGTGCTTTTAACTGATCTGATAGGTTGGTGGAGTGTCAGTGGGTTTATGCATGTGAGTGAGAGAGAAAGAAAAAGAGAGAAGTCGAAGGTCAGAAAGACGGAAAGCGGGGCACGGATTGAGTTAATGCGCTCCTGCAGCTTTTATGTTTTTTTCTTTGTGTTGTGGGGGCGTGCCAAGCTCTCAGGGGGTGGCGGGGTCACGGTCCGGGTTGCAGGTAGGTGGCATTTAGGAATATATTTGTGTAAATATTTCCAGGAAGCAAGATGAGACCCCCAATAGAGTGTTTCATGAGAGCATGAGGAAAGTGGTGTTTGTGCTAATAAATGACTCACTTTGACATCTACTCTCATTCTTGTATCTCTGTCGATCCATATACATGCACCAGCTTCAAATAATCAGGCTGTAAGAGAGGGAGAACCCAAAAGCATGTCTGCTTTAACAACACTGTGCTGTTTAAAGTTTATATATTAACTTTGTGAAATTAGCTCAAGTTGTGTATTATTACTTTTTTTAACCTTATTAGCACATTCTAACAACACATGCTAAAAAGTTAGTTATCTTAAAGTTATTCTGTGTTCTAGGGAGTTCTTGGTTAGTTATTAGAGATTTTAGTAATTGGAGGGGCTTCAGCAGTACAGTGCAGGGGCTCCTTGTGTGATTTAGAGCATGCTGTGTGTGGGTGTGTGTTTTTAGAGTGAAAGCAATTATGTGCCACTGTCAGTGCAATATGTTTGCCTTCCTCTTTCTCTCTCTGCATCTGTTTTTCTTCCTCTCTCAGCCACTCTCCTCCTCATCTCTCCTTGGTGCTCCTCTGGCCCGGAGGCATCTCCAGGCCTTTTTTTTTTTTATTTTACCAGTGCTTCAGAAGAGGAAAAAAAAGGCACTTCCGCTGTCCCTTTGGAGCCTTTAGTTTTTCAGAGCGGCAGCATTAATCTTTCACCATGCAAGCGACGCGAGCCTCAGGCCACAAATGATCTTTTAGTTTATTTATTTCAATATTTCCGCTCGCTTGTCTAACCCTAATTGGTTGCCCGTTGTGCCTGCAAGAGCACGGGAGCATGTGGGTAAAAACAGAGCCAGTGACAGTTTCACTTAGTGTTGCCGCTGCTGATGATAAGATCTACCGATGCTCCCCTGCTGTCCCCATGCTTGTGTTTGGTCGCAGCTCTTACATAAGATGCTGATGCAACGGTGGGCAGGATCCAGGCAAGAGCGGAAAACAATCGAGACGCAGCGGGCTGAAAGACGGGTGGATATTTTATTTTTATGTCAAAGCAGGAACCATAGAGACTTAAAGAAAAGTGCTGTTCCTTCAGCCTGTGTTTTACTCACCAATCTTGTATAAGTTTATCAGGGAACTTTTCCCACCTGAATGATTATTGTACTGCAAAATGTTTTACCTCAGCTCAAACTTCATTCAACTTGTGGCAAACATTTGTTGTTGCGCTCCTATTGACCCCTTATTGTTTACACCCAGAAAATGACCTCTGCAGGTGAAATGACCAGCTGCAGCTGACTGCAGTGATGGCTGATCTGGCCAGATGATCAGATTGCAGTCTCTTTGGGTGGAATTTCATTCCATGCTCTTCTTTCTGCCTCATGCTCTGATTTTATTCTGAAAATCCTGGCTGGAAGTTGTGATTCATGTCCTTTCACTGCTTTGACGCTTCTTTCAGATTTTTGTCCACTTGCTGGTCCCTCACACAGAATCCAAGCTGTGTCATGACCAATCTCACTTTTTACTCTGGTTATGTAGAGTATCAATTTGAGCATTGCTATATTCATTTGTGTGGTGGTCTATGGATGAGTTTTGTTTTGAATGTTCAGTCTCTGCCCGACTCGTCCTTCTTCAGATTGTCTTGTCCATGGGGAGGGACCTCCATGGTGTTGGGCTGCAGCATTGACAGAGGTTGTTGTTGTCCGATAGAACTGGTTCTTGTGGAGATAACATTAAACTCGTTGAGGCTGTAGAGCAGCCCCAGCAGAGAAGAGCAAGAAGTACTAGACAAATGTTTCATGTTTGGATGTTCTCTCTGTACCGTAGCGGCTTCCTCCCACAATCCACCGATATGGACACTTGTTCCAACTCTAAATTGCCCATAGGTGAGAATGTGAGTAGTTGAGCATTGATGGCCCACATTAAACATTTCATGGTTTAAATGGTACAGCCAATGCATTAAGACTCAAAAGGAGACCATCTGTTATGCCCACCCACCTCTTCACATGCATCCTTGTCTTGTGTTTGCTGTGTCAGCTAATGCTAATGGTTTCTAGAGACCTTTAACAGACAGAGCAAAGAAAATTCCAGTGTATTTTAGTTGTTACTAAATGGACTGAGCTGTTGGAGCCCACAAGTACAGCAGGCTCCCCATTCTCACACGTGTGCACATACACATGCACATACTCCCTCTTGTTCTCTCTTCTTCAATTCTTTACTCCAAAGTTTCCTAAACTTCCGTCTGTCCTAATTAGTTTGCTCTAATCGTGTCCTCCAGAGGTCTGACAAACTCCAATCAGGACCTCAGCGGGCTATGGCTGTTCTGCCCTCTGCCTGATCAGAATGGCAGATTAACACAGTGCTGCCAAATCAAGTGTTATCTGAGCAGAGACAAAGAGACAGAGAAAGACTCACAGAGACTCCCTCGCACTGCAATGTATTGTACTTCATGTGTGCCTTCCTCCAAGAAGGGAAATCATTATATGAAAACGTATAAAATAGAAACTGTGAATGTTTTGTAAAATAGTAGTGGATGACACAGAATGGTAATCCATGATGATTAATACAGTAATTTTATTCAAGGTCACCTCTATTGAAGGCTACAGCAAAAATCAGTGACAAGACCATTAGATTATGCTTTGGGGTAAAACTAGTGAAATATTCAGCAGGTAAAATCCAAACTGTATTGTAGATCAATTAATCAACTATGGCCTGATGCTTTAACTCTTTGTAATGAGGCCTCATTGATCTCTTAATATTTGGAGCAAGAAATAATGTAGTTTTCCTTAAAATCTATAACAAAGGCCTTTATTCCTCTTCTTTTTTTCCTTCAGTGTCAGTTGTTCAGGATGTTTTTACCTGCAGCTTATTTATCCACAGCGTTGTCCTGCACTCTACAACAAACAAACCACACATTTTAACCAGTAGAAACGATGAGTGAAGCAGATTCACATTTACAGTCAGTGATTCACAGACACATTAAGGTGGCCAGAGATGTTGGTATAGAGGGTTTGAGAAAAAAAAACAAAATAAGGCTAAAAAAATTTCAGGAAACCACAACACTGAAAAGAGATCCAAAGGGCTTGGGTAATTAATAAGGGACCAAATGAAGAAGTGTCACCGTGATTTACATCATCATTAGAATTAAACAAAAAAAAAAGTGCTTGTTGATATTTTGAGATTTTCAAGGCGGCCAGGAGTTAGAAAAGCTTGGTTACTACTGCTCTGTAGGGCGACATTTGATCATGTGATGAGTAAATCAGTCAGTATCCAAAACTGATTATACTACTTACTTATTCATATTCTAGTATATGCAGTTTTCTCATATAGTAATTATAACACTAATGAAGATTTATTGGTGCACTATCTATACTGTCATTCACTAATTATTGATATGAAGTGATGGTGCCATCAAGTGTCTTTGTAATCAGATGAATCAAAATGATTATTATGTGAATATAACTTTAATTATATTAACTGCGAGTCATGAAGCTGAGCCTCAAAGTTTTACAGCAGACATTAACCTCATTGAAGCTCTATTGGCCAAAGCCTTGCTATATAAACCATATAATATACTATACCACCGTTACCATGATATATGTTTCCCCATTCCATATAATTACAAGTGCATTGCCATATAGTTTTAGGAGGCCATCTTTTGCAATGGGCGGACTGTGTCATTTGGTGTCACTGAGGTCAAACCCATCCTCCTGCCTGTTTTATAGAGCCTGTTCTGAAAAACCTTCATTTTTTCTATCCATGATACAATCCACATGTCGGGAATAACCCCCCCTCCGCGCGCGCACCCCCCGGTATTCTACACACACATACACCCTCACAGTTGATTGGAAATTAATTTTCAGCACAATGTCAAGGCTCGCTATTGACGCAGGAGACGAAACTAATTTGCACGCTCCTTGTCGGGCTGTTTTACCATTCAACACCAGCCGCCATCAGAAGGCTCTAAGGACTCTGCTGCGGCCTTGAAGTGGGTGAATGAAGATGGAAGCTGATGATATGTTGTACAGTCATTTTGCTCAGGAGGGAAAGGAATTTTATTAGCCTGACAGTAAGTGGTTTTGTCTTTCTTTCTTTTTTTCCCCACATCTGAAAATTTAAATCCCTATGCAACAGAGCCTTGTAACCGAGCCTTAAAGTCATAAATTGTAAAAGCAAAGTTTATTTGTGAGAATTTTACATGATAGAAATATTTTTACAGACATATTTGAACTATCACAAACCAAAGGTAGATTAAACTGCAGATTAATAAAATTGAAACTATTGTAATGTTTTTTTAAATATTCAGGCAAATGGACTAATTAAGTGTTTTCACTGTATTTGGAGCCAGTAAGAATAATATCGGCCTTCTATTTTTATTACCTTTCCAAGAGAAAATGTAATGTACTAACAGTCTGACTGTTACAAAGAGGCAGTCATTTATAGAGAAATTCATGTTAGCTTTGTTAGCCTACATTAGCTTAGCATAGAGAAGTGAGAAACTGCTCGGGTGAAATGGTGCACCCTCCAACATGTCTGATTTACATGTCAGATCCACACAGCTGACACACTCTCTGATCTGTTCATACACAGGCTACCTTTGGGCTGGAGTACCCTCACAGACATGGGCAGATGGTGGAGTTCACATCACATCCACCCCACCCCCACCCCTGTGCCTCTGCAGATGCTGAAAGTATAATTTTAGCTTTAGCTACCAAGCTAGTCACAAAAACCATCTCCATTTTCCCTCCCATCTCACACGTAGCTGCCTGCTCTGGACCACTTGAGCATCATTTTTCAAGCATATTTTCTTTAAATGAAGTGCCACATTATTAAGGCCAGCTTTGTCTCCAGGAGGTGGTTGGGGTGGATGATGTGCATACCATTGTTTGTATACATTTATGTATATTTGTGTCAGTTTTGTTAGTCACCTTGACGAGTAAGTGAGCATCGAGCTGTTCAGTCTTGTCAGTCTCATGCTTGTGTGACTACTGTTGTGCAGGTAGAGCAGAAATGTTCCCTCATCAAGATAGTTTTTCACTCCCCGATAATATTCTCCTTGCTCCTCGTGTCTTTTGTATGCATGTGTACCAAATGCCATACTCCTCAGGGGGAGAGAAGTTCTTTTCTCAAAGAACGCGCTCATTGTCACTAATTTATTGTGATTTTTTTTTAATGCTTTGTGTCCAGACTCAGCTGAAGGAGGAAAAGATATTTCCGTCCTTACAGCTGGATGACTCAGCTCATTCTGCTGAAGTGCCACTAAATCCCTGTCAGCTCAGGGGCTCTGTTCTGCACATGACCTCTGACCTCTGTCGCCAATATGGAGGGCAGCCAGCAGAAACCACCAACCATCGCATGGGGTGGTCTTTATTCACCATCTCAGGAAATTGAGAAATACGGTGTCCTCAAAATCTCCTTCATATTCACTGAGCTGTGCCTCTGGCCTCTGTCACCATCTTTGTACATATACACATATCTTCAGTTAGAGCCAATGCTAAGAAGTAAAACAGGTAAACGTGTCAGGTTTTTAGTGTCTTTATGTGGACAAAATGATGAAGGCATTTTGATTTACTGTCAAGTAGATAAAGTTGTTTGAACTGTAATTTATTTTGAGAGACCACAGTCCTATTCACAGAGAAGAAACCACTGCAATAAAAAAGTTATCATTGTTTTTTATATGAATGTGTATTATTTTTTATACTGTATATTATTCATGTTAGTACTAATATCAAATATTAATTAAAAATATAATATTAAGTCTTTATTGATCTGGACAGAAGAGGATCTCTTGAACTGACTCCTGTGGTAGACTGGAATAAAAAAGTTTCTTTGCACATTTCACTAAACTACTTTAACCCATTCAGACCAATGTGGCAGTATAAGTCAGGTTTATCTGGCCTTGTCCCTCCTCCTTCAGTGTGGGGCAGACTCCAGCTAGCTTTGATCACCATTAAACAGATGCCTCATGGGCTTCGCAAATACACACTGATTTAACCACCATACACAATCTGTCCTACTTAACACATGATCAAAGAGTTGCTAAAGATGAGTCAAGGTCTGACCATGCATTCGATGTCAATTCATTAGAAACCAGTTAATGTGACAGCAGGTTAGATAAACCTATAAAATATGGTTGGGTCTGGATTTAACCCTGTTATTCCAGTCGTTCAGTGTTGGATCTCACTCATGCTTCTGTGGCTGCAAACAGGTTGTAAAACCTGGTGGAAACCACCACCGCACCATTTCAGCAAGGTTATGATGAAAAAGACATTCAGAGGACACAAAGGACACAGAGAGCTCCTCTCTCTTGTCACTCATGCGGCCATTGTCATCACATAAATACCCGAAGATGTGCATGTGTGCACACACTGCTGTGTTTGTGTGTGTGTGTGTCGTGATTAAATGAAGGGCAGTAACCAATTGAGCTGTCTGTGCGAGGTGTGAGAGGTGATGCATTAGAGGAGTACTCTCCATGATTGCGTCAGTGTGCTGTGTGTTTAATGCGGGATCAAACCGACTCACTCTCTGGGAAAAATGCATCGATTTGATGCCATCATAATATTTCCACACCTCTCAAGTAGTCCTTGAGTAGCCTTGGCATCTATTGAGGACTCTGGAGGATAATATCCATCAAGTGTATATATCAGGTGAGGCTACTCTGCAGTCAAAGCGAACCTAAAAATAGGTTTGTTTTTCAACTGCATTTCAGAAACACTGTGACAACCTCCATTTGAACAAGACATTGTCAACAGGAGATTTTAAGGGCCTGCAAAGAATCACAGTGCTCTGACACACAAATACCTCTTGTCTTTCTCCTGTAGAGGCGGTTCAGCTTTACCATTTTACAGAGTGTATTGACTCTGGAGGTTACCCCGCTCTAGACCATAGCCTGTAAATAAAATGGATATTTTTGAAGAGCTGCATTGAAGGTGAGAGCGAGCTGCTCTACTGTCACCATCTTGGCACTGCATGACTTGGCCTCACCCTAAATTATACTTAACTTTAAGCCTTAATAAAACGTAAATCAGTGAGGTATATAAAAATGTAGGAAATAGGCTACATAGACCAAAACTCATCTTTTAGACCCAGAGGATGATGCTTGACCCAGATTAGTCATGAATTTATCATGTGAGTTTCAGTGACAGGGCAGCTTCTGATTATCTGTCCCCCCAGCCAAAGGACCTGTCTGCGCAGAACTCAGGCTGATATAATCTGCACCTTCAGGCCAGTCCCTCGAAGACTAAACTCCTGCAACCAGGCAGTCCCTGTTTTCCCAATGACCTCAGAGTGAAGCTTGGCTCCGCCTCGCTCTCTCCAGAGTCTAAAAAATAAATTGCCTGAATTTTGCAAAGGAACTGCAATGGAAACCTGGCTTATAGTCAGACCTCTCACCACATCTTGAGAGTGGTCTGGGTGAACAGTTATCATTCTTTCCTTGGAGATGCAATCCCTTCTGGCTTGTCTGCATTAAAAAAACAAAAAATAAATCCGTTGTCATTGTCGTTGTGACGGTGCCCCTGCAAAATAATGTTGAAGGGGGGAACTGATTTTTGTACATGCAAAGCTGAGCAGAAAAGGCCTCAGAGATCATCAAAGATGTTTGTTGATTGTGTTACTTTGTTGTCATCAAAATTTGCTAGTACAACTGTGTAGGTAAGAGCTCATCGGTTGTAGTTCCCTGTAGTCAAGGAGATTGAAAATGGCAACGGGTTGAAACAGTTGGCAAATAGCAGGTTTCTTCAGTCCACATTTGGTGTGTCAGACCACTTTTGATCAAAAACAAATGCTGTCTTGATTCCTGCTATGGGAGAGATGAATGCCACAGTTATTGCTGGGGCCTTGGTACAACCCAGTCCACTTTACTGTCATGTCATTGTTAATATTAGCAGACACTTGCATCCATCAACTGTGATTATTTGGAGTCCTCCTCCTAATCATCAAGGCCACACAGAAATGCATTAAAAACAGAGGCCTGGTTTCGAGTTGGCAGACACTGAAACTCAGTGATAAACTAATTTATAAACACAAGAAAACAGAATGAATGAAGTAATGAATAGAAGAGAATTCATTACACTGGGCTGCAAGCATTCAAGGACAATGGTGATTGTACCAGCTCATAAAATCAAAGCAAATCAGAGGCACATAGGGAAAAGCTTCTTTTGCTTTTGGAGTTTGGGGAATTGGGAAAGCTGTAATTTTATTGGTGCCACATAGATGGTCATTAGCTGCTGAAATGAAGGCTTTAACATTTTATTGCCGAATAAATATCCAGAATTTATCAAAAGTAAAGCTTTTCACTTCTTCATCTCAGAAAACTTGGTGTTCTTCGGGAGGAGCATCAGCTTTTACAGTAGTGTCCTTTAATGTACTCTTAAATGTGCTGGGCCTGTATTGTGCCTCCAGGCATCTCCAGCATGTCATCTGCTGCAGCAGAGCCGGCTGACTTTTCAGCCCGTGCGAAGTATTTTGACACATGTTGTATTCTTTGATGCGAGGCATAACTCAATGGTGACGGTGAATGGCAACGACACAGAGGGAAATTAAGCGCAGAGATTTGTTTTGGCTCGGAGGGAGATGGAAAGGGTGAGGGAGGGGAAGTACAGAAATGGAGATGAACTGATAAAAATGACAAAGGTCTGGAAAATAGAGCTTCTTGGAGATAAAAACAAGGCGGCATATTGAGATGCATGGAGTGAAATAAATGACATAAAGACCAGATCAGATGAGAGACGGAGACAGTGAAGAACAGCTTTGACTTTAGTGACTTTATTATCTGGAAATGTTTGTTTTGTCTCCAGTAACAGGTTGGTTCAACAAGGGCACAGCAGCTCAGCGATTTAAAGGGACCATACTGTAGATGTCCATGTGTAGTTTGATTATAAAGCTGGTCTAGGTTTTATATTAATGCTGTGAAAGATTGAAAGCCACAGACCACGTAGAAAATGCACACAGCCTCTGTTCAGAAACTGAGCCTTAATACCAGCCATCAGAACTTATTGTTTCGGAGTGTTTTCATAAACTGTTCCATTCCTGATGAGCAGAGTAAATTATGGTCCTTGAAGAGCAAACTGTAATAGAAACGTTACACCATACACACTGAAAGAGTTCTGAAAGAGAAGCACAACATTTAGACTGGTTTAAAAATTTCTGCAGCTTTTGATCACATGACATGTTTCAAAGCGTGTCAGATCCTTTGGTCCAACAAACGCATTATATAATTATACAGAAGCCTTTATTTCTTTGTTGTCATTTTGTCATCAAATGCATCACAATACTGGATCAGATCTTTGCTACAGAGCAAAATTCATCCCCAAGTGAGGGAAAGACACAGGATTGAAGTTACACAGTGAGAGCGACTCATGTGAGAAACAGTTGAAAAGGAGGTTTGTATTGTTACCAGTACTCTGGGTTCATCCCATACCAGTGTCAGCACTGTCTTCACTTCTTTCACTTCTTTTTAGTCCTCTGTTTCTACCTGTTCAAAAATACTTTTGTCATTTCACTTTCACTGAATCAGGAAAAGGCAGGATTACATTTCCCTAAAATCCATTTTTCTAATGCAGAATATATTTGCATTTGTAAGTAACGTGGAGAGATATTCAGAGTTGATGAGGTTGAGCCCCGGCCTGTGACTCCAGCATTCTCTGGTCTCTGTCAGGTTCTGTAAAAGCTGAAGCTGCTGCTCTTCACCAGGCACTTTTGGATATCACTTCAATTTCTACTCCCTTCCACCACAGTCAAAACAGCAGCCACAAGTTTATTTAGCTCTAATTAACGTAATGTAACATTGGTTTCATTTTGTAACTATAGAAGCACCGTCAGACGTAAACCGTGGATGATTTGTACATATAAAGTGCAGATATGAACTCTCTTCTTTCTTCTCTTCCGCTCTCTTCTGGTCCCACCCCACATCTCGTCTTTGTTTCTTCCATCTGTGCTAATAAATTCACTGGCAGCGTGCCACAGTGAAGCATTAGGTGTGAACATGGGGAAGGAAGGCTGACAGGGGGTGAACACCAATGAGACAATGTGAAAATAAGAATGAGAGGAGTGAAGACGTGCTGATGCTCTTTAATTGATTGTGATGTGTTTAATTCTGAGTGACTCCAGACTCTGACCCACATTTCAATTCTGTCAAAGAAATAGACTGTTTTCATAGTAGATGCTCTAGTCTAAAGTTCTCAAACTCAGAGGTGTGCTGAAACACTTAATTGATTTAATTAGTTTCATCCGATTGTCTTCATTGTCTTTTGCAGCAGAGAAACTGTAACTCCAGATCCTCTGACATGGTTGTCAACTTTCAGCAATCTATTAGCATGTCCATGTTTTTTGACAGCTGTAGCTCTGTCCTTGAGCATGAATCATAAATGATCACATTATGTTTTAATTTCAGATCGCAAGTGGTCAATAAGTTCAGGTCCGCACACAAGGACCACCCTCAAGGCCTCATCAGTTCAACACAGTTTCTTTATGAGTTGAATATTTTACTATTCCAAATGGGTAAATCCTTATGTCACTGACAACATTTACAAGTTACCTGTCTGTTATTGGCTAAAATTATTCATTATATAGTATTGGCTGATTTATTTTAACGTCAGTTCAGTGCCACTGTCTCCACATGCAGCTCATCATTTTCAGATATAGTGTCAGGCATAGAAACTATAGAGTGTAAATTACTAACAGGTGTAATTTCTCCCATCTTCTTTTGCGAGGAGTGTGTTTACTTTGTCAAGGTCTAAGATTTAACCAGATGGAGGAAATATGTAGCACCCTGCAGCCTTTGGGCCGTCCACCCCCCCCCCCAACAAAAGCTGAGAAGCGTTTTATGCATGTTTGTTAAGGATGTAGTGTGACATGTGACATCATCGTAAAGCATCGTAGTGAGGAGGTCAAATCAGAATTATGTGATCTGGTTTATGTGATCGTTCCTTAACCTGAGCCACATATTTCTTTTAACCTGTTGGCAGAACAGGAAGTAATCGTATAGGTGGTCACTGGTGCAGAGGGACTACAGCAGGTTATATGCTCCCTTTCATTTGGTTTCCCACTTCATTCTGTTGTTTGTACTTGAACTTGAGTAAGAGCATAAACATGTTAAGATCTGGAACACGGTTTCATTGCCCTCTTGAACTGAATTTCACTAACATGCAAAGGACCTTTGGCTGACGACCTTTAGTTGTACTTAAAAATTTGACAAGGAAGTGTACTTTTGTTGTTCCTCTGAAAATTAAAATTCAGTTAATTAAACCAAAGCAACTCATTTCCATGACTTCCTTGCTGTATATAAAGTGAGAAATGACATAATAGCAGTTAAAAGGCCTGAGGTATGGTGCTTAACTAATGTATTCTATGTAATCATTGTGTTCTCCTCCTCGATAAATAGCTACTTTCAGTCACTTTAATAGGGATTTACATTAATTAAAGGGAACATGTGGTTTGTAGAGATGGTTAGATAAATATCGGGTGCCGCGTGTCCTTTCCCTGTCACTGTCTTACACTTCTTGCCTGTGTGTGTGTATGTGTGTGCGTGTGTGTTTGTAGTTTAATAAGTATGCTGTGACGGCCTCCCTCCCAGTCTGCAGCTGTAATGGAATGACCCGGCACTGCTGACAGCACACTCCACTAAAATGGGGCCCTGTGCACATCTGCCACTGTAGCCCTGCCACATAATTGTTCAATTTACTGTACAGCCAATATCCCTGTGCTGTAATTGAATATGACTTTGTCCTGTTTGAGTAATCTCTTTGCTTCATGCTGTGACCCCTCATTGGGGAGAGAGAGAGAGAGAGAGAGAGAGAGAGAGAGAGAGAGAGAGAGAGAGGAAGGCTGAGAGAGAGAGAGAGAGAGAGAGAGAGAGGTGAGAGTGAGAGGTGAGTAAAAGGCATCTTGTGTAGATAAAGCATGTAGGTCACATTGAGCTGCCGGGCTTCTGGCAATGAGATCTTTACTGTTGACATCATTGCTCAGAGATGGAGAGAGAGAGAGAGAGAGAGAGAGAGAGAGATCCTCATTAAAAAATATCTTCGTAGAGTTTTGCTTGAATGAGTCTGAAAACCTGGAAATTAGTAGCTTGTCAGCAGGAGGAGTGTGGTTACAAGACAAACGTTTTTCGTTTTTCAAAGAAGTTTCTCACATTTGATTCTACAGTGTAAAACATATCAGTAAATATCCTAGTCCTGGTTTCTTTAAGCTTTTACATCTCGTTGCATCTGTTACTGTGATCATGTATTTTGGTTGGTAAGGACGTTTGGCCTCAGGTTGGTTTTGTTCTATCAATTAGTTCTATCAATTAGATTACAATCAAAACATGATCAAAGGTTAATAAAAAAAAATCAGCTAAAAAACATCACATCATATATTTGACTGATTTACTTAACTTTTGTTATTTCTTTCATATTGCACTGCTTTTTCAGAGGTTTGTCAAGCACAAAACAGGACCTTTGGGGTTTCCTTTCGGAACTTTTCAGAATAAGAGCATGATAGCTTGAAATTTAGCATTGCTGCAAAACAAAAAACTCAAATGACTCACATGTCTGTATTTTGTAGGAAAACTTGCTGACGATGAAGTGAGTAAAATACTTTTATATGAAACAAAATGTATCAATATCTTGAATTGTTTTCAGTTTTTTGTTGAGGGAACCAGAATGATGCTGACTTTTACATTGACCTACATTAACACATGGTCCCTGATCTGCCTTAGAAATAACAATTGTAGTAGTAATGATAATGTTCAGTTTGTACCCCAGTCATTCTGCCCATGGGATCCTGACCTCCACCTGAGTAATCCACTCTCGTCCATCTAGCCATGCATCCATCATCCATCATCATCTGGGGATGGTGGTGGCAGGGGGTTCAAGACATTTCTCTCGCCAGCAATATTTTCCAGCTCCTCCTTGGGGATTCCAAAGCGGTCCTAGTTCAGATGGTATATGTAATCCCTCAGGAGAATTCTGGGTCTGCCTTACAGTCTCTCTCCAGTTAGATATGTCCTGAAAACCTTCAAGCCTGGAACGCATCCTTATCAGACGCCTGAGCCACCTCAGCTGGCTCCTTTCAACGTGAAGGACCTCTGGATGTACAGTCTCCTTCTTTTGGTCACCATGGAGTAGGGTGAGGACTGTAAAAAAGATTGACTGGTAAATCTAGACACCTGCCTCTTCACCACAACCATTCCTTCCTCCTTATTTTTTGTGGGCAACAGAAAGGTCAGCCACAGCTGCTGTGGGAGTCCACATGAACATCAAATGTGACACTTTGTGAATATTGGACGCCAATTTGATCCTCACAGCTCAGGGTGCTAACATTTGAGCATTAATAAATCGCTTTAGTGTAAACAATTAGTGTAAACAAATAAGGGTTAACCCTAACCCCCTAACCCTAACCCAGTATTTCTCAGTGGGGGGGAGCAGAGACCTTTCCACTGGAGATATTATACTTAGCATTTATTGTTATTTTTCTGTTTTGCATGCAAATGTAATTAAATGCTATCTACATGGAAGCTCAAGCTTGGTTGGTTGGTTGGACAAATGGGAAATCAAACACTGCCAGTTAATATTCACTATCTTTGCAACCACTTGCTGCACTAGCTGGCCTCCTCGATGTCACCCACCAGGTTCTGACGGCGGTTTTCACTCAGAATGAGCTGCTCCAGCATTTTCATCTTGGCAGTGGTTGGCCCCCTTCCTGCTAATCTTGAAACAGGAATAGAAGCGGAGCATGTGTGTAGCTGTGCATGCCGATTTAGTAACTGTGCATATGCTCCTGTTAGCATCATTAGCACAGCTGGGCATCTGGGCATCTTGCTTGAAGGGTAACCCAAGGCGGATTCATTTGCTGGCTAATTAGCTAGTTAAACTGATACCTGCTAATTGGTGCTACCATAAATAAAACATTATAATTTTACTCACCTCAGAACACAGGAGCACAGATTCTGTCATGTTTGTTGGTCAATCAACCAACAACATATCATGAGAAATCATCCACAAGGCACCACCAAATGAGCTGAGGTGGCGCAGAGGAGACAGCTATCCAACTGTGACATCACCCACCTGTCACTCAAAGTGGTGACACTGTCAGTAATGCAGAGCCTTTAAGCAGGCGGATTCATAAAGTATGAACACCCCGTGTCACAGTATTTCACTACAGAGTAAAAGAACTATCTATCAAAGTGGAAATTAAAGCACATCTAAAATGGTGTCACATTTTACATGAATAAGCAGTGCTGTAATGAAATTGAAGTGAATTTACAAAAATGTATGTTACCGTAGCCTGTATGATGGAGGCTTTACTTTTTACAGCAGCTTCGTTAGTCAGGAAAAGTTTCACTTAGCTTGTGAAAACAGTTGTATGATAGCTCTTTTGGCTTTGTCAAGTCTGAAAAGAGAGTGCTGCAATCACTTTATCTCACTGATTATTTATATCAGTCTCAGACTTTGTCAACTGACATGTTTTGTTTGTCCATTGCTGCCCTCACAGTTCTCATACTTCCTGCAATCGTGAATAATGTTTACAGCTTTACCTCCACCACATGCAAATGACGCTTACCAAGAACCACAACACATTTCATTTCTCACACGTAAACTAGTATTTAAAAACAAAGAATGTGGCACCTCACACGTATCTTTTAGCATGTGAATACATGATTTCCCAATGTGAGACAAGTAAGGTGCAGTTAAAATATGGTATGAGGTATCCAGGCTATCTGTGTCTTGTCTGTAGTCTCTAAAAGTGATATTAACCCATCTTCCAACTCCGCCACTTAACATGTTGACCCAGCAACAATGTCACAGCCCTGACAGAGAAACTACTGGTGACCCTCACTCCTTGCACTATAGCACTTGCCTCAGTTTAAAATTCTCTCAGTGTGTTTGACAAAGCTTTGTCTAGCCTCTTGGAGCCAGCTGCTCCTCTCATCACTAAAACTAGACAGTTAAAAAGGTCTACACACTGGTTCACCGAGGTAACATGAGCCTTGAAGCATACCTGCAAGAAATTGGAGTGGAAATGGTGCAAAGCCAAATCAGAAGCTCTCTACTTCCAGTGGCTTGAATATATGTTGAGTGTGCTCTCTCAACTGCTAGAGCAGCCAAAAATAATCAATAACAATAAACACAACCCAGGATTTCTCTTTGACACTGGTGCCAAACATACTCAGCTGCTCATTTTTTACAGCTTAGATTTTTTTCTTTCTTTTTTTTTCAGAAATAAAATAGAGGAGATTAGATACAATATTCTTCTCCAGATTCTACAGAACCAACAGAACATTATGTTGAGTCCAAGATACTTTCTTCTCTAACAAACTGTGAGACTTGGTCTTTTGAAGCATTTTCTAAGTTGGTGTTTGCTTCTAAACCCAGCACCTGCCTCCTGGACCCTCTGCCAGCGAGGCTCTTCATAGACCCATGGGCAATCTCAGGATCTTCAGTGCTGAACATTATAATCTATCATTGACTACTTCCCTTGTCCCCAGTAGCTTTAAGACTGCTGTGGTTAAACCTTTACTTAAAAGAAAAAAAAAAAGAGCTCTTCTTGATCAGGGGTCCCGTAACAATTCTCAAACCCTCCTTGCCTCTCTCAAGTATCGGAAAAAGTTGTGTGTTGGAAACTTTTTTCTCACCTAGTGACCTCATGCGGGTTCTCAGTTTCAGAATCAGTGAAATTCTTCTTTTTTGAGTCTGAAAACTGTGGCAAAGACAGTGATGATGTTTTTTTTTTTGTATTTTTTAATCTACCTACACTGATTAAAGACGACTTCATCCATTTATAGCTCATTGTGGGGGTGGAAATGAAGCTTGTGCACATGTAAGTGAGATTTATAAAGTGGAACCATGTGAACACACAGCTTTGTGCATGTATATTTATATTTTTGCATACACATATTTTAGTGTAGTTTTTAGTATGATGGTCCCTGGGGATTTTGCTCATCCATATGACTTGTACATCAGCATTTTTAATTCTTTCTGTAAAATTTAGGTATTATTATTATTATTATTATTATTATCATCACTCTTTATCATGTTAAAGATGTTAGTTACTATTTACCTCTGAGGTTGGACAACTTGTTGCTACTTGTCCCTGTGGCTGAGGAGGAGAGTGTAACCGAGTCAGTCGGATGCTCAACCAGCCTGCACCCATGCCTCGCTCCCACCCCTCCCTGCTTCCCGTCAGCAGCACCTCCCTGCTGCAGGCAAAGGAGAAAGGATTAGCTGGAAAGGCTGGCATTTCTGATTATGGTTTATTTAGAGCAAGCGGCGTGTACTCCGGGACCATTCTTCATCACTATGAGCTGATAATATCCAGCCACCACACACAGCGATTCACTCGAGGGACTGCGTGTGTGTGTTGTACTTTATCTAATGCCTCCCCCCGCAGCGCTGTGTGCGTGCATGTCGAAGATTCAGTGCTGCTGTGTCTCTCCCGTTTGTGAATTAATTTTCTATGAGCTGAGAGTTGGATTTCAACTTAATAGGGACTTAGATGTACACTCCTCCTCCCCATCTCTTTTTATTCCACATTCGTAATGCTGCACATCACTCACAAAGTTGTGTGTGTGAAACTGTGTATCCTCATTCCTTGCTCCTTGACTAATAGTAAGCCAGGCTACGCCCTAGGCCTCTTGTCTCATCCATCTGAGTGTGTGTGTGTGTGTGTGTGATAGAGAGAGAGAGAGAGAGAGAGAGAGAGAGAGAGAGAGAGGCCAGGGCAGGACGCGCTGTCTCATTTATCTGCTGTTGACGTTGAGTGTGATTTCCTCTGTTGAGGGGAAGCGATGCCCCTGCTTATTAATTATGCCTGAAATATTAAAAAGACTCCATCAAACATAAATTATTAATTCATTTGGCCATGATCATCTCGGCTAAAGATTTCAAGACTTGTAATTCATCATCTGTTGAAACTGTGACAACATGGCGAAGTGAGGGGCAACATGTTTCATCCCTGTAAATACAATGTGTGCGTGCGTGTGTGTGTGTGTGTGTGTGCGTGTGCGTGTGTGTGAGAAAATGTAATGCACATACACTCTCGGCTATATTTTAATTTGCCAATTTGTCTTTTTGACCTTAGCGATACATCTAAAATACTGTCACCTCGGAAGTATCTGAGGATCCATCATGTGATTCCCAAAACACAAAACACAGTCTGATTTCAAGGTCTTAAAGGAAGCTTTTGAAATATTACATTATATTTTCTGTTTTATGGAAAGTCAGATTCTTAATGTTATTCTCTCTGTGAGTTCAGTGCAAAGACAAGTCAGGACATGTCTTGCTTAGTTTAGCACAAATACTGGAAGCAGCAAAGTGATACCCTGGTCTGAGAAAAAAGTCATCCAAATATGGGTAAAATGGAAAAAACACAGTGTACCTCAAACATAAAGAACATCTGACACTGTGTTTTAGGAATGAACTCACCTATAACAACACACTAGTAGTTTCTGAATCGGCCGGCACCTAGTGACATTCCCTTCTGCTTTTCTCCCACGGTGCAGCCAGGTGTGTGAGTGAGTTACCATGGTTACTGTGACGTCTCTGACTCTCTGCGACGTCATCATGATTCAGTAACAGGTTTTTAGATTAGAAGCTATGCTTTTACAAACATCATGAATGTTAATGTAGCTCAGTACAGAAATCTAGTCAAAATGTCTATGACATGTTAGTTGACGGTGATTAAAGAAGAAGAAGCTCAGAGACTCCTTCATTAAGAGCAGGCTACGTTTTAAAAAGCAGCGATCAAATCACGTGAGAACTTTGGTCTGTGGGGCTCAATACAGAACCATTTGCTATAAATGGTCATCACCCTTATGAAAGTGGTTTTGACTCTAAATGAAAACAATAATATTAAGATCCTTTCCATAAAGCCAATACAATCAGCATTCCCACAGCTCATATTGTATTTCTGATTGATCTCTGACAAATGTATGATTGTATTACTTCAAACTCATCAGTCACAGAGCTCAGTCTGATTGAACTTTGACCTCCAAAAGTACTACTCTCTTCAATGTCTCTCCGGTCTTAAAGAGCAGGTAGAGTTCACCTTTCAGTCAGCAAATATCAATAATTTATAACCCTGTTTATATAACTGCATGGCATATACTACAACAAAAATAGATTTTTATCCACTTATCTTCTGCAAATGGATTATTTGTGCTCTTTGTATTTACTGCATTAATCAGAAGTCTGTCGTCATGGCCAGTTCAGGCTTTATGATGATCTCTTTATGGAGCCTGCTGCTGATGTAGCTTTTTGCTGAAGCGTCAGTAGCTTCAGGTTCAACATGAATTCTTCATCTTTCTGTTTGACCTGCTCAGTGATGTGCAGACCTGGTTTGAAGGGACGCTTCGCTCTCACTGATACATTACAGCCCATATTGTCTCAGTGAAGGGGTAGATCATGCAGTGGACTGAGGGTTGTTCCAAAGTGCTATAGGCTCAGTGTGTATCATTTATTGATTATGGATTCTCGCTATATATTACTGTATAAATGCAGCATATTGCTCATTCATACACATCTGTTCAATGGTGGCACTCTGTCTCCTGCTGAAAGAAGCCGACACATAAATTATTGATTGTGACTGTCACCTTGAATAATTGTCATAACTTCAAAAATACATATTACACAGCACAAGGTGGTAATGGTGGGTTTTGTGTGTGTGTGTGTGTGTGTGTACACCTTAATGTGTTTGCCAGCACACTGCAGACATTCTCCATGTATGGTTATTAGCTGGGACACGGGGAGGTCTGAAACTACATTTCCCTCATGGAGGATGAATTGTGTTGTAGCAGAGCCACTTAGTCACTACTGTTCACACTGCACAAGGCTGTGATGACAGAGGACAGGTTGTAGTTTATGGATGGAAATGGAAAATGTTCTTGTCTACACAGAAAAGGGGATAAAACCTCAGGTAGTAGCACTCACAGAGACCGGAACAGAAACCCAGTGTTTTCATCACACAAGAAATAATTCACCGTCACAGTCATCACTGTACATGCACCATAACAGGGGTATTCAATTCAAATTCACTGAGGTCCAGTTACTAAACTTTTGTCCAAGTAAAAGGTCCAAACCTTACCAAGTCCAAATTCTGTCTTATAGCCCATCCCGACGTCTGTTACATAAAATCAGGAAAGAACATTTTCATATTTATTGTCGATTTTCAACCAAGGTGGCGAAGGCATCTTGATAGCTGTATGGTCCGGTATTGTCCCTCCTATTAAATATGAAAGGAGGCTGAAAATGTCTGTTCTGATGATACAAGTAGCGGTCCTGAAATGTGTGTTTCTCTTCTATAATACACATTCTACATCTCAGAGGCAACATCTTTCCACGTATGGGCTTCCTTCTCCTTTCAAACGAGGCAGAGCTCCGTGGGAGAGACACAGAGACACAGCCCAAGGGAGAACTGAGATTTGACACAGTACCAGAGGGAGAAGCAGGTCTGTGGAGCTGAGCACCGAGAACGGGAAAAAAAAAAAAAAAAAAAAGACAAAAAAAGTAGTCATTTTGGGTTGTGAGTGCGCATAACATGCTTTTACATTGAAAGTAATGGATTTGTGTGCGCAAAAGACATTACATCTGAACGGCCCCTCATGCACACACGCTTTAACCAAGGTAGCAGCCACATCACCCCAGCAGCCCACCTTTGATTTAGATAGCCAGAGGAAAACCCTAAAAAAAAAGACCCTTAGTGAGAGATATGGGCACATGACTGCCATGCCAGTAGTTTGAATCTTGACTTGGAGTCAGTGCCATTCATCTTTGAAAGTTTGGTTTTCAGCATCAACTTTCAGCGCCACGCTGTCATCACTCTGTCTCCTTTCTCTTTCTCTCTCTGGCTCACTGGCCATGCAGGGTAAACAAACCATTTGATTGGCTCAGTTGATTGAAGCTATTGTCATATTGACAATTAACATATAGCTGCACTCGCTGTCTATAGCTGCAACTGTCAAGAAAAAAATGCTCCAGGAGAATAATCTGCTCTGGTTAATTTTTCAGAGCTTGGTCTCGGGTCCGGATAGAACCATCACTCGGTCCTTTTTTAAAGACTTTAACAACTCCAGGGATTACCACTTTATTTATTATCACTCCCTTGTCCTAGACATTTAATACCTCTTCTGAGGACTGGTTGACTTTTGTTCTCAGTTTAATGGCAATACAATATATATTTTATACATTTCTTTTCCCAATATAACTGATGCATTGATTTTAAATGCACCAGGAGAGAGGAACCTGTCAGCTGATGTGAGAGCTGCTGCAGGTTCAGTCCTGTGTTTTAAATTCAATTCCACATATTGATTGACTTTGATTGCAGAAGTCGGCGTCTCAGTCAGAATAAGTTGGAATAATTTTGTCACCGTGAATCAGATCTTCGACAGATACAAAGAGCAGGAGTTTGAGCCTGTGTGAAGCTTCTGATCCCGGCATGCTTTTACTGATCCCACCTCACTGTCCAGGGTTTTAACAGAATCGTGGAAGTCATGTTTCCTGCCATGCCCCCTTAAGGCACAAAAATGCTGTGTATACTACTTTGAAAGAACACACTGCTCTCACAGGCCGGGAGGGGGGGGTCCTCCGTGCCCACAGGAGGATCGTAGTGTGAGCTGCAGTGAATATCTTCGCTCAGCCCTGCTCTGGTCAGACACATCTCTGAATCTGCTGTGTAACACTGATATGATTCTAGATGAGATAAAAATGAATTAATTCCCACAAAGAATCAATAAATACTCTCTCTATTCTTAAGTTCTGTCTGAGTGCAGGAGTTGCTCAAGTGTGACAGGTAATGTAGATAAGTAAATATAGCTTTGAAAGCAGGTTGTTTTCATTGTCAGTCTGTCCACCTCTGTGGTTCCACATCAACAAGTCCAGACTTGTTTAAAAACACTTTGTCTTTACAGGAGCGTCAGTGTGGAATGACAGTCAGTTTCTTTATATCACAGCTTCTGGAGAATTTGAGCTCAGTTAGGCCCGCTCTTTCCTGGATATCATTTATCCTCTGTGTCTGACATGGCAGCCATGATGACGAGACAAGTACCCCATCACTCACCGTTTAGTGCGATGAAGACACAGAGGTGTGTGTGTGTGTGTGTGTGTGTGTGTGTAAGTGTTGGTGCCTGTGGGTGCATGCGTGTGTTGGGGCAACCTGAATCAGGGTAAGGTCAATGAGAGTTTGAAGCTGTCCTTTCCATCTCTTCCTTATTCTTGTCTTCCAATTCCTTTTTCTGTCCACATCCTAATCCACCTATCTGTGTGTGTGTGTTACCATGGCACCCACAAACCTACCCATTTCCCCTGAAACACAGGGGAAATAGGTAACCACACAAACTGCGTGCGCGCACACACACACACACACACACACACACACACACACACACACACACCACAATCACCTTTTAATTCCCTTTGATGTATTACTCTGGCAGGAACCAATTTTAGCACCTAGAATTGGGCCTTAAATCACCAAATCACCTCCTTTCACCCGTCCGGCCATCTATCAACCCACTGCAGCCAAACAAAACAAAGAAACAAACACATCAATATATCAGCAATGTAAATAAATTAGTATACGCTGTGATGGCTTGAATAAATATTGTATCGACAGGGATTGAAGGATTTGTTTTAGCACTGATGGATGACAGCTGTGTTGCTGCCAAAACATGGTGCGTTTTTTTGCTGCCAACTGGCTTTAAAGTGTGTGTGTGTGTGTGTGTGTGCGCATGCGTGGCTCTGATAATGCATGCACGTCTATATACATCTTTTAAGGAGCTTACTGTATTTCTGTGTGTGTGTGTGTGTGTATGTGCGAATGATTTTAGACTTTCTCAAAGTACAACAGGGTTTTTAGACGTTCTTGAAAAGCCTTCCAGGCCTCAAGAAACCTGCCAACGAAACTGAAATGTTTTAATATCAAGGTTTTTCATGTGCAACAGTGCAGCCATCTTTATCTTGTAAGAGCTGTTTGAAGCTCATGTTACATGTGGCCAAATAAGGCTAAAATCCAAACATTCAGGCTTGTTCCCTTGCACTTCTAAAACCATTGACTTTTCAGGCACATGAGCATGAAGTCCACAAGCAACTGCGTTTCTCAAAAATTATCTTCATATAATATTAATTTGTTTTGGCAGCTACATTTTGAGGAAAAAGGTAAAAACAGTCTAGTATATGCTCTCAAGCAACAACCTTTTTTTTGTACACCACAGTTGTGTGGCAATGAAAGGGGCATATGGTGGGTACACTAAGTTAAGGGTTTGGACACCAGAGATTAGGATGTGCATCTTGATTCATGCAAATAGTTAGATTTAAATAAAGAAAACATGCTTGCTGCTTCAAACTATTTGTTTTGTCTTTAATTATTAAACATTTCTACATTGTGAGGTTTGATATTATAAATTCAGCCTTGCAGCCTTGACATGATGCATACTTTCAACACATTCAGAAAAGGTATTACTGAGTTCTGCGAGTGCCCAATCTACAAGGCCAAAGGCTGGACATATGAATACAGCCAAAGTCTGTCACAGTTTTGTACTGTATGTATTTTCCCAGAATGCCACTGTTATTACCCTTCACCAGTTATCATCTTATCTATATTTGCAGATCTTGGAACCACGAAACACTTTCATATTTGTTTATTTATCACACAACATATTGGACATCAAACTGGGGTGCCACAAGGCTCCATATTAGGCCCTTTAAATTTTTCCTTTTGGGGCCTATTTTCAGAAAATATAATATCGGGCTTTGTCATGTGACAACATGCAGCTCTATGTGACAACATGCAGCTCTATCTCCTGCTGAAGCCTGATGGTACATGCAGTGGTGACTCACTTCTAAATTGTACCGACTAGAGATCACATTTCTGAACTGCACCTCCATCTATTTCATCTTTAGACCCCTCAGACCTACTGACCAGTCACTGCTTTCCACTCTACTCACCCTGTAAAAAATAATGGTTCAGACCCTAAACTGCAGAGAAAGGTTATTAACAATAAAATGCCCCTCTCCCCTGACATCTTATTATCCAGATATTCATCAGATATTTTCTGCTTTTATTTCTGTATTTGAAAGGTTATGTTTTTTTTCAATCATTTGTGTGTCATCTGTGGACACACTAATGACACTAGTACCTTCTGCAAATGAACCAATTGGTATTAGCTGTCACAAACAATAGCAAGCGGGACAATTTTCTCTGACCTATTGCCTCTGTGAAAAACAGCAAACCAAATGTTAACCTACCTGTCAAACAGAAACCTTCGCATCTGTCTTCATGCCTTTTAACCCGCGTAAGCCTCTTCACTGCTTCAATGATGTACCACAGCTCTTCATCCTTGATCATAGCACTTCTTTTTCAGTCTTTGTTCTTCTGACCTTCTCCTCTTTTGCTGTTTTTCAGCTATCTCTCTATCTTGACAATGCGATTATATTCTATTCAGTGCACTCACCTAAACGTCACAACAGGCCTCCTGTCTGCAGAATCATGTTGACCTTTTTGACTCGATGTCAGTGAGGATTTCCTCAGCATCCAGCACCCACCTGAATATTGTGAAGATTTTGTTATAAAGATCCTGATCTTTCTTTTTTTTCTGTTACATTTTATATTACATAACTATTCATGCTGACCACTCTTATCTTGTTCTTACATGACAACACTGTTTCTGGTCATTCTAGTCATTTATCCAATTATATGAAATATTATGAGGATTCTGACATGAAACTGCTCTTGCATTTACCATGTCTTTGGGGGGTCTCACATATGAATTAAAAAAATTCAGAATTGAATTTGCTTGATTTATATTGAAAAAGAAAGCAAAGGAAAATGCAATAAATTTCAACATTTAGAAAGATGTCTACTTTTTTTTTTTTTTTTTTTTTTTTAAATATGAGAAAAAAGATAGATAGTGTGCGTTAAATGGACATTATGATGAAGGACAAAGCTCAGGTTGCTGATAGTGCTGAAAGCTGCACTCAAACAGGGTGGGTTTTCATGTTAGTGAATGCACTGAATAAACTTACCCAAAACAGTTGGCATCAGTGTGTGCATGACTGCACTTTATTTTGCTTCATCATGCCAGGATTCAAAAGAGTTGGTGCTAATTGAGGGTCTAATGAACATGTCTGGAGGGCTATTGATATACCCGCAGTCTTGACTCATAGTGTATGTGTGTGTTCATGTGTGTGCAGTAAGTGATCTTCTTTGATTAAAAGGAAACAGCCCAAGCTTGAAAAGCCCTCAGCTTTGACATGTAGCAGAGACTATGGTTCATGTATTTGTTTATTTCAAATAAAATTTTTTGATGAACCTCTTAAGGTACATCTTATTTTCAAGTGGATCCTCAAGCAAATAAAAAAAAGGAAAGAGAAATATCTTCAAAACTCTAGTTTACTTGCACACAAAAGATGAATGTAGTATACACAGCTACGATAGAGATAAACAGCGTGGGAAGTCTTGAAGCCATGAAAGAGATAGATCTGAGTTAGATTTATTCCCGTCTGATGATGATTTAAGTTTAAAAGCAGGTCTCTAAACATCTATAGAAAGTAATGGCACAATAAATACAGGGTGTTAAGTTTAGATTCACAGAAATGAAAGCTGTTATAACAGATAGTTAAGTGCAACTGGAAGCAAAGCGCAACCAGCAATCAAGATGTCTGCTGGAGATGTAGACATATATACAGAAACGTTTGAGGTATTCTAGTGTCTCCATCATAAAGGCAGGGAAACAAAGTGTTAATTCTATTTAGCTGACTGATATGAGACTTGTATTTATTTAATGTTTTTTAGACACCAATATGCAGTAAAACAGAGAGTCAATCTAAAGGCCCAAACATTTAAACATATCCTCCCCTTTAATTTTCACTAACCATGTTAACAGAAGAAGAACATTTAGTGAGTTTTTTTGACAGGACCTGTCTGTGGAAACCATGGCAACAGTAGTTTGTCACTGTGGGCACAGGAAGGAGAACCCAAGAGTGGAACGCTTGACTGGTTTTAATGAAAGAGATGGTGACAGTAAAGGTTTACAGGCACAGTGACAGGTCACGGCATCACGAGAAAAAGGTCCACTACATGCACAACATCAATGACATGCAGTGAACTGGCAGAGATAGATACTGATGTGGAAGTGGATGTCATGTGACTGGAAGGTGTGTGTGTGTGGGAGGGGGTGTTATCAATGCCAAGAGAGGAACTGTGACATCAGTTGATGTTGTATCACATGCTACTCATATTTACTGGGTGAATTGTATATTAATATGAACATGTAAAATAAATATCAAATGCTCTATTTACTCCTGTTTGGGTAAAAACTACAGTGGCCATCTGTTTAATGAAATTATTGAGCCTTAAAAAGATAGAAAATAAAAAAATAAACAAACTGCCAGCAGGAAATATTGTACTTTCCACTCCACTACATTTATTTGGCAGCTTGTTAAGTCTCATCAGGTTCAAATTCTTTACTATCACATGCACTGTCACTTAGAAGTGCAGCTAATGCTTTCCAGAACATCTTTGGCACCTAATAACTGATCACCCAAATGTGTAGAAGGAATTCAGTCTTTCCCTTGCAAGCCTGTATAGCGTTGTACTGTGCAATGAAGTTCCTCACATTGGTGCAGTGGCTGGTTAGGTAAGATTGTTCTAGTTCATGTCTGCTTGTTTGGTTTCCTCTGGGTGATCTGCTACATCCAGGGACACGCAGGTAAATATGACTCTAACTTGTCTATGATGTGACTAGTTGTTTGCCCTTATGGCCCTGTCTACACCTGTTTTAAAATGTGTCTCCAGTGACCTCTTGTTATTGAGTCTTACTCCAAGCTATTTATGCAAATAAACAGGTATTTGTTGTTTTTTAGCCAATCAGATCAGTGTGTGTGCGGTTTGTAACAAAACTGTGTTGGGACTAATTAGACTATTGCTGAGGACATTAGTAGAGTAGCTTGTCCTTCAATGTGGCCTGGAGACATTGATGTTCACTCTGCTAATGTGGTCACATGTGCTCCAGACCTCCTCTGACTGTCTCAGATGCATCCTCAATGGGTGCATTCACACCTGAAATTAGTGCTGACCACACATGATGGGATCACCTGAGACAGATGTTAATGTAGGTCTGAACAGGGCCTTTTTGTCAGCCCTGTGATACACTGGCAACCTGTCAACTAACCTGCCATTGCCATTGCCACTGTCAGCTTGGATTGGCTCCAGTAAGGTTGCTGGCATCACAGCATGGATTCAACTATATGCACTGGGTTTGATGAGACTGACGCCAACCTGCCGGCAGGAGAATGGTGACAGGTACCAGGCCTAGAGTCAGGATTAGAGTAACAGCAACAGTACCAGTTAAAGCATAGATGACTTTTGAGATTTAAAGCCTTAGCAGGGTCCGTCGGATGGTAGGATCAAATGTAACACCAAGGTTCTTCGCTGTCGTACTTTGACAAATCACACAGATGTCGCTGTGTTACTGTAACTTGATCAAACTGGTGTCTATGACGGAACTATGGCCAGCATCTGAGTTTGATTACATTTTAGGAGCAGGAAGTTTTGTGACATCCAGACTTCTAATCTGATCATTTGAGAATGGGTCCTCAGCTTTTACAAGCAGATATGCTGTCATTGAGGATAATCAGTGTAAATGTGGAAGTGAACCCCATGACTTTGTGTAATTTGACCAAGAGGTGAAATATAAAGAGAGGAAACCAGAGGAGGAGTGGAGCCCTGGGGAACTCCTCAGTTGGAGACACTGATGAAGTAAAGAAATATTGTTCTTGAAGATAATCAAGACATGTACCAGACCAGAGACTCCAATCAGTCAATGACTATATAAAGGTGATCTGTTTCTTAAAGCTGAGTAGAACCGAGGTGGGAATTGGATTTATAATAAACACAAGATCATTTACTACTTTAGTGAGTGCAGTTTAACAAGAAGTGGTGGCTGTATGAAGAGTTTTGATCTCAGTCCTGACTTGGGGCTGGAGTCCAAATTGAAGCTGATTTAACCTTAACTTGGCCTTAAATATATAAATGAGCATTTACACAGAATGATGAGCACTTCATAAATAAGTAAATAAGAATTACCTCCCAACTGAAATAAACATAAACAAATGTCATTATATCAAAACAAGGGATGTTAATTGATTAAAGGGTTTTAACTTTTTAAGTATATATTAGGGCTGTCATAGTCATAATAAAAAAAACAAAAAAACAATGCCTTCATAATTACATAATAAATACTATAACTACTTAAACACCCAGCTGACCCAGTAATCACACACACATGCACATGACAGTGGTTTCACCACTACAACCTGCACCTTGTACCGTTTAGAAATGTAGAAGAACAGTGTCATGATTTATTCGGGAATGTGCAAAGTGCTGCCATCCCCCTTTATATTTCCTCCCCCTGTGTGTTGTCTATAGATTAATTAAGAGTGAGTAAGCTTTCATCTTTAAGGGCTGTAATTACATTAGGGAGCAGTGTAAGCACAGGGGGAGGGGTGTCGCTGTCATATACATCCCCTTCTTCAAACACACCTCAGGGAGTTGATATGTATCACTGTGTATGTTTGGAGCCCATTTAGTCCTGCAGGTGACCCAGACACAGTCACCATATGCTACAACACGAGAGTGAATAGGATCCTGGATCATCCCCTGAGCTCACAGAAGCTCCTCTGCATGCAGAGCAAATTAACTTCATCCCTACATAGCTAATCCGGCATGGAATTAGGATTTTAGCCCTCTCATCTCCACAGAGATGATAAAGGGGCATCCCTGTGGTGCTGCTATTGGCTGACACTGGGCAGCACTGCATGCATGTTCTGTCGTATAAATCGCTTTCAATTCTCTGCCCACAAGGGGCACACTGAGGATGGTCATGTCGGCTGGTCAGTGGGTCACTTCAAACTAAATATACCACACTATGTTCAGGTGTTTAATCATTTACTTTGGTCATCTAAATTCATTTCATATGGTCACTCAAGTGTCGTTAGCATTATGTTTATATGCAGGTTGCTGCAGCAGTACAATTGGTTAAAATGGAGTCAACTCGATTACCACAGTATGTGATAACAAAATGAATGATTTCATAAGTCAAAAGTCTTATTGTTGTCCAGCACACATTATTAGTATGGATCACTCAATGCCTGATACTAACAACAACAACCTCTCAAGCTGTTTCTTTCAGTGTCTCCTGACACAGCAGCACCCCAGTGTACTGTTGCCCTCGTCAATAAGTAACGTTATGGAAAAGATCATGGTTTGGGCTAAAATAAGTACATCCTCATCATGAGATGATCTTTGTTGTCATGGTTACATATAAACTTCCTCCCCGTCGACTTTGTTTTTTTTTTTTTTTCACAAAATGACTGCACTTTTCCCTATGCTCTTGTCATAATACTACTACCACTTGATGTTGCTGAGCAACAAAACATAACTAAGGGCCATAATAATCTGTTGCACAGACAACCGTGTTTCTTACCAAAGGACAGTCTCCCTAACAAGTACATTAGATGCCTTCAGAGGTCAAAACATATTCATTTACATACAGCAAATAAGCATTGTAATACTATGTCACTGCATCTTTTTAATGGCCTAATATAAATGACTCTCCAGAGGGTGACACTGGAGATGTTTGGTGCCTCTATGACCAGGACAAAATGCCAACTTTGTACACAGACATTCAGTGATCTAGTGAACATACAAAGAACATTAAAAGAACATTTACTCTCTACAGAGGATGAATATTATCGACCATATGACCTTTGCTCCAGTCGCCTGCAGGGAAAATGTCACATTATAATCTCCACTGCTGCAAGGCACCAGAGTGGTGCAACTGTTGATATGAACGTTTACTGTGTCAGCTAGATACAATGGATAATGGGAAACTGGCAAACTGAGGGAATTAATGAATAGTAAGTTTTATTGCTCTTTAATTCAACCTAGATTTCTCTTTTATCTTGTGTGCATGCACCGTCCGCGTGCTTTAAATCAGAGCAGATAAACCAATATGACCACTCCACTTCAGCACATTTGATTTGATTGCGTCAGCAGATGGAGTGGATTGGTTTTGCTCAGGGCTCAGGGTTTCTCATGATCAAAGTCCATCTAAAGCTCTTTCTCTGGTGTCTGTCTTTGATTGATCCTGCCTGCCACAATGGGATCAGTTAAATTGAAACATCATAAAAACATCACACATGCTGCTGCTGCTGCTGGTGCTCGCAAAGCGGATGCACTGCTGAGCCATTTTCATTTGGTGAGGTTTGCAGCTCACGGTTGATCCGAGTCAGATGCGTTTCAAGTCAGTGCGGAGCATCTTAGCGAGCGGTCCGAGCACAAGCGACACCAAAGAGAAAATCTTTTGAATTTTCAGACTAAGGTGGAGAGGAGAGGGTGCAATTGCACCCTGAGACGTATTCCATATTCTCCTTGGACTAACAAGGAATTCAGTCAGTGCCAAACAACGTGGAGTAAGAATGGGACAATTGCTGTGTTGTTTGACTTCAGAGGATGGACTGAAAGAGCTAATGATGAGTGCTGTCCTCAAGATCTGACGCAAACAGATGACATATGGGTTGTGATCAAGTTCATGAAACCTAGGAACAGTTCTAATGATGTGAAGCTGCCTGCTGAGACAGATGCTGTGAAGGTGGTGATGTGTTGGTGGTGATTTGATCAAAATTTAGACCCGGTTGCAAAATTATAATCTCTGTAACAAAGATCATTGTGTTTTTTTGCAGTTTATGCACCACGAGGTTTTCATCCGTTTGCAATGGCCAATGTCTGATGTCAGTGTTGTTGGCTTGGGAGTTTACAAGCCGATGATGGAAAAGTTTCGGCCACACTAGCGTTTAGTCATTAAATCTGTTAGAGCAATTAAAATGAAATGAAATTAAATGTTTTATTTGAAAGGGAACCAAAGAGTCCTTAACATACAAGCTGTTCTAGTTTAGTAGTTGTGTTGCAGCCTGCCTTGAGCCAGTTTGCTTTGACAGCCATTGTGACTTAACTAATGCTAGACTGAGACTGGGCTACACTACACAGCACGTAAAGCTTCTCTCAGTCACAGACTCCACAGTGGTAACCACAGGTGATCAGTTTAAGGTGATCTGTAACCAGGGCATTAATGTCCACCCACCAGCCACATTTTGAATGATAATTAGCTGCTATATAAGAGCATCCTTACTGTACCTTACATTTACTGTACTGTACCATCCATATTGGAACCACTATATCTATATACAAACATGGGCTTGTACAGACTAGGCTCAGACTAAATATCTGAATAGGGACACTGCCTCTAAAGTCAGCCTTTCCTCTGCCATTACAAAGAAAAGACACTGATGTGTCTCATCTTTGTCGGGTAATTTCAGCTCATTGCAGAGATGAAACCCATGGACAGGAGAACCCTACTTCCCTCAGTAATGAGTCATACGTCAGTGTGGTGGAGCCTTCATGTGCTGCATCTTTATGACCTCCTCAGCCTCGTGCACTTTGGTGGTTTCTCTGCTCACACAAGACTGCACGTAAATTATTTCAAGTTCCTCATTATGCAAGAAGTGATTCACTTGGTTAACAGTAGTCATTTGATACAGTTACCACACATAATAATACAAGTGAAGTAAGATGTTGAGATGTTATTATAATGCTAGTTTCTTCTTACATGGATAATGACAAGGTACTTGATTTGATTTTTTTTTACTTATTTACACAGTTTTGAAAAGTGAATGTTCAGGAGAGACCAGATACCCACTGAGGGCTGATGGTAAACCTCAAATTAATGTAAAAATAACAAAATTAAATCACCAAATGAAAAAGAAAGAAATCACAATCACAAATGTGCGAGGGTCTGTCATTGTTGTTATGTTATGTTGCGTCTAGTGGTGAAGCTCAGGTTACAGGTATAAGGTATATGAGTGTGAACGCATGGCGCCTGTAAATTAAACTTACTCATTGCATTTTAGTCAACCTTTTGCAATGTGTTTATTGTGCACGTTGATGTCACGATGATGATGTAAATAAGAATAATCAGCCCTAATTTGAAATATGAGAGTATGTCAGTGGACATGCCAGTGAATCAACATGATCATGTATCATACAAATCATACATGATCAAATATCTATTAATGCAGACCCACTCTATTCCTTCACAGTTTCTTAATTTGCAGCCTACAATGAAACGCGAACTGAAATATAACATCTACAGACATTTTCAGCCGTGCAACTATGACACTATGAGAATATGACAAAATTTAACTCGGGTTCCTCCATCTGTCTTGATCATGCTTCAACACCTTGACTGGACTCTACCTGTGGTGACCTCAGCTAATTGGACAGGATGTGGAAAGACACACACCTGTCTGTATCAGGACAGAGCAGAAACCATGAGGAGGAATGAGCTGCTGCAGAGCTCAGAGATGGGGTTGTGTCAAGACTCACATCAGAGGAAGGAGGGTACGAAAACGTTTCAGCTCTTTTGTTCCAGCAGGATAATGAGCAAAAATGTGAGAAGGACAGGACTGGAAAGAGGATTCATATGATGGCTGAGCTGCAGTCTCCAGACTTAAACCCCATGGAGTCGGGCTGGGTTAGACAAGATGAGGTGGACAGAGAAAAATTACTTTAGAAATATTTCAAAATATTAAAATGACACAGTGCAGATTTAAACTTGGTATAAAGTCACTAACTTCAAATATCCTCCTTCGCTAGTTGTCTCGTTGGCTCTCCTGGACTTGAAGGATGACACAGTAAACTCTGATAACACACTTAACATTAAACACTGAACGCAGCCATGACAGAATAGCTGACTCGTCAGTCTTTTGTCTTTTGGAGCGTTGAAACTGCAGCCAGTTGGATGCAACACACAAACCAACAGGTGCAGGTGTCTTGATACATACACCACAGTATTCCAGCACTGAAGCTCAGTTGTAGAAAAACATTTCAGCAGCAACCACAGCAAGACCCAGACATTAGCACCTCGATGAAGTGATTGTCCTTGGGCAACATGTGTAACTGTCATGTGTGAATGCGTGTGTGTGAAAGAGTGAGAGAGTGCAACGTGTCTAGAAAATGCACCGTATGAATGTAAGTGATTTGTGAATGGAGCTTGTAGCATAAAGCCATTTCAGTGGATAGTCAGACTAGAAAGTTTCTATAGGAGGACTATTCACTGCAGACTGTGCCAAACTGCATTTTAAAAAAATCAGTAAGAAGAAATATATGACGACTTAGACAACAGACAGGTCAATAAATGAATTAAATGCCTGACCCCCCTACCCACTTCAGATCTACAGGGTACAATAGTATCATATTTTTCATTCAAGAAATAATAGGGTAATGTTATAATAGGGTAATGTTGACATGCGGTTCCAAACCAAATGTACTGCCACGTCTCATCAGGTAACTCTTTTTTTTGTGGAATTTCAACCAAGGCAAGGTGTTGAGTCTATACTACAGGCCAGGAGGGCTCTGCTTCTGCTGCTTGGGATCTTTTCTAAAAATCAGTCCCTGAGTGTCCATTGAGGTGTAACACTGAATTGCTGGAGTGTCACTTCAGCGTTAGCGCTAGCTCGAGATTCCATTCACTTTAGGGAGTGTTACAACTGAGATGTCATTGTAAACTGTCCATTGGTTGTTTGAGTGTGAGGGAGCTGCATTCGGGGCCTATGTTGTGGAGAAAAGTTTGTTAGCTCTTCAGGGGCCTGCTAAAAGCCAGGGGCCCCAAGCAGTTGGCTTTCTTACCTCCTCGTGAGCTGTGCCTCTGTGGGTGACCCCAGCTGGGTTCGAGTGTGTGCTCGACGCTGTTTAAAAATCATTTTTGTGTTTCACTTGCTTCGAGGAGAAGAATTATCACTGATTCGTTAAATGTGGTGAAGTCAGGTGAAGCCCAGTTTGAATTTCACGCTCTTCTCCTGTGAATTAGATTCATAAGTCAGCATGGGTTTTTAAAAATCCTTTTTGCTACAGCTGTAGATGAATCCTGATTAAACTGCAGACACCTGAAACTATCTCATCAACCAAAGCCTGCATACATTATATATCAAGTGGCAGATTTACTCCAGAGACTCCACAGCATCAATTTCATAGTAAAAAAAAAACAAACAGGGACAAGCACGGACAGACAGAAAAAACTACAACTACTCTGTTAATCTCTTAGCAAAGCTCACGGCGGGTTACTGTTGTTTCTACAGCGCACACTGGCTGACTTCATTGTCTGCTTAATATGCCTGACACAGCTTCCACGTGACAGCATGGAGTGTATACCCTGAGACTCCCGGCTTAGCACTGACATGGACAAACACTGCCTGAGGACACACAGCAGAGGCAGAGTGTGTCAGAGTCGAGCTGGAAGTCAGAGACAGACTGAGGTAACGTGTGTTTACATAGAGAATGAACCTGGTGGATCAGGATGCCAGGAAGAGGAGGAGGACAGAGGGAAAATGACAGATGGGGGAGAGAAGAGCGTGTTGTCTACAGAGACGAAAATTAAACTCATAGGAGAAGGATTTGGAGGACATGACAGTTGTAAAAGGATGCACTGTAAAAAGAAAAAAAAAAGGTTTGTATGATTACTCTGGATTATTACAATTTAGGAGTATTTGTAGTTTTTGATCATCTGTCCTCCTCTTGACTTTCATTTGTTAGAGGCAGACAGGAAGCATGGTCAGAGAGGACTGGGGTGAGGTGGATGGCATCAAAATCCCAGCCAGGAAATCAAACTGTGGAGTAAAGTGACGTTACATTACAGAGGAGACAGCAGAACATCACACAGGCCGGAGCGGGTATCACATAGATTTGTATGGATGGGCTATAAAATAATCTCACCGTCAAAACAGATGTGTAGGACTGGTTGATGCTGTAAGATGGATTTTTTTTTGCAGTGTACATGTTGACGGATGGATTGATCGAAAGAGAGAGATGGAAAGAGAAAGAAAGAGAGAGGAAGAGACTATGTGCGTGTTCACGCCTGCCCATGCATGTGAGAGAGAGGAAGGAGAGCCTGGATATCTAGGCTATTTACTTGTGTTTGTCAGTGTGTGTGTGTGTGTGTGTGTGTGTGTGTGTGTGTGTGTGTGTCAGCTGGTGGGCTATCAGCTGCTGCTGTGTTATCAGCCTTATCCCCATGCTTGCCTGTGATGGATGCCGCTGCTTGGCGCCTCTTTGCTGCAGCATGTGTTTAGCAGTGTGTAATTGAAAATGAGGCATGTGTGGGAGAACGTAAGGGTGTGGGGCGGTGTGGGGTGAGGTGGGTGGGGTGTTCTGGCTTATTATCATCTTACTGGCCAATGGAATACTGAGTGGTGATTGATCAGCGTGCAGGTAAGAAAAAAAAATGAAGCATTCAGGCAAAGAAGACATTGATTGTCCCAGAACAGCAGCTGAGAAAAATGGGCAGAAGAAAGCATGAGAGAAAAGATACAATCTCTGTCTCGTGCTCTCTGAAGATACGTGTAGAGCGGCTTCCTCTGAAGATCCAACAGAATTGCTGAGGATATACAGTAATTGATTCAGTTTGGCTCCACGGCTTGGCTCTAAGTGGAAGGACATCCTTTGCCTTTGAAATACAGAAAGAGGTTAAATCTGAATCTCTCAAGTTCTCACTTAACCCTGGACCGAGGAGGCCTGGAGAGTGTGTGCTTCTATTGTAATGGCAGCATGGTGCTGCCATAGTGCAGAAGCAGCCAAAAAGACACTGAAAACATCTGAGCCTCATTTTAACTTTAGATATGCAAACATGGCCACTTGAGTTGTGAGCCATCCTTAAGTCTGGTAAAGTAGATACTACTGCCAGTGTGACAAAGTCATGCCTTTTAGCCTTTATCCAGACAGCTCTGCATTAGTAACTGTGCCAGTATACTTTCAGTAGCATGTATATCATATTTTCATATTATCGTATTTATGCCAATTTTTGGCATTGGTACCGGTACCAATATGTATTTCGATACTTTTCCAAATAAAGGAGGGGGCACAAAAAATGATGTTAGTTTCTATATGCTGTGCGATACAAATGACCTCTGCTTCATGTTGTTATTTTCTGTCATTTGCCAGCCTTCTGACACAGTTGGGAAGAAGTTAAGAGAACTTAAAACTACACCAACCAAATTATTTTCAGTTAATGTAGCTCAATGTTTATTAGTTTCTGTTGTCAAGGATTTTAAGTACACATAAGTCAGACATGTTGACTTGGTAATACTTAGTTACACAAACGTAACATATTTAAGTTAGTATAACTTTTTTTTTTTTTTTTTTTCAAAATTTTGAGTACACAGTACTAAATCTACTTAATTACTTTGATCATTCAGATTTAGTATTCAGTCAAATCCAGCAAGGTTCACTTCAGTTCAGTGTGCTCCTACCCTTTTAGAGCCTTCTATGTGAAGCATTAACAAAGCCCTGATGAAGCCGATGCTCCGTAAGTGTCTATTCTCCTCATCACAAACTTATCAATCCCCCTCCCCCCTTCGTGGTTATCTGCTGCAAAGTGAATTACACGAGTGCCTATTGATTTCTGTCCTTATGCCAGGCATGTTTAGAGAGTAAACCTATTGCTTTTCTCCCCAAGCATTTCCATTGTGAACCTCAGTCTGAGAGGGGGTTGGGGGCTAATTGGCCTCAGTCAAGATCACCTTGGCTGTCTGAGCTCGGCGGCTTCACGTCTACAGGAAGAAAGAAAAGACAGAGACACTCGGGGAAATCAGAAAAAAATGATGCAGGAAGGGGTGAGGGGAATGAAAAGATGTTCTCATTATCTAACTGAAGCTTAAGTGTGTCCATTAAAGTGTAATGCCAAGGCTATGGCCTCAGGAATATGCCATGTGTCTCATCTGCATCTGCTGAATGTTTGTGGTGACTACTAATGCATTCAAATAGCAGGGGAAAGCAGGGGCAGGGGACAGTAATTACTGTTCTCTATCAGGTAGGTGTGTGTATGTGTGTGTGTGCACTGAATAAAGTTCATGCTTCATTACTGATGGGTGTTAAGGTAATAAGGCCCCTGACTGTCCATTGAGGCAACTCATCACTTCTCCTGGCAGTGAAATTAGCCCTACGTTGTTCTAAGGTTGCTCCTTTTCCTTTTGTCGTCCACTGGTATGGACGATTAAAGCCTCACCTCGATGGCTATAAGTGGAGACAAGCAACCCTTCATGATCCCGTAACGGTCCCTGTTTAATCAAATTTCAACCGCCACATGATCCTTTGTTCACTTTTGAAGTTAGAAAACACCAGTGATAATATTGGACCATGTCCATGATGAAAATAAACTGTAAGTGCAAAAAACAAACAAACAAACAATAAAAAACAAATGGCAACATCAGCTCAGGTATTGGGCATCAAACATCAATTTTGGCATTTGTTCTGAACAACTCCCTCTGTACATGTATCTATATACACAAGTGAAATTTAAAGACCCCATTTTTCCAGTCTTTATTGAAATTGAAACAGTTCAAATCCAGTGGCATGAGTGGTACAAAGGTCGTAAGGAGCCCAAAATGAAAAAAAGTACTGAGTATACTGGGCCAGAGGGAAAGAAGCATACGACCCTACAGATGCCCAAAGTTCTGTTTATGTTACAACTTGAAAAATGGAGGTGATGTTCAACAAAATAAGTCTGGCTCCCACTCGGGCCACATGCTTGTTTTCTTCTGGCCTTTTATATGTCTGTGTCCACGGTCCAAATGTGGCCCATAGACAGCATTGTCAGATAAAATCTAGACCAACTTTGGCACACATACACACACATAAAAAAAACATCTGCACTGCAGGATAAAAGCAGGAATCTGTGCAGTTGTGGAAATATATGGGCCAGAAGTTTCATTTTGCTCTCTGGGGTAAAACTTGTGATGATAAGAACATATCATCTAAACAATATAGCAGGGCCCCATGAAGGCGTAAAGTGTTCTGTTCTCCGTCCTCTGAGGACTTCACCTGGGTCACAGAAGTAATAGAGAAAATTGCTCTATATACATCTTAACAGTCAACTTAGCCTTCGTACAATGAGCCATCTCCAAATGACTTTGCTATCACGGGGGAGGTGGAATGACTGTAATTATTACCTGAGACCCTCCATGAATTCTATCACATCTGGAACAGCTGTGTCACTGGAATTCCCCAACCATCAGCCCCCAATTACCTAATGGGCTTTAGAGAATTGTGAGGTGCTCTGGTCATTTTATTCCTAATGTGTGAATGGGAAATTGCTGCCAGTCTAAACCGAAATAATTGAATTGACTGCTTTAATGGCTTGGAATCTAGTTTCATTTGAAATCCATCAACAGTGTGACAAGTTGCATCACTCAAACTTCCAACTGAAAATTCCCACCATTTTCATCTGTCTTGCATATTCCAACAAGTATTCCAAATCATATCTATATTAGTTTACCAAGGTAATCTGCCATGCTTCATGGTGACTGGAAAGCATGGGAATGTTTGTTGTGTTTGTACTATGAGTTTATTTTCAGGTTGCACCAGAACAGGTGAAGATTTAGCAGTTGTACACTATAATGACCTTCATGCTAGTTAGTTGATCACCCATTACACCACCTCCAACTTAACTGATGCTAATTGACCATTGTTTTATAACCTTCTTGCATGAGTGCAACGATTTTATCATTTAGTGGTATAGCACAGTTTTAACTGATGCTCTGACCTGTGCGCGCACAGAACCAAACAACCTAGAAAGTAATTGCAGCCACTATAGTTTCTTTTCTGTCATCGTAATGGGCACATGTTGTTCATTCACATATTTGGCAATAATCCATGTGTAGTGTGATGATAATGCAGTTATCAAAGCCTCAGTCCCCAAACAAAGCCTCTGAACCAGCTGTCAGGACGTATTTGTTTTTGTGAATTCACAAAAATCTGCAAGAGATTTTGCAGTAGAGAGAAGCCTGGGAGAGGAGAAAACTAGATTAAGGTGGTTTTTGGCTGGTAAAAGCCACAGATATATATTTTTATGGCTTCAAATAAAAGAGCAGGAAAAGTGTAGAATATGGGACCTTTGAACAAAACTCCACTCTTTCCCTAATCTTCACCAAAGTTCTTTTGTTACCTGGTCGACGGTGTGATAGTCATGTGCTTTGTAACCATGCTATTGAGCCCAACCACCTCCCCCGCTGCTGTTAGTAAATGCAGCAGTTCAGCCTTTCAAAAAATACAGTGCCACAAAGCAGCTAGAGATTATGTTACGAAAAATAATCTCCAGCAGACAGGTTGGCACTTAAATACATCGTTAAAAATATTACAACACTAGCTGTGCTTGGGAAACAAAAGAACATGATATTTAGGTCCAAAATGTAATTAGCATTGAGGTTGACTGGCTGGGATTCTTTTTCCATACAGTAGAAAACGTTAAAGACTGGGTACCTGTATACCTCTGCAGTAGCTTTTAAATTGTAGGTACATAGAACAAATGATAAATAAATTTGAACAAACCCCACATCGGAGAGACATCATCAGATTGTCGGGCCCAGTCACACCTAGAATATGGGATTAGCTCTGCATGACGAATCCTATCCTGCTATTAAAAGGTTAGATGGACTGGACAGATTCTTAAGCAACATTTGTCAGAGAGGAAACTAAAATCCAATTGTGTTAACTGAAAACATAATGTGGTTTTGAATTTGTTCTGTATCACTATTATCAACTGCCACACTTGATCTAGTGATCAAAGTAAAGGGTAAAACTGATGTTGAACTGGAGTTGAGATTAACTTCTTTTGATTTCTATTGATAGTATCTTGTCATTCAACAATCAAATTTGCCAAGCCTCTATGAAAACTGATTATAAATTCATGCAATCAACAATTGTAACATTTATAAATTATTCAGACAGTTCTCAGCATGTGAATGGGGCAAAATAGCTTTTATCCAGTGGTTAATTACAATGTTAATTAGTCGAGGAAAGGACAAGTAAATTAATGGAGTTTCATGAAGTGCTACATATCTGGAGGGAAAGCGTTTCCTGATGTCATCTCATTAAGCATGACCACTGGTACTCACTGATCTCTGGGCGTCCATCATCACAGTCTAAATCCTGCTGCCTCCGACAGGCCCGTCCATCCAAACAAAGGTTAATGCTGCCTGAGCTTTCAGATGCTCACCGACATGCACTCCATCCGCCTTTGTCGGCCGCTGTGCCCAGCAAACACAGACTTTCCTGTATTCTTCCTCTCATTTGCTAATGAGGTAATTAATACGGCGGGGGTTAGCCAAGTGGTGCGGAACGTGACCACAGAGGCGGGGGCTAATGCAACACGTCAGTCGTGGCAGAAAAAAAGGAGATGATTTTATTTTTGTTTAGGTTGTGGCCCTACTGAATGATTTGCTCAGATAATCCTTTTCACATGTTTTTATGTTTTCAACAACCGTCTTCAGATGGTGGATTGTGATTGCCACTCATTCCCCTCACTCGGCCCACGGTCCTCCTCCCATATTGATTTGTGTGAGAGGAATCTGCTACTGAAACTAAATGAGGAGATTGCAACAGGTAATGCTGGGGTGCAGAGTCAAGGGCTTTTTAATAGTCTCCTGATATGAAGGATCCTTGAAGTGCGTGAGTGACCCAGTGAGTGACATGCTCTAAGAAAGAAGAGGAAGAGAGAGGAGGAGATGGCAACAGGGAAGAGAGGGCAGAAAAAGACGAGAGCCAAATATAAGGGTTTGGTAATTTATCTGGAACAGCGGTGTTGATTTGTAATGAGGTACACAAACCTGGACCTCTGAAATGATGATTCATACAAGGCAAACAGTATTATCAAAAATAAATTGTGTTTTCATAGGCACATGGGTAGATTTATTATTGTCCTTTTTAGAGGGAAATCAATTTATAACCCAGCTGTCACCAAACCCAAGATCCAAGCCCTGTCATACACCTGGTATACAGTGTGCTGTAAGGTCCTGGCTAGTTTTAGACCGATGCAGTTGGCATTTTCATGTGTGCCCATCTGAGCGCCCATGGGGCTGTTGCTCTCAAAATGAGGTGTGGTCAGACAGACATTGTCGGTGCCTGTGTCTCTGGTACACACTTGAGGCTAAAGGAAAAGAGCCAAGTCACCATTAAACCACCACTGTTATCTGTTTGAGGTCGAGCAGACAGCAGCAGCCTCCTCAAGGTGAGATGGGAGACCTTAAAGTGTTTCTGTGGTTGAGGCTGGTCTACTTCAACTTTGTGAACCTTAATGATATATGTTCAGTTCTGCACCTTAGTTTTCAGGATGGTTTCATGAAAGCTCTGTTCTGGACCAAGGTCTTGGTCAAGGGTACATCTTGATCTGACAGTGGCACCAGGCAGAAGGTCAGGGAGTCATTTTAGACATTGGGAATCTTCCTCTGACAGTGAGGAGATAGATCCTTGCAGATCTAATCCCAAATGTATGTATGAAGAACCAACTCCAGTACAACATGAGGAAATGAATATTCGAAAATGCAGCCTGATATGATCCAGATACACTTGACCGCAGATCAAACCTGCAATGACTAAAACTCCAAATGACTTCCCCACTTTCACATTTTAATATGTTGGACTGAGAGAATTGAGGCCATAAAGACTTTTCTTAGTCCAGACGAACTCCTTTCCACAAATAGAAAGGTGAGTGAACAGAGTGTGAGCAGGTTTATCCTCCACTACACTCCTGAATGTAAAGCTGGAAATGAATGACTGGAAGAAAATAATAAGGGGCTGCAGAGAGAGGCGGGGTGAGGGCTGGAGACGATGTCGGCTGGCTGGTAGGAAAGAAGCAGAGGTGTGTTATTGTGGCTCCTGTTGCAAAGACCTCTGGGAAAATGGGGCCTGCCTGATAGTGCTGCGAGAGCCATAAATCACCACAACAGCACTCCTCCTCCTTGCCGTGACCTAGAGGCGACCCGAGAGTCACACTCATTCTCAAACACTAAACACGCACACATACACAGGAGGAGGTTGTGTGTGAGCCTGGGTGTCACTTCTGTAGCCTCAGCCACACAGCAGCAGCCACAGGACCATGCTCTTCCTCACACAACCCAGGACACAGTTTGCAGCCCCATCAACACTAATACACTTTAGTTTTAGCACAAATAACTTTAGCTGCATCTTATATTTTTCTGTGCAGAATTGTCAAGTCACTAAGACTGAGATTTTTGAAAACACTTTGCTTTGTTGGAATCAGCAAATGATGAGCAATGCTACTGCTGTAATGAGTGACCGTGTTTGCTTTGCACCAAGCTGCAATGGAAGCCACATACTCCTCTAACTTTCAATCTGACCTCATCTTCAGTTTTTTCACCTTTGTTTTTCCTTACTCAGTATTTTCTCTGACGACAATCTCGTTGCTGTTTTCTGAATAGTGATACAACACATATTTTCAGGGGATGTTGGTGGATAGAAATGATTTCTGTTACAGAGTTTAAACACTTCTATTGACTTGTGTGGAGATTGTCTTCACTTTAAACTGTTAGTGTAGACATAGCTTAAGGTTCAGTTAACTCCCCTGTGGACACCATGGATGTGTAATTGTTTTCCTTTTATACCTGGAGGACATGATCCATACATGTGAATTGTATATGTGTTTTATGTGCATGTTATTTGGAGCATGCACACAATACGTCCAAACAAAACTGCAGCATCTGTGAAATAAGAAAAGCTGTTTTGTCTGCTGTACTCATCTTCAAGCTCAGCGTCCATGTTTGTTTTTCAAGCTCATGCAAACCTTAGCGGACCATCGTGTACTTGCAGAAGCAGAAATTGTAACATTGGCATAGCTCAGTAATTCCCACGTTTGCACCTATTAACAGTCAATAAATATACAATTCTACTGTCTTCTGTAACTAAGAAACCTGCTGGAAAGGACATGGAAGAGCCACATTAGGGCTTGCTTCAGTTTCCTTTCCAGTGCTGTGAACAATACAGCAAAACACTGGAGCATTTTTTTCAGTTCAGTTCTCATTGGATGTAGAGTATAGGCCTGGGTGTGGAGTTTGTGGATTGTGCAGTGTGTGTGTGTGTGTGTGTGTGTGTGTGTGCGCGCGTGCGCGTGCATTTGTGTGGGGTTGTAAAGAATGGTTCAAGTGTTGATGGGAGGCCAGTGAGACCTCAGGCAAACCTCAGAGAGCTTGTTACGGGAGGAGTCAGAACAAAGAAGAGGGAGAAAAGAGGAGAGGTGAGGTGTTGTAATAAGATGGAGGGAGTTCTGAGACGAAAAGACCAGGGAACGGGAGGAGGAATAGTAGGAGGAAGGTGAGAAAGATGCATTAACAGACAGCAAAAACAAAATCATGATTCATCAGGGCAGAGAGATTGAAGGGAGAGTGACGGCACCGGTTGCTCTTTGAAAACCTATAAAAACAAATAACCCAAACAGAAATAGCAGCTTATCGTCAGTCTCTACTCTTCCATCATGTGATGACAGACATCTTTGTGCTGATTAATACACATTTAGTATAAAATGCATTCTGCTGGCTTTCTAAGTGCACTGTATTTAGATTTAATGGTCTTTGTTATACTGCCTATTTATAGTTTCTCCCAGTGGCTGTGTTCATCTGTGAAGAGGCTGCTGTTTGTTCCTTTTATTTGGTTGTTAAATTTATTTCAATGTGTCCATAAAAAGGCCTTGAATGGTTGTAGAGTTGTCTGAGTGGATAGAAAGGTGCTGAAGAAGTATATGAAGTATAGAGAGAAAAAACAGCAACAGGAAGGAGAAAGGGGCAGAAGAAACACGCACATGAATGACGGAGGAAGAAAGGAGGTGAGCCTTTAAGTCAACAGAGGGAAACGAGGGAGGAGGCAGAGAGAAAGGTCAGGTGAGGAGAAGTGGGAGTCCATCTCAGCTTCCAGTCCTTAGGTCAGCAAATAGCCCGACAAATTAATTAAGATAATGATCCATATGAAATAGCCCGGCAAAGTCAGCCACGACCCATGTGTGCGCGAGTCCAGCCTTCTTACCATTCGTAGGACTTTTATGAGGTGGGCAGAGGAATGCATTGATTTCATAAAGGGCATAAAGGGGACTGGTGGCCGTTTGAACAGCGGAGTGTGAGATCAATGCGGGTGGAGATGAAAACGGTGACATTTACTCTGGTTTGTGCCCCTGGGCAGGAAAGACCTCTGCAGAAAGTCACACTGTCAGCTTTCTCTCTCTTCCTCCATCTGCGAGTGCACATTGCTTCTCCTCACGCGAGAGAAATGGGCCACTTTTCATCCGACAGTGATGAAACTGCTCGGCACCACACACACATTGTGACAGAGGTGACAGGACATAAATCTGCATCTTCTTCCGCTCCAGAATCTGCTGTTTTCAAAATGACATCGCAGCAGACCCCTTTATTTCACCTGGTCATTCTGTCTGCTGAGAAAGTGTGTTGCCGTTTTCATGCACTCGCAAACTTTTACAGAGGAGCTGTGAATAGGATCTATTGATACGATACATTTTTCAAAGAGAGGTGATTATGTGATATACTGCCATATATTGGGATGCTGTCAACGAGGTGATGTATTGCAGTACTTCAAGCACATCACAATATCGTATGTCAATCGAAAGAAAGAAATAGGAAATATAATATGATATTACATCATATATTTAAAGAATATGACAAGTAACTTAAACTACAAAATGAAAATAAATGTAACTTCTTTTAAAGGATTGCATACACATCCCTTAAGCCTGTAAATAGGTGGCATGTAGAGGAACTACATGTTCCTCCCTCTAAGTGGAAGGTTTGACTGACACAAAATCATCTTCTTCCAATAGCAAAGCAACATTTGAATGTTCAAACTCCAACTTCCATGACGAAAGTCAGTGACAGCTAGAGTTTTGGAAGTCTCACTGATCAGGCCAACATGCAGATTTGAATAAATCTGTAGTTTTGCGTTTGCACTGTTAACAAAAGAGACAAAATAAATAAATAAAAAGATGCAAAGTTCTCAAGCTGACCAACACCAAGTCTCTAATTAAGATTATGTGTTGTTTGATTCATGATCATGTGTCCGCATTCATCGCACCCGCGGGTGTTATGGGTGTTCATCTGACACCCACACTTTTGCAGAAACCCTCAAATGCACTTTTTATAGTGACGACCAGTGATGAAAATTAAACTATTGCCTTAGATTGATGGATTGAAATTACAGCCATTTACAGGAAACAGTTGAAGTGCAGCACAGTTACACTTGTGCATGCAGAGACTCACACAGACCCTCTCTCACAGTGAAGGGCCTATTCACCAGCTCTGTTCTGGAGTCTCAGAACCTGCGAATCTGCGTTACCCCCGGCTGATGTAAACACAACAGTGGTGACATTTTTGCCTTTTTGCTGTCTCAGTTCCTTCTTCAGTTTTTTAAGTTCATTAATTATTTGGTCTGGTGTTGGAGTGAACCCAGCCTCGGCCATCTCCTCCCCAAGTTCAAAGATAAGAATTACTTTGCTTTATTAAGCCCCAAAGGGAAATTCATACTTGGTTCTTTCTTGTGCTGCTTTCTAGCTTCTCTTGAAATTCTGCAGATGCCCCAATCGTCCAAATCGACAATTTCATTTCTTTAGCAGACCATGACAAATTCCTTTTCTTCATGTTGTCAGTCGCTGCCTTCTCCTCCCTCCTGGTCAGAACATGCCAACCGGTTTAAAACTGGGCATTGGAACCAGAACCAGCATGGAGCTCTGTCCGTGTGAAACCCCTATATGTGTCATTCAAGCTGCATGTCGCTGCTCTGGGTGTGTTGGGACTGGGTTTACTGTTGATATTCAATCAACAGTACGTGATCACTCAGTTGTTTGAAGGTTTGTTGAACATAATGTGAAGCACTGAAGTTGTACACTCTGTATCATTCAATGATTTATTTATCATAAAAATACTTCTACTTAGCAATTATGATATTTGCAGTGGAGCAGCTTATGTACCGTGTTAGTTAATAATTGATTGAAGAAAGATTTTTTGGATGGAAACAGAAACTCATTTCAATCTACAATTACAGTCATTCAGTTTTATAGTAGTACATTAGTTTGTTCTTGTTCTCAAACAAGGCCTGACACTTAGTGGGTGTTTATTATCATAGTTTGAACTTTTTACTTTAAAAGTTTTCACCTTCATCATCTCCTCTGTTACTGCTGTCCTTTTCCCGTTTATAAGAGGAATTTTGATTTAGAAACAATGTGATGCTTATATATATATAGGTGCTTTATTGTTCTTTAATCAGGCAAACAAATGCAGTGCCCCCGCCCACACTTTTGAAAAGAGGCCCCTGATTTCCAACAGTGCTGTGTCACAAAGGCCATCAATTGTCTCACTGTGGTCTCTCTTGATTATAGTCATCACATATCCCAGTTAATCAACAATACAATGCTAATGAAAATCCACAGGTATGTCTTTTTCAATGGAAACACTAAAAACAGTGAGTATTGAAACCTGTCAGCTACACAAATTTGGCTAAATGAGTATGGTACAAATGAAGTTTTAGCTGAGCGTGTATTTCAAAATGTTCAAATCCTACATATTTTCATGTTTGATATGAAAACTTCACATATAACATAATAATGTTATGAATTATTATTATATTATTATTATTATTATTATACCAGAGAAAAATCCCCAACAAATACCAACAAAAAAGCCACCTTCAGACTTTCCAGGCTTTTCAAACATATCAGAATTAAACCAGCCTTTAAATTTTTAATCATCTCAATATTAGATCATAATTGAAACGTCACACTTTTAAATCATCAAAACATCCTCATGTGTAATACAAGAAAAAGCAACCCACTTCTCCCAAATCAGCAGGTCACAGTTTTATTTTGTGCACACACTGTGACAATAACTTTGTTTTTTTCGGAGCTTGAATTTACTTGTTTTCATATGTTTTGATCATGGTGTTTGTTTGCTTTCATTTTTTCCCTATTAAAGATAGCACGATTTATTTCTACATATGCTTCTGATGAAAAACTCTTTTAATCAGTTTATAGGCCCTGGAGAAAAAAAGTATAGCTGTTCCTGTGTTGAGACTTACACTGAAAATGTGTAACAACAGTGCAGTAGGTTGACCACTTGTTGGTGTGTGCGTGGGTGAACCGTATGTGTGTAGATATGTAGGACACAGCGATCCAGGAGGATCCACTGAAGGCCGGCTACCTCTGCCTGTGGACTTAATTGGAGTTTGTGTCTGGCAGCTAACAAAACCTGTTCTCCGTTGTTCCCTTGGTACCCCACTGCACTGCTGACATAACAGACACACACACAGGCATACACACACACACTCTCTTTTCTCACTTTTGGGGAAATTACATGGACTTGCACTGACTTTTTTTCTGCGCCCTAACCTTAACCACTGACCCAAAAATCAACTCGTTCTCCAATACACACACACACACGCACACACACACACACACACCTATTTGTTATGCATTTTCCAGAAATACATATACATTCACTTCCTCTCTTTTCCTCAGAAACACTCGCTCCCACCAGTAACCATAGTCAAGTGATGTTTGATGGGAACATTAACTGAAGCTCCTGTTCTGTATTTGCACTACACTGCTGCCACCTGATTGGCTGATGCATAATTGCATACTGTACAGGTGTTCCTAATAAAATGCTCCGTGAGTGTTTACCTCAACAGGACCATAAACTCCACACTAACCACCACTCACACCACACACTAGACAGTATTTATAATGTCTTATGGCATCCAGCTTTTGAATTTACTGCAGGCTTTTTTTTTTTGTTTCTTTGTACATTACAATCAGAAAGGTGTGCTCTGTTTCCTTACACAATTAAAGCTCCATGGATATTCTGTGGTAGCCAAAGGGCTTGACTGAGAGCTTTTGTGCACTCATAATAGGTTCTCCAACAACATAGCACCTAAAGTCTCTTCTCTTACAAATGGACCCCACTGGGACGGTGCCTCTGATAAGGCCACTAATTGCAGTAATTGCCGGAGCTGCTCTGATGGCACCCAGCCTAACCATTTCTTGGTAATGGGACACAAAATGCCAACCTGCAGCTGTCTCCTGGACCGCCTTTTCTTCAAGGCAAATCTGTTCTAATGGGAGAAAAGAATCACTCTTGTGGTACTCTGACCATTTAGTCTTTCTGTGTTGCTCACTGACTTTGTGGTCCATTGTAGTGCTTTTCTCTTTTGATGCTCTTATTTTTTCTCCACGTGTTTGTTCCTACAGCTACGTCTCCTTCACCCAGTGATTTACTATAAAATCTCCACAAGTACCTTTGACATGTTTGCACCCCCAGGGAAAGGGCATGAACTAGTTTTGTACAGCTTTATGTGTAGGTGGAAAGAACAACAGCAGTGAGAGAGCAGCAGAGCTGGTGCCACGACCCCTACGCAAAATACATGTTTTGTAACTATGGGAGAACCAGAACGTGTGTTCCCTGTTCTCTGGTGGATTTAACTGCATTAATGTCATGTGATTGTTGACCAGATCTAAAGAGTTCTTTGATTTTCAAGGATTTTTTTTTCAGTCACTAGTCACAGGGCATTTAAAATGCCAAGCATCAAAAGATGCAAAAGACTGTCTGCAAATGAATGAATGAATAAATGTTTTTTTTTTTTTTTTTTTTTTTTTACAGTATTGAGATTTGTCAACAACTTCTGTGGCAAATTGGTTTAGAGAGGCACACACTTGTGTGTATAAGGTCTCAAAACGCATGTCAGGACAAAAGCCTAGTCATGAAGTCCTGGGAAATCTCTCTAGACCTGTGCTATAAACTAGTGTCAAGGCATAGATCAGGGCAAAGGTATAAAACCATTTCTAAAGCTTTGAGTGGTCCCAGGAGCACAGTGACCTCAGCAGTAGTGTAATGGAAGTAGTTTGGAAATGTATGAAGCAGGACTCTCAAAGCTTTAGAAATGGTTTGATACCCAGTCAAACCCAGACAAAAATGTCAACTTTGATATATCTGTGGGCAGGTTGCCATGAAATGTGTTGACTCATGCATCTGATCAGTTTTTAATTCTAATGAACAAATGATTTTGCATTCTGAGAGCCACTGGGCCTACAGGTGGATATCGCAGAATCCTTAGTATAATGTTCTCTGTGTCATACACGTTGCAGCTTCTTGGCAAGATGTAAGAGTTCTTGTCTCGTCCCTTGGTGCTGGAAGGACACCCCATTTATATCAGTAATGGTGCTTCCTAACATGTACGTTCCCCTTAGACTCAGTCTGATGCTTGTCAGCAGCTGCAAGGGGAACGCTTTTTCCTCCAATGCCAGATTGGACCTTGATGACTTGATTGATGACTTCAGTTTTCACTGCTGTTCAGTTTTTTTGTGACTCTGCACTAGGCTTAATTTACAGCTTTGTGTTGGCCCTGTTCCAATGTGAGCCCAAGTGCTGTCGACTGTGAAACCATGTGCAACATGTTAGTACAGCACAGTTTACATACAGATGTATGTTTGTCCGTCCCACTCGTGTCGACGTGATATTTCAGTAACAAGTTGTAAGAAACTCTCAAATTTAGAACAAACATGTACTTGGACTCGAGAATGAACTGATTAGATTTTGATGGTCTGTGTCCCAATTCAGTGGCGGCATCCTTCGGAGGGGGCGTTTGAAGGCTGATTATGTCACAGCGTCGCAACAAGGCCTGTCCCATTTCAAAGGTTCCTCCTAATTCAGCTAACAAATCCAGCCTTCTCTCCCTGTTCTAGGAGGATGCACTGCACCTATCCTTCATGGCCTCCTGTATCCCAAGATTCTTTGCGCACTGTTTTTGCGTTCGGAAGCAATCAGGTAATGCTCCGAAGGCTAGACTGTCCCATTTAGCAACGGTTTGCGTGGCCGTCCGAGGTGCCTCTGAAGCTGTTGCCTCCGTAGATCACGTAGGCAGGGCCCTCCGAAGGATCCAGCCCCTGAATTGGGACACAGCTGTTGTCTCTAACACCTTAAGGGAATTTCACCTCAAAGACACACTAATTACAAATTGTTGGTTAAAGGTTAAAATTCAATGGTCAAAGTCACTTGGAGCTCATTTTACATGATTTTAGCCTTGCAAACTTAATATCTCAAGAACTCCTCAAAGGTAATTCCTTCAAATTTGGCACAAAGATTCACTTGAACTGAAAAACAAACTCATCCAAGGTCACAGTGAGTGAGTCAGTCAAAGGTCACAGTGATGGACCAGAAACATGGAAAAGTCTGTGTGGGTCAGACAGACAACCACAGGAGGTTATTGTATTTAAATCTAATGAACTTTGTGTGAATGAACAGTTCCTCATGCTGATACAACAAAGTAGCAAAAAGGTAGAAAACAGCAAATCTTTTTGGCCTGATGTGTGAGTTTTGTATTTTCCTCCTCTTCTCTTTGTTTCTCTCCTGATATGAAGGAAAGTATTTCTTTTGAGATGAAGTTGCACTCAGCAGGAGGGTTAACGGTCAGTGGGAAGGGTGGGAAGAACCTAATATTGGAGAGGTCTGTGATGGATGGGACAGAGCCCCGTTATCCTCTCAGCTCAGTCTCCTTCGCAGGGTCTTGGGATATTTCCAAACTAGACTGTGATGCTACCACGGAGGAGTTGGGGCTGACAAATAAATGAAATATAGCAAGATGTTCCCAATGTCTCACTGAAATGTACAGCGGCTTATGAAGGAAATGAATAGGCTACCTCACTGAATGTCTAGAAAAATGGACAAAATCAAAGTAGTACAAGCTGAAATAACTGAATCAGCCACCAAACATCCAGCATCCTATATTTCCCATAATGCAACCAGCAGGATCTTTGTCAAACACTTTCTTGCTGCTTAACACACACATCTTTACAGCTCCATGCCCCCATTTTTTAATCACATTGCTTCTGTCTAAAACGTGTAGCCAAGGCTCATTATGCGTTACAGTTTATTTATGATCAAGGTTATTTTCTCTGACTAATGAAGTGACCTTTAGGTGTAAAATCAGTGGAGTTTTCCTTTAATTTACTTGATTAAATACATGTCTTTTTTTTTCAGCAGAATTATTAACCTTCTGCAAATGAATGCAGTCACGCGCCAGGGTATGCTGAAATCTAGTTTAACCCTGAAGGCCTCCTGTAACATGCTGATGGGCAAAAAAAAGTTGTCCCAGAAACTCATTATTAAACCAACGCACTTCAGCCTGTAGCCTTCATCAGGGTCATCACAAACCACATCACAGTAATATTTAGGTGTGAGTATCATCGGTATAACAGAGAGGGATGAGGCCAAAATATACAACATCCTGCCAACTGTGTTTAAACACATAGACCTTGTTCAGACATGCATTAGCATGCGGCTTCAGTGACCCGGTCACAAGTGGTTCAGTTTACACCTGCTAGAAAATATGTCTCAAGTGACCACTTGTGACAGTACCTCACTTCCCTGCTCTCAGTGCAAATAAACACTTATATGTTGTTTTGAGATGATTCACAGACAGGTCTGTTGTCTATGTCCTTGTGTGTGACTTAGTAAGAGGCATACAGAGGGATTGAGCAAATCAAAGTGCTGCCTACGGCCCTGCAGTCAAATAAAGTTTTATCCGTGTGGGATAGTAAAATATTTTTTGATTTATAATGACGCTTTGTTGGGACTAATGAGACTGTGATAGAGGATCAGTAGAGTCGTTGGGCCCATAATGTGTTTTGGGTACTTTCACACCTGAATTTAAAGCTGAACATGGTGATGAGGTCAGCTGAGACAGGTTAGTGCCAGGTCTGAACACTGTCATTCATATCAGCCTGTGGGGCTTCTTCAACGATGGGTGCTTTTTATGTGAAAGGCAACAAGATACAACATACTAAACAACATGATAAAGATACATAAATGTATCCAAACCACTGCAAGTCCAGATAATTGACCATAAGAATAAACACAAAAAGTCCTGATTTATGCCCCCTGGAGACGGCTGCTGCTGCTGCTGCTGCTGCTGCAGTTGCCAATGGACACACAAAGCTACAAGTTTTGCTGGAGGAGAAGCATAAAAAGTTGGACATTGGACGTTGACTTCTGCCAATCAAACTGTGTCAGTAATTGTCACATTTAATAACAGGAATCTTGTTAACTAACTAGCACAATTTTGGGCTGTGGTGGCAGCGTGAGGAAGTATGACAGCACACTTACCTGTATCAGTCTGATTCAGCCTAATGACACTGTGACACCTGCACAATGTTTTCAACAAATGGAACAAACAGGCTGTTTTTTTTGTTGTTGTTGTTGTTCTGCGTTCAGTGAGGTTCTAAAGAGTTTCGTCAGCCTGAACGTGTTTGTGGGCACAGGGATGCTAATTTGCCTTGTTCTTTCCTCACATTGATGTTCTGTTTTTGTGTCTCTATCCACAGATATTGTGACTCACACTCATGGCTCATTCTAATAGTCTCTTTGTTTTGTTCTGTCTCCCTCTGCTCTCTTGTTTCCTTTGTGCCTTGATCCTGCCGGACACCTCACACCTCACAGGTAAGGAGCTCACTGTTATTATATGTACACTGTCCTCATCACTGCCAGTTTGCTTGGGGGTTAGTTTTTGTCATGCAGCCTTTTTCAGTATGTGTGTGTGAAGCTGTGCATGCAAACTCACATGTGCATATAAAATAGCAGTGGATTAATCCCATATACTAGTTCTAATTCTAGATTTATTCATGGTGGGAGGGGATCTGCAGCTCATTTCAGATGCGACTGTAGTGATTGACCATAGTGTGTGACTGTGTGTGGCAAGAAGGTTTGACCGGTGGATTATACACCTGAATCCATGCCTTAGTAAGTTAATAAGTCACAGCACCAGTGTGTGCAAAATGCAGTAGTGTGATGGGGGAAGACAACCAGGGTTTGGCAAGTAAAAGCCCTCAGATGACTGGTAGCTGGAGGCCTTCCAGGGTTTAGACGACCAAGATGATTAATTAACAGCTGTGTTTGAAACAGGCTAGTTGATGTCTAAGGCACAAGCCTATGGACCTGAGATCTGCAGAGGAGATGTTAACATCTAAGGTGCATTTAGGTACAAAATATTCAATTTTAACTTAAGATCCCTTTTCTGGCCAGAGATAGGCAAACATGGAGTAAAGCTGAAAATTCATTGAACAGTTGCCAATGTGGGTCACTGTTTTCAGGTTGTGTTTAATTCCTGTTGCAACACCTCTGCAAACAGGCATCTTTGGCATTGCAACATTAGCTGCAGATTGTTAACTTGCCCTTCACAAATTGATGACTATGACAGAGTATCACTAAAGTTTCCCATGATAGGTAACAATAACAATATGTCATACTGCACCACTCACTCTTCTAATCATTTTGCAACATTTTTAAAATTCTGGTTTGGTTTTATGGGATACTGAGTGAGGACAGAAAAATGAATTTAACAGATTTTAGCATAAGACTGATGGAGGGGTCTGAAGACTTTCTGAATTCACTGAATGGGAAGAAGAGGAACAGAAGGTAGATGAAGGAATAAATTACACAAGGAGAAGTGAAAGGTGAGATGTAATCTGTTTACAATAATCTGATGAGCAGTGACCATAATTAGGCTTTTATCAAATTGGCGGGTGGGTGAACGTATTCCTCAGTCCCTCAGAGCTGCTTGCCTTGTGATCACACCAATAAATTAGCTGGTATAATTGTTTTGATGAAGGGAAAAAGTTGCCGTTAATGTTTAGGAGCTTCCTGAATTCATCAAAGACCTTTCAGCTTGTTATGTTCAATTTCTTCTGATTGATAGTTGGCTGGTAAATAGCCACATCAGGCTGACTAACCTTTAATAGGTAGTTGCATAGAGTATGACACTAACATTTTTGTTGATTATAGCATATTTTACTAAGACTGCCCAATCACTGTACATGTGTGTACCTCGCCGGTGAGGCTAATGCTGTGAAGAACCTAGATGTGTCGTTCCAACCTCCAGAGAAGCCAGTGGTTTCCTCTCATTCCATCTGAGTGTAAAACCCACCCACCTGAAAAGACCTGAAACTTGTTTAACTCCTGTAATCCATCACAATGAACACAAGATCTGCTTTTATTTTCATTGAAGTTACTGCTGTGCGGTTATACAGTGCAGACTTTTCAAATCAATCAGCACTTTCAGCTACATTACCATGCCAAAATAATTTAGCATTGACAAGAATAGAAGGTGACATGAAGTTGACTGTGATGGATTACCTGACTGAAGCAGGTTTCAAGGCCTTAAAAGCTGATTTTCATACCATCATGAAACAAATGGAGCAATGGCTTCAAGTGAGTGCTGAAGCGATAACACACTCAGAACAAATCTACTTATCACAAGGGGGAAAAAAAACCTGGACCAGTGATCATGAAATCAAAAGTTTAAAATGTGTCGAAAAGTAGCCAAGGATAAAATGGTTAAACCTCATAATAAAATTGAAATAGAAAAACATGTCTTATATAGGAATTTTGTCATAAATGTGCAGAGAATAGACATGTAAGAGCCACATCTGACTTTTAAAATATTTGCCTCTGTCTGCTGCTTTTTACCAACAAACCCAACTAAGATATCCTGAATAAATGAGCAGCAATGACAGTTATGGTAGAAATGCATAAACACTCTCCAGTCAGAAGATCTGTAAAATGGCAGAGAGATTTATGCTGAAAGGAAGACTGGTCTGTCAATGAATATGATTGATCCTTAGAGTGACTGTTCTCCACAGTCGCCTTGCTGTTTACTGTAACTCTTCTTTTTCACTTTATTAAGATTTCACAGGTTTATCAGTACAGTCAGAGTCACTGCTTCCATTCTTATTTTAGAGACTCTGTGCAGATGCTGCTGTGTCACAATTGAGGACATGATTTGACCATTAAAGCTGTCATAACAACAGCTTCAACAATTTTATATGTTTTGATCATAACTGTGCAAAATAAAGTTGAAGTGTCCATGGGTGAGATACTGAACACCAAACTGCCTTTGATTTCCCTGCTAAGTATATGAGTCTGTTCATAGTGTGTGCAGTATGTGTTGAAGAAATGTGTGACTGTTGTGTAAATCACTTAGCAGGTGATACTGCAGAAGTGCTATGCCATTTACCTTTACCTATTTACCTCTCTTCGGCTGTATCATCATGAACCAAAATAGCTGGTCATACAGTCTGAAAACAACCGTTCATCTGTTTTTAAATTCTACAAGCAATGAGCATGGCTGTAAACTTGCAGGGAAAGTCACTCCTCACTAAATACATGAAGTAGGAGGAATGTGAATATATCTCTTTTCTCATAGATTAGGCTTTAAGAGATTGTATTTCTAGATGATAGAGTATTTTAGATAACAGTCTGCTTGTGTTTAGCTGAATATTGAGCTTGCATGATGACGTTCACTCAACTTGTAACACATCTAACTGAATTGACAACTCTCAGAGCAGGCATCAGCAAATAATTACTGTAAATAGGGCAGCTTACAATTAAGGTAAGAGCAATTGTCAGCCAGGGAAGACAGCTGACAGGCAGATATAGACCCCATTTATCCCAACATGGTATGGCAATCCATGATGGCAGCAGTCCAGTGTTTTAGGCTTCACCACTTAAGGGTGAGGGTTATCAGCTGGGTACAAGTAAGAGCATACCTCAGGAGTCCATGAGACCAGGGGTGGAGGATGACCCACAGGCAGGACTCCTGGCTATTAACTTGGGAAGAGAACTGAGAACGAGCAGAGGGGGCACTTCAGCCAACTGTAGATATAACCTTGTGGCCCAAATACTGATTCATAACAAGGGCTTGGAAGCAGGTGAAGAGGCTTAGAGGCTAAGGACCTGGCAATGATAAGTCCTTACATCAGTTTACCTGATAACAGCAGCACTGGCCCTGAAGAGGAAGCAGGATGGAGCAGCAAATAATGGTGCCTGGAGGGTGGTGAGAGCAGGCGTCCAGAGAAAGTAAGAATTGATGTGGAGAATCTGAAATTCCAGCTAAGAGCTAATGGCAAAAATGGATTTAGTCTGGGCAACATGGCAGTGGCAGGATGCGGAAGTGGCAGAAGAGGGTGGCACATCCTCGGCTCACTGTCTCAGCTGTCCAATCAGGACTATGGTGGTGTGTGGTGGCCCGATGTGCTTCTGCAGTTCTCTCACTTGGATTGATCCAGGTATGGGTGACAGACTGCTGTGCAGGCTGCACAGCATGGAGGATGTTCGAGTGAAGTGACCCAAAGAAAAAAGCCAACTTTACTTCTTCCTTGGTCTTAATAGACTGGACATGACAACAGATTTCATTGTACCTGAAGTGAATGGAGAGTGGAACTTTGCTCAGCAGTTTATGGCTGCATGGGACATTTGCTCCTATCAACCTGCCAGAGAATCTAGTGGCTCTGTCTGCCAGAAGACACAGATGTGTCAGGCACCTTTAGCCCTCACACCAGACAAAACTATTCCAAAATGTTGCTACGTATTTCATTTTGGCCACCTCAAGAAAAAAAAACAACAAAAAAAAAAACATTAAATATTACATAAAATATATAAAACAAATATTCATTTTCCTCTGTGTATCTCAGGTAGGAGAACTTATAACTTAAAGTTTTGAAATCCCATTTCTGGATTCGTGTTTGTTTCTAGTCTCTGCACTTTCAAAGTGGTTAGTAAGTGAGCCAGCATCGAAGCAGAGTCTGTTTGAGGTCTTTATAACCCACTCCCACTTAAAGCTAATTGGTTTGGAATGCTGCTTAATGAGTCTGAGGCAGAGTGAGTGGGGAATGGTGTAAGGGGGTGGAATGCAATTGAGCCTAAATTTAGGAGAACAGTTCATAGTCCCTCAGGAGATAGCTACAACAAATCTAAGACTGGATCTTATGTCATGACCAGATACACAGCAACACAACACAACACAACACAATAACAACAAAATGGACAGTGTGAGGAAAAAGCTTAACCACACAGAATTAGTAGCACTGGCAAAGTAGTGTGGTTGGAAAGCTGAGGTCCACCCCAGGACTGCTTTGGAGCAGCCAATCCCAGTGAATAGCTGTGGGACAGAAGAAAGGTGAGTGTGCAGGATAGAGGTGTATGGGTTGCTTAGAGTATGTTGCTTTAAACACCAGTCATGGTTTGTTACTTGTAAAGATGTGGTGGATGAAGCGGATTGGCTGGTTTGTTTGGTAAATCACAACTAAGGGTGACTACTTGCTTCCTCCTTGTTGCCAGTGATAGCAACACGTAATGAAGCCTGATATGGAGTTAACTTGCAGACACATGCTGGTGTGGGTGGTACTGGAGTGATTGTAACCTGGTATTGCAGGTCGTGTTGAGTGTGTAAAGGGAGGGCTGGTTCTGGGACACTGATACACTGTGGGCCCAACTCAATGAGCCCCTTGACGACAGAGTACAGTTGCCCATTTACTTTACACTTATGTTATTTTTCAAGGCCATTCAGTGGCCCTCATTAATTTACAGGGGTTGTTAATAAGTCTTTTCACTTCAGAATCAGGTGTAAGCAGATTTAAAAGTCCTTTGACACAACCAGATGATCTTTCCTAACTGCAGTTCTCCACACAGATGAACACACAGGGGAGAAAGAGTGAGCAGACTACAGACTAGTAAAAAAAAAAAAAAAAATCTTTCATGTCTTACCCCTGTGTTGATGCTGCTGTTAGTATTGGAGCATCTGTGTTAGAGCCTTCAGTCAGGGATGTTTTGCTTTTAAAACTTGTTTCGGGGCTGCAGTTCACTCTTTCATCCTTTCTGGTGCTGTGCTGGACAGATGGCATGCCTGTCGACTGGGTATTGTGTTTACAACAATGCTGATAGGAGCAGATAAATACCAGCTTCCACTGCAGAGTCATTTCACCTGGGGACGAATGCCATACCCTTTTCCATTACTGATGGGGAAAAAACAAACAAACAAAAAAACAGATGTTAGTGGTACTTGGTGGGATTTTGGACAAGTGGAAACGGTGTGATGGTGGCTGGATAACTGATAGGCCTGGGTGTGAGATGACTTTACCTAACAAACCTGTTGACAGAGCAGCCATAGTTCAACATGGGCAAATATCATGGCCTTACAACTGTAACTGAGGAATGTGCGTTTAATTTATCATTTTGTTTTAGGCCGTGTTTGTCCATATAGGGTTGCAAAATTTCTGGAAAATTTCCAAAATTCTCCATACATTTCCAGAAACGTTGGAAATTTTCCACCGCTTTGCAACCCTAGTCCTCTACTCTGGCAGCTTTATATTAAATTGTAGTAAAAACTAAAAGCACCTAATTGCAATTTAATATACATATTTTTGGCATTGGGTGTTAAACAACCACACACAAGCAGAATAATCATGTCTGCATCTTATCAGTCTTGTCACATATACCAAGATGTCTACATTGTGGGCTGTTGCATCATTCGTCATTATTACCCAGTCGTGGGTTTCATCCTTTGAAACCTCTTTGAAAGCTTATGTAAGTCTCAGAGTCAGAGGAGTTCTTTGCTGAAGCAGCTTGAAGCAGGGCTAACATTTTCATCTCAGTGCTGTAGGTGGGGTGCCATTAGTGGTGGCAAGGAGAGGAATGTCAGCAGCAAAAGGAGAGGAAGAGACATTTCCTGATTTTAGGGTATGCTTGGTGAGTCAAGGGAGGTAAGGCGAGAGTGAGAGAGCAGGGGGGGGAGGAGAGAGCGATGGAGCTGGAGCTGCAGCGGGGTGACAGCGTTTGCATGAGGCGTGATTAATGACCATTCTGATTGGCTGTGACAGGACCAGGTGACACTGGTAGGGTACGGTAGGGTGGTGGGGGTTAGGACACGCTCTCTGAGGACACCTTTTAAACAGCTGGCCAACGGCATCCGGGGAGTTACTTGTATGTGTGTGTCAGTGTGAGTGAGTAATTGTGCTGAGTTGCATCCAGTACTGTTATGTCTTTTTTTCCCTGTCTTGTGACATTATTTTCTCTTTCCTGCTGTCACTGGCCTCCTTTCCTGCCCCAGCCACTGGCACATACTCACTATCTCTTCTGCAAGAGCCTTTCTTGGTGATGCAATTCCTGAGTTGTACAAGTGCCAAGCCAGGTGTCACCAAGTAACTGATAACTGAAACAGTGTGCATATTTTTGCATGGAATTTGAAGATGTCCTGTACTTCTTATGTAGCTGATCTTTGATCAGATTTTTTTTTCTGCTACAACCTACAGATCTATTTTGTAAACATTTCCTGTCTTTTTGAGGAATTAGTGCCCAAAGGGACAATTTAACATTTTACATTTTTTTGGTTTTGATGTTGTGTTTTTCATATAGTCATTCAAAATTTAAATTTCAAAGGCGTTAGTATAAAGCCGGTTATGTCACCATTGTATAAGCTGATGGTGACATAACAGCCAGAATGTAGTCATGATGCATCACAAGAACCATATAGCATCGGTTTTCTCACTCAACTTCTCACCTACAATACAATCTTGGACACACCTTTTACGTCATTTTGTTGGTTGCCATTTGAAAAGCCATTTCCAAACTTCCGTTATTGCTACATAGGCAGCGTCAGTATCAATAGCTGTTTATTGATCAGGCTTGTCAGGTGCTTCAGCCTTGTTACAAGCAAGAGAGTATATGAGGGTATTTCGTTCTCCAGGGTGATTGAAGACTATTGACAAGACAGTCTGAGTGTGCTACAGCTAGGTGGTTAGCATGCTAACTTATGTTTTAAAGCATAAACACGCCCACACCTCTGTAAAACTGTGTGGGAAAGTGCCGCACTGCTGGATTTTGTGTGAGCGCATACATTCACGTTCCACCCCCACACCCTGTGCTGTTATTGGCTGGGGGCTAGACAACTACATGCCTGAAGGTTGCAGCCCAGAAATATACTGTATAGATAAATACATACCGCACCCTTGTGTGTGGGTTGTAAACCGTTTTTGACAGTGATCACTTTGGTAAGTTCATACATTGTTGTTCTGGAAAATCCTGCGTAGTATAGTTTAGCTTTAAGCAAACATGGATGTTTATGGGAGAGATTGAGATAGGCACTTATTATCTTCTCAGCTACACTATGATAAATACCTCAGAAATGTAGTTTACTTTCAGATCTTGGCAGTTCTGCTGTGTATACCATCGGATACCACAGCTAACAAGGTGCGAGTGGTGGCTTCTGAGATACAAGAAACTTGTTTAAGTTGTGCGTTGGTGCCCTCACCAGCACAGCCGCCAATCAGAAACCAGGCATGCCCACTCAAAAGCTACTCATACATCTTCAGAGACCTTTTGTTCTTCTAATAGAAAAGATCATAATTTACTAATTTTACTAATTCACTGTTTTCCCTCATCTCATTTTCCATTGTTCTTTGTTGATTTTCCATTTTCTCTGATTATCTGTTTTCCTCCCCAGACTCTACTTTGAGTCCATCTTTCTCTCTTGCTGTCTTCACTTAGCTTTCTTCCCCCTCTTTCATTTCCTCGCTTTTTCCCCAGTACATTTTTTCCAATCATGCTCTCAGCTACAGTGAAACATGTAGATATTTCTCTCACCGAGGCCTCCCATGCATGGCTTCCCTCCATTCAAATGCAAATGACGCAGGCCAATTATGGCTCAGCATGCGGTTATGTCTGTGTTTGCAAGAACACATTCAAAGGCACATTGTGTCGGGGGAGATTTGAGTTAGCCAGTGTAGTATTCCCTGTGGAACTGCCAGCGGCAGATAAATTAGGACCTCAGGCTGACAAAAGCAAAATAAATCATAATATTGGAGCGCTGCTGACCCATATTTGTTAATGTGGGTGCTCATTGCCACCTCTATTACTGCCATTGTGAATGTGTGAGTATCGGGAACTGGGACTGCTTCATGGCTGATCGCACCAACAGAAGGCATTCTGACTTTCATTCACATGGATGACAGCAGAATCAGTGTTGTGGCTTTGTTAGGGCTTCACACATTTCAGCAATTACACCAACTTGGTGTATTCAGTCAGCCCTTATTTAGGATACAGTACATGTCTGGAAAGAGACCTTTTTCTAATACCGACTCAAGAAACATTGCGTCTTACATGGATGCCTTTATGGTGGAGGAAGAAATAACATGCAAACTTAAATAATGTAATCATCGCTCTGTGACCTTTGGGACTCTACTTTCACTGCCTACCAAGTGGTCTAGTCCTGTGATGTTAAATTACACAATTTAGAGGGTCAGTGCTTTCTAAACGAAGACCAATCTTAACTTTTTCTCCCTCTTCACCCTCTTCGTACTCTGTGTGGATGGCTAAGAAACCCTCCCGTTTCAGTCACTCTGATTTTATTTTATGTATTAAAAATGAGTCATCATACCCATATCACCAAGACGTAGAAGACACCACCATCCACTATGTGGACCCCACACTTTGCCCCAGGTGCACCATTTTTTTTTCCTACAGTCCTTTCAGTTGTGGGTTAGCAGAATTTGTGACTCCAAATTGCCTTAGGCATGAATATGAATGGTTCTCTCTTTCTATATATGTCAGCCCTGTGATAGACTGCCAGCCTGTCAAAGGTTTTGCCCTGACTGGTGCCCAGTGTTAGTGTGGATATACTCCTGCCAACCATGAGCCTGAACAGAAGAGGGGGTATAGATAATTGATAAATGGATTGAGTCATATTTTATTTTTTCTTTATTAGAAATGGACCGTGATCTAGCACAGCTAAATGTCTGACTACTCCAAAAACCCATAATTTAACACAATTCTGAAAGATCAAAATCATGTCGATTGGCCTTATCCTATAAGCAAAGAGAAAAGCGCTGCATCACCTTCAGCCCTCTATATTCCAGGAAGATGATTTATGGGTAGTTAAGGCTTCCCCTTCTTTCCTGCTACATGATGGATGGCCGGGATGTCACACCATGTCTGGGCCTTTTCCCTCTCTCTGCTGAGGGCCATGTCACCACCTGCTATTTTTCACCATTCACTTGCTCTAACCCAGCTGAGGAACCTGTGTCACCATATGTCAGACACCTGAGGGACTGGCCCTAAACCATTAACCCTCATACTCGCTCCATGCTTTAGCCGGACTGCTAAAGCATTACATAAGCTGACTTAATAGCCAATGAATCCCAATCACCTGAAGGTAGTTCCCACAGGTGCTTCCAGCACCTTTGAGCTCAGGTGCTCAAATTGTGTTCATCCATTAATCCATTCATTTGTAGGACAGAGGTTTAGCCAAATCATCTACAGCCATTAAAAGCTGATGAAACACAGACTTAGCCCAGTCATCGTATTGGCCATATTTTTCACCTTGCGGGCAGCCTTTCTTTTTAGGCTCAATTGGAACCCAACCAATTCCAACTCAACAATGGCTAAATATCTTTTTATCACCACAATGTCGCAGCTCACTGATTTTAACCGTAACACTTGCCCCTGATGGCCTACAATCATGTCTTGTAAGAGCTTCCAGACTGTCCTCTTAAAAAAAGGAAATAGATTATGTCTGTTCATGCACCTTATAACAACCCCTAGTCACATTTTATTGTTAGGTGACCTCTAGTGGCTGTAGTAATTATGACAGGGGCAAAGAGGGAAGCTAGCAATGTAGCAACAAAGATTATGTTAGGTGATGGGTTGAGGTGGGGGGTGGGACACAGGACTTTCCCACAAGAGACTGATGTTACTTCTGGTACGAGATCAATAGTCTATGTCCTTCCTTTGACTTTGACCATTCCACAACACTTGCCATGTGTTTATATCAGTATCCATAAAGGTATCCAATAAAGGTAATCTAAACTTAAGGATCTGTCGTTAAGCAAAGCCACAACATATTATATATATAACATATATACTAAGCAAGGAAACTGTGATCACCTTGGTTACTGTAGACTGTAGACATCCATGACTGGCAGACTGCCTGTGCAGCTACTGTAGGTCACTGTCCTTCAGTACCTTCTTAAACACACACTGATGTTCTTGGTAACCCCCCGCTCTAAAAGTCATAGCAAAATCAGAGGAAGTAAAATGGGCCTACTGTTAATGTCACTGGCACTGGGGCTTCCAGCCAAGTAGTTTTTGTGCCAAAATTAACTATAACCATTTCGTATTTGCTTATTATTGTAACAATTTTAACAAAGGTCCAGATGTTCTTCTCAGGATTCAGTGACGGATTAACAATAGCTGGACAATAAATTTCACTCCCAAATCTGGAGTTAACTCTGCTACTGACTGAATTTATTTCCATCTAGTGTTGGGGATGATTTATAGTCCTGGTTATGGTCTTATTTGGAATGTGCTTTATATGCATCTTGCATCTCAGCACCTGAGTACGGAGACTGCCACCATGGAAACAGCCAACAAAAAAGAAGAAGGGTAAACATTGAAGTGTACACATGATACACTGCCTGTGTGATATCAGCACATTCCAGCTGATTTAATATAACCTTTTCTTTAATAAACAATGTAGTATGTCTGTCAGGGGGAGGCATGACATCCAGCTAAATATTTACACAATCTGTGTATGGGCAGTTTGCAATGACACTAATAGACCTAGAGCAAGTAATATTAGTTTTAGTACTTTTAATGCTCATCCTTAAACACCCCAGAAGACATGGGCTCTTAATCAAGAAAAATCTGTCTGGATTAATCTCAGAGCGGGCTCTGCCAGTGTCTAAATCAAAAGTAATATGTATATTTTAATGGAGCTGTGTCCAAGGACACCACCAGTGTAGGTCCCAAGGTAAAGAAAAGTTTCATTAATTCAAGATTTCTACACTGCCTGTGACTTCAGCAGTGATGGCAAGAAATAGCAGAACCAGGCTGAAAATATCCCAAACCAACGTCATGCATCTCTGAGATGGACCAAACTACTTTTAAATCATTCACCCAGGGAGCCCACTCTGATCCATTTTAGTGGTATCACCAAGTTGTGATTCTGGTCTTTCCAATGTTCTGATGCTTCTTTCGGGTGTTTGTTTGTTGCTAATGGTCAACCACAAGGCCATCTTCTAATGACAAACTGTGTAACAACCAATCACACCTTTTTGCTTTTTTTTAGTGCAAAGGGAGTATGTGTTTGGGCAGTGCTCTTATTTAAAAACAATGTGCTATATATAAGTTCTTTGATAGGAATGTTCAGTCTCTGCTCCGGCTCGTCCTGCCTCTGGTTGTTCACCTCTTGTCCTGAAGGTGGAACATGACTCCATCTTGGATTGTAGCTAGGGAACTGGGACATATGGCATTACAGCAAACTCACTGAGCATGCAGAGCACCTTGTAAGGACATAATTTACATGATTCATGTTAAAAGTAGATGATGCCAAAGAAAGATTGAACACGGTATAGACTGTCAGACTGCCCATCCCTGCCTTAAATAAACCTAGAGCACAGTACAGCATATTTTGATCCCTAAGTTAGTACATATGTCTGTGAATGTTAAAGGGACTCCTAAAGGGAAACGTGACATAGCACTTTGGAATTTCAGCATACATGATTTAGTGTGTAGGATCCATGAAATGTCTGCACAGAAGCTCTGAGGGAACAGATGTGATAAAATTGTTGTGTTCCTGGGGAGTTGATCTGTTGTCAGCACAGGGAAAAAGAACTGCAGCCTATCCTTTAAATGTCAAAAGTTGTTGCAGGTCTCAATGCCACTGGTGTAGGTGTGCGTAACAGCGTAAGACACTCATCTGCTGTGTCACACACTGTTGGCGTATGTTGCCCATGGGTCATTTCATTTACTTTAAGATCATATCACAAGTGGTTGCTGAAGGCAATTCAGTTTTAAAACAAATTTTTCTGACAGATACCAACGGTTGAAGATTTAGCTTTAAAAAGAGATTATGGAATTTAATTGGACAAGGTTTAGGTTTGATATTTTCTTTGATGAAAACGACAATTTACTTGGTTCTGTCGCCAAGTGACCAGACTCTGAAGCTTTACAGTAAAACCCACTGAAGATTCAGTTGAGTGACAACATACAGTACAAGCCCACATGCTGCTGGCTATTATATTGATTTTAATCACGTTTTGATATTGTGTGCATTTTTGAAGTGCAGTGTCATCCACAGATCTTTCCTGACTTTTATCTCAGCATTAAAAAAAGGCAATGGTGGAGAAATGTGAGACTAAAGTGTTTCACTGCAAAGAGGCAGCTATGAAAGAGGATGTTAACCTTTAACGGGTCAAGATTGCAAGATGAAGGATATGCTCTCATTTCATCAAAGTGCCCATTCATTTGTTTACACTGCAGCTGACTTCTTCATCTGACTGCCACTAATATTTTTCACTAAGCAACCTGAGCTGAAATCAGTGATGCCTCAGTAGTGTTACACACATATACAGGGCCTGCATTGATCTTTGTGTAGTTGTGTAGATCACTTACTGTATGTATAATATGTATATTCTTCACCTAAAGAGGGGACTTCTATTTCTCATATGATCTTCAAATCTGGTCCTCTCTCAAGGCCTTGACTCTTTCCTTGTCTTCCTTTGTTTTTGTTTAACCAAACTGTGACACAGTCCTGAGCTCTGCATGTGGGGACTTGACATCTCACACTTTGTTCTCAACTAGTGAAATAATGAAATGCTAAGGTGTTGCCAATCAGCTCTGGACTTGCTTGGGGACGTCCCAGTCTGCTGCTTGTATCGTGGAGGTCTTTATTCATGACTCGTCTCGTTGTCTTACCAACAGACCTTTTTTTTCCCCTCGCGTGCCTTGTTTCCTTTCCTTTACCTTTGGAAGTACGTTTCCCTGCATGATGGGGGTCATCGAGGAAACATTTAACTGTTTGTTCCCTTTTCCTTTCACCCCATTAAAGCACCACCGCGATCCCCATCAATACCAGGCGGAGAGCAATGTCTTTGGTATTACAGTAAACTGCTGGCTGTTGCAATATTCATGGGCTGGAGTGTGGAGTGTAACAGGAAAGCTATCACTTTAAATAGTAACTGCAGACCTAGGGGAGTCAGGCTTCACTGGATTTCCATTTCTCCATTTCACAAGTCCACTGTTTCCCTTTTACCTCCCCACCCCAACCCCCCAACCCCGACCCCGCCTCCCCCTCCTGTGTTCATTCTGAACACCACTGGCCTGTCACTGCTGCCTTCCCTTCTCCGCCTGCCTGCTCACTGGCCAGCTATCAGCTGACATTAGCTCACTTCCACACTCTGGTGTGTGTGTGTGTGTGTGTGTGTGTGTGTGTGCGTGCCTGTTTTGGGAAAAGATATCAACTTTAACTGCAGCTTCTGTGATAAGATGATTAAATCTGATTAGATTGGACTAGAAACTGAGTGGCACTGTCTTTCTCAGGTCCTTTCCATTTGACTCTTTTTCTTCTTTGACTGGCCACAGATCTGACAGTAGGTAGATCACTAGGTGGATGTGCACTGGCCCTTTGTGTTGTGACTTCAAACCTCTGTACCCCTTCATCATTTACCTGCCGACATGCATGAAATACAAACCTGCCCTGAATTTCATTGCTTCCTGTCTCTGCCACCTCTTTCACCTGTCATACTTGGAGGAAAAAAAAAACAAAGAAACATCAGAGAACAAAAAAAAAAAAAAAAAGCAGCACATGGTTTTATTTTACACCACAGAGCCATGCAACTCAAGGAAACTGAGCTTTTTGAGGCAGAGCTGGGAATCAGTGACAGCAAATGCCTTGAGTTGGAGGTGGCAGTGCATATATTTGCAATTACAAATCAGATTGTTGAGGTAGTCTTCCCTTTCCTCGCCAAGTCATACTCATTAATAGTAAGGATGGAAGGAACGGACACCTGCAGTGCTCATGTGTACTTAAGAGATTCTATATTTATTCATGAATTGAGGAGAAAAAGGAACAAATGAGGATGGAAAATTTGGAAAATATGCATGGAGGCTTACATATCTATATGTAATATATGTATATGTATATGTATATGTAACACTATCAAATACTGACTGATGTTTTTGGTCATTAAATAAGAAATCTACAGCGTACATGTGTAAACAGCATCACTAGAAACCATTTTGTGATGGGATTGCACCAGTGGCTCCAATGAGTGCATCAAACAGTGCAGTAGCTATTAGGGATGGGCAATGATTTTTGAATATTTGAATAGTAGTTCAGTTAAAAAAAAAAAAAAAAGTTTATGAGACTATCGTCTTGTTTGAAAAAATGTAAATGTTCCCCTTTTACTGTTGCAGAAGGAGAAACGTGTGAAGACTCCTACAACAATCAGAAAGTTCTGTGTCAAATAAGAAACAAGTGAAACTAGTGCAAACTCTGCACGGTGCGGACTACTATCGAATATTCAGAAAATAATCGATCAATTCCCAACGATTTTCAAACAGTGCTTTTGCTCGAAATGCCCATCCCTAGTAGATATATTGTTATAAAGCTCTATGACCAGCAGGCAGCCGGTGCAGCATAAATATGGTCCTCTAGAATCCTGTTAAACTGACTTAACTGAATTAAGTTTTGAGTATTTTTTAAGAAGAAGAAACATCACAGATGAGTTAATGAGCATGAAGCAAAAAGACTCAGAGTTTAGATCTTCATCAGTCCCTGGTCAGACAAACTGTAAATGGCGATGAGTTGCTAGAAGAAACTCACCAAAGAAACATGTCATGTTCTGCTCAAGGACCAAGTTTCATGTTCTCAGGACAATTAGCCTAAACCCCAAAGTAAATCTAACAACCTGAGGTGGTCCAGTCAGAGCTCAGACCGTGACTGAACCGAGCTGCTGTGGTCTGAGCTCAGAGAGCCGCTCACAAAAGAAAGTTTATTGGTGCCAAAGGATGTTCGACCAGTAATTAAATCTAAGGGTTCGCTGACTTCCTGCACCAGCACTGAGAATGTTTAATGGCTGTGGTCAATAAAGGCATAAAGATTGTAATTGTTTGTGTGACATTAGCTTAATCACATTGTGTTTGTCTACATTTGTGACTTAGATGGAGATCAGATCACATTTTACGACCAATCAATGTAGAAAACCGGGTCATCCCAGGGTCCAGTGACTTTTTTTCTTCAGACCGAAGACTGACATCTCTGTCCCAGTGGGTAGTGACTAATTGTGGTTTCACTTGAATAAAAGTCAGTGTAGGAAAATGTAAGTAAGCAGTGTAGAAACTGCTCTCATTGGTCTCCCTGAGAGGCTAATTAGTCTGGTTGACCTAAAAATGCAACTAAAAAGCTTTATTGTTACGACTTGTAAACTACAGATATATTAATGTGTCAACACAGGAAGTTCCTCCTTGCCTGCTCTCACAAAAACAATAATTGCTTCTTGGAAGGACTAAGAAAAATCTTGCCAATGTGAAATTAAAGCAATGTACTTGAAAAAGTTCTTTATAACTTCTGTGAAGATTCATGGCTTCAAAGCAGTAAGGTAATGATCGCAGGGAGAGACTGGGAAACAAAGAAAATGCAAAATATGTTTGTGGAATAACTAAACATATCTTTCACAAGACGGTGCATATATTTGTCATTTCCGTAAGTACACTTGGCACGTAACCTTGTCGCCTTGAGGACACAAGGAGGTGAAACCGGGTCCTTAAACAGAACATGATGGATTTCTTTGGTGAGCTTTGCCTCTAGCGACTCATTCCATGCATAGAGGAAAGGGATTCTGACAGAGTTTTTAACCTTGAAAATGGGATTCCTGAAATACTTGCTTCCACTCAGTGGCAGTAAACTTTCCCTCTCTGCAGAAACAACCTTCTGCTTGTTACTGTAGACAAATGAGGAAGACATGCTTACAGCTCCACCCAGAGAACAGGGAAAAAGGTCACGCGTGTCTCAAAAGACGCTGAATGAGAACAATATACGATTTGCTCTTCTATGTGATGCAGCCTTGCCCCCACCCCCCACCGCCTCCTGGACCTCTGAGCTTTATGTGCGGCGGATCAAATCACAGTGGCCCTCCACACCTTCCCCCTCCAGTGTGCAGTAATGTATCTTTCATAAACCCTTCAGCCTGTTTGTACATGTGCTCTTGTGCTTGAGTAAACTGGAGGAGAAAACATGCGCTAAGTGGCCGAGGACGGGGGGAAACGTGCCACTGCAAGGCCGGGTGTGTGAAAGTTTAATTGACCACTGTGTCAGCGGTGGGGTTTGATCGTAAATGTCATATCCTCTAAAATCCACACAAGTCGTAAACAAAGTCAACCTCATCAGCGTATTTACTCTCATTATCATTATTACCAGAGAGAGGTTTTGTTGTTGTTTGTTTTTGTGTTAATTATTGTTGTGAACTGCTGTAACCCGACCATATTAAGAGCCCGCCCTGCGGTTGTGCGTTCCACATCTGGGCTGCAATCCAAACTGCACTATATGGAGTTCCTCCAGCATTAAAAATACAGTAGCACCTCGCTAATCTGAAGCCTGCAGGCATGCAGGTTGCTGGGAATAGTGAAATTCTGGGATTATTGTAATGCCAGTCAAATAGTTGGCTTGAGCTTAAGGTGGAGGCGCACTTGAGGCTGCACTCACTGCATTTCTTAAACTGCTTAAAACTCCTTTCGCAGGTGGCAGCCAATTTCTTCTCAGATCAGTGTGCTACCAGAGCCGTGTGAGAACAGGTATAATATTTTCACTCTGATCAGATGGATTTTACAACACTGGGACTAAGTCTAGAGAAAATACGACTTAGTTGTAGTCGTGACTGCTGGACATTGATGGTCTTTAGTAGTCTTAAACTCAATTTTCAGTGTCCAAACACAGCATTTACTGGTTAAAACCGGGCTTCCGTGATCACATACTGGTCTTTAATGGTCTCAGGTTCCACCCTGGACTTGGTTAGATATTATTGCTGTTTGTTACCTGCAGGGAAAAGTTGTCATTTCTGTGAAATGTACAATAACATCTTGTGTCTTAAGTCACTGTGAACTTTTTTGTGTATGAAATCAGATGCCAATCTTGTGGCATATGCCTAAAGTGTTATACTGTAATCACCGTCAGTAGATGTTTTATTGCAAGATCATGTAGGCTGTTTGGCAGAAAACAATGCTGATACATTGAGTATTGATGTATCTGCAACTTGCCAAATACATATATGAATATCTCATCCTCATTATGTTAATAGAAAATGTAAGACTTCTCCCACGTAACATGTTTTCTTTTGTAGTTAAGTTGTGTAGATAAACATTGTTTCTAGGAGACAGTTGAAGTAAATGCGATCTGACTCGGCTCGACAGCTTCTCCTCCTTTACAACAGCAACCGCACCATTCTCACAGATCCAACACAACATGGATAGAGATGGAAACACTGGCACACTTACATTCACCTGACTGACACCTCAACACTTCAATCACAAGTCATACCACCCCATCAGGAGCAGAGCTGTCTCTCACATCACCTCTGTCTCACGTCTCTGTCTCTACTCCATTCACAGTAAATGGGTGTAGCACCTCATCATGCAGTGATCATATATAAGTGACATATGTGCTTGTATATGCCTGTCTAGGTGAGGAACAGCATTTAGAGCTTCTTGAAATATCTTTTGCAGCAATAAGATCGTTTTCAAAAGTTGAAGTCCTATATATGTATTTTTAGGTGACTTTGGATTCTAACCTGATGGCTCTAGTACATGTTTGTAGAAAATAAAATGAATATTTTCATCGTTGTATGTTTTCATCGAGTCAGCAGTTTCAGTTTACTTTGTTTTTACACGTGTCAGTTGCAGTTTCTTGTTAGAAACCCACAATTGATTGTTGGACAGCTCAGCTTCCAGCAGCTGGAGACGTCCTGTCCTGTGTCCACTGAACGGCATTAGTGAAACTCTGATTTTGCGAACTGTGAACTGTTTTATTTTGCGTTTCTATGTGTTTTAATCCGTGGGTTGTTTGTTGTAGAGAGGAACACATTTTTGTGGATATTTCAGCTGCAGGTAAAAACCTACCGAGCACTAACACTGAAGGAATCCAGAATGAAGGCAACAATTCCCATGATCCTGTGTTGCTTCACAACATCACCAAATATTGACTTTTGTTATAGTTATGGTTGAAACACTGATGAAGGCAGAAATTTGAGGTTTTTCATTCAATCAATCTTTATCCAACAAACATAAATCTATTCTGTTATGGAGAATTTGGAAGCCAACACTATCTATAATTGTTTTCCTTGTTAGCATGAAGTAGATATTCTATTTTCAGGTGCATTAAAAGGAAGGGTAAATTGTTATTTAAATGTTGGCTGATTTCAAACATATTTATTTTCATCAATCATGATTATCATACCAATCTCAGATTCTATCTACATAGTAAACAAAAATAACTAAAATGGACAAAACCAACTAAACCTTATGTGCAGAAGAGCCAGTAGGATAGTGTGTTCACCCTCTTCACCTTCTGTCCTCTCCAACAAAGTGCAGCTTTCTTTTTTAGATGACACCCAGAGTTTTGTTTTTTGGCTTGTTTTTTTGTTTCTGTCCGGAGCATCTGCACCTTTACTTTCCTCCAAGATTTTCCTACCATATTCCTGGTTGCTGCAGCCTTCTCCATCTCCCATGTTGCGGTCGCTTCCCTCCTCAGCTGTGGCCAACTAATCATTGCTGCTTGACATAAAACGCATCGCTACCAGTGCACAAGTCTTATAATCTTGTCACAGACACTGGATTTAAAGCGCTGGTATGTTGTGAAACACAGAGAGATTTACCTGCTGTTGATGGGATTGAATGGAACAGATGTTCATTTATATGTAAAAATCCCTGCACTCTGGCTTCAAGTTGACAAACCCAGGACCAGGAATGAATACATTTAGGCAGTCAGAGTCCTCGCAAGCTTAGAAAGACATGGGTGTGTGTATGAGTTCTATAGATCTTTACCACCATCTCCCTATCGGCTCCATTGGTGTTAGCAGGTCTGCGCAGTGATGGAGTGAGGGATCCCATTACAGCAGGACCACTACATCCATTTCTAATGCTCTCCTTGTGTTGGACACGCTGTGTGGACTGCATTATATCACACACATAGACCATGGTGTTGGCAACCTGCTGTGAAATCAGAAAATGATATTGAAAATCACATTCTTGAAAATAATACACCAGCTAGATATTTGATAAAAAGTGGCATCTTTGATATTCTATCACTTCCCTGTGAGGTGTTTGTGTGTTTACCATGACAGCTTACACTGCATGCTGAGCTGCCTGTAATGCACTGAATTATTCGCTGCAAGACACTGTAGCTTAATGTGGTCCTGCTGTCTTGAAGGCTTCACCAGATAAAACAAACATAGTTCAGTTCACAAATAAATGAAACCCAATCACATACAGTACCGTGGACCTGAGAGAGCAGTTACCATGGCCCTCAGACAAACTGGGACTCTAAAGGGTCCGGACACCTCAGAGGGGTTTCAATAAGGCTGAAGGTCACACAGTGGGCTCCAAAAGTCTGAGACCACTTTGTGTTTTATGGGCTAAGATCCAGCTCAAACAGGTTACATGTAATAAAAGTGCATGTAACTGCTGCTGAGCCAGTCGAGCTCTGCGACACTCCTGGTAATGGCATAGAGGGGGGGGGGTGTGTCACACTGAAAAACCATGATGATCAACATAATACATGCTCACCATAATAAGCAAATGGTTAACCTAATAGGTGGTGATCGAGCTGAGACGAAGGAGTGTAGAAAATGACTATTTTTGCTGAATGGATGAGAATGTTGGGAATAGGTAGAATAACTGAGGGGACATGTAAAGAAAATTGATCTGATAGAAGTGCAGTCAGTGGAAGGAGTGTCTGGGCAGCAGAATCACACTGTGATGATATTATCACACTACATCTTTGTTCTACACATTCCTCCTGTGCAAATATATCGAGACTTCAAACGTGCTCTGTCTGTCGATATGATAGACGCATCTCATGTGGATTCAGCCCATTTAATGAAAACAGTAAAAACAGAGCAGCCTGGGGAAAAAAGACCTAAAAGTTTGCTGCAGACAAGCAAAGTCCTGCTCTTTTTTCTTTTTTTAAGCTATTTTCATGTGATGCTCTGAGGACGAAGCTGAAAACGAGCTCAGACTTAGGAAGTTTCAACCTGATTCACCCCTCACGACAGTCGGAGGTGAAATCTGTCTGTGGCCTCGGCCTGTGTGGATGTTCAGACCAGATTATCTGGTGATGTGAAAAGTTCATGGATCCAGTCTGCAACAGGCTTGTTAGGGCCCACCCTGATGATATTAAACATGTCTAATATTTAGGAGTACAAATCTGGATGATTACAGAGCAGCTGACGAATGTTGCCAGGCAACTGTAAATATTCTAAGCCCCTGAGGCTAACGCTAGCTAGCATGCTGTTCTGGACGGATATTAAAAGTGACAGTTAAAACCTCACCCCAGTTCTCGCTGAAGAAGAGACGACCGGTGCTGATCACATCTCCCCAGACTCTGTCTGTCTGTCTGTCTGTCAAAAAAAAAAAAACATGGAGTTTCTCTCCATGATGATGATAATTTGTTTATACAGGGTCATATACGTTATCATATGAGAACGTATCAGTCTAAGAAGAATGAAACAGGTTGTCGGTCCTCCAGCTAATCTCCCATCAGCACGTTGTGCTGCTGCAGCCCCCCCACCCAACCATCCTGGCTAGACAGGTTGACTGGCTGGATGTGGATTGCCTTGATGTCCTTCCCAGCCCAAAAAAAAAGGAAAAAAGTAGCTGTTTGTGTATCACAGATGATGGGTTGTCACAGCTGAGTGTAAGAGATAGTGCTGCTTGACAACATTGCTTTCAGAGCATAAATTGAGTTGGTATCGCTGTCCTGCAACGCTCTGATGCTGTGTGATGTGCTCTTTCAGGGGCAACTGTGCAACTGCATTTATAATCATCTAATGCAAGACAACGACTTCCTCTTATGATTTTGTTTTGATCTTGTGTTTTTTCTCCAAAATGGGAGCATTAACTGCAGTGGCATAGAAACATTTGACTTGTTAGAGCGTGATGTCATGTACACTTGTTTATGTTTTACGACTTGAATGGTATTCTGCTTTCATCACATTTCCATTCGCCGATATTTCTACTGAATTCTTTTCATGTCCTCTAAACATCAGCCTCTAACAGTCATGTCAAGTTTCACACAGCTAGCCAAGTTTGCATACCTCACTTTTTACTCTCTCCTACACGATTCAACCCAAAGCCCATTCATTCTGGCGTCTATTTGATCAGAGCGGAGCTAGTCAGCAGAAACAATGGCTGTGGTGTGCGCTTTTGAAGCCCATTGTAGCAGCGATGGTTGAAAAACCGTCAGATCTCCCCGAAGTTGGACAATCAAAGGCGCTGATGAGCGGTGGAGGCTGACAGGGAAGTGAATTCATGGGGACAGGGGGCTCAGGGCCACGGCAGATAGACAGGAGGCCTGAATCTCTGATCACACAACTCTGTCTCTTTAGGCACTCCTCAGTATGAGTGAAGCACTTTGTCAACTGATTTCACATCACAGAAAGTGGCAAGGAAACAGAGGCGCTGAAGAATTGATTTAAATGCTGTGAAATGCGAGGGGGGGCCACATGGGTGATGGTTGATTTATGAGATGTTGCTGCGAGGACAGGAGGTGGAATTAAAGGGCTTTATGTACTGCTGTAAATGCCTGTGTGTGTCTGTTGAGGATGTTTGGATCTGTAACTCTTGAAGCTGCCTTGTGTAAGCAGTCACAAGTAGAAGCCCCTAATCAGGCCTGGGCACTGCTCATGTGGGCTGAGTCATTAGAAACCTCTGTTCGCAGGAGTTTTACTTCATGGCAAAGAGGATGAGAGTCTCACTTCCTCTCCTCCCAGTGCACCTCCATCACTCAGCGTGCCACTGTCTCTTTCCTGTCTTCCCTCACACAGATCCCTCTCCACTTTGTGACACTTTCTTGTAAACCCCTGCAGCCTTTTCCATTTTCCTGTTACATGAATGCATGCATGCTTCAAGTGCAGCCCTACCTTTTGTTGTGTCTTTTCCGTTGACAAAATGTCCCACCTGTCATACCCAAGCCTGAAAGACTGTTGGCCTGGATTTAACAGGAAAAGAGAAGTCGCTGCTTTTTGGTCACGCTTTAGATTTTGGCTGTCTTCAGGGCATTATACAGCCGCTGCCATTTGAATTTTTGTAGCACACACTTAACACGCACGGTAGCGACAGAGGATGAAGTTAAGATGCAGGAGCTGGGATCTGCCAGTCCAGACTGTAAATATGACAAAACTGCTGCTTGTCTAGAGCATTGACGTATTCTGAGTCCAGGAAATAGGACAACGCAGATCATCGTGTGATGGTGCACTCCAGCCTGTCGTGATGCTCAGCACAGCTCTGGTGTCATAATGCGCATCATTTCCATTTGTAGTCTGTGTCTTACAAATGGCCAGAGAAAATGTTTTCCTGGAAAAGATTGTGAGTAATTCAAGACAAACTGAGAGAGAGAGAGAAATAAGGCTCAGTTCCCAGAAAGAGAATAAATGACAGTTACAGATCAAGCGAATTCTAAGAAGTTAACAGGAAACTGAGGGAAGCCAGAGACTAAAGCATTATCTCTTCAAATCATTGCCTGAATAAATTTGAGATGAAAATGATCCAATGCATTTGGAGTCATAAATCATTACATATCTGAGTGGCCCGGTTTTATACAACATTTCACGATAACTGAGGAATGTGTTGCTCTGCTCTGTCGGTCTCTCAACAGATAACTGGTTTTAGAGAATGACTGCTGCCCCATCTCTATGAACGAGTGTCACCTGGACATAACTCTAACTGTGCTTCCCATTACCACAAATTATCGCACGCCTCGCTGAATCAACAAGGACTGAAATTTGATGGATCACATTACAAAAGAATGAGATAAGAAATTCAGCACGAAAACCGTTGTAAAACCACAATGTATCGTTTTACACTGGTTTTAGTTTGGATCAAATAAACAAGATAGAACATTTAAACAGCGAGGTTCAGAATCGTGTTACCTGAGTACCAGGTTGGGCCAATAGACAATGGTCTCTGTGATATATGATGATCAGGATAATGATCGGATGTCTTTGCCAATGCCAAGATAATATTTGGCTTTATTTCCCTTTAATGTATAAATAATCATTGTTCATTATAATGTAAAATTAATATTACATTTCATTTGCCCTCATGTAATGTAATGTAATATAAAAAAAGGAAACTTGAAAATAATACAAACCTGAATATATTACAAAAAAGCAACCCAAGCATAAAATACACTGTACTATAAGTGTACTAAAAAGAATACCCCCTCTATTATATTCTATATCAAGATATTTGGGCTAGTGTTTGAGGTTGTCCGTCTTTATATGTCAGCCCTGTGATAGACTGGTGAGCCCCGCCCGCATTCAGTGTCAGCTGTGATTGACTCCAGCCCCCTGCAACCACTGACGAGCGAAATAGCTAATGGATGAATGGACGGATGGATGGATGGATGGATATTTGGGCTGGATACAGAGCTCCAGAGCCTGCTGGATATAGTTTATCATCAGATATTTTTCTGGCTCTTGCTAAGATGGAAAACTTTACCCTTCTAATTTTACCTCTAAACCTCGGTCACACTCTGAACCCAACTGCCTGCAGACGAGAGAATGTGTTTGCTCACTTTCAGGTCCAAAACTGTGTGGATCTCAAAAGGATACAAGTAGAAGAACACTCTCTCCCCCCATGAGCTCTGTTGCTCCTGATTTCTTGGAACTTTTGGTTGCTTTTTGTCTTCCCAGAACCCTCTGGTGCATGAAAGAGAAATGAAATAAAAAACATCCCTCCCCACCTCCTCCTCCTCATCCTCATACGCCTCCTCCTGGCTTTCCTTGTTCTCCTTCTGGGAGCAAAAATGGAGTGAAAGAGAATATGAGAGATGTGTAGAGAGAGAGAGAGAGAGACAGAGAGACAGAGAGAGAGGGAGGGATGGGGGTGCAGAGAGGAGGAGGGATGGTGTATAGATTAGGGAGAGAGAGCCAGGGAAATGAAGAGATGGAGGGAGAGAAGCAGGGGGAGAAGGGAGAGAGGAAGGATAGCAGAGAAGGCAGGAGAAATAGCCAGGGGCTCTGCTTCTCTCTCCCTCTCCTCTTTCTTTCTTATCCTCTCCATCTCTCCCTCTCTCCTTCACTCCCCACATGGCTGGCAGAAGCAGCACTGGATGCTAATTACTTATTAGATTGCAGATATGCGTGGCGGGGTATCAGGGCTAATTAGGTTAGCGCCCTGCTAAAATGAAATGTCTTAATGCTGACGACGGTTACGGTATCTCCAGCCCAACAACCCTTCCCACCACCACCACCACCACCACCATTTCCCCAGCCCTCCCACCCCTCCAGTCAGGCTTGATCCAAAATAAGCCAACCTGAGTGATGGGCAGTAGCTGAAGGATGGAACGGGGCTGGCTGGAAAATGCAGCTGATGTCCCAGACAGACAGGAGGAGGGATGAGGCAGCTTCAGACAGTCCTAATTATCCTACTGACCTTTCCAGCAGACTCAGAGCGGAAGGAGGAGAGGAGCAGCTCTCAGATAGCATGCAGGGGCTCACTGCTGACATGTCAAAAACCAAACACCTTCTGAGACCAATAACATCGACGGCATTACCTGTGTTTACACTGACCTTTGTTTACATTTACCTTAAAGCTGAATCTGCTGGGAGGAAACTGCTGTTTCTCATACCAACCGATACTGGCTTCTACGTGAATACCGTCTTTTTCTATATGTAGCCCACTTAGCAAAAGCAGCACGTTACCAGAGCAGCAGCAGCAGCTTCCATCCTCGACACATGACGCATTCAGGCGCAGTGCTGAGTGTAGGTCACCCATGCATTTCCAGCACTCAGAGTCATAAAGTCACAGTGGTTTTTCTGTATGAACAGAACAAAAAGACTTAAAGTGTGAGAATGCTCTTCATGTAATGTTCATATATTGAAATGAGAGCAACTTCATACTTCTCTCCATGTCTAGTAATATTAACCATGCTTTTTCTGGCCTCACTAGTGCTTGGACTTGAGAAACATGTCAGTACGGCAGTCGGTCAGACGGCATTGGACGGATTGCCATGAAATTTGGCAGTGAAAAATGATGAACTGTAATAATGTTGATCATCTGACTTGTCATCCAGGGCTGTCATCAGTTCTAAGTTTTGAATGACTGTTACGGGCTCAGAGCTTGAACGTGCTTTTTACTTTCCTCGTATTAAAAAATAATCTTTATCCTCAAGATTTTAATTTGTCCAAGCTTTTTGTTTATGACCAAATATCTGCAAACACCAGTGACATTACCGTTAGCTTTAGTTGTACATCGTGTTTTTCTTATCATTACATACTGATTTTCATCAGGTTAACATGGATTTTGTAAGCACATTGGCATTTGTAGCGGAAAACAACTCTCGGACTGTGTTGTCATAGGGATTATGGTACTAGATGAGAAAATAATCATTGGTGGTTTAAAGAGCAATGACAATATTTTTTTTCCTCAGTGAGAATGCCCATTGATTTAAGTCAGTCTATTTTCATATTTACCCTGTGATAATGATGCTATCGCCTTAAGCTCAGTGATGGACACTCAATCATTTTGTAAAATTTGTAATGTAATTCTGTACATATAGAAAAGACTGTTAATGCTTTTATTTCCTCTGGCGTAAAGTGCACTCCTCTCCCTCTCTAACAGCTGGTCTGAAATGCAGCAGGCAGGCCTTTAAGAGTAAAAGAGACAAGATTACTGACTGTATCACATTTGCACTGGCTTATTGAATTTAAACAGATTTTAAGAGTCAGATACGTTATGGATATTTTCTCATGGGTCTTCCTATTTTCATGTTTTTGGACAGAAACAGATAACATTCTTACTGTAAACCCAAAGTAAGCAGGACCATTTTAAACTTTATCTCTAACTTTATCACAATGATTGAGCCAAAGCCTTCCTCTGGTTCAGTGTAGAATCACTGCTCTTCTTCCCAGAGAACCAACCGAGGTCCATAATTTTGGAGGATAAACATTGTTTGTTCCAACATCTTATTTTCATAATTTTGCCCATCATGTCAGTCAGTGATAATTACAATGTACTCACAAAGAGATGGGTGGGAATAACATCATCATAGTTACATGGTACAAGAAACACAAGCAGTCAGGTTATAAATAAAACCCCAGATTAGAAAACAAAGTGAACATCCATCACACTTCACGGACTAAGCTTTAATTCTACTTACTGCTATTGTTGTTGTTGTGCAGTTTTCCTGTGCAAAAAGTAATTACTACTGTGTCCATTTTCAGTTTGACCTCCAAATGAAGTGTTTTAGATTATCTGGATAAAAATACTGGCTCATTTATAACCTGTCTAATAAGTCTGACTGCCCAAATTTGTCGTCCGACTTTGTTGTATCGCTGCCAGATCCAATCAATTACTTGGCTGAGTCCAGTTTTATCATAACTGATGGACAAACAAATGGCCAGAGCTACAAATTTAAGACCCAGTTAATAAACATTAATTATCCTTTGAGGGCTTGGCTCCAGCTCCGACGCCCTGGTCAGCCAATGAGTTTGCAAAAAAACAAAAAACATAATTAGATGTGTTTCTTCAGAAGAGACATAATGTAATTACAACAGAGGCTGGAATAAAAAAAAGGGGGGAAAGGGAACAGGCGACAACTGGAGGCATGTAGATCCATTGTTCAGTCCGTAATGCTTTAACTGCTGATCTCACTAATCTTCTTTGTCAAAGTGTTGTTAGTCAGCCAAGGAAAATGATCAAATCTGTCTGATCTTAATGAGTGATCACAAGAAATGCTGAGATACACACAAATTATTAAAATGTTAAACTGATGGTGGTAGCTATATTTATCTTTTCCATTACTTATTGTCTTGCATGAAGTTGCTGAATTGGGGCACACCTATGAAACAAATGTAAGGCCAAAGGGATTGGTTAGACTCAGGAACCTGGATGGTATCCTTATTCATCAAGACAAATATTCAAAATCACTGTTCACAGCACGAGTTTTGCAATTGCTCTCATGCCATGTGGTGTCCCACAGGGCTTACTTCTAGTTTTGATTAGTTTGTATCCATTTCCCTTTTGCCATTATATTACACCTCTGTTTCTTACCATTGTTATGCCGACGACTCCCTCTTGTTTATCCAATACATTGTAATAATGTTATCTTGCTGCCATTTTGAACTTCCTGCAACTTTGTCTAACTTACTGCAGCTAAACACAGACTACACTCAGGTCCTAGTTATTGGTCTTAATCATGCTCCTAAGTTGCTTCTATGAGCATGATCAGGTCCTGGTTATTGGTCCCGATCATGCTCCTAAGTTGCTTCTATGAGTGGGACCCTCCCTTGAAGACCACTAACATCCACCACTCAACTAGAAACCTGGGGGCTGTTTTTGAACAGCAGCTCAATTTGAACCAGCACATTGAGAGTTGGGTTCAGTCCTGCTATTTACAAATTAGTAACATAACCAAAGTCCAACCAATGCTCCCCCAAAACATAGCTGAACAACTTCCTTCTCACTTAAACTACTGCAACTCAATATTTACTTGCCTTAATGTTGGTGAAATTGCAGTTTACCATTAGTTTCAAAACACAGCAGCAAGAATTCTCACAAATCCACAATATAGGGAACGCATCACCCCAGTCCTGCCTGAATGGCTCCACGTTCATTATAGAATTCAATTTAAGATTCTATTGATTACTTTAAAATCACTACATGCCCAGACTTCGCTGTGTGCCTCAGAACTCTAAACCCGCTATTCTGCACCTGGAGCCCTCATATCAGAGACCATCAGGGCTGAGTCAGTGCCTGAGTTGAAGTGAAAAAGCTAGAATACATTTGTATATTTAGGTTTTATGTTGTTTTTCATCTTTATCTTTTTATCTGTATCACCTCTTTAATTCAATTTCTCCTTTTCTCGACATCTTTCTCTGAGTCATATTGTATGGTGCTGTATTTTGTGAAGTACCGTGTAACTCTGGTTTTGAAAAGGCGCCACGGAAATAAAGTTTATTATCATTATTACGAGCCCCTGGGCACAGATACATAGCTGTAAATTATTGCTGTTGGTGGAAAATTGCCTTTGAATTTCATTATTTGGTTCATACTGGGTGTGCAGAAAGACTGTTTTATTTCTTTTCAAAAATGTCTTAGGTATACACAGATACTCCACTTCATGCATATTGTACACAATAGTATAGGGTACTCTGTGATACATTTTAGGAAGCAGACAGTACTGGGGGGCTCTCGGTATTTTCACACCACCAATCAATATCATCCTGGTAATAAAAGATGAAATTATGATGTGTAATGTGTCACTAGTCACAAGAGAATGATACATTTCCTCTAGGCACAGCTTTAGTCAACAGTTATGTTAGTTTTATAGCCCACAACTTATCTGTTTGATTCACTCTCACCATTTTCATCCTTTCTAGCAGTAGCAGATGTTTTTACCAGGTGTAGAAAAAACACAAGTGTAGTAAACCAAAAGTTGTTTTTTTTTTTGTTTTTTTTTCACATCCAAGTAAAATGAATTTGTCCTCAGATATAAACAAACTGTGTAAACTGATTTTTTTCAACAGCATACATCTTGTTTACACATATATCATATTTAAATGTAACTGAATCTGAATCAGACCTAGACGACTGATCAGATTTGATTGTCGTGTTAGGTGGAGTTCCTTTGTCTTATATCACTTGAAAGCCCTGTCCTGCCAATCAAAGCACTGATGTCGCCCTCATTTCCTGTCAGTAAACACCTCCCATGGACTGGAGCTGTGATTTGATTAAACTTACTAACCTGCCATTTCATTAAACTCACTTAAAATCTGATTACAATCTCTTCTAATTTAATTAAGATCACTTGTTATTTGTATGGAGTGGCCTCTCACAGTATGAATGTCTTCACATTAGCATCTTCCTGCCAACCTCTCTAAACCCCAGACCCCCCCTTCTTTTTTTCTTCTCAAGTTATTTTCCTTAAGTTAACATGGGAAAAAAACACCCCCTGTTAAAGAGTTCATATTTGATCTTGTAGGTCCCACCCAACACCTGTCCCCTTAGAATACCCCTGTTGATGCTTTTCCTGCAATAGAAAACAGTCAGCTATGTAATGGTATTTTTTGTGTGTGTTTAGGGTGGGAGGGAGGAGTGGGATGGTCCTCATTGTCGGGGCTGATGTAAACACAGTGACATTATGTCAGTATGTGTATATGTGTCTGTGTGTGTGTGTGCGTGTGTCTGTGTGTTTGATGTGCTGGCTACAGTGTTCATCAGTGCTGTGGCTTCTTGCAAAGTACTTGTGGAGCTTGGGACAAATGCATTGTGGGTGGAAGAAGAGGGCTAGGGTTCCTGGGATGGAGCCCTGGGGCCCCTGGAGACGAGTGGTGGGTAACCCTGTGCCGCTAATTAATGTAATTGATGGTTAAATAAATACTCTCTTTTAGTGAGCACAGTGGATATTGAGTGTCATATCTGTGTGTGTGTGTGTGTGTGTGTGTGTGTGTGTTTACTGTATGTGTGTGTTTATGTGCCTGTGTGTTCTCAGTAGTAGTCATGCTTTAGAGAATAAATTACAGCCTCGAGTTTGAATGGGACTGCATGAATTTCACAGCTGAACAATCATCAGATACCCCCTTCACTCACTCACACACACACACACACACACACACACATGCACAAGCAAATGCCTACTGCCATGATTATGTCAGCATTGGTAAAATCTGTAACCACAGGAACAACAACCATGAAGTCACAGTGAGTACAGTTACATGACAGTTGAAAAAAACGAATTATGGCCTTAATCCAACTATAACTGGGCAACTGAAGTACATGTAAACATGTTAGTCCGACTAATACCAGACTTCTCCTTATCCGACTAAAACACCCAGATAATGTGATTGGAAATTGATTTTCTTCTGCATGTATACACCTTACTTGGACTGAGTGTAAGTGTAGCACAGAAGCCGGCCCGAACCCCCCACCCCCTGCCAATAAAAGTGCCTGGCTGATGCATATTTCAGTGCATTTCACACAGTGCAACCAGCGAGAAGATGTGTTTTATAAAAGAAATAAAAGAAGCCCGTGGACCGACCCAACTCGAGTCATTTGTATAGATATATAGATCTATATTTTCAGCCCGAACCCGGCCCAGACCGGTATGTCTGGTTACGAACTGTAGTTGGGAACTCTGAGTCATTTATATCCAGTTTTTTACTCGATGACAAAAAAGTTCCCCGGAAAATGGCCGTATTAACCCACTGAAACAACACATATTGCCACCTGGACACCATCAGTTATTCAATTTTTCCCTGTTGCATGTAAACTGGGACAAGGACTGAACTTTGACCCAAATTGAGCTATGAGCATAGCTCGAGTTAGTTGTGCATGTAAATGTACTGTTATTTTACTGGAGACAAAGACAAGCTATTGTGTCTGAATGGTTTTTATTGTCTGTTTTTTCCAGTGCTAGCTCAACTTAAACACACCTACACACTTAATCTGAGCACGTTATGCAATCCTGTAACTCCAGTTACGGGAGTTAAACAACACAAACTGTTGTTTGTGTATTGTGTGTTAGATACAGTATGTGTGTACAGGAGGATACAGGACACACATACAGTACAGTAGGATACAGTAAGGACAAAAAGGAAGAATAGATTCATAGCAATCAGCACAGAAATCTCTCTCCTCTCACAATTGTGGAAGCAGTGGGAGCCTGGCTCGGTCCAAAGTTGGAAGCAGAGGTAGACTGATAGTTTAAAGGACCTGCTTGCAGGGTTTGCTATTGTTACACAGCTAACTTCAGCATTAGCAGCTGTTTACCTACCGGTCTAGAAGAAACTGCACTCGACAGCTGTCTCCAAGGAAAGCAACCTTCTTGCTCAGCTTCTATCTCTATCTCTTCCCCTCTTTTCTCAAGTTAGCATGCTAACCATCTAACTCATAACAATGGCTGAGGCTCCACCACTCACCCTGGCAATCAACCACATGCTGTGAGTGTAAAAATAGAAAACAAGATGTTGTGATCTTAGCCGTTTGTAGCATCACTGCTATGTATGGAGAGATTAAAGTTCAAACTGTCTGAGGGAAAAGAATCCTATTCCTCCTCATGACACCAAATGTTCTCATCAGTAATGGTCTCTTAACTGTTAGTTATATTGCACCCAATTTTTCTTTCTTGGCCTCGTCAACATTCACACGACCATTTACATGATTTAGTATCACACATCCTGTCCTTACAGCATCCGCTGCATCAGATGGTGTAATGAGCAGCACTATAGGCAACATCTGCCCTTTTAGAAATGACTGCTGTCTGCATTAGAGCTTTTCACACATTTCCATGCCGCAGATGCCCATTTCATTTGACTGATTAGATTTCTCTCTGGGGACCTATAAGGGAAGATTTTAACTGATGATAATGATAAGTGATCAGTAAGATCAGTATGAGAAAATGAAAGCCCCTGCACTTTATCAAATCAAGGGTTTTTCTTCTCAAACAAAGTGGAGGAATAAACCTGCCTCTAGGTGTAATATATGGTTTCTTGATTTAAGCCAGGGAAAGAACTTCTGTATGACTGAGAGGTTCTTGTGGGGGAAAAAACATGTATTTATAGGCTTGGTGCTCTTGACAGTCAGTTCAGTATCATTCCCAAAATCACTTTCAATTCAGCAATCTTTTTTTTTTTGGTAAGTACATTGTTGAATCACCATGGAAACCAACGATTTGGTGGCTCAGCCCTTCCAAAGATGAGCAACTGGGTGTGTCTTTGATAACAAGTCAAAGATGGAATCCAAAAATCAGTTCAGCCTCTCACCAAAGTTGTAATCTATGACCAGCAAGACCTGAAAGCTGAATTAGTGGAAACATATAAGACGATAAAAGTGGAAATGTGGAAATCCCACAAAATAACTAAACATCACAAGAAAACATTCAGCTTCAGATTCAGAGTGAGTTTTAGAGAGCGATGCTTGTATAGTGACAAAGTTTCAAGTCTGATTTACACTGTCTGTCTCTGAGCCAGCTGAGGCTCATTGGTATCATATCTGGGTCCATCTGCCAAAACAAAATGATAGAAAAACATGTCATTTTTTCTGAGAGAAAGTTGAAATTTATGAAATTGATTGCCATTAGAATTTTTTCCATAAAGTCCTTGAATGCAGAGGAACATAGGTGCACAGGATTAAAAGAAAACTACTAAGACTATCATTTAAACACCAGTTACTGTCCTCACAGTGGCAAAAATCCAGTATACCACTGTACTTTGAATAACAAGATTTGCGAAAGTTTAGTCAGTATCAGATTAATAACAACTTCTTCATCTTTCATCAACCAGTTTGAGTGATTACTACGTAGTGCTCTTAGCTGCAGTAAACCACTCGTTACCGTTGACACTCAAAACTAAGAAAGAACAGGCAGCTGAGCTGAGAGGAGCGTCTGCATCACACTCATCTAACAATAAATAAGTAAAATGCTACCAGCAACCTCTGGATAATTCAGTGGCCTTCATAAATTTTCCTGTATATCTAAAAAGACAAATAAAAACAATGAGACTGTTTTTTTTTCTTTAATGTAATGAGCCCCATTTTTTTTGCCAAGTCTTCATAAAACATTGGTGAGGAAGAGAAAGATTAATCTGTCTGATGGATGTCGTGCCTCTTCAACAGACCTACATCCTGAGTCCTATGCTGCTGTATTATAAGCACAGACAGATTTGGTTTGCTTTTTCATCAGTAGATGCACAAAGGGGTCCATAAACACAACTTAAAGTAAATGGCATTTACAAACACATGCACCAAGACATTTTAAGATACACTTTGTTCCTCCTCAGACACCCTGCTGTCTGTGCTGTGTTTCCCTTAGGCCACCCCCTCATGCCCTTAGGTCATGAGGCTGCCCTATTTTCCCTGTTCACTGACTCACAGACACACAGACATAGACACACACACACAAACACACAAACATCCTCAGCCCTATCCCCAAAGCACAGGCCTTCAATTGGCAGGTGCACACAGCGTGAAATAAGAGGAGGGGGGTGAAAGACCATTATACTGCATGTATGTCTGTGTTAGTATACTAGCTGTGTGCGTGCAAAGGTGAAGGGACAGGAAGGAGACGATGGTGACGCGGCCCAACTGAAAGGCCTGTTGTGATTAATACAGTGTTTACACCCTGGGTACCGGCTTCCCCCGTCCCGTTAATCTGTCCCGTTGACGATCTGCTGAGCCTAATGTGAAATGAGGCGTGGAGCTGCATCGTTTATCATCTGGGCTGATGAGAGAGGCCTGGAGGCCGGCAGCCAATAGGGCGCTTTTCAGGCCCTACAGCAAACGACTGAGCATCCACAGGAAATCATAAAGTCTAAAAAATTCAAGCCTATAAAAACCATTAAAGTGAATCAAATACAGTAACTGGAGGGTGTTTTTTTCTCATTTAATGTTAATATTTAGACTGCCCTTTTGAAATCAAATCACAGTGTTAGCAGAAACCTCTAGTATTATTTAAATGGAGAATACAAAAGATTACATTAAGATCTCTTAGCATATATTGTCTCTATAGGAAAACTGCAACAAAACAATATTTTGACTGATGATTGTTTAGTCACTAGCTTTCAAAAAATCTCTCAAACCACCTTAAAAAGAATTTGCAAATGCAGACATTATGTATTTTTAATGTTTTTACTTTTACAGATTTTGTATCCATAATATACATGTTATTCTCTATGGCTGACAGTTGAGGGGCCATAGCACTTAATTTCTAGACATGTTATTCATCTGTCTGGAACAGGTACATCTATATTTGTGGAAGGTAACAACACTACAGCCTGTGAAAAGTAAACTTATACTTGGTGGGGTCACTGTGATGAACAACCTGTATCTGCTCCAACAGTGAGTATTGAATAGCCAACCATCTTCATGGACTTTCCGCCAGTTTTGCACCCACACAATCTTCATTTAATTGCATGTCTAAGCTGTGAACTATACTCATATTCACTGACATTTCACTGTGGTGTTTATAGAAATGCTTTTTTTATGACAGTTCTTTTCAGGTTCACTCTGAGTTTAAATTTACACTGTGTGACTGGGTCACCACAGGATTGATTTCTCACATAAAAAACATAAATAGTACAACAGCTACAGAGAAAAAAAAGATGTATTCGAATAGTAAAATCCATCCCTAAAAAATTCTAAGATCATAATGCATATATGTGGTAGGATGTGTGGTTTGAGGAATGTAAGCTTGAATGAGCAGATGTAGAATTGATGGATGGACATAAATCTGAGCTAATAGGTCATACACATGCCACTGACACTGTCAGTGTTTATCTTCCACTCTTAACTGTTTACTTGGTCAGCTTCAGGTCACTGTGATCAGTTATAAGCCAACCAGAGCTCGTAAACAAGACACAGAAACAGACAGTACCCATTTAATGGAAGCAGCTTTTGTAAACTTAAAGGATACATATTATGTAAATATCACTTTTTGAAGACCCTTTAACATATATTTGGGTTTTGACTTGTCTTCTGGCCCCCAAGGTGTGAGAATTGACAAATTGACATTTGCAGGCTCCACAGGTTGAAATCCATGTATTTTTACGAGCTGTTCCCTCGATTGTCATACTGTGATGTCATTAGTTTTCAAATTTGCATAATACCCTAGCTGTGAGTACCAGTAGATGAGGTGGGGCGGGACGAGCAGTGGTTCATTTGCATTTAAAGAACAGGCACTGTAACCAGCCGTTCTGAACAGGGCTGTTTATAGCAGATGAAAAGAGAGCTGCAATGTTTGATCCTTGGGGTATTTTGACCAAAGCATGTCACAGACATGTCTTTAAGACACTTGGGAACTATTTCAATTTGTGGAAAAGAGGCATAATACGTCTCCTTTAACCAATATGAAGGGCCCCTGTAGGTTGGGTGGGTGGTCACAGGCTGTGTAACAAAGCTTATTTTCATGTTGTTTTTGGGGCCAGTTCTTTAATTGCGGATTGTTGGTACTACAAACTTGAAAATTCAAATGTCCAAACTATGAACATGACTCAGTTCATTTAAATCAGTGTGAGCTGAACTGTGAGCTAGCTAGTGAAGTGTGAACTGTTTAAATGTAAATACTGAGGCTTTAGATGTTTTAGGGGGTCAATTTCCTTAAAACAGGAAATTGCAGGTCTTCGCTTTAGCTCACTGTGTATTTTGTAACTTTCACAAGTTTTAAATTATGGACCTTTGGTTCCAGCTAACGCTGTTAAAAAAAACAGAAAATCCTGTGGCAAAAATAAAGAAAAATAGTCAAATCAACAGTACAAACTGGCCCCACACACAGGCAGAAAACTAAAACTTTAATTCTCAGATGTGTTACTATTGTAACATTACATGCTCCACTGTAGCCATTGTAGAAATATAATGACTGCTTCTGTTGTACAGTGTAATATATGCTGTGTGTGGTCTATGCTTGGATCCATGTGTGGCTGTAGGATACTTTGTCAGTTACATCCATGTGCTGATGGGTCAAAAATGTTGGCTGCCTTCTCTGTTGATATTATTTGCCTCTGTATGCAGTCTGAACCAGGCTGGCAGAGGGAGAGGGAGGGGAAGAGAGAGCAATAACTGTGGATGAGGGAGGCAATAACTCCACTGGCTCTCTCATCAAATCAGCAGCGACTGATGCGGAATAATCAGCAATTGAAATCAGACGGAGGAAAAAAGCTGAACCGACAAAATGAGAAATGTCATCATGAGAAGAGCAATAATAAAGGAATCAATGAGGTGCAGTTGCTGTTGCGCTTCTTGGAGGCAATAAGACGATTGAGACAGAGCTCTGGCCTCGCACTGTTTTCAGACCCAGGATGGAAGTGACACATTCGGCACAGCCATTTGGTGTGTCGACTGAAACCATGATGTTACACGTAGCTGTCTTCTTCACAGAATACATTTCTGACAGATTTTTACTTACACCCAGCCATTCACTAATTGACATTAATGTGAAGAAACCATGAAGGCTTCTTACTGTCTGAACAGTGAACTCTGCTGTTTTCATCAAACATGATGGGGGATGGGGCAGCATCCGGGGAAGAACCCATTGCATTCTGGGACAGATCCATATCATTTAGTATGAACTGAAATCATCGTGACAAGAAGGATGGGTTCGTCCCAAACAACAAAGTAACTTCCCCTTTGTCCCTACCTGACAGCTGCAGTGTCACCGCTCACAGCCAGTGCTACGGGTGAAGGCACAATTAGTTCACGAGTGGCTAAAGTTGATTACCTGCTGTGCTGACATAAGGAGAACCTGTCTGACTCGCTTCATTTTCATTTAAGCAACTGACAAGAGTCTGTGCAGTGTAAAGTTATCTTGTATAACTGCAGAACAAATGTTAAAGTGGGGACACAACAGCTGTTGTGGACTAAATCTCTGCTGCTCCACCAATTTAATTCTAAAGTTCTTTAGTCTTAGAATAGTTTTAAAAAGTTCTGATCATCCTTTGACATTTATCCATCTCATCACACAGCTATCTATGACAGCTCACAGCTTGTCTGGTCCGGAGTGACTCTGGAGCTCTCTTATGTCTGTGTCAGATCCATTCACTAAAAGCCACATCCACACCACTGCCTTACAGTTTCAACACTTATCATTTATGCTACATTTACCTCTGCCACCCACACCACTCCTGAGTTTTCAAGTACCTCAAATGGAGACTTTTGGTGGAATTGCATCTGCCTAAACAGGTAGAAATGGAGACCTTGAGTGATGAGTGGTGGCCATAACTATCAGTGGTGAATTCAATATGCATAACAAGGAACAGTAGCTACTGTCCTTCTTGTCTTTGAGAGCAGAAAACAATCTGCATCCTACTTCAGCTACGTTTCCTTCAATCTAGTACAAACAGGGCCCCAAACCAAAACAGCCTAATAAATAATTATTAGTCCCTCGCATGTGTGTGATAATGTTAAATTTTGACTCACACAATTGGAAAAAAAAAAAAGTTCAGCGTAGATCCTTGGAGTAATAAAAGATCTCAGCTGTGTCACAAAGATAGATGACACTCTGTACACATAACACCAAGCCTCACGACCCTTTAACCAGCTTTAAAAAGAATAGTAGAGTAAGCTGTCTGTGGTACATTCTGTGGCTTTTAGTATTTCAGTATGGTCACACTGAGCACAGACCAAAGCCTCAGCCACTTCATTAATAAATGTGCCTTTAACGATCCAGTCCAGGTTTAGATATGTCAGGGAAAAAAATGCTGTAACAATAATGAACACACTCTTTTAAACACAATGTAACAAAATCATTCTTGAATATCACCAAGTTTCAGAGTCACTGACTCAGCAGGACTTTAAAATCAATTATTTTATTTTCTGGGCTGATCTGTGTTGACGGTGAATAACATGCAGCTGCAGTTCAGTGAATCCCCATCTGTTCTTTATGCTGAGAAAACAACAAATCAAAAATTCTTATTCAAAGACTCTTCATCCATGACTCTGTGGCTCGGTATGGACGCTGGATCTAATGAGAATTCACAGAGTCGAATCTTTATTTTATATTATTTTATTTCCTTTATTTCATCATTCATGTTGGATACCAGGCCACAAGTTGCAAATGATCACGAGAGGAATAACTGATTAAAATCATTAATTACTAATTTAACCTTAATGGTAAACATCGGTTGCTGTACCATGTTAAACGTAACTATTCCATAAAATAAAAACTGTCTGCATACATTTGTCTGCAAGGTGTCGCATGGGCATGATTTGGAAAAATGCCACATGTGTGATCATAAACCTTCAACAGACTCAGTTGAGCACCTTGGTGTGCAGCAAGCTCTTGTCCTCATTAATTTTCTGGCACTGATGTTAATACAGCTGATTTTTCATAGAGGTGCAGTTGTCAGACAACAGAGATATAATTAAATGTCAAGGACAACACTGGTGTTACAGAGCAGCTACAGACTGCTTAGACCAAGTGCAGCACCCAGTTAGAGTGCAGGTGGTCAGACCCCTTCACTTGTGCACATTTCAGCAGTGTGTAGTGGATTTAATTTTATCTCATAGTAGTACAGTGAAGGGAAAAAAAAGCTTTTTAAGATGTTTACACATGTTTTAAAAATCAAGACCGACTGTTAAGAAACAGCAGGACTCTTCCTAGAGTTGTTCATCCAAGGACCTTGGTCAATGAACTGATACTTCGTCTGAACTCTCTACCATAAAGTAGTGTTGTGCTGAGATGAGTGTCTTTCTGGCAGGTTCTCCCTCTGCAGAGGAGATATAAAAGTATTCATTATTACTGACCTTATGCAGCTTTTGAGAAATGCTCTTTTATTCATGTCAACAGATTTAAGTGTGCACAAAGTGAAGGGGTATGAATATTTTAAGCTCTGTATCCATCAGAACGTCAGCCATAAATACGACCAACACCATCCTGACCTTCTGTTTAACATAAAAGAGATGAACTGGTTTTCCTTTGACACGGTGGCTCAGCAGGTAGAACAGGTTGTCTGGTAATATTAAAGGCCCGCTCCTCCTGTCCACATGTTCAAGTGTCCTTGAGCAAGACATTGAACCACAGCTGGGGTTTGGTCATTATCAGTGTGAATACTTTTGTGAGTGTGTAAGTGAATGAGAAGAACTATGCAAGATATTCTATGCTATATATTTAACCTTAATTAAACAGCTTCAGAGTGATTGTGATGGTTAAATAAATGACTGGCTAAATGAAAGCTCTCTGCCTTTCAACTAGCGTGCCTTGGCCGAAAACCATCCTTGCAAGATCAGGGCCTCCGACCCAGTGTCCCAGCTCTCGTCTTGGCGACACTGTGACACAAACGCGCCGCGTAACCCGTAATCTCAAATGTACACATCACATCGTATCGTGTATATGATAAATATACATTATCTACCACTCTATTGATTGCTTTCTCACCACCAGCTTCACTGAAAACAAATGCACATGGCTGAGAGGAATGGAAAAGTGTCCGGACTTGCATCGTTCCCCTTTAGGCTTTGCATGATTGTTACCATTGAATATACGATGTTTTTTATAATTACACTTATGATGATGAAGGTACATTTATTTGATTAGAGTACTCTTCAGTAATACGTTGCATAGAGCTCTACACAAGATAAAAGATGAAAATCCAACAATAACATTGAAAAGTAGTAAAAGGTTCAACAAAGTCCAGCAAATGTCAACAGAAGAAAAAAAAATCTGAAAAAGAGATTCAATGGATGATAGTGATGAACTTTTACCTCATTTGACTTTCATTTGATTTGATTCACTGGGAAAATGAGACCCTGACTTCTAGATATTAGGTTTATACAAAGATCACATCAACCTTAACTATTCATTTGATTTCACTGTCAGAGTAATTTTGAATGTTGTAATACACACATGAGGGTTATGAAAAAATGAATACAGTCAAACTCTGTCATTTCAAGGGCAAATCAGGACAACAGGGATACCAGTGTTATGCAAGAATGACAATTATATAATGTCGAATTTCAAATAGATTTTTTACAAACACGTCTTCCCTGGCTGGGTTATGTTCAGAGGCTATATACTTTTTAATGAATGAATGAATGATGTGTTAATGACAGTGGAGGAAGCAGATGGTGGTTGGGGTGGATGATGGACACGTAAAACAGCCACACTACAGTCTGGGCTTTGTATCCACAGTCCCATCTGTGGTTTGGTTTGGGCAGTAACAGCTCTTTGGTGAAGTTTCAGGGAAGATGTTGTTTTTTTGTTAAATGAAGGAACAGGTTGTGTCTGAAGTCTCTGAGCTGTTTTTCTCTCTTAAGTGGAGACTGTTGTTCAAGCTCAGGTTGGACAAACACAATGTCCTCGAACATTTGTCTGACAGCTTCAGCATCAGCATTTGCAACTTGTTAAATTTTAAATGTCATCAATTCATTAATAGAAAACCAGCCACAGTTATTTTTCCTACAAACTGTATTTGTGGTGGCACATTAGTAGAATATAGTGAATTCGAGAAGACAGGGCTTGTTACTGAAGAGTTAACTGAGATGTTAATCACAGGTGTATTTCCAAGCTGAATCCAAAAGACAGAGGGACGGTCAGACTGATGATCAATCACATGGTCCAGGTTTACCTTCTCGGTCATCTTTGATTTGTGAGTCACCAGTTTGCTTTCCTATGAAATCCATCCATCAGGGCCTGAGAGGTTGACCACTTAAAACAACTCCTGGAACCTGGATGTTAGCACATGTTAGCTCCTCCTGTTCATTGGGCACGAAGTCTCAGTTTTTGTGTTTTTAGTCGGATGGCAAAAATCATGTCTAACACCAGCTCAGAACATTTTCATGGTGTACTCTCTTTTCTAACGTATGTCAGTAAGCAGCCCAGTTCTGATCCTTTACGCTCTTACGTCTGTTAAAAAGGGTTTAAAAGTGTCTAAATGAGACTACAGGGGTTGTCGGGGATGTTAGGGTTAATAGTGACCTAGGTTGGAGTCCAACTCTTGACCCTGTTTGACCTTATCTTTCGCTCCTTCTCCTTGTTTCTTTCTCTAAGAACTAAAAAAGTACTTAAAGAAAAAAGCTGATGAATCTGCTAGGACACAGTTTCAAGATTGGGAGACTCCCAGCTCAGTTCATCACGTCTTCCCCTGGAAACACTTCTGTTGTTGTTGTGTGAATTTGCAGTGCATGCGTTGTCACATTGATTGTGTACATGTGCTGTCTTAAGTTGCAGTGCACTGAGCTCTCAGGGCCACCATATTAAACAGCTTGATATTGACAACTGCAAACTTTTTTACATTTGAAGTTCTGAACTTGTGTTAAGGCGGCATAAAGCAGCTCTTCACCCACCCCACCTCTCTTTTTTTTATACGTATTGTTTTCTCAGTCCATTTTTTTTTTTTTCAGTTGGGGTTTGTTAAAAGCAAAGCCATGTATTTTCCACAACTGTCACAGTCACATTCATTGTTTTCTTCTCTAAATTGTTATTGTTCCACCCATGACCCATTTTCTCTCAGCCAGCCGCCCCCACACACACCTACACACACGTATACACACACAGACACACACACATGCACACCACACTACGCAGAAAAGCAAATCTCTGAGATACACACATCACAGGGGATGGGAGCACTTTTATTGTGAGACCAAAAAACCCAGAGCTGCAGTCATATGCTGGCACACCCACATGCACACGAGCAGGAGCGTGTGACATGTAAACACAACAGGGGACAAAAACACTATCTTTTTTTAGACTCCTTTATTGAAGTGTTTTGTACAATAAATAAGTGTCAAGCAGGAACAGAAACGTTCCTCCTTCATGTGAAGGAGGATGTGAAGAGACTGAGCCACGACTGAGAAGCGCTGAAAGTAGAGATGGAGAATAAATGAAAAGGTCGAAAATAAATAAACGGTCAGATCGAGATGTTTCTGTTTCTGTTATTCACGTCACTAAGTCAGTTTCTCTGCTGTTTCTCTGGATTCAGTTAATCACATGGTAAACATGTCAGAAACAGAACAGGGACATGTTTAAGACATCTTTAAAGAAACGGACACAAGAAGATGCTCCAAGGCGTCCAGTGAAATAAACCCCGTTCACACCAACCACCACACCTATAAATCTGTGGGCTAACCCTGTTTGTTTGTTAGGAATCTGGGTGTTACAGTACATTCAACTGGAGAGAAATTCCTCCAGATTTCAAAATACAAACATTTGAAGAGTTAGTCTATGTGGTTTCTGGTTATCTGTGTGATATACTCTGGCTGTGGGCGAGGGTGTGGAAGACAAAAATCATTTCCAACACTGGTTATTCTGAGCATTTTGTTGATGTATATATTTCCAGTCAGGATGGAAGGGTTTATGAAAACGCTCCGAACCATTCGACTGTCTCAGTTTGGAGCGTGTGTGTAGTTCGGTTCATGCGCATCATGCATAACTTTTTGTTTTCATTTAGTATGGAGGCGAAGGAGCGTAGCTGGCGGTCTGTTGTGGAGGCATTTATGTTGTGGAACGCATCGCTCCTCCTTGCTCTCTCTCCCTCTCCCTCTCCCTCTCCCTCTCCTCTCCCTCTCCCTCTCTCTCTCCCTCTCTCCCTCTCCCTCTCCCTCTCTCTCTCTCTCTCTCTCCTCTCTCTCTCCCTCCCTCCCTCTCTCGCTCTCCCTCTCCCTCTCTCTCTCTTCTCTCTCCCTCTCCTCTCTCCCTCTCCCTCTCTCTCCTCTCCCTCTCCTCTCTCCTCTCTCTCCCTCTCTCTCTCTCTCTCTCTCTCTCTCTCTCTCTCTCTCTCTCTCTCTCTCTCTCTCTGTCTCTCTCTCACAAACAGCTCCCTCCTCTCCATCCACACTCTGAAGTCCAATTTTAAACAGAGATTTCACTATAACACCATTAAGGAAGATCCCTGTTAAAAACCTTTCCACCCCTAATTTCCAGGCACAGACCTGAACACTTAAGGCCAGACACATGTAATGACAGAGGTTACCTATTACCTGTATCTTAAAAAAGAAAAAGGAGAAAAAGGAAAAGAAAAAAAAACTTTATAGATCATCACAGTAATCACTACAGAATACCACCAAACTGGGACAAGCCTAAATTAACTAAAACTCTCTCCACTGACTCAGGGTAATGAGAGTTGTTAGCACTTTTAATGTCCCGTAAATGGCTCATGCTATACACTTGTGCTAATTGCTTTCACTTCTGTCAGGCTTTGAACCATCTTATCCTTCAGTCTCCATCATATATAGCCCTGTCTACATGGGTTACCTGGTGCCAGGTCACTGTGTCAGATTCGCAGGAGACTGTTGTGTTGTTTCCTGTCATGATGTTGTCCTATAAAGTTGACACTGAGCCACACTTAACCATGAGACCGCACTATAGCTGCAACGAGCTACGGAGTCAGGGCAATTGAAATTAGAGATTCAACCAAACTAGCTCGGTAGCTGATTGACTTTAATGTGATGAATTAGGATTTGACACAGCTCACTGCAAATAATGTTTTTCATCCCCTCAACACTGAGGCCTCTATCAGCTGTGGAACTGGCTGCAGTGTTTGTAATGTATGTGAGGCTCACCATGGAGCTGTTTGTTTGTTTTAATTCATGTTTAGCACAAGTGGATGATGGATTATGGTTCACAGGATACGGCGGTTCTCACCATAACAACGCTCACTTGAGTTTCCAGTAATGAATAAAATGAGACATCACTGCAGTCCAGTTTGTGCGCACTTAACATGTTAATGTGTAGCTGTGTTACACTGTTTCAGGTTTTAAGAGGCTGGTAAACAGTTTTATCTGAAACCTGAGGGTTGGATACAGAAAAATGAAATGAGGATTGTAGCTTGCACATAAATTTAATACTGATAATCAGATGAGGACTCGATCAAAGGGAGCTTTAACACAATTAGACAAAGACAGAGAGAATCACACTTCTACATTACAGTGCTCATAGGCAGGCATTTATCATCCAACCACACCATAAAGATCCTGCAACAAAACAACAAACTAAATGGAAAGAAAAAATGTATCATTGGGTCTTTTTTGGGGGGGGGGGTCTCAATACAGGGACGCTTTTAGCATCCTCAGGCACACACAAACATAAGCACTCACAACATGCAGTGCACCTTCTCTCCTGCCTTATCTGGAGAGATATTTCCTCCAAACAAATAACTACAACTTCAAGTGTATCTGCAGATACATAACACCAGCTTTAATAGGTCATAGTCCACCATGACTTCAACCACCACCCAGATGAGGACAGGGTCAGTCTATTGTACAAGTATCTAATCTCTTTTTTTGAAGTACGACATGAAAAATGACCTAAAAATAAAACAAACTAATCTTTATTTAATTCTTCTGTTGTCTTCAATCCCCCCCCTGTGCTTGATTAACATCACCTAATTTAAAAATAATTATGACATCCATTAAGAGAGGGAACAAGCATTATATGGAAATACTCAGCACCACTGTGGTGACAGAGGCCATTTTGTTTTTCATGCTTCTCATCCATTTCCCTTACACCAGTGAGTCTATAGTGGAGGCTGAGCTGTGTGTTGAGGTGCCCAGAAAGTCATTATGTAGGTCCGGGTAATGGGAAGGCCTGGGGAAAGTGTGCAATAAGAGAGAGTCGGCTTATCTCCCACCTAGACTGGCCTGAATACCATTAATTACCTGTTCCCTGTGCCTGCCTCAGCTCTCTCTCTCTGTCTCTCTGTGGAGGCCTCTCCTGCCGACTATGAATAGGAGTGTGTGTGTTTTTTTTTCTTTTCAAACCCCCCAGCCCCCCAACCCACCACGACTATCACACTGTCCTTCTTCTACCCTACACTTATCTAAGCTCATTTGGTTCAATGAGGCTTTGGATTCTCACTGATAATAGAGAAGGATCCACTTCAATAAATTGTTTGGATTTTTAATCAGCTATCAGAGCGGCCTCCGACAGATGTGCTGGTCAGCTGGGTCTTTGTGGTAGGCCAATGAACAAGTTTTGTTTTTTTTAAACTAAACCACAATATAGGTTGTTGTCAGTACTCAACCACCTCAGTGATTTTCAGGTTTGATTGAGTTTGGGGAACCAACCCTTCTCACCTAAAATGTGGCCATGCTTAAAAAACAAAAGAATGCTTTCAGTGGGTAATAGCATCAAAACAACAACCCCAAGTTACTGTACCTTTAGTTGTTGCATAGGTTTATGTATAGATGTACCTGCAGATAAGTGATGATTGGTTGAACCATGTGTTTATGGCATATACCCTCCTGGTTAAGGCTTGGCAATGATCGTGGTCAAATAAATAAATAAATAAGTAAATACAAGGAGAAAGTAAATTGCAGGTCTGTGACTGGATGAAACTCGCTCCTTTATACCTTTGCTTTCCAATCAGCTACTGATGGCTGGCTTGCTACACCACTTCTTGCATTAGCACTAAACAATGGACAAATAGTGAGTAGACGATTGTGGTCATGGTAAAAAGAAATCAGTGTTGACTGGTGGTAGATGAGGTGCCAACAAAAATCTCCAGTGCCAAAGTCAAACCCTTAGTGCATCCTACAATCCACCCACCGCACAGCATCAGAGGCACCTTACAAGATCATGGCACAAGGCAGAAAAGAAAGAAAGAAAACTTTTAAAATGTGGGCACCACGCACAGAGCGAGGCAAAGAGGAATGATGATGTTGGCGCAGTCCACTACAGTATGTTTCTTGGCCTAGAGTTTACAGATGTACGTTGACCTTATTTGACAAGGTTAAGGTTTAGATGTTCACCCCCCCTGAGCAAAATCCTAAAATCCTCAACAACCTTGGCTTGTCCTCTCAAGCCAACATTCATTGGATGATCCATACACATATAATACTTTATGTAACTATAATTAGCATCTGAGAAAAGGATCTGCAAAAACATCCATAGTCTTAAGAGGCTGAACCCATTTTCAACGGTTCAACTCTCAGGACAAAAAGCCAACTCTGTGCACAAGATACTCAACCTCATAATCATAATCTAATAGGCAGATTGCCATGACATTTTGTGAGCACATTCACACTGTCAAAGGGATGAACTGTGTGATTTGAACTTAATTTTAGTGAAAGCCAGAGGGAAATAATTTAGCCCAATTATTGGCAAAGGACCACAAAGCAAAAATCATTATGGTGTTCATCCTGCCCTAGGTATTTGTGTGAGTTAATATGAACATTGTAGTCTTTACTGGAAGCAGGCAGGACCTCACAATTTTAGAAGACTTTTTTTGTTTCCTGTTTCACAAGATATCTTTCGTCTCTCAGTCCTTCTCCATACTGAGGCTTCTGCTAGTCTCTGAATGATGGCTGATGAAAGAGAGGAGAGGAAAAAACAAGCTCATCTGAAGTCAGAGAAGGGCCTCCACATCGCTTGCATATTGCAGGGCAGCAGAGAGAGACGTACAGGCTGATGGCTGCCTATCACATCCTCAGCAGGAGATGTGATGCACCTCGGGTCAACCACTGCTGTTCAGTCTCCATGTCTGTCTCGACCCATATACAAACAGTTACTTGTTTCATTGAATTTTTGTTTTTATTTTTGTGGAAATGGAGACCAGCAAAGCAAAGAATTTTATTGTGTGGTCGAAACTGCTATGTTTTCACTGTGTATATGTTTGAAGTGCAAAAGGAAACTATGTTCATCTTCTAATTCTGTCTCTCTTTGTTTTCTCTTGCATGTGCTGTGATGATTTCTTCACAACAGGTAAAACACAACTTTTCTTTATTTTTGTATATAATTTGTTGATTTGAATAGTAAACCGCTAACCAGCTGTCATGTAGTATTCAGCTTAAGATCACCTGTGCAGCCATCTCAACTCCATAACTGTAATCTGGCATGACTTGTGAGGCAGGCTGGTGAAAACATGTCTTAAGTAAATGCTGTAAAAAGGAAAAATCAACTCTGAATGTATCCTGCCTATCATTTTTAAAGACTGATCATCTTATTCCTCGCCACTGTGCAACAGTAAGTTCGTGTTTGATGGACGCACAAACGCAAGGTTGACATGGCAACTGTTGTTTGTTATATATGACTTGACTTATCACAGCACTTGACTGAAGTTGACATAACCTGTGAATGGACTTGACCTGCCAAGAAAAAATGACTTGGGGCTGACTCGAGAATGTGTGACTTGATCCCATGTCTGTTACTTTGACTTCTTTTCTCCCTCATCTGTTTTCCAAGGTCAAATCTCCACCTCTGTCCAATATGTCTTTTCAAAAGAAACAAAATGATGTAACATACTCACACACACACACACACACACACACTATAGGTGGTCTTTGCTACTGTTTTATTCTCAGTAAATTTAAATGGCTTACATGAGGCTACTTCTTTTATACACACATATACACAGAGACTTGCACACACACAAACACAAACACACAAGGAAAAACAATAATTAGCAGTCACCAACTTAGCGTGTATGTGTTAATTAAAAAGAATATGTTTCCATTTCCACGCCTCATTATCTCCACTCTCCGTTTTGGTTTCCCTCTCTGGACCTCACCATTTCTAGACTTAGCCTTTTATGCCAATTAGCCTTTAATGTCAACTAAGTATCGTTGTCAGGCTGGGTGATAATTCACTTTGACTTTCACAGAATATAGCACACACCCACCCGCCCCCACCTCCACCACGTTTCCTGTCTGCAGCTCCTCTTTGCTGTAGTCTACTGAGAGCCTAAAAGGACCGGAGCCTTATTATCACTTACTTTAGCTCATGTACTTGATTACAGGTGCAATTCAAAACAGCTTGAATAGTTCAGAGGTGGAACAAGGTTCTGGATGCCAGGGACTGTTTTGGAGCTATTGTTGAGCTGCTTTCCAACGGTCTTAAAAGCTTTTTTAATTTGTCAATTCTACCTTCAATGCTCACCTTTGTTTCATGTCACTTCAGTAACCTATGCTTTGAAAATCATCGCACTAACACTTTCTGAAAATCCATAATAGAGTACAGTGTTTATTGAGCATTTGTCAAAGATGTGTTTTCTTTGCGTGGGTTTATGAAGACAGTGGAGGTTTACCACTCACAGAAGGCATGGAGGAATATTCATGTCTAAAGGCTGAATGATTCTCCCGCCTCAAGGTGTTGTAAACTCAATGTGTGATTGATCCTTCAATGTGCTGAGAATCCTGCCAGAGATTCCCGACACCCCCTCACAGACGATCTATGTGGAGACCACAAAAACTGTGACGCTGGCCTGCTTTGTGTTTTACTGTTAAAGCTTTGGGAAGCTTTTCATTGCCTTGCATCTCCTCTCTTTGTAAATGTGCACCACCTCATCAGTATTTCAGTTTTACAGTCCCTCTTATACTCATTAAAATCTAGTCTCTATACTCTGCACTGTGCTTCTTGGACACTTTAAGATCTTTTCTTGCATTTTTATGATTCTTGTAATTGTTTGCTATTTCTGAAACTAGTCTGAAAAGTGGAGGAATGCAAACATTAGGGGTTGATTCTAGTTTTTGTTTTACTTTATGTACTCTCTTAAATGTTACATATTTTATGTTTGACTTTTTTGCATGCATGAAAAGAGGCCTGTGAACGCTGCACACTCTTAAGTCAGATGACACGGCATGATAATAATTGTATTGGGACTAAATGTGGTCCATCATGTTTTGTGTACCCAACCAAGATGCCACCGCAGTGACTGCAGAGTACTGACTGTGAGAGAGCAGTGAGCTCACTGTGAAAAACAAAAGAAGACTTTTGAGAAGGAAAAAGGTAAAGACTGTGATCTGGCCACATTTGTCCCCTGACTTGAATCAAATTTGAAGGATAAGGCAGAACAACAAATATCCATTAGAAAAGAGAAGCTAAAGGAATTGTCTGTGAAGAAAGAGCAGAATATTTCTCCACAGATTTGCCCAACTGATATCATCCATGAATCTGTCATCAAAAATAAAGGCAAAGACATAAAGAAAGGACAGAATCTGACTGATGATATAGCAGAGTCCTTTTTGTTGGAGCTGTTTTTTTATGGACCTTATCATTTCTGATTTCATGTCAAAACAACTGGCGTCATGCTTCTTGGGCAACAACTTACACTGTATCACATAGAACTACTAATTACTTAACATTTTTGTGATATTGATCAGGGGTGTGATCAGTTTTGTGATGTATTGCATAGTGGCATGGTCACTTTATTGGTCTGTCATTGTGATTTCCTAAAAATCTTACTATGCATCCTGATCATTACCATCACCTGACCCATATTTCATGACAAATATGCAAGATGCTGTGTAAAGTGGCAGGTGAAGAACATTTATCTCATATCCTATACAGCAGTGAGCTGTGATGATATGGACTATAATCGAGATCAGACTGGGGGAAATATAAAACACCACATTAATCTTCATTAAACCTGATATTCTCTTTGATATCGTCAGCCATGGTTGGGATGTTTTACTGGAGTCCCACAAGCACTGTAGAATAGTTTTATACAGCTGCACAAAATTAACTCCTCCATTATTCTTTACACTGACACTGGTGTCTTTATGACCTCTGCTCTCTGCATGTGTTGTGAAGGTCAGCACCATGGGGATAAAAGGTCCAATTATTTAAAATGTGGCTAAAGAAAAAACTTTCAGTATGTACAGTTTAGTGTATAGCAGTGCAGCTGCTACAGAGAGCAGAGCTTCAGCTTCCACTCAACACCACTGTTTTGCTTTATGCAGGTTTGTCATGTGGTGCACGACCCATCAGGCCACTGTTGCGTAGGTGCTACACCAGTCATTACACTGGCACGGTAAAGCCTATCAACTATATGTAAATCACTACAGTGCTGAGACTACACTGTAGAACACGCCATGAATGCTGATGTGTCTTTGTGATCAAAGCCAGTGGACCATGCCCTGCACAGCAGAAATAATAACATACACTAGACTGACAGAGGTCTGAGGTCTCCACTGGAACTCTGTGTTTCTCATGTCTGCCTCCTCCATCTTATTCAAGTTTTTCTTTCACTGACTCTTGATGGTCTTTGTTTTATCCCATAGATTCTTGTTCTCCTGGGTAGAATCCACCGTCTTTAATCTTCAGACTCGCCGCACACACCAACACACACATTAAGATCTATACAGAATGTGTTAATGTATCTCCTACATGGATGTGGGAGCTGCACCTGAGGCATGGCCAATTCTGTATCAGCTCTTTTTTTTCCAGTTTGAGAAAGCCTTTCCTTCCAGTGTTTGTAACACTTGTTTCGTGCTTGTGCACGTGTGAATTCTCTCATTATTAGCATGTGCCAGGCAGTGTTAGCCCGTCCTGCTGGGAGGGCCACACTGGGAGTCTTGGCCTTCTTCGTGATCACTCTCTTGCTCACCTCATTAAGTTGCCACCTCCAACTCAATTATTCACACCATTTAGCACTTAGTCAGTCCCCCATTCTGTCTCCAGCTCTCTCTTCGTCTTTCCGTCTCTGTCTCTTTCCCTCTGTCTCTCTTTCTCACCTTTTCCTCACCATGCTCTTTATTTTTTTTTATCTTGCTTTCATAGTCATTCTCAGTCTTCATTTAAGTGCCTCTGAAAGTTGTTTTAAATAGTTCTTTTACATTACACAGATTTATATGAGTCACTTCTGTTCGGATTGACCATCTTGTTCTTGTTCTGCTGTCATTAGACTTCAGCGATCATTTCATTACTTCAGTATGTTCCAGTAATACCTGGCTGTGCCTACAGACAGTGGCCCCCAGTGGCCTTGCTTTTCCTCTACACTGTGCTTGTAACTCTTTTCTGGTTTTCAGTAAATGCCCAGGGGATGTTTCACACCAACAATAACACAGCAAAAATAATGCACCATGTTGTGTTTGGAGGCAGGCGTGTTGCCACGGGGTGCAGGTACAGAAAAAGAATGCAAACAGCAAACAAGTCCAGCCTGAGGACCTGAGATAAATCTGAGAACTGTACTGCAGTATTAGGCTCTCCATTAAATAACGGTTATGTAAACAGCAAATTAGCACAATGCTACAAACTTCCCATTCTCTGTCCAGATAAATATATTGATCTCCTAAAATAGTGTGTTGCTGGGTGACCACACAGTTAGGTGATTTTTATGTTTGTTTTCTTGTTTTTGCCAGAGTCCTTGGAGGGTAACTGTTACTTCAAAGTTCTGACACAATACTACAGAGCTTCAGACTGCCCTGTCAGGGTGACAACACTGTGAAAGAACTGACAAATCAAACTTTATCAACATCATTTATCAACACTGATCCACAGACTTTCATCGGGTGAAGACTTGTTGCTTCACCTTGATTAATATGTGAAGGGAATATATTGTAATGACATCACAAAATCACAAAGGCACTGGTGACTGGGCTCAGTTTCTGAATAAAGACATTTCTCATTGGACTGAGGCTTTGATGCTTTCACAGTACGGATACAGAACCTACACATATAGGTGACCTCTGTGGCTACATGGGACCTTTAGAAGTAACTCAAGTTAATTCTTTTTAGTTATGCAGATATGACGATGATGTCACTGACCCACCCATAGAAATAAATGTCACTGCCCCACCTGTAGAAAATCTAAGGTATTGTCAGGTGGTCTCTAATGAACACAGATGATGATAGACCTCCCACACTAATTTATCAGTATGGGGTTATTGTTCTTTGTCTCCAAATTGCTTTGCCTTAATGGCTCAACCTGAAAAATGTAAGAGTACCCATCAGACAGTGTGTGACGCCTGTTGTGTCCTGAGTCTTAATAAAGAGGAAACTGCCAACAGACTCTGCTGTCCAAGCAGAGCAAAATAGATGGCAGCTCAGAGGTTTCCGTGTCCCACAACCACCAGCACTGGCCTCAGCTGTCGTCAGAGGCTGGCCAATCAAGCGTGGCGCGCGGTGGCCACGCCGACACAGATGTTGACCAAGCTCATTAAGTAAATGGGCCTAAAATTGATTTCAGTCAATACTCTATTCTCAGTGAGGATGTGCATCTACCGATCGAAAGCAGGCTCCAGGGGACCAGGGCTAACAGCTTGAATAAATGCAGCATGTGGGCTTTCAGATAATGCCAGTCTTTGCAAATGCTTATGGGGATTAGTTTGACTTGAGTTTAGCTATTTAGGGAGCTAATGTCGATTCCCAGCAGAGGGTTACCTTCGAGATGAAAACAATTGACTGTGGCTACAGCCTATTACACATTGCAGGTTACTCTGTATGTCTGCTGGTACCTCTGACTATATACATTATTGTGTTTGCTCCCTTTATTACAGTCAGCATCATCTATATGTGATGAAAATGGCACTGGAGGGGCACTTGACTCTGTTGTGCCCTGTCCACAACTCTTTCCCAGGCCGTAGCCCTCCTAGAGAAAACTGAGGGCTCACTAAATGGATACCTGGAAAACCATCTGAGCAAATATGGCAAAACACTCCGCCATCCTTGGACATCTAGCTGGCCAATAGATTTAACGCCTTGGAGAATTGGGATTTTCCACCAAGGAGAAGCCCCTAGTGTCCTTCATCTATGGACACAGTGGGGCAAACAACTGGATTGGCTCCCCAGAGGGAGCCTGTCTTCTGCCAACAGTCGCTCCACAAAGGAACCCCTGGGGGTCATTTAATTTATCACATACAATGCTGCATCACACACTTCCACCCTAACCTTAGTTGTTCCTTGGTAGAGCAGCTGGTCCCTCCATCCCATTTCATGACTGTGGTCATGGTTGAGCCCATAGTCTGAACAACTAGGAGGGTTGGTCTCTAGTCAAAGCGACTTGCCTTTTGCAAGCCAACACAAACTCATCTTATCAAGATAATCACTACTGATCCATTTAAATGCAGTGACCCACTTTTGGTCAAGCCTCTCAATCTCTTTGGGTGACTGCTCCCACAGTGTTCACTTTTAAACTGTTGGTGAACACCCCACTGAAAAGGATCACATCTTAACACCGGAGATGTTAAGTTATGTTTGTTTTTCCAAAGTGCTTTATAAGTTAAAGTGCTATATTATCACTTATTGCACCCAAAATTGTGTCACTTAACACAATATAGTGGCCTAGGCTTAAAGTGGTGGGTGTGAATGTGCTGATAGCATGCATTAGGCTATTTGTAAGGTATTGATAGTAAATAGTTTCTTTCATCTGTCCTGCTCCGCTCCTTTTGCTCTCCAGAGTCCAGTGGGGCTCTGTAAAGCACCAAGGCACGGTTAATTAAGTCACATTATCAGCTGGCCTAATTGGCCATGATACTGTCAGGGCTGAGGGATTATGTACCCACTGGTGAAATTCTCAAGTCTGGACTTTTTCTCAGAGGAGCAAGCAAGTAGAACAACATCAAGTCATTACCAAAGGCTGCCGTTTGTACCCACAGTGTTTTTTTTCCCCACCCACTGAACTTCATGCTGGACAGCACACATTTAATCCAGGTGCTCAGAAATTGATCAGTGACCATGGTGCTACTACTGCGTGCTTAATGAGTTCTCTTCTATTCTATTCGGCCATATGTTTCAATTAACACAGTGGGGCTTAGTTTAAAGACTAAAATTTGTGAAGTAGCTGTTTATATATTTAGGTTCACCCAATCTAGTGTATAATGCTTTTTTTCTTATGGGAAACATGGGGGATCAGCCAATTGTGTGCGCTGTGAATGACCAGAGAGTTTAATGTGTAAGGGTGAAACTAATAATTCAGACACTGTTGATATTGAGAGATTTTACAGAAATGTTTGGCACTTTGTTGATCATTCAGATATTGAGTTGTAGTTATGGGAATACCATGCTCATGGTGAACAAGTCTGCAACTTCCACACCCTTACTTTCCATGTCACTACATATAGGGTCCTGGACCTTAGACTAGATGTAGATTGTGTGTTCCAGTGTTGTCCAGCATGAATGTAATTCGAAAGGGTACTGGAGCTGAATGATTGTGCTGGAGGAAAGGCCAGAGGATCACCAAATCCAGAGGGTTCCTACTCTGCGAACCATGAATATGTGTAGTAAATGTCACAGGAAATGTACCGTCACTGATCCTGTGTGCAAAAAATGTTGCCTTGTTATGGCATTGTTGGCAAAGCTAGAGATATTCTAAGAAAGACTGATCTTCATACAATAAAGGTCCCAATAATAATGTGTAATGTTGCCAGGACATGGTGGTGAAGATGGTGAAGGCTACCTTATGCATGGCTATTATTAACAAAGTAGCACAAGAAGCAAAACTGTTGGTCCAAGCCATTTGATGGAGGCTGCAGGAGTGATTTTTTTTCTCCAACCAGATGAGTTGTCATTATTTAGATTTTTAACTTTTTAACATCTCAAGAACAATTGAATGTATTTCGTATTATTGTTTTTGCCATTTCTGTCAACCTTTGTAAACCATGACAGTGAAGGTCCCTCCTCCTCCTCCTGTCCTTACCCAGAGGACGTCTGGGCAGATCTTCAGAGAGGTCCCCTGCACTCTGTCTTGGATGTTCCTGACAGCCCTGTCCTCTGCAGTTGCCTCCTTTTTAGTTGACTCTATTACATTGTCATATTCAAGCAGCTGTGATGGGTGGGCAGTGTGTTGCAATAAACACCACCTCCCACCCCCACCCACACCCTCCTTTCTCTATACATTACATGGTTCCCGGAGGACATTTGCACAGGGCTCTGGCAGTAAACACGCTTCATTACAGTCTTTTATTTTCAGGCGGCAAAGACGCATCCAAATCAATTCCTGCTTGCCCTTTGATCTGCCGTGCCAGAGCTTGTACGCCGCCGTACATTTTACAGAGGCGCTAGCGTTGGGCCCTTGAGAAATGAAGCTGACTGTGTTACAAAGATGACAGCACAATGTGCCTGTTATTATCAGTTGAGTCTCGGTTTGTGTTCTTGTTGTAGCACAGAAATGCCCTTCCACTACTTTTTTGTGTAATCATCCCTAAGAGGATACAAGCAGTGTCTTTATTTATTATTTATCTAGCTGCCAGTGTAGGTGTCCTGGTGAGAAAATTGAGGGGGGAAAGACCAGGAGCATGAGAGGAAATAGTAGAAATGTGTAAACAAATCATTTTTGGTTGTGTAGAAAGTCTCAGACTCTACACCACTCTTATACTTCTACCATATGAAAAAAAAAAAAAAATCAGCTTTTCTCATGTGTTTGAAATGTGCTACTCAGATTCAAGACCGTTAAACTGGGTTACCTGCCAAAAGGAGGTTAGAAGTCCCTGAAGTAAATGTACAGGAAGAAATGAGAAGAGATGAGAGCAGGAAAAAAAGGGAGCTGGAGCAGGGATTGGTGCAGATGAAAGTACACTCATGAAGAAACAAAGGCTGCACTTGTAGCAGCGATGTGCGGTGAGGCCAAAGTACACATCAAATCAGATTATATAGTGACACTAATGCTTCCTTGTAGTATTTTCATACTGTGATTTAACATTTGAGGTGTAGCTCAGACGAGTGAGAAAAGCAACATGTATTGAAACATAGCCTGGCAGTGGTTAGAAGAAGCAACAGCATACTCCTGGTTGAAGTAGTAATTCAACAAATGAGCCTAGTGTAGCTCTATACATGTCTCAGATAGACAAATACCAAACAGGTCTCAGTAGGTTTCTCTTCTCTTTTCTATTGATTTTGCTTCTGAAAAACTGCACGATGCCCAGTTGTGATGCTATCATCACAAAATCTGTCCACAGACACTCAGACGGTCTATCAAATGTAGTTCTTGTTACAGTAACTTTCTCCAAGGCCTCATTTTGCCATCATGACACACACACAGACTCACACTGTCACTGCTTGTGCAATTATAGTTATACACGTACAGTAGCACTGCTGCAATCGCTATATTACATATAAGAATAATACACATTCATCACATTGCAGTTAATTAAGCAGATCCTCTGATTACAGCGTGAGTCACAATCTCAGTTAGAATGACAGTTTTTTCATTTCATTTTCACTGACAAAGTGATAAAATGATGACGTAGTGTCTGTTGGATCTTGCACAAACAATCATGTCTCTTTGCCCGTGAAGAATTTGAGTTGTATAGTGAGGTGTTTCTGTAGCAGCACAATACTTCATTCATGCGCTGCTGTCCTGACTCATGTTACCTTTATTCAGAAAATTGCAGCTCCTACAATTTAGATAATGCTCTCGGCCATATTGTGATTTTTGTAATATTAGGATTAATTGTTGGGCCTTAATTGCTGCTTGTGATGTTGCTTCTCTCTGTCATTGATAACTGGCTGTCATTGTGTTCAGACCTTTATAGCAGCTCTATCATAGCGCAAACAAAGCTCTAATGTGTTTGAAATAATCTACGCTGGAAAACCAAAAAGCCATTCTCTCTCTGATTGTGTGAAAACATAATATTTGCCCTTTAAATATCTTTAACAGTAAAAGCTCAACTTGGAGTTGAATATATATGGTTACATAACATTAGTTTGCAGTGCAGGATAAAGGGTTTCACTTACTTAGCTTTTGTTCTAACAAATCAGATTTGCCCACATCTCAGAAGACATGTGTCTGTCTTTTGTCTGAAAATGTGGTGAGAGAGACCAAAGGAATATCAAAAATTCAGCACAAAGGTGAAAAGGAGTCTTACCCACAAGGTATTTTTCCCATCTTTGGTAATGTTGCTCACCGCATCTTGGCCTCTCTGAAAACACCTGAGCATCAGGCGAGACCATCAGCTGCCTCGGGGGGGGGGGTTGGACAAGCCACCAGCCATTGGTGCAGAGACCTCAAATGCCACATCCATAATCTGCCTGCCGATTATCATCAGGTTCACCTCTGCTGCCACTGTAGCTCCCTCCCTGCTTTAATTCCCATGTAACATGCACATGCACATGCACACACACACACACACACACACACACACACACACAGAGCCTGACAGCTCTCTCTGCCAGCATGACGTTGACGAGACAAGCTTGGGCTGTCACTGTTCGTAGGAATTATAGACCTCAAATGTTCTTGTCACTTCCTGGGCCTTTCCAGGTGAAGGCAGCTGGAACAAAGGTTAACCCTTCACAAGTCAGCTCCCTCTTTGTTCTCTGCTGTTTTTGAATTTTGAATCTTTTTTTTTCTTTCTTTTCTTGTCTTTCTCTCTTTGGAGATTTGTGTGAAATTGCAGCTAAAAAACACAAATCTAAAGGAAAAGGATGACTCTAAGACTCCTTTTCATAGTTAACATGGTTGCAGCTCTGACATGCTAATGAGGCAGACTTACAACATGGTGTGACAGCAGGCATTTATGTGGCACTGTGGGTTTCGCTGAGCGTAGGTGTCTCACCTGAAAATTCAGTACATCCATTTCGCAACACTTTGTGATGGTGAAATTTGCACAGTGTGTTGTGTAGAGTGAGAGTCTGAGCCGTGTACTGTATGCACATCATTTGGTTTCTAAATTCATTCATTCCACGTGGTGTTGGAACACACACAAGTCGGAGGTCAGGTATAAGTGACACAAACATCTTTTCCACAAACTTTTGCTTGTTATTTCAGACTTTCCTCGTCTTTTTCTCTTACTTATTGGATCATTTTGCCTCAGAACAAAAACCTCTCTATGTCAGCCTTATACAGTATGTGATAGAGAAGTAACCTGTCCAGGGAGTACCCCACCCTTGCACACCCCCAACGACTGTGCAGGGATAAGAGATGAGTGAAAAATCATTCAGTTAAAATGCAGGACATTCCCTTTTAGTCATCAGCAGGAGACTTCAGTAACTAAAGATGAGGGGATGCAAGTTGAGTGAAAGTCATTAATCATGTTTTTAACTTTATGTTTATTTATTTTGTAGTGTATGTATGTGGTTACAGTTGGATGAGGACTAAATATTTCAGTGGCAAGATACTCCCAGCTCCAGCTGCCAGGATCTTCTGCAGACACATAGTGAGTTCAGCCCAGACTGAAATAATCTTTGTTTTCAGTGTTGTGGACACAGTCGTTGAGCAGGGCCTGCAGACCTGTCAGTGTCTGGTAAGAAATGTGGCAGTGGACTAGTTTGTGTCAACACTATAGATGTGTCCAAATGGTCTCGGCCTCCACTGTTGGACTTCCTGATCATGAAGAGCCAGCTGTTGTATTTGCAGAGGGAGTGGACTGGTGTGTTGTTGTTGCTGTTGTAGCCATCTGTAGCCTGTACTAATGTAGCTTTGTGACGATTAAGTTGTTGCACCAAGGCAGAAATCTCTGTGACAGCAGTGCACTGTGACGACCTGAGCTCCCTCACTAGCCTGGTTTAGGTCAAGTGCTGTGGTCTCAGTTTTTGTGAGGTGTGTGTATGTGTATGTTTGGTTCATGTCAGTACTGTATGAGAAATACCAGGAACAACAACAATTAAAGTAAGGAGCTGCTGCCATTGTCGAGCACAGACTGCAATATGTGGGCATGCTTGTTCTTCTGTGTGTGTGTGTGTGTGTGTAGCTGGCTGAAGCTGACCCCAGTCTGTGTGCTCTTGACAGCAGCATAATGAAGGTGTCTGCTGTTCAGTTAGCTGAGTCGGACTCTTTCCATGGGATCTGCAGCCAGGGTTGTCCAGTCACAGTGAGCAGTCCATTTAACACTGCTCTGACTCCAGAGGGGAGGGGTTACGGGCCACAGAGTGGAACATGTACCTTGTGTTCAGGGTCAGAGAGGCCATGTTAAAGGTTTAACGGCAGGAGATATACCATGGACAAACTAGTGAAAATCAGTGTTAAAAATCAAACCCCTTGTATGATGTGTGCAGCTCTACAGTTTGGTTAGATTTAGGCACAGAATAAGACAAAAGCAGGGTTGAGGTTGTCTGTGCAAGCAGGTTATTACAACCCCTAGCCACCTTTATATTGTTTAGAGACCTATAGTGACCACAGTAATTATGGGGTGGTGGGCACGAAGAAGGAAGTGAGGTGATGCTGTGTACAAAGCAACAAAGTCCACCTCAGGAGATGGTAGAGGTGGACGACTGGATCAACACAAGAGACCACTGTTCATTTCCCATTTCATTTATCCCCTGATCCACAGGCCTGTTATTATTACATATTAAAAGTGTTCATGCACACAGAGCTTGAGTCGGACAGAGCTAAGCACAGCTGATATACTGTATGTTTTTTTTTTATCAGTGGACATTTATTTTTATGTGGTGAAAACATGTTTCTTTTCTGAAGCTCCACCCTCCGAGTCTATACTCTGCTGTTCCACCTGAATGATCCAAACATCTCAAGAACATCATCAGCTCACTCTGCCTGTGCATGCACTCACTTTAATATGTCCAGATGATGACTCTTGATATTGTGCCAGTAAAACACTGCACCAATGACTTTAGACCAAAACAAGGAGGTTGTGCTATTTCAACATCATGGGTGCTGGACAGTAAAATGTCAACTGTGTCCCGTGAGACGAGCAAAGACATTGTGCGTTGTGCAGCTTTGCGACAGGTGTAAGACAGCCCTGTGTACTGTCGGGGTTTGATGCAGAGATGCATTGTAGAAAGAAATAATCATAGATCATGCTTCCCTCATTAGCTGCTCGCTCCAGACTTTGGTAGGTACTAAAAATCTATCTACAAATTAATGTTGCCACATGTGCAGCTGAGTTTAACTAACCAGATGTTTACAGTTATTATTTCTAGTTTTCTTTTTTCTCACACTGTGTCTCCCATGAAGGGGTCAGAAATCTGCCCAGGGAGGAGGCTTAATACACTGTGAAAATCACTGATTTAAAGCAAAGCTACAGCATAACAAACAAGAAACTCAGTGTGTTTCTTGAAAATGGATATACATTACACCTATTATTGATTTACTGTACATGGGTGTTTATAACAAGTGTGTTGTTATGTTACAGAAAGCATGTGGTCAACTGTAGAACCAGAGAGGCAGCGTTTAACCCTGATCTTATCTCTTTTCCCCGAGAGTTTGACTCCATCTTTGACGGACAGTTTCCTGTGGATTTGATGACTTTTCTTTGGTAATTATGAAGGACAAGTGATTTAAAACCTGTCTGACTCATTCTCGTGATGGAGGTACATCCTGGGAGCACGCAAATTATTTTAAAAAGTGTATATCCAAAGTCTTTTTTGTCTTTTACTCGTCCTTGATTTATTTCATTGGTTGGTCATTAGTTGACATCGGGGGGACTTGAATCCACACCTTTTAGATGATCACCGAGTGTACGTAAGATTTTAATCAAACTGGACAGCCTGTTTGCCACCAACTGGTGAAGGAACAACATGCAGCCCCATTAATTGGGGGAAGTACTGAAGAAAGAACGACCCACTCCAATATACTGCTGTGGTGAGATGAAAGAGGGGCGTATGGGTGATGACACTCCTACTTAACACCCTGCTGAGCACTGATACCCCCTGCTATCTTCACCTACCCCCACCCACCTCCACCTTACTAAAACAGCCCTTAAAAGGCTTAATTTGAACTTGTGACCCGCTGGCTACATTAAAATTCATATTTACTTTCTTTTGGCCTTTACTCAGACTTTGTTGAGATGAACATCTCTCTTTTTCAGGCTATGATGACAGCATATGAAAGGCCACACATTAAACAGTAAAAACAACATACACATTAATAATTTAAAACGATAAAAGCTGTACAAATGCATAAAGGAGCATAAGGGAGCTGGAGCCCTAATGAGCTGAGGCTATAAACATCAGGCACTCTGTGCTAATAGCTTTGCAATTTGAGATGTGAGCCGAGCGTGCGGCTCCGTGCGCATCACTGAAACAACGACAAGCACGCTTTAAAGCACTCCGCTGGAGGAGTGCAAGCATTAAATGCAAGCGACAGGGAAATAATTTCAGCAATGTAAACCCACTGAATGGTGTTAAAATGTACTAAACACATACGCACAGTTTGAATGCTCCAGGGTCAGAGGGTGTGACTCATTCTTTGTTGGCTAAGAGAGACGCAGCGAATGCAATCAGGCCGTTAGAAAGTTATAATAAGTCCAGAGTTATAATATAAAGAGGCCGAGACATGGGGGGCACTGCATCAACAGCAAATAATGTGAAGCAGAAAACATAAGCACAAAAGAAAAGGATATGTATTCAGCAGCAGAATGGGCTACAAATATAAATCCCTTGAAATACAGTGTTAACAACCGGTGATTAGGGCTCAGCCATTGGCCTCACAACAATGTCCACTAACCTGATGTAGAAGACAAAAATGTGGCAGGTGCAGCTCCTGAACTAAGACGTGTTGAAGATGAAGAAAGTGAAAAGCTGGAATAAAACAAAGCAGGACTTGCAGAGAGAAGCTGTTTGTACCTCTTCCTCCAGTGCAGTCAGTGCACTGGGATACAGTAGCAACACACGCTTACCCTCCTATAATTTCTTGAGATTGGTCTTCTAACTGGTGCTTATGGTAAACAGAATATGAATTCATATCTTAACATGAACATAAACGATTTTAATAATGCAGCAGGTTTAATGGACAACAGTTTATACCTTTAGGTCTCTGAGAATCTCGTTCATATCCAAGTAAAATATATTTGGGTTGATTCAGTGACGCTTGTTGTTGGACCGGTGTAGTAGCTGCTGGGCACAAGCCTGAGCAGCCTCTCTGTCAGAGACACAGAAACTGTTTAGAGCACAAACACAGACTACAGTGGGATGAGAGGGTTCATCATCCCACAATGTCAAAATAAAGTAATGAAGCCTCGATTTTTTTGTTGACTTATTAATTGCACTGAACATTAAAATACAGAAAGAAAACTACAGAGTGGAAATATTTGGGATATGGTTGGATTGTTACAGTCTAGAGGAGTCTAACCTTAAAGGGGTGATTGTATGTGTAAGAACTGGCCAACAGTCGATTTCATACTCTTTGGTCTTTCTTCACCTGGCCATTGGGCTCACTGGATCAAACCCTGGAGGGCCACGGCACCAGTGGACCATCAAAAAATCCATAGAGTAATTATAATTACATGTGTGTTTAATTTTACCTCACAACATAATGGTTGGTGGTTCGATCCACAGCTCCTCTAATCCACATGTCAAAGTGTTGGGCAGGATATTGAACTTAAAGCTGTACGTGTGTTTGTGTGTGATAGAGTAAAAAGAAAAGTCTCTTAAAAAGTGTGGTGAGGCTTAGTGTAGTGTAAAGCATTGGCAGTGATGGACAAGACTTTTATAGTGCCGTTGTTTCATGTTACATATCTGATGCTGTTTGTTTACATGCATCATGAGATTCACTGCCCTCTTGTGGGCACAATGGGTTATTGTAGTTGTGGGCATAGTCAAATATATATATATATATATATATATATATATATATGTATATAGTTGAGAGAGACAGGAAATGGGGAGGCAAAGAGAGGGGGAATGACATGCAGCAAAGCGACGCCCAAGTTGGGATTTGATCCAGAGCCGACTGCAGCGAAGACTGTGGCCTCTGCATATGGGACGCCTGCTCTACCCACTGAGCTAAATGGCACCCTGTGGGCGTGATTTTTAACAGGTCACAAGTTAATGCTAGCTTCAGATAAGTGTGCTTGTCAAGGTGCCATTGACTCAGCCCCAACTGTTCTAGTTGTATAGATTTAACACACATAATTATATCATTTTTTTTTACAAGGAGAGCTTTCACAGACATACTTCATACATGTTTATAGTTGATATCCAAGCCTTTTGATTAAGTTGTACTTTTTAGATATTCCATTTTCCTTCCTGTGGACAAATCTGTTGTAGGTTTGTCTGTCAGTTCAATGGATAAATACGATTAGTTCTTGATCCAGGGAGGAGTGCAGGGAGGGGAAGGTGTCAGACAGAGTACACAAGGATGAAGGGGAGATCAGGTTTTTGGTGTTTCTGTGAGGTCAGAAGGTCGACTGGGTGAGTACTGGCCTTGAAAGTGTCCAGGATGTCAGCCTCCTTGTCATGTTATAGATGTAGCGTCCATGTTCTGCCTCATCTCTCCCCATCTGGCCGATCCCAGCACCCCCCTGCCCTGAGTCTGAAACCCTGCCAGACATGCCTCCTGCTCAAACACTCGTCACTCGGCGTCTGTATTTTTATATTTTCTCACTTTATCTCTGCTCTCTCTGCTCTTTCTCTTTCCTTCAAACTCTCTTTTCAGTCCATTTATCTCATTATGGTCTGGCTATCTCCAGTGGCGTTGAAAATGAAGTGTTAATCTCTCTTCTCATCAATCTCTCCAGCCCAGAAGTGCCCGAGTCTCTCCCTGCATAGCAAAATGATGACTGGCACTTTTACTTGTTTGTAGAAATAAGTGTGGGGGCTAAATTGAATTTTAATGGATCGCGCATCCCCCAGTGAAAGGTGCAATCCATTACTGAATGATTGTAATGTTATTTGTTGCCAGTGTTGATTTATGGTACCTATAGTGCAGAGGGCCAAAGGTGGGCACGTTGGGGAAGGAAGCTGCGTGGTGTGTTGATGGTGTTTTAAGTACGACCCAGTGGAGAGAAGAGAGGAGGTTCAAGAGCATATTAGATGTTTATTCATTTGGAAGGGACAGGAAGTAGTGGTCGGAGTGTGAGGGGTACAGACCCGGGTCAAATGTAGTTACACCGAGGAAACAAGTGCAAACCTTTGTTCTCATTACATCACCCTGGGCTTTGTTTGGTGCCAGCTACAGGACAGATTTGACTGGGTGCCCTGGCTGACTTTACGGTGTCCCCTTGTGTTGAGAGCAGCTAACCCTGTTATCCTGAGAGTCCTGCTCAGATGGAGGCTGACACTCAGGTTAGCTAATCTGGCAAGAGCAGCTGGTGCACCGGGGGAGCAACAAATCAATTAGAAATCTCTGCTAGCACACAAACTTTGTTATTGGAGTCTCCGGTGTGTTAACCAGCTGGTGGATCCTATTGACTTTGCATCTCTACCCAGCTCAGGTTAGCCATCATATAAGTCATTTCCTCTCCCAAGATCCGCCATCTGCCCGTGATAAAATATTCAATCTGCTGAGGGGAGGCGTCTTGGGATGGAGTTAGCCAGATTGTTGAGTCAGTAACATGTATCATGAGATCATTTTTACATATATGCACACTCCTCCAGAGTGAGAGGGAGGAAGTTTAGCACCCAAAGCACAAACACTTGAACTCTTTCAATTTGTTCTCTGCCACTGAGACTTTTGCTGCCTTAAGACCTGCTTTAAGAGCTGGAGCTTTTTCCTCGCTCTTCAGACATTTTTGTACTTATTGTTGGTTTTTCTCAAATGTCCCACTGCCCCTGAAGGAGCCTTTTAGTTTTAAAGGTCTCATGTTTTAAACTTTTACACATTGAAAGTGTTGATCCATAAGAAGATATTTTATGTCTCTTTTCTCATGCTTCGTTCTGACCTTGGTCAGTGAGCTAATCAGAACAGAGGAGGTTCTTATCTGCTCCTCTGATTGGTCGTTTTCTGAGTGATGTAATAAAAAATAAAACACATTTCTGGTAAAACACTCAGAGAAACCAAATCACGCAAGGTCGGATGGTGTGTCCAGGTGGGCAGGGCTGATATGTTATGACATCACAAAGTTACAGAAGTCCTGACAGCTGGTTTTAAGGCTCAGTTTCTGAATACAACCTGTGTGCATCTCTCTCTCTGTGGACGGAGGCTTTGAAGCTTTCACATTATTACTATAGAACCCACAGTAGAGCTGCTAAATACACATACACCTTTAAAATGTATGAGCTTCACTGAAATATGTGTACTACATACACTGAGGATACAGTGTCTTTAATGTTTATTGTGCACTATGAAATACTTTTAACACTTGGTTAGATTTTTTTAAAAAAAGAAACTATGATTATAGTTTGTGAAAAAGAGCTCACACTTACAGTAGTGATTAATGTGAATAGGTGCTGGATTCTGTACTTTATCTGAGTGTAACGCTTGTTGATGTATTTTAATTAAAACTGAATAAGAACTGTGAAGTTGCCATTTGTTATCATGGCAGTGTTATAAGAATACTGAGGCAGGGAGCGAATCACTTTCTTGGTGACAGACTCTGTAAAAACATCTGTGCAATCCAGCTGTGATGCAACATCCTTAAGATATGATGAACCAAGGATTAACACCCAGCAGTGATGGATCCCACCAAGTGATAAAACACACTGGTTCTGCTTCACAGCACTTCTCCCAACAGTTAATTTTCATATTTCCCTGAGGCACCATAATTAATCTGCACACAGTCTATTCAAACTTTCCATACAAGTTTTCCACTTGTTAACCATTTGGCAGTGACAGGAGAGGAGCGATGTCTTCCCGCAACGCCCACCGTTAGCCAATCCAAACCTCCCGTGAACTGTTTGCAAGTGGCCGCGGAGTGCCTCACACCACAGTTGGCCATGCTGAATAGCATCTCCATCTGGACAAATTGTCAATTTCCAAATGGCAATATGTCAGGCAGCCTATCAGCTGCCTGTGCAGTCACCAAATGTTCACCAAATTATTTCTGAGTTTTACTACAAACCTTAATCAAGTCAATCATCTCTCTGTGAAAATCTCTGAACTTCAATATTCAAACATTAAGTCCAAGAGCAGCAAGAATGTTTTTCCACAGTGATTTCATGCCTCTAATCTTTACGGTTATATGTCTGTTTCTGTTTTGTTTTTGACTCAGTATTTTGCATGTAATTTTTAGCCACAGTAATAAGCAGTCAGAGGTATGACACCTCTTATTTTTCTGTCTCTTTCAGCGGCTGAAGGCTCCTCTTTTGTCTAACCAGGGACTCTCTGAAGTGTTTTTGTTGACTCACAAGAGGTCGACTGTTACATTACCAGCAAATCTTACGCGGCTCACACATGTGGCCCACTTTGTGTGTGTGTGTGTGTGTGTGTGCAAGAGGGAGAGTGTGATTGTGCGAGTGTGCTTTTTGGACGGAGGTACATCAGGCGCTGTAGGCGATAGCTGTGTTTTCCCCACAGACTGTTGGTGAGGAACTAAAAATCAATGCAGGCAGCTTACGGGCCATTTGAGGGGCCTGACTCCCTGCTCTCATTCATCACCTAACAATCTGCCACCTTACTCAAGAACAAATCCTCACAGGGACCTATCAGCGCAGCCACGGCGTCGTGGGTGTCTGTGTGCAGGGGGGAGATATGTGGGTTTTATTGGTCGATCTCAGTGCTTCATAACTCCCAGCTCCTCTTAGAGTGTCAGAGTGTGTGGGTTAGTGAAATCTGTCATACAGCATACTCCCCTCTCAAACAGACTCACTCTTACCATCACTCAACATGGTGCATGGTAACATTTAACTGGTTAGTTCCTGGATGTCATGTTGTTTGTGAAGCCTTCAGGTTTTGGTCTTTTACATACTGTAATGACAAACCTTAACTCTTCATTGTTGGATTTTTGAGTGAAATTTTATGAAATTGGAAACAGTTTTAATATCAAACCCCTCATATCCTGCTGAGTATAAAGAAGACTCATACAGCAGTGCAGATAATAAAACACCCTCATGGGAAGTTCCCATTTGTCCTATGAATTATGACCAATATGTTACTACTGTGTATAGCTGTGAAGCCTGATCCCATGTTCCCAGTTCATGTGCAGGTACAAAGAAGTATTGCTATCAGGTACGTTTTTGTGACAGCAAATACAATATTATGACTCCTGGAGGATTTTCTATTGTATTTATGATATAAAAACAACCGGATTTAGTGACTCCAGCTTCATTAAAATGTTCTGACTTTCGTAGCTCTTGTAGAAAAAAGATCCTGGTCTGGCTGACTGTGACACAACATGTCTATGTGTGTTTAACAAACCTTAGCCAAATGTTTACTTAATGTTATCAGACCAAACTCTAGATGTGAAACAGGTCTGTGAAGTGAAAGTTGACTGTCACCCCCCCCTTTCATCCAGCACCAACTCTTTATTTGTCAGGAAGGTTGTTCAAGCATCTTGGAGGACTTGTCTCAGTTATTCTGTTCAGTCTCATTCTGCCTCTTCATGTGATCCCACACTGACTCATACTGAGATCAGGTCTCTGAGGGGAGCAGACCATCTGTCGCAGGACTCCTGCTACTTCTGGTCTCTGAGGATAGTTCTTTATGACTCTGGCTGTGTTTGGACTCATTATCCTGCTGCAGAGTAAATCTAGGATCAGTCAGATTCCTCCCTCATGACCTTGTATGATTGGTGATAAGAATTTAAACGTTTAAAATGCATAAACCCTTTTTTTTTCTCTAAAGGTCTGTATGTGGTAATAGGACTTTTTAGTAATTCATCTTCCATCTTTTCCCATCACAAGGTGAGATCATTTAAAATTTCTGCTGGTCACAGTGAATCCTTTTGTTAGCAACATCTCAGTGACACCTCCACCACTACTGTCTGCATGGTGTCGAATCCTGACATTGACAAAACTAACCAAACAACAGCAGTTAATAGGAGACTTAAAAAAAAAAAAAAAAACTCCCAGATTTATTTTTGCTGCTGTTTGGTGTATTTTCAAAATGGTCTCAGACACTGATCTCTCATTTATATCCAGTGCTTTAGAGTCTGGACTGACTGTTGTTAAGCTTCATTCCCTCTGTGAGTTGTTTTTTGAAGTCAGGCTGATCATTTACAAAAAGACCTTATTTACCCAGAGGATTTTCGTGTGATTTGATTTTGAAAATGAGCTTAGTGTTTTCAAGATAAATTGATCAAATGTGTTCTTTAACTTGTAGTTTCACCTTCTCTAATGACAATAATGGTTTATAGTCATTTGGTGCTCTCATCACTTGTAAGCTGAGTGACGAGACTATCCTCCAAAAACTTGGCATATTCTTTCCAAGGTTGAAAAACAACAGGGGATGATGGTAATACTTCAGAAAGCTTGAAAACTTGTCATGGGGGATACGGTGGCTCAGGGTGGAGGCTGGAGATGAAGCACAGTGGTAATAGGCAGGAAGGCTTACGCTTCTCTTATCCCGGGCCTAAGCAGTCACACAAAGTACAAGCAGGGGGTCAGCGGATCTACTTCAGCCGCTGAAACGCCGCTGAGCTCAGGCTGGAGTGGGCTGTGTGTGTGTGTGTGTGAGAGAGAGAGAGAGTGAGAGACGGGGTTGGGCAGTGAGGGCTTTGCATGCTTGGTTACTTTGCGGTATCAAGATTACAGCGGTACAGATAAAAATGGAAAACAGGGGAAATAAAAGGTTTGGTGATCATGGACTAGGTGGAGCCCATAAAGACTCTGACATGGGGGCAGTAGCCCAAGGAGACTGTACAGGGGGTGGGGGGAAAGAAAGAGTGGTTCACTGAGGGGGTGATGGTTGGAAACTGTGTGGAAGACACAGTACACCAAGAGGAGAAGTGGAGATCTGAAATCCAATTCTCTCTCAAGATCATTTCCACAATCAAGGGGGCCATGTCTCACACACACACACACACACACACACACACACGCTCACACACTGAAGGCGTTTGTGTAGAGTATGCCCAGACCTGCTACGACTTCACAAAACATAACATTATTACGCCCACACACCACTGCACGGTGTGAATCTTTTTGGATACACCAAAGAAACAGTGAACAATACATATGGCTCTATCCAAACTGAAGCCCACATGCAGGATTAGTTCATTCTTATTTCAGACCCGTAGCAGCTACTAAAAAGAAAAGAAAAAAAAAAAGTCCAGGTCATAACCTGGACCTTGTAGGTCAATATGTGAAGATTAATTTGAAACCATTATGTATAAAAAAAAGCTGCTTTTGCTAGCGGTGCTGGAGAGGTTGAAAATTGATGATTAGTATGCTAATTCATTGGTTTCCAACCTCTTTTTGTCTGGTTTCAGGTTAGTATCAGCTGGTTTCAGTCTAGTTTCAGCTGGTAATAGTTTGTGTTTGTCTTTTTCCCTTCCACACACTGTTTCTAAACAGGTTTTTCAGGTTTAGTGATCAGAAAACTGACAAACTTAAGTAAACACGACTGAAAGTGTGATGAGACAGATTGAAATAAAAAGGAACTTTTCCCCCCTGTCCTTATGAGGTGATCTGGCAGTTTGATCATTATTCTCAGTATTCAGTATAATTTGCTAACTTGTTATCTGTTTTTTTTGTTTTTGTAGAAATTACAAAGTGTACGATTAGAATGGAAATTGAAAATGGACGTTGAATCTCACATGTCCCTGTGTTTGTCGACTGTTTTCAACTCACAAGAAGCAGAAAACATTGTGCATTCTTCTGTTTCTTGTAATTATGAGACTGCTATCTTATAATTATGGTTCAGCTCCTCATAATGAGATCTCTATCTTGGATTTATGAGAAAACCATAAAAGTTTCAGATTAAAATCAGTCACAATTGCCAGAAAGGGAGTATTTCAATTGTCAGCATGATCAGGGATCATCCTGAATGTTGTTTGTGTTTGAATTCAACTGTGTTACTATGGAAACAGCTTGGGTCCATCTTGATTTCCAAACTGATGATGACAGCAGACAATGGAACAGCAGTTTTAAAAGCCATTTATAATGTTCAGACTGAAGCACCTCCAGAGCAACACAGTCTCTGTTTGAGGATGGTGATGCATCTGACAGATTACAGTTATCCCTGTAAAACATAATGCATAATTGACTTTGTGCTGTATGGTACAACACTAGAGGTTACACTGGTGGCACTAAGGATATGGGCTGCAGAGAAAGACTAGTGCTGTGCCTCAATTATGTGTCTCAACTATTTTGAGTGTGTAAGTGTGTTCACACTGACAAGTATGGCAAAATGCAGTGTACTGTAAGTACTCATAACGGTCAAGAAGTTGAGTGTGGAACGATGAACAATTCCACCCTCAATGACTGGAATATAATATATGTAAATCAACATATCGGTAGACCAGTGTTTTCTGCCAGTCAGCTGACACGGCGGCAGTGGCGTAACCTCCACCTCACATTAAACAAGTGGCCCACACAAGCCAAAAAAAAAGTACGTTCATCATCACTAATTGAAATTACAAGCAAAACACACCGGTAGATGTGCTGACAGGGACAATAACGGTCCAAACTAGAAGACGACGTTGGCAGTAAGTGCACAACGAGTGGCTATTCAATTTGAGACACTAACTGTCGAAATTTGCGCACGACAGAACCTAAGTACATACAGTATTGTACATAGTATACTACATGACAGTGTACTCATGGAAGTATTCAGATTGAGACACAGGTCTAAATATGTCTGGACAGCCTACAGTCAAATTCTCATTAACCATGATGTCATAAAGTCACAAAACACATAAATGGAAGATTAAGACAGCTTTGATTTCAGCTGGATTTCCTAAAAAATCATGTTAGTTAATCAAGTTAGACACAGTTAAAAGAGTCACTGTATTTTACACTTTGAAGTTTTTTTTAAGGCTCTTGCCTTTCCATCTAACTCTCTCTGTTTGATATTTAGAGCTGGTCATATTTAGTATATATATAAGTATAAAACCTTGTTACTGATGACTCCGAATGTCCTGTGTAGTTCTGCGGATGTGACGTCAGATGACGCTGAATGCGCGTTCTCGATTGCTTTCATCTTGGACATGGGAAGAAGACAAGCGCGGTAGTAATGGACTCTACTATGATAAACAAATGACCCACCATCACACAAAGTCCACTGAAAAGTCCCACAAAGAAGAAAACGACAGTTTTATCAGCAGCATCTCGTCAAACAAAACGCGGTTACCCGCAGCACCCGTCAGTATTGAGTCTTATTTCTTGATCCTGCCCCAAGTCCCTTTAAGATGTAGACTTCATATTCAGGGCACCATGTATGATGCCATAACTGGTCCAATTAATGATCCATATTGCATGACAAGTTATGCTAAAGTGATGCATATGAATTGAGAAATGAAAATGGCTTATGAATTAGTCACATCACTTTCCCCTGTTGTTTGTCTCATTGCTTCAAAAAGTTTATTTTTAAAGGTGCCAAAATTTAATCTCTGTCCAAGGCCGTGTGATGTATTTACAGGAAACAATATATTGTTCGCCATGACACTGAGCAGGAATCTGTTGCTGTTGCTTCACTGCCTGTCTTCCCCGTGCATAATGGGAGAGTTCAGCCTCATAACAGATGCATTAAATAGGAAATGCATTAAATCCGCAGGTAAACGTGCACAGCCATCATACATTTCACAGTAGATTTAGATTGCGTTAGAAAAAACTGAAAAATACAAAATAGAAAAAAAACATGCTTTCATCAATGTGTAGGATGTGGCATAGAAATATGATTCAGTACAATAAAAAGCCTTTAATAACTACCACCTTGTACAATGTATAAATACACCAACACATATTGGCAGCTTCCTGAGGACGTCCCTCCGTTTGGTTTTACTGCATGACTTGCTCTGCTATTTTTACTGTGCACTGTTGATATAATGTCATTTGTGACATAACTGAGCCTGACAGGCATACACACACACACACACACACCTGGCTGCAGCGTTGGTGCGTCCATGTTGCTAAATATGCAGCTGCTCCGCACTTAAACACCTCAGGGGCTGTTAGTGTTCACGTCTGGGATAATAATCATTGTAGTTATGCATTCCTTTATCATTAATGCATTCGTTGGTTAAGTTGTACAAGAAAAATGCTGTGTTGCAAGGCACTTGAATCCATGTATGCAGTGCTGCATATAACAGTAACTATAGGAACTAGAGGAACGGCAGGGTAACATTCAGAAACCACAGTGCCCAGGAAGTGCACATGATCCTGTTTGCTTCCAGACCAAACCTCTCTGTGAAGATGAGGGAAATGAAGATGTGGTGACAGGAGAAGTGTGAACAGTCTGTGAGCCTGTTATAGTGATTCTAAACAGGGCAGTGTCTGGTAAATCTGATAATAGACATTTATCATTGAAGGGTTTACCCTCTGAACTCCAGACTGTGCTGCTCCAAAGACGATGTCACACTACGTCCACAGTCCACCCTACTATGTTTTAGTTTTACCACACATCTTTTGCTGTGTTTCCTTCTGGCAACCTACTGGCGAATTTCCGGCCTCTCCTGTTTTAGTGTGCAAGCTCTGAGGCTGTTTGAATCTGGACTGATAGAAAGTGACATGGCAACACTTGGTCCTGGTTGGGTCTCATCAGCCTTAACTACCTGTGGTGAATAAACATGATGATGAAATACAGTCATATATATGTGCTTGTGTATATTTTATAATGTTGACTGATAACTCATATAGATTACTGAGTATTTTATGACTCACTTACTGTAATTTGAGAAGTGTATGAGAAACACCTTTCAGTATCACAGCTTATGAACAAAGCAGAGACAGTCTAAAAAACATAACCCTGTAAGTAAATCAGCACACGAACAAGTATCAACTAAGACAGAACTTGTGAAGTAGCTGCTATTGAGACTGTTTGCACTGTGTAAAAGTCTTAGTTTTATACTTCCCACTCTTTAGAACTACAAGTTAACAGCTGTAGAGAGAGTGAGATTAGCAAATATAACAGCAGACATATTTTCATTTGAATGGCTTTTCTTCCATCATTGGATCTTTCTATTATAAAATTCTGCAGGTTTGAGCTGATCACGCAGTCTGAGTAGTTTAATTAAAATTTCTGATGAAACCAGGGAAGAAAACGATCCATTATCCTGCTGAGAGAAAAAAAAAATCAGAAGCTTTTTCAGCTCTCCTGACTGGTATTTGAGCTGGATTCGCTGCTGGTAGGTGCACAACTGCTAGAAGCACTTTTTTTGGTTTTAATTTCCTTTCTTTGAGTTTCCAGACACTGTTTTATGTATTTCTTTCACTTTGTTATTCATGTAAGCGAGTCATAGATATGAATACATAAACAGTGAGCTTGTGGATGGAGCCATGGAGCCGAGTGTAAATTGCTGGGGAGATGACGAGCAGACTGAGCCACAGTGGGTCCACTTGGCTGTTCACAGTGACACAGCTCAGTCTCTGTGTTTGATTTTTTTTTCTTTTCTTTTTTCTTTTTCATTGAGCCCTGGTGTTGTGGTCCATCAGGAATAGTCCTGGTTTTCCCTATGACCACTCTGTTATTCATAGTCACTAAAATTCATTTTTATTACAGTGAACTATTATCTGGCAGGACCTTTTTAAAGTTAGAGATAAGTGGCAGCACTGAAGGGGAGATGAGTGAAGTGTAAGAACTTAAAACAGCTGAAATCAGTTGATGTGTCAGAGCTGAAAGGACACGAGACTTCAGTTTCAAGTCGGAGCCCTGAAGTGCTTCTTTGTATCTGTGGAGGTTCTACTATTTGAAGTAGTATTTCTAGTGGAGGAGCTGAAAGGAGCTGAAACGTCTATTATTGTTTTGGCCATGAAAGGAACTGAACTGTCAGCCAGTGCGCAAGTGATGAAAGAAGTTGAACTGTCATTTTCAAGGAAAAGATGAAAACAAAACAAATTTCAGCTGATACTTGAAGTTCCGAAGAGTGCACAGTCTAGATAGTTGAAGTGTCACTTGGATGAAAGCAGTCAAATGATGAGTAGTTGAGTAAATGATTAGACAGTTGAGGTGGTGTAACAGCTGACAGTGTGACCACAGGTGAAATTAAGGTTCAAGAGCTAAATGCAGAGGAGCTGTCAATGGGAGAGTGAAGAAAAAGAGTCGTAATAAAACCAGCTGATCCTTTTAATGAATTATATTCTGTTTACTTTGACCTCATGTATTAAAGGGTTAAACATTCATACAGTATAAAGGTAGATGTCCATGTCTCGTGTGGTTATAAAGCAGGTCTAGGTTCTGTATTAATACTGTCAGAGTATCAAGGCCTCAGTCCACAAAGAAATGCACACGGTCTGTATTTTCAGAAACTGAGCTTACAAATGAACCACCAGGGCCACATGCATGCATGCGTGTGTATGCACACACACACACATACATTTTGACTGCCTGGTGAAATCAGGCATATTGCATGTGAAACTTAATAAGGGACATCCTGTGTAATTTAGGATTTCAGTCAGAGCCAGCTGGATGAAGAAGTAATATTGAGGTTCTATATGGAGGAAGTCTTCATTAGATTTGGCCTTTCTCATACGAACCTGGTTGTTGACCCTCACCCTTCCTCCCACACCTCGGTCACCTGGTCGAGGATTCACTCCTACTGTCACTGTAGCTTTAGAAAAATGACATGGTCAGATAAATGAATTTCATGTTGGTTATGGAGCCACTTATTCATTTCTTGTTTTTTACAGACACACATACACACACACACATCCAGGACAGACAGTACACACAAAGTAAATCTCAGTTAAAGCTCTGTTAGAATTAAACGCTGCCCTGTTCTGCCCATGGGGACTTTCATTATCTTTTATTTATAAGCAGCAAAAGAGAAGAAAAGAAGAGCAACAACAACAATAACAAACAGTGGAGAAACAATCCAGGACCGCTGCAGCCGAGAAGGATTTGAACAAAGCAAGGTCAAAGGGATTTAAGCCCATGAAAATGAAATGTTTTTATATCCACGGTTCGGATCAGCGCTGTTTGTCTCTGCTTGTAAAACCTCTGTTGCACACGTGCACACACACATGTGCACAGTATGCAGTCAAGCCCATGATGATTAAATGAGCCCAGCATACAGATTAGAGTGTTTTGATGGACAATACTAATGTTTTTGTAGGTCACCTGTAATTTTGAACCAGAATCACAGAAATTATTGATGTAAAACAGAAACAGAGCCTTAGAATATGTATCCGGTGTGTATGTGTGTGATGTGAGTGAAACACAGCTCTTAACGGCTGCTTTTGACAGTTTCAGTGATCAGAGAAAGAGGAAGGTCAGTAAACACTTGGCCTGTGTTACGTCTTGTTTCTTCCATTTTTACTCTGTATTTTAATTTTTATTCCTCTGTGCTGAGCTGGAGCCATGTTGTTGTCAAATTGTACTTCTGTCTGTCCTGTTGTTATGGAGACAATATCTTAGTAACATGGGTTTGAGCGCAGCATGTCTGCAACGACTTTAGGCAGCTTCTTTACTTGCTCTCAAGGACAAACCAATTACATTTTGATGGGTAGAGGTCAAAGGCCATGATGACTGTCAAATCCCCTTATGAGTTAAAATTATAAACCAACACAATGTGTTTTAACTAATAACACATAGATCATTGTATTTCTCTAAATTGGTTCTAAAACTTCTTCATTTGCAGCAATGTACACATATTGGGAAACAAGACCTGCAGGTTATATCAACATAATACATTAAAAAGTATACAGGATGATTCTTTGGGCTACAAAACAGGTTTCTTAAATCAGGACAAACTTAAGAATAGTAGTCTAGTTGTCTCTGTTATCACAGTTTCTCAAACTTCTTCTTCTAACTTGAGGTTTGTAGGAATGTCTAAAAACAACAAAAAACTCTTGAAATGTTTTTGATTGTGTAAAACTGGGCTTCTAACCTAAAACACATTCAGACTTCAGGAGCAGGGAACAAGAAGCGTGAAAATGTCGATTCTTTCAGGACTTTGGTAGTTCACGCTGTAACAAACGGTTAACTAAGATTTCAGGGATTTCAGGGCAGCATCATTACTGATATGTGCAGAGCTGTACTGCAGTTTCAACATCTACAAATGTTACATAATGTGCTGTGGCTGGAAACTGTTATCTGCCATTGCCAATCAGCAGTGAGCTCTGCAGTCCCTTCCATATCTTTACATTTGGGTGAATCAGATTTACTTTTGATGCGGAAGATGTTCCTGACATCTGTTCTCACTAAACAGTGAATGTTAACAAAATATTTATCTGCACAAAGGATAAATGATTAGAAGAGCAGAGGCTTCAGATCTCCCTCAGTGTGAGTTACATCACTTCACAAAGCTCTGACTTTATCTCTAGTTGCTGTCTTCAACTTAAAAACGAACTGTGGAGTGGAGTGGAGCCGTAAAGCCAGAAACCGCGCTGGCCTCTGTCAGTCAGAGCAGCACATCTACTCCAAGAAAGATTGTTCAACTTAATGCGCCTCTAACTCTGCCCACGCAGCCGTTTATCACAAACTTTTCCAACAAAACTCATCCCACACTCATTTGCAGTGTGCTGCGTCGAGGTGAGAGGCAGCGAGAGGGAAGCGTACGGTGGCGTGGGTGCAGCTCCTCGCAGCTCCTCGGCAGACGTGGACTCATCTGGCGTGGAAGCCAACGTGCATTCGTCTGACTGCTGGGGGCTGGAGACATCTGTGTTTCAGTTTGTCTTTTTATTCATCTGAAATGAGGGGAGAGCGGGGTGAGATGAAACACCCACAGCGTTTTATGGTAGTGATGAACAACAATGTTCGATTAATTCCACAGTCGGGGAGTCGCAGAAACACAGTGGAGTTCAGATCGGGTGTCGTGTCAGTTTGACAGGTGAACATGTTTGTGCAGCTCAGAGCGGTGACTCTCTTCATTAGGCTGAGGGCTGACTCTGCTCTGTGTGGTTGTGTTTGTCTGTGCGTAATTACTGTGGGTGGATTTGATGTCAGATTAAATCAGTGATTCTCAGTGACAGCGCTGCTAAATAATAAACTTTATTTGTGCTGCAGCTCAAAGGACAGAAAATTAACATAAAGATCTGTTGAAACATTCATGTAAAATGAGATGGGATGATAATGGAATAAAAGATAAGTAATTAAAACAAGTTTAAGTGTTAAAAAACAGTAGGACCTTTCTTTGTTCTCTCTTGTACTCTGCTCTGATGCTACAAATCAGCTACAGATCCTCTTTTTCCTAATGGGACACAAATGCACCACAGCTTCTGATCACACAGAGTTTAGCTACCTTCAGGTACCCCACAACTTTTTCCCGGTGCACCTCGCCATACATTTTATCTGTGCCGGGCCCAGCTTGACGTTGATAGAGAATCACCACCCTCTTAGTTGGTGCTGTTGGGATCTTCTCTGACAGCTTTGGGTCGTAACTGACAAAGGCTGCATCTCTGATTCTCCTGCAGCTGTTGTTAGGAACCTTCAGTAAGTAGTTTAAAGTGAAGCTTGGACAGGAAGCTGAAACTGGACTGATGTGATCTTTCCCTTTGACTCGATCTGAATGAGCTTGTCTTTCTCTGTTTTTCTGGCCCTGAAAAGAGCATCACAACAGTTGAGTTGGTCTGAAATACATGCATGGATTGCCTTTTAGCATATTTTTCCATTTAAAAATTGCCAAACTCCAGCTGTTTGTAAGGTTGAAAAATGAGGTTTTTCATCACCTAGTTGAAGCTATAATGTCTATTAGAGTGAGGCTCCACCAGTGAGTCAGTCCCTATAGACATCAATGTCAAAATGGGCAAATAAACATGTTCACAGCCCAGACTACTTTCCTTCTCCTTTAACAACCTAAAATGGGGTGCATTTTGAAGTAACTCTCCAGTTTACATTTTGTGTAAACAGGACTTAGAGTTATGTACGATTGAGGGCGTGACCTATTTGAGTGACAGGTGTGTGTGTCCATTTTTTGGATGAGCCAGGAGTTAGGAGAGGTCAAGCACCCCGAACCAGCTCTTTAGAAACCTGTTGGTGGTGTTAGGGAGGCTTTGAACCACAGAGATGGGACGCCCTGTTTTTGAGCTGTTTTCAAAACTGTTTTTAGTCCCAACTCATTTTTCTCCCTCAGTGAGTTCTAGGTGATTCCTCTCTCTCTGTCTTCACGATAACAGCTGTTGCACCTCAAAAAAAAAAATCACCATTTTGTGAGTGGACCCCTTCTTTTACATATTTTTTTTTACACAATAGTGAGTGGGGCTGCTTGTTTTGCTTCATTGCTGAGGAAACATTTCAAAGTAAAAAATCAGCTAACGCAATCCTGATCTACTTTTTCATCCATCTCCATAGAGAAACCAAGTCTTCACAGCTGTAGGGAGCAGGTTCGTGATCAGAATATGATACGAGGATGTAAGTTCCACTCCAGATGGGGGACGTGTCACTCTTACTTTAAACTGATTTTAGGCTCTTTAGGTTTCAGTTTGATTCCTTCTCTAAGAGACCAATAATGTGTGGCTACTGACTGCAGCCATCAAACACTGTGAGTTGTTTAAAAGCTTATCTGAGAGTCTCTCAGTTATTACTGTGTACTCAAACCATAAAAGTAGTAGTGAGTGATTGGCAGACTGTTTTGCTCTTGGCTTTTGGATCCAAGAGAAGGCTGTTGGAGCTGGATGCGGTTTGTGAGGATGACTGGAGACACCAACAATATTTTCAACAGTCCAGAAAAAAGTCTATTTTTATTCACTAACCACAGATAATGCAGTACAAGACAGTTTAAATGTTCATGGTTGACACTGGTTGAATGTTTTGCCAAATAATATGTACAGTAACATACAATGTCAACTTTATTTACATAGCACATTTCATATGATGAGCATAAACCCAATGTGGTTCAAGATAAAAGCAAGATGGCAATACATGTAAAATGCATATTAAAACAAAAGCCAATGTGTAAAAATAACAGGCAAGTACTAATTAAATGCTTGTGAGAACAGGTATGTTCTTAGTCGACACTGAAAGGAAGATATTGTTGGAGAGGAGCGGAGTTCAAAAGGCAAAGAGTTCCACAGCGTTGGACCAATATAACTAAAAGCACTAAAAGCATACAAACCTAACATCTTATTAAAGCATCATACTAACACGGGGTTGGAATAAATGCAGCTTCAGGCTCAGCAGCCCTCTGTGACCCTCACCAACCAAGCAGCTCGGCTCCCGACTGCAGCAGCAGCAGAGCAGCTTTGTATGAACCATGCACTAGTAATTACAAGAGATTTAATTGTTATTATTAGTATTATTGTTTCTATTGTTATTAATATTGGTCTTATTGTTATCATCATTTCTATTGTCATCATGTAAAAAAAAGAACAATTACATACCTTTTCCATAGGAAATTCAAAGACTAATTATTTTTCCACATCATGATCATTATATGAATCACAAAAAGCCTATAGTCAGTTTGAAGCAGTGAGTGAGTCGGTCTGTAATGAGGTAACAGCCAGTGTTAAAATGAGAAGCTCAAGTTGTGCAGTATTCTCTTGAAATTACTAATTAATTTCTTTTATAATACTGTATGTTGAAGATGTAATCTATTATTGAAGTTATTCTATAACATTATTATTATTTCATGAATTTGAGACATAAATGTACATTTTCTGCTCTGCCTCTATTTGAAAATATTGTTTATTGGAGAATTTAAAACAAAAGTCAGAGTAAAACCTCCAGTTATTCTTTCTCAATTATTATTTCATCATAGAACCATAAGAACTTCAGCACTGAAATAAGATTTTCTGCTCTGCCTCTATATGAAAACTTTGTTTATGGGAAAAACAAAGCAAAAAGTCCTAGTCTGAAAGAGAAAGTCTGAAAAAGAAAAAAAATATTGAGGTCTTTTGATTTTCAAAAGGGTGCAGGAACCCTGTTCTACATATTTTTATGGTTGGCGTGTTGTGTGGTGGAGGAATCTCTTCACGGGGCCCAGTTTCCCCGTTTCCATCCTCAGCGTCATGTTTTTTTTTTGTTCTTAACACACTTGGAGCATGGAGTAATTTGAGCTGTTGAATTTTCAGTGGAAATAAACCAGGTTAGACCAGAATTATTCAGCGAAGCACATCTCAGAGTGAACCATGAAACTTCACGGCTTTTCACAAACATGTTGAGAGTGCATTCACAGAGGCACAAACATCCTCCGGTGGTTCACTCCTAAGTGTTTCAGCCATTAACTCAACAGAACATCATTACTGGCATATTGACGGGCGTGTAGCCGCTCTGTGAGCGAGTATGCATCGTATCAGGTGTACAGATGTGAGGACAAATCCACAAATGCATCATCCAGATGTGCAGATTTAAACTATTCATATATCAGATTTACAGATGGTGGAAAAGATATTGTTGATGTTGAGAGAAAAACACGTATCTCAAAAAAAAGAACACATTTTGATAACACTGCTGTGCCTGTACGTCATCTTACCAGCATTTACTAAGATTCCTTCAACTCATCACATTGCATTATTATGTGTAGTGTAAAGCCACGAAGAGATCGCCAAATTGGTGCTATTGATTACATCCTCTACTGAGGACATCAGTGTGATATTGTAGCTGTTTTCCACCACAGCTGATCACACTGATAGCACATGCTGGTGCTGCTGTTTGTGATTTCTCTCTGCTGAGGTGTTGAGGTCCGCTCAGGTAAGCCACACCTCATTTTTCGCGGGGCTGTTCGGGTCGGTCCGGGTCTGTTCGAGCCTTTCTTCATTGAAAAGTGATTTATGCACGTTGTGTAAGTTTTCCACCTCTGTGCCAGACGCCACGCATGCATAGCAAGTCCACCTTTCAACCCAGATAAGTCAGTGCAGCAAAGCTTTTTCTCCATGCAGGATTTATCATGGAATTGCTTTTTAAAGCGAAAACTCTCACCCTGTGCACCAGTAGCAGCAGCAGACCGCTCAGATCCTCCCACCATGGCATGCTGGCCGTGTCCTGATCGTGGTAAAAAGAAAGAAAGGTTTTTTTCTGTAGAGGCTCCCCAGCTCTGAAATAGTCTGCTGCAGGCCATTAGACAGACCGAGTCTGCTGATGCTTTCAAGATGCACCTTAAGACACAGCTTTTAATTGACTTTAACCCATTTTTTATTTGTTTGATCATATGTTAAACTGTGGTTAATTTTGCTTCTGTTATTATCTAGTATTACTTTCACAGCTCATACCATTCATGTGTAATGGATATCGTTATGCTTGTGGTTAAGGTTAGGTTGGTTACGTGAATTTGTGTGTGTGCAGGCTAAGATGTGAAGTTATGTCAAGTACAAAACAGCGTGTATGTGTGGTGGTGGTGCGGGCAGTGATTGTGTTGTCCTCCCTCACATTGTTGCTGCTTCAGACTATTAAAACTCTGTTGATTATTATGTTCTGCAGCAGATTCTTTGACTGAATGGCGCAGTAGTCACACCGGAGACCGGAGGTCACGTCCATAGTCTCAGCTGTGGTAAACAAAATCGCTGATGCAGTGAAGATATTTTAATGGAAGAACCAAGGTCTGCAGGCAAATGGGTGGACAGGCAGGTAGAGACAACAGGCAGGTTAACACAGCTAGAGAGAGGGGGAATCAAACGACTGTGTGAGGGAGAAAGTGAGCAGTGGCAGGAGACAGAGGACTGTGAGAACATCTTGTCATGTTTGGTCTGTCAGTGTCATACAAACATATTGTTTCTTTGTTTCAAAGCTTAAAAAATGCCTGAGGGAACTTTACACTTCTGATATCATCCTCCAGAGACCATGTTTATTACAGACCTTATAGGTAATCCATCAACCATTAACACTGTGAGGATGCTGCAGTCTAATCTACGTTGAACACTCCAAACGCAGCGTTGACTCTTTTTAAACTTACGTCAAAGTCAAAGTGAAGAAAACAGTAAAAAAAAAAAAAAAAAAAAAAAAAACATTAAGTAATTGTTATTCATGCTTGGATCAGTGTCCTCTCTGTCCTTCACAACACATCATGTGGTAAAATGATAGAGGTGGGAGGTGCTGCTGGTGTGGTGGAAATGACATTATCTGTGTGGAAGTGTGAGGTTTTTGTTCGTGTGTGTGTGTGTGTGGTTGGTGGTGGTGGTGGGTGGGAGGTGAAAGCTGTAGTCTTGTGTGGAGGGGGGGCATTTTGTTTTTCAATCTCTTCACGCTCGGTTGGACAGTCAGATGGGATTAATGGTTGGTGGCGAGCAGAGTGACGGGGTCAGTGGGACATGGGACGAGGTGTGAAATCACTTCTCTGTGGCCCAGTGACAAAGAGCTGAGAGGGCTGGCTTCTGGCTACATTATCAGCCCAACTCTAATGATTTATTAGGTTTATTATAGTGTTTTTACTAGTTTCTTTTTTCTTTATTTTTTCCAGTTAACGCTTGAATAAAGCTCACTGGATTTTTACTTAACTTTTAGGGAACTTAAGCAAAGGTGGTGGAAATCATTGGTACTCTCACACTTCAAAAAGTTATGGGTATCCATCTACAGTATCCATTGTCTGTACCGCTCATCCGTGCAGGGTTGTGGGGGGCACTGGGGCCAGTGCGACCTGACATAGGGCAGAGTACACCCTTGACAGATCACCAGTCCATCACAGGGCTGACACATAGATAAACAACATGCACACACACTCACATTCACACCTACGGGAGAAACAGTGTCACCAGTTAACCCAGTGGGCATGTCTTCAGACTGTGGTAGGAAGCTGGAGAGAAACCACACAGGCAAAGAGAGGACATGCAAACTCCTTCCAGAAAGGCCCCAGGCCTGGGTAACGAGCCCAGGAGCACCAGTGCTAACCACTGTAACACTGCGTTGCCCCATTTAAGACTGTTTTAGATAATATGACAAAAGAAAGAAATGATTAATGATGGCTGATCTTTAGCAGCACAAACCTTCTTTCATCTTCTGTCAACATACAGTTGGATTAAGATCAGGGCCACTTCAGAACCCTCCACCGTTTCCTTCTCATCCGCTCTTGGCTGCTCTCAGATGTCCCGCAGGCAGAGCCGTGACCTCCAACTGAGACAGAGCTCTCTGTCAGTGGGCAGTATGTTTTGCTCCAGAGTGCCCTGATAATCTCCTGATATCATTGTGCCCCACACAGAACTCAGGGCTCCCTGTGCCAGAGGCAGCCACACAACAGAACCGAGCCTCCTTGTTTCACAGCGGGGGGTTTCTTTTTGCTGAAATCTTGTTTTATTTTATTTTTTTTGTTTGTTTTACCTGTATTTACATTGCATTGATGTGATTCTACATCATACGTCTGACATCCAGTAGAGGACCTTTTAAAAGACTCATAAAGAAGAAAGCCAGGAGCTCGCTGTCTGGGGGAATCTATGACCTGCTGAGGCTCGCACACCTGCTGCGTTGCTGCTTCTGCCAGCTCTCTGTCTCTCTGGCTACAAAGAGTCTGCAGAAAACTGAAGTGTTTATCATAAATTAATTTCTAAATTTATTCAGGCGGAAAACATCAGGAAACTGTCACTGTCTCCATATGCAGCTGCGGAGAATATATGTATATCCATTTCTAATTTTTCATGTCTGCGCCATTCAGCTCCAGCTGAGACATAGTGGAGGGTGTCAATTTAATGTTAATGGTATGATGTCAGTATGACACCAACAAGCCTTTTCTGTCTATTTTTGTTGTGAGGTGTGCCATGTGTGGGAAAACAGACAAGACTCTCTGAATCTGTACATCACATGACACAGCTGAGAGATGCTGTCGGGTAAAAAATAAACGTCCGAAAATGGGCCAGTTGTGAACAAAGACCGTTTATTTTCTCCAACATTTAATGATACAAAGAATCAAAGTCTGGGAGGGAGTCCACCAAGGTCACAAAAAATCAACAAAGTGTAGAGATACTCCCTTCGAAAATAATCTAAGTCCGACAGAGCTTGGTGCAGTAGAGTTTAACCCACGCGACGGCGAGGTTAGAAACCCGAGTCAGATCCGGATAAGACTGGCCCGGAGGGCTCTGCACTCACTTTTTATACCCCCCAAAATGCACAACCTTTTTATTTAAATTTAGGGAGGTTTCCTCCTTTATTTTTCTTAAACCTAATTTTATTTGTCCAAACAATCATGGCGTCACTTTTTACACCTAAGCCCCTGCCCTAAACAGGCGCGGCTATCTCTTACTATCACGTTTTCTTTGCTCGTGCCGGGTTTTTCCCAAGTTTGTGTTGTCATAGTTGGCACACTTCACCCCTGCACCTGGTGTCAGCACCTATGGTCTTAGGCTTTCTGGAACTTTCCCCATAGTGGACACTCACCCCTCCCCCTATTCTCTCTCTCTTACTGCACAGGGTTAAGTTTTGGTCCTTCCCACATACACTAGCTCCTCCCCCTCTCTCTCTTCACAGGGCTCTATTTTGGGTTTTTTCCATCTACACTCACCCCTCCCTACTCGCTCCCTCAACTTCTCAGAGGACAGTGCATTTTCCTTTTTTTGCCACAACAATGCCAGTGTGTCTGCTCTAACCCATTAACATAGGCACTGAGAAGGAAACGCCTGACACCCTCTCACATCTAAAGAGTTTTTAATCTCACACTACAAGCTTTTGTGAAGATCTCTCAGATTCTTTTGAAATCGTTTACTGGAAGATTTTTTTTTTTTCCATATTTTTTTTTTCCCCTGAAATTCAACACAATTATTGCTTAATTATTATTGTGTAAAGTTATTAACTCAGCACTATAATTGTAACACTGGTCCTCTTAAATTACTGTGTTTGTGGTTTGTGATTTTCTGTGTGATGTTGGCCTCTCAAGTTCTTGCTCCCCAGAGTCTCATTTATCAGAATGAGGGAAAAGAAGAACAATTACTAAGACTCAGATAATCACCTGATGTTGGCCACAATATTATACAAGTCTGTAACAGTAAAATAGCTGGATTCTGTTATAATAATCTGTATATTAATATTATTCTAGATTGATCAGTCTTGATAGCTTTCACTGTGTTTGCTCTACTCTCCGTCTTCATGAGCCTCATCCTTTCGTACACAGCTCATCTGACAGTGTGTGAGAGGCTTGAATGTAGTTTCAGATAAATACTGAATGAAAAAGTGGGGGGAGGACACTTTCTGCTTGAGCATGTTTATGTTGTCTTTATAGAGGGGTGTGTATATGTATGTATGTGTGTGTGTGTGTGTGTGTGAGAGAGAGAGAGACAGTGGGCAGCTGTGAAATGGACTGTGACAGTGGCTTCAACCAAACTTACTGACTGCCATTGGCAAGCCAGGAGCCCCTGTGGCCCTCTGTCAACACACTCTCTCCCCCTCCCTATCTGTCTCTGTCATGTTGTCTCTCTCTCACCACACGCACACACACACACACACACACACACACACATGCACACATACAGTACAGTTTTACTATATCTAATTAAGCCTGAGTGCCATTTCAGCTTCTACAGGATGCATTTTTCCACCCACATGTGCACTCACTCTGGCCGGCTCCTTCCCATCGGTCACAAAGCGAAATGGATGGCTCTCGCATTCAAGGTGATCGGAGTCAGCACCCATGGGACTCTATATCTAGCACCCACATCCACTGTGAGGCTGTGTTTGCTTTCTGGAGTCAATAAATCATTCATTTTCTCTTCTTTCTCTTTTTTCTCTCATATTTATAAACTGACACGTTCTCTTTATTCCACGCAGCCAGAATGTCATTTATTAAACTCAGCTTTTTGTTTAGACTCTAAAAACAGAAATAAATAATGAGAATAAAAACAAAATAAGTCAGTTAGGATTCTCAGACTGTTGACTGCTCTCTCCGATCATGTGTCAAATGTCACTTTAGGGTCTGATCCTCAGAGCCTGGTGGTGCGTTGTTATTTTTCTAGCCTTGCTGCAGCACTGATCGCGCCTTATTATGACTGGTGGGCACATTCCCCCAGCCCCCTCCTCTCATGTGTTGATGATGGAAGCGCAGTAATTGGCCACGCTGACTGACAACCTATGTCTCAGAGGAGATAATGAGGCAGCCATTTTGCGTGATGCTGGCAGACACTTTGAGCGGTTAACACAATTAACTGCTGCACGGTGCAGATCACTAGGTAAATTTATTAGCAGACTGATTCCAGATTACATATTCATGAATATTAATCACTGGCTGATTACTGATTGAAAATTAAGAACATGAGTGAATTGTGGTGGTTTTTGGATGGAGTTTGTGTAGATGTGACTGGTCTCCCGGAGCTGAGCACTGAGGCATCAGAGATAAAGAGATTTTTCTCTTTTTTATTACGGTGTCAGATGACGTTCACTCACTCACACGATGCCGGGGTCTAATGGATTAAGAAACCAACCAAACTTTCAGACATATGTCCTGTAATGATGTGAGTTAAAGGGAGGAGCCTGGATAACCTTGTTGAAGGAGCTTAATGCACCTGCACATCCACACACTGTAAGACTTCCTCTGTCTGTCTTCAGGCTTCAGTGTAACTGGAGCAGCTCCAGTTGTGATTTAGTTTTCCTTACTGATGGATTTTAGTCATTATTACGTGTGACTCCTTCACACAGTTCGCAGACAGATAACCTTACATGACTGACGCAGGTTCTCAATCGACTGTGAACTTTGTTCCCTTGTTTTTGTTGTATTTTTCTGATAAATCAGACCTATAAAAATAACATCTGTCCCTTCAGCTGTTTCATGCTCCACCATGTTCACCACATCATTTTTACCTCTGTCTCTCTCTCTCTCTGCTGTCCACTGTAAGGATGTCACAGTACCAGACGTTTGGTAGTCAGTCCCAACACTATTGAAATTCCATGATTTTTGACACCAAATTCAACAAAGAAACACAAAGAACAGAGGCGGCTACACACAGAGACACACACACCTCCATAAAGTCAGTGTGCAGCATTAGGTTGCCATCTGCCCTGCTCTTTTCAGGGATTGTTCTCTTTTTTGAGCGAGTCCTGGAAAATTAATATTCTTTCCCAGAACACAAATTGTTCCGGGTTTTGTGAAAATGCACTTTAAAATTAGAATTTCATAGTTTCAGATAAAAACCCATTTGTTGTTCTGCTACTTCAGTTTTCTTCCTGGTAATGTCCCATGCTCTGTCTGTAAATAAATGAAAACAGGTACAACCGTGCTCAATTTAGCTTATTATCTAGCTGCCCCCCACCCCATCCCCACCCCCACCCCCATGAGTTCGGAGACCCAATAGCTGAGAGGACAGGTTGCATACAAAGTAGGTTCAGCCAGCAGGATTCTTCTCAATGTATTTCACATATAAAGGGGGAAAAGAAATCGAGAAACCTGGACCGGGGCTTGAGCCCCGCCCACCACCTGCTTGTTCCAGGTGCTCAAAGGTGAAAGAGCAGAGGAGACTCAGCTACATGTTTGAGCCTCAGTCAGACCCTGACTCAGATGAGGAGTCTGTTGAGACCAGAACCAGAGACCAGCAGACAGATCAGAAGAGTCAGCACAGTCGGCATGTTTTATTAAGGTGGTGTTGTTTGTTAGCTTGTACTGTAACTTGCAGTGGCTGACACCATATTATGGCTCAGAGTCAGGTTTATTTAGCCACGCCTCCAATCCACACAGCTTGACAGGATTGGTTTGTTGGGTTTACGCTTCAAGGTGGAAACACTCTTTATCCCTTACATTATTACACTCTGTATGTTTTATACCATATAAAAACACTGTGTGGGTGTTAACAAGGTTAAACACTCAATTTTCTTTTGAGGGGTCCTTTAAATATTGATTATTGCACTCATCCTTTAGGGGCTGTGGGGGTGTAGTCTATCCCAGCTGACATTTTGACAAGAGGCTGGAGGGCACACAGCTGACAGGTCACCAGTCAATCACAGGGCTGACGCACAGAGACTGACAACCTTTCACTCGGACGTTCACACCTTGAGGCAGGTTGAAATCGCCAGCTGAACTCACCTGCATGGTCTGCGGGAGAGAACTGGAACATCTGGAGGAAACCCACATAGGGAGAGGGAAAGAGAGAGAAAGAGAGAGAGAAATTCAAACCCACAACATCCCTGCTTCAAGTAAACTATACTAATGAATAATTGAATGTCGACCACCGTGTATATCAATCATTAAAAAACAATAAGACACCAAATTAAAAGATTAATAAAGGACAGCAGTTTATATCACGAGTGAACAAATAAGATTATATTATTCTCTTTTCCCTAGTTGATTCAGTGTTATTATTATCATTGACACACAGCTAATGTTGTCTCACACACTGTTACGTCCCTGAGTCTCAGTGGACCACTGAGTGATTATTGTTTGTTACATTAGGTGATCTAAATGATGTCAGATTTTTTTAATGTAACAGCTGATGACATCTCCCCCGGAGCTACATCTTTATCTCAACCCTGATGGGGTCAGAGTGTCCTGGTAACAAACATCATTATACAATCAATAGATGCCGGTCATAAAAATAAACAAGCACTGCTACCAGAGCTGTTCAGTCAATGCAGTCGTAACAAAAGCCAAAAGATAAGAAGCGATCTAGTGTCAGTGTTTTGTCTTTTTTTGTCAGCAGTGGTGTGATGATTATGATCTTTCTGTTGATGATGATGATGATGATGACCGCTCAGAGTTGATGTTCCTTTAACTTCTCCGTTGCCTGGAAGACATTAGTCATTTTTTGGGGTTGTGTTGTCTGTCTGCCTCATTTTTGTGGATGTGCTGCTTCAGTAATGCCTTCACTTCTTCAAATTTGACACAAACATCCACTTTGTCTCAAGGACATACCAATTGTACTTTGTTAAAGGTCAAAGATTAATTCATGGTGACCTCACAAAACGTGGTTTTGGCCTTGTCTAGAACCTCACATTTCCATAAGACCTTAAGATTCTTCAAAACTGCTACAAACCTTCAAATGGACTCAAGGACAAGCTGATTAGATAAAATATATAATAATAATGTATCATAATAGTCAAGGTCACAGTGAGCTCACAAAGCACATTTTGATGCCGTTACTCAAAACGTATGTCAGTAAGTATGACGTAATTTCACACAAATGGTTCATATTTACATGAGCAGCGGTAATTCTAGTTTCATAATATTTTTCTTATAATTGTATAACAACAAGACCGGCTGCATCACTGTCCAATAAAAATCAAGACGTTAATTTGACCATCAGTGCAGCGGCAGAGAAACACCCTGCGTCTGAACAATATCCGAGCAGAAAGGAGCCACATGGTCTCAAATCTATAACCTAATCTGGCTGCTGCAGTGGTGAGAGAGCACGTACTAATGCACACAACCTGCTGACTGCCACTGTACAGATACATAATAATGGTTGCCCATTAAAAAAGCTGCTAATTCCCCCTCAACCTGGCAGAGACCGGAATGAACATCCTCACTATGAGTTTATGTTAAACCTCATTACATCATCTCGGTGATCAGTCCCAACACGTCCCTCCTGTGTTCCACACATCCCCTTAATGAAAACTGGATGTGTTAGTGATACAATCAGGGACCATAACTTAATAATAAGTATATGGCTCATTTTTATGAGAATGTGGCTGTAATGAGTTTAAACAAACACTGACCTGGATCCAAACAGCAGCAAATCACAAAAATCACAGCTCGACATGATTTATTCTTATTTATTCTGATGGTATATTTCTGTTTTGCTGCAAATGGCACTTTTATAATTACACTTTTACCAGGACTTTTACATTACTTCAGTTCTTGTTTTTATTCCCAGATTTAATTAAACAAAATAAGGGAGCCCTGCAGTAATTTTCTTATTTCGTTTTTTCTTTTAAGTTTGGGGTATGGTAAAACTGAAGATGTTTTGTCATCACTACTGCACAGTGTGTGGAATCCATGTGCTGTATTAGAAACAAGAGTCATGGCAGAATTCTTAAAATTTGATATATTATTATGAGTATTATAATATATCATATTCAGACAGGAGAACTGGTAAGGGTGCTAGTAAGACCACACAAATATTCACAGTAACACACTGTAATAACAACATATGAATGTGTCTTTACTGTCAAGAATGACCCAAAAGCAGAAAAAAAGTACTGCATGATTGTTTTTCCACCAAAAATTTGACGAGCCCTTCACACGAAACTCATAAATACACACACACACTGAAATTGTGTGTTTACTCAAAGGGAATAATCAGATGCTGCAGATAGGACCCTCCGTTCTCTCATCGCTGGAGCTACTAGAGTGTTCTTCAGAGGTCAGCAAGTCACACGTCAGATTTTTTCAGCTGCACAGGAAGAAGAAGAGAATTTATTTAGAGGAGGGGGAAGGGCAGCAGCAGGAGATGAAGCTGAAACTTAACATGGTTTTGTCACTATGTGAAAACCAAGAAAGAAGGAAGGCTGCACAAAATGTCATTAGGACAACCCCAGGGCTCACAAATCATGCAGCTGTTCCTGGACAGAAGCAAACAATCAACCTGGACAGTAGAGACAAGTGGATGATGGGGGTGATTGACCTGTGTGCCTACATCAGGCTGCTGATCGTAGAGGGCGCGTATATACATTTGCTCTCCAGGATGCAGATAGCAGGAAGGTGATTTTCTGAATCACAGCAGCGCTGAAAGTCTTTCATACTTCTGATAATCGTGGGTCAAGATCAGTTTGAGAGACAAAGCACAGGAGAGGAGGGGTGGGTGGAGCCTCACCTCTGCCTTGGCCTGGAGAAACTGTTTCATATCATTAGTGACAGGACTGATTGCTTTCTACTGACCCCTCCAAACGGAGAGATGGCAATCACGCTGAATGTAATGAGAGGCACACAATGAAGGAAGTGAGGAAAGCCAACATGTGCCACAATTAACTGTCATTCAGGTAAACAGAGAGAGAGGGGATGAAGCGAAGACATTGTTGTCATCTGGGATTCCTGCTGCTTTGGTGCAACCTTCATCTGAGGTTGTCAGCAGCCCGCTCTTCATCTCTGTCAATTATTTACTTTGTAAATACACCTGGCTGCCTCTTCTGACCTTCCAGAGAGTTTGCGGGATTTCAGTCAATTAAGAGCCATTTTTGAAGCAGATGCTGCGTTGGCGACCTCGCTCTCCTCTCGCTGAAAAACCTGCCATGATTCCAATTTGCAGCACAAACCAACCTGAGACTGTATAGAAAAAAAGCTGCCTAATGACCATAGTTATGGACTGGAACCCTCTAAAGACACGCTTTCCACGCTGTCAAAAAAAACAAAAAAAAAACAAGAGAAAACACCTTTGGGGGAGACATGCTGTCGGAAGAAGTCTGACAAACCTGAGAATAATAATGAAATGAAGGTTGCCAATGAGACAAAAGACAGGAGGGGGGCTGGGGGAAGAAAACAAAGAGCAGTCTTTCACGCTGATTCATATTCTGTCCAAGAAAAATGAGACACACTGCAGCCATATGTCCATCTCCCACAATGAACCACTCATTTCTCACTCATCAACAAAGAGTGAGAGGGGGAGATGGAGATCTTTGTGTGCTATGTTTCTCTTCTCTGTTTGGCAGGAAGCTTCCTCTCAGCAGGCACTAAGAGATCTTCTCTTCTCTCTCAGCACTGATTCCATCAGGATTAGTGGGGAAATGGCAGAAATCGATGCACTGAGGAGTTGGCCCGTACGTATGTTGAGGACGCCTGGATTTGGAGGAGAGGAACCAATCCAGTGAGGCGGGGGTATTAGTTCTAATCTCTGAGAGCAGTCAGTGCCAGAGTCTCTGTAAAGCTGGGCTTAGACTACAGGAAATTTTGACCGACTTAACCCCAATTCACCCCTCTGACCAATCAGAGAAGAAATCTGGGCTGAACATCTGAACTGATGTTCAGATTATGCGATAATGTGAGAGGTTGACAGATCCAGTCTTAACACCTGCTGAACCCTTCAGACTCATCGAGGCCCCAATATCAAACAACTGATATTTAGGAGTTAAAATCTGGATGATTGAGATTATGATCACATCAGCTTCTGAGCATCTTGTTGTGTTGCCAAGCAACGGTGAACATCCTAAGGCCATGAGGCTAACGTTAGCTAGCATTCTTCTGTTGACAGATACTAAAACTGACAGTTACAATCTCACCTCCAGTTCTTGTTGAAGAATAGATGACCTGCGTTGACCACGTCTCCCCAAACATCCTCTCACCCAGAATTCTGTTTTTTGTTTCTCTCACATGTTTAGTGTGAAACACAGATAGAAACACAAGATAATCATGAGGAAATTTACTGATACATCACCTGCCCACTTCTCTGCACAGTCAGACTGACCATGAAAGTCAATGTTGCCTTGGTGGGCAACACTGGCCATGTTCTAACCTGGAAGTAAAACCAGCCAACTCCTGATCACCTGCTTCTTCAGTATCCAGCATAGATATAAGCCATGTTTATGAGTATTTTCACTGCAAAACTCACAGTTTCTGCCACTTTGTCTTTTCCTTTTTTAAAAGTTTTTTTTCTGGCTCTTTTCAGGCCTTTAAAAAAAAAAAAGAGGTAAAAGAGAGAGGCGGAGGACATGCAGCAAAAGAACTCAGTTTTGTGCTGCTGTAGTTGGGACTGAGCCCATGCGGTACATGCTCTATGGAGGCACCAGAGCACCCCCAGTTTAATTTTTACTGCACATCTACACACTGAGCTGTTTTTGGATGCACAAACTGACAGCAATCAATCCTTTTATTGATAATAAAATCTGCCCTTAACTGTCGTACAGAGAAAGCAGCAGATGAGCCAAAAAATGAACATTTATCATGGAGCAGCTGATTTAAGTCGTTGAGTACTATAAAGATGCTGTATCATGTCACTGCAAAGTGATAAATTGTTGTGCAGCTATTTGAATATTGCAAGCTGTTTTGTACTACACTTGGTCAGTTGATACGACTTCCTAATGCCTGCAGCCAGTGCTGGAGAGTAAATGGAAACTTAAGGAGAGAAGTAGATTTCTAGCTTCAGCAACCTTTTGTGAGGCCGCCTACTCAGCACACAGATTCTAAGCCATTATCCAGGTGTGTGATTGAGTTTAGCGCTTTAGCAGTCATGCTAGTCTCCTCCTTCCTTTCCTCCTTTACCTTTGCACTCCCCCATACTGCTGCCTTCAGCAGAAATTAGCCGTATTAAGGCAGTGACTAATCGCTTCACGTTTTCCCTTCCACTGCACTTGCCGTTCTGGCCACGGCTGTCTTGATCCATAGGTAATGCTAGCCTTATACGAAAGCCAGACCACCTCAATCAATAGCTGCCCCCAGGCAAGGACGGAGATGGGAAGGAGAACAGGATGCCGCCTAATTCAATGAAAGGGATATTACCCGGTGCTTGCAACGCGCCAGGGCATGAGTAATCATAGACAAATTCATTTTAGAGCCCTGGAGCCCAGTATTGCTTTCAATTAAGGGCAGAGTTTAGAGCGAGTAGGGTGCATATAGTGGGAGCTCCTGTGAGTGGGCAGGAGAAGGAGGGAGACGAAGACAAGGAGAGGTTCAGACAGAACTCAGATCAGTTTCTGTTGACATTGCCAATTTGTAGGTGAGGTCTTCTTCAGGCATTCAGCACCGTCGGTGTCTCTGCAACGCTTGACTAACCAGCTCATCCATCTGCGGGAAGCTGGGTGTTGTTTTCCATCTAATGGAAAAATATGCACGTTACAGGATTCTTCTCATGGAGGGCTGGCTCCATAACAAATTTTGTCATAAAATGAAAAGGAGGGAAGTTTAGTGGCAACACTGCTGCTTCAGCCTGGCTCTGGACAAACTGATGTTCCAAAGCTTCTACTTTACTTTGAGGGAATATCTTCATGTCAAGGTGGCTAGTGATCAATCTGATGTACTGTGCATTAGGGGTGGTTAATTGGTCCGATTTCCCGATTCGATTTGATTACAGTTATGATTATTGAGGTCTCGATTCAATTACCAACCGATTTTCACTTTTGGTTTAGTTGTAGTCTTTCACTGTCAAAAAAATACAAAAGTCCACTCTTGAAAATAAATGTCTATATTTTGAGTGTTGTCCTATAGAACACAGATGCAGCTTTGGAACTTTCAAAATATAACACGATGGGCAAACTTCCTATTGTAAAATCCTCATTTGTCAACATTAGTCACACCTGTCATCAATCCTAAAGCTGAAGCTTACGGGACATCATGGATGAAGAAAAAAATCATAGTGGAGGTGGAAAACCACAACATTTTATAATACAACAAATCAGTTTTACAAGAACACATACAAGAAAGTAAAAAAATCTGAGGAATATTGAACAACACATCGACCTCAGAAAGACAAAGTGATCTGTTCTTTACATTTAATCTCACTTTATACACAGCTGTTATCACGTTAGCTAGTAGTTTCACCATGATCTCGGGTCACCAGCTGCTCTGGGCTCCGGAGATGGAGCAGAGAGGTGTCACATTCAGTGGGTGAGGGTTCGCTCTGTCAGTCGGAGCTAAACCGCAACGGAGAGGGAACAGAAAGGAGATGGGGTGTGTGGCAAAGTTTGCAGACAACTTGTGTTCTGTCAACATGTTTAGAAAATGAAAACCAAAATGTATCCACATGCTCGCTTTTAGTCCAGATGGAGCTGGATGGACTGGTTAGTTGTTGCCTGCCAGTTGATGACACGCCTCCCACCTCGATAGCATGGCTCACTGGCTGTGTGACACGGTGCTACAGGGCTGTTACAGGGTGCTCCACCTTGCGGTTAAATCCTGTATGCCAGCCAGTAACCAGAGGAGTCACTGCTGTGTATACCCTGGTTTGGTAAAAAACGCAAAAATGTGATGTTTGGAAATTTAGTACCGATGCATAGTTATCCATATTATAATCAAATGTATCAATAATCTTTTTTTTTCACACCCTTGCTGTGCACAGAACAAAAGCTTTACCACCCAGTGTTTACTCAGAACCGCTGTTTGTGCTTCAGGCAGAAGTTATTCTGCAACCGAGACGTAATGAAAATTGACTTCAGTATATTTTCTAACTGAAAGGTTATGAAAGCTCGTATTATGTCTGAAAAATAGAGTGTGTGCTGCACATGGAGGATGTAACAACAGAGAGTGATTTCCTAGCAGTCCATAACTCATGCAGTGTAAAAGTCTTCAACTATTGAATGCATGAACCCCACTGAGTGTTGAAAATGTGCTACAGTAAAGTGCTGCTAAAATTGTGAATTATGTTATAATGAGCAAACTGTCACTAAAAACCTTAAAGTTTGGAATAACAGCAACACAGTGGAAAGGAATTGGTTCAATCAGTAGGTACAGCATGTACTTGTAATGTAAAATAGTTACTAATCACTTGTAACTATAAAAATGATGTTTATGAATGAATGCGTCTGTAATAATGATACAGCACCGTATTAAATATAAGACTGTGGGTAAGATTTTGAAATCAGTGCTAGTTTAAGCAATGGAGGATTTTTGCACTGCTTTTACTTCTGTATAGAATTTCAATAGCACTGTGTGCCACACATGAGAGGTGAAACCTGGTCAGGTCTTCTTCTGTTGTTTTCCATTCACCTCAAGGTTGGATGTTTTGTGTATATCAGCAGTCAGACATGTATAGTTATTGCAGTCTGATGAATCAGAGATAGAATGAAATGGAGTGGGATGGAAGACATTGACATTGTATTTGTGCATGCATTCTTATAAAACTGCAATATAAACAAAAGCACTCTTAGAGAGGCAAAGACCTCCACCGACGCTGGACAGCTCTCCAGCAGTCCTGCTTTTGTTTACCAGTAAAACAGTTGTGGAGGCTGTGTCTCTTCAACCTCCTGTTAGATTTGATTTCCTAACAAATTGACATGAGATTTTTAAACAAATAGCAACTGCTTGCATCTCAGGCTAAAATGTCAGCCTCTGAAAGCACTTTTGTAGCCACTGTTGTGGGTCACTGGTGTATCTACAGAGCGTTTTTCACATCTGAGCATCTGAACATCCAACTTCATTGATATGCCATGTTTAGCTGTTATATGGCCTTGAAGGGTCGACACGAGGCTTTTTATATAGTCCAGTATAAGACTAAATTATACAAATCAGTTAGATTCTGATGTAATGCCAGTGATCACCTACTGGTAAATAAAGTTATCTACCAGCTGGTGAACATGTTGTTTCAGACAAGAATTCAAAGAAGAGCAAAGACAGTAACACGTCTCCATAAACATGCTAATGTTGCTCTCCTGTACATGTGTTCAGCACATCCTGCTGCCCTCTAACTGACAAATATTACAACCAGAGATTGTAATAAGCCTGAGTGTACTTAGGGTGTCTCCATGTCATGATTGCTTTAAAGGCGAAAAATCAGTTGCTGGGGCATGTGCTCGGATCAGAATGGTTGTAGTTGGTCTTAATTAATGACTTCATTAATCATGGAGGTTTTATGAGCTTAACCCAATCACAGAGCCATCTCTTATTCCCTTTAAGAGCCAGGCACACCTGCACCTTGGCTGATTGCTCTCATAATGGACTCACAGGCCACTGAGTCTAATCCTGACCAGTGGGTTCAGTCCTGACCAGTGAGTCCAGAGCAGCTCACTGACTTTGAGGGACGCAGGACAGAGAGAATCAGCTCAACAGAGAAGAGACAGAACTGTTTTGCAGGTCACTTCTTTTAATCCTTAAATCTGTGTCACCTCAAGATGTCAGTATGCCAACAATGCGCCTGACCACACCTCATTTTAAGACCAACATGTCCACAGGTGCAATGATAAGCTTTGCACTGAGTGGGAAAAGGACAACTCAGTGCTGGGTGTCAGTCAAAGACCTAACACTTGCTTGTTAATGAGGATATGTGTCAGGGCTGTCGCTTTCTCAATTAAACCAATGCTCCACAATCTTTTCCCAAATGAGTTTACTTCTAGACAGCAAAATATAAACCCACAGAACAGACTTCAAAGTTCTCCTTTAGAAACCTATGGGTGAGTTCATGTTATGCTGTTATTTAGAAAGATAGAAGATTAGTCCTACAGAAGACAGAACAGAAAATCCAGGGAACTCACCACAATGTATCCTCAACATCCGCTCCATGTTGCTGGTTAATTGAGGGCTGACCCGTCTTTTATTCAAATATATTGGTAGATGCAGAGGCTAATGGAGTGAAGCACAGGGGTGAGAACTTCTCACTTGCGTGGCCACTCTTTAAAATAGGCTTGCCTCAAGCGGTTTCAGTGTCAGCGCCACAGAACTAAGAGAAACTCTGCTCTTTGAAACATTCATCAATGATGCATTTAGTTGGCGCAAACCAGCTGGATGAAAAAGGCCTGGATGATGATGGATGTCTTCAACCTTCAACCCCTGCAAACTTTCAGACAGCTTAGGAATAGGACTGCCTTCACTTACTGGATGTGCTCAGTGCAAGTCACATGTGGTGAAAGCAACGGCAAGAAGCAGCGCATCAGTGTGACTCAAAAGAACATATTTCAAAGGAAAAAATAAATAAAATAAATATTGGGTTTGACATTTCCCATGATGCAGTCACACGTTGGTAATTCAGACAGTAATTTCGCACTCTTAGAGCCCACTGTAGGTGTCAGTTCACCTTTAAACACACTTAGGAAAAAAAACATCCAAATCAGCCTTTAAAAAACACAACCAACCACCCAATTTGCACAGAAATGAAGTTGCAGTTCAAAGTCGCAGACAATAAATAAGCCTTTGACAGGGTAGTTATGTGCTCTCATTCATTGGCCTTTACACAGTTCAGAATTCACTACAGCAATATCTCAGGGGAGAGACGACGGCTATTTTCAAGAGATGTACCAACGTCTCAACTCGAGCTATTTTTGCATGTATTCCAGTAAATGCCAAAGCAATACACCTCGCCTAATTTTCAGTCACGCCTCGACGAAAACTGCTTTTAACAGCTCACGTCTTGTCCTCCTCGCTGCAGAGTTCAACTAGTTTCCGCTGACAGGAGAATTATAGGTCTGCGCTGCTCACTACGCAGCTTGAATGGGACATGGCACCGGAGCAGAGCAGCTCAGAGTGTGACACAAAGGAGGGGATCTGAATGTAGGGCTGAATGTAGAGCAATTAATTAGGATCCTGTGGCCTATTATCTCAGTTTTCCATCTCATAATGCAGGTCTGCGATGAGATGAGTATGAAGTCATGTAAAGGAATAGCACACCAGTTTGTTGTAAAACAAAATGACGGATGGACAACGTCTTCGGATGTCAGAGTCCATCTCGCCTCATTAACTCAGAGGCGATGCACAAGTGTCTGGTTTCATGCAGGGAGATGCAGCAATGGACTTGTGGTTTGTGTTATTTACTGTGGTGAAATGAGCCTGACTAACACTGACAAAGGGTAATACATCAAATAAAGCATATTCAATTTCTTTTCCTTTCACTAATTCACTAGATATCATAATGAGTTTTCAGACCACTTTAAACTTGCAGTACGTAGCTTCTGCCTCTGGGGGAGGGGGCTTAGTTGAAATGACAACAGCTTTTGGTGACATTGTAAAGTAGCATGGGATCATGGGAGTTGCTTCTCCAGGCTGAATAATTCACTGAGGTCTCCTCCTATCCACAGCTAACTGAGCAGGTTATTATAACCAGTGAACATACAGCATTTTAACACTAAAACAAAAGATAGTGATAAATGTAGTGGTTCTCAGACACTGAATTTGAACTAGCTTTCTTCAACTTAAAAATGGATAAATTGTCATTTTGGATTCTCCTGACAGACCACCACAGAAATCAATCTAGATGTTTTTTTTGACATTTTAATGTTGAAGATTTACATATACTTTATACTGGAGCTGACCGATTAATCTTATTTTCATCGTCATCACGATATCAACGTGCACGAGAAGCACATCGCAAAAGGTTTCCTGAAATACAATGAGCAAGTTTTATGTTGACACACCTGAGCTGTCTGTGGAGGTTGATTGGTTGGTCCAAGATGGCGCCAGTGTGTCAGGTGAGCCGTCAGCCGCTCCGATTGCTGTGTGTGTTTCTGCTGCTTGCACTTGTTGCACATACTGCGCAACAAGTACGCCAAGCGCTGCTTGATCTGAGAAGTTCGGCACTCGTCAAGTTTGATAATTATGAATAAATAACGCCGCCTCCTGTCCTATCGGATATCCCGCCATACCCCTGCCGTACCTTAACGTCACCCTCGCGGCGGAAACGGCTCCGTCGCCGGGGGAGGCGTAGCGGCTGTTTGGTGAGGCTGAGGGCCGGACGAGTGCGTCCCGGTCGTGGTGGATATGGGGCCGGGCCTCGCCTGTGTGTTTCCCGACGTTTCCTGGACCCCGTTGCCTCCTGGTTGGTTCTGGTGGCGGGCTCGGATGAGACGCTCCAGCCTCGCGGACCCTGCTCTCCTTGTCTCCGCTGGCGCGGAGTGAATCCGGTGAACCTGCGTCCTCTGTGTCGGGTCTCCCTGCCGCCTGCTCGCATCGACCCGCCAGCTCCTGCCAGGTTTGGCCTGGTTAACGCCAGATCTGTGGCGAACAAGTCATTTATCCTGAAGGATATCTTCATATCCCGGGAACTCCACTTCCTCTTCATCTCTGAGACTTGGCAGAGTGTTGGTGAGTCCAGTGTCTTCGCAGAACTTTTACCTGATGGGTGCAGCTATTTCAACTCTCCCCGGACTTCTGGCCGAGGAGGAGGTATTGCGACTGTTTTCAAAAGTGACTTTAAATGCAAACAGTTACCGCAGTCGTCCGTCTTCTCCAGCTTTGAGCTAAGCCTGTTTGAGCTGGGCCACTCTCACAGTACTGTGTGCTTTGGTTTACCGGCCCCCCAAATATAACAGGGATTTTTTAACTGACTTTTCTGGGTTCTTGGCTGATATTATGCCCAAATATGATCGGGTTCTTATTGTTGGGGATTGTAATATCCATGTGTGTTGCCCTGAAAAGCCCCTGGTGCAAGACTTTTTAAATATCATTGACTCCTTTAATCTTGTACAGGCTGTAAATGGACCTACGCATGAACGTGGTCACACGCTTGATCTTGTTTTATCGTGTGGTTTGCCCGTTTCTAATCTGGAGATCTGTGATCGCCTACTTTTCCGATCATATGCCTGTGCTGTTTGATGCTTGTGTCTGCTGCCAGACAGTTAAACCTGGCGCCGCTCGCACATGTCGGGTTATTAACCCCTCCACTGCTGCTCACTTCTCGGACAGTTTCACCCGGAACTGCATCGTCCCTGAGTCTCTGCGTGCGGACACAGAGGCTCTTAACTTATGGTTTCTGGACACCTGTCAAACTGCCATAGACATCGCGGCTCCTTTAAAGACCAGGCAGCATAAAGCCAAACCAGCGCCCTGGCTCAATGAAACAACCCGTGCTGCCAGACAGGAGCGTCGCAGAGCCGAGCGGAAGTGGATAAAGGACAGATTGCAAGTGTCTTTTCAAATGTTAAAGGATTGCTGGCGTTACTTCCAATCGTCTGTGAAAGAGGCAAAAAGAAAATATGTTGAACTGTCACAAGCCTCGTGTGCTGTTTAAAATAATAAAGTTAATTCACACTCTTGCACCTCATAGCTGCGCTGCTAGACGTGACGTAACAACAACAACCCTAAGATACTTTGTCTGAAACGCGTCAATGCAGCATCGATCTGACACAACTTCTCATGTTTAGTCGACTAATAATGATTAATGTTTGTTTACAACACGCAAGCTTTCCACTCTACTTCTCTGTTTTGGTTGTATTTGTGTGGCAGCCTTACAGCGCCCCTACAGCCCTCCTTTATACCCTTAAAGAAAAACTTAACAGCAGCTGAAAACCTGGTTTTGCTAAGCTCCATCAAAAGTGATCAGCTCTGAGTTCAGGTGTGAGGACACATTTGAGAGCCTGTTCCTCAGACGACATTCAGAGGTGGTCTGAGCCACATGTGTCCACATTCATTCATCAGTGTGAACATGAATGTGTCCTGACCACACTGAAGGGCGAACTACTATACTGGCATCTTGTGAGTCAATTCACAAGCTTGTGTGTGTGTATGGATTGGCTGAAAACAACACTTACCTGCACTGCAACACTTACAGTGCATTGAAGACACTAATGACATCTGATCACAAGTGGTACATCCAGATGCACAGGGAGACGCATTTTGAAGCAGGTGTGAACAGACACTTAGAGACGATCACTGAAGACATAAGACTGAAGGCTTAATATCAGCTCAGAGCAGGGACTTAAAAGTCTAACACACAGGTTACAGGTACAACAGAACACTTTCCTGACCACACCCATTACATCCAAAGTGATTTTAGGTGTGATCATTTCATCCAGAAAAGATCAGTTTTAAAGATTTGTACTTCAGCTTTTCAACTTTAAGTGTTGTGAATGTTACATCGGGTTTTGAATTCTCAATGTCGATGATGTGACGTATAGACCATTTTAACTTCCCCTACTTTACCCCCAGTGCACTGATGCAGTGTCCTGAAATGTTTGTTTTTTTTCCACTAAACTGCTTCAGTGGGAATAGAAAAAGCTAAATAACATTCTTATATTCACTTCAAAATGTGAAGTGGCCTCACACTGTTTTGTAGTCGACAAAGAGTGTGATGTGTGAAAGTCTGATGCTCAGAAATGTGAATGAAGGCTTGAAAGGCGAATCACCATGGCTGCAGTGTTTCCCTCTGCTTTGATCCTCACTGGCTGGCTTCACACGCCTGTCTCCCTCAGCTGAGGACAGGGGTCAGCAGCAGGTCAGAAAACATGCATCCTGGGAATTACCAAAACATACAGGGACCTCAGTGAAAGGCTGGTCCTTTGCCAAAACCACTTGGTTTCCTCCACTGGTGACCGTCTCCTGTGATGTTTGTTATCACTTGTTCCCACTGTTCCCACTTTAGTACACGCTTGTCCAGACAGAGGAGGGACATCACTTCCTGTTGTCTCTGTCCCTACCAGACTCGGGACATGAGCCATTAGATCCCTTTCATGACACATGCTTGGAAAATGTTTAAACTTTTTAACTAGATTCTATTTTCATTATATTGGGAAAAGAAAGTGGTTTCAGTGACATCAGCAACTCTACACCAGCACTCACCTGACTAGATCTTGCTATGTTGACTTAATACACATCCACGGGAGAGTGTAAAACACATGTTAAAGATCGATCTTGGGTATTACAAATTGATATTGGATCATTCATGTGAAGATCAGTTTTAATGGAGAATCAGTTTTCTCACCCCAGCCATAGTCCCTGCTTACTTCAAGCTCCATATTGTCCTCTTGTAGTGTTGGGTCCAGGTGGGCGGGGCTGAGGATGGTGACTGCTTTGTTGTGACAGGACAAAGTTACAGAAGTCCTGATGTGTTAGGGCTCAGTGTTTGAATACAGGCTGTGTGCATTTCTCTGTGGACTGAGTCTTTGGTACTTCCACAGTGTTAATATAGAACCTGCCCCTGTTTTATAATCAAACTACACATGAACACAAAGTTCTCTTATTAATAAGAGTCTGTTTCCCTTTGAATCGACAATGAAAACACCATAAGCATCTAAATCTGGATTTAATTTCTTTTTTTTTTTTTTTTTTTTTTTGCTATCACTAGTAAAGCGTGGCAATAGGGATGCAACGGACATCATGAGTTTGGGAGGATGAGCAAATCCATAGATTGTGACATCACAGCTGTGGAGCAGCTTTTTAGAGCAGGTTAACCAACATGATGATTATCAGTTTTTTTATCTGTCCTTCTGGGTCTCCAGCCTGACAGCTATGTAGCTCACTGGGAATCTCCCTTATTGACCCCCCAACAGCCCTGGCTCCGGTCCTGCTCTGTGAGGACACACTTAGGTGTTCGGGTTCTTTTTTTTTAGGGCCCTGTGCCACCTCAGTCCTGGTCCTCCCTCTGACTATCTGTCTCTCACAGCCTCTGAAGGAATGACTCCACTGCTGTTCTGGCCGCAGGCTTTCACTCTGTGGACATTTACTGTCAGAGGCTGTCTCTCCTCCACACACACACACACACATACACACACACACACTGTGGCTTACACACAATTCATCTTAGAGCAGCTGTAGGTGGAGAAATATGGGGTTTATTTTACATGTATGGTGCAGAACACATTGCAACCTCGTAATAATGACATTTGGAAATTTTCCATTTACCGCATGAATGAAAGTGTTTTGCTCTTTCAGCAACTGCCTCTGTTATGGGACTTGTGATGTTAGTTTTTTTTGGGCAACATGTAATTGGCATTCAGGTCGCTTGGCTCCGTGCATATTGTCACCTGTTTTTTTTAAAGCTCAGTGTCATCTCTTCTTTACTCTGTCTCACATAAAGTTGTGCCACTCTGGTGCTGAAACCCTGTCACTTCTCTTGTCTTCCTCAGGTATTTATGGACCAGACGAGGGCTGGGTGTCTGCCTACCCAGAGTGTGGAGAGAGAAACCAGTCACCAATCAATATTGTGGACCAGGATACCAAAGTATCCACAGAGTATCAGGAGCTAACACTGGAGGGCTTTGATGCAGAATCCTCTAATAAAACATCTATGAAGAACACTGGCAAAACAGGTACGTGAGAACAACACAAGCTCCTGTGGCTGATTGAATTTTTCCTTGTTTATAGCATTTTGATTTATGGGGTATGAGCTTGTTTCTCTCACCCTGACTGATATGCTTGAATTTGTAAAACGATAGAGTCAGCTAAATGCTGAAAAGGAAGCATATGGACATGTTAAGGAAGACTGAGATGCTGATTCGTTCAGCATTTGAAACACATTTTAGGTCTTTCCAGCATTTCAAAACGACTGCGTCTTGAGGTTAGTTTGTCTAAAACGTTGACCTGAGCAGGATGTCTTCAAATCTTCTGGTCCAGTCGCTGTTAAACTTTAAGTGTGACGTAAAATATTCATGGTCTCAGCCAGTGACTCAGAATTTCTAACCTTTTCTCCCGTGGCAGCTGAAATATTTGGACATGAGATACCATAGAAATTCATACAGTCTTGTGGATTTTAATTTTTTACCAGAGAATGACTTTTGATGAGTGATTCTCACAACCCCTGACCCCCAGACCGAGCAGTTTACTGAAAATACATAAAGATATATTCATGTATGTCTCAGTGACATCACCTGTCACCACCAGCTAGTGCAAAAATGGTTAAAGAGTGGCCTTATGTTGATTATTGTAACCATGCCAACAAAGGTTTCCTTCATCTTCTGCTGGAGAGGCACTATTTCAGGAGACACTGCTATGGTTTGTATAAGAGGGTTAAAAAAACAACCTGTGTGGTTACCAAGGTTAGATGAGTGGTGGCTTAAATGCTGTACAGAGATGTTCAAGTATGTTCACTTTCAACTTTTTCATATTATGGGATCTTACCCAAAGTGCTTCTGTAGCCAGACCCCAAAGTCAAACATAGGTGGACGGTTGCAGTATACTGTAGGCCTCCATTTTCAACCACCTACATGTCTTTCATATGACGTCTGTGCAGTGACAATGTTCCTCTTCAGCATCATCCATGTAGCAGTTACGTTCCCTCACTGATTTTTTTTCTCAACATTATTTTGTTGTCAATAAATGCAGTTTTGTGAGATTACTTGAGATATGGCAGTGTTCATCAGTGAGCATCTGCTCTAATAATGTGCTGACAGTATCTTATAGTTAACATTTGGAGAGCTCGCTCTCCCTTCTATCTCGACCTGGTTTAAATAATATGGATAAACTGTTGCACTGCTCATTTTTCTTGCTCAGTCACTTTTACAATTTTATCACTTCCCCAGATCTCAGCAATTACGTCTGCTGATAAAAAATGGTCAAAACTCTGAAAATAATTATTCTCTGATATCGTTTATTTGATCTTTATCATGTTTCTCTTTTCAATGAACCTCGCATTCCTCAAAGTTGAGATTAAACCATGTCGTCACAGACCCTAAAATAGCAGAGTGGTGTTCTTCAAAGACATTTTGCCAGTTGTTTATGACGGAGTGTTTGTAACCCCACGGCTCAGTGACAGACCACAGTTCAAAGAGAATGAAAAGCTGAAGTGATGCCTCTAATAATCCCAGCTCATACTGGCAGGTGTCTTCACGTCAAACATCTGTTGCATCACTCTCCTGCACATGATTATCAAACAAGACAGGTGCAATATGCAGCAAGTCATTTATGATGAAGATTACATATCCCACTTTACTCAGACACGATGCAATCCCTGTTAGTAGTGCCATGGCAGGTGTCACTGTCTGTAGGATTCAGCCATCTGCATTCAGCTCTCCTGGCATCTCGAGGACCCTCCTCGTCAGCCACAGGTATTTTTCACAATTCCAGGTTGTCAGTAAGATGGATGATCCTTTCCCCTCACCGGTGGAATAGAGTTGAAAGGCTTTTGAGAGGCAGAGGCCACAGGTGGCTGCTGGCATCGCTGCCAACAACACTCTCGAGTGCCACCCAAAGCACCACACAGCTGTGTGTGTGTATGAATAGCACAGCAATGTTTAACATCCAATCATTGGCTCAGTTGAGGACATGTGATTCATGTGTGACGCCGCGTTTGAATGAACTGCCAATTTGCCCATTGCTTTGCTGTGGGTTTCTTATCAACCCTAATAACAGAGATAGACCCTAACAAATAGAAACATCTGATCTATTCAAAACCACAATGTGAACAAATGGTGGTCGATATATTACATTACACAACATCTGGACACATCTGAGACAACAGCAAATCAGTTTGATACAGTGAATTATCTGCAGACACACCAGTGCTGATCCCCAGCAAAACCAGCCGATCGCCAAATCTTGCACAGACTGAACATCTGTACAGAGTGAAAATGATAGAAGAACGTCACGTCATAATCTTCCAAACATCAAATCTGCGTGAAATCTATTGGCAATTCGTTGAAATATTTTAGTGTGGGGTGCTCAACTTTGCCATGACTAAAAAAGAACAGAATGGAAACATCTGATTGTTCATTCTTTTTTAATCAGAGGTCGTTTGATGAGAAGATCATAATTGGCCTCATACCTGCTGATTAAGCATAAATCATGCCGCTCAAGGATTGGAAATAGGAAAACTGCTAACGGCTCCTTCTGAAGGTAACAAAGAGGAGAAGACTGGAGAGACCTGTAGGAGCCTGACTGTTTATTGCTCTGGACCCATTGCCAGGCAATTAGAAGAGTATCTAGGGAATTACCATGCCGAGCCAAGGAATAATGATAATGATGAAAAATAATAATCTTTATTTATAGAGTGCTTCTCTAAACCATAACAGTAATAGAAGCTTCCTGTGAATTTGCATGTTGTCATTTTACACTGTGTTTTTGTCCATATTTGTACAACATTTGTTAGCAAACAAATGGAGTCACTGTCAGACACAGCCAAGCTCCTTGTTTCCAGTGTTTGTGCTATTTTAGCCAAAGCAGCTGCTGCCTGTCGCTTCACATTCACTGTACACTCACTATATAGTAGATATACACATGAGAGCAGTGCCCATGTCCTAATCTGAGATTGAGACTGGCAAACATGGATAATGTGGTATCCAACGCAGGTTCTTGTGCAGGTGATATAAGCTATTTAAAAGTGTAGGAACAGATAGATTAAAAGTTATAAGCTGTGACAATGAGATAAGTATTGATATAAGTCTGGATGAAAGCACTGGCTAACTCCTAAGGAGGTGAACTAAAACAGGTTAACTTACTTTAGAGAGATTGATTTGTATTTTCTCTGCAGCCTCACATCAGCGTTTCCACCTCAGCTCATCATATTCATTTTTGGTTCTGTCCAACATAATCTGTCCATTGTATCAGTTTGTATGAGACTCTATGGATCCATTCTTTGTCTTTGATCCATGCATCTTCTGACACTTACACACTGTACACGCAGCCTATCCAAATATCTAATTGAAACAATTGGCCGTAGTACATTAAACACACAAAGGGTTCTGTCTGTCTGCGGCAGTGTGACGCAGAGGGAAGATCCGGTGTGACATCCTCAGATGAAATAAGCTGTCATCTGCACCTGCTGCTCAGCAGCACAAACAGTGACAGTCGCGAACAGAGCAGCTCCTCACTAACTGTTGTCACGGCCTCTCGTTCACTTCCTCTCTCCGTCAGTCTCACTGTCACCATGAAGTTCAAACCTGCTCATGTGGCAGAGACAGCTGCAGCCAGCAGAATACACTGAGTTTCACGTACATGCAGATTTACACATACATATATGTATAGATGTGTCTGTCAAAAATCACAGAAGGGGGGGCGTCGTTTAGCTCAGTGTAGAGCAAGCTTTAGTCCTCGCTGCAGTGGCTCCAGTTTGATTCCACTGGTGGCCCTTTGCTGCATATCATTCCCCTTCTCTATGTCTCCCCATTTTCTGTCTCACTATCGCTGTCCTATCATTTAAAGCCCCCAAAATACTAAAATACTAAAAAAATAAATAAATAAAAGAATGCAGCAAGTTAACGTAAACCAATGTAAACCATTATATGGAAAGTCACAGATATGTGAATACTGAATATATCAGTGCAGTCAGTCCTCACAGTATATGTGTTTGTTTTTCTCACGATCTCTATGGGAAACACTGAAATGTCTCTGAACATAATCCAGGCAGTGATTACTTTTCTACCACAATATTACTGAGGAAGATGTTCAGTTATGAATTTAATTTCAAGGGGACAGGGATGAACCAACTCTACTCTCAGTTCAGGTCGTCCAACACCTGCAGAGTTTATCCGTGCTCACGCCGTCTCTCGTCCACAGCTGTGTCATAGATGCTCCTTTAATGAACATGGCGGCAGTTAAACCGCAGTAGCTGCTCGCCCTGAGTGCATTTTTACAGCGGGGCGTTCACTGTTGCTCTGGATGTGTCAATTTCCCAGGCAGTAAGGGCTCTCACTGTCATGGGGGCCTCATGTCCCCTCAACATCGTCTACGGGCTGTTTGAATGCCAAGTGTTCTGGTAAAACCTCCTATAATGCCTGTTGTTTAACAAGCTTTGCATGTAACAGTGCCATTTGTGGATGCAGCAGGAGCGTTAATTATACAGTTAACCACTCAGGCAAATGTCAACTAACTTTCACAATAGCTAAATAGAGGAAACAGACTGGGAAATTAAAAAATATGGCTCCTGCAGCTGTTTCAGAGTTCCTGTGGTTCGAGTCATATGATGTCACAGAGCTGATTTGCATTCGAGTTGAAAATGAGTGTGAAAGGTTCAGTAATGGAAAAAGAATGATTGAATACATTAGTGCTGGGAGTCAAAAAACCACATGTCTCGAACAGATGCTGCTGTAAAATGCCTATCTATTGTTCTGGGAGACTGAAGTTACAGGAAAGGATTGTTCATTAATGTGCTTTTTTTTGTTTCTGCTAGGTTTAACCAGACATATACGCCTCAGTGGAAAAACCTTGCAGGGATCCCCTAGAGGCGGTAGTATCCATTGCACCCTGAAGATGTTAGATCCTGAGCTCAACTCTGAAGCCAGTGATTCCTGCTGGGTTTAATGTAGTTTTCTTTTGATTTTAGCCTGTGGAGACTTCAGATTACCTGCTCAGCTCAGTGCTGCTTGTAAGAAACGTCCTTCTGTGTGCAACTCTACAACTCATGTAGTGTACATATATACATGAACAGAGAACTACATACATCCCGTCCTCCTACTGTCACCATGCCTTCTAGAAATAACAGTTATACAGTCCATCTGTGTGTTAGTGATATTGTTTATCTTGGGGTGTGAGGCAGTCCCAGCTGGTTGGGCAGGGACTTCTGACACATTGCTATCACAGGATGATTTAGTCAAGTTATCATTCTGTGTTCATCCAATGTTACATTTTTAGTCCAGACTTGATCCACTTTATTATTGATATCAAATTTTCAACTTCTCATTCATCAGTCATCTTATTTTATTATCTTTTTTTCATGAGGCTGTTTGGGAGGCATGGTGGTAAAGTGGTTAGCACTGCTGCCGCTCACCAAAAAGGCTCTGGGTTTGATTCCCAGGTCTGGAGCCTTTCTGTGTGGAAATGCCATAAGTCTATTTAAATGTGAGCATCTGAGATGGTTGGACTCTATATGTCAGTCCTGTGATATTTAATTTGATATTTAACTTTGGCTGTACCTGTGACATCACTCGTAGTCTCATACATACCGTACCGGGAGATTGAACATCATGTGACTGACACATCAGCCCAAAACATCATGTGATCTAATTATTCTTTAGTTTATTTATTGGTGGTGATACAACCAACCCTAAATATGTTTCTATTCAACCAATTTAAAAGAGTAGATGTGACGTTAAGGAACCATTTTCTGTCAGCATAATGAGGAAACATAGCAGTAATATCATATTGGGCAAGTTGCCAATATATCAACAGTGATACTCCATTAGGTTATGGATTTTGATGGTTTGAATCCTGCTGCACCTGTGCTAACATGAAATAAAAAAAAAAAATCCTGCAACAAAAATAAAACAAAACAAAAGGAAACAGGAAAAGGTCAGTGCTCTCAGTGCTCTCCTCTCTGGATCCGGTCATATTTGTCTCAAAACACAACTACTGCCATTTTGAGAAGGTCACTGAGCTTGTTCCTCTGTCCTGACAAGGTCAGACGCTGGTGCTTCAGAATATGTAAACACAGCTTGTGTAGTGTAAAGTATGTCTGAGTACTAACAGTTTGGATTTAGGAGTGCAGACATATCAAATTTCTAAGTATGAGAAGAACTGTAGGTTTGGTTTGGAAGTCGACAGTCTAGTCTCTGTGGTGGGCAGGAGACGTTAATATCTGAACACAGAGCTGCTGACAGGAAAAACAGAAATCAGAGACACAGACTCAAATTTACATTTTATCATGTCTTAATACATATAGTTAAGAAATGTCCAAGTCAGTGCTATACTGTACCTTGCTGCTGTGTTCTAGTCTGTTTCACCCTCTGCTGAGAGGAGAGAGTGTACACACACCCAGACAACAGGTGTAGGTGTCAGATATTTAAACAAGTGATTACACCTTTTAGCTCTAATTATTAATAATTTACCAGTGTGTCTTTGTTACTTTTTGTTCTGGCAGTGACCCAGTTTCTGTGGTTGTTGTACAATAAACAGGACTAGGTCCAAATCGAGTATATATCCGGACCACTCCCTGGTGAAACCCTGATTTTAAACCTGTGAAGATTCATTAAAGACAAAGACTGAGCGGTGACTTTAACTGTAGGCGTATGAGGCAAATCAACCTGTTTACTGTCCACTGTCAAGACCACTGTTTGAACACTTCTCAAAATCTAGTGACATATTTGGGTTCATTGAATTCAACATACTAAAACTCTTAAAAATGTTACGGTAGGTAATGTGATTCAAAATGCTGCATTCATGTCTGAGCAATGACCCTGATCACAGGGGACAGGAAATTTCCTCTGCAGCCTTGTTGCAGCACCAGCTTTATCCCCAACTTTCAGTGACTGATCAAGGTCGCAGAGAGCGAGTAAATGTCTTGTCCACCTCCCAGTCTCTGCATCATGAGCTTGTGGCAGCACGTCACTGAGATGTGAGCCATCCGTTTGTCTGAGTGCAGGTAGCTCACTCAGGCGAGGAGGACACACAGTGTGCTGCCGCTCCGTCAGGGAGCGGACCGGGCCGGCTGACCTTCAGGAAGAGGATCACCACCGCTGACACCCGCTGGCGCAAACAGCAAGATGAGAGCGAGAGACATAGACAGAGAGAGAGAAGACCTCATCACTGCAGTTGAGATGAAAAATTCCCTGACACGTTTGATGCAGGGCGTCCCCAGGCGTTCAGCAGCTCAAACCATTTCCCCAAGGCCACGGAGGCTGCTCACAGAACAGAGAAAGAGCCGGTGATGATGATGGCCACCTGCAAAGTAAGAAACACAGCGGAGCATAATTTAAATGGATTTGGGATGCCACAGCGTGTAGAGAGCCATGTAAAAATGCTAACACAAACAACAGCTGCGATACAAAATGGCGCGCAGCTTCGGCTCTCCCCCCGCTACATAATGCATGGCTAACAAGACAAATGTCCCTGCGTTTTTTTCCCCATGAATTATGCATGGATCCTGCACTGTTTCTAAACAACAGATGAGCGTTTTATCTGTGGAGGGATCACCTGGTGGAGCTGCTGCTTAATGCTGTGATGGAGCTGTGAAATCAGGCAGGGAGGGCCTAACCCCCCGCCTCCTTCAACACAAACTCTATTCAGACACATCGCTGTGTTCCTGCACTTCTCAACTTTAACTTCTTGACCTTGAATGAATCAACAACATGTGGCTGAAAAGAAAAAGTTAGAAAAAACAGTACATGAAGTAATGAGTAATTTAGTCATTCAGTGGCGTGGACTGTGCTCAGCACTGGGAGAACCAGCAGTTACATTACTGAAAATAACACTGTATCAGTAAAACACATCCTATCACAAAATCTTTGGTTAAGGCTTGAGTCCACATTTTGATTGATTTCTGCCTTATTATTATTTGGAAGAGAAAATTATGTCCACACACTCAGAAATATCAATAGCTGTTCACATTATTATTATTGCAGTTAACTGAAAATACAAACCACAATCCAGAGGACTTTGTATAGACTGGGGATCTTGCAGGCTCGCTGAGAATTCAACAGTTTGTTCACTTCACAGAACATCACAGTGATGAGCCAAGACTGAAACATTATGAGAATGTTTGTTTGTTTGTTTGTTTGTTTTGCTTTGTTTTTTAAAGTATATTTTTGGGGCTTTTTGCCTTTAAACGATAGGATAGTTAAGAGAGACAGGAAACGGCGTGGCAGAGAGAGGTGGAATGACATGCAGCAAAGGGACACCAGATTTCAAACTCGGGCTGGCTGCAGCGAGGACTGTAGCCTCTGTGTATGGGGTGCCTGCTTCAACCCACTGAGCTATATGACACCCCACATTATGATAAAGGTTGACATGTTTGAGTTTTGGTAACTGATTTAGTGCTGGGTCACACTGCATGAGTTCTCTTTGGGTTCCCCAGCTTCCTCCCACAGTCCAAAGATATATACACTAGGCTGATTGGTGATTCTAAATTGCCCATAGGCGTGAATGAGTGTGTGAGGTTGTTCATCTCTATATGTCAGTCCTGTTAACTGTCTGATGTTGAATGGAATTGGGTTTGACCATCACCTTACACTGGATGACAATGAGGGCAGAACTCTCTCATTGGAAATGAGTCTGTAATTGTGAAATAGTTTAAATAGCTGTTTGAAACAAAGCTGTGGACTGTGCTGTAATGCTTTCTGGTTGAGCTGTAAGTGTACGTGAGGTAGGTGTGTAACTGTCATATCAGGTGAATATGATAATTCAGGGCTCCAGCTGAAGTCTTGATGAAATGATGAACTGCGTCTCTTCACTGGAGAGCATCCTCTACAAAAGGGACAGAACTGTCTGATGAAGTCTAGGTTTGAGGCGGCCGCACTGATTAATGGAACAGGAATCCTTTCAGGGTTATTCTGTGATGGTGAAAATAACCCACACCCACACACACCTCATCCACCCAACCCCCCTGCTAATTTTCACTATATTATAGCAAGATGTGATGGAATAACAAAGGATCCTGCAAGTGCAATTTGCAGTGGCTGAAGAGAACAATTTTGTTCGGCAAATTAGCCCCTCATTTGAGAAGTTGCCTCAGAGGCTGATGGGAAATGACAGAAATGTTCTTGTGTGAGCATGTCTTCCTCAGAGCAAATTTAAAAAATAAACACATATCTACCTTCAACATGTCCTCAAAATACATCCTTTTGTTTGCGTGTGAGCATGTGTGTGTGTGTCTGTCTCACTCCTCAGACCTTAAAGAGGTGTCACACTGTGCACATGTCCTCACACACACACATACAAGTTTTGATTGTCTTTCGTGGAGATCTTTGAAATTTGCCTTCACATTGACAGGCACCAATTTTCTGTCATCTGTTTCTTTGAGAGGAATGATTACTATGTATGTTCAGAAAGATTTTCAGTGATATACGACCACTTACTCTTTCTCGCTTTGTCTCTGTTTTTCTCTTTCTTCCAGTGGCCATTATGTTGAAGGATGATTACTTTGTCCGGGGAGCAGGACTACCAGGGAGATTCAAGGCAGAAAAAGTGGAGTTTCACTGGGGTCCAAGTAACGGATCTGAGGGCTCCGAGCACAGCATCAACAGCCGACGTTACCCAGTGGAGGTAGGTTTAATCTGCCAAGACTTGACATACGCAGGAATGAACCATATCTGACAGCTTGTAGATTAATGTCTTTGATAGGGGTGGGGATACAGATGTAGATCTTCTCAATTACTGAAACAAGAACCAGACCCAGCATCCACTGGATGCTATTAGTGGAACCGCATTTTAGAGCAGGTCCAAACTGGCTTCAGCCTTGTGGTGTTCATAACCACACCCCTGGAGGAATCAAGAGCTGCTATGCAAAGCAGGATAAGATTAAGTTACTGCAGGTTAAGATATGTCAAGAACATTGATTCTCATCTGAGGACTGAGACATAGACCCTGCTCACACCACTGACTGGTAATAATGGTGGAGGAAGTTTCTGAAGAGAGGTTATGGAGCTTGAGTGAACTGCTCCACTGTCGCTATCTTCACCTTTCACTCAAAGAGGCCACGCCCTCAGTTATATAGAAATTGAAAAAATAAACCATATGAAAACAATTGAGTTATATAATAAATCTCAACATTTGGACAAGTTGGACATTTTAACTTGGAAGTCTATCGGGACTGACTCATACTCTGGTGGTCGTTAGAGGAACTGCAGGTTTTGACACGTAAATACTGGCTTCTCCTCCCATCTGCTTGGTTTAGAGATGACCTGTCACCTCATTATAAGTGAACAGCTCTAAGTGCCATAGTCCTTACAGGGCATTCACTGCTTTAGATACAAATAAACATGCATGTTGTACTTTTCGGCCAATCCAACAGAAGGGTCTGTTGTGTGTGTGTGTCTGTGTTTGTTTGTTGGTGTGTGTATGTGAGAGAGAGAGTGAGAGAGAGAGAGAGAGAGAGAGAGAGAGAGAGATGAAAGAAAGCCTTTAGCCAGTTGAAATAGGACCAAAGAGATTGTGACAGAAGACGTCAGTAGAGTAGTCGGCCCTTCAATGTGTCTTATGCACATTCACACCTGTCTTCTTCAGATCAGCTGGTCCAGACCAAGGTTAATACCAGATCTGAACAGGACCAGACAAAGAGCAGGCTGTGAGCATGTCATACATTTCACTTTAATCTGTCTTCTAATGTCCAAATCAGAACATTGTCATATGCATAATACACAGTGTAGCAGCTAACACTGGCAGCTTCTTAATGACCAAGCTGTGTTACTGTAACTTATGTAGCTTATTAGACAAATGCCAGAGAATGGCCATTGACAGAATATAAACCTCAGTGTGTTTCACCTTATCAGGCACCGATTTCTTAGCAGGGCATGACTTTAGCTTGGGCTGACGGGCTGAGGTCCAGGGATTGATCCGGCCTCTGGGTTAATGAACAGGTGAGCTGACTGTCGGTGCGGAGATTGGCAGCACCTCCAGGACCTTCGAGAATGCTCCTTATTTTCTTTGTGGCACGGCCTCTCAAAACAAATTAAACTAAGAGAGCTACACACCGTTTATTCAGTGGAATGGGAAAATGCACTGTACTGTATTTGTCTGTAGGTTTAGCCAAATGTCCTGTGTAATGGGTTCTTTAAAGGAGAGGGAATCTTCATTTTAGTTTTTGTGCATGGGTAATAAACTATGTGATTAAGTTGGTAAAGAACACTTTAAATATTAATGTCCTAAAGCTAAGTTCAAGAAAAGCGTCATACCCAAAAGCAAGCGGAGGGTGAACGGAGTGGGATTTACCTCTTAGACCTGGTTTTTGGGCAGGAGACTCGGTCTTTCAGCCTCCGCTTTCAACTAAATTCTTTGCAATACGCCAAGTCTATAAATGAGTAAGAGGTGTAAAAATGAGTGTGTGTGTCTGAGAGGGTGTGTATTTGCATGTTGTGTATGTGCAGCTGTCAGTCTCCTGAATACTGAAATGTCAGCCATCTCTCTGTCCGGAGCTCTGCAAGAGCGCTGCGTCTGTGCGATTGGTTGGCCAAACAGATGAATATGTATTGTTTGACATTTGGCAGATCAGCGCGCCGACAGATCAGCTTGATAGTGTAATCTTCTCCTTTCTCTCTGAACTCTGTTTTATTTCCTCTCAAACCTTTCCACAGAGCTGCATAAAGGTGTGTTAGTGTCAGTGGGCGATGCATTTATCCTCTCCACTCAGTTTAGAAATATTACCTGTCCGCAGGTGAGGAACTCAAAAATTTTGCTGAAAACACAAAACTTGCTTTATAAATGCATGACGAAGCTTTCTGGGTTTTTAACTTGCCAGATGTATAATCTGCCATCACAACTGATTCTGCTGTGAGACATCAGCACGGAAAAGTCTCTATGAAGCACTTTTATGAAGTTCCAGTGAAAATCAAGGCAGTTTTTGCCGTGATATTGACTCAGTGACACACAAACACACACACACGCACTGGGCTTAGAGGAGAGACAGGATGCGACACATGTACATACACTCATGATTACCAGAAGTCTTGTGTGTGTACATGAGTCTGTGTATTTAGCACAACTTGGCAATGCAGACACGTGTGTGCACATGAGACTGCTAACACACAGACACAAACAAAGACAAACAAAGTACCAGCAGCACGAGAGCAGCAAATCTCATGGTTCTGCAACATTAAATGACTGTTTTTGCCAAATGAGCGTGGTGATTGTGAACACAGAAATAACAGGACTTTTTCTAGTTAAACACAAAGGTCTGTCTCTGTAGGAATCCTTTCCATAGCGTTGTCACACTCTTATTATAAAAATCAGATCCAAGCTGTTTAGTGGGTGTGCTGTCCTGTGCCAGATTCAGTATTGGCAGTATGGCTCTTCTGAGATAACTGCTTTAAGGCCACAACTGACCCTGATATTTCTGCAGTGAATCTGCAGAGAGACAATATTTTTTTTTCATGGTAAATATGTTGCTAACTGTAAGAACTGGTAGAGTATGATGAATATGTGGTTGACCAATCAGAAATCAGAAGTCAACCATGACAACAAGCCAGGATCAGTTTGGTTTTGGTGGATTAGTCACCAAAATCTCACATTCCTTATAACGTGCTGGCATAATGAGAGTGAATGCATGCTGTGGCTAATATTATCTATGTTAAATGAGTAGCCATTTAGCATAAACACTCAATCAATATTCAGACGCAGGATTTCCCTAGGGCAGTTAATCCCCATTTTGTCTGTGTCCGTGTCACTGGAAATCACACTGGACACCTCTAACAGCTGGACAACACATGTCACATGTAATCCCCAAGGAACGGCAGGTTCAGGTTCTGATTCAGAGTCACTCTGGGTCCCTGTTCAAGCTGCATTCAAAGTTAAAATGCATTAGAGAACAAAAAAGATAAAATAGCAGTTACACCCTTTAAACTGTACTTTTATTCAATATTACAAATCATGTATTGATGAAGTTAATTCGCTCTATGTAACTGCCAGTATAAAATAATTGAGTCTGTCACTCAGCACACACCAGATCTGCTGTTATGATTTATCTGTCTGCTTGGCAATTACAGGGAAGTAAACAAAAACAGTGACTTTTTACATATAACAGATGAATGTTCACTGAGGTCACATGGACCTCTGTCACGTCTCTGTGTCTGCTCACAGAGTCTTTTATATGTAGATACGAACATCTGCTCCATCCCAACTGTCACAATGTTTCTTTGATGAGGTTAAAAGTCCATTACATCTTCAACTGATCAGCATCAGATTCAACATCAGACAATTCAATAATATTCCTAGAAATTTAATTCACTCTACCACACTGCTGAAAGTGTGGCTTCATCTCCTGTTCTCATTAGATTACAAGGAGATTACAGCAGTTATAACATTAAAAAATCTGGCACTTTTTGATTCTGTAAAAGGGTGAAGGAGTACTGCAGTGTAGTGGAGGGATAAAGGCAGCTACGTGGACACTGCTCCCACTTCTATTTGTGACACTTAGCATCACTTTCAAAGTCACATATTTCAGTTTACATCAGCTTCTTCAAATAGTCACAAAATCTAATGTATTGATTCATGTGTAGGAATTTCCCTTTTTTCATGAAGTGTCCATCTTTATTAAATTCAAATCACCACAAATTGTTATTTTGGTAGTTTTGTACCTATTTCATATGAGACTTTCCCTGAATCACTAACTGACAGGCCGGTCCATCTCATCTAAATAACCTGGATGTGCATAGACGATAAAGTGGCACAGCATGTTCTCTGCTGCTCCTGCAGCCACAGCGTCAACAGTGAGATATGCACATGCTTTGATTCTTCTCCAGCCCCTGGTTCAACATTATTGGACAGTGTTATCTCTGCAGGGAGAGTATGTAAAATTAATATGTGGACTGACATGCATTCATTCATATTCTGTGTACACTTGTGTATGCACCTTCAGTTAGCACAGCAGAATGTATTTCCCCAGAAACAGCTGTGATATCCAGACATGCAGATATCTACACTTTTATTAGCCGTCACTGTTTACAGCCTTGTTGTGTTTATGCTGGCTCTCACAAACTATTACTAACTCTGACAGAAGAAAGGCCCAAACCTCAAGCTTATTCTCGGTGACACTGAAGACCACGGTGAAGCTGGTATATAGCCTAGCATTAGCTTTTTACTTCAAATTTGGCATAAATGTTGCTCTTTGGTCAAGGTCAAGGTCAAGGTTGCTTCAGCCTCCAAAGTATGCGTTAGCCTCCAGAGTCACCTCTAGAATCTCTTCAGATCTGACACAGTCACTTTGACTGAAGTTCAGTCTCTCAGCTCCTCACAAAACATGTTCTAACCATAAATATTTTAACTTACAAATTCATTCTCTAACTACGACACAGTTTAACAAATAGGACAGAGGAGAGCGTAAACATGCAAGTGGTTGACAGAGGCAAACCAGGGCGAAGTTATTATTCTAGTTGAGGTTTTCAGGAAAAACAGTTATCTTATAGGTAGTCCACAGAAAATCAGGTGTGCATATGTGATGGTGTAACAACAGGGTGGTGTAAGCAACTGTTCACATTCAAAAGCCTGTCTTTAACTTGTGTAGTGTTAAAACGACTTTAATGGATGGTATCAGACATCAAGAAACTGATTCTAATGTCCAGGGTATTAAAGCCTGGCAGCGGGAATCAGCAACACGAGCCTCAGCTCCTCCTACACTCACAACAGTGTGTTGAGCTGAGTGTTGAAAACCACTTCTGTTTGCACTGCAGCGCTGTGACAGGTCCTACGACACCTGTGCAACACGGTCGATGTGGACAAAGTGGGGAATTTAAGTGCTGAGAATGAAATAAATTGAGGAGAAAAAGGGGCCATTTTATTGTTTAATCTCCACACTGGCAGCGTTTCTCCATATACATGATGCATACACTGAGTGGTTTGGTAAGTCAGCCATGTTTTCATAGCTGTGCTGTTCCATCAAATTGAAATACTCCGCATGTCTCGTGCATCATTTAATACATATTTCTTCACCCTCATCCTGGCAGAGTTATTTGTGGAAACATTTCGAAGCCAGACTGGAATTGTTTTCATTGCAGGATGATTCGCCATGATTGAAGAGATGAGTGGAAAACTGCTCATGTAGAATCAGTCTAAATGTCCAGTGAAGACTCACAGTCCTCACTCCTCTCCCATATGATTGTGAGTGTATGATGCTGCTGCTGCTGTAGTTGACAATGGCGTATAGCCGAGCTGTTAACTGTTGTCAGTTGTGGTACATTATATCTCTCCCTTTTCAACTGACCTGAATTCAGTGAGTGTGAGTTGTTTCCCAGCTGATTTGAAAGCAGAAGCTGAAAACCTGCATCTCCAAACAGCTCAGCTGAAATCTTTAGAGCAAGTTGAATAACTAAACATTTTTTTGTATCTCACATCTATTTTTTTTCCTCTCCTTACTGCATTGTGGACTTGTGATGTGTAGATGGTAATGTGAAGGATGCTTCCGTGTGTAAAATTGAGATATACTCGAGGACTGACCGTGAAAGCAGGTGAAACACATTAACATCATGTCTGGATTTCCTATCAACATTCATAGCAAAAGCTTTGCTTTTTAAAGCCACATGCTTCAGTTTCTCTCCAAAATGTCTGACCTCGAGAAAGATAAGTCTGCTGCTGCTGAAACTCAGAAATCCTTGTTATCCTGTTATGAACGTACTTATATAAGATGTTTCTATATATAGACACACACAGTGGTTGGAAATACCTGGTCAAATATTTGGCTAAGTTGTTGGAAATAAAATGTGAACACTGTCCTCCATTGTTTACAATCATAATAATTATAATAATTTAAAGGATCGGTTGTTATTTGTGATGGTTTCACAACATTATAACCATGTATTTCCTTCAACCCATAATTTACCACCTAGTCTAATTTAACTCACAACACCTTAAAGGGGACAAATTATGGAAATATCACTTTTCTCTTTATTACATATATTTTGGTGGTTGTCTTGCCTTCTGGCCCCAAAATGTGAGAACTGACAAACAAATCTGTAATTTGCTCCACAGGTTGAAATCCATGTGGTTTTTCGAGCTGTTCCTTCGGTTGTCCGATAATGATGTCATTAGTTTTTGAATTTGCATAATGCCGCCCATACCTGGTACCGAGAAGGGGTGGTAGAAGGGGTGGAGCAGGGCTAGCAGTGGTTCATTTGCATTTAAATGGACTGAAACCAGCCGTTCTGAACAGGGCTATTTTGAGCGGATGAAAAGAGAGCTGTGATGTTTGATCCTTGGGGTATTTTGACCATGTCACAAGCATGTCACAGACATGTCTTTAAGACACCTGGGAACTATTTCAATTTGTGGAAAAGGGACATAATATGTCTCCTTTAAATGTTGTTTGGGTGTTTAAAAAACAATTTAATATATTTTTCACATGAAAATTTTAGAAGTTCAGAACTTTGGGAAATGTGTGATTCATCCGCTGGGGATGAATGGGGATTTATTTTTTTTACATTTGTGCTTTGTTTAGGACCATGAGAGACTATGACCCGCACCACCTCCTCAACATTAGCATTTAGCCCCCACAATAGCATTCAGCTCCACCGCTGCCTCACAAACATGTCATCTTAGCTGGGTACAGTAGCTTCATACAAATAATAATCAGATGGAGAAGAGGCTTATACAGTGTCAGAAGCAAACATGGTTTATCATGTGTGGAGCCTGACCTATCATCTTCTTTTCCTTTTGTCCTGTTAACTCCATTTCAGTCTTTCCCCTTCGTTACCTTCTCCTTGCTTTACAGTGGGTGGTGGTGACTGTCTCTGAGTTCTCCACATGAATGATGTATGATTTACAAGCCTTACATTTAGTAATTGTAGCCTAATAGGGTCCTTGAATGGCACAGAGAGGCGGAGGCCTGCTGCTGCCCTACCTGCTGCGTTAAACAGTAATGCTGTGGTTAATATGCCAAGCACAGCACTGTCAGGGAGCAGCACACATCTTCAACTGGAGTGTGTCATCCAGAAGCCACTCTGTGTGTGTGTGTGTGTGTGTGTGTGTGTGTGTGTGTGTGTGTGTGTGTGTGTGTGTGTGTGTACCCCTGTGTCCTGTACAGTCTCATCACATTGTTGTGCTTTACATTAAAAGCCAAATATGTATGACTGTACTTGTGGGTGCTCTGGACCTGGAGTTAGTGTGGTTGAATTATCAGGGGGGCTGAGGTCAGAGACACACAGTCTCAGTCTCACACACACTTCTGTGTGTGATGGCCAGTGGAAAATTTACTGTAGACTTCCTGTGTGTCTTATAAAGTACTGGCTGGCTCCTAAGTGCACACTAACTCTGATCTAAGCTACACAGAAAATAACCACATGCACAGAGAATGCTGCTCCAGGCTGGAAAAAGTTCAAACACAGAGTACACAGTAATGTAACAGCTCTGAAGCCAGGTGGGGTAACAGACGGGGCATCTGCCCTGGGGCCTCTGAAGTTCTGGGGACCCAGGGCAGTTGCCGAGGGCTACGTGCCTCCTGATGTAATTGTACCGCTTTCGGCAGAGTGTCGTGCCAGAGCACAGCGCTGTCATGCGTGACTGGTCACTGTTTTCACCTTCAGTAAATCACCTGAAAACACACACCAGGGTAGAAGCATACACACACACACACACACACATCATACTGGTCAGTTAGAACTTGATATAGCCACATGGAGTCGCCCTCACAGTCTGTGCACCTACCACCTTGTGTTTTTTTTAAATTATTTAAATTGTTGAAAAATATTAATCCTGAGCGCATGGGCCGGCACTGACAACCTTTGCAAGCCAGACAACTGATGCAGTCTGTTTGGTGGTGGGCCTGTTATTGCGTAAATACAATACTACATTGATGCACTAACTGCACAGTCACATTAGAACACTTTCTTCTGGCAGGTGAAGATTTTTAATTGCATACATTGTCAAGATGTGTTTTTGTTTTTGACCACAATCAAACATGTCTATTAAAACTGACACCATGTTGTTTTCTGACTCTTCACACTCCAGTCTCCACTGTTCAATTATTTACAATGTGCCTGAAAGATCTCATGTTTAGTTTGATGAAAGTAAATACACCATTAAAAGCAGAACATTAAAAAAAAAAACACAAGTTAGAAGAGGAGATTATTTTAAAGCCTTTCGATTTTGCAAACTGACTTCATCTGACACATTCTGACATGAGAGCTGTGCAGCAGTGATTCTACAGGCTGTTGGAGCCTAAGGAGAAAAAGTTGTCCTGTGGCTCCAATCAGCTTCATCAGGGAACATCATTACTATTATTGTTATTATGACTATTATTATTTTTCCAAATGTTCACATTAGTGGACGTGTCAAAGTATAGACTATAATAAAGAATAAATCCCTTAATAACAAATACTTTCAACTTTGCCATAAATAACCCTCATTATAAAACCAGAGGTTTAAGACAAAGGGAGCAACATTCAGAGACAATGTTGTCCACTAAAGTTTGGCAGTCCTTCAAGGACCTCTCCCACCTCAGGCTCCCACATAGTTTTGCACCTTGCTTGTTTACAAGCTGCACCTCCTGTCTGAGGACTTAAGAGGAAACTCATTCAGAGATATTATCTCGGGACGCTCCAGCGGCTTATCCCTCAATGCATGTACAGTACCATGTCAGCCTGGGTTTGAATCCGGCTGGCAGCACTTTGCTGCATGTCATCCCCCTCTCTCATCCCTGATTTTCTTTTTCTAGAATAATTAAGGCATCAAAGCCCTCCAAAATATCTTTAAAAAGAATCGTATCTGGAGTAGTGCCATCAAGGCTGCATGTGGAGGAAGAGAGAACAGGACATCATGGCTTTATACTGGAGCCCTATGACGACCGTGGCCATTGAAACCCTCACTACGCTGCAAGAGCTGTACTTGGAACACAGTTCAGACACATCAGCGGGAGTCTCATCAAATTAAATAACTTCACTTCAGAGAGAAGTTCATCTCAAGGAGTTTGCAAATGTAACCACTGTGTTGTGTTCCTACTCCACCCAGTGTATCTGTGTATGATTACCTCCCACTACGACCCCACCCCCCACTCACCTGCCCCCCTCCCCAGGCCCGAGCAGCTGAGAGTGCTATCAGGGGCTAGCTGGTCGAGGAGCTAAGCTATCCATTCTGTCTGACTGCATCTTGCCAAGGCTCATTTTTATCTCGACCTCCTCCCGAGCCTCCCAGACGTGATAAACGAGAGGAGCAGAGGTTGAAGAGATGGAGGGGGAAGAGCTGAGTGTGTGTGGCTCCAGAAGTTGCTCTGCCAGCTTTTACCCACCTGCCTAGATAAGAAAGGCACTGTAAATTAACACGCGATAGGGGGGCTGAGAGCACAGACGGCATCTACGTGTGTGTGTGTGTGGGGGGGGTGTGTGTGTGTGTGGATTGGAGGGGGAGCTCTCATTCACACACACACACACACACACACACTTCCTCTCTTTGCTTTGCTGCAGGTATCACAGATAAAGATGTGTCATTGATGAATGGGATTTTATTTCCCATCAACCTTTGCTGCGTAGGAAATGGAAAGCACATCCTGGCCCCTAAATCATCAGATGAATAATGATAACACTGGGCACCAGTTCTCATTTCTTTGCACTATTTCTCTGCAGAGCTCCGTATGCAAACTGTTTGTTTCTATCAGCGCCTGTACTGTGTGTGTGTGTGTGTGTGTGTGTGTTTCAGAATGAACACAGAGCCTCCACAAACTGTGGTGTAGATGCTTAAACCAGAGGCGTTTTTTGGAGTTGATAAATAGGGCTCAGTCCAGACCATATGGGGATCAGGTCAAGTATCGAGGAATCACTGCCTGTGTGCTGCTGTCTGGTTTTGTCATATTAGCTGTGCTCTTGTTGACTTTTTGCCACTTGTGCATCAACGGTTTTCTGAGCTCAGCCTCAGTTTTACCAGTTCAAATTCCTCCACACAGACTCTGGTGACATTCAAAACTCTGTTATTTGATTTACTGACCTTATTGAGCAGCTCTGCTCTTGGTGGGGACCAAAGACAAAACTTCAGACTTTTTACTTTGTTAAAATTTCTCTCAAGTGTCTTTACTGTGATATTTCAACCAAGAGTTTAACTGTGTTTTCAACAGGAGTTCATCAAGGTCACAAACCTGCAAAACTGAGAGCCACAGACCATTCATATTTAGAGTCATTTCATTGACACTCAGTCCCCTCACTCCACATATAAGATATGACAGCCGTGTGTCTGCTGGTGTGAATGTGAGAGGAAGCTCCTAACCTGCCTCCTGAGCACCAGGCAGCTGCTGGAGCCCAGAGCCAAACTGCTGCTTCTCTGTTACATCTCTGCATTAACAGGAGCAACATAGTGAGTGTGGGTGGTGAACACGCTGACACCAACACACACACTTTAACATCACCACTTCTGGACTCGTTGGACTTTGTTTCTGCTGTGGTGCCAGAACTGAACAAAAAGGTCAAACTTTAAGCTGCTACGTGTCGTGTTGGAGAGAGAGTTGTTTCAGCGCTCTGGTGAGCCTCGTCTGAAAACGGAGGAGGCTCCATTTACACAAATTAACTGGGAAACAGGTCAAAGACCAAACTTCCACCTGTTTTTTTCATGTACAAAGTTCATTTAAATGTAAAATGTGCCTGAACTCACTCACCTGTTCATTCGGTCACTGGTTTAAAGGAAGCTATTGTGCCCTTCATTTTATTACATGTGGCCATGGATTTAAGCTGTTATCTTTAGTTACTAGTTGCTCAGGTTTACAGTTTGCCTTCAGAGCCTTGACAACAGTAATATGGAGCAGGATCACTAACACCGACTCTGGAGAGAGTGGGCTTTTATAGAAGCCTGGGCTAATGCTGCTTGTTTCAGCCAGGGCTCAACTGAGGGGTAAAACAGGCAGTTAGAGGTAAATAAGGATTTCATTTTAACTGTGAGTCCCGCTCTAGTGGAGAGCTACAATAAAAACATGGAGCTGGAAATGAATACATCGACTTTAAGTGAGCACTAAAATGTGAATTCAGACACGTATCACAGGCAGGTGTCTTGTTCTGTCCATTTTAAAATGTGATGTGTTGCATGGTGGGACAGAAAGTCCATCCAGCGGAAAACATTTCAGCTAGTCACAGTCGCACGGGCTTGGCTGATTGTGAGAACATTTAATGGCTCTGAGCTGCCAGCAGCAGATATGACAGTAGTTCAGGCTCAGCTAACATTAGTCAATAAACCAATGGTTCTCCGATCTTCAGGCTGTGTCTCTACGTGGGACTTTTGTTTGTACCTTTTGTTGTAAGTGTGAGCAGAGGCAGCAGTGATTCTAGAGTGTACCAGTGGAGTGTGCGTGGTCCATGCCAAAAGAAGGCTGAAATCTGACTGAGCTTGTGTACATGAGGATGTTTTCCCTCATCTCTACATCCACACACGAGCAGTAGCAGCAAGGGGTGGAGGTGGTCAGGAATTATAGATTATTATCCCTGTCAGAAAGATTCTGCTGGTCAAAATACATCCCCAGCTAAAGCCCCAGATGCCCGGTGCAGAGGGTTTAAACTCCTGTTTGTACCTTGTTTAATCACACAGGAGGGCAGAGAGCTCCTCATTCGCCCAGCACCATCACGGAGACAAGATTGCAAGGAAGAGGACATTTCAATCGTCTGTCCGCTTATTTCGCTCACAACATGATAAACACAACACCTGTCTGATGCATAATGATGACAATAATAATAATAATAATAATAATAATAATGATAATAATAATAATGATGATAATAATACAGCTCAATTCATAGTCCTCTACTTTTGGTACCATTTGTTTCTGTAATCTTTTCTGGCAGTTGTTCCCTGACTGTGAATTGTTAGACAAACAACATCGGAATCAATGTGCTCGACACAAACACCATCAGTCATTTGGACTTGTAAACTGACACCATAAACTTTTATTTGGCATATATTTGTCGAACAATCAAAACCACCTCAGCGAGCTGGCACTGTCTGAGGTTTTTACAACTGTCATGACCATGCAACACATGGCCACTCATTACATCAGCTCAGAGCACATCGATACGGGCGTGCACTTTGATGTGGGGTGGTGCAGGAGGACATAAAAACAGGTGGGCAGATATATGGAAGGGCCTGCAAGTAAAATACTGACACATCTTCAGCAGCCAAAAGTGGAATACATTTTCCTCTCGTACAGCTGGAATCATGATGGATATTAAACTGAAGTTTCAGCCTATTCACCAGATATTGATATATTATTGATGTGATGTTGCTTGTTGGAAAATTACACCGACTCGGATAACATCAGGATTTGTATAATATATATATATGGATGCCCAACAAACCCATTCACCCTCTAGGTCTCACTGTGTGTTGAGGCCAGGCGAGCATGCATACCCACTGAATCTGACAGCACCAGGGACATCAGAGGAGGTGGGTAGTGGGGCAGCTGGGACAACAAGAGTGGAAGACCGCATATTAAATATACTTTTCCCAAGCGAATGATGTACTCGCTCTTTGTCTGCTTCTGATATTCTAGTCTTTTTTACATTGCTGCAGAAATATGTGGTCTCCCACAGAGACCTCTGGTTGTGGTTCTCCTAGAGATCCAACTCTTTCTGAGCAGAAAAGTAACAATTTCGTGTCCCAGAAGATTTGTGGTTTGTGCTCAGAGTGAGAGTTATGGAGATGTATTGCACCTCAGTCCACGCTGTAATGGATCGGATCAGATCCAGGTTTCCCTACCCATGGAAGGTAGTATCCATTATACCACTATAGTCTTATATAAAACAGAGAACCATGTTCTTCTTTGAGCATTATTGTAGGCCTTCAAATAAAAAAAAGACATTGAAGAGGAAACAGGAGATGTGAGCGCCCTGTGATGCACTTCGTCTCATACGTCATCCTCATGGTCCCAACGAGGTGTTTAGGGTCAAATATGCCCCAACACCCTTCACCCTTCCAACTCAGTACCATCTACAGTGTTCATGAGATTATCATCACAGATTATTTTCAGAAACAGAAACATAGGCCAGTGTACCTTCCATTCAGGCATTCATCAGACATCAATACTCTACATGTTTCCACTCCTCTCAACACCTCTGTCAGCCAGAGGTTCTCCTCACCCAGTCAATGAATGTGGCCCTCCACTCCGGATCAGCCTGTATGTTTGAAGAAGTAAAACATGGCTCCCAGACCTGTGGAAACTTTTTTTTTTTTTTAATCTCCAGCGTGACTAACCCTGCAGTGGTACGTCACATCCAGATCTCCACCTCCCACTCAGGTCAATAATGAACAGCTGCAGTGAGAGTCAAATGGTCAGTCTCCATCAGTTCCATTGGGAGGTTGTTTCTTAGACAGGGGTCCTGTCATGGTTTTCATTTTTCAGCTCATTCATTTGTAAATGCCCCTTCACTTCCACTCACCTTTCTCCTCCACCAAGAATCACCTGAATCAGGCCGACCCTTTGAGTTTTGTAGAATTTTCTATCCTTGTTTTCTGCTTTTAAAGACTCTTTACTTTCACATCTGCTTCCTGAGTCACGCTCCCTTTTCTGAGAGCCGTGACAGAGCTGGAAACACAACAAGAGACAAAGACTTCTTTCTTTGAGCTCAGCACTAACACCAGCACACACAGCTGAAGAGTTTATTCTTTTGTCCAACGGGCTTGTGGACACAGAGCTGCTCATTAGCAGGCAGACAGCCCCTCCAAGCTTAGTGCTGCAAACTCTCTCCATACCTGTTACCTTTCACTGGCTCCACACAGGCGTCTGCTGATGCCTGATGTTCCTGATGCAGTCACTGTTTTAAGTCTGAGACTTTTATTTCCTCTTTCCACTAACATTCATATCGAACCTCTGTATTGTGCCTCAAGGACATGTAGAGGTGCCATGTAGGGTTTTCTCTCAAGCAAAAGTTCATTGTGTGAATGCACTCATGTGTTAACTCATTAACATTTGAGTTTATGTTAACTGTACAAATCTAATTATTTATGACATATTTTGAATCCAGTTTTACTAGTTGGCAGTCTTCTTCTTCCCTAAGTGTGCAGCACAGCGCATCTTTGTGTGATTTGGGTGTGACATGTAGTTACTGTAATGATATTATATGTATATCAAACACATTTTTATAATTTAATCAGTGAGTCATAGGATCAGTTGCCATTGTGATACCTCATTTGGCAATTGCTAGTGACTTGAAAAAACGTCAAAATAACATAGCTGAAAAGAATGTCAAGTTTCCATTAACCTGCTTAATTTGAAGTAATTGCAAACTTAAGAAGGAGAAATGAAAAAAAAACAGAAAACTCTCACATGTCACATAAATACCTACCTTTTCCCATGAGCTGGTTTTTCAAACTATTCAAACAAATAATATTTTGCCGTATTAAAATGGAGACACTTTTGGTTTCAAGTTGGACCCTAGAGAAATAGTTCAGACGGAGAAGCAGACTACTGGGAATCACCTTTAATTACATAACATCGCCGTGCAAACACCGAACATTCGCAACCGTGTGTCTGCAACTTTTCTGAGAAAAAGTTGCTCGTATTTTGCACAAAAAAAAGTGCAGCGGAAACACAGCTCACATTTGTCAGTTGCAGCAGCTGTGCAGATTAAGTCACTCATAAATCTCCATCTTTTCTGCTGCTTAGTTGTTGTGTTAACTCTATATGAGCTGGCAGCTGTTTGATTTATGTAGCTTAACAGTGCTGCATGACGTCTATTGACACCTGCTGTGGAGCTGTAATTATTACATTTGACTTCTTCTTGGGTAAAATTTCAGCTGTACTTTAACTTGAGTACATGTTCCCGGTTGTGGTTCTATCAGCTGTTTCTGAGCTTCTCTGGCACACGTATCAAAGGAGGCTAAAATCCATGCAGTGAGTAACACATCTGTGACAGGCGAGTTGGAAGACTGAATAGATGGACGCAGTGGGACTATGCTGTTACGCTGACAGACAGACAGAGCTGATGGAGAACAGCGTTTGTTCTCCTCTCATATAGCACAACAACAACAACAACAACAGAAGTTAAGTAAATCAGAGTAACTGGATGTTGGAGGCTAACACATGAAGGTGCACTGTACATAACCACATTATGGTGATGGGGGTTGTTTTTCTGTGCCGTTGATCTTATTAGTAATGGTATCCTTGGAGTTTTCTCGTGTTATTTTTATATCCAGCCTTTCTGCCTTTACGCTGTTTGTGCTCTCCTCGTTTATTGCCTTTCCGTTCTTCCTCTCCCTCTACTTTTTGCTCCCTCTCTGCCTCAGCCAGCTACATTCCATTAAACCTTCAAAGATAACTGATGACTGCCAGGCTGCACTCCTTTGTTTTTTATATTTATTTCTCTTTTATTTATGATTGACCTTCCCTCCAGATAGGGAACACATGCCATTCCTAACATAATGTCATATTTCCTGGTGCCTGTCCTCAATGACACTAAAAAAACATAGTCATTCTTTAAAAGCCCAATGCTACCTAGAGGGCAAATACATGCTGTCCCAGTTGCCGAGCTTGCTCCGTACCATTTTTTAATAATCTGGCTTGCTGATGGGGGCAGGCCCCAGCATTTTTTGTGTTTACGTAGTTTCTTTTTCTCTCTCTCTCTTTTAGGCAAAAGCAATATCTCCCCCTCCCCGCTCCTCCCACCCCCTTTGCGTTTTATGAAAAAGTAACACTGTTGAAATTGAACAAGCCACAGCTGACTCTCAGAGCCATTTCTCACGTAATGCATTTCAATTGGGTTTTTAAGATAGATTGCACGAGGTCGCAGCATGCTCTAAACATATCTCATAACCCAGATTGTACAGGCCTGTCCCCACGTCTCCAATCTGTTTTGTAAAGCCGCGGCGCTGAGGGAAATGAAATGCAGTGTGAGTGTTGCATCAGTGACCGGCAACGCTACATTGTGTGACCTTCTTTGATGGACGCCCTTTCTCCAGCTCCAAGAGGGGCCAGGGAATTCAAAACCCCCATAGCGTGGATCAGATCGAGAGAGAGACTGAATCAAACCTTCCTCTTGATGTCCTCGCTCTCTCCTCTCAGCAAGGACGTGCACTCCATGCGGTGCAGTCTGTTGTCTGTTTTCATACAAAGCCTTGCTTATGTCGCCTCAGATCTGTCAGTCCCTCAGGGGGGGATCATAGGCTGCCGTGCCCAGTCTCATAGCGCCCGCCGCGGGGTCGTGGCAGCATCGCTGGCCCCGTAGCACCGCCTGCTTTACATTTCCTCCCCGAGGCAACAGAGCTTTCCCAGGGGACGCTTGAAGGTGGATGAAAAGAATGACAGGAGTTCTCAGAGGTTCCTGTCCAACACGTGTTTTTTGAATTGTTTTCTTATGGTTGGAAACAGAGGAGAAATAACGTTTCCTGTGGTCAGAGGTCTGCGTCAGAAATCCATTGAATGCTAATGTGTTATCTAGCACCGCTAAGCCTGCAACATATTTCATTAACATGCCTGCTGTAATGCTGCCACTTAATTCTTTCCTCACTCCAGTTATTGGCGTATAAATTCCATGCATGTCCAGGGTGGAAGCTGATAAAATGAAACACTGCTGTGTAAGAGGGAGTCGCACACTTTATCACATTCTAATCACAATCATGATGTTATTTTTAATTAAAGTTAGTCAGATGGGGTATTGACGGTTTGTGATTTAAGTGAAAACCCTCTCTTGATTTAAAGATTACCCCTGAAGAGTGCTGAAACAATTTGCCATCTAATTGATTAGCTGGTTGATATAAAATTATTTGTGATATTTATCCAACTATGTTCCAAGTGTAATTATTTGGGAAATATTTGACTTGGAGAAATGTCCTTAAATGTGAATCAGTGTTGTTGGATGTTTAGAAATATGGCGGATCCATATTGGGAACCATGTGAGGTTTGCTGGGAGAAAATCATTTTATGGAGGCAGAATGGTAAGAGCAGTGTTTGCTGTGGTCCAGAAAATGATATGATTTATCTAAGAAGAAAGGAGCTGCCGGTTCCCAGCGGAGGTTGTCTTCATGTGATTGTAGCTCCTGCATTGTTTGAATTTGTTTTTTTTTTGTGTCATACTCATAGGTGTGGTGCCACTGTAGCACACTGGAATGACACTGCGCCACTTTGTGTCTCCAAGTGCTGTAATGAAAGATCCATCTGTCACATCACATTATGAAATGGTTATAGACAGACAGAATATTTCCTGATTTCCAGGTGTCAATTATGAGAAACACTCAGGAAAACATTCCAACTTAAAGGTCTGCGGTTGCTGCCAGTAGCATCTAAACTGTGTGGCAAATTAAATGGTTAATTATTAAAAATAAGACAGAAAACATTAAGTTTGACAGTTTGTGCTGCAGAAAATGAAAGTTAGTTTCACTACCTTTTCATTGTCTAGCCTGTTAGCTTGACCGCTGTGATTCCTGTGGTCATTCAGAGGCTGCTTAATGATGACAGTGAGCTACATCCATGGTCTGGTCTAATGTCACTGAAATGTGTTTGTCTGATGCAGCGTCACACTCTCAACACGACCAAGCTGTTGATTAAGCCAGTTTAACATCTGATCATCTACCTGTAGTTTACTAATCTATGTAAACTTGTCACTGTTTGTACAGTGGCTACATAACCCAAGAGCATTGGTGCAATTCGATACAAATAGCCCTTCTGGGCTTAGAAGAGCGTGTAAAGGTTCACACAGTCATTTAGATGTTGAAAATGAACATTATGAAGAATAGGTTGTTAGCTATGTTTGCAGGGCGAACGATAAATGTACTGAATGAATGTATCTGACCTGAGCTCCAGGTTAAAGGTCACCAGTCTATCATTGGGTTTCACACAGACAAAGACAACCACATCACACAGACAGTTTAGAGTCACCAAATAATCCAACCTGCCTACATTTGACAGTAGAATGACACCCATACAGGCACAGTAACAACTTGCACAGTCCACACAGAGGAGCCTAAGGCCACAACTTTCACACTGTGAAACAACAGTTGTAACCGTTCTACCAATCTTTTGCCCAGGCTTTCGACCTCTTTGCCCATATTGGCATTTTCTGTCTGCAGTAACTTCAGAAATTATAATGAGCAATAAACTTAAATTTAGGTTCCAAATGCCACCAGAATCAAAACAATGGCCATTGCTGCACTCATTCATCTGGGCCTTCACCTCATCCTGGCCACTGTCTTGGCCCAGGCAGGCTATTTGTACAGACTGAATCGTGGGCCACAGGGTGTTCCTGAAGTGACTGATCTTCCTCATCACCCTCAGTCTCTCCATTTGTAACCTAAGGGCTCGTATCAGTGAAGAGAGAGCCCGAGTCAGACAGCAGAGTAAAATGAAGTCAGGCCACTTTGCCTCCGTCCCCTTACTCTTTTTGCTGTGACATTCGGTGTTTGAACATTTTTTGTCCTAAAGGAAATCGTTTAGATGTAAAACACCAAAGCCCAGATACACTGTAAGCTGCTTCCACAGTCCCACAGGTTTTATGCAATGGACCAGTGTATTGAAAACATAAGAGATGGCCTGTGGTGTGGTCACAGTTATCCAGGCAGCACTGTACTTCCCCCCCTGGGCCGGTATGTCATGTTAGCTTTATGAGCTCCAAACAGAGATAGGTGTTTGATTTTCACCATAATTCATACACGAAATGATTCAGGCCTTTGTTATTAATAAAATGAAGTCACAACACCGGTGTTTGGATTAAAACATCCTCTACAGACTCTGGAAACAGATTCTGTTGTTCTCTTGGCCAAATCCAAATACCCACAGCTGAATACAGCTGCTTGAGTCAAAGCCTAAAACCACTGGGTCAAATCTAGATCCACACATCTTGCAAAATCCTGACACACACACACACACACACACACACACTAGAATAAAGACCTTTTAACATTTTCTTATGGGAGTCTATGGGGGCTGACTCCCTGTGAGTCCAGTGGTGATTCGAGGAACTGCAGTTCACTTTTCATCCCCAGAGAATGTTGCCTGGCAATTTCCAATGGGGAAATTACAACACTCGCCAACTGACCAATGGTGTAATCTCATCACTCAGTCAGTCAGTGACAGACAGTCACATTCACCGAATCTCTGCTGCTGCACCTGCCAACAGATGTTCAGTATTAACATGTGCTGTACCCTCTAAAGACTAATTTCCTTACACTAAGTAGTTGCATGTAAATGTGACACCGACTGTCTTTGAGATGACATTTAGAGAGAATGTTTCAAAGTGTGTGTGGGTGTTGGGCTGTTGGGGTGTTGGGGGGGTGCTTGTCCAGTTTACAGTCCTGACTGATACAGCCTTTGTTCTCTGAGTTCCAGCTTGAGGGGAGGTGTTGACAGTCACAGATAATAGGATCTTGTAAGATCATAGAAGGATTGCATGTACACTTAGTTTTCAGGTGGGTTGTTAGCTTTAAATCAGCTCGTTGTTCCCTCCCTCAGAAACCACTTAGAACATCTATAATAATGATGCATTAAGGTGTCAGCGGCGCAGGCTGCCTGATTCATCACTGCAGCCTGCTCGTGGTGAGAGTCTGTCTCCTGTGCTTACCTTCCCATATATTAATGTTTCATTGAGTACATTACACTATATCACATCTGTGTCTGACGATGATCACCCCACCTCACCACCCCTCCACACACATGCACATGCACACACGCGCGCACACACACACACACACACACACACACACACTCTTAGTAAATGTAAAGTGCTGAGAACATTTTTAAACCAAATGAGTAACTTTTTGCTGGATCACCAGATCTTTGTTTTGGATGTTTTGTCTTTTACTGAGTCACATTCATTACACTCACCTACACGTATTTGTACTGTGTCTTCTTTCAGTAATGGTACTACCAACATAATATCAGGATTTACTGTAATCCACCTACCTTTTCTCGTAAACTTGTTATTCAAACTTTTGTGAATTTTAAAGTAATTCAACTCAGTGTCTACTTTTAGTTATTATAGTTTTTCAGTCTGACTTGTGCTAAGTTGAGGTCTGTGCCTTGAACTCATGAGTTGATTTGATTAAGTTTTATTACATAAACAGACTTCAAGGCATGCATTGTGTCAGAAGTAAAACTCTTCAGAGATTTTCGACTGTGTGGAGGTGTGAAAAAAACAGATGTGATGTAAATTTGAAGATGTTTAATCTAGTCCATTACTCAAAACATTGTCACTGTAGGAACACACTGGTAACCTGATGTGTGTGCGGCAGGTGTGGAGTTGTTTCAGTGTGCATGGTAACGAGATAGAGGGCACACGCTGTGTTGTTTAGTGAACTTAACTCAGTTGTACGTTTCCGATTGAACTGCCTAAATCTCTTAGCTGGAACATGTGTTTTGTAAGTTGATCTAACTTAAAGTCATTGACAGTGTCCTCTAAGGCAACTTCTAGCAACATACAAAGTGCCATGGTCTCACCCACTGTTTGTTGCTCGTCGTCATGGATTTATTCAGGTACCTTGGAATCTGTATTGCTGTCTCTCTGAGCGATATTGATCAGTAACCACTTCTGTCTTGAGATTAAAATATAATGACAACTCTGGGATGGATTGTCATGAAAATTGTTACAAACAAAAAACACAATGAATTGGCCACGTGGCCCAGGACATCAATACGATCACAGAAGGAGATTTATACAGGGAGGGAGGAGGCTGTGATTGGTTCTAATGATATGGGCGGGGTCACTACCTTTTCAGTTTTTTGGTTTTGAGGTGCTTGTGACTGGCTCTGTCTGATTGTGTTTTGTAGTGCTCCCTTTCACACAGACTGGACAGAGACGGGATAGTTTTAACCAAGGCCTTCCCCCAGCTCTGATTACAGGGTGCAGCTCGGCGTATCACAGACCTCCAGACCACTGGGGTGATGATATCTTTTTCCCTGATGCACAGATCTAAAACAGTGGACCTGTGAGCGACAGGGGCTTTCCCTCTCTCCCCCAAAGTGTTTTTCTGAGAAGAAAATAAATAAGTAGTTTGGGTGATGAGATGGTTTGCCTCAAGGCTCAACAGCATCTCTGCCTCCCACTCAGGCTTTTGAACTCCAGGAAGGGAGAGGTGCTGTTACAGACCCCCTAGGGCTGATTGCTGAGAGGGAGACATGGCTTCCTGTTCCTCCTCTTGCTTTTTACAGTCCACCGTTTACCTGACTTTTTCTTTTCATTCACTCCTTCGCTGAAATGACAGGTTCTCCTGCCTCCTGTTATTGATATGATTTTTTTTTTCAATATCCTGATAGATCATAGGAATCACAAGCAGGGTACACAGACTTATTATGGTGCCAGTGAGGATGTTGATATGCAGGGAGACTCAGTTCAAAGAAAAACATGGGCACACAGTCGTGAATCTTACCATTACTTCATTATAGAAGGAGTCAATTACCAACCTGCACCACATAAACGTCTTCCTGTGGATTAATGAGCAGTGCAGCTCATTTGATGAGACATTTGTCCAGAACAACTTATGAATGAAGTCTTCCCTCTTTAACTGCAGCTGCGACTGAGTTATGTTAAGATGTTGCAACAAGAAATTGATGGAATACAATCTGTCACTTTCAGGGCTATGAACCTGTCATCTCTGTGGTCTCCATCATGTTGTGTCTGGCTTAATTGAGAGGTCTAATGTGCAGTAGGTGTGTATTTGTGCATTTATTTTACCTATTAATTATATGTGTGTTAGGTGCAGCTACTGGAAAATGGCAATATTGCAGCAGGTAGTGTGTAGTGTAGAAAGAAAGTAAAAACTGAACAACAACGGTGGTAATATAGTGTAATATCCTCTGCCACAGCACACCTGGAGTCTTTTTACCTGTTAAGATTTCAGATTGTTTATTTATCGTCTTTATATGGACCTAGTTTCACACTAAATCTTCTGCTACCTCAGCCTCCACTATGCAGGTTTCAGGCACCAGAAGTTGGCACCAAACTCCACAGATTCAACCGCACAAGCATTGGTGACTGATCCAGAGCTGATGTTTGATGATAAGGCCTCACTCGCAGTCAGCATTGTAGCTCACACCAAAGGTTTTGAGCCACGTTCTTCCAAACTAAACTGGGAAAAACGTTTCTTTATGGACCCAGGTCCAGGAGAGATATGGGAGAGGTTTTTGCTAAGAGTGGTATGTCAGTGTTATGTCTTGTCAAGGGCTCGGTGGCCAAGACACAAAAGCAATACCACGGAAAATACCACAAGTATACGTCTTCACACATTATAAGATGTTGTATTGCATTTCAGTGAACTAAGATCAGATTAAGGCCAAAAGGCCAAACTAAAACCAAAAGCCAACATCCACCCACTGGGTAGACCACTTGTCCGGTTATCAATCAATCTATTCTGTTACTCTTTTGGCGGCAAACAAAGTAGTAATCTCCTGGAACCTAATGGCCGATTTCCACCAGCGATACTCTACTGTCTACCACCTGGTACCTTTTTTTGGCAACACCTCAGCCGAGGTTCCAAGCAAGCCGAGCCAATACTAAAACATGATGTCAACAGACTGCCAGCCACTGATTGGCCAGATTGTTGTCACTGGAGGAATCATGAGGGTGACATCCAGCACAAGAAACACCTGTTACTTAAAAAAAAAAAAACACACACCATGAACAGGGACCACTGATCTGTACTGCGAATGTTGTTATTCTTTCATGTGAGGTGAATGGCTGCTGAGCGGAAAACCACACCATGGTCTGTCGACAAGGTGCAGATGAGTGTGTTTGGAGCTGACAAGAGGATCGAAAAAAGAGAGCTAGACGGAACGACTGTAGGAGCTGTGCTATGACGACCCCACATTGAGGAGGTACTATGAAGTACTCAGTTGTAATGGAAAATGACCTAAACCGAGTCGAGTCGAGCCGAGTAGAGCTGTAACTATGTAGTGGAAAAGGGCCATAAGTAGTTCTCAGAGAATACCACGCAGACACAGAGAAAACATGCATCCAGAAAGGTGGCAGGCTTTGGAATTTCAACACAACTTGCCCTAATACATAAAAAGTACATCAACTGACATTGTTAATAAGAAACAGGAAAAGGTGGTCAAAGGAGAATAGAAAGGATGCAACAAGAACCCATGACATGTCAAAAGTTACATGGAGGTTTACTGTGGTGCGGCAGGTTGGGACAGGAAGTGGAGGTTCTGTGTCATCTTTACTCCTTATTTTGCTCCTTATATTCTGTCAAGTGCACTGCACTGCACACCAGTCACCAGCTCGTCCCTGCGCACACCTACTAACATGCAGTCACTTGTCACACATCCTGCCAACTTCCAGGCCCCAGAGAAAAACGTGCAACAACGAAAAAAGAAGCACACACAATATAACCAACTTGTGACAGCAAGACGGTAAAGCTGCACAAAATGTAGTTGCAATATAATGTAAAGAAATATAATAGACTGTGTTGTATTGGAGGAGCGCAGAAGGAAAAAAGTCTGCTGCAGCATTTCATCAGAAACTGAAAGACCTAAATGATGAAAAACATCTCCAGAGAAATGTACAGAAGTATGTCTCAGCATAGAGTCACCTCTATAGAGCCCTAATTTAAAAAAATCAAATTGTCTCTGTTCTTGTCTCCTGTCAGCTAAGCCTTGCTGCATGGTTTGCTCTTAGATTCCTTCAGACGCGGTCTTAAATAGGCCATAGACTTCTGCAGCACTGATGTGTCCCATCTGTTCACAGTCGGCCATCATCAAGCACCTATTGACTGATTGACAGCAGTGTGTGATGATGTTGTTGGTGGTGGTCTGAATCATCTGGCCACGCCATGTGCGTCCTCTTGGCAGACGCTGCTGTAAGGTGTGTTTGCGTGACATAAGCTTCCCTCTCTTCATAAACATGGAGAGAACGGGGGGCGTGGGTCAAATGGTAAATGAGCAGTAACACACGTTCTTACCGGTTGCGTGTCTCATTATCACTTATGTTACTGTGTGAAGATGGACACAAGTGCTCCTTCAGGGCAAATATCGTTGTTGAAACTGATTTTTATTGTTGACTCTGTGCTGCATTCACAAGCACAATCCGAGCGCTTTGATTTTAATTAATGCCAGGCTGGGAGAATGTGTTGTCTCTGCTATAAATTCACCAAAAGACTCTATATCAGGGCTGCTTGACAACTGTTTACTCCACAAATAGATCGAAAAGTGATGCACGGGGCTCTTTATGGGAGGATTAGCGAGCCGGGGGAAATGCTGCACAAGGGATGTCGCTAGTGTTGATCCTGGCAAACGAGGACGCAGCCATTATGTAAACACACGTGTGCATATGAACACAGTTTCTGTGTCTGCACGTACATACAATAACTTACTCACACAAAGTATACACACAGTCGCTACATGCCCTCATCCGTCTTGTCTCCACATCACCATGGCAACCAATAGTGCCTGATGGTTTCGGCAGGTTTTCAGGTAGTGGCGGTAAATATGTGCATCCACAGCTCGGTACTTTGTATCTTTCTTCCTCTGAGCCATAGAGCTCCATTGTTTCCATGTTTCCCCTGTTTCCTCATCAACACAAACACACACACACACTCCAGTTTATTTTGACTCAGTCCCACACTCACTGTCCTGCTGCCAGAGATATTCACAGCACAGAGTGTGGATTAATGCATGGCTGAATATAGAAGAAGTGGAGCAGAGTCTTTGTTGTGCAGTTTTCAGATGCTCAGGTTCCACGTCCAGATTGAGTTGTGTCATAGAGGGAGGAGCAGCAGCAGCTCTGGGCTACCTGCCAACCAGAGAAGAAAACTCTCACTCTTCAGCACACTACTATAGCGACTGAAGATGTAAATGAAATTGAAGCGAACTCTGATTCAGTGCAACAAACAGTTCAAATTGTTCTTTATCATTGTACGTGATCCTTTTACAAATGAAAAATAAACTAACATGTCCAGCTGCCATTGGTGTCCACATTGACAAAACAAATACTGGTACCTTCCATGTGTCCCCCACCACCACCACTAACAGTGTGACTCTGTACCTCTGTCTCTCACAGATGCAGATCTACATGTACAACTCAGACGACTTCGACAGCCTCAGCGCAGCACTCAGGGAGAAGAGGATCATTGCAGCCATGGCTGTGTTTTTCCAGGTAGGAAGCTTTCTTCCTCTCTTCTTCTCTGTCTCTCAGACCTGCTGGTTCATTATCAACTCACTGCAATATTTGGCTTCCGTCATTATCTGCTCATCAGTGTTTTGTCAGACAACAGCGTCAGTGAATATTTGTACATCAGCCTTTTTCTTTAATTTGAAATGCTGATGGTTCATAAGTTCGACTAAACACAAAACACTGATCAAAACAGACTGAACCAAATGACTGCAGGCTGGTTATTAAACTAGAGTTTCCCTTATTTCAGACCAGTCAGCTTTGTTTAAAACAAACCAAAGGTCAGTTGCTAAAATGAAATACATATTTGTGTATTTACAAAGCATTTTTCATCTAAGTGTAGCTCAAAGTGCTTTATAAAAACAGATTATAATGAAATGAGGGTGAATAGAAGGACAGTGAAATCAGACTATTTTATTTTATTCAAACCAGTTAAGCAACCCTCCCTCAGCAAGTCATTTTCATTTGATTGAAATCTGTGATACACACCTTGGTAGTTTAATTAATTCAGAGTGACTTTAGCTTAGTTTGAGGCTGGATGAGAATCAGGGGTGTTTGTTTTATCTCATCTCTCTCCTCGGGTTGTCTTTTATTGTCAGATTTCCAGGAAGCTAAACAGTCTTATCTTTTGTGTTAAGAGGTTTTTGTGCCTGTGAACCGTAAAGACCTGTTGGCTGGGGAAGGGGGGTGGGTCAAAGTTCAGCCACAAATGAAAGTGTTCGTCCTTCCCCCATGGCATGTTGAATGGAATTGTAGGTGGACTGGGATCATTGTCAGCTCTGTCACTCTCAATTGGCAGGAATGAAAAGTTCATTTGAGGCCATTGATTACCTAAGTGGGCTTTTACTTGGACCATTAACCCCCATTTCCTTCTCTCACTTCAGTCTGCCCTCTCTACAGTATATCTATAGTCTGTCTCTAACTCTTAGGCTCTAAGTATGTCTGTGTGTGTACAGTCAACTGAATCAATTGATATGTATTCCTCTCCTCTTTGCACTCACATCGATATTTCCTATTAATGTTGTGGTAGCAGACAAATATCTGTTTTTCATCCCACTCCCATTATTATGCAAAAAGTCATTATATGCTTTATTGATATCATCAGCAATCATATTACAATTATATGGACAGATGTTGTGAAATTCAGTTGTGATTTCAGTGTCAATGGTAATTTGTTTTTGTTTTTTTTATTTTCACAAATTATAAAAATGATGATACCGTTACCGCGCAAACATGTCCCTTTTACATCTTGACAATTTGATTTGCAGGACAAAGGATCTCTATAGCAACACAACACTTACGGTGCAAACAGTGCACAACAGTGTTGTGACTCATTTACTTTTATCTAAGAAAAAAAAAATGCAGCCAGCTCCTGTGATTTTGATATTGGACTGGGCTATGTTGCAATTCTGATTACATTGTGATTAATTGTGCAGCCCTTCACACAGCATAAATTGCACTCATCACTGTGTATGTGACTGCAGTCTACCTTTCTAAGAAAAAATGTGTTTCAACTTGCTGATGCGTTGACCAGTATTATATAAAAATTACAATCATTTTCATACAGAGTTTCTTCAGCTCAGCTCCCAGATCAACGACAGATGTGATTCTCCTTATTTCCCCCGTGAACACATCAAATGTGTCGCACAGTTTTTCAACTTCTCTATGAAAATTTCAAGAAGTCAGTCATTTCTATCATCCAAAAAAACTGAAGTCTTCATTTGTGCTTTTATTTCATCCCTGCCATCAAATTTTCAACCTCTTCTTTTCTGTCTGCGGAAAAACGTCTCTCTGCTAATGCATCCTAATCACAAACTGCAACTGAACAAAACACATGGTAAATAATACGGCATCATGATAGCACAGAGCTGAAACACGTTGTTTGCACTGTATTAAATACCTAACTATTCAAGTGAGAGCATGTCTTCTTTTACCTGTTGAAATATGGAAACGCGCTGTAAATCACAAAGATGAGAACAGTGGTGTTTCTAAGGGAAACAAAACAGTGATGAACCTGTAAGTAACACACGAGAGTGAAATACATCCTCACAGCTAAGTGTTTATGTCACTCAGTGTTGCCACCAAATTAGATATGACAACAATCTTTTTTTGTTTTATTGAGATTTTGTCGTGCTTGTTTTTCTTATGATGCAGTGCATTGACCTTTCAGGGCTTCCATACTCTCCTCTCTGTGGTTAATCAAAAACACAGGAAAATGACAGTCCTTTATGGTTGATTTTAGTTCGTACTTATTTTGATCTTTACTCTAAAGCTCAGAATAATTGGGCTCATGTATATATGTTTTTGACATTTTACCTGTCCATGTACCTTCAAGGGCCCTAAGCTCATCTAACCCTGCTCCACCCATGGCCCCTGAAACACTACAGTATCCTCCCCCTCAAAGAAAGCCGGATCAGATGTTGGCAGCACAGGAATGAAAACATTTCCAGTTATGACTAATCCAAGGATATAGATAGGCAGATGGAGGAATGCTTACCTTGAGGCACACATGAAATGGCTGAAAAAAAATCTTACTTTGTTTTGAAAAGCAGCCAACACCGTTACCTTTACTGACAGGTAAATGCTGTTGTCCTCCAGCACAGGACACGTTCTGTCTGTTCTTTCAGTACTCTCTCCCTCCACTTCCCTCCGCTCGTCTGATTTATGAGATGGTGGTGCACACAGACTTCCTCTGAACCTGACGATACTGTGCCTGAAACACTGAATGTTTAACCCGCGCCCTCAGTCAGTTGGCTCCGGCAGATGGATCTCACCGGGGTGTGCCTGTGTGTTTTGTTCCTATGCAAAGACGAGTGTGTGGGTGCCAGTCTCAGAAGTGCATTTTTTCTTTATTCACCCCGGTGCCGCTCGCTCTGCTGCCCCGCTCACTTCAGTTTGTCTTTGGTAACCTGTGAGTGTGAGTGTGCCCGTGTGTCTGTGTGTGAGTGTGTGTGTAGAGGAGGCAAGGCAAGGCAAGGCACTTGCCTTGCCTAGAGGAGGCACTTACTCTTTTTTTCTCTGTAGTCCATGTGTGTCTCTTATTTAAATTCTAGTGCAACATATGAAGACACATTTTTGATGCACTTTTGATAATTATAATATTGTTTGCTTTGAGTTGAACTGTGGATTGTGAGACTGTAGGTCAGTGCATAACTCTGTGCAGATGGCATTCTGTGTGGTTGTAATGTCTGTTTACCACCTCACATTAAGTTAACTTTTTAGTTTTAATCAGTTTTTAGTCAGCTGAAACTTTTGTTATTTTACTTGCATGTTTCTAACAGAAAGAAAAAAATCCATAAAAGACAACTAAATCACCAGAGACACTCACAAAGACTCACAAAATCTGGATTAACATCACTGGGAGACACATCTGAGAATGACTATTTTATTCCAATTTTCTGCTGAAAGAGAGTGAGGCTTAACATCAGACATGATGTGACGGCTTGTGTGATTAAGCAGCTTTTGTAACGAAGGCATCTGCTCTGAATAATATATCCAGCAAGAAAGGTGCAAACTCATTTCATCTTCACTTTTGTAGGCAGGTACAGAGGCGATTGAGTTCAATTCAACAGGTGCTAATTTTCTCAAATGAGGCCTGGTTAATTAACAGGTTTTTAGTGTTTCCAGTGTCTGTCTGAGGTGGGCTGTTAGTATCTGTCTATCTATCTGTCTATCTGTGTATCTATCTATCTATCTATCTATCTATCTATCTATCTATCTATCTCATATATTTTTGCAGCATCATTGCCCCCCTTAGGTCAGTGTGATAATGTGAATGGCTACTGTGCTGCTCCCACTCGCTCTGCATATCATTTCCTCACCGTACTTATTGTGCTTAGAAGCACCACAGGGTGTATTTAAATCCAGCCTGCGTGATAACAGTGGTTTTTGTCCATTTCTCATTATGTTGCTAATAAACTACATTTACAGGAATTCTGCAGCGATGTGATGAAACACTTGTACTTGACAGGAATTAAATTCTCCAGATGAACCAGAGCAGACGTTCTCATCTAGTTCTTTTATAAATGTATAAGTTATAAATTCAATTTAGTATACCAGAAAATAAATATTTATCTTAATGTAAAGTTCAATACATTGTTTTAAACAACTTTATCAGTGTCATTCATATACAAAGATTACTAGAGAAGCAGTTTCAGCATCATGAATAGGGGCATTTTGTTCTTTGATCTCCAGATGCAATTAGGGGACTTTTATTTTGAAAAAAATTCCAATTCATTATTCCATAGCAGTGTAACCTGATGTATGAGGCCGTCGTGAATGCATTACTAAGACCTCATGAAAGGTCTTATGAATGTGCTGTGCACCCACCTGTTAGGTAAAGTGTTACCTAAAAGTTAAACTAATTATTCAGCATTTGTTTTTAACTTGAACCTGCCTGAATTTTTTATAGTGTAGATAACAGTGTGTTTACATATCAGTGTTTTCTGTACAAATTTTAGTAAATCTCATACCTATCTTTTATTTGAAGTGTTGATTAAGAACCAAAATCCATCTCAGTGTAGTTGTACATCTCCTCAAGCTGATGGAAATGAATGATCTGTCAGCCAATCAGAATAGAGACGGCTCTGGATCTCCCTTCTTCAATAGTATCTATACAGTATATGTGAATCTCTTAAAAACAGTGTATAGCCTGTGCCATCATCTCCGCATGTGCAACTTGACCACACCTCTTCAATATATTCTAGTCCAGTACAACAACACACTGTGCCTGTTTATTCATTCAATTCATCAATTCATTTAGATAAGCTGTAGTTAGTTATAACATGATCATCAGTTCCTCTGTTATCCCGGGTAAACTTGTTGTCCTCTCTCTGTCCTAAGTGCCTCTCCCTCCGTTTGTCAGGGTGTACATCTGGCACCGTCGCCGTTGCTTATGTGCCACGTATTAATTCAGTCGTCACATACATGTTAGAGGACAAATTGATTCCATCATCTCTACCGAGCTTGGGAATCATGCTTTTATGACCCACCACTGCATCGCCCCCGCAGCCTCTGACTGAAATAGATGGCAGCTGTTAACAGCTATCATTGCCCTTTTATTTGCTTATTTACTGCGCTGCATGCCTCTACTGTTCGCCTCACTCAGCGCCAGGAGCAGAATGCCGAGGCCCAGCTGGGATGCAAATCACGTGGAACATTCACTCTGCTTTTTACTATTTGTTCCTGAAGTTAACACAAGAATCCCACTGAGTCTCATTTCACATGATTTTTGGGGCACTGGTACCTGATTTAATATTATAGAGCGCGAAGCAGGGAAGGCAGGAGAAAGAACAAAGAGAATGAGGGAAAATCTTTCTCGGGCCCGACTGCACATTGTAAGTCTCACACGCTCTGCTTCCTGACAAAAGAGCCTATTTAGACGACGACAAGGAACAGGAAGGAAATAAATCTGAACACACGTCTCGAATCAGCTTCATTCTGGTGGCATTGCTTGATATGTTAAAGATGATGGTGCATGTGAAGCGGTTCATCCCCAAACCTTAAAGAAAGCAGATTTGTTCTTTTTAGCGTCAAAGTATTTTTTTTTTGGTAAAGAAAAAAAACACATATAAAGTCAAAAGTGTTTCTACCTGTTCTATAAGGTTGTAACAGAAGACGTTCAAGACATCCATGATCATAGATAACAATACATGTGGAGGTAACACACACAAACTTGCTTTTACACACAAAAAGTGAGAGAGTGTGTTGTGTGAAGACTTGTGAGAGTTATTCTGTCCATTTTGAAACCTTCCCACAGTGGTGTCAGTGGAACAGCATGTTCTGTCATTAGTGCTTTATCTGCATCAGTGAACCTCACTGGCCTTGAGTTAAGGAAGCACAGTTGTAATGGAGTGCACTATGTGCTGTTTGTGAAATCATGAAGCCTGAGACGTTCTTGTTCACTCATGGAAGTGTTGGTGAAATGTCGTTTGTTTCCAATTGAATGAACTGAGGGGCTGTTCAGGTGACAGGGAAGGAGGCAGGAATTCAACATGCTCTTTATGATCAGACTTTGTTTATGACATGGACCCATGGTTTATGTACCTTGGACAAACAGTGGAGAAATGAAGCGTGCACTGAGGTACCACAGGGAGGTGGTGAATCTGAGCTGTGTCTCAATTCAGTTGCTGCATCTTAAGGATAATATGGTTTTTCCACTGTAGATAATGTTGGCCCAACTGAAATGATACAGACTGGCCTTGGTGTCACCAGCTGTGCCCTCTCTTGTCATTGCATCATATACAAGCTCTTCTTCTTCAACCGTGACAACAGGTATATTCTTTTTCTTTTCACAGTAACTTGAGTTTTAAGACCTTTGGTGTGGATCTAAGTGTTAGGTTTAACAAGTCATTTTTTAGTACAGCAGTTTTAGTGAACTGGTTGAAAAGGTGAAACAGTGTGTGAGTGAGTGTTGCAGGTGGCGACCTGTGGATCTGGTTGCGTTGTGGTTGTATCTCAAAAAACCATTGGATTTAAAACAGCCTGAATTAGAATAATACATGCTTTGACCCACATTAATACTCAACATGTTTTCTGTAAAAAGGAAATGCAATGAATCTAGTAACTAAAACATGGAAAAATAAAAAGCTGAAACTTTATTATTATTATTATTTTCTTGTCATTTGCCATGTTCCATTTTGTGTTTCAGAGAAAAAAAATCACATTAAAATCATAATCTCATTCATTCACTTTTCTTATTTCCTCACAAACAAGGTGGCAACTCCAGTCAAAAGATAAGTCAAATATTTCCAACAAACACCTCCTGTTTGTTGATGTTTAACTGGAATGTGCAGGCTGTAGTGGCACTGATGAGGAGCTCCACAGTAAAAACAAGGCTGACAGGTGACAGTGTGAGCCTCATCATGTCGTCAATGATAGAGAAACAAATTAAGCGAGAATATTTGCTCTTAAAGTGAAATGTTTGGAGTGTTTACTTCTCATAGAAAATTTGGATGAGCTGCTGGTTTGTGTATCTTTGAAAAGATCCTTTTGTGCACAACTGCAAAACATCCTGCTGCCATGACACTGCACCGCTCTTCATAACAGAAGAAGGAGGATTATCTCAACCTGTGACATATCTCGGTCCATCATGGGGGCATCAGCTGAAGATGCTGGTGTGACATCCTACACCTGGCTTTCACAAACACATCTCAGATACATCCAAACTGGTGCCAGTGATACTGCTATATTTTCCATCTAGAAGAGAAGACGACTGAACCAATTTGTCTCAGGTGTGAGGTGACGTCCAGGGAAAGGCAGCAGGTGGGTCAGCAGCGAAAAAACTTCAACCCCCAGCAAACACAGGAAAGGAGCTGGCAGCTGGGATGGAAGTGTCAGGTGCTGTGAAGAAGGCGCTGGCTCAGTGCAGGTCTTGCTCAGCCTTGGACAACTCCCAGACCGTGTAGGAGGGAGCCTGTCCTTTAAGGAGTGACATTTTATCGTTTTCTTCGTTTCTATTTGTTGTTCATAAAAAGGAAAGGAGTTAGACCCTGCCAAACCCAACCCCCGCCCCCACCAGTGCCCCGCCACAGCCCTTGAGAACGAGGCAGGGAGGCACTTCTAGTGGATAGAAAACAAACAGGAGGGAGGGACAGGTTAAGAGGGTCGACGGTTAATGATGACTCACAGGATCAGGTTAGAGAGGAAAAAGGAGGAGGGAGGTGATAATAAAGGGAACAGGGTGTTAGTGGATGAACCGTTAAGGGATAAATGGGCTGCAGCACACGACTGTGGAGAACTTTAACACAGTAGAGCTGCAGAGATGGATAAAGCCATAAAGAGTGGAGGTAGTCAGGTATGCTCTCTCTCCTTCTCTTACAGGAGAGCTGTCATTTAGCTCATTCAAACATGGAATGGCAGTAATTAGCCCTGTAAGAATGAATGAATTGAATTTTCCTTTTTTCTGTTGAGTGACTTACATTTCAGGCGGAAGGTCATCTCATCATCATCCTCACTGTCTCTTGTATAGAGGCTGTACGAATCAAATGAAAGAAAAATGGCATGTGTATTGGTGATCAAGATAATTAATTAAACACACCAGAGATGAATCTATGGCGGTGGTTCCCGATCTGTGGGCCATGACACTGACAGATCCTTTGCAAAGAAGTAAAACTAAATCGATAAGACGCGATTATATGAACGTCACCATCTAGCTTATAATTGACTCCACTGAGCTCCTGGCTAATGTAGAAATGTGCTTTGTGGTGGAGCACATGTGGAGCTGAGACTTTAGTGCATGTCAGCTTTTAGCAAGCATACGCACAACCAGCTGTCACTCAAAGCCACACCCTCAATTATGCAGAACTTTAGCTTGAAGAAAATGGAAATTAGTCAGTTGTATAAAAATGTGGGTATATATGTGCTGGCCTCATCTTTCAGCCTGGGAAGTTGATACTTGGTCAAAGGACAGATGTGAACTGGGTGTTGAGTGTCTCTTGATGGAATTTTCAAAACAGCAGTAGATAGTGTACATGTTGCCAGCTCCTGTGAAATATGCTGCAATACAAATGATAGCTTGCAACACAATGCTGGCAAATCAGCATCCGTGTCAGTGATGCTCTACCAACTTTTGTTAGTGTTGGTGTAAGCACGCAGCTGTCAGAAACAGAATTCATGCCATGATTTGTAAGAAGTTGATTTTTCATGCCTTTCAGAAGATACCGCATCAGCTCCCTCCATGACTGCTGCCTTACTTATCACACGCTATCGCTCATACTGAAGAATCAACAGCTACATCAGTGCTCTACTTTGCTGTGCTCTCTTTCCGCTGAGGAGTGAGCTCACTAACAGCAGCAGCCCGGTCTGTTTCACGCCTCATTCAGATGCAGAGCTGTTTAAACTTTTCATATTTCAGACCATGAAAAAGAGTGAGTCATTAGTGAGCTTATCAAAGCCAGAGATGAGTTGCTTTTTAATGTGAGACACAGTGATGGTACACAAAATCATTCAACGTGCTGTCACTCAGTGTAATTTGATTCATCAGATGACCCTGTCCAGTTCAGTACAGATCTGAGATCTGAGCTCACCTAACCTAAATAGGAACTGCTTTTTATTTTAGAGTCACACACAAGAGAAAGAAACTGTGTCGAAAGAGGCTTTGGATCATTTTGTTCCTCATACAACTGCACACTAGACTGGTGATCATTTGTAACAGCTCCTGTGTAGAGACACTGCGTTAATCTACTGTATGAAGGACAAGACGGAAACACACACTAGACAACTGCACAAGTTTGACAAAATCTAAAATATAATCATGAGGTACAAGTTCTGTCAGACCCGGGAGCTCAGCACACTGCAACTTGAGAAAACACATCTGAATAGTCAGAACACATTCAGAAAGTATCTCCATCAACTCGGCAACACATGCTGCAAATGCATAACACAGGCAAATAGACAAACAGGTCCAACCAATGCCTCGACATCTCTGGCGTCAGAATAAAGACTAAGACACTGTCCATGAAGAAAATGGATGAATCCAACAGGGATGTTTTTCAAGTTCAACACATTATTATTGTTTAAAATTGAATTAATTTATGTATTTGATTGGAAGAATCCAGTATAACATATTTCCAACTCAAGGTATGAAGAAAGGTAATTACTTATTATAGAGACTTGGACTTATGTACCTGTATTAGCCTTTACATGCAAATAAAACAGACAATTGCAAAAACATCACAACACTGCTAACACAATAGATAATGCCCTACAATTTAAAATACAGTTTAAAAACAACATCAGGAAAACAAACTGGCAAATGGTCAAACAAACAAATAACAACAGATTCAATTACCTAGAATTAGAACAGCTCTTTTTGCTCTTAGTGAAGGATCAAGATCTGATGTTGATTAGATTTGAGTCGATCATGTGATCCAGAGTTGACAGCACTTTATGGAGAAAACTTATTGTGAACATCAGGAGAGAGACGCTGGGGCTAAACTGCATTTATGAAATCATCTGATGAAGCGAAGATGAGTAAAGCTTTCCAAACTGAGTGGATTGCATCTTTTCAGTGTGCGACAGTGATGTGATGCCACTCGACAGGCTTTTTCACCATTATTCTCATTGTCTGGTTGCATGAGGATGTGAGGGGTCAGACCGTAGATGGTGGTGCTGAAGGCCACACTGTGATACAATATGACAAATAAAATGAAAAAAATCTGGAAACACATTCCTTCTTGTCAGTATTTACAGCGTAAAGTATTTGCAGCACATCATGTGTTGTCATAGTGATGGTGTTGTTCTAATTTGGTTGTGTTTTGTCTAATTTGCATGTTTCCGTAGGTTTCAGTGCGTTAAAAGTATCTTTTAAGTCAAGATCTTCAAAGATGAGAAAACCCAGCTTTCTTCACTGTGATTCTATTAAAGAGAAGAGTTTCACCTAGCCCACTAGTCCTCTTTAGTCTATGTCCACTCTTAGACTCTCTAGTTTTGCTCTATCGGTGATCAGAAACTGTATCTTTTTGCCAAATCTGAGAGGGACATGAAGGTCAGGTCTTCTTTTGCCAGGTCTAAAGTGGTAGAGAACAGCAAAACCATGCCAGTTTCCTGCCTGCCTTTCTCCTTGTCTTCCACCACCTACTGATAAATTGTTTGAAAGAAGTCCAACCGTCACATCCATTACACCATTGATGCATCAGCAGTTAGCGCTGCCATTGCCAAGAGAAGGAAAAGAGCCTCGGTACGACACGGAAGGAGGTGAAGGAAGTCAAGAGAAGGAGGCAATGTAGTGAGAGATCCTGGATGGATGAGAGTGGGAGGAAGGGACAGGCAATGAGAGAGAAAAGTGGTGGAGGAGAGAAATATGAGGACATGTCACATTGTGCAGTTTTTTTTCTGATTTGTCACTGCAGTGGTTTGTCCCTGGAGAAAAAAAGGGGGGGGGGGGGGGGGTCGAGCTGTGGGAGCAAATGAAGAGAAAGAACAAAAGATGCAGGATTTGAAGAGGGAGAACAGGGTAGATGGAGAGAGAGAGAGAGTAGGACATTGTGAAGTGAGGCCTGGTGGCTGAGGATCTCAGGGGACAAGCCTGTGGGCTTTCAGAGACAAACATTAATAATGAAACCCTAATTCCCCGTGTCCTCCTTTCTTTCTCTCCTCCTCTCTGTCTCTCTGTCTGTCATTTTCTGTGCGTCTCCATGGCTGCCTTTATTCCTTTATTTCTCTTAATCTTTTTTTCCTTTACACACACTTTTTTTCTCACCCACTTCCTTGCCTCATACCAAAAACAAGCTTCTTATTGCAGTTCCAGTTATTAACTTCTGCTGCTATTTGAAATGATTACAGACAGTGTGTGTGTGTGTGTGTGTGTGTGTGTGCGTGTGCGTGTGAGAGAGAGAGAGAGAGGTTGGGAGTAAGTTAGGAACTGTGACTAACATTGTCACAATTAAACTTTTCTCAACTTCTTTTTCTCATTCACAGTTCTCTTTATCATCTGCACATCCGAGTCATCCACAGGTGGTGGGGGGGGGGGGGGGGGGTGGGGGCAGCTCCACCTTCCAACAGAATAACAGCTCATTGGACATTTATATTTAGGATATGGCAGGGCTACGTGTGTTTAATGTCTGGTCCAACTCATTCAGACATTTGGGTTCTCACATAAAGCTCCCACGGGTAATGTCTAGTCAGTTCTTCTCTGATGTTATGCCACCTCACATCCACTCCTTATTTGCCTCACAGTCTCTGGGAGCTTTTTAGTTGGACACAGTTTAAATCCTTTCATCTTCTATGGCTTGGTCTCACACCACTCCTCAGTGAGGTGTGGGCACTCATACCTGGCATGCCAACCGGCTTTAAGTCCAGGCTGTGGTTGTCTCTCAGCTCAACTACTGTACTCCAGTGCTCTTCTAACGGGCCTCCGTGCACGTTCTGTTAAACCATTACGGATGGTTGTTGATCTGCCTTAAAGGGGTTGTACCACTTCAATACTTGTTGATCTCCACTACCCAGGGCCACCTCAATGAAATTGAAGTCATTATTGCTTGGCCATGGAGTAACGTCTGGGTGTGTACCATCTATGTGAACTCAGTCATTTAGCCTTATGCTCCTTCTCAGCCCCTGTGTTCCTGTAATGAATGTGGTCTAACAGTCCAGTCTCAGTCCAGAGTGTTCTGGTCTGTGGTTTCCTGATTATGGAACATGCTATCAAAGTTTAGCAGAGCAGAGACGTCCGTCTCCATCTTCAACAGTCTGTTGAACACTCATCGGTGAGCATATCCCCGCCTGACACCTCTATATCATCACCTGACACCCTCACATGTCTGACAAGCTCTTATGATGCACTTTTACTATACTTAATTGGATTTTCTTGCACTTATTGACTAGATTTAGTACAGTAGCCTACATGGTGCTTAATCAAAGGTCTCCTACAAACGAAGCTTTGGCGATGCCCCTTACTTGTAAGACTCTTTAGGTATGAGTAAATATGAATGGGTAACCAATCTCTATGTAATAAAAATGTGTAATGCACCTGTACATATATGGGAAATACACTTTTGGGATACAAGCATAAACCCCACTCCAGGAAAATCCTGAGTGTTCGTTGTGATGTGCAGGATTAGTCCTTTACCGCTTGGCTTAGCTGAGCTGGTCCTTAAAGGGGTCTGAAAAGTAACCTACAGATGCTTGCTGCTGTTCCATTAGACTGCCTCACAGTCTAATGACACAGTGTACTTTAAAGTTCACATTTAAATGTTGGTAGAAGTTCCAACAGTCAGCAAGCCACATCAGTCAGCTTCTTCTTAAACTGACCTGTGTTCCCTTTAAAGCCACCATCTTGTATGGGTCCAAACAAAGATGGACTTAAAAATGTGGTAGCAGGTGCCTACAATGCAGGATCATTGCTCAAAGCATAAACCACCATGATTACACCACTTGTTTCCTTGTGCCACAGCAGAAGCATCAATTGCATGGTTTAGGGATATACATCAATGTAGAGCAGGACATCTTATTATTATATGAAACCATGTTAAAGTGGCCCATTGGAGAGTGTATTAAAGCTGCTCTGAAGGAGACAGGACTGTTGCTTACACTTTGAAAGAAGCAGGAGGGACTGACAGGAATTGGACGAGGGGTATGCATCTAACAGCTGGTCCCCAGCACCTCCATGATCAGCTCTTCATGCATCATGGTAACATTTGTGCGTCGCATGATCAATCACCACTGGCATGTGAGTAAACAGAGTGAAAAATATATTTGTGTTCCCCACCCACTTATTAATGTATATATATTATATAAAACTGTTCAACACATCGTCCATAGAAATGGTTTGCTTTGGAACAGGATTTGTTCATGTGCTCCATGAAAGCACAGAAATTGAACAGCCTGTGTTTTGTTCTATGTGCTTTTGCTGTGATCCAAGCAGGCAGACAGTGAAAGTACAAATCCCAGTAATCCTTCACACCAAACCTGATAATTAAATCCAACTAGCCAACAAGTGTGTGTTTCAAATTCCAACTGGACATTGTGTGTATTTGTAAAATGCCTAGGTTAAGTATGTGTCACCAAATCCAGGGGAGATGAGGTATTGGAGAGTGGTGGGATGGAGGGGAGGCATGACAGCAGTCTTGGCAATCTCTAAGGTGTTGGATATGGATGCTGGCAGTGGATTTGTGTTAGTTTGGGTTTTGGTTTTGTCTCATACACAACATTGCTTTCTAAAATGTATCTGCACCAATGACTGGAAGTAGAAAACAGAAGCATCTGATCATTCGCCTTAGGCGAACTTTTAAAGATATGCTACAGTTTGATCAATCATTCTATATTTATCACTTGAAATGTGTACAGTGTTGAGTTTGAGAGGGATATGGATTATTAGGGGTTATTCTTGGCGTTGTTGCTCTTTGTAATTAGCAGCAGTAGATGTTGTCACAGTATTTGTAAAAACCACAGTAGTAGGAGTAGCAATTTCAGTCTGCATAAATCTCACGGCAAGTAAGTTACATATGACAGTTTTCCTGGATAACACCAACACAGAGGTGATAACGCTGCTACCAGGTCATAAGATGACCGGTAATGACTGAAGTTACTCCGGGACCGTGCCATTCGATGAGGGGGCCTCACTTACCACCTGCTGCAAATATAAACTTGGTTGTGGCTAGGGAGAGAAAATTGGCTGTGAATGCACAATGTAAGCCGACCAGATGGCGCACCAAGGAAGCACACATGTATTAAATATTGTGGGCATTCACTGCGAAATGACAAAGGCAGTAGTGGAAGCTACTAGCAGCAGTTGCCTAGTTGTAGCAGAAGTTAACGTAGCATTGGCTAGTAGGCTAACGGTGGCTGTGTTAGTAACTGAATCAGCTACAGCAGGGTGGTCATGACGAGGAGTGTGTTTTAAGTTGAAATTAAAAAAGACACATTAATTAGGATGACACAGAAGCAGGATCTTCTTGCTTTCATCTTGTGATTTGCTTTGTTCGTATGCGGTAGGCTGTAGTCTCTAAAAGCTAGCTTAGCTTAACTCAAGCACTTATTGTTTCTGTCCTTTTTCATGGGCGTGGAGCTTAACAAACAGTTTTGGACTTGTGTGCATTGAGGATAATCCTAGGAGCTTTGACAGCTAGCTAACCACAGCCAAAGTGACTGTGTCAAGCCGTCCTTGACGAAACTTCCAGTTTGCACACATTATTAAACACATGCAGATGTGTGTGGAAACTGTACTCTTTCATTAGAAAATGTGTTTAGAGCAGTAGCAGCGGCAAGTAAACAGGCACGTTACACTGTGATTCATCATCTAAAATCAATACAAGCTGTCGGACTAATTATTCAGGATGTAGTTATTTGTTTGCCTCTGTTTGTCTGTTTATCTTTAGAAGTCACTGCACACTAATGGATCACAGTCGTAGTATTAGCAGTTGCAGGAGATAGTAGGAGCTGTTATAGTAGTTGAAGTGGTAGTCACATGATGTAACGGAGTGTTAGGTTTTAGCAGTTGTTGCAGTACAGCCAGCCAACCATGACTGACACTTTCCATGTCGGGTGAGTCTTTCCTCTGTGGTGTAGTGGAGGTGTTACACCAAGCACTGAGAAGTCACACATGATCTATTATTATATTTCAAAGGCCCGCAACGCTCATGTCATAACACATAAACACAGTGTGTGACTAGACATAACTGTAGAGGATTGCTCTTAAGGTAAGCGATAATGTGAAATACTCAAATGCGTGCAGTTTTGGGGAAATCAACAGTTTCAAAGCTCCAAGCTCTGAAAAATGAAAATATACGTCAAGTCTGACAAAGTCAACAGCAGGCAAACTCTCATTTCCACTGAGCAATACAGACCTTGCTGCTGACAGTTGGAAACAAGTTCCCATTGAAACCTGTTGACATCAGAATGGTGATGCTGTGTATCCTCTATCTGTACATAGAGTACTGGATTTCTTGTCTTTCTAAATGAATTCTTGATTTGTTCTTGAAAGAAAATGTCACTAAAATGCCACTGTCTGCGCAAACAGCTTCGAAAAACTTTAAATATGTCTTTTTTTGTTGTTTTTTTTATTTTTGTTTTGTTTTTTCCTCTCTGTGACATATTCAAATTCATACTCGACAAAGACACCTACAGAGGAAGGTGTCTGTTCTGTGTCACGTGAATAAGCACCAAATCTCTAGATCATACAACACAGCCATGAGGTGAGAGATAAGCATCTGACAGCCAGTGCGTCGGCTCTAACACGTTAACATGGGCGCTGAAATGAAATCAAAGCACAAGAAATGGTGAAATTGACTTTTAATGTGCTTTTTTTTTTCATTCATGTTTAACATGTAAAAAGCCAAGTGGCCAACATGCAGTCTCTGGTAACTGTCCATCTCGCTTGTCACCCCACAATGTGCTTAATAACAGTGATTTTCTGCCATTTTAACAGCATGTCATTCAAACGTATCTCATCCAGCTGTCTCCTCCGAGGAGACGCTCCTCACACCCATTTGAATACAAAGATAAAAACAGGCATGTGTCCATTAAAGCCCTCCACCTTTTGCAGTCTGATTGATTCCTTTTAGACAAAAACCACTTCACTGTGATGTGGTTTGGAAAAACACAAAGCAACAAAACAGGTTGTTTTTCTGTGCTTCTTAACAAACACGTCACTGCAGAGTTCAGATGCAGTGTTGTGGAGGTTTTAGGTTTCTTTGTGCTTTGGCTTTATTGATTTTCAGCCACCATGACAACAAAGACGCTCTAATTGAAGACAATGAAAATGCATGTGTTATGATGACATCACACACTGACTTCATATGAAGAGGGCCTTTGAGAGCTTGTTGATTGCCACTGTTTGTTTCTCCTAATTGCACTGCACTTGTTTTCTCAGTATCTCCTTGGTGCTTTTCCACTTTTTTCCTCCCCCTTTGTCACTTTTATCACCTTCTCTTTCTCCCACTTTAACCCCAGTGTGTGTTTTTTTTCTCTCTGTTTTTCTGAGGTGAATCGAAATACGTACTGCAGTTTGTGGTTCTATTATTGTTCTGAGTAGATATGTGCTTCGTATAGGTTTAGATAAGTGGACACTTATGGGGCTGTCACTGTAGCAGCAGCAGAGGGTGCAAAATACAGCAGGTAGTTCAAACTGACAGACACAAAATTACTTGTGATGACCCTCCATGACCTTAATGGGTGGAGTCAAGTCATCAGAGAGATTCAGCTGACCTGGTCTGGCCACACTACATAATAAGCTAGTGGTGGTCAGGCCCTGGCTTCCACACTGTTTGCCTGTTTCTTTTCTGTTATGTGCAATCAACTTATTTTTAGTTGTCACTCATGTGTGGTCTTCCCTCCTTTGTCCAGCCATGAGTCAGTTGGTGGCAGAATAAAAGTAAACAGTCTGTGTTGGCCACTCACACACGAGCCTGATGGAGGGTGGATGTGGTTTTTGGTTTGGACTGGTCGGGGATGTCGATGAGGAGTTTAAAGAAACACAAATAAATGAAACGCTGCTCTCTAAATAATATTGTTATGTGACTGTATCTTACAGCAAATTTTTCTTTTTGTGTCCCTCAGGTGGGAGGGAAGGACAACCCTGCTGTCGAACCCATAATCCACGGCCTGAAGGGAGTGGTGCATCATGGTGAGTGGCAGCCCCAGTGGCCAGTCATAAGGGGAACAGTGGTTTTCTGTATGCGTACATCCATTAACCATGCATTAGCACCCAAGGTTTTAACCTTTTTTAGCTCATTGTTATTTGCTCTCCAGCCCACACACTTGCTGCAGGGTGAATGTGTAGGCTGTATTTGCTGCTTATTTCACTCCGGCATCTACATTTCAGAACAGAGTGTGTCAAAATACATATACATAATACATGTACATTACAGTGACATTATGTTTAATCTTTTCCTTGAATTTTGCACCTGTGCGTGTTTGCAGCAGACAATGGGGGAAGCTTAGACTTCCTGTGAGTCAGCTTCCAGTTACACGACGACTCTAGCTTCATTCAGTTTGACTTGTTCAGTTTAATTTGATGCCACATTTATTTGCAAACTATTACAGCAAAACAATTTTGCCATCCTGGTCCATGACATGATGTATTAAAAACAAATCCACATTCAAGTCCAGATGAGTTTTCTAAACTGATGAGGCATAATATCTGGACTGCAAATTTGCTCAGGTAATTTCCCCACTGTACTCAGTGGGGGTTTGAGTTAGTATGCTAAATTAGCACTGTTAACTGAGGCCTTATCACTCTGAGCTGTGGTGGTATTATGTCCAGTTTTTAATTTTCTAATTGACTGCTACAACCCAGAGCTCCCAAGAATTAAGGAAATGGTCAGGCGCGGTAGAGTCGGCTCTGATATGAGTTAAACATTAACATCAAATTAAATTGATACAAGATAAACACTGAAGTGCAAATGATAATTGTGTGCAGTGTGCGTGTGTGTGTGTGTGTGTGGGACAGCCCTTAAATATCTCACAACTTGAGGAAAGAGTAGATGAAGAGTAGAAATATTCTTCACTGGCTTGGCACAAACAGTCTCTGTCACCTTGCAACAAATCTAGTGACTTCTTGGACAAACATTTGCTACTTAGAAGAGTCTCCACTTCTTCCCTGTGTCTGTGTGTCTGCTCCGTTCAGTGAGTGTCAGCGAGGCAGAGCAGCAGTTTGTTACAGAGGCTGAGCTCCGTTGAAGAAGTAAGAAATTATTTCTCCTCTAACTTTCTCTCTGAATAATCATTTTGCAGTAGAAACAGCACTACGGCAGGATTAGTGGACATTCAGGCAGTACTCTCTGTTCTGTTTCTCTATAATTTAGCTAAAAACAAACACAAAAATTAAGTATTTCTATTTTAAGCCATAAGTGGAAGGTTTAGTTTTGGTTTTCACTTTGAGGGGTCAGTGAGCAGGGATGTCTACAAACTGTGGATGGTAAATGGTAAGAATTAATATCACAGGTGTGATGAATGGAGGCACGACTGGAGAGGGGCTGCTAGTATTTCTCAGATTTTGGAAATAACCAAGTGGTTAAGAGCAAATCAATCAGAGAGTAGAAGTTGGAAGTTGTGAAATGGTGGGTGAACTATGGTTAATGGCAGCCATCAATGGCCAAGTCATGATTTCAGTCATTCCTATGGATTGGTGGTCATGTTTATGGGGCAATACATAAATTTGTCTAATATTAGCCTCATGACTATTCAAATCTTCTCCAATGTTATTGATGAGTCAGACAGATCTGAGAGAGAGGAGACAAAGGAAGTGGAAGAAAGGGATGAGTCATGGCAGGAGAGATAAAGTTGATGTTAAAACTTTTGCTTTTCTTTGCTCGAAGCTGAAAAAATGGAGAAAATTTCATTAAATTGTGGCTTTAACTTGTGATATATATCTGCATATATCTAGCCTGTAATTTGTTTATGTGGTAGATTACTTGAGGTCTTATTGTCTGTGAACCAAATCCTTCGATGTTCCAAGCTGCAATTTTAATTGAATTCATGGCGATGAGATGGGGGAGTTTGTTTGAGAGGACGCAGGGAGTAAATTAAAAACAACAAACAAATTTCAAGTGAAAAGGTTCCTTGTGATGCTAAGGTGCATTTTCAGGCTCGCTGACATTGGGGGGTGATGGAGATGAATGAGAGAGGGATGATGGTGGGAGAGGTGGAGCATTAGAATATATGTGCACATTTTAAAGTATTGGACTGTGGATGGACATCAACAACATAAATCTCATCTCTCTCCGACCAGCACATTAATTACTAATTCATCTCCATAATTAATCGCAGTTATTAAAAATACTATTTGCATTCATATGGTGACACACACCCTTACATGCTCTGTCCGCTCTGTCTTACCTGCTCCTCTGCTGTCCTGATGTCATCCGTCTCTTTCCTTACAGCGTACTGCAACCAACGTGTATACTTTTCTGACTATGATCAGAAGCACATGACGTCTAGAATAACTTTGAAATATATACAAGGATTTATTCATATCATTTTCACAGTTATTTCTTTTTAACACCAAAGAAGCACTGGGTATCTCATTTTCTCACTTATGATCTCATCTTTTCATGCAACATGATCAGTAAACAAGCTAACTATGAAAGAGATAAGAAAATAACTTTGAATGCAGTAGTGTATTGTATGTGAAGCAGTCCTTTCATAGCAGACATGTTCATTAATTAAATCAAAACTTTTATTAGTAGGGTCCTGTAAAGTAACAGGAACACAATAAACTACTTCCTAGCAAACAAAAAAAGTAGTTCATTGGATCGCATCAGCTAAATGAGTTTACAGTTGTCATGACTTTTAGGAAATAATCTTCTAAGAAAACTCTCAGCAGAGCCCAGTGTGAAACACAGCACCACTGGTATTTTCTGTTCATACTGGTTAGTTAGCTAGATGGCGATTTTCATAGCGGTTGTGTCATGGTACTGATACCCTGTATACAACGGTATCTGTTTTCGGTAATTTATTGTGTAATTAAAGTTATTTTGTTGATAAAAATTTAGTCAAAACTTATGAATTTTGGATATTTATTGTTATGGTTCAGTGTAAACAAGCAAGCTGACATAGTGAGGGATCTTACTTAACGGCAATATAGCAGGATCTCTGTTGAAAACGGGAGTGTGAATAGAGAGCAGCCCAGCCTGAATTAGCACTGTTGTCAATGTGTTTGTGAGAGATAGAGAGCGGGGTGAGGAGGGGCAATGCGCTGCGCACAGCTCTGCAAGGAAATAAGATTTGGATGCGTTCAGGTACCAAAATGTGGCACCGTTTGATTTTACGTGAATCAATACTTGGGATTCATGCGGGAATTCTGTCAGTACCAGTAAAAGTACTGAAATCAGTACTCATCCCTCGTCCTAAAACATTCACCCCCTGCACCACTTTTTATAATGATGCATTGTGGGATACTGGGAGTCCATTATATTGGGTGCAATGACTCTGCTTCACTGTTTTGTGGTTCAGCAGCACCACAAAACAGCAGACCTGTAATACTATCCAACATATGGAGAGTTGTGAGTTTGGGGACACAGTGTCTCTATACAGACACAATGCAAAGCAATGTGCTTTTAAGTTGCAATTGCTGTGCCTCCCTCCCCAGTCCTACACCCCTGCCCACCACCCACCCTGCCTTACAGTGGTTTAGTCCACTGCCTGCTACCTCACTCCCACACATCCACCTGGTACGAGCGGTTGTAGCTCAGAGAAGAGAATAAAAGGACATACTATTGTTTTTCAGAGCAGCGGAACACCAACTCAGCACCAGTGACATTAACCACCATGCGATGAAATCTTCACAGGAAAGGAAACAAGTGCTTCTGGAAATGTTAACATAATGGTGGCATTAGAAAAAAAAGAGACATAGAGAACAGAGGTGAGCAGAAAGCAGGTAGAGTCACACAGCCTGGTGTCTCAGGTAAAGTTTGTTGAGCTTTTGTTTATCATTGTTTTTATGAAGCGTTTTCCTCTTTACACATTGTATTCAAGCACAAAAGGGTTTACTGCAAGGATGTGGGACAGCATCTGACAGCTTTGATGAATAAGTAAATGAATTTGAGAGCCTAAACAGGGTGGAAGAGTGAGAGAGAAGAGCAGACACACAGAGGCTGGAGAGAAGTCTGTGCTCACAAACTCCTGTTTTTATGATCAGCTCTGTGTGATTGAGAGAAACCAGAGGTGCTGAATTGCTTGCGGACCAGGGCAGAGAAATGTGCTTCTGGCATGAACCGCAGTGTTGCTTACACTGCTTGCACAATGTGTGAGGCAGACTAGAGGAATGTCTGCAAATGAAAGTTGACCAGGCTGAAACAGAGAGAGGGGAAGCTGCTGAGCCCGATGTGGCCGAGGCACCAGGATGCAATGTTCACAATAAGGCAAACAATCTAAACTGATTTTAGCTTCCTTCTTTTTTTTTTTTTTTGTAAGTGGCTAAAACAATTTTGTGTGTTTGAGCTACCTCTACTTGCTCAGCTTCTGTGCTTCTCTAAACCTTTGCTGTGGCAGAACAATCATGTTCCTTAAATAGTTTCTTTTTGACTATAATATAGAAGTAAAAATATCTTCGCATGCAGTCACAGTTACTGTGAGAGAATAAGAGACAAATCTAGTCAAGTAAAAATGATACTGATCAGATACAGAAGCTAAGACTTGGACCAATAACCTGTCAGACATCATCACGACTTGTCCTTGTATGTTTTATGGGACTTGAAATCATGGGTCCTGTGTGGCTTTTTAAAGAGCCCTGGGTTTGCCGGCCAAACGCTGTGGTTATCAGAAACAACAGTCAATAAGGGACATTCAGTCTCTCACTCGTCCCTTCCAATAATAGAAGCCATTAATGATGGTGAGCGGTTTTCTACAGGACATCGATCTGCTGATGTTGACTGGTGACCGTCACTGCAGCAGGAGAACTGAGACTGCTGGGTGTGATTTTAATTAACAAGGTCACTTGGTGGAGGCAGGAACATGGATTCGATGCTGTTCTCTGCTCCACAGGGAGAAGATGCACAGAAAACTGGGGTGCGAGTGGGACCGTAGTGGGATAATCATCTGCTGTGTATTGTTTTATCAAACTTTAATTGTAGGGTACACCAGCTTTGATTGCACTGCTCATCAAAAAATCTCATCCTTTTGCATCATTTAGCGCCTCACATACAGTATGTTCACACCATAAATTAGGACTTCTGGGATGATTCAGTTGTTCTTTTTCCTTCACATAACAAATTAGAGGATTTTACATTGTTTTTTCATTGGAACTGTATGCCCCGAGTCAAAAACAGTTGCCTCACGCACACAGCCCTGAAGTTCATCCCTGTCATGATCAAAACATTTATCCTAAAGCAATGTTCTGTCCTGCCCCCCCCAAAGGGCCCCGCTCTCCTTGCAACAACAGAGCAGCTTCAGAGTGAATTTTTAGAGCTTCGCCATACACAAATAAAACTTTGATAAAACCCCACCGTATGATACTTGCACTTTATCTCCTGCTCAGCTGTCTTGGAAAAAGTCGTCTGCCTCCATAATTCATCTAACACAAAGACCACTCAAGTTCAATCAAGGCCGCACTCCCGTCTCTCCCACGGGGGAAGGTGGTTGGCTAATTTTCTCTGTCTCCACCAGTGCTACTCTGCGGAGCAGCGGGTGGTTAAAATTTTCACAGCGCTCTCTCCTCTCGTTGCTGGGCTTGTCTGGTGGGCATGCACCACAGGTCTGACTCTGCTGTCTTTGTACCTCATGCCTTGTTGCATTTTACATGAAACCTCGCTGGAACAAATGCCCTCTGACCAGCTAGCCAGTGAGTGGCTCCATGCCATCCCTGTGAAATCAGCCCGGTTAAAAAAATAAATAAATAAAAGCCGAGTCTGATTTACATAGCGGACTCATGAAAGGCTGCGGCGGCAAAGAGAGGAGCCCATTGTCTACGCAGAGCTTGCAGGGGCTTTGGAGGCAGATGCAAAGACTGATAATGATGTGGTGGGATGATGTGAGAGACGAGAGGTGGCAGTGAGGAGGAGTACGAGCACGGTGATAGCTCTCATGCTTTTATTTTAATGTTGCTTGTAGTGGTTCTTTGTAGGGATGTTATCATCACTAGTGCAAAGATCATCATCATCATTGCTGCGGTGAAAAAGTTTCAAACACATCTGGAACACTCACAGGTGTCACAGGATGAAACACCTCCCATTGTGTGCCGTTGCCAAGGTGGATAACTCATCATTAACACTGTGGATGTGATCTTACAGAAACCAGTGTGTAGAGCACATCACATGATGCTGATTCCTGGCCAACAGAACTGTACAAAATACACAAAGGAAACAATAGATAGGAAGTAAATTTACTCTGGAACATCTTAACCATTTAAAAACAGGAGCTAACAACAACGGGCAGACTCCACGACTATACAAAGGCACCATCACCTTTGGCTTTACACCTCGATCCCAGCACAGCTAGAGGGTGGAGGTCAGCAGACCTCAGTTATCTCCCCATGACCAGTGGATGCCAGCCGATGGGATGCTTTATATGTAATTAAAAGAATTTCAAATCAATTTAGCACTCTATGGGTAACCGATGTGAGTTTGCCAACACTGGTGTGAGTTGTGATGCATTACACTGTGTTCGTTAACAGTTTGGCAGTCATGTTTTAGACCAACTGGAGCCAAGACAGAGAACAATGATTCAGGATTGTGAACAGTGTGTTTCACTGATCAAGGTAGGAGGAGATAAATACATGAATGTTTCATTCAATGTAATGAAAGGATAATATAGTTTTAACTTACGTAGTGTTTCTCAGCTGGCGATCGCAGGATTACATATTACATTATTTATGTACTACTCAAAGTTCATATTTTTTTCTAGATTTGTTCAACATTTACCACTAAAGGACCAAGATACTGTTTTAAACTATCCAACATGGCCTCGGGGACTCATGCTGAGGACTTCTACCATGATTAAGCTTCAAGAGGTTAAATGACACCCAGTCCTTGATAGCTGTTAGGCAGTGAAGAGAGAAGAGAAGTAAGGGGGGAAAAAAACCATAAATAAAATAAATAAATAAACACAAAATCCCCACATTTCCAAAATACACCATTCGTTATTGTGGGTTTATTACATGGCTCTTTGGATGCTGCATTCTGATTAGTCGATCGCTGTATTCTACGTTTAAGAGGAACTATGGAGGATATTTGCCTTATGGTTCAATTTGACCTTAATTAAACAGCTTCAGAGTAACTGTTATGGTTAAGTAAATGACTTGTATGTTGTTACAGGGAGAATGGAGGCTCTCTGCCTTCCACCTAGCGTCTCTTGGCTGAAAACCAACTTTTTGTGTCCCAGCTCTCGTCTCAGCACCATGACACGAACGCGCCCCGTAACCCACAATCTCTTGCATATGACAGATAAAACTACATAAATCTGAAGGGCTCGCTCTACATTATGCCTTACATAATTAACACATACAGTATCAGTAGCATATTCTGTGTGAAATGTAAAATTCATGATGTGATTGACAAATTATGCTTTTACTTTGCATCTTAATATGTTATCAACAATATTATTATCATGCATAGTAAATCTTCAGCAGATTTCATTGCAATCTGATGTGTTACCTAAAGGAAATATCACAGTTCCTCCTCAATGAACATTAATATTAACACCATCTGGTCTGTAGCTGTTGCGATACAGAAAGAGAAATACAGAGGAGCGTTTTTTCTGAAAGAAGAGGATGAGGAGTCAAGGCACTTGAGCTATGTCCTTAGTAGAGTCTAACCATCTCATCTCATCTCTTCCCAGACAGCAGGCCTGTCAACAGTTACCCTCACATTGTCATAACACAACACAGCTAGAGATGAGGTGTTGCAAAGGTGCAGGGCACTACACTAGAAAGTCTGAGCTGACCATAACAAAGCTTGCGAACAAAAGCCCCTCCACTTGCCAAGTCCAAAATGATGGTCTTAAAAGAATCTTGGCATCACTCAACAACCATCGGGCCAGAATTGTTCAATAGCAGTTCGATCTTCCAAAAGGAGGACAGATAAATAGATAAATAATGTGTCTGCCCCAAATTTCTGGAAATCCTGTTGAGCAGAGGATGAGGAAGGAGCTTAATGTGTGAGCACTGTAGAGCGGAGCTACAAAAGATTGGATGTGAAAGACGGGGGCGATTAAGCCCCCATCAGTAAAGGAGTAGTGGACGTACTTGTACAGTAGAAAGGAAAACGGAGTCGGAAATGAACAAAGAAATTCTCTTTTACGTTTTCCCATACAAGTGCCACTGGCTTGACATGGTACCTCAAATCGGGAGAAAGCGCCATAAGCCATGTACACCCTTTAAAAATTAATTGCCAATCAGGGTCGCAGAGTACCAAGTCAGCGGAGACTCTGTGCAGTGAGTGAGATAGTGAATTAATGGACTTGTAATTTGTGCTGGAGGAAGCCAAAGAGTAAGGGCTTCATTTCAGCACAGTGACATGAGAGCAGCAGGAGCGCTGACAGTCAGCTAGATAAACAGAGGAAATGACACAGCGCTGACACAGAGGGATGTCTACGCTAAATATACAGCTGCTCTCAGACTCTGTGTGCTCTCCACTATACTGGACTCCAGACTCCTCCAGACTTCCAGGACTGTGATCCTTGAAAATCTGTTGATATCTACCAGTTGTGTTCTATTACTACTATTTGTCTATTTTTTTACTGTTTCTCTGTTCAACTCTAAAACATGGTTTAGCTGCTACCTCTATGGTTGCCAAATGTTATGTCTGCGCAGCTTGTTTCTTCTCAGCTATAGCTCTTTATTTTAACACACTGGCCTGATCTAATACACTAAAGAAGTGAATACTTATACATGGCACTTCAGTTTCTACACCCTCTACATGTTAGTGTTGTTTAATAGAAGCTCAAAAGTGACTCGTATTTAGTTTGAAGTTACATTTTTAAGATGCAGGTTTTACATCTTTGTCCTTTTATTTTAACTGACTGGAGGATTTTAGCAAACGGTAGACAGCTCAGCTCCAAGGCTAGATGTAAAATGAAACTGTTTTATGCTTCGTTTTTGTTCGTTTTAATCCTCTGGTGTGTTTATTATGAAGAGGAGGACACCTCTGTGGAAGATTCAACTTCTGGCAAAATCAAAGAAACAATCAAGACAAAAATTAGCAGCAGTCTTAGCTCCCATCCCTTCCCTTACGTCTCACGTCCAGCATACACCATCTGTGAAACACAGTTTTTTTAAATGGGAAACTGCTTTAGTCAGTGCTTTGGTGTTAACTTCAGTCATCCTATTTGATATTTCACAATATCACAAAATTCTGTCTTGTTATTGTTTTGACTGAGCGACCCCTACAGGCAGAAGTCATAGACTGTGTTTTTAAGTTGACCATGAAGCTGCTAAACAAAGAAATATATCAAAGAGTGTACAGTAATGGAGGCAGAGCTTAAACCTTAGGTTGAATAATCAATAAAAGTCACTGTGACAGTGTTTTTTAGTTTGTACCCTCCAGTGACCAACAAGTTATGAGCCACTATAAACATGAGGCTGGCAGCTCTGCAGTCTGTGGACTGCATCAGTATAGATCTCCTCACGTTGCTCTTGTTGAGACACAGCCACAGAAGAGGCTTCAGGATTTGGGCTCTCGACTCTGAGATAACTAGTTTGTGCATCAGCATTCTCATTTAGCTCATAATGTTTTATAAAGAAGGTCAAACAGGACAAAAGCCAACTCATCTCTGCAAAAACCGATGCCATGGCTACCACGCCAACACTGAGAATCATCGTTCATGTCCATAAACCACTCAAATTAATTCAGACATTACCATCAAAGTCTTTACAATAGCAAAACACTATAAAAAAAACTAAAAATGTGACATAAAACCCTAATAAATCCACACAATAAATCCCAACATTTACCATCTGTTGATAAAACTGGTGAGGGAGTCGCCAGCGCCGTGTTCTGCAGTAAAAATCCACTTATCACTGCAGAATACAAAGCTCTCGTCTATGCATTAAATGCCACCTCATTTCATGTGCAAATGAAGCAATCTAACTGCAGTGCAGATAAATGAGTCCCTGCTTATTTTATTCTTGAAACGACCCTTGAACACACCAGGATTTCAAGCCGAAATATCCCTGACCATTGAAGACTTGTCCAAGACCCAGTATGTTTACAGAACAGCTGGGAATTGAAGAAAACAGCCGTCATGACTCTACTGTATTTACACTTTTTCATCATAAATGCTCAACAACGCTCATGGCAAACCAGAGGCAAACAAACATCTAATTCATTCTGACACCAGCACTTATTTTAGGCTGCTAACAGGGGCTGTTTGATATGGAATATTAATCACTTTTCAGCCATGCATGACAACATAACTCACCCCCAGATAAGGTCGAATAGAAGAACTACATGTTTTAATTGTATCTTTCACACTATTTTTATTTTAAGTAGTTGTTGTCGTCAAACTGCCTTGGCAGCCGAGGCGCTCTCTGCTTAAGTGATTTTATGAACATGTGAAAATAAAAATGCAAATGCAAAAGAGTGGAGCGCTGGTGCGTGACGCCTTCACACGGGCCACATGTTGTGTTTCTCCACAGAACTGCTGGTCAGAGGAGAATAAATGTAAACGAGAACACCACAAGTCAGATTTGTATTTGTGTGCTTCAGTCTCACTCAGTTTATGTATGAAATTAACATTTTTAAATTGAAGTGGTGTAAATATTGTGATGGGCAAGAAAGATTAAATTAAAGAGTGTTAATAGGATTTTATTTTATTTTATTTTATTTTATTTTTTTGGGAGAAGAAAAGTGTGTTTAGGGATTCAGTTCTTTTGTTAACAACATTTGACAGGGCGTCAGATGAAGTGTTATTGCAGCAACAGATGCTGCTCTCACTGGTTTCACATGACACATCTCACTCTTTAGGCGCTCCTGTCATTTCTCGTACTTATAATCTAGTCTGTTTCCTGCTTGAATACAGTGGATTGACTATCAAGTGGCTAACTGTAGGGTCTCTCTATAATTCACTCTGCTTTTCATGCATTTACTCTGAAGCCCATAGCTCAGACAAAATCAAATGTGTTATCTGGAGTTTCTCCTCATGTTAAAAACACACACACACACACACACACACACACACACACACACACACAGCTCAGGTTTTCTATGCAGGTTCTCTATGGTTGAATTTTTCCTGACATGGAGAAAACATGACGACCTAAGTTCAGAAGTCACAGGCAGAAGTATGTCTTGCAGACTGAGGCACTGCAGAGAAAGTCATGAGTACTACAATGACAGCAGATGAACCACGGTTCTGAAAACGTCATGTCTGATTATATGTATATAATCTGAGGTAGCAATATTTAACTACACCTTACTTCAGGATGCTCATGATCAGCAAAATCTGACATATCACATGTGCTTGCTTGATAACGTATACTTAGCTCATCCTTACCTTATCTATAACACTCAGGGTACCATAGCTATGGATGGTGGCAGTGACTCCATCTTGATGCAATCATTCGTAATAAAAACTATGCAATGTTGAACATTATGAAGAGAAACTTCATATTCAATGCAGCCCTCATCTTCCTGTTTGATCCTTTGTGGCCAGAGCTTTCCCACAATGCATTTTGGTCCACTTGGATTATGTCAGCAGTGGAGAAAAAGTCATTTAAAATAGATACAGTTACATTTTCGGCTGCATGTCCTTTGTGTTTTTGTTTTATGTTTCAATTCAAGTAATTTTTAAATGTGATGATCTAATCTGAGAGTTCACAGCTGAATGAGCTGCAGCTGTTACGGCTGGTAGGCAACGGGAGCCGCACGTTGGGAGGCCCGGAAACAGAGCAAGCTCTCTTCTGTAGGTTAGATCGTCTCATTTACCATGACCATTACAATACTATGAAGGAAGGTGCACTGATCTTGATGCAGTCTGTATATTAAGTATTTGTAACCATGACAACCAAGGTCTGGGACACCTGCCACCATAGGGGTCCGGTGAAATAAACAACCTATATAGTTGTTCCAGTCAGGAGGGTTGGTTGATTTCCTGTTACCACTCCATCACACCCAGACAAAAATACAGTATAAATGTGTGTTGCAAATAGAAACAGTGGCATCATGCTGAGTGTGGTGCAGATCACCAGTTACACTGTACCTTCACTTCCTCACCCCTGGTCAGTCATCATGTCTTCATCATGTCAGAGCCTGAGTGTTCATTTCTCGACCTTGGATACTTGTGTTAGAGCTTTCATTTGTACCTGGGGTTCTTCATTGTTTGCTTAGTAGCCATGGCGACACCTGAGTTTCCTTCAGTCACTGTGGATGGTTGAGTTTAGAAAGGAAAAAGAAACTAACACCAAGTGTTGGAAAAAAAAGGGAGAGGCTGAAATTGTCACTTTCTTGAATTTAACAGAAACTTCACCCTCAAGTGGGATATAAAAGTCTCGTATGAATCAGCTCTGGAACTTTTCTTTGTGTCTGCAAAAGCGTCAACAGCGTCTTGTGGCTGATTGGGTTCAAGATTAGAAACAATCAGATAACCAAAACTGAAAACAATCTTCCACACAAAGTGCAATTAAGGTTCATCTGCAGATACGTGGAGTCTTCAAGGGCTTTAGAAAACTGGAACAATCTGGATCAAGACAACAAACAGTTGTGGCACAGTTTCAGATCAGTATTGGCACCAAATATCAGTCACACACTGAGTCCTCAGGCACCTCCCAAAATGTGACTTTGTGGCGTTTCCCTCACTGTGGACTGAAAAATGAAGACTTGACTTACTAAATGAGGACGCTGAGGGACGATTAAATGAATGGACAGCTGTTCTGACGTGTCGCCGGAGGCTCTGAGCTTAAAATACCCACCATGTGATAACGTCCTCATGCTGCTTCAACTGATGTTCGACTTTTTGGGCCCTCCTGCAAGACAACTCCCCCCCCCCTGCAACCTGTCCACTGCCGCATGCTGAATCTTCACCCTCCTCCTCTTTCAAGCACCGTTTGCCTGCGTGAGGCGTAAAGCGTACACACCAGCGGGAAAGTCTGTGTCTCATGTGTGAAGATGTTTCCTGAGTTTTGTGTTTGAAACAAGACACGCCACAGAGAGTGTTCAGTTCTTGAGGGTATTAATTTGGATGCATAAATCATGAAGAAGGCCGGTCCCACTGTTCTCTGCTCCCCCAAGTACACACCACCAGCCCCCACCCCATCGCTATCAACCCTCCCCCACCCCCAAACCCCTTCTTCCATCTCCGACTCTTTCTCCCTTGCTGGCTTGCTCTGTCGTGCAGATTCGACGGAGCTGAAAATATATCCCTGAGCTTGTCGTTGGGGAGGCAGAGAGAGAGAGAGAGAGAGGGTGGGGGGCTTGTCAGAGGAAGAGGAATAGGGGGGTTGGTGGTGTTGGTGTGGGATGAGTGGGGAGGGTCTATATGTCACAGATAAAGACGGTGCATCTTCGCCTTCACCCGTCGTCGTCCCTGTCAAGTGACCCGCCCCACTGCATGCATCAGCCCCATGTCCCACACACGCAAACACCATCTCTCACCCTTTATTTCCACCCCTGTCACCACCTTCCTCACATGTTTCACCGGAACAGAGGATTGAATGTCTTCTCCTCCTCCTCCTCCTCCTCTTTTCATCCCTTATCATCATCTGTGTCTCCTTTGTTCTGGGTTTCTTATTTTCTTATATAAACTCTTCTCTTCTTTCTCTACCTTTCCGTTTGCCCTCCCTTCCTGTTGTGTCCTCTGATGATGACTCCTCCTGTCACACAGACTCCTTCCTCTCCTCTTCCTCTTCCTCTTCCTCTTGCCCCCCTAATCTAAAAAGCCTTACTTTGTGTTTTTTCTGACTGATGAGACTACTGTGGATACTTTGAGAAGGACATGAACCTCTGTGCGTGGTGTAAAAATGTCCCACTGGTGGAACAGGCTGGAGGGAGCATCATGATCTGGATCTTTGCTGCTGCTGGATCTGGACAGCTCCATGTCCTCGAGGGGAACATCAATTCCCAAGTTCAGCCGGTCAGAGTGTCACAACCTGCTGAAACTCAGAAGCTGCTGATGAAAGAAAATCCAGCCTCTGGAGTAGCCCAATCAAAGCCCAGACCTTAATCCAGTAGAGATGCTGTGGACTGAGCTCAGACAGCTGTTCACACCAGACACACTCAGAATCTGAAGCAGCTGATTAAGGGAGAGTGGTCCAAACGTCCTCCTCCTTTCAAAACTCTCAAATGCTTTTGATTTCCTGTTGAGCTGATTTAGAGGTTGAGATATAAAGGTGTAGTGACAGCACTGTTTCAGATGAACCTGTACCTGCCTAATGGTAACGTTTTCCTCTCAACCTGAGCCTTGACCTGCAGATTAGCAGCCCAGCAGGTTGAAGTCAGTATCTGAATCTTTTTCAGTCACTGTCTTTTTTGTGTTGATCCATGTAACCGCTGAGCTCTGCCTCGCACTTGGGACAATGGCTGGTACCCTGAGTGAGGCTTGTTCCAAGCATGGCTTTGAAAACTTTCTTTGCAGCAAAAAAAACTAAAGAAAAACATTTCCCATAATGGATTGCACCTTCCACTTGGATCTCAGATTGAGCCCCAAATTCCTTTTGCACCTGCTGCGCCCCATATTACATTTCAAGGGATGTTCAAACAAGCAGTTTGGCAGGCAATGTTATGACATGTATCATCCACTTTTAATTTATGGAAAACCTGAACAATTGGACTAAAGTACTTACAATATAACAGTGACAAGGTGGGAGATTAAGGCCTAGTGAGATGAGAATGGAGCAGCATTCTAGCAAATCTTTCCAACTGGTGCCAAAATCGAGACCTGAACTTAAACAAAGGCACTGGTTTTGGCCGATATAAAGAAAAATCCAATCTTCTTGACATATTTTGGCTTGGTCATCATGATCAGAATGCAGCGTATGTCCATGATAAAGTTGCTCTGAGGTCTGATAGGAGACACTTTCACTGTAATTCTAACTGTCTGAAAATCCCACCTCTCTCTGAAAGTATGATTTAAAAAGTAAACACAGTTTCTCACTTGAAGCCTCATTTATCATTTCATGACTTGGAGATGTGATGTTGCAGCACAGATTTTATTGCATCTGCCACCCAACACTGAGACAGGTATAATTATAGGTGTTCAGTGAAATTATGTCTGTCAGTGGGGGGACATTGAACAAGGCAGGCACAATGCAAATTAAATCAATGGCATCAAGCTGCAGGCTGTGAAACAGGAGCGTTGGGTCTGCTCCAGAGAGCCCGGTCACCATGGTTTGCAGTGGAATATGGGCTGTGGTGTAGATCATGTTGTATTGATTTGTACACTTTGTCCTGCCCTGTCTCATCTACAGAAAAAGAGACTTTCCTGGAGCCGTTTGTGCTGAAGGACCTGCTGCCGTCCTCGCTGGGGAGTTACTACCGCTACACCGGCTCCCTGACCACGCCGCCCTGCAGCAAAGTGGTAGAGTGGATCATCTTCAGCAGACCTATCTATGTCTCATACAAACAGGTGAGAAACACACAGAATGTGAGATTGAGAGATTGGGATTTAAAATCATTTACCCTGGACCACTAACTTCTTATTATCGGGACATGTTTCAGGATATAATTGTCCATGTTTTATTGTCCAGTAGAAGTCACAGCAAATTCCTCTGAGCCTCAGTAACACAATTCATCTTCTCTAGAAACAGAACACAGACAAAAGCGAACTCACCACAGACTCACTTTACTACAACTTCACTTTGTAATTTAAGACAAATACACAGTGTCGTGTCTTGTTTATCCTGCCCCTGTGCTGACTGCAGCCCTCAGGGTGAGAGTATGAACTTTATTTTCCCTCTTCACACTTTAGCATCGGTGATGACTCTCAGGAAAAGACATGTGTCGTCTCCCTGAACTCAGTGGTGGTCTGAGGTCGTGTCTTAACATTTGCTCCAGACTCACATCACGAACTGCATGAGAGATGTTTTTATAGGACGACTGAGTCTCCTGCTAGTTTGTCTAGTGCAGAGACAGAGAGTTGTTTTTTTTGTTGGTTTGTTTTTTTACCTATGATCGTGCTGCTTTAGGTGATTTGATGGGTTTTTGAACCAGAAGCTCTTAAAACAAACTTTGACCTTTAAGGCCCTGCCTTCATTTTTTTGTTATTAAATCTTATTAAACTACTTTTGCTAAGCCAGTCTTTGTTTTATAATATTTATGTAAAGAAAAAATATATATTTATTTTATTTTACCATTGTTATTATATTATGTAAGTTACTTTTTTAATTTGTAAGAATCTACTATCATTTATTTATCAGCACTTTTCCTCTGTGCCTCGACCTAAGTTACAACATGAGGTTTTGTTTTTGTGGCATTTTTGCATTTTCCTTTATAAAGTCAGAATACAAGTCTCTGCAAGAAGTTGGACAAGTGTGAACTTGCGTGCAGCTCTTTAAATGACTCTTCAGCTTGTTTCAGTCTCATGGTGTAAACAGATGTGAGAGGTGTTTCTGTGATGACTTGGCTTCAGTGGCAGGGTGACAGAACTCCTCTGCTCTCTGACACCATGTTTAAATCAGTGTGGACAAACCTGTCCATCACTGCACCCACTCAGTGTTGTGTTAAACTTGAACGTCTTCAGCTCTGTACACATCCAGAGCATCTGTGCACGGTAAAAGTGTCAAGTTGTTCATTTCTTTGGCAGTTTCTAAATGCACTGTGAGGTGGTATTGGAGATGGAGTCTTACACAACAAAACAAAGCATATTTACTTGTGAAAACTAACGTTTGCCCCCCTGTTTGTGTCCATTCACACCACAAAGTGATACAGAAGAATCTCAGCATCCTGCTAGAAGGTCAGAGAGTTAGTGACTGTAGCTAGTTAGACTGCACAAATGCTTCCTGTGTTAGATAATATAAAATTGGATAAAATAACATTATCCAATTTAATCTTTAATCCCTCTCTTATTGATCCGCACTATGGCTGGGTGTTGAACCAAGCCAACATAATGTGATAGAGGATTGAAAACTGCCTTGTCATTCAATATCAAATTTTGATACCACAGGAGGAAATAAATACTGTAAATGTCATCAGCAGTCTTTTATAAAGAGCTTGAAACCGATACATGAGTAAAAGTACAAGTATCTTATCAGAAAATGACTTTGTAAAGTGGAAGTGTAAAGTTTTTATGTGAAAATCTTCAGTTTTAGGTTCAGTAACAACTTACTTGTACTTCATTACATTGCAACACTTACTATCAATGAATCCAACAGCGTACAGCATGCTTGGAACGAGATCTAATAATGCTTTTGATTGGTTGTTTATTTACACCAACATCATTAAGTAAGTGAAGAGACCAGCCCTAAAAATAAAACTAAAGTAAACCAAAAATGTTCTGTTGATGCGGAGTCAGTCGTTCTCTCATGTTCATTACTGTAAATAGAAGAGCAGCGTCAGTGTGTTTCAGTGTCTGTGAAAAAATCTTTTTGCTCTCATATTCCTTCCCCCAGTCCAAAGAACAGTTGGCAGGCCGTCTCCTAATGAGACCAAATGAGTTTGCTTAAGAGCAGCAGTGAAGCAAGCCAAATGTGGATGAAGTATTGGCTTCTCCGCCCTGAAGTGAGAGGAGCAGGTCAATGTAAAGGCAGCTGTGAAAGGACTTTACAAAGACTGATGAGGTGGAGTGTGGATGATGAAGAGGGCGGCAGAAGCCGGGAGACAGAGCCAAAGCGAGTTACGTTCTTTAACCAACTTCTCCACAACCAGAACATACTGTAATAAACTTAGTATCAATAAGCGAATATATTTAGTCTGAACGAGAATCAGAAACCGAAAGACTTTGAGTTTCCAGCTGATAAGAAGAAGAGACGTTGTAAATCCTCATCTGAGACGACAGAACCAGTTCATGTTTAGTATTTTTAAGATGATTAAGCTGTCGTCCAAATGATTCATATGCTGTCCTGGTTTTGGTGTCACAGTCGATTAGACCAAGCTGCTCTGTGAAAGTATCAAAGCTTTAGTCCACAGAGAAATACACGCGGTCTTTATTCAGAAACTGAGCCATAAAACCAACTATCAGGACTTCTGTGACTTTGTGATGTCACTTCTCTCAGCCAGGCCCCCATACCCCACACACCTGGATCCACCATCCAACCCTGCAGTATTTGGTTACTCTGAACATAATACAATAATAGATGAAATTTAAATTCAGATTTTGATTGGCTCATTGACCTATTGGTACTAGACCTCCAGAGAAAAGCCTTAGGGAGGATATGTCAAACTACACTGAGCTGGTTTTTAGTCGTTTAAGCCACAAATATATCTTCTTATGGATCTACACTTCAAATAAAATGCAGCAGAGGAGAAAAATGTGCAGCTTCAAGAATGTAATTAACTCAACAGAAATTTTCTTTCATCTTAACAAGTAATTTATTGCTTAATGCAGCCAAGGTCATGTTGTTGGCCTGAGCAGCTAAATCTCCGCCATCTTTTCATCATTTGTATGTATATGAGATGTAGGAAGATGGCGACATAATTCCATTCCAAATGCATGAACTGATTATTAACACTGATGAAACAGTGAACAAGGAGCCCGACCTGTGTGAATCATCCATATTTCTATAACCAGGCAGCTCAGCACAGTCCATTTGTCAGTTCTTTTTTGTTTCCACCCCCCCCCCCTTTCACACAAACAGCAGAATATTACTAAAAAAACTTTTTGTGTAGGAACATGCAAGAATTTTTCCACGATGCGTTGTCTTCACTTGTTCAGTACATGCGCCTATCTGGCTGCTCAGACTCAGTCATCTTTGTACATCAGTGGAAAGAGCTCTTACTGTGCGTGTGTTGAGTGTCTAGACCTCAGGTTTTAATAATCTTCAAGTCCCAGCAGACGCATTTGCAGACATCAGCTTGGTGCCTGCACAAGTACCATTAACATCAACCCTTGACTGCACCGTTACTTTAAGAAAACACAGGTAAATTGGGCTGTTCCTCATTCCCCCCACTTTAGTCAATGTGAGACACATCTCCAGGATAATCAGAGAAAACACAATACAATAAACTCAGTCTGGAGTTCCAGAGCAAAGAGTTTGAATTCATATGTAAATGAAGTATTCTTGATTTGCTGTAGTGTTTTTCAGCAACAAAAGAAGATTGTGTGGAATAGGGCCTCAATTTTGAAAATCGGTGCCAATGATAATACCACTGATGGGTGAGATAGAGCCAGTTCTTTCAATCATGGCCCACTGTACTTATTGGAACCATAGCACAAATTTGACAATGGCACACCTCAGACTTCCTGAATGCTTCAAAGCAGATTATTCATTTTCCTGCAGATGTCTGACAAAAATAAATTTTATTCATGTAAGAAAGTTTTTTTGCATCTTAAGCCCAGATAAACTTTGAAACTGTTGAATCATTTAAAGCAGTTTTCACTATCTAAGTCTAGGTTCATTTGAGCTTGAAGTTTTCTAATGGACCCACCTTTGCAGGTCTGGTCCCCCCGAGGTCCAAGGCAGGATGCACACTTCCAGAGATAAACTCTTTGCAACCATTTCACTTTTAGACACCTGACATTTTAATTAGAAATGCCAAAATTTGTGCGGGTGTCATGCCGACTTAAATCGCTGCAATAAATGTAAACACTGGGGAAGATTTGGAATATTTTTATTTATACATTTTTTTGTCCCATTTCTGCCTACGATCAGAGCTGTAAGGCCTTCTTTCGACAGGTGTGTGCCTTTCCAAGTCATGTCCAGACTATTTAATTCAACACATCTGGACTCAAATGGAGGTGTAGAAGCATCTCAAAGATGACAGCATATGAATGACCTACAGGAGTGTCACAGCAGAGGCTGTGAATACTGTTCACGTGATATTTCAGTTTTTCTTTTTTAATTAATTTGAAAAAAAAATCTAAAATTCTTGGTTTGTGCTGTCATTATGTGGTGGCGGTGAGTGTAGATTAATGAGGAAAAAAAAAAGGATTTTATTGATTTTAACATAAAGCTGCAACATAATAAATGGTGAAATATTGAAGGGGGTCTGAATACATTCCGTATGCACTGTAAACCCCTATTATAGTATAGAGAATTCTTTCATGAGGACAGATAGTTTGCTGAGGTTGTGCTGATTCTGAATATGTGCAGCAGCAGTAGCTGAAAATCTTAAAGATTCTAACTTAATTAGAAAAAACACTAAGTTGGAAAAGAAAATGGAAAAAAAAAAAACAGTGACTGTGGGCCTCGGGGAAGCAGAACTTGTATTGGGACCTAACAAATTTTTGTTGTGACACATCAGCTGTAAATGTTAACTGAGTAAGCCAAAGAAAACAAGAGGAAGTACAGAGATAGAGAGAGCATCCCCTGAGCGACACCTCAGCACTTGAAGCAGCTATAACTGATGGTTAAGAAAGTTAAGTGATAATGTGAAAATTGTGCGCCAATATGGAGGAAGTCATAATGATCAACATACACAGACCTATCACATGGGTTTGCAAATCACAATGTTTTGTAACAAGTTCGGCTCAGCTCATTATTTATCAGTCTGGTGTTGATTTGATTTACTCTCATTTTCAGAGAAATAGTTCCCCAAAAACCCCCTGTACACCACACATGAACTGGAGTATTTATCAGATGTTTTTTATCAACAGATGGTGGAGACCAAACACAGAGCTATATCAGAGGGATTGCTGTATTTAGGTTTTCTAATGAATAAACTTAATATTGCATAATAATGCGTCAGTAAGTACATGTGTTGCTGGTAGTCAGCTTCAAGGGTGAAGACATCTCAGTTCAGTCGCAGCTTATTCATGCTGTCTTCTTCTCTATTTTCAACTGTTCACAATTTAAATTCTTTAAATTCTGCATACTTGATGATGCGGCCTCTTCGAGTGATAACTGTCATGCGCCAAAGTTTCGGCTTCACACACTCCCCACCAACCACTTTTGCCTGTTTTGGGGTTAAGAAAGTGTGAGGGGTGGAGTCAAATATTGCCAAGATGGCAACAGTACAGCAGATTACTCTGAGCCTAAATGGTCTTCATGTTTGTTCAAAGAGGCTCCACTGAATGAAGATAAGAATGTATGTGTGATACTGAGGGCACCACGTGATCCCATTTTAGAGTTGTTTTAATCCAATCTTCACAAAGTCAGCACAGCAAATGAGACAAAGACATCTATCAAGGATGTAAGCAGCAGCGGCTTCATTCGCCCTTCCTGTGCTCTGGCTGTTGATTTCTGACCATCAGTCAATCCGTCTCAACATGTTTAAAGCTCTTTTGAAGCTCCTGTTGTTGTTTTTTCTTGCTCTCATGAGAAAACATAATGGAGAAAGATAAAAGGAGGTTGGAGAGAGAATTAACACTGATGGTGACTCTGGTTATTGTCTCTCTCTCTGTCTTTTTGTGTTTATTTCTCCCTCCTCTGAATGCGAGCCTTTTGTTTTGGATGATAGTTGAAGTAGGTCAGCGGTAGAGACAGCCGTTGCTCTGGGCCTGCTTTTAAAGTGGATCGATGCTCAAGCTCTTACACAACAACTCACCCAAAATGCCTTCCTTTCAAACAGATGTGTAGACTCTGTCATGGCCGTATTTGTCCACCTGACATGTGAGAGTGTCGGACAAAGGGAAAATAAACCGACGATGGCTGGTCTCACATCACAGTCACCCCTTAATATGAGCTGCCAAGTGGGAAGTTGTGGTGAGATCTGCCTCCTAGAAGCTATTCCAAGTGGGACATGTGGGAATTTTTTATGATTTCCCACCTGCCATGTGCCAGCCTTTACAGAAAGCAGCTAAGATGCTGCCATATGGGTTCCCTTTTTCTCCTGGAGATCTTTCAGAAGATTTAATTAGTATTGTTAAATATCTCCTCAGTAAGCAATGATTTAGTGACGTGCATATTTATATACACTCACATATAAGAATTGACTCTGGGCAAACTATGGTGGAACAACGTCTTTTAGCTGAGGATACTTTTTAAGTGTTGGTTCAACAATATTTTAATGTTCATCGTGAATCAGATGCTATTTGCCATGCTGATAGCATGGCTGGTGTTGTTTTTATCTGTGTGTGTATGCGTGTGCCTACTGTGTGTGTGTGTGTGTGTGTGTGTGTGTGTGTGTGTGTCACAAATCCATTAAAAAAAAAATTACAGACATTATGGTGGAAGTTCCAGTTTTACTTTGTAATTTTGGAATAATAAGACATTGATCTTTGTATTATGCAGCCAAATTAGTGGAATCATCAAAGTATCAAGTTCAACTGTGTAAGAGTGAGTTTTCATAGAACTCACCCGTTTACATTTTATGAAGACTTTAACCTACATATAATTGAGGGTTTGGCCTCTTGCACCAAAGTCTCATCTCCTGACACAGCCCTCCTCTTTGCCTTAGCTGTGAGTTTTAGCCGGCTCAGGCACTTGTGGGTGAAGTTGCAGAGGCCTTATCCATCATGATTTACAGTCTATGGTCACAACTTGCAGTACACAGTGACTGATTTTTACAGGTGTACAGATGACATCACAATGTTGAGGCTCAGATCTGTAGATATACAGTTATGGGTTTAGTTTGCCCATTTTACCGAGTTTACGACGTTGTATTTTTAAGCTAATCAGACTTTAAGTGTGAGTGACATCCACTCTTCAATGTGTTGATTTTGGGAGTTCAGTATATTTTCAGTTCAACAAAGAAAACTTTTGTGATTCCTAACAGGTGGCTCTGGGGTCATTGTGGGTGCATATTGTAACGACTGGTAAGCAGCCTTTATACAACAAAATCCTCTTTTATTTTTATTGTCAGTTGCCTTGTCTCGTTGTAACGTATTGAAAATGAACCAATTATCCATTAGACCAGGCAGTGCAGTTTAAGCCTTTTTTCATTCAGTTCCTCAGTTCATGTTTATATTCACTCAAGCACTGTTTTCAATTTCACACAGTTAAGTAGCTTTCTCTAGTCCTGGAGGTCATGAGGGATCGTTTCTGTACTGCTGCAGCTTTGACTGTTTATGAGGATCAGCATAAAAATGATGCAAACCTGAAGGAGCATTTTAAACATTAGCAAAGCTTCAGGCCTGCAGTAGGAACTTACAGAAGATGGTTAACATGTTTTGTGGGTTGTGTCTCTAGACATGTATCCTGATGACTGTTGCTGTAATACAGTGTTTATCCCATCCACTGACTAATGTTACTAGACTGTCTTTGGAAAGTTTGACAACATGATGCAACTAAAATTTCCCCACATCTCCAAACTTACATGGTATTTGATGCACACATGCAATTTCAAATATGGGTTGACAAATTTTCCTATGCACCTGGAATGTTGCTTGTGAGAAAGGCTGATCTAACCTGACCCCAAACACAGTGGCACAGTTTAGTTCAAGTTTCTCACTGCCAAAGGTGTAAGAGTGGAGGTCTTACACAGCTAATCACTAAATATGAAGCCAACACATCATTTAGTTCAGTTCACTGAACTAAATGGTCACAGCTAAACATCTTGTAGCAAAACACACACTGGGACTGTTTCATCAGTATAATTAGGCAAACTCAAAATCATGGCTACAATAATGATAATATATAAAAACAGAATAAACAGAATAAAACATAATGAAATTCTTTAGGGTTAACATTATTGTAAAGACTTTTATGTTTGATGTGAATCAACTCTAGTGTCAAATTTAAACCATCTCTACATGATCCTGCAGTGATTCTGATCACTCCTCCCCACACCACTGATGTATAAATCTTTCTGTCTGCCCAAAGCCACTGTGATGATAGCGTATGTATCTGAGAGCATGTGAACAGGCATTTATTTCTTCATTTTGCAGCTGTGCACTTAGAACAAGCCTTATTTACTGCATCCAATACTATAAAAACACTGCTTTAGCTCGTGGCAATGGTAACTCAGCATGGAGAAAAACATTGTGGATTCGGTCCATGTTTCACTGATGGAGGATTGTTGTTCCCCATAGCAACAAATACAAGCTGCCTATAATCTGCCTATAGTGCCAGAGGAATCTCGCTGTGATGTGCCCGAGGCTTTGTGCTCTGATGGTATAGTGATTTCAGCTTGGATGTCCGGCATTTGGAGGCTGGACTTATGTGGTCTGGTACGAGGCTGCATCCACATGTGTGTGTATACAAGTACTGTTGAGGAATGGCTGACAGCTCTCAGCCTTATGCACTACTGCACTTTGCCTTATCAGTACAAAGCAGCTTTAACTCTAACTCAAACTTTGTAGTGTCTAATGACCTAATGACTCCTAATAATAATCAGGTTTCCAGAGTTGTTTACTTACTACTCTCCCCTAGGAAGTGGTTTTCTACTCATGAATTCATGATTTGTCAATACAAATTGAGAACAGGAACAAGAGGGTCTGTCTGCAGACTGCAGGACAAGGGTGTTATTGACATGAGATAGCTAACCAGCCAGCGCCAGCCAAGCACATCAGTGAAAGAAAAGAGGGGATGGAGACAGCATTTTATTTTGGTTTGTTTCACTTGGTGAGTAAAGGAGCGTAGTTTGATGATGAAAAAAAAAAAGCAATTAGCAAATAGCTCCTTTAAATGTAAGGATTTTATGGTCCATGGTCAGCATTATGATATGTATCTGTTTAATGTGATCAATCATCCATTTTCTACCGATTATCAGGGTCCACATCCAGGGGGCAGCAGTCTCAGCACATGTCCGCCTCCTCCGGCTCTGTTGGGGGGATTACAAAGTGTTCCCAAATCATCTGACAGACATCTGTCCAGTGTGTTCCCCGAGGCCGCCTCATCGATTGGCCCTCTTTACACCAAAGTTAGCACATACCTGCAGATTTTTCATAAAGACGTAAAAAGGCAGTTGACTCTTATCACATTGCTAGTGGATAAAAGTGCCTCTCTGTTAGGATCAAGAGATGCTACTGTAGCTGCTGTGCAGACTACTAAAGTCGATCAGTATCTCTCACCTGATGGCTGGTACTCCTGTCAGTGGCAGAGACTTCATGTGCGATATTTCAGTCAGTAAACATGTGGCTTTAAAACATATTTAGCGGGTCTGCCTAGCCTTAAGCAGCAAATTAGCATGGCTCTCTTTGTTGTCTCCTTTGTTTTCACACTTGACAGGGGTGGGGGGGTGGGGGGGGGGGGGGGGGGGGTGTAATATGAGGTTGGCCTAACTTGTAGAAGTTGTATCTCTGTGTGGACAGTATTGCAGGCTTAAGATCCTCAGGAACAGTAATGTTTTGCATTGTGGCCACATTGTGGAATATCAGGTCATTGGTTTCCACTGTACTTTTTCCATGCACAGTGATCTAATAACCGCTGGATATGCTTTTATGTGCAATACAAACACTGACATTAGTCATAGTTTGAACCATTAGGTGAGCAACCTTCACTAGAAGTTCTGGGATGCCATCTCCGAACTCCATATCCAGTTTATCTTAAAACAACCATACTTCAGCTGCACAGGGATTTACACCCTGGAACCAGAAATGTTCTGAACAGTTTCCAGCTTCAGTTAAAAGAAACAACAAACCCCAGCCCCATGCCCATTTCTTGAGTTTTACAAAGACATGATGAGAAATGTATCCTGGGATCTAAAGGGAAATATGCTTTAAACTAAAAAGATAAATCAGCAGTTCACAACAAAGCACTGAAAAAACCAACACAAAAGAGTAACCCAAAGAGCTGAGCCTGGATCTGTGTTTATTCTCTCATCACACACCGTTACCTCCACTCTGAGTTTTTGTCCAGCCTAAACCCTGAGGGTTTAGTACGGCTTGGTAAACAGAGGAATCAATTTTTTTTTATTTTTATTTATTAATCCTTTGCTTTGACGCTCACATTTGACTTTCATCATCTGAGAAAGTCACCTCTAAAGCTGGTCACCAAAGCCAGCAGACTGATGTTTTATGGGCGTTTTAGATTTGTTTTGCAGCAGCTTGGGGGCTGGGGATTTGAGTTTGCTGCAATCACATTCAGCTCAGGAAAACAACTGACTTCCTCATCAGCTATTATTCATCCCTTGTAAAAGGCGAGACCTAAGAATGTGGACATTAAATGAGTTTATCCCACACATCATACACTCAACACCCACTGGCCGCATTTGGTCTGAATATTTATCAAACCATATTAAAATCAAAATGATTTTAAATGTGTACACTTCCTGTCCAGTGGAACCACTACTAGACAAAAATGACCAGTCTTTAGACAAGAAAAATTGATGGACATCATGTGATAGAAATGTGATAGACAGATTGCTGTGGAAGATTCACACTCAGTTTGGACACCCTGAGACTTTCAGGATGTGCAGTCTGTGTTTGTTCTGTACAAACACCCAATTCACCAACTGCTCAGATGTTACCTGTTGCCAGCTACCAATATGTGCACCAACCGTGGATATGGAGAACATTCTTACTTGTGGCATTTTCTGCTTGGGAGTTGTGTTTAAATCTGCTTACGTCTTTCCATTGATTTATGTGATCAGTCTCAGCCAGTCTTAACACCCTTTAAAGCATTTATTTTTTCTTGGAAGGTGCTTTTGCTACAGAAGCATGATCTTTGTCAGTTTGTGCACCTCGTGTTACATGAAAGAAGTCTTTAAGCTCTTCTGGACAAGAGGCTGGAAAAAACTGAAAACAATAATTTCAAATCAATAAATAGCAGTGGTCAGCCGGTGTGCTGGTTGTGACTGCCCAGGTTATTTTGACAACAGTGTTGCTTTTTATCTGACAATAACACTCTGACAGTCCCCATTTAGCTATAATGTCTAGACAGAGAATTTACCCTCACCTCAAGATTGTTATTGTATTTTTAGCCATGTTGAAACTGAATGGCAGCTACAGTCTGTGTAGGAACAGATGTCTGATACGGCAGTGACCATCACCCACACTTTTTCAATCTTGCCAAACCTCTGTGGGTCAAAGCTTCACATGTGAACAGAAACAAAGAAAATTCCAGTAGCATATTTGTCAATTTCTTAAATCAGCCTTTGATTAAGTACTAAAGGTCAGACCTACTTGCTGACCCCTGACATAAAGTGTTGACAAAAAATGATCCTGGCAAATATCAGATACATTTTACTTGGCTTTCAGAGCTTCCACACTGTGCTGAAGCCTTTGGCCACAGAAATGTGACACAATGGCACCAATAAAATGTACCATTGAACAAATAGAGGTCAGAAACTCTGCAGGATCTCTAAGCCCTCCTCATGATAATAAATCAAGGTCAGTCACTCCATAACTGAGTACTGATTAGAGCATGAGATAGTCAAACTGCACAAAGACAGTCACAGGCAGGACTTGCATCCTTACTGAGACATTTACCTTTATAAATGGGAATCTGCCTCTCAGCAGCCCCTCTCCCTCACAGCACTCCCTTGCACACAAGCTGTTTGTCTAAGTGCATTGCTTCCAAACACATTGTACAGAGTATCCATCTGCCAACACAGGCAGAAAGATGACACTTCATTCACACAGTGCAAATCCATGTCTGGTCGCCCGTCTTGCCACGCAGCACGTGTTTGACAAATGGCAACATGCGGGAAGAGGCCAACTTCAACATCAAACTAAAGCAGTACAAAATGTTCACAGCTTGATAGCAAGGCAGCTAAATTCAGATTAAAACAACTTTGGGAACAGTTTTGCCGCATCAGATACTAATCCTCCACCAAAAACAAGAACTACACTTGATGGATGTCTCTGTTTGCTTCTTGGAGCCACTGCCCTGTTTCCCAAACCCAAGTGCACCCTAAGTGCTCACCCCTGTCCACCTGGGGTTGGTTTAGAGAACCAGATGTGAGCTTGATTTGGCCTATGCATGGCTGCTACATCTGGCCTGTTTTTTTTTTTTTTTTTTGTTTTTTTTTTGGAGGGGATGGCAGATTTGAGCCAACTGCATCTGGGACCCAGCCTGTTCTAACAGAGGTAGGTGGGTTTGGACCTCAGATGCAGTTCTTTCAATAATTCATCATGTGTCTGGCATGAGTTTGGCTGGATTTAGCAGCCTGAGACTGCTGATGGGACAGGTCTTTTTGGCTATGGTGGAGAGAGCTGGTTCAGATACAGTTTATGCAAATAAAGTGACAACAGTACTCTATTTCAATGTGTTCATCAAAGCACTGTTTATTTCAAGGACTTGGCCAACTCCAGCTCTACATTTGTAGTGCTATTTGGAGAGTGTCTGTGTCTGCTTGATGCTGGCCACACAAAACACAGGCTGAGAGACCGATTGCAGGAGCATGAATATGCAATCACAACTCCAAAAACTACAAGTATCCCTTGGTACAGCACTTCAGAGATGCAGGCCACAAGGACGCTCACACGCTGAAAGTTCATGTTTTTGAAGTAATCCCCAGTGACATGCCTGGGATGAGAGCTGGGTGTTAGGTTGATGGATCCAAACAGTCAGGGCCACCTCTCTGTAAGGTCTGGATCAGGAAGTCCACTTTTTCTCTTTCCACTGTTTGGCTTTAAGTCTGGACATGTAGTGTTCTGGGGCTGCTTACTGAAACTTTTTTAGTCATTGCAAAATGCAAAATTAATGCAATCATATACATTTTGACTTAAATGTCTCTAGATTTTAGCCACAGGAGAGGTATCATCTTAGGAAACCCTGGTGAATTTGCATTTTAACTTTAGTTTGCCAATTTTCTCTTTAAGCTTCTTTGTTTTTGTTCTGTCTTGCCATCAGCCTTTACACACTCATTTACGTCTCACATTTTGCTTGAGTGGACTTGATATATTTTAGAGTTTGTGTTCTGCACTGACTTCCCTCCAGTTTGTCAAGATATAATAACACTTCCGTGCTCCCACTGAAACCACAAATTTAAATCAGTTTTACATTTTTTCCTATTTACATAGAACTTTGTAGAGAGCGGTTTCTCTGTGCTAAGTCTGAGTCAGTCCTATCTTTGCTCTGGTTCCATATTAAACCTACAGATATAAGATCGGTATCAATCCTTTCACTTGACTATATTTCCAGAAGTGTCAAATTGTTCCCTGAAGGAAACAAAAATATTGAATGACATCACAAGGATTTAAATCAGCAGTCTCTGCTGCTGGAGTGAGTTTGTTTACAGCCTGGATCAGTTTCAGTGTCTTAACTATTCAAGATTTTTGTAATGTTACACACACATGCACTGTTGACTGTCTGTGTTCCTCATATTCTGGGATTATTTGTCATGTATTTCCAGTGTTCCCCGTCCCCCCTATGTTTTCATGTGGAGCCTTTGTTGTTCCACAGCAGTGACCCAGTTTCCTCATGGGGATCATTAAAATTTCATCTTTTCTCAACTTGCATTTCAGTTAGATGTCTGTGGTGCATTCTGATATTGTGTGTTTTGAGGAGCGAGTAAAAGTGGTGTGTCACTGCTGTAGGACAGAAGCAAAAAAAAAAAAATTACAAACTCAATGATACAACAGTGAGCGCTCTGCAGCCTGCCACTAACTCTTCCTCTTTTGACTCTTCTCTATGTCTCTGCCACATGTGCCCTCTCCTGCTGCCACCAGTTGGAGGCTTTCTACTCAATCTTCACCACGGAGCAGCAAGACCACGTTAAGTCAGTGGAGTATCTGCGCAGTAACTTCCGGCCCATTCAGAGCCTGGATAACCGCCACGTCTTCAAGTCAGCCGTCAAAGACGCCTGGATGCCGGACCTGACTGACACCAACGGGCCGTATGGCACAGAGGCTTCCAAAGGTAAGGCTGACTTTTAAATGGGACAAAACTGCACAGAAACTCTAATTTAAATTGTTTACAGTTGCTTTTGTCAAACGATTTTTGTTCATATTTTTACAGCTGCAACTTTTCAAATTATACATTGATGCCACAAGCCACCACATAATGAACAAGCTCCCAAGTCATGACAGTTATGAAAATGTACTGCCTCTAGCCTCTTCAGGCTCCTTATTTAATTACATGATCACGGTGATTGTATCTGAACACTGAATTGAAGCAACTCAAAGCTGAATCACATAAAATGTCGAGTTCTAGAAAGAGGAGCATGCAAAGTTTTTTTGTGCAAAAATATTGCTATTAGCACATGTTGCAGCTCCCAGCTACCCACTGATTTATATGACATCATTACAGTTACTTTTTCCACTAAACTGGTCCAGTATTCTCACATTACTCCTGGTTGGTGACATTTTCTTAATGTTAATAAATGAGGGATATTCATTGTTGCTCATGTGCCTAGAGGAAACTGATTGTCCTCTGTGTGTGTGACTGTGTGTGTGTGTGTGTAGATGTGTGTGTGGCCTGGGCTACCTCTCTGTCATTTCACCGGTGAGCTTGGTAACTCCCTTAGCATAAGGCAGTGGGAGGAACACCAGCCGTCCTCCCACTCCTGCCTCATTACCACTCATACAACACCACACATTGTGCGGTTTGTGCGTGCACATATGAGTGCGCACGTGTTTTCGTTGTGTACTTCCAAGTGTGCGTGTGTGGCCTAGCATCTGTGCTGTGTCAACTATCCTAGCAGGGTTTGTCCCCTCCCTTCCTTCAGACACACCTCCATATGGTCAACTACGAGAAAGGTGCATCACCTTTGTGTACACGCGTGCACACGCACACAAACACATGTGCCGCATATGTGTCTGTGTGAGGTTGTCCTGGCACAGCATGCTGCGTGCTCCTGCTGTATGTCCTTGAGCGCAGCAGTGGGACAGGTTTGCTGTGAGTAGATCTATAGGGCTGGCAGCGGAAATGCAGAAGAGGAGGAGGAGGAAAGACAGCAGGGGAAAAAAGGCAAAGAGGAGAAAACACAACAGACAGCCACACAGACCACATGCCTCCTACACACCCTCTTCAGCATGCTGCCATAGCTACAGCCAAGTGGGTTAAGGATGGAAATCAGTGCATGCATGTGATTGTTAAACTGGCCTATAACCCCTCTCCAGTCCAACACCGAACAACATCCAGTCAGCGCAGCTTTGGGTTGAAAGCTGAACAGTACCTACACAGCAGAAGCTGAGCTAGACAAATCATTTTCACCCCAGCCTCCTCTCCCTGTGTTAATTTATTCCATTTAACTGTGGCTCAGCCTGAACACCTTCCTCCTGCTGCTCATCATTTCCCATCAGCTGTGATAGTTAATTTACTTTTGGGGCATTGAATGACTGGCAGCCTCACATTTACTGAGCCAGAACGACTGATAGAAAACAGTATATTGTATATAAACCCATATAGTGTAAGGATAAATGTCAGGGTGTACTGTGATAATATAGCAGGTCTAGGTTCAACATTAATACTGTTCAAGTATTATTAGTAGTATAGTCTAATGATGAAGATGAAGAGATGACTCTTTTTGATCATTCAGACAACCAAACATGTTTTCAGATTGTTAGCCCCTTCTGAATGGATTCTAGTAAGCCAAGTTCAAGGTGAAGAGGGAAAAAGAGGCCACACTGAAGGCCAAGAGGAAACACAAAAGCTGACAAGAGGAAGAAAAGGCCTTTCATCCAGGTTTTCAGCCTGTTTGACCTTTGCTCAAAGAGTCTCTGAGTGAAAATGTTTGCGAAAGTGAAAACATTAAAAGGTTTTTTTTCAATTACATAATTAATATTGAATAACTTACAATGGAACTGGAAATAAGAAAGGAGGCAGCACAAGTTATGGTGACCTTACACCTCAAGTCACATCGTTAATAATGAAAGCTGAACTTCAGGATACACTCGGACTTGCATTGCATTTAGACAGCTCATGCTGTTAAGCGGTCAGTGAATGTCACATGTTCTCAGCATGAGCACATGTGCTTTTACACAGTTACTCAGTATGAATGTGCTCATAGATCCTGATGTTTCCTGACGTTTTCTGTTTAAAGTGGGCCAATTATGTTCCAACCATGTACATGGAGATATATTGTAGCTTATTGGCCTCCACACGCAGTATTTCACAGAGTCTCAATATATTTACTGTGATTAAAGGCAGAAGATGCTCCTCCCTCTTCCCTCACCCTCCACCTCATTCACAGTGGCACAGGGTTTCATCTTCAGTTGTAAAGGAATGAATGGACACTTTATCAAAGGCGTATTTAATCACTTTCTTTCTAATACCGCATGAAGCTGGAGCCAGCAACCTGTTAGATTAGCAATGACCCCTGGAAACAGAGAGGATGTCCATTAATATCAGTGTAAACAAGAAACATTTATCCACCTCTGAAGCATGTCAATTAATATGTTAAGTGCTGAGCATGACAGAGATGGCTCTGAAAATGCTTCATGCCTTGAAACATTAATCAAATAGCAGGTCCTCTGTCCTTAGCAACAAGACAGGTCCAGCCCTCTGATACGACGGAGCGCAGGAGTGGCCTCTTGAAATAATGCTGGTGTACATTTGTTGCCATGGTTACTATAATAAGTAGCCATAGAACAGGTTTACAAAGAACAAAAATGACTTGTGGGTTGAAGAAAAGATTATGGTTTGGTTGAGAATAAGTACTTCTTTAACATCGTCAAACTGTCAACATGAAGCAAAAACAAAACAACTGGTGCTAAGAATCAAAGATTTACGCCATTTAGACATTAATGCATTGTCAGTGTGGATTGGACTGCTGAATGTACAATCATGCCACATGCATACTTTTATATAGACTCAATATCTGTGACTTTCCATCACATTATCTTACCTACAGATGAGTGTGTATGTAGTTTTGATGTCAAGTATTTCAACAGAGCTCATTTGCATTAGTTAACATTGCCCTCTACTAAAACAAGAAGTGACACTAGCTTGCAATCTGAATGTACTCGTTCTCCACCTCTCTGTGCACTTCTTTGTGTCTATTTTGTTCTAGTACAAGGTTAAGATGTCCAAGAGCTGAACGAGGTGCCTACATAACATCTAGAGGTGCACTAATAACGGTTTTACAAAAAGATACAAGTACTGCATCAAGTAGTTTGAGCAAAGCAAGTGTCAGTCCAAGTGCTACTCAATTTACGGCCCTTCATGACATGGAGTGGTTGCCTGTTATAAAACAGTGACACTCAGAGGAGCTGTGCGGCAGAGAGCTGTGCAGCGAATAAAAATAGCAGCATTTAATGTTTCACATCAAAAGATTTTTAAAAGTGGCAGTAGTGCATGAAAAGGGAGTGATGGTTGTGCCATTAATGTAGTGTAAATGTTCAGTGTGTGCAGATATCGCTGATGACTGGAGACTTTCTGCACAGGCTCGTCACCTTGGTCATTAGGTGTTTATAAGAGGCTCAGTTGTTGTTACCTGGAGACACAACAACACTGCAACCAGTGTGAAGCACTTCCTGTCCACCATCTCCACTCTTGACTTTTTGAGACCTGTCGTCCACCCAGCACAAAGTGCAGCCCTATAGTGCCTTTGCTTGTTTCATCCTATTAGTTGTCATTTTTCTGTCTTGATGTTTAAAGGTGTGTAAGTGTGTGAGATTATGCTTCTTGCTCTACATTCATGGTAGGGCAACTTTTCACCTCTTGACCCCTGTCTGTTTAATAATGTTGTTTTCCCTATTCCCTAAATAATCCGTTTTGTGCATTTAATGTAGATTTTGTTGAAACTGTTGATAGCAGTAGAAAAAGTAACACCTAGTGTAGCAGTAGCTCTTTTGCATGTGCATGATAAAAATGAGCTTTACTATAATAAGCTGAAATAAATTGAGTATAAATATTGACATGAATATGCTAAGTTATACACAATGTGAACACTAGCAACGGTTTGAAGATTATGAAATGTTAGTGCAAGCAAATTAAGCATAAACAGAGGTATGATGGGAGTTCAGTGTGCACATATAACCAATAAACAATAGAGTAGTATAAATATGGATGCACTGAAAAGTACATAACCAATACAGGCAGTCATATAACTGTGATTTAAATATTAATTATCATGATTCAGCAGTGTGATCATGTCTGCACTGTGTATCTGATATAATCACAGTAGTACTGTATGGGCAAGTGGTGTCTGCACTGGCTCAGTTCCTGATAAAGACAGAGGTGAAACTGAATCTCCTCAAAAAGAGAGGTCTAGTGATTTTTTTTTTTTTCCTGCCTAAGCCTAAAGTTACTGACCTGACTAGTTGAACAACACCTGCCAGCAAGAGACAAAACTAAGCTGCTTAACTCGCCCAGAGCTTCTCCAGCCTGCACCAAGAGTTACATGTGTTTTGCTTCCTGACATTATCATTGAACATGGTTTTTTGCTGAGTCATTTGGGATGGAGATACAGATGTTTTCTATAGGAGCTCCATCCATCTCTGTGGCTCCTTCAGACACAGTGGACAGTGGTTGTTCATTTTGTGGTTGGGTGGTTCAGGTCTAAGATGAGGAGTGGTGTAATGCATTGTCCAAGAAAAATCTGGTTTTAAGTCATTGCCACTTTATTTCATGTTGTGTTAGAGTAATCGCTACAATGGATTTCTGAGTCCATAGAGACCAGAATATGAGGTGATTGTAGACCTGCAGGGAAAGGTGTCCTGAACCAGGACCAACAAAGTCACCAGAAAAATATGATATTCGCTTTTGTGATTTAACTGACACATAATAATAGAACAAGAAATGATTGTTCACTTGTAGAAGGATGTTTTGTGTGCAGGCTTCGGGGGCGGAAATGCACATGCACGTGTCTTTCAGAATAAAATCCCGACTGTCCGGGAAAACAACAAAATGATCGCTTTTCCTCGATTATATAAGAAATATCGAAATATAAAAAATTAAAATTTGACTATTTGCATACCCCTAACAAGGTCCCAGCTTTTCTGGACTGGCAAATGGTTGTAAAGCAATCATGTCCACCAAATTCATGTAGTTTAACATAATTGAGCATGTATTATATGTTTCAATTTAATTCTCAGTTGTGTGGCCCTTCACTTACTTTATTGGAGTCAGAATGTAAAAAAAATATTGCCCACCCCGGCCTAGAGTATTTAAACTTGATGGTTGCAGTTTCATTAAAGAGCAGCAGCAGTAGCTGTGTGTGGAGTGGTGCTGAATCTCAGATTTTTACATATCAAGTAATGTAACATATTTTACACATTGCAGATGGGGAATATCATTTGGCTGCAGCTCAGTCAAAAGATTTTTTTTTTGCTTTAGTTCCTGGAAATTTTAACATTATAAAGATAGAAACAATATAAACACCAGCTCCAAAGGTTTTAACTGAACACAAGTGAACTGCAGTGTAAAGTGGAATTTGGCACCAAGCCCTGCTACAGATAGCCTACTGTTGGTACATTTCTAATAAGACCTCACACTGAGTTTCCACCCAATCCCTCTAAGTGCAAGACCTCACAGACCAACCTACAATCAAGACCTGTTCATCAATCAACTGTGATTATCTTGCTGTGTGGCCAGAGGCGCCATTTACCCCTCTGTTTGACGTCTTATGGAGAGAGAGAGAGAGAGAGAGAGAGAGAGAGATGCTCTCTGTGGATTTCATGTGCATCACGCACCTCCTTCACCCATGTTCTACTCTGCTCTGTGGGACTGGGCCCTAGACTCCATCACTCCCTGCCATCCATACATCTCCCTATTGTGTGTGTGTGTGTGTGTGGGTGGGTGGGTGGATGGCCCGCTTATCTCTGATGAAAGCTCTAAGAGGATCTCTTCATCATCCAGCCAGACACACACAGCTACAGAACCCTTTCAGCAATGTTTCACACAGGGAATATTAGAAGTCATGGCCCAATCCTAGTTGCAGTTCCACACCACAAGAGTGCACGAACACACACATTCAAACACACATGCACACACAACTGTGTGAGCAACAGCAGCTTTATCCACAGATTTGTCCACAGTAAAAAAAAAAAAAAAAATATATATATATATATATATATGTATGTATATATATCACGTGTGCTGATGAAAACACAAACAGCTGATCTCAGAATATCCTTCTTTAATGTCATGAGTCAGATGATCAGCTTCACCTCTGTGCATCCTTCTGTATTTTTAGGATGACTGTAACTCACCTGTCCGGGGACAGTGGATGAATAATAGCTTTATGCCGAACTTTGGCACATCTGCACCAGTGTTTACCATGTGAACTAATGTTCACAGCAGCTGTGCACCAGGCTGTGGTCGGGTGTGATCCACAAGCAAAACAAAATGTCGATTATTAATTGCATAGTAGGGTTTTTCTAATATGGTGTTGTTAAGGAAGTCACATATAGACTGGACAGGGTCTGCAGTAGATTTGGTTGACCACACTCCCAGGAGAGGAGGCAGACTGGCTATGAGCTGTGTGTTGCCATTCACAGGGACAATAGAATAAAACATGTTTTACACACTTTCAAAAACACTCACCAAAGCAATCGATTGTGTGCTTCTTTATCTTCTTATGAAAAAGCTGCAGCCGTAGATGAGCTTCATGAATCAGAAAGTGGAATACAGAATACAGAGGACTCCTTTGGTGTGCTTGTACAAAGGAATACAGTAGTTAATAGTTTCACGTGCCTTTACCATCCTGTCGCAAAGCACAGCTCCTCTTGCCTAGCAACTGTGGTCGGTCTTCAGATGCAGCCTTTGAATTACAAGAAGCCTGAATTGGGACACAGCTATTGTAAACACATGTGGAGGCTCAATTAAGCAGCGAACACACACAGCATAAGACTTTTTATATGTCCTCTAAGCAACACAGTACAACGCACTCAAGGTTCCTACCGACACTTTTCATCGGCGTGTTCTACTGAGTTGCATAATAACTGCCGAAAAATAATGTAGCCCATGCGGTGCTTACAGTAACTGATCATCCAGGTGTTTTTACACTGTACGTTTAGAAAACAGAACACACTCCTTAGCTGTGGAAAACTCACAAAAACACTGTTGGAAAGTTGCCACAGCCAAGAGACTTCAAACTCAGGTGTACTAAGAAATACAGAGAGATTTACCTGGAGCCGAGAGGCTTAATCAGCACTGTGAACCAGTCTGATGTTCATTTATATGTAAAAGTCCTGCAGTTCAAATTATGACACACACACACACACACACACAAAGGGCATGGCTGACTGGGCTCAGGTTGATATAATCTATTAAATACTCTTTCTCTGCATTGAGGTCATTCAGTGTTTGACTTCCAAAATGTCTGCGTGTGTGTATGTGCGCGTGTGTGTGTGTGAGTGTGTGTGTGTGTGACTAATGGCTTTAGTAATGCTAAGCCACATGGGGCTCGACTGCAGGTTATGAATAGAAAAACTCTACTGCAGCTCTTTATGAGCAAGCTAATCAATTTGGTTCCACAAGGCACGTGAGCTCTTTTCTCAATCAACCCATGTTCATCATCAAATTACCTGACGCATTTGCATAATATTATACAGTGTGTGGAATAATCATTATGGGCATTGTTAGATGGTAATACGCTGCTCTCTCTTTCTCAGCAATAAATAGTGTAACAAATGCTGCTTAACACACTGTTACACAACAAAGACACTGACCAAAGTAAAGTATATGGAAGCAGAGGAGTGCATATCATGTGATTTTTGAGCGTGTCATTAATCTGCTGCTATAACAGCCTCCAGCCTTCTTCCAGTTAAACAGGGAGAACCTTTTCACATATTTCCATGGAGCTGGCTTTGAACAAGATGAAACAGGAAACACTTCTGTCTAAATAATCATTGTAGACTGCAGCTTTGAGATTTACCTTTAGTGGAATTAAGAGACCCTAACTGTGGAAAACAGCTGTCCACATCTGTGGCCACATTCCATGGGAAAGCTGTTTTTTTTGTTATTTTTCCCTGTTTCTGCTTCAATGGGAAATCAAAGCTACCACGATGATCATGCTAAACACTGGCAATTCGAATAATAACCAAGACTGAGAACTAATAGTTCACATGCAAATGTTTCACATTAAAAGATGATTAGCAGTAATGCTCTTTGAGTTGCTGAAATGATGCTCCATACTGATGGTAATAAAGGCACTAAATGGGATCAGAGCTGGGCATGAAACATGAATCTCACAATGACTGTGTGGAAAAGCATTTAGGTAAACATGGTGGAGATTTCCTTAGAGTTTACATGAATACATTTGACTAAAATGTTTTTCTCAGTCAATATGATAAAACACGCATCGAGTTAATGAGCCTGTGTCTTATATAAACCAGATTGAAATAAAGGCCTCGTCCATTGTTTGAAAATTCATGATCATTTGAAAAGGTTCAGGTGTCCCTCGGCTGAAGAAGCTCACCAGTCAAACAGAGACACCTAGTGGTCTGAAGTTGCCAGTGTATGGCTGCTTATATCTGAATGAGTGGGGGGGTGTGTGTGTGTGTGAGAGAGAGTGTGTGTGTGTGATGTTAAACTCATAACAAAACATACAAAGTATGTTTGCCTTCATATCTCTCATAGCCAGATATTATAAGGCAGAGCAGGTTGTAGTCATTTTGCCTGAAGGCGACTATATATGAACTCGTTTCTTTGGAGCCTGGAGACAAACCCATGCATGTATGTGTGTGTCTTTGTGTGTGTGTTTGGTGCCTGTGCATATGTGTAGAGCTGAGCTGAAACCCAATATTGAGTATTAATAATGCTCAATAGCCACTGTATGTTCAGAGAATCCAGCCATTCATACATGCATGTGTGCACACTGGATTGCATTGTGTGGTGTGTATGTGTGTGTGTTCATGGATGAGTCTCACAGCAATATTAATAACACATGATACAATTCACGCTCACATAACACTCACTTCTCTTTCTCTTTCTCTCCCTCTCTCTCTCTCTCTGTTTTTTTAAAGATAAGCTGAGTCAATGTATTTAGCTGTTAAATCATCTCTTTCTATCTCTGTTAAATTTCCATTCCTTTAATTTTCCTGCACATCTGTCTTCCTCTTTTTTGCTTTCCTTCACTTCATTGGTTTCACTGAATCCTCCCTTCCCATCTTTCTTGCTGTCCTCCCTTTCTTTATGCCCTTCTTCCATTCTTATGCCCATTGCTTTCCTGCTGTCTCCCCTTCTATCCTCTATCCCCACTGTTTTCTCTTGCTCTTCCTGCCTTCTTACTCCATCCTTTAATTCCCTCCTTTCTTTTGTTTCCTGCCTTCACCCTCCTCCCAGTGTGCAGCAGCGCTCCCATCAATATGAAGGTGCAGCACGTGAATGGCAGCGCCCTGGTGGTCCGCTGGGCTCGTCCAGAGGTTACCTACCACCCGCCCATTCTCCACTTCCTGGTGTCCTACAGCTGGACAGCCCATGACGACAGCTATGAGGAGACGCACCTGACCGACGCCAAGCATAAACTGGTGAGGCTGCTGTGGATGGGTTAGACCTGTGGGATCACATGAGGGATGTTAAGATTATTAATTAACAAGAGATGATATGACAATGTATAATCTTCAATAGAGGAGTAGTTCCCTAGCAGGGTGGACGAGACTGTGAGACAGAGTACTGCAGCAAGTGTTGGGTAATCAGCTGACTTACTGAAAGGCCTGATGTGCTCAGGTCACCCATAAACTGAAATCATGGGTTAGTTTTCACTTGAAAGTTTTTTGTATTAAAACAAACTGAGATTCTGACTTTATATGCACTGGTGAGTTAAACTGGAATAATCAGAATTTTTGGTTATGTTTACTTTTTACATTCATTTTGTGTTTGATAATATGCTGATGATGTTGTTTTGTACATTTAGCATCTACCATGATCCTCATGTCCTTTGTCTGTACAAACCAAACTGACTTCAACTGTGACAAATTAAGGTCAAATTATTGGGACAAGAGGTTTTTTGTTTGTTTGTTTCTATAAATCTATGAATAACAGCCAACACATTAGTCCTCTTCAGCCAGTAATCTACACAGTTTCTTGACAGTGTCTGGATCTTTGGGGTAAAACTGTTGTTTGCGAATGACTAAATGTGTCAATATGCAGGCTATATATCAAAAGACATTAATAAGCAGATTGGCAGGAACATCAAATATAAAAGCTATGTAGTTTGAGACATATGCATTCACAACACCTGGCAGAACTCAAGAGACTAACATATAAGGAAATCACCTTAAATATGTATGCAGATACAATGACATGAGTGCTTTAAATACCTCTTTGAATGAGCTCCACACACACACACACACACACACACACATAAGCAGTCTTTCTCTGATGTGTTTCCTTGGCCTGGTTTGTGTGGGGAAAAAAAAGAAGAAAATCTCAGTTGAGACTTTTCTGACTCGTAGCTGTCGATAGGCATGTGTTTGTACTGTCATATATTCCACAGAGATGCAGAGAACAATGGAGGCTTTCAGTGTCTTCCTCACACGCACACATCACACACAAACACAGCTCAGACTCCATGTCCATAGCCCGATGTGTCTTATCACACCGACGTGTTTCAGGCTGTGTGAGGAATTCCACATGTGAAGTAAGTTTCATCTTATAACTGTGCTCGGCCGTTGTAACAGTAACACAGCTACCGCAGCTCAGTAATGGAGGAATTGTGAATAATGGCTGTTGAAGCTGCTGCGTTTCATGCTGCAGTTCCTGTCACAGCCACAGGGTGTCTGCTTGGCAACACTCACATGAATTGGAGGGTCTGCATGTGTATTACTGGTTATTCTCAAAAGAGCTGGGTCATATAGATAAAATCTTCTGTCATGGTATACGTTATATAACAAAATCCATATATATTATGATACATACCCAATATAATTCCAGATGTGTGTCTGTGAGAGAGAGAGAGAGAGAGAGAGAGAGAGAGAGAGAGAGATCTGGTGGACAGAGGGAGACAGAGGGAGAATAGCAGATATATGGATATGAGGGGGAGGTGGTGGTGGATGGGCCATAGAGATGAGGAGAGAACATGGAGATGGGGGAGGGGTAGGGGGGATCTGTGAGAAATGTCAAGAAACACAGAATGAGGGGAACAGAGGAGCAGAAAAATGAGCTGATAAATATTTTTTTTTTAACTTAAATGCAAATATTTGTTTTGTCTTAGTTGCACCGTAAACAGTCCTGTTCATTAGCTGAAACACTGTCCACATTGGGCTCATGTAACACAGTATAATGTAATATAACATGGTGGCACCATATGGAGAAACCCTGTCTGTAACCATTCCTCCTCTCCACACAGACACATATTTGCAGAGCGACTCCTGCACAAAATCCACAGTCTCAGTCTGCAGAGCTAATGTCAGGCTTGAGCACACATCAAGTCAGGATCCCTGTACAAAGTAATTGCCTGATGGCCAATGTGGACAGGGGGCATACTCCCAGCAACCATTGCATCTCTCATGCACTGTAAATATGGCAAAAAAAAAAAAAAAAATCAGACATCTTTAAAACTCTGCCTTTTCTTCAAGTAGATGTATTCCAGAGCAACAGGATTAGATTTCCTTAACATGAAACAAACAAATCAAGTGCTGAGTTTGCACCAAGAGCTGCAACAACAAATAAAAATCAAACATGGAAAATGTAAGATGAGAAAAATCACAGAGAAATATAACAAAACATGCTCATGGAAGAGGGAATTAGAAGTAAAAACACAACTTTAACAACAGTAGACTTGATTCTGCTTTCTGCCAGTTGCCAAATGATTTTCTGCTAGTGATGATTTTTATTTGTTTGTTTTTTTCTGCTTTATTCATGTCAGTATTTGGAAGCTCTAAAGGCCATAAAAGACTCAAATGGGTCAACATCAAAGTCCAGATTTCAGATCATCTAACCATCAACTGATCCTCAGCCAATAGTCACATCATGTCCCTTCAGAGGCAAACACAGAAAGCACTCCATATATTTCCTTTGTAGTTACAATTCACACATCTTTCGCCTCCTTTCTCTTCCTTTTTTCAACCCTGTGCCCTTTCCCTCTTTCGTTTCCTCACTCTTTATCCCTTCGACACACCACACACTTAACTTGATCAGTGGACCACGATTTAACCTCATCACTCCGACCCACTGTACATTTTAACATATTGAATCCTGTCGTGTATTTTCCATCTGAGCTCACTCTGTATCACTGTGTAGATTAATTTCTGATCAGCCTGATGAGCCATAGTCAACTTTATTTGCTGTAAATGTAAATTATGATGAGAATATTATGGACTAACACACAGTCAGATGCAGCTGCACTGGAGTGTGTGTTTGTGTGTGGTTGTGTGTGGTTGTGTGTGTTATTTCAGAAAGACAGAGGATTTTACATCATCAAAAATATGACTGTGAGGCCCTTGAAAAATCTAATAAGTTGTTTTGGAGCAAAACTGTTTTGATTCATAAAAAATCAGCTCTGATTGCATCATTAAAAATATTTTGTTTTCTTGACAAATTCTCATGAGAAAATGGGTCAGCTGGGGTTTTAATCGAATAGTCATTAATTTAGGGGTGGAGGAAAAGTTTTTTGACACAAACAAACACACACACACACACACACTATACACTCACTACAACACATACAAACCAAGCAACCATCCTCCATCAGTTCCATTACAAATGGTCTCATCAGGAGCCGGAATGAGCTGTGAGAGGAGCTGTGGAGCAGACAGGAGGTTTCATTCCCTTACATTGTGGTGTTCCGGTCAGCTCGCAGAATACTAATGCTAAGCTAGAGAGGATACAGCCTGCCAGCCTGTGCAAAAAGCATGACCTTGGGCCAGTGGCTGTGTGGGAAAACAAGATTTGCTGTAAAAAAAAAAAGGACTGGAAAAAAAGAAAAGAGAAATAGGGATCAGAGTGCCCCCTGGCTGTGGAAGCAGGATCCACTTCCAGAGCTGGGACTGTGCCATGAAGAGAAAGACAGAGAGAGAGAGGTGGGAAGTGTTTTATCCTCCCATCATTAACTCAAGAGACCCCTACTCCACCCCTCCTTCTCCCCCTCCCCAGTAATCCCCACTTCACTCTCCCTCTCCACTCTTCCTCTTCCTCCTCATGTCTTCTCCCCTTTGGTTTTTCTCCCCACTTTGATTCTGATCTTATTTCCTCTATCATCCCTTGATCTCTCTAACTAGGTCACAACAGGGACCTACATGACTTTAGGACCCCTAAATTGGTGGCCCCTGTTGTCAAAATCAGTGGAGAACCCCTTCACAATAAATGAGTGTAGAGTGGACTGTGCTGTGGGCTGTACCACTTGTGAAGAAGAGGGGGAGTTATTAAGAGAAACAGGTGCGTAACAGGAATTAACATGCCAGCAGAACTGGCATGAGTCAGGGAGTGGGGGTGTAGGGATATAGATAGAAAAAGAACACATCATAAATTAATAAAGATATTAATTTAGAAGTATAAATGCTCATCATAATGATCTTTTCATACATCAAACATCTGGAGTCAACGTGGATGTTACACAGTCCTTCAGAATAAAAGTATTTTTGAACTTCACTGACCTCTCATGTCCTCAGCTCAAAAAAAGCTATAGAACAGTAATAGGGCAAATGTCTAACAGAAGTAATAAAAAGCAAGTGAGCAAGTAAAAGAGATAAAAAAGATGGAAGCTGATAGTCAGTGGATGGTTTATAGCTTTGAAAACTGTCCCAGCTTTTATAAGACACTTTCATTTTATGTCATTCTCCTCTTTTGTCTCTGAGCAATACCAAAATAAAATGTTGACGTTCCTTGAGTAGCTTAGCTGATGTTTTAGACTGTAACCAACACAACAAGCATGTGATCCCATTCAAAGTTCAGGGTTACATATATGAATTGTATCATGCAAAACTCCAATCTGTTTCTTGTATTTGCCCCAAAGACCTCTCAGTGTAGTGTAGCTCAGACTCCTTGAATCAGCACCTCCTTAAAACACCTTAAACTGTGTGGACTTCAGCTTGGTGTACCTAATAAATAAAAGAACACACATTTCAATTTCATATTAGTCATTCTCAGAGCTAGTGATGTTGAAATGAGGCCAATTATATCACCAAAAGTTGAATTTTTGGTGAACAAATACTTAAATAATGAATAAATTCTCTCAGTGGAGCCATGAGAGTGAACATGCTTATAAATGAAAGTTAAAAAAATATATTTTGATTGGCAGTTAGTTAAAAGAAATTTTAAAGGCAAAACAGTAATAAAAGAATCATTTAATAAGTAGAACAAGATGTTTGATCCATGAGATGAGCTCAAACTGAGGCTTCATTTGTCATCAATGTCTTTGCACAGGCAGCACCGCAGCCTCACCAAACACTGACATCATTGCATTCATTCATCTTAGTGTTTAATATTTGCCATTCTAAAGTGTTAGACTGAAAACAGAATAATATAATCATGTAAAGTAAAAAAAAAAAAAAAGGAGAATGGAACTGAAGCTGTTTTTTCATTGGTTAATATCATATATTAACAACTTTATATCAGCTCCCTGATGATCCTGCATGGATAAGTGGTATAGCCAACGGATGAATGAATGTATATCATGATAAATAGTATAATCGCGATATCTTGTCCAGACTGTAATTTGGATGTTGTCTCACACTATGATGAATCCTCATTTAAACATTTGTGGATACAAGTGGGTGAGAAGAGTCACAGTGTAGAGCGGGTCTGTGAGGCAGAGAGCGATGAGGTAACAGGCTCCTCAAACGTCCTGTCTGTTCACGAGTTGCTGTACATCAAAGATCCAAAATGTTGACATGAGTCCTCTTGGTTTACTCGTGTTTGCTGCCCATCTGTGTGAGAGCGGGAGTCAGCTGGAAGCAGGAAGCCTCCACAATGTTAGTGTGAACAGCAACACCCCAGTCTGACACAGCACTGCCGTCTCATGGAGGTAGTCAGCTGCTCATAAGACTGTTCCTTTGTGCTGAAAATAACTGGCTCTGGAGTTGTACTTATTTTGTTTGTTTGTCTTTTTTAGTTTTGTTGTTGTTGTTCTTGTTCTTGTTGTTTTATTGGACATGCTCCATTTAGCATTTTAATACCAGTCAATAATATAATACTATATAGGCTCCATCTCAGCTGAAATCTTCATGTTAATATGAACAAAGTTGACAACACCTTGTTATTTTGTCTTCATTTTTATTTGGTGATCTGGTTTTAAATAGCCTGCCTTTTATTCGTGGTTTTACTCACTTGAGCACAGCTCCTCTGTTTTAGTATTTTATTGTTTTACCTATACCACTCCATTTTTATCTTCCCTCTCCAGTCTTCCGTGTTTCCTCGATGCAAATTTATGAGGTTCATGACAGTATTTCCTCATTTCCTGTTGTCATTATTGTTTTATTTATTTTGTTTATATTTATAACCCAGTCATTTATAGCTCTGTGAATGTGTGTGTTTGTGTGTGGGTGTGGGTGTGGGTGTGTGTGTGTGCGCACATGCAGGGAAGGAGGAAATTTTTTTATTGTTTTTATTTTTGAAACACTTGGTGTTACATTGTTCGTCTGAGTGCTGTGCAGAAATAATTTAACTGATAATTCAGAGAGATGCATGTGAAAAATAGAGACTTCGCCTTGTCCTCAGCAAAGTGGTTCGACCTGAGGTGCAGCCTGAGCTACAGCTCAGATGAAAAGGGCTCATGAAAAAGTGATCTCAAGTGATGTCTATTAGAGAGGGAAAATGGGGATGAATAGAAGTATTATTTAATATTCTCTATTAACAGATTATGTCCTCGATTTGTTGGATGTAAGCATGTTATCACATCAGCATTTGAAGCTGAAGGTAAATTGTTTATTTGATAATTAATCAGTGGCTATGTATTTGATAAATTGATTAATTTTGACCAGTACAGTTAATTCATATCATGTGATGGTGTAGCTGACAGACTGGATATAGTAATGGTTAAATGTCCCAGCTGAGTCACTGCCTGACTGATTTTAATATTTTCCAGTGTCTCAGTATTTTATGCTTTGTAACCCATAGAGGTCCTGATGAATTTCTCCCTGATAAATATGTCAGACTTAATGTAAAAAAGACCCTGTGATGGTAAAATGTCTGATATACCATTCAAAGATGGCCGGTGGAATTAATCTCTTACTGGTTTTATATTCTCGCCCCCTCATGTGATGGCGGTGGAGAGCAGAAATGACTGCATGTGCATGATAGCTTTATTATTCAGGTGATCCACAGTGGCAGGTTTCACACAATGAGAGGAGTTTATGAGACTAGATAATTTGGCACAGACCCCAGAGCTGAGCTGGCTCTAATATTTTCCATTTAACTGAGTGATGGTAAGTTTATGTAGGTGAACTGATGGGCTTCAGGATGACAGACTGTTACATCACATGCTAAGCCATTCAAGATTATGGATAGTGTTGTTACTTCTCGCGAGGAGATGCTAATACAATGATGTCCAGGTCCACTTTCTACCAATTCCCCCAGTGTACAAACACCATTTCTTCACATGACTGACCGTGACGACCTGTGATTTTGCCGGAGCCAGCTCCAGCCACAGTGAATTGCAGTTAAAGCTGCAGCTCATCAACAGGAAGCTCAGAAGTGGACCTTTCAGCTCACACTGCCCTGTGTATTTGACAGGGAGATTATGATTTGGCAGTAACCTTCAGGAATTAAGAAGCAAACAAACAAGCTTGGATGGAAGGTTCAGGGCATGTCGTTGTCAGGTTTTCAAATAGTGACACAGAGAATATGAAGTAAACTAAGTCTATGAAAGGCAGTAGAAAAATAACTTTGTTGGGACTTTGTAGTTGACCTTCACTGTGGCTTCATGAGGTAAGGCAAGTTTATTTGTATAGCCCATTTTTACAAACATTTTGTCACAATGGGCTTTTACAGAGCATCATAACAACATCCTCCGCTCTTAGACCCTCAACTGAGCCTTAACACGGAAAAAATGGAAAAACCTCAGGGTGAGCAACAGAGGAGGGAACCCTCACCCCGGACAGGCAGACATGCAATAGATGTTGTGTACCGAAAAGAAAAGAATTTACGACATGGAGAATTTTATAAATGGCATTTGGTCAATCAAGGAAGAGCTGACGAGGGCAGCCTCTGGTGGGCAGGCTGGGTCATAAGCAGGGAGGGCAGGCTGGTTTAGGAGCAGAGGAAAGGAGGAGAGTGACAGACTATACTGACTCTCCTAAATACTGCACTGAGCATGTGGAAGGGTTGCTGCATAGCGTCAGTCTTAATTTTGTTATTTTTTAGTACACCATCCAAGTTTCATATGAACCTTTGTTTAAAAGGGAGATAAAGACTTTGGGGTTTGCAAGCATCATAGATTTGTTCCCTAGATCCAAAACCAAACTATCACTGACATGAACAGCCCCCAGGCAGCCAGCATAGTATATAGCAGGAAGAATACGTATGTATTTAAATGGTTGTAAATGTCAGTGTAAAATAATGAAAGATGGCATTCCTCAGGGATCCACTTTAGGGGCACTTAATTTAGTATGTAACTGATTTTGTGACCTTCTCTATCCCTCTACATAGATTGATGTGCGCTGCAAAATAACCTAGAGGGGCAACTGGTTAAGATGGACATGTGATTTTTATACAGTGAATTTTTCTTAAATATGAGAAAGACAAACTTTATTGATTCTCGTTATTATAGAAAATGTCAAATATGTCTTAAATGTGTTTAAATCTATGCACCTTCCTCCTGAAATTAACACACTGACTTGTGCCTGGACTAATGTGATTTATGGCCTAAAATGGGGCTGTCTCAGCTCATTTAAACCTTACTGACTGTGTGTTTTTTGTGTGTTATTGTCCAGGAGGCTGTCATTTCTCCCGTTTCCCCTGATGTGCTGTACCTGTTTCGTGTCCAGGCCGTCTGCATGAATGACATGCGCAGTGATTTCAGCCAGAGCATGCTCTTCAGAGGTAACACACACAGACCTACTGGTAAACTGCTGCCATATCTACACATGTTATCGTAACTGTCAATATGTCATGTGCACTGCCCTTTTTCAACAGCCACTGCGTTACCACCTTATATTTAACTGTACAGTCTGACAAAATCTTTTCTACTCAGGTTATTTATGTGAACTTGTATGAGTAGCTGCAGGCTACAGGAGAAATAACAAAAGAAATAGAGCAACATTTAACTGTATTTAGTTAATATTCAGCACATTGCATTATTATATATGTCCATAAGTGCTTACAAAGCACTGATAGACATCTTAGAAACACCCCTTCAAGTGAAGCATTGCCTGATTGTCTTGGCTGTGTTTCACTGTGGATTACATTGCTTTTTTGTTTGTTTGTTTTTTGTCTGCAGCAAACACCACCAGAATCTTTGAAGGGACGAGGATTGTGAAAACTGGAATGGTGAGCTGAGTCAGAGAAGCACTACTTTTGTCGTTTCACTTTTCACCCAGCAGAGAGCAGTGTCTGTATTAACATCAATCCTCTCTGTTAGACAGTCCAGTAGTGCTTTGCTAGGGGTAGGGTAACAGGATTTGATTCATTTAGTATAATTACTATGCATTCTCTTTTGATTTTTGAATATAATAAACTTGTGTGTAATTTTGTAGGGAAGAAAAAGTCAAATTACAGTGTCTAAAATTCATGCACAAACAAATCCAAATACACTTTTATACTCTAATCTTCCTTTATTTCGGCTCCATCAAAATGTCTAAAATTAAGTGATGATGTTTGTTTTTCATTAGTAAACTAATTTTTATTACTGACCCTGCATAATTAAAATACATGTGAGTCATAGGGTACGCATTATTGACAGACATATAAATGACAACCAAAAGTTATAATATTGGTAGAGAAATGAAAAGAACAATTCGGTGTGTGGGGGTATTTTTCAAGGTTTATATTTGATCCAGTCATGTGTGTCAACATTTGTGTGAATCACAGCTGGAAAACAATCAAATTCTGATCAGCAACTTTTTTTCTGTCTCAGCCGACTGCCTCTCCAGCCTCCTCAGCTGACATGGCTCCAATTTCATCTGGTTCATCTACCTGGACTTCTGCAGGCATCCCTTTCTCCTTCGTTTCCATGGCAACAGGCATCGGCCCATCCTCCAGTGGTAGCCAAGCAACAGTGGCATCAGTGGTCACCAGCACTTTACTAGCCGGACTGGGCTTCAGTGGCGGCGTCATCTCCTCCTTTCCAAGCTCTGTTTGGCCGAGCCGGGCGCCGACCCATTATCCTGCTTCTGCGCGCCACACTGCCAAACCCACTGAGCCCACCAAAGACGCCACCACGTCTGCCTCTGCTGTCACGGCAGCTGCAGCCAAAGATAATGGTGAAGTTGGGGGTGAGGACAGGGAGAGCACCAAGGGTGAAGGAGAGGATGGAGAGAAGGGAGGGGAGGATAAGGACAAAGAGGAGGAGGAGGAGGAAGAGAAGGATGAGAAGAAAGAGAGGAAGAGGCGTGTGGGCATAGTAGAGAGGAAGGACAATGGCACAGCGGCCAACGAGCCACCCAGCGAAACACCGGATTCCACGGCAAGGGAGAAAAAACAGACTGAACCAGATCCAAGTAAAGCGACACCTGGTGTAAAAGACCAACTGCAGGGGTACACCCAGAAACCACCTGACTCTAACCTGTCCACCACCACAGAGGCAGCCAATGACACAGCAGCAGTCCCAGCAGCAGCAACATTCAGACCTGGCACAGGGAGGGACCGGAAGAACTGGCCATTCTCCATCCATGATGGTGAGTCAGCTAAAGCTCCAGCCTCGTGTTAACTCAATAATAGTAATAAGAAGGGGGGGGTGACCAACTTTCTCTTTCTTTTACTACTTTTAGTACTTTTATGTGCTCACGTGTGACACTTCTTCCAAATATTCTGTGTCTGTTTGAGGAACAACAAATATCTGCTTATAATTCAGGTTAAGGTCCATAGTGAGCACTCACAAACAATAAGTACTAGTTGAGTGAATTCATGTGCTATTCACAGGTGATCTGGTCAGGAGTCATTTATTTTCACACTGACAAATGAATGTGGTCACATTTGGCTCAGACCACCTCTGAATGAGGTCTGAGTGATCAGATCTCTAATGCATCCTGAATGTTTCTTGGGAGTGTTCACACCAGAACTAAGAGAATTTGAATCATCCAAGATGGATATTTGTACCAGAACAGGTTCTTACTTCCCGATTGAGGAATCTGGATCAGCAATAAGTGCAATGAACAAATGAAGGCCGATAGCTGAGCTGGATTCAAGGGCAAATGCTCAAAAGATGTGATTTAACTTTGTAGAAGTGGTAACGACAATCTGCTCAGTGCTTCTGTTGTGGAGGCATGTTGATTCTGAGTGCAGTAATTTACAAAGTATATATATATATATATATATATAGGCGTATATATGAACAACAGACAACTGCGATATCAGTTTTCAAGGAAGGGAGAGTAGAACTTATCTCCCAATGACTGAAATGAACATCAGTTCTATGGAAGTCTATCTCAGTGTGGGTAACCAAAAATATAGTCTACACATATAGTCTTACGACACATACCGGCTCACACAGACCACACAAAGTTACCAAGCCAGGTAGAAATAAACAGATTTGTCTTCAAAAACAGAATCCCACCTCACATTTATTACTATTCACATCAAGAAAAAATTATTAGCCTGCTGTTTGCCTGCTTATATAGCTGCTTGTAGGCTAACTTTAGTACGTACAAAATGCCTGCTGTTTTGTTTGAATACACCAGACACTGAAAATATTTGCCCATAGAACACCAAAAAGCTCCTTTCAATATTGAAAGTGGTTCTGTGATTTTGTGTCGAATAACAATCAGACATTTAGTCACTTAACATTTGTCTAATGTCTATGTAATTGCTCACTAAGCAATTTTTAACACCAGTGTGTAATTGTATTGGTAGCACTAGTTGGTTCATGTGTTATGAAGTAAAACAGCTCCGTTATTGCATTACAACTTGTTGTTACTTGGACGCACTAATGGTAAAAATTAGCTAGCTCCTAGCTAGATAGCTAGGAGCTAACTTACTAGCCCCATTTAGAATTAGTTGGGTAGCTAGAAGCTTGTTACTGTGCTACTGTATTTTGGCCATTCATCTCTTAGCAAGTGACTGTTTAGCAAATTTTTTAGCTGTTCATTGTTAGCCAGTCAACTCATTTAACACAAGAGTTTACCAGTACTACTAGTAGTGCTACTTTTGCTGCATGTGAGGTGAGAAAGAAATACTCTGACAAACTCCCTCCTTCTCACAAATAGGTAATGGTTGTGTCATTGCCTGAAGACAGTCATATCTCTCTGTCAGCCTTCCTTTTCTTTTCTTTTCTTTTCTTTTTTTTTTTTTTTTACCAATGAAACTCTGTCACCCTCTAGTTTTGTGTGAAAATGAACTGTGAAGGTTGCAGCCTTTTATACCTTTGGGGCAGATAATAAAAAGTTGCATCTCACCTTTGGGGGGCTGAAAGGAAACTAATCCAAATATTTTCCACTTTGACCTGAGCTTCATGAACACATCAGTCGCAAAATGTCACTGATGTAATAAAACATGACAGTCTGACAGAGGGTGGTCTGCTTTGCTTCGTACATGGTCAGTGATGTTGTAAAAGTGGTGTTGTAGTGGAAAGTAAAGGGAGATGATACACTGTCTGTGGGGCCACACAGCAGGGACCCTGACTCAGCAGCCTGTGGAATAGAGTTGTCAAAGCTACAGTCATGGAAGTGGAAACAGAAAAATGAAGCAGAGCCTCTCTTCCATATTGACTGTCCTACCCCCACCCCTCATCTGCTGATCACACTTTATCTTTTTTTTCTCCTAACTTTTCATTTTTGTTTCCTTTACTGTATCCATATATTCTTTTAGTCCATCTTCTCCTTTCTCCTGACCCACTAACACCCCACCCCCACCCCTCCTCCTCCTTTCACTCATTCCTCCTCCACCCCCCACCCCATCCTCTGTGCCTCTCCTTGCTCTGATCTGAGTGCTGGCCTACTTTCAGACACGGCGAAAGGAGATGAGGCTCGGAGGCCAGATTCAGCTGCAGGGGAGAAAAAAAGCCTCTGCTCCATTTATGGTTGTGTGTGTGTGTATGTGTGTGTTTGTGTGTGTGTTCAATACATATGCACATTAGTGACTGGCTGAGTGTATGAGGGTGTATGTGTGTGTTATGAATTTGCATGCTGCTGGTGATTTTTTTTTTTTTTTTTTTTTATCTATTTTACTTTGGCAGACTGCCATAGTCATAAGACAAAAGCAGAAAGGAAAGAGGCAGACTGTAGTATACTGTGTGTGTGTGTGTGTGTGTGTGTGTGGATGTGAGGGAGGAGACGCAGAGTTAGTGGGGATGCAAGCCAGCTGTGGTGCAGTGCAGGGGCCCGGCCTGATGTAATGTTCAGCTCCAGGCAAAACTGCAGATTGAAGGCCATGGGGGCCGACATCGGCTCCAGCAACGTCACGGCTGCAGCAGCTGAACTGGGTAGGTGGTGGAGGCGGCAGTGGTGGTGGTTATTAAGCGACCTGAAAGCAAATTGGATTTAACAAATGTCTGAAATTATCCGAAGACATGTGTTGTTGTGATGCTGTTATCTGGCTGCACTTCATCAAACAGTGTGCATAGCATGCAGAGCTCAGGAGAGGGAGGACTAACAGGAAACCAGTGTAGCTGTCTGCACTAATCTGTGGTTTATTTATGTGATGGTTTGTGTTTGTTGTGGCACTTAGATAAAGTTAAAGGAACAACCTTGTGTTTTAGGGGGAAAATAAGCCTATCTGCTGTCTGATCCAGCAAGAGATACTGAGCTGTTTCATCACTGTCTGTCCTGAGCAGTGACACAGAGGGTCCACGTGTTTAGCCTAGCTTAGCGAATAAGCCTTGTCCCAGTGTACACTGCGCTGAGCAGCGACTTGAACATGAACAGGAAATGAAACACGACATGTTCCAGTGGACATCAATCAAACTTTGGAGCCTCCTGGCTTCTCTCAATGTGGAATCAAGAACCCTAATCTGGAGAGAAGTGAAATGTCTTTCTAAAGATGTGATGCTTTTCTCAGATTACTTCACCTCAGTGTGTTTCATACTTACATTTTTGAAAGTATTCAGTTTTATGACTGTGTACACCTGATTGCATGGACTGTTTTGGTTTGAATTTTATGACTTTTTTATACATCTGGTCAGATATACATGAAAAATAGTCACAAAATGGAAAAAAAGAAAGCACATGATATTAGTGTGACAGTTTAGTCATTTCTTATTTTCCAGGCTAATCTGAGAGCACATCAGCAACTCCAACAACTCTACAGCTGTCAGACTATCATTGTAAAGAAGATGTGATGTTGTGCTACAAAATCCCACTCCTTCGATCAGTAGCTAAAGAAAACTAAAATGAGTTGTGTTACGGATCATGAAGAGGAAGAAATGAAGAAAGATCTACAGTTTAACAATAGCAAGTTTTCACTGACAAATGATCTCTGGACATTCATTTCTCTCATTAATTTCTCCATCTTTTTTTTTTTTTTTTTTTTTTTTTGGCAGACCCCAGTGTGGTGACCAATCTGACCGGACAGGCGAGGCCCGGATCTGGTCCAGGCTTGGGTCGTGTGGAATGGCTGGTACCTTTGGTTGTGGTCTCAGCACTGACCTTCCTCTGCCTCATCCTCCTCCTGGCCATGCTCATCTACTGGAGGTGGGTACAACAGTACAATCCCTTGTTAGCTGCTTCTGAGTTGGTGGTGGCCTGGGGGCTGAAGCTGTGGGTGGATAACCGTTGTATGTCTAAATGAATTTGAGTATGGCGGAGAAGAAGAGGGAGAGGAACATGCATCATTACAAAATTTGTTACTGAGAGGGAAAAACATGGACACCTGCAGTGGAGGATTTAGATGCTTACAAGCACCAAAAACATTTAATTATTTAACCTTTAAAAAGCCTCTAATCCTCCAGTATCACATCAGTTCTACAAGAACACAAACGAAAGTTAAAAAAAATATATCCAACAATAATGTCAGATAGCAAATCAACCTCAGAGAGGCAAGAAAATTAATCAGTTGTTTACATTTTTATCTCACTTAATACGTGGCTATTATCATGATAGTTTGTACTTCTCCCGTGATCTCGGGTCTCCAGCTGCTCTGGGTTCCGCAACACATGCAGTGGATGAAGGTCCTCTGGAAATTGGGGGTTCACTTTTTTTGAAGTGGGGTTGTATGAGGTACAAATGGCCATTAAGTATATTATCTGCAGTAGAAAGGTCTCTGCCACCCCCCACCCCACCCCACCCCACTGAGAAATACTGGCGCATCATGCTGCAGTGGGACACAGGCAGTGAATTGGGAATTGTTAATCTGCGTATTTTCACCGCTTACAAGAATCCCGTCTCAAAATAATACACCAGATCAAGAGTATGACATAAAATGAATATTTACACTGTATAAGCTGGTTGATAAAAAGTTAGTTTATCTGGAACTAACCAACTCACTCCTCCACGCAGGCAGGCTCCGTGATGCGCTGGATCAATTCATCTATCAGCTGTTTCGGTATTCCTCCACGCAGGCAGGCGGAGGAATACTGAGTGATGCAGATATTGGATCAGACTAGGCCCCTTTTCCCTTTGGTCAAAAAACCCATGACCTGCTCATATTAGGTTTTGTTAACAGCTGAAAAATCTCAGACAGTATGGATGTAAACGCAACACTCAGGTGAACCTGCTGATTTTCATCTAATATCTGCTCTCAAGTCTTTCTGTAACATCTGTTGAACCAGCAGCCAACAGCACAGCTACACTGTGCAGGCACACTGCAGTGAAAGAGTGAGTGCAGCTTCAAAATAAGTTTCAAAAACACACAAACAAATCAAAGCATCTCGCACAGAAGCTCCCACACTTTCACAAGAGCACTCACCCAGGGATGAGATGTGACAGATTTGTTGAACCAGTTTTGTTAGCTGCTCACTCTCTTCTGCTTGGTGTGTGTTGTGACGTATTTACTTACAGTCATGAGTGTAAAGTGTGAACAAAGACCAATTTGATTGGCAGTGGAAAATGGTTAGGCTCTTTCCTTCTTTTTAACCAGCAGGATTACCTGCATTAAACAAAAAGTACTTATACCTGCTGATATTAATAGGAGCAGGGTATTAGTGTCTGATTTTCTCTCCAAGCACATAAACCACTTTTTACCAGTTTGTGAGGGAACATTATCGTGAGCTGAGCTTTAATACAGCTTCTGGCTTCTGGCTTCAGTCAAAACACACTGAACCAGCCACACAGAGGGAGACTAGTCAGAGGTAGACTTTGTCCTAGGCAGCATGCCGCAGCCTACCCACAATTCAACTCTGGGAATATCACCACCAACACGTTGTTTTACTTGGAATATCTGGGCAGAACATGAAAGGGAAAAGAGAAGAAACCATTTATCAACATGCTTAGAGTCACAGCAAGGGTTTTTTTTGCTTGGGTACAAATGAAGGCCAAGGGCGCGCATGTTTGAGGTGTCTGAGCTGTGATAGCAGAATGATAATTCACAGCAAGATAGCATTTTACAAAAAACACATGACAGTTACATATTTCTCCTAAAGCTGAGGGACATATTCCATTTTCCTCCACAAGTGTCGGACAATAGCTTAAAGAAAACACCGATCTGAAATGTTGCCTTGAGATTATTGTTTTTGAGCTATTTCCTGGATGTGAATTCATAGCATTACAGATACAGTCTAGTAGGGCTGGACAATTAATTGGAAAATAAGCGAAACAGTTGTCGACAACACTGACAACGCTGTAATCGGTCATTAATTGTAAGTGAGGCAAAAGTTCAATCAATCATGATTTAGATTTTTGCCATTATTGCCCAGCCCTACAGTCTAGCGCCCTGACTTATTTTATAGACAGACATGTTTCATATACATATATATATATGACTGTAAATGCTTTAATGGCCAAGTGTTATGTTGTATTCTAAGGTCTAACAGAGGGTTCATTGCAGCTTCTGGTATTATCCTCAGTATTTTGTCTATAGTCCGTTCCTGTTTAATTTGCACATCAGTTTCTACCATGTTGACAGCACTGTGGTTACACTGTGAGAAATATAAAGCATCAGATGGTGATTATATAACCAGTGGTAAGTGGCTAAATCATGTTAGACAACAGCAGCGTGGTTCTTTATTGAGATCTGGAACACACAGCAAATCATTGGTGGCATGTGAAAAGAGACAGAATGTGATAGTAAGCATCACCGACACACACATCACATAGTGTTAAAATCTGTGCCTGACACACACAGAATCCCATTATTGTTGCGTTTTTCATATTGTACGAGCTCTGCTGAGACTGACCAGAATCCAGTTTGCCTTCAGGGTTTGTATTGAGAAAACTGTTGGTGTACAAGTGCTGAGAAATCATGCATAACCCCCCCTCTTTCTCTCTCACTTGCACATACACACACATACACACACACACACCCACACACCCACACACCCACACACACACACACACACACACAGGCCTTGGCAACAGGTGCTGGGGGTGTGTTTGGGTATTTAATCCTATTGTGGAGCAAAGCTTAGGTCACAACCCCATGTTCAGCACAGACTCCACTCCCACTCCCGTCTTATTGGCAGCAATTGGTGCCGCCCACACACTGTTGCTCTGCTGCTTTCAGGGCTTAGACGTAAATACCAGCTTCATACCAGGGAAAAAAAAAAAACATTTTTAATTCTGACAGTACATGATAGGTGGCACGCTGGACCTCAAGTGTGAATGTTATGCAATGTTCAAGTCGCAGCTAGAGATATAGGACTTTTAAATAGCATTCAATAGCACCAGGGACTTGCAGGACCGTTGGATAGAAGTCTTTTGTTTGCAGGGGAAACATGCAAGTTTTTGATTATGACAGATCTTTCACCTCTAATCCTAAGTGTGAAAAAGATGATCAGGTATAAACAAAATGTGAAATCTGGTCATTTCCAGAAGCACAGCATGAACGTGTCAGTTTTGTCCCCTGCAATTTGAATGCATCATGACACCAGCTATCTCCCACCAGGAAGTGGCACAGGCTTGACCTGTGTTGGTGTGACACTAACACACACACACAACCTCAGAGAGGGAACACCCCCCCGCCATGCCTTGTTAGGAAAGCCCTCCCTCTGTCTTCCCTCCTCCTGTCCCTACGCCTCTGTGCTGGGGCTCAGTTCAGGTCGTCGGCAGCATGTGGCAGCCCGTCTGCTCCCTCTCCTCCGCTCGTTCACCAGGATGAACGCCCTGTGTTCTATGCTCTGTATCAAATACAGGTAGGGAGGGTGTGGACACACACACACATACATACAGGGAGTGTTGAGTAGAGTAACTTCTGCAATCACTGGGAACTGTAGGTTGTAGATAAGGGCAACTTTCAGTGGAGTTTGTTTCCCTGAGTTGTTGAATGTAGCACCGGACATGTGTCAGTTCTCTCTAAAAAGAGTGAAGCGCAAAGGTTTTTATTTCAACAACAAAGATGGGTGTATGTTTCAGCTACTGACTACTTACTTGAATTTCTGCAGAGGGTGCAGGAAAAATGAATTTACTAATGAACTGAGTGTGTGTGTATTTCTGGTTGACTGCTGTTTGACTCCACTTTGCTCTAATGTATATGTCACAATCAAACATGAGTGATCTTTTCTTCTTCAACAACTCTTTTTGTTCTGCATCGTGTTGGTGGATTCGAGGTGTATCTAACACAGTGCTGCAGGGATGCTGTATTACTATTGAAGTTAGCATCACTCTGCTTCTTTCTCCTGAAAGCCAGTGAGATTTTTTCCATTGGGTTTTGAATTATCAGAGATAATAAACAACACTTTGAGTTATTTAACCACTATATGATGTTTGAAGCCTGAATACAATCAGCAGAACTGCAAAGCTGATGTTAGGCTACAAACCAACTACACCACAGTTGTATGACTTCAGAGGCACCACCACTAAACTTCAGGTTGTAGTCTAGTTCAGCCCCGAGCAAAGAGTCTGTATATTTGGTGGCATTCAGGTGTTTGATTCACAGGCTGAACAACAGCAACTCAGATACTGCTGTAATGATATCATTGCAGTGGATTCATATTGTGTTTATTGTGTTGTCTAGTCAGCTAAAAAACATTACTTACAGGATTTCAAAATAAAATCCTCCTCGGTAACTACCCTCCTCCCACAGCCTATTCACTTTCAGCTGATAACCTGTCTGGTTTGAATGGAAACACGACATTTTAGGTGTTTTGTTTTCCTAATGTAAACCAGAGCAATCTGCAGATTTATAAACAGAGTCTCGGAGCTGTTGGACTGTTGGATGTAAATCAGGTCTTTCATGCTCAGCGTCTCTGAGTTTTTACCTTCTCAGTATGTTTTCAGAGGGAGAGAGAGAAATGACACCTCTTCCTGCTTCCTCCTGCTGTATCTTGATGCCAGTTTGTCTCTAAATGCCTGATGCTGATCTCCATTCAAAGCAGTCTGATGTAAAACTTCACACTTTAAACACGTAAACTGTCAGCATGTCAGAATAAAAACACAACGGGAGACCTGCTGATATGTCTGCTGCTACACCTACGTGCACACACACAGTATATCCAACTTCAAACACGCCAGGGGTGTCTTTGCATGTGTGTGCGTGTCAACTACAGTTCGTACTGTAATGCTTTGACATTTGACAAAATTAGACTGACTGGTGTGAAAACGTGTTTGTGCTGCGTGCAGAAATTTTGGAGGTCGGTGCATGTGTCTGATTGTGTGTCTGAGCATGGTTCAAAGTCCATATCTGCCATCTGTTTGCTGACAATTGCCATGATGAAATCTGTATCCTCTCTCTCTCTCTCTCTCTCTCTCTCTCTCTCTCTCTCTCTCTCTCTCTCTCTCTCTCTCTCTCTCTCTCTCTCTCTCTCTCTCTCTCTCTCTCTCTCTCTCTCTCTCTCTCTCTCTCTCTCTCTCTCTCTCTCTCTCTCTCTCTCTCTCTCTCTCTCTCTCTCACACACACACGATTATCTCTGTCTGTATAAGAATATGAAACATGTGTTCTGTGTAGCTATGGTCCAGTTTAGGAGGTCATGTGGGAGGCGAGGCTAAACATGCTTCGCCTCCAAAAATAATATTATTGGTCTGACATCATCCAACATCAAAGACAAAATTATTTTCAGATTTACCAGCAGGACAGGTGTTTTTGGTGAACTAAGGAACTGCCCTTGTATGTAGTCATCCTGTCAACCCTCTGATTACTAAGCACTGCTTCAATGCCATTGTTGCCTTTTTCAGTAATAGTTTTGTTTTCAATGGCCCAATCAAGATTTAAACAAAGGAGAAATTTAGACAAAGATAAAGGAGGCACAGGTTGCAGACAGAGGCACTGAAAATTCAGAACCATCGTGATGATTTGAAAAGGCATTAGAGGTATTGTCAGAATGTTATCAGCATATTTTAGATCAAACAGCAAACATGTATAGCTTTTCTATCCTGCAGCATCTTTCTCTTTGGTTCACTTGGGACAAATGGCTGCTGAACTGTGACCTCTGTTAGACACCCATGTTCATTTCCCACCAGCAGGATCAGTATGATTGTCTATTCACTGGACACATAGTACACATACTTATGGTCATGTTTGTGGCTGCACAACTGACAGACACTTAAGTACAAACAACAGGCGTCAGCTCTAAAAATGGCACGTTATCATCATGCTTTGTTTCCCAGGCAACACTTATAATTACAAAACCACCAGAGGTGTTTGTTAGGAGAAAATAACCACAGGGGGAACACAGCAGCACATTACAGATACGAGCCTGGATGTGTATTTCTTAAAAACATGTGGCTGGTGACTTCATGTGTATCACAGAAATTTACACAGAGGAGTTAGGAGTTCTGGATAAAATTGTGAATGTATGTACAAGTATGGGATATGTACAAATTAAACCCAAGGCCAGTGAACAACAGTGGATTCAGTGATATAGAAATATACAAAAACTTTCTCCGAGAAATCGGAATTCCATACAATAAACAGATTGCATGTTTTGTTGGAAACATTGCTGTGACTGGATTTTGTTGCCTAGACCACAAATGGGACAGTCCCACAGTCCTTCACTTTGTATGTCCTCCATCCACCCCAATCACCTCTCAGTGACTCTGCTGAGTCATTCATTTAAAATATACATAGCTGCTGGGACAGCTGAAGTACATTTCCTCCAAAATGTATGTTCTATTGCAGTTTGCTGTATAGAAACAGAATTTCTAGGAAGCAAATTGAAAGACTTCAAAAGAATCCTAATTAACGTGAAAACTGCAGTAGAGCCATAGCATAAACCATTTTAACGCTTGTTATAACTCATTTAGTGAAATGTATCCCGCTGTCTCTCTTTCAGGCGCTGTTTCCAGACAGCCCATCTCTACGTGGACGACAGCAATTCACCCAGGGTGGTGCCCAATGAGACAATCCCTGCAATCCCCATCCCAGGTAACAGCAAAGCACCTGTACTGTATCATGGCCATGCTTCAGTTCTATCTGTCCACTGTGTTTTGCTGCAGCATTTCTGCACAGTGTTAGATAGGTGGCTGTCCACTCTGCGGGGTCATAGGTCAGGGCTATTCTTACGGCACAGGTCTGAGGTCACAAGTTGGTGTTAAAACCCTACTGGTGTCATTTTCCAGTTACCAAACAGCCTGGATGAGCACCAGCACCTAACTCAAGCTGGACAAATTCACACTGTATAGATCTTTGTACATTTAAACGGGAAGATACAGTATTTGCTGATGCTTTGCTGTGTATAGAATAATTCACTTGACTAAAGTTAACTGTATCTGAGAAAATCATATGTCTAACAGTTTCTCTACTGGGAAGAGGAGATATTACAAAATAGGTGCAGGTTGGAGGATCTTTAATGTCTGATAGAAACCCTGGGATCTGTGGCCACAGCACAAGCTGTAGAGAAGGAAAGAGAGGCCATGGCCAGTTCACCAATTACACAACACAAAACACACACACAAAATCTTTACAGGGTTTGGAATCCGCTAGCTCTCCAGTTCACCAGTTCCCGTGGTCCAAGATTTGGATCCAAACCCAGCCAATTCAATTAAAATAGCTTTTGGGGCCTCTTTACAATGGACCTTGGCTCAGCCCAAAGGCCTTCATTCACACCAGGTCCACCATGGCAGAGTCCAGCACAGACAAAAAGACCCTCTGTCACACCCCACAAAAGGATCAGGCTCACAGAGCTGCAGGTAGCTCCAGAGACCGTGGACATGAGTCCACTGCAGCAGACGGGGACGTGGTGTCTGACCATATGTAAGCTCTGTTAATGGTCTCAAAAAGCTCAGTCTTAGAGCTTCACTGAATCCAGAATCCTCTTTGAGACCTTCTGCTGCAGATGCCAGGTTCTTACTACACAACCGTTCACTTAATACACACACATACAAACAATACAAACATGTTACATTGCTGTCATTTGCTTGTTTAAGAGGATAGAACAAGACAGATCCATCTCTAAGTGAGTGATTCGGTTATAGTCAATGCAGTTAATGTCGTACTGAATCCTTCACCTGTGGCCTGAGAGGTTCTTGGTGCTGTAGCAGGAACTACCCCATATGTGGTTTTGAGCACTGTCAAATATCAATCTGTCCACAGACAAACACTTGTAATAATGTAATAACAATGTATTGACTATGGAGAAATAAAGAACTAATGTAGTAATTACTGTCATCAACTATCCCACTTTATCTGGGATATCTTGATATTGTGGTTCACTCTCAGCTAAGTAATATGAGTATGTTTTATTTTGAAATACAACATCAGTACAGCCCTAACAGATAATAAAAAAATAATAGCTTTAGATATTGTGACCACTATTTTATATAAAAGGATTCGAAGGGACAAGAATATTGGAGGTATTGGGCTGAGTCATGGTTCTCATTTATCAGGAAACCAGGTTGTCTCTGTGCCTTTGTGCTGTTTCCTGTTGGTATTCCACAACAAGAGAACAAATCTATTCGACACAGAGTGTGGCCGTACTGTACTGTCTGTAAAATATGTCAAAGCAATAAAAGGAGATTGGCTCAGTTCTCAGCGGAGCTAATTGGTTTTTCCAGACCTCTCAGCAGCCTGCTGTGTTTACTGACACACAAATAATTCTGACATATTTGCATACCTAAATGAACGTCTCGCAAGACACAAAGCGAGAGCCAACAAGTGCATGCTCCTGTTAATATTTGATGAAGACTAAACTGAAGGAAGCTGAGAGAGAGTGTTAGCTGTTGTGTAATGTTTTTTTGCATCTTTTCCACTAAACGGGCTCCGATCATCTGGTTCGAGTTCCGCTCTTTACGCTGCTGGAGTCTGTAGAACAACTGCAGCTGTTTGCCCTATGATGAAACAGGCGCTCCGGCCCTGAGCCCTCACGCTAAAAGCTCCCAAAGCTGCAACATAAATCAAAACAATAAAAGCACTTAAGCAAGCTCTCCTGTACTAATAATTGTGTTGATGCAGGGGAAATGAAACGTTACTGAGCTTGCATTATTGAACTGAATGAGACTATTGAAGGGAATGGATTCATTCAAAGCACCACTTTGTACCATGAGTGTTTGGATTTGCCTCAGACTCTCTGCTATCAGTCTATTTCCATACTATACCCCGGGTAATTAACAAAGAAAACAATGAATGCAAATTAACTCTCATTTTGCCTTGAACACATGTGCGTCAGCATGTACAGTATCATCGCAGCACAAACACACATCCTTCTCATGTCATGGTCTGATAAGACTGAACAGACATTTATTGCACTCTGACATAATTTCCTGGAAGCTACAACATATTAAGGACACCGACAAAAGCTGACTGAATGATCTCACCCTATGATGAACTTCTTAATTGCTCAGGACCTTTGATGATAGTACATTATTTTAATCAGCAGATTGAGTATCCTTAGAAGTCTTTGGGTTGTAGATGTCTGTATCTGTTTTTCTGAGCACTTTGTTTAAAACTAAAACAAGAAGAGAAGGAAAACTGCTAAAGGGAGAAATGTGAGAATATTCTCTCAAATCCTGCTTCCCAGGTCATTAATACATTTCGAAGTGAACAGAACTGACATTTGAAAAATCTTGTTAACTTCATCTGCTGAGGAAAATTGTGTGCCATAATCGAAAGCTCTGGCACAAGTGGACCTTTAGGTGATGTTGTCTACTCCTTCAGTCACCATCTCAAACTGCTCTTCCAACAGATCTTAAACCAAAACAGATGTGTGTTGTGTACTTACTTGTCCACATGGTCAAATTCAGAAGTTGTATCATTGCTCCTGGGTGAGTTGCTATTACTGTGAACCTGTTTTGAACCTGGTCTCATCCCTTACAGATGACATGGAAGCCATCCTGGTCAAGCAGTTCATCAAACACGTCTCAGAGCTCTATTCAAATAACCAACGTGGATTCTCTGATGAATTTGAGGTAAGCGGGGATGTTTTGCAAAAGTCAACAGGATTGTGAAACCATGCTGCAATTCAGCTGATTTTTCTGTCACTTGGCAGCATCAGACGCAAGTTGTTAAGGTTGTTGATGCTGTCCAGCCGTTGTATTTTTGCAGTGTGAAACTACTTGACACAGGTTCGCCACTGGTTTTAGGTGTCTCTGATACCAGACGACAGCAACACACTGTTCAATGTATTAGATATACTTCCCATTGCATGCTTTCTCTGTTGCTGATTGATGTCATAAGTAGTGAAGTATGAGAGTGCAGACTATCCTTGTTACAGAGGGCTAGTATCCCTATGTCCCTATATCCAGTACTGGATGCAAACAGGACTTGTCTTACAATATCTCAGACAAAGGATTGTGATTCCCAGTAACTATGGTTTGGTGGCCTCTCTGGCTGCTGTGATGTACATGCGGGAGGGAAGATTCCAGCTCTTCAACAATCTTCTCATCTTTGGGTACAGTAGTATATGTCTTTACTAGCAAGCTCACTTTGGTCCACAGTGGACCTTATTAAGCTTGTTTTACTGTCTATATTACTTAAAAGCTTCATCCACTGCACAGGATTTTGTCCTGGGGTTACACTCCATTGAGTGCTACTTGCTGAGCCATGACTACATCTCTCTGCATTTCCGACTGATGTTTTCCAGTTCGCATCAAACACCACATCTTTTGTGCAACGCTTAGAAACAGAAACCTCTCCTTAGTCTCTGAACAAGACTCATTCAATCAGTGGCCTTCGATATGTTCAACTGCAGGAGCTGATTTCTCTCACTCTTTTGTGCAACGAGCCAGTTAGATTTTAGAGTGCCCAGAGCAACCGACCAAGAGGATGAGCCTGGACGTCTTTAATGTCAGGCATTGATCGTGTGTACAAAGAGTTTTATGTCCTCTTTCTAGACCACCTCCTTGTTTTGTGAATGTTTTACTCTTGTCTTCAGATGTTGTTTTCTCATGGAGCTTGGCTCTGGTTCTGATCTGCTTCCTATCTACTCTGCTGAGCTTGAAGCAGATCACTGGCTATGTTTGGTAAAGCAGTAGTTCCTGGACCAAGAATGTTTACTCAACTCTAAATCTTAATAAACAGAAGACATTAACGCATCGAGATGAAGGAACACTGGATACTCAAAGTATGTTTTTGTTATTTTTTAGTGGTCATTGCTTTACAGTACTTACACAAACTGGTACTAAATAAAATTTACCTCCTTAGCTTGGAATAAATTCTGGTCTTAACTGTGTCAGCTCAGACAGAGTCATTGTCCTTATTCCCAGGGTATTTCCAAAGCTCTAACGAGTACATTTTTCACAGTACATGAGTATGCACTCATAAAGCTAAAATGTAGCTGCTCAATAAAAGATATCATGTAGTCACTTTTCTGGATTCCCTCCCTACTGTATTTAATCTTGCAGGGGAGGGAAATATGGGCCGTCTTCTGTGTAACTGCACTCCCATACCAAATAAATATTGAGAGCAGCAACAGCAAAAAGATGATGAAGACAAAAAGCTGCATGTTTAATGATTGCAGTTCTTGCTGTGAGAGCAAATTCACGCAGCAAATATATTTTTCAGTTTCCTGCTTTTATTCCAGTCTCTCCTTGACCATGGTGTTCCTATGGTTTAGTATATGACCTAAAGGACACTTTGACATGTTCCAAGACAGGAACAGTGAATGTCAAATGGTGGTGACAAATCACATTAAATATCCAGATTGGGAGATTGGTGGTCCCACATGAAGCCCACTACCCTCCCTCTTGGTTTCCTTTTTTATTCATATTTAATCTGTGATGCCCTGCAGTATTTGTTTCGGTGTATATTTTCTTTTCTTTTTATGCTATTATTATTATTATCAATTACATTTGGTATTTTGTGTGCAATAAAACACTTAAATACACCCTGAGTATGTAAAAAAAAAACCTACTTGGCAATAAACCTGAGCACAACACTGATTGTTTATTTTAGGGGTGTTGAACAGTGTGCTGAGCAACTGTGTAAATATAATCAGTCATAGCCATTAATAACTCATATGAGCTAGCATCTCTCCAGACTTAAATCCTTTATTATGTAGGTGCATTGCTCAGAGTAAATCGTTGGTTTTCTTTGACAAATTAAAAGCATGAAATCAACTGAATATGACTAAACAAGCACAGACTTTAACTGAAACTAAAGTCAAATAAAAGTTGCCACAACCTAACAAATCTCCTGATGAGATGAAGAGCCCTGAGGCCCATAGTGGAAAGAACACCTTGATGCTGTTTTTTGTTGTTGTTGTTGTTGTTTTTAATAGTATTAATTTCTCTTCAGTCTATTATGTTTATGTCCCAGGGACAAAGCCCCCTAGTGGCCATAGTAATTATGAGGAGGATGGTTGATGCTGTCAGAAAGGAAGAGTGGAGGAAAACCCTATTACTGTAACAACATGTTCATTATTGTAACCATGGCAACGGATGTCCATAGCAAAATAGGGAGAGTGAAAAAGAAAAAATATTTGAACCCAATCCCGGATCTTTCATGACAGTAAATGTGAATCATAGTGAAATGAAACCCTGGTACCAAGATACTTGAATTTACAGTGACAGAAGAGGGAACTTGAACTTGGCATCAAACTATGGTGTAAATGAATACACCTGGAGAGGATTCAGCTCATTTCAGCACAAGGTATGAAAAAGAAATACCTGCTGCCACCCCAGAGAGACTGGATGGAATCAGACCGAACAGGTTGAACCAGCAGAGCAGCTTTTCTGGTGGAGATTACAGTACAGGTTACTGTAAAGTATGCATATGCTGAGAAGTGATCACATACATTTACACAGAAGGGATGAGAACACGTAATAGGAAATGTAAGATGCTCTTTCTGTGTTCCTCTCAGCTTTATAAAGGAAAAAGAAAATATATGGGCAATAGTAGAGGCTACATTGTTCACTACACTGTGCAGCACAGAAGAAGAAAAAGAAGAAGATGATGATGACGAAGAGAGAGAATGGGGTTATTAATTCTCTGCAGAGGATGAATATGTTCAGTTACTTTGATGGCATTCTGACACTATCCCAAGGCCCATGCACGCAAGATGGGATATCTTCATGCTCGGTAGAACATGGTGGGTGAGGTAAAGCTCACAACAAACTGTCCATTAGATTCACAGATGCCTTGTTATACTGTTACAAGACAGTGTCAAAGGTCATGAAAGAGTTAGATAATGAACCCTATCCATCCACAGTCAATGTTTTGTAAAACCAACCTCTCATTTCTGTGTGTGTGTGTGTTCCTCTGCAGGAGGTTCAGCGCTGCTCTGCTGACGTGAAGATCACCTCAGAGCACTCCAACCACCCAGACAACAAGCACAAGAACAGATACATCAACATTGTGGCCTGTAAGTTCACACTGCAGCTAGCAAGCCCAGATCCTGTTAGCAACCAGCCGCTGCAAGGCCAAGAAACCTTTAAAACATGTACCATTTTTCATAAAAACTTTGGTGTTAGGCCCTGAATACTTCCAATGAACAGTGAAATCCTCAAGCTCTCTGACAATGTTTGCCCACATATTATTATTTTTATGTTGTAGGAATGATTTTAGAAGGAATATAAAAGCAGTAACAAATCTAACCCTGGACCTCACCTAGTAATAGACTTTCTTAAATTTTTTAACAAAGAAGTTTAAAGAACCCAGAGACACTGCGTGGCAAGTGAGAACATGAGCATACAGATGAGAAGCTAGCATGCTAGTTTGGTCAGGACCACACAGGATGCTCTACTCTGCCACATCTGATATACACTTTATGGTTTATAAAAACACTAGAGAAAGTTTCATGCAGGGGTCAGCATTACATTCACAGTCCTGTGCTGGTGTGACAGTTAGCTTCTGTCACTGTTTCTGTCATACAAAAATGCTAATACGTGCTGTTTTTCTGCTCTTTGTTTCCTTCTAAGATGACCACAGCAGAGTGAAGCTGAGGCTGCTGGCTGGGAAGGACTCCAAACACACCGACTACATCAATGCCAACTATGTGGACGTGAGTGCAGTGTGTGTGTGTGTGGGGGTGTGTTGAGGAGAATCATAAAGAATCACCAAGATGAAGACTCCAGGTCAAGCAAAGTTACAGTCTGTCTCTCCATCATTCATCCATCAGGGTTATAATAAACCTAAAGCCTACATCGCAGCACAGGGACCTCTGAAGTCCACCTTTGAGGATTTCTGGCGGATGGTGTGGGAGCAAAACACCAGTGTCATCGTCATGATCACCAACTTAGTGGAGAAAGGGCGGGTATGTTCTCACGAATTCAGTTTTAAGATGTGTGAGGTGAGGTTCAGAGGACATTTGACCTTTCAAACACACTGTAACTACAAAAATTGAAAAAGGGTTCATTTAATTTAGAATCATTTGGCCAATTCCAGCGCCCCAGGGCCTCTTATGTACAACCCTCATGAATACTGTGTTGCCCCTGTGGAGGATGGAGGTGCCGTTAGGTTTGCAAACGAAACAAACTTTGAGGTGCAGTTTGCTGCAGCAGAAAGCTCCATCCAGCAGCCAGAGAGACAGGGAATCTGGAGTTTACCACCTTTGTATTTTATTTCATTTTGCCATCAACATTGTTTCCTCTGCAAAGGAGACAAGAAGTACTGAAACTCCTTACATACATATAATAAAATCTGTAAAGAAATGTGACCTAATTTGATGATTATTTCATCAGTGCATGTGGTTGACGTTGAACAGAAATCAGCATATGCGAATGGGAATATAATTAGTGTCAGACTTTGCAGGCTCTACCTCAGTCTTAAAGGTGTTCGGCTATTTCAGCCGCCCTGTGATTGTGTTCATGTGTTTGATCTTTTCTGTGTGTGTCTTACAGAGAAAATGTGACCAGTACTGGCCGACGGAGAACAGTGAAGAGTACGGAAACATGGTAGTCACCCTGAAGAGCACCAAAGTTCACGCCTGCTACACTGTTCGTCGGTTCACACTGCGCAACAGTAAAGTCAAAAAGGTAAGAATGAAAGGGGAAAAGAGGACTTGTCTGTGTAGACAGGAAATAATTGCACTTTCAAAAGAGAAATTTAATGCAAATCTGGTTTTCTCTTTCAAAATGGAAATCAGTTAGATATGGTTTGATGTGGCCACTCCCCATGTTTATTTGTATTTGTCAGGTTAAATTATATCACTTAGTTTTTAGGATCCATTTAATCTGCTCCTTACTTCACTTTGCATAGTTTAATTTCTAAAGGTTTAAGTAAAGATTTTAAGGGTTTTTGTTGTTGTTGTTTTCTGCCTAACCTAACAAACAACTCTTCTTTCTTTTCTGTCTCCTCTTCCGTCCAGGGTGGGAAAGGGAATCCTAAGGTGCGGGGCCAAAATGAACGAACGGTGCTCCAGTATCATTACACCCAGTGGCCAGACATGGGTGTCCCAGAGTACACCCTGCCCGTCCTCACCTTTGTCCGCAGGTCCTCAGCTGCCCAGATGCCTGATATGGGACCCATGGTTGTTCACTGCAGGTAATATGTCTATAACGCTCACTCTGGCCTCACTAATTATTTCCCACCATCACTTAGACAGAGTTGTGGCTGTACACATTCACCTTGTTGTTGCTTCACAGAGTTAAGTTACTGACAAACTTTTAGAATAACCAGGAGACACTGACTGATGATGGCAAATAAATTCTGTGTGTATTCAAAGCTTTGTACTCTGTGTGAATGTGTGCTGGTCCTCAATGTCACTGTGTTGTGCTGTGTTGCAGTGCTGGTGTGGGTCGCACAGGAACATACATCGTCATCGACAGTATGCTGCAGCAGATCAAAGACAAGAGCACAGTTAATGTACTCGGCTTCCTCAAACATATCCGCATCCAGCGCAACTACTTAGTCCAGACTGAGGTTTGTATGTCTGCACAGGATGGATGGATGGAAGGATGGATCACTTTATTACTTTATTACTCTACATACACTATATATCATCATCATCATCATCATCAGAGTTTGTGATAAAAACCTGCCTTTAATAATAGTCTTTTGCAAATTGTGTATTTTTTTTCTGCAGTGAAGGTTATAAATTCACAAGTGCAATACAGCAGCTGAATTGTTGTGGATCCACTGCAAATGTCCTCACATGACATAATAAACAATGTTTGTGCCAAATCTTTTCGAAAGAGCAATGGTCTATGGGACAAGTCCAAGGCTGGCTCACTCACTCGTGGCCAGTTGAGCCAAAAATTGAGCTACTTGCACTTGCAAAATCTGAGCTTGCACTGCTTTGTGATTACATCGATTATTTTCTCAATTGTCTGTCCTGACAGGAGCAGTACATCTTCATCCACGATGCCTTGATGGAAGCCATCTTGGGGAAGGAGACGGAAACAGCAGCTAGCCAGCTTCAGAGCTATTTCACCAGCATCTCGACACCAGGGCACAGTGGACGGACCCATCTGGAAAAGCAGTTCAAGGTGAAGGAACAGAACTTCTCTTTCATTTGCTGACAAAAAAACAGTCAGTATGTACAATGTAGTCTGGTGAGGCAGCAGCCCTTACAGCAGAAGAGCAACTGTAATATTGCTGATGCTTCTTCTCCAGCTGAATAGGACCAGTATCACTCTTCTCACCTCTGCTGTGCTTACGTCTCTTTGGACGTATTAAATTGCTTTAAACCAAGCGTGTCACTGTTTTCTAGCCCTCATCCAGCCCTCTTGATATTATCCCAACAAAACTGCATAAAGAGACCAATTGACGCTGCACTACTGACCATCATCAATAGCTTCCTGACCTCTGGAACTTAACCAGATCTCTTTAAAACCATTTGTGTCCAACTACTGCTGAGAGGAACTGGCCTAGATCCCACAGACCTAAAAAAAAAAAAAAAAAAAAACTTCCAATTTCCCAACTGTTTTGTATATCCAAAATCACTTTACTGTAATAATATCACTGACCTTAGTCCAGCCTTTTATACTGTACTGTTGACCAATTAGTCCTCCTAGCAGACTAAAATACTGGTGGTGGTGGTAGTAGTGTCGACTCAGACTTTTCACCCCCACAGTAAAAGCAGATATGCACATTTCCTCTTAAATAAGTAGCTGTTAAATTAAATAATAATACAAAAATGTTATGTATCGATAGATTAGTCCTGAAGTAAACACTCTCCTGGTCAGTCTCTCAGATTTCCTCATAATCCAGCCCTGGTTTGTGTTGGTTGTGATGAAGTCTGGAGGTTGTAGGTCTTAACAACAGGTGAGTATTTGGCTCCGATTATTTCAGCACATGTGCAATAATCAAGATCAAGGTCTGGAGTAGATGGAGTGTTTGCTCAGAACAATAGTTTTCTTTGTTATGGTAATGTATTAATGCGTCCACATCAGGGTTAGAGCTGCTGAGCTCCTTTTTGTTTTTCTTCTGGTCTCTGTGGTTGCTTCACAGCCTCTCTGAGCTAGTTTGGGTTTCTGTTCTCAGCAGGGGATTTTCTGCGGTCAGCTGTTCCCTGTTTATCCTCAGGTGTAATTATGAAACTCTCGCAAAGGTGTTTCTTTTTTTTTGTAGCCGCTTAGAAGAAAAGATACATTTTGGTCCACAATGAAAGGTGGAAAGCAGATTTTGATGTGTTTGAATATCATAAAAGCACAGTTATTGTAGTGAAGGGAAATGCGTTTGTTTCGATGATTTCAGTTTCATCTGTGTGCTGCTGTTGTCCAGTAGCTCATAAAAACAACAACCACACTTCCACTCACCCACAACCGTATAAACATAAACAACACAAAGACACTATATAAGTTAAAATAAGTGCATAAGTAGAGCCTAACTTAAAAATGAATATTAAAAATACCCACCCTACAGTTTAGCCCCATTGTGGCACAGGTGTTAAACAGTTTTCAGCAGTAGAAGGTTCATATCTAACTTGGCTTAGCACAAACAGTAGGAACAAAAGGGTTAGGGTTAGCTGACATAGGTCTGACAAGTATCCCTTTTTGTTTCTTAGCATTGTCGACATGTATCCTCAACACATGGAGTAGCAGTAAATGAGGGCTTGCAGTTTGAGCAGTTGGATGCATCAAAGTCTGCAACAGTAAATACAGCGCTGCAGACTTCTGCAACAAAACCCAGAAGTTTTTTTGAATTGTGTTCCACCTGTGAAAATTGTTTCTGAAGGTGTGGTTTTCAAGTTAGGTCCACTTTTAGTTGTTCATAAAATAAAATGTTTGAGTTTAGGATTAAAATGTTCTGAGGGGCCAGATGCTTTGTTACACAGAACTATCTCAATCTCAACTTCCTTGTGTGTGATTACTTGTCACTTGATGTGTAACGCCCTCTTCTTCTTCTTCTTCTTCTTCTTCTTCTTCTTCTTCTTCTTCTTCTTCTTCTTCTTCTTCTTCTTCTTCTTCTTCTTCTTCTTCTTCTTCTTCTTCTTCTTCTTCTTCTTCTTCTTCTTCTTCTTCTTCTTCTTCTTCTTCTCCTGTGTTTCAGATGATAACACAGTGTAATGCCAGATTCATGGACTGCTTCAATGCTCAGAAGGAGTGCAACAAAGAGAAAAATCGCAATTCCTCGGTGGTGCCGTGTAAGTGTTACATTTACGCAAACCAGCTAAATTTCAAGTAAAACTACCTCCAGGGCCAAAGAGTATAAAACAATATCTCCTTGTTATAACAGCTTATACAGTATGTTTTTCTGGAAAAATAAAAACGTTTTACCAGGATTCAAATTTCATCTGCCCGGCTGGGGTCAGAGGTCATACTGCACTGTAGATGCAGCTATGGACTAAAACCTAACTATTAGCTTGCCCATGTCACAGTGAATGTTGCTGTAAACTTACATAATGTAAATGTTCAGTCAGATTCAGTTGTTGCTCAGAGGTTGACAATTGTGAATGTTTCTGTTTGCAACTTCTGCATGAGAATATTATTCGAGCTTGATATGGATATCTTTATTGTCAAAGTACGAATGAACATTGAATGAAAGAATGAATGAACGTGTCCAGTGGCCTCTCAGTGTGCTTGGTCTTTTCAAATAAACTGTTAAATTATTGCTCCCTCTCTGATCCCCCCACCCGCTCTCTCTCTCTCTGTCTCTCTCTCTCTATGCACAGCGGAGCGAGCAAGGGTCGGCCTAGCACCCCTCCCTGGTATCAAAGGCACGGACTACATTAACGCCTCTTACATCATGGTCAGTGCTTCCACTTTCTCCATCGGCCATTGATCATTTGACGCAGACTCACTGACTCAGAACTGTTACATCAAGTCAAAGCATCACTGACCGACCGCGTGTTTAAACTAACACTCACTCACTCACAGTCTTCATGTTGACACTCTGACCCAACACAGCTCATGGTGACGCTTCAGACCACCAAGTACAGACTGAAGAATCTGAAGAGTTGTCACAAAATCAAGGACTGTACTTTCAATGACACTTCTGCATTTGTATTGAATTTCATAAATTTGAAGGTTTTCCAAAAGAAATTGAAATATTTTGAGCAAGACTGGTCAAAGTCAAAGCAGCAGAGGGAGAGATATTCTGATCTGTAGTCTGTAGGATAGGCCATGCTTCAGAAACTTCAAAACACATCTTGATAATAGATCTTTTCCTGGTGGACAGAGCACAGAGTACAGATAAGAACACAGACTGAGAAACTGCTTTTGTATCACTCAGACACAGAAATATGTCTTTACACTGTTTGAAACAAATCTTAATCAAAAACAATGTGGTGTAAATGACTTTTCCTTTTTTTCCCCTCAGGGTTACTACAGGAGTAATGAATTCATAATTACCCAGCATCCTCTGCCTCATACCACAAAAGACTTTTGGAGAATGATCTGGGACCACAATGCACAAATTATTGTAATGTTGCCTGCCAACCACGGACTGGTAAGACACATGAATCAGGAACCAATCAGATGCCTACGTGGTGGTATCATAGCATGATTGGATTCAAATCTAAAAATCCATATTGCATAATTCTCCACAGTACTGTGTGCACACTGTGTGTTTTCTACCTCATATTGTTGTGTTTAAGGGATCATGAATAAGAGACAAAGAGATATACACGCCTGTTTGTATCATTGTTGAGCTGAGTGAACTAAGCTTAGATAATGTCTGACGTCCATGGAATCAGACCCATGTATCACATGTAAAAGATATTACATGTTTGAACCTACAACCCATTATGCACAGTGGTATATATTTCTAATAACATAAGATATGTATTTTGATATACATAATAACCATAATGATGAAACTGTGTGTGTGTGTGTTCCTCTGCAGGCAGAGGATGAGTTTGTGTATTGGCCCAGTCAAGAAGAGGCCATGAACTGCGAGGTGTTCACTGTCACTCTCATCAGCAAAGACCGGCTTCGTCTGTCCAACGAGGAGCAGATCAGTATCCATGATTTCATCCTCGAAGCTACACAGGTTACTGTAACTTGTGTTTTGCATTTGTGTGTGTGAGCACGGGGTTCAAACACCTTTGCTCCAGCAGGTGAAAGCAGCAGTGTGGTACTGTCACCTCACTGCAAGACAGCCTTTCTGAGTTTACATGCTCTCTCTGTTTCTTCGTGGTTGCCTCCCACACACATTAGACATTAGGTGAAATGGCAACTCTTATGTGCGTGTAGGTGTGAATGTGAGTATGTGAGGTTGTTTGTCTCTATGTGTTAGACCTGCCCAGGGTGTACCTCAGCCCTGCATCAGCTGGGATTGACTCCAGCCCCCTTGCAACCCTGCAACAGTAACCACTATAGACAGTGAATGTAAAATTGCTCCCAGATCTAACTCTCTCCCTCTCTCTCCGTCTCTCTCCCTCTCTCTATCCTGTCACTAGGATGACTATGTATTAGAGGTTCGTCACTTTCAGTGTCCCAAATGGCCGAACCCAGACGTGCCCATCAGCAGCACCTTTGAGCTCATCAATGTCATCAAAGAGGAAGCGGCCAACCGTGACGGACCAACCATCGTCCACGATGAGTCAGTCTGACTTCTTATTTGCTCCCAACACTTCACATGACCATGGCTTCATGTCTGAATAGATTCTGCCACTGATGATAATTAACAAAAGTAAAGCGAGGAAAGGTTCATACTGTCTTAGTTCCATCCTCTTTTATTTGTTAGAGTCCCTACAACCCTCCCACCACCAACAACAGGTATCCCAACAGGCTGTCCAATTAAATTTAATTAAAGTCCCTTTCATATTGACTCAAATTAGTGATCTTGAACGACACTTGAGCAGCTCTGCTTATGTTTATTCATTACAATAATGAAGATTGCTTGTCGGGAGAAGAAAAGCGGCTAAATGAGCATTTCATGTGGTTGCTATGGCACGGCTGTCTCACAGCACCTAAGAGGTTGTCAGTTAGAGGCTTATCCTATTTGTCTGTGTGCTCATTATTCAGCCAGGCGTGGGTTGTAAGCAGCAGTTTCTGCTGCACTTCTGACAGGGCTGCTAATTGAGGAGGAGACCCTTTACATTGTGAAGGTGACCCACAGTTCTCCAGGGAGCCTCACATGGGCTGAGCTGTCATCCTCAGGTGGTTGCACTTGCTAATAAATTTTTGATGGCAGAGGCAACATTCCTGATCTGTGAGAGTCTGAGCTCCTGTAAAGGACTTCTCAACAGCAGAGGGCTGCTAGCTGCAAATCAGGGATCTTCTGCTGAGCCTACTGGGGGCTCAGCAGTAGGCTCAGCAGCCAGAGGATTTAATCTATGATGAAGTAAACCTGCAGCTTTACAAGCTCAGCAGCCACAGACTATGACCTGGGTGTACGGAGGGCAAAGGTCAAGTTAAGTAAGGGGCTTATGGATGTGTATATGGACAACAGCAGACACCATGGGATCTGTCGTTGGAGTCTGCTTGATGAAGTGTTGTAACTAGGGTTGCAAAGCGGCAGAAAATTTACGAAGCTTCTGGAAATTAACTGGAAATTTTCCGAAACTTTCCGGAAATTTTGCAACCCTAGTTGCAACACCTGCAGTTGGTACAATTGTGTACAGTAAATTAGAACCAACAAAGCAAAAAATGAAATGTTTTCCAAATTCAAATATGCACAATCATATTTATTCTGTCTGTAGTTGATTTTGATATTCAGGAGGTGACCGTGATATTCATGGGCTGTTATTTGTAGGGCCATAAAACATGATGGTTATAAGAATGATTTCAAAGGCAATGTTGATGAAGCACAAGGAAGTTGGTTGATGAGACCTTTCTCCCATTGTTGTGTGTGTGTCTCAGGTTCGGAGCAGTGTCAGCTGGCATGCTATGTGCCCTCACCACCCTGTCTCAGCAGCTGGAGAGTGAAGGCGCTGTCGACATCTATCAAGTGGCCAAGATGATCAACCTCATGAGGCCAGGAGTCTTCACCGACATTGTGAGTCTGGCAGGAGCAACTTAGGCCACACCCATTGTGTTTACTCCATAACAAGCCCTGGATAGGACCAGGGTTTTGTTGTTAGGGAATTAGAATAACTCATGCATTTTCTCAACAAAACACAGTCTTTTGTAGGTAATGGGTAAGTTATAGGAAAAACAAATATCTGAAAGACTCCAGCAGAAGCATGGTGATCATGTTTTTCCTCACCTGTTCCCCTTCTGTCTCTGTCCTCGTCTGTCTGTGACCGGTCCACAGGACCAGTACCAGTACCTCTACAAAGCTCTGCTCAGCCTCATTAGCACGGAGGAGAACAGCTCTGGACTCCTGGCCCGGGACATTAACGGGACTGCGGTGTCCATGTCCAACCAGTGTGCCCAGGCAGAGAGCATGGAGTCACTGGTGTGAGAGAGGCCTGACCTCAGGGCCCAACCGCGGCCCTGAGCTCTCGTGGGGTCCAAAAACCCTGCGTGGTCCCCGAACCCACAAAAAGAGGGAGGGGGCAGGGCGGCTTTGTAAAACATGACGGAACTATTGTGGGACAAGACTTTTTGAGGCCTTTTTTGCCAGACTCTTGGTTAAAATGAATAACCTGATTACTTTTTTACACTGATAAAAAGTTTTTGATATTTATTTTTTTTCGCCATTTTATGTCTTAATGTTCTCCTACTGAAGGGTTTGCACCTGCATTTTAAGTTTCACAACAGCGTCGCTGGGCAACAAGAAACACTTTTCTGTCTCTTTCTTGTTTGCACTATATAATGTCAATGTTACTGCCTATACTAAAGCTGACTCACTTGGCTTTTCTCCACACAAGCTCTGACTTTTCTTTTTTCTTGTTTTGACATTCCACGGCTCTGGCCATTGTTAAACAAACTGCTTTTTGTGAAGGACGTTGTTCTGCCTGCCTGCCACCCACAGTACTGCGTCATCTCCGGCAGTGGATGGAGGACGGCACAAACTCTCAGCCTCAGTAACAAAATGCTGGTCGACTTCAGCTCAGTATAACCTCCCTCCACCCAGCTCATCTATGATACTCATATTTACCACTCATCTATCACAAGAGCCAAGATCTTTGAACCTGTTACCACAGACAAGTAGCACTTGTTATTTCCTCTTCACCTTTTCTTTTTGCTTTTTTGCTTTTTTTTTTCTTTGGCTTGTTTTGTCGTCGCTATCTCTCTCTCCCTTATTAGTGAGTCACCCCCATGTTATAAAACCTAAGGTGGTGTTACAACTGCTACTGTGAACTTTTATTATTATTATTTCTTTGTATAATTCATATTATGCTTTTTAAATATGGAAATACTGTATGTATACATATAGAAATATATCCTTATCATAATAACTTTGTGATTTTTGTACATGTCTTTTGTGGCTTCTTACCACAGGCCGGTTGATTTCCAACTCATCCAGTAGTTTACGACTTCAGTTCTCACGGCAACCTGTACTCCCTCAGTCCTCCACGGTCTCGTATGCTGCTATGTCATCTAATCTCACAAACACACACACACACACACACACACATACATACATACCACCAGTGTGAAACTACAGCATTCCCGTTTCCCTTCTGTTTGTCTTTCCTTTCTCCATCATGAATTCATCCTGACCCTTAAGCAGACATTAAGAACACAAAGGTCTGTGTGTTGAGCCTTCATTCACTCACATGCAGCCATGTGTGTGTGTCATTATAGGGTAGAGTAGGGAAACAGCAGACTCAACAACAAGCTCTATGCAACAAATTGCGTATGTTTTGGAAACGTAAAAACAGGGTCTGAAACAGCCTTTGGGTTCTCACTTAGCCTCGGCCAGATTTTATGAGTCATTCTTAATTGATCTGCAATTATTTGGCTCAACAGTGAGAAAACTGATAACTCCCTTTGCTTTGAAGAGTCTTTCATATGATATGTCATTCATGATCAGATGAGAAAAATTCCCATGTGATTACATTCAATTTGTTTTTCCAAAGTCAATCTCTCTCAAGGCAGAAATTCAACAGTTAACAGTTAACTTTCAAGGTTGATGTAATGAAGCAGTGAATAAAATTCCTGGACCAGATGCCAAAACATAATTGTTCCTTGTTTTGTCCTGCATCTGGGACTTGTATGGCAGCAGAATCTGTGAATGGATATAAAATTAGTTGTGATTTTATTTCTTGTAAATGAAAGGTGTATTCTGTTACAAATGTGTCACTGGGTATTTTCATATATAACCATTTCAAAACTTTTTCCCAAATCTTAATTGGAGATTGGAAAGATGAACTACCCTCTCTGGACGGGATATCATAAAATTCTCTAAATTGACCTTTAATTTAGAAAACATGCATGTCCTTTTAACACCATGACTGTCGTTTTTGTTTGTTTTGTTTTATTCTGCTCCCTCTGTAGGGTTGGGTAAAAAAAAAGCTGGGTGGTTTTAAGATTTGAAAGCCTTCATTAGCTCCCACTTACAGTGTTTACAACATGAGTCCCACTGATCGAACTAAAATGTCTAATATAGTCATTTCCTGAGGCTTTATTAACATCCCCCAGTCAGTCATCAGTGCCGAGTCCAACCCAGTTTAATATAGGAATGGAAATATGGTGGTTTTTGATTTCAGCTTACTTCAGTTTGTTTCCTGACCCAGATGAAATGACATGAATGTGAAAAATGGACTTGGATGGAAATGGACTGGATAAACCATCCAGTTGTACCCAACCCTAATCTGGAAGGTTGATTTCCTGTATTTATCTTGTTATTGACAAATTCTATGAAAAGAACAAAAGAAACTGTGATGGTTCTAACCTGTCTGTACGTTCAGAGTTCCCCTCCCTGTCTCAGCTCACTGGTTTCTACACAACACAGTCACAGTGAAAAAGTAGTAGTACACATTAAGACATATCAGGCATAGGACACATGTGCATTTCATCAGCATCAACTCATTGTTATTGGACATTTCATTGCATTTGTTGGCAATTGGCCCAGGCTGACATTTGATAACATGGAATTGAGACCGAAGTGGCAGCATCACTTATGTCCCATGGTTGTATCATAACACTGATGTTAGACTGGATGAAGGATGCTAAATTTTGGATGTTGCCCCAGTACAGTTGACAACAAGACATTTACAGAAATCATTAACCTTTTCTTTTAAATCCTCACTAACTTTACTGACTGGCATTAAACCAACCACTCACACACACACACACGCACACACACACAGAGGTAACCGTGTCATTAAATCCCAGGGCTCTAACCAGATCTGATTTAACTGCTGTTGTTGCACAGACCTGAACAGATCATTTAAACTGTTGTTCAACTTATCAAAGTGACTGGACTGACAAAATGCTATCAAAAAAACAAACAAAAAAACTGCATATTCTGCTGTATCCTGAAGAGACAAAGCAGGTGGAGGCCTGTTCGAGATCCATGCACGGTGTCAGAGGTGCAACCGCTTGCTCCAACCTCCCAAGGCCTTGTGTACATAGTTTACATCCCTCACTCACTTTTCTCCAGAGAAGTATTTTTTTGTGGTTTTGTGGCCTAAAAGCAAAGAGCAGAGACTTGTGTGTTTCCTGCTTTAGCTCACACATACACACATACACACACTTACACACACGTACACAGTTCTTTGACATGAGGATGTTCTAATTTTAAATCTAAATGATAATCTGTACCTCTGTTATTGATGGTGTGAGATGAACACTTGTGGTTTTTTGCATTTTTAAAACAAATTGTGAGTTTTCTTTTTCCCTCCACACAGCACAAAACAGAAAATGTGTCACATGGTGAAACAGCAAAGGAGACAAATGTATTTTATTTTTTAGAAACTTTTACCAAAGACTTGAATCCTCCTCGAACAGAAAAAACATGTTGGTGAGCTTTTATCTCTTTTTTTTTTACCATTTTCTCTCCTCTGACTCCCCACTCACATCCCGTCACTCTATTTGCATTTTTTTTTAACCAGTGTCCTTGGTTCAAAGTCTCACTTCACTATCAGTTTGTTTGAACTAATTCACAGTTATTGTTATTGGGACACAGAGACACATCAATAGATAAACAGAGAAAACAGAAGGGTGTGTTTCTGTTCATCAGTTTTATCTCCTGAGACGGGGCCCCATCAGAAACTCTTCATCTGCACAGCATCTTTCTTTCTTTCTTTCTTTCTTTCTTTCTTTCTTTTTATATCCACTATGCCAAAGTGCCTGGTCACACCAGAAAGAGGCGTAGCAAATTTAATTTGGCCATCAAAAAAAAAACTGCTGAGCAGATTTATAACATGAGTGATACCTCGGGTTATTATTTGCGTAGTTGTGTGTGTGTAGTCAGTGTATCACCTGCAGTAGATTCAGATCAGCTGCAGTTTAGATGAGCAGCAGGAGCACCAGTACAGTAGCTGAGTGAATACCTCGTATGTCATGTTTCCTGAACTATCACTTTCATAAGACAAAAGCAAAATTAGCCAAATTAGCTGGCTGGCTCCCACTCACTAAAATAACAAGTTGAATGGTCAGTGTAAAGAAATACTATTCCTGGTGGTGTGAGGGTTCAGATCTGCCCGCTGGACCTTCTGTGTGCAGTTTGTATCTTAATGCCATAACTGATGGATTCAGTTTGCCTGTCATAGTGAATGTGAACATGAAAAGTCTTAATATGAACTCAATGATAGACTGGCGACCTATTGAGAGTCTCTTGCCCAGTGTCAGCTGACACTGGGGTCCAGTCTACCCTCAACACAAACCTCCAAAGAACAGTAGATGTCCACACCTGCAGGCCTTGCTGCATGTCCTTTGTGGATCAGCTTCCCACGACACATTTCTGCCAATGTATTAGCTGTCGTCATTTTTACCTTTCTAGACCTCCATTGGTTATTATTAATGCAGTTTGCTGATGCCCCACAATAATGACTCACATGTCTTTTTAGAGAGAAAGAACTCAACTCTAATGTTGTGCTGTTGTGACCAGGCTCTTCAGACTGTCACTGCCATAGTCCCTGTCTCCGTTCTCATTGTGATCATTGTGATCGTAATGAATGAAAAGTGTTTTGTGTTGCTGTTGAAGCACACACACACGCAATTGTACTATCAATAAAAACTGTACATAATACTGTATTTTGTTGCCTCTGTAAGACGGACCTCCTCTGGAAACTGTATCTGTATGGACTGTGTCAGAGGAAACATTTCACCTCCCACACTCTCAGTGTTCTCTGGATGATTTAGTAACTCAAAACTTATTTCTTTCACCACAAAGCTCATACAAGGTTTCCAGTCTGACTCACATCTGACCTGTATTCATAAACATTGTCAGTTTATCCTGTCTCATCTGGGCTCACGTGTGGCTTCATTTTGGTGGTGGATCCTGTGGAAACCGGGTGTGTGCATCCCACAGACTCATCAGAGTCCAGTGTCCAGCTTCACATCCTCACTTCATGTTCAGGCAGTGATTGTGATGTTACAGTGTCACCCTCCCCTCTTTTGGTTTTCATCATTTAGAGGCTCTGATTCTGTCGTCAGCTCTCTGGAAAATTTCTCCTCTGTTGACCCATGGTGGAAAGGTGGCTGTTCCTTCCTCTTTTGTAACATGAACTAAGAGAAACAGGATGGAGTTCTTTCTTTTTCTTTTGTTTTGTTGAAAGCTATATCAAAGCATTCTATTATAGTGTTATTTAATATGTAAATGGTATTGCTATACATAAAATAAAATATGGGTTTTGATGTAACTTTCTGAAATGGTTTGTGTGATATGTTTTTTAGGTTCTGTCCAGACTCTGACGCCTCTTGTGCTGAGGAAACAGGGTCAAGGCAGATCCCCCCGATGCCACTTCACTCCAGCCCTGGATCAGCTACACACATGTACTCTTTTAAACACAGTGTCAGACTCATCAAACCATTTGTTAAAGGTAAACTCAACACATGACCTCATACCTTGACTGTAGTATTAAGAAAATAGAGAGGAATTGCTACCAAAATGTGTACTACACAGTCTATAATTAGGGCAAAGGTCACAGTGACCTCACAAAATATGATTTTGGCCTTGTGAAGGCAAGGCAAGGCAATTTTATTTGTATAGCCCGTTTTTACAAACAGTTTGTTTCAAAGGGCTTTACACTGCATTATGACAACATCCTCTGCCCTTAGACCCTCACATTGACTGAGGAAAAACTCCCAAGAAAACCCTTTAACAGGGAAAAAAAAATGGAGAAACCTCAGGGTGAGCAACAGAGGAGGGATCCCTCACCCAGGACGGGCAGACGTGCAATAGATGTTGTGTGCAGACAAAGAAAACAATTTACAACATGAAATATGGAAATCATGGAAATGGAATCAGTCAGTTAACGAAAAACGAAAAATGATGAAGGTAGCTCCTGGTGGGCAGGGAGAGAAGGCCAGCTTAATGGGACTACTGGACGACAGACTGGGTCATGAGCCGGTTTAACAGCAGGAGAAAGGAGGTGATGGAGGCAGCGGTTGGTTGGTTGGTGCAGGGGGATGGAGCTCTGAAGAGATCTGTGGAAATACAGAGAGAGTGCGAGACAGCAAAACACAGTATCTCCAAAGTCCTCAAATATGAATCCCTTCAAACTTTACACAAATGTCGACTGCTGTTGCTGGTGTCCAAGGTCAAGGTCCAAACACTTTATCCATGACTTCACACAGATTTCACACAAATGTTTAATCTGTTATATGACTCTGGATAAACAGGGATGTGGCCTGAATTTTGCCTTTAGTGGTGGAGGCTGACAATCATGAGTGTCGGTGGTCAGTTCACAGTGAAATGCACTCAGCCTGTTGTCAGAAACTGTGACTTGAAACAGGTTGTCAGGACTTCTGTAACTTTGTGATGTCAACAACTGCGTCATTAATAAAGTCTCAGAGCATCTTTCGAAGAAAACACTTGGAAAATAAGAGACAAATTAGATGACCTCATGTTTATTTAAAGACTGACAGTGGGTTCAGCAGTAAAACAGAACAGATTGACATGAAGGTGAGCATCTTACTGTGTCCACTCTGGCAGTTAGTGGGGTGTGCTCCATGTCTTGCTGAGTTTCTGAATGCTTTAGATCAGGGGTGGGCAACTACTCCACAAAGGGCCGGTGTGGCTGCAGGTTTTTGTTCCAACCTAACAAGAGCACACAGTTTGACCAATCAACTGTCTGAAGATTGAGATCAGTTGATTAACTGAGTCAAGTCTGGTGTGCTGCTGCTTGGTTGGAACAAACACCTGCACCCACACCGGCCCTTTGTGGAATAGTTGCTCACCCCTGCTTTAGATGTTAGTGTTTGATTGCAATGTTGTGTCAGAACCACAAGAGGGAGCCCGAGATTTAGCTTTCTATATGAGAATGCAGAAAATGTCCGGTATTCATATCCATAGTTACAAAATGCTTTGGTCTCTCAGTGATTTACTGTATTGTACTGTATATTGTATTGCTCAAAAGATCTTTGTCATAAAATGTCTACAGAGTCATCAAATAGGCTTGGTTTTGTATTTATGCACCATATTTAGTGAGTTCTGTTTTGGAGAATATAAAAATAGAATGTTATAAATGTTTAAAAATGAAAAAGTGAAATATCACATTGGCGTCAATATTCAGGGCTCCGGTTCATCATCATCATCATTATGTATTTAATGCTTCTATACCCTGATTGGATCCACCTGCCATAAGCTTAGTATATCAAGTCTCACAGCTGGCAATACAGACATGCATTTCTCCTCCATTGAAGGTTCCCAAGAAGAACAGTGGTCTCAACACTCAGACTAACTGAGACATCAGGGAATGTAGAGGAGACCAAGAACTTGAAGGTGACTTGGATCTCCAGAGACTTTGCGTGGAGATGGAGAAACTGAATTTTAAAGATCTGAAGAAAAAAAAAAACACTCATTTCTTAGGTATACATGGATAGATTTTAGAACCTAGTGTGTTGAACTGGTGCAATGAAGATATTGTTGAAATTATAACTATGATATGGATAAAAAAAAATCTATCCCTCCTATATAATGTGTTTGTAAAATTACATGCAGAATCTTTATGTGGCAAAACAACCATATTACAACATGATCCCACTGAAATTCACCTCTCAAAATATTTTTTTTTTGATTGACACTAAATATTTTGAAGGGTAAGAAATGTTCCTGATTCTTCTAAAGATCTTCTTTCATATCTTAACCTTGATCTGAGGGGCTCCAGCTGTGTGTTTGGAGGCTTCAGTGTTGTCAGCAAATGAGCCTATACAGTATGACTGCTTCCATTCATAAGGCTACAGGGGTCACAACAACAATACACCCCTCATTTTATTTGACTAATGTAGCTGAAGTTGTGTGGATGCACAGAGTTGAGCCATCGGCCGCACTAACAGAGGATTAATGACAGAAACATGTCACTAAGTATCACTGGAGATCAGTGAGTGGGGGTCTACTTCCACTGACCGGGTGGATGAAGACCCCCACCCCCTCATTTTTACCTCCTATCTCGTACACCACCAGAGATGGCACCCCCTCACTTTAACTCCTAATTGTCGGTGATCAGACTCGCGCAGGCCTGACACGGAGTGGCGGCTTGACAAACGCAGTCATCCGGACAGCCGTGGTTGAAGTGGCTGGTGGTTGGCAGCTGCCCAGGCTCTTCAGCTGGGGCCACAGCGGTGAAGGCCCTTGGGGGGTAAACTATAGCTACCGGCCACTGCTGACTGACTGGGCCAGTCTGGACTGATAGGGGTTGGGTGGTGGGTTGCTGGTTTGGTGAAGGAGCAAGACGGGGGGCAAGGGCTGTGAGGTCAAGGGTAGGATTTAAGGAAGAAAGGAGCGGGGGAAGCATTAGGGCTGTGCGTCCAATCATGGCTGACAGGATTGGGTGGTGGGAGGGTGAGGGGAGGGGATGATGAAGATGCGATGTAGCGAATTATCTAAAAGGGTTTTGAAGAGCACGATCTGGAGCCCTTCCAAATGACTAGCCCTGCATTATGTATTCTAATGGCTGAGGCCCCGGGGTGCTGCAGCCTGAATCAGTGCTGTTGTCAGAGACCAGACCTCGATTCGCTCTGCCAGCCACCAATAACCACAATGACCCCTCAGACAGCAGTCCGGCTCTCCTCCAGCCCTGCTCAGTCTCCAGTGGCATGGCGTGAATCTGGAGCCATAAGATTATGCAACGTGGTTCGACTATTGAGAGCCCACTGAGAGCCCTGACAGATAATTGGCTGAGCCCAAAGCCGTGCAAATGGTTAAGTGTCGACTCCAGTTGATTGGATAATGGGTAATTGCACGCTGCATTTCATTCAGTGATATGCTGTGGGTGCAGCAGGGGCGAGCGGAGGGGAGGAAAAGAATGGAGGAGGGAAAATATTTTGGCATGCTGTGTTTTTGCAGCCCGTTATTTCACACTTTGAGTCTCTTGCATTTGTTTGGATCACAGGTTGGTATCAACTGCTGCTGTAATTTAAATTGCAAATGACATCAGTTTATTGTTGAGTTACATTTTTTTTTTCTCTCTTCGTATTCGAATTCTCTTCTCACAGTTGGGAGCATCATGGCTGGTGCTGCTGTTCGTGGCTTCCCTATGACCCTGTGTGAGCCTGTGAGTCCTGAGTCTCTCCTTTGATCATGGCATGTCACCTCTACTTAAGAGTCCAGGCTGCCAGCTCTTTGTCTCTCCCTTCACAGGGGCCTTGACTGTTGTCATGTTGTCTCACATTAAAGACAAGGCTTCATGTAATACATAAGAGGAAGCAACACTGGCCTTAAGGTAGCTTGGCACAGCACTTCATGTGTAACATGTTCTCTTTAACAGCCCCTAACTTCACCAGTCGAACTGTAATCACATCCCCACCAGCTCTCCTATGGCTCCACACAAAAGAACACGTTTTTTCTTCTTCTTTAGATTTCATGCTCTTAAACAGAACCAGTCTTTCTGGAGGTAATGTGAAAATCCTTCCCCGGTTGAACTTGAATATATTTGAGCTGCATTATTGCTTTTTAGAGGAACTCGTGGGGGGGGCGGGGGCATGCTCACTGAATTCCACTTCAGTCTCTGTATTGATTGTGCTTCCATGGTCGTCGCCCGGTGAAGTCAAAGAGTGCGGTGCCATTCATATCAACTGACGGATTAAGTGGGCAGCTGAAAAGACACGTATGAATTCTTGTGTTTGTGTACTTGCGCCTTTTGTTGATATTGATTCTGCCTTGGCATGCATCCACACATGGCACCGGTGTGTTGTGTTTCAATCTCAATTAAGTCCCTTATCACGCTCTAATGAGTTTACTGTTGCACACACCAGTCAACGCAAACACTTAAATTGGTTTTCTTAATTGAGGAAAAGCAGCACACTGGTAATCACTCTCCTTCTGTTTAAGCTTTCCTGCTGCAGTGCAGAGTAAAAAAAAAATCTTCTCACTTCTTCTCACACGCTTAGTCTGATACATCGAACTCACTTATTTCCCATGTTAAGTTAAAGATACAGTTTGGGCACAAGCTTATATTCAAGTACACTAGTTATGTAAAAGGTTAAGTAAGGTCAGGCAACATGTAACAGATTGTCCCACAATATCTGTTAGACTTGTGTGGGTTTTCTATGTGTAAGAAGGCTGTTACTAGTGATGCTGTGTTAAAAGGCAGATGGAGATCATACAGCTCCTAATGTATAATATCAGTGCTAGATATGGAAAAGAGCTATTACATATACTAGATGGGATTACACACTGATTAAACCAATCAGCTCCGCAAATCTCTCGCGGTATTTTTTAATAGGCCTAATATATAGGTTATGTGTTGTTTTGAATTTCTTGTTGACCGTCGACATTCCCGCGTCGGCGCACAGGAAATGACGCGCTTGGAAGGGCGGGGCAGCAGTGAAGCTCCTAGCGACAGGTAGAAACATGGCCGACAACCCCAAGACGCGGCCAAGGCCAGTTTCAGAAGCGGATTGTGGGAAAAAAAGGGAGAACAACCTGGTCATTCGGCAGACGGAATATAAGCAAAGGAAGAAAGTAACCGAGGGAGAAGACAAACGTGCATTAGCATTGGTGTCGTTTTTCCTCGATAAAGTGCCCTGAAAGCAGGAAATGGACTGAGGCCAGACAGGATGTGGCTTTACTGCTGTCAGACAGGTAAGTAGACCGACTGTATTTGTACAACGTTATGAATAGGGTGTGTCGTTGTTACACGTACTGGACCCAGATAATGTATTATCTTGGAAATTATGCTGTGAGTTTAATGTAATATTATAGCAACCAAGTGTTTCTACTAAACAGTTTGAGAAAATGGCTGACGATTTGTCTGAGTGGTAAAAACAACTCAGCGTCCTGCATTAGTCATGCATTTGCGCGTTTAGACAAGAGTTTCGTTCAGTTTGTGGCTGCATTTCTCCGCACTCCCGCTAAAAAAATCACATAGATAAGCAAATCATTGGTAACAAGCGAGCGTAGTCTACGGTCACATATTCGCAAATACAGGCAAAGGGTAATGTCGGTGCTGATACTGGGCAGCGCAGGATGTAACACACGTGCACATCAGTGTGTGGTTTGTAGTCGGGTGAACCACACTCTAACCTGTGCAGCTGGTCCAGGCTGCAACTTCGCCGGTCAAAGTTTCCCACGGTTATCTCAGCGTAAAGACAAGATGCAGATTGGCTTCAGCACAGGAAGTGAATGTTTTTTTCGCCCCTTCGCCCCCGCATAGACCCGAAGTGAACGGAAAATAGTAGCCAATGTTGTTTACACACCAGAGACCACAGCACTGCCAGACACGTGGAAGCGGTGTTGTTGTAGTTCCGCAGAATTCCTCTAGGGGTCGACAGACCTATAGCTTTGCCTATACCTCCATGGTACCCACTGTGCCCTGTGAGCACAGGGGCAGCAGTCATCACTTTCTAGTTAATTTCCTCCATCGTGACAACTGTTGCGGTGGTGATGCTGGAGCAGTTCACTCTGGTCTTCAAAACCACTCTTCAGAAACCTGTGGATGACGTCACAGAGGCTTCATCTATCTTTATTGACAGCCTGTGGTCAGGTGGAGGTTGTGGTGGATGGATGGAGGACCAGTGTTAAATTCCTATGTAAAACCGTGAGTTTTCTATTTTTCTTCATCCGTGACTATTCAACAAAATTAATCTCATTGTCAATATAACAACCACAACAGTGATGGTCAGATGTGAAGGAAGTATTTATTTTAACCTGAGCCACAGATTAATTAGATGACACAAGTCTTAACTCTTAACTTTAAAAAAAATGGTTACATACCTTCTGCCCTGCTTCATACCCAGTGTTGATTTTGCATAGAGTTGGAAGGAAAAGCATTAATAAATTATCAGTATTTGTCCCAGTGCATTCTTATATTTGAGATTCTCCAGCTTGGTGTGCAGCACCATGTGGATGTTTTAGTTCAGTGGTGAGGTGGTCTTTGATTGTGTGAGCCAGCAGAGTGGTTCATCATTAACAAGGTGGCCTGAAGTGAAGGAGGAGAGGACGTTTCCCATGCAGGGTCAGGTCAGGTCAAATGGATTAAGTGAAGCAACGGACATCCCCAAATGAACTGACTCCACCCAACCATGGCTTGGTGCTTTAATACCACTAGAGAGGAGCTGAGTGCAGCCAGAGTGAGATGGAGAAAATGGCTCATTGGTGTGCAGCATCAGAGGGTCACATTAATTAGCTGGACAAAGATTTACATATTTGAATAGATGGTGTTATATGTGTGTATTAATTTGTCTCTTCTGCAACAATGTGGGAATCATTTTAAGAAGTTGCTTGTTCCAGAAAAGGGCATGGGAGCGTATGTTTCAATTATCAGATATCACACTGCTCAGGCCGCCTCGCAAAGCTTATGCCAGGGTGCTGGAAACGAGGCTCTGACTGATTGTACAACCTTGGATTCAGGAGACATTTTAAGCTAGAGGTGGAACTAGTCTTCAGAAGGTGTTGGGTCCAGTTCAGGGTCCTCAGTGTAGCTTGTCTGTTTTCTGATTGTCTGGTTGTGTTGGCTCACCACTGTCAGAACATGACAGTGGTGAATAGTTGAGCTGAGAGTGAAGGCAAAGGTTCCCATTCACCAGCTGATCTTCAGTCCAAACCGTGCCTGTGGTCGTAAGGTAGTGACGGAAAGAATGAGATCAGTAACACAAGCAGCTGAGATGAGTTTCCTCTGCAGGGTGTGGAGCTCAGACATTGGGAGAGAACTAGGAGAACGGTCGGTCCACTGTGTGAGAGGAGCTGGTAGAGGTCGTGTAGGTGAGATCACTGCTGGGCGCCTTACTGTGAAGGTTTCCCAAGCACATCTGACCAAAATGTTGCTGGAGAGATGGAAAAGCAACAGCAAAGAAGTTGATGGAAGTTTTTTTTTCTTTGTTTGTTTTATCAGTAACTGGGACAATAGTGATGTTCAGTTTTATTGTGATGTCAATCAGCAGAACCAGAGGATGTTGTGATATCGCTTTAGCATCTGTAGACTGATTAGCAGAACCAAAACATCTATCACAGCTAGTGCCATTGAACTCTCATGACATTTTGAGATTGATGATGCATGTTTTAGGACATTTTTATTTTACTCGGCAACAAAGTTTGAATTCTGACTTCTGTTGTTTTTAGACATCAAAAAATGCCGCATATACCACAGCAGCCCCCAGACCCCAATGCACAGCAACACACACCTCCACTGAGGTCCCACACCTCAATGGACATGTTTCCAGGATTCATATGTGTGTTTTGTGGGTTAGGATTATGTAGGATTGGGTTTAGAATAGAAGCCATAGTAGTAGCCACAATAATAATAGTAGTGTAAGAAAAATTACAGTGAAGCTAGGTTGATGTGATCATGTTTAAATGCATTACAGTAGGTGTGTAAGTGACCACTGCTGTAACATTCAGCTCAGTCATCTGCTGCTGGTTCAATATAAGCCTGCGCAACAGCCACCTGTCTGCAAAAGAATTAGTTCATAGTGACTGTTTCTGACTAGTAAAATAATTGTGTATAAACTGGGTTCAGTCAGCCAGGCACAAAGGGCAGCCAGTTCAGCTTCTAGTTTCCTATTCAAGACTACACACACACAAACATACAGAACACCTCTGGTCAGAGCAATGATTCTCAATCTCCACGTGCACAAGTGTGATCAGGAGATCTAATATAGTTTATATCAGCGTCTATTTTCATGAAAAATGAAAAGAGGAATTTGGAAGGTTGGAAGTGTCAGACCTACACCACCGTCCATCTCCACCTCACAGACAGCAGAGGTTCAACCCAACACAACTAGAGAGCAGATAGACTGAGGGTTGGATGGACAGACGAATGGAGGTCAGAGAGCGGAGTCTGACAATAGATCAGCGATGAGATCTCCCTCGCCGCTGAATTCCCAGCAGCCCCACCACTTCCCCTCCCAGCCACAAAGCACCTTCTCCTGGCCCGTCGTGCCCTTGACATGCCAAGGCAGGCGGGCGGGCACATCCCAGGGACAAGCTTGCTCGCTGCTGTCTCTAAGACATTCTGATGAGGTTCTCGGTGCTGAAAAGGCTCGGGGTTGACTTTGTAAAAGAATCTCAATGAGGTGCGAGTGAATGCCGCGGCTGTTCCATTTTAATCTGTGTGTTCGGCAGCTTCTTGAGTGACTCATTTCCATGCATCACACCCTGGATGCCAGACTGCCCTGCCTGACGCAGTCAGGCCTCCCGCTCGTACACTTTTAAGGCTTGTGACAGCGTTTCCCTTGGTAAACACAATGTCATACCTTCTCTTTGCAGTAAATGTAACATAAATGTGTTTTTAAACAGAACACCTCAATGTTTCTATTGCCCATTGTTGCTCCCATCCTTTCATTTAAAGTAGGAACTGAGCCAAGGAGTGTAGAGAAGCCACTGCTCATTAACCCCTCAACACTCTACATTGAATCCTGGAGGCTCATTGTGCTAAATGGCCAGATTGTCCCATAATGGCAGAGGCGGCCTACTATAGTCGAAGACATGAAAGGCCTAACTATTGTTGCTGTGTTTAGTTCTTTAATTTTTTTTAACTGATTTTTTTGATTCTGCACAAACATAAAATACACATTTTGTCTATTTGGCAGATTATCTTTGTGCAGAACCTCATCATCATCATTATTATTATTATTATTATTTGCATTTATTGATCGTTTATTCTTGGATAAAGTTGCAGCTTTCTCTTGTGTCTGTGTTTTTGGACTCAGACTGACACTGGTGTTAAATCTATACAAGCTTGTAGCATTAAAGCCATCAGTACACAGCCTGTAGCGGAGGTTATCACATGTTGTGGGAACGTCGTGGGCCTGAGTCGTATAGGTGTCGTGACCCCGCCGCCCCTCCAGCCTCCTCTGAAGGGAGAAAAAAGCTGCTAACGCGGGGACATTTTAATTGGAATTTCATGTGGGCTAAACTGAGGGGAAACTGATGTAAGTTAACATTTGGTAGGCTTAATTGGTCCCTTTCTCTCCCTCCTCCTCCATCGGGCACTTACGGCCGCTGCTGAAGCTTCCCTGCTAATCTCCCATTTACAATCAATTCAGGCGGCCAGACAAAAAGCCCGCCTCTCGCTTTTCTTCTCTTCCTGTCTCAAACGAGCTCCTTTTGTGGCTCGTAAATTGCCTGAATCCCCGGTGATCCCCTCGATGGCGGAGGGAGCCAAAAAAAAAAAAAAAAGATGTCCTCATGTTGTTGACAGCTGATTAGCGCGCGCTCGCGCACCCCTCCCTCCCTCCGCTTCTAATCTCCCTCTGCACGCGGGGCCGCGCCTTAATTAAAGCTCCGGTCCGTCAATTAACGTGTTTGTGGATGTTGAGGCGGTTGCTCAGATGTTGGAGGTGCAGAGGGGGAGGAGGAGGGGGAGGTTGAGGGGGGGGGGGGGTAAAAAAAAAGTGCAGAGAAAAGGGCAACCTGCTCGCCTTTAGGTTGTTTACTGCTCCTACATTGTTGTTCACGTCCCGCAGCCTGCAGCTCTGGACTCATGTGCACACACACGGCTGCGTGTGTTTGGTATGTGTGTTTCTTACCACACACATTGCTTTGGTTTAAAGTCCTGTGATGCGGATCATGATTCCTGCTTTGACCAGTGAAGGTGCAGGTGTCTGGATGGCCTCCTGCAGATGAGCAGGGCTGCTGTCTCTGGTGTCTGCTGTGGATGTGCAGCTTTAACAACCTGAGGCTGAATCAGCTTTTACAATTCAGACTTTTTTTTAGATCCTTATTTTTAGCTCCCCTCCTCCCTCCTACAACATTTTTCTACATTTTGTTTGACTTTTTCTTTCATTACATTACATTTTACATTTTTGTCTCCTGTATATTCGTCACGTTACCTTCACATCCACGCACAGGGTCTGAGGTCATATCTGATGTATTGATGTGTCTTGGCATGGTGCTTTTGGTTTTATGACATTTAATACTGACACCGAAGATGGAGATTAACAGAATTGAAAAGTTATATTATATAAACTTTAGGCTGGATTGAACTTTGCAGCAGAGAGAAATCATCTGGCACCATTGTCCATTCAGATCTCAGTATCCTTTGTCCCACATTGTTGAATCTAACAGCCCTGTGCAGCTTTAAATGTGAGTGTGATCTGAATGTGAGCTGCACTGACATGTGCTGATATCACTGTGGAAAAAAAAAAGTCACAGCACCAACATATTTTCCTTTATTCAAACTGGATGTCCACGAGCCTTTTCAGTCAATTTTTATCAAAGTTGACAGTTTGGTAGTTTTTTTTTTTTTTCCTTCTTCTTCCTCCTCTTTTTTTTTTTCTTCCTCCAAATTGTCTGCGCCTGTGTCTCTGCTGCAGCCCATGATGAAATAGGTGAGCAAGGCATTCATCTGGCAATATTAGCCCTGTCAGGCTTCTATAGGCCCGGTCGGGCCGGCTGAGCGCTAATTGGCTGTTAATAGAAAGAGCGCCATTTGGATGCACGGATCTGCCTCTCGACAGAATGTGTGCAGGGATAATATTGTTCCAGGAGCCGTGCGGAGAATAACTTGTGCTCTATTAACGCAGAGGCCCAGATGAGGAGCTGCGGCCTGAGTGCTCCATTATCTTCTGTTCTGATGAGCGGCTCCGGATGCGACAGCCCCGCCGCCACTCCACAATCAAGCCTCCCGAGGCCGTTTAGCTGGTTAATGTAATTCGTTTTCGAGGGCTTCGTGTTATCTCTGATCATTACGCCGGAGTCAAGTGTAAATGCTGCAGTATTAAGATCGTGTCTGTCAATAAATGGTGAAGCAAAGTGGCTGCAGAGCATACACTAGAGACGAGGCTGTGTCCATATGTGGGTAAATGGAGGAAACTTCAAAATAAGACGTCCTCACAAAGTTTGGCCACTGATGCAGTTTCACCTCATACTGTGTAAATTCATAGGTGGCTGTTTTGAATGCTCTGTTATCCCTGATATGCTTATTATTATTATTATTATTATTATTATTATTATTATTATTATTGTTATTATTATAATCATTATTGTTATTATTATTATCATTATTATCATCATCATCATGTTGTGGTGTTTTGTGTTTGAAACTAAACTCAATACAACTTTCATCACATTATTCAGTTTTATTTTCAAATGCTTCTAAAAATGGAAACAACATGGCTCAAACATTCAGGTTTCATTATAAGTTATAACTTAACTCATTCACAATAACATTTTTTTTTCTTTTTTTTTTCTGTGAAATACACAACATGGCAACGTGGTCCCCGGACGATTCACATTTTAAATAACATTTTGTTTTTTATTTATTTCCATAGCCTATTATTTACAGTCCCAGCAGGGAGACACTCGGGACATCCCTGTTTTAATGCTTGAAATGAAGCAGGAAGAAATTCTACCTGGACAGAAAAAAGAACGACAAAAAAAAACAAAACAAAACAATGATGTTCTTACAGAGTGGGACCAGTGTTAAGTGTGTGGTGTTGAATCTTCTTCTCTGGTCTTTACAGTGTCTCTGCTGATGCACGTGGGCAGGATCCCTACAAACAAAATCATCAGATTACCACAGTTCTCCAAAAAAGGGCTCCAGTCCAATTTCATTGGACTGTCCCACCTTCTCTCTGGACCTTAAACCCGTCCGACTCAGCCACAAGTGCAGGACCTCAGTCCGTCCCCTCTGAGGCCTCGCTGTCCCACAAAGAACCAGCAGTGTGCGGCTCAGCTCTGCAGCTGTCTGGAGGCCTCTGTGGCCGCCGAGAAGCCGTTGTCGTGCAGCTTCCTGATGTGCTTCTTCAGGTCGAAGTTGCGGCAGAAGCCCTTCCCGCAGGTGTTGCAGGTGAAGGGCTTCTTGTCGTTGTGCGTGTGCATGTGGAAGGTCAGGTTGTAGATCTGGTGGAAGGCCTTGTTGCAGATGGAGCACTTGTACTGCTTCTCTCCGCTGTGGGTCAGCTTGTGGTTCTTGTAGTTTCCTGGAGACACAATGAAGAGGCGCGGATGATTAATCATAACACGTCTTCACCCTTATTTCCATTATTGATGCATCGTTTTATAACCGCTTTATCCCCTCAACCTCAGCTCCTCCTTTTCACTTTTATTCTGAGCAGGAGCAGAGTCACTTCTTTCAGTCTGAGAAATGAGAAGCAGCCGTTTTGCATTTTTACAACAACTTATCAAAACTGAATATCAGATAAACCTTTTTGTGAATGACTTTGATTGAAAATGACACACTGCAGCGTGTGCGTTTCCTTGTGCAAAAGAGTGTGAACAACCAAAAACTGCAGATGAGTGAGTATGATTTCTGTAAGCATGAAGTCAAACCTGAATAACAGGTCTTTATATGGAGATTATTATGATGATGAAGTTCAATGTAAAACATCTGGATCATTTCATCATTAAATTCACCTGTTCTCTGACTTAAAAAAAAAAAAAGCAAAATAAAGGAAATGATGCTTCCAAAAAAAGTGGAAACAAATGAAACCCCATAAATAAATAAAGGACATTTAAAAAAAAAACCATGGATGAATAAAAGCAGGAGTGAGAATCAGAGGAGAAAGTGAAAGACGCTTCTTTTCTTCGCTCCATCAAGGTCAACAGTTCAGTGTGAAGTTAGAGCTCCCTCTGTCCCTCCGCTCTGCCTCGCCTTCATTAATCACAGGCTTTTTTTTTTTTTTTTTTTTTTTTTTTTTGTGCCAAAGTCAAGAAGTTGTCAAACTTTGTCAGAATCAAGCGCGGCGACAACTCAACGACAAAAGCCCCACCGACGATTCCCAACGTGGCCGGGGTCTGGCAGCTGACCCAGAGCAAATGCCGCCGTCTTGAAGGGGAGAATTAGTCCAGTGTAAAAGTGACATGTCCTATTTCCACTGATCGCTTCACGCTCGTCGGTGGGGCCTGCACTGCAATTATTTCCCTCTTCATTACCCTCACAGATCGAGCAGCAGCAGCAGCAGCAGCAGCAGCATATGGTCCTGCCTCTACCCCCATGCTCGTATTTATCTCAGCTGAGCACGAGGCCCACGCGCTGGAGATTCCTTCACAAGACACAAACATGTTTTCTTTCCCTCCTTCCTGCAGATTCTCACACTTTTAATCTAAACTAAGAGGATAAACAGCCACTGGTCCTGATGCCGAGTGAAAGTCAACGAAAACACTGATCTACATGTTATTTATACAGGAGCATATTGTTGGGCCTCACATTGAAATATATTATTATTATTATAATAAGGTCTGTCGTTTATTTTAAAGGCTAGTAAGAGGGAGATTTAAAAAAAAATGGATGTCAAGATAAATAATTGTCTATTTATGAAAAATGCTTCAAATAAAACCAGATGAGAGGATGTGAGCTGAGGTGGAGATGGAATAAAAAACAGGAGCAGAATATAACATGAGACACTTGATATTTTTCCCTCCGCGTCACAAACACCACGCCGTGTGTGTGTGTGTGTGTGTGTGTGTGTGTGTGTGCAGCAGGTGACAGTGTTTACCTTTCTGGTGGAAACCTTTCCCGCAGAACTCGCACACGAACGGTTTGTAGCCGGCGTGGATCCGGACGTGCGTGTTGAGCGTCGAGCTCCTGTTGAACGCTTTTCCACACTGGTTGCATTTGTGAGGCTTTTCCTGCGCAGTGACCGTGGCGTTCACGTTAATAACCACGAAGGGGGAAACGTGCCATATGTGTTTAAATCGAATAGAAATAACAGATGCGGGGGTTTGAAGTGCGGGCGGTGCGGATCTCACCTGTGTGTGGATGATCTTGTGTCTGCACAGAGTGCTGGCCTGTCGGAAGCCTTTACCGCACACTTTACACACGAAGGGCCGGGCCCCGGTGTGCACCGGCATGTGTCTGGTCAGGTTGTAATGCGCGTTAAAAACCTGCGGAGCAGACGAACACACACACACACACACAACACACACACACAGAAGGTTTTATTATCATTGATCCAATAATGTGTGAGGAGAATGAGCTCATCTTTACAAATCTGGATCATCGTTATTCTTATTGATGATGATGATGATGATGATGATGATGGGAAACATCTGTTGTTATTAATAATATTTACTCATGAAAACACTGATGGTTGTTTATTATTATTCTCTATAAAATCAAAGACACTTAAAATATTACATCTACATTTATAAAAGAAGCCTCTAAAAGAAAGAAGAGGAAAAATATAAAACCTGCTGCATTTCTGTGTTTGTTTATAAATAGGCTGTATATTGTTTACCCTAAATGTTGATGCAATGTAATGAATCGTGTGTGTGTGTCCTCTGCAGCTGGACCATCCAGCTCAGGTGGAAGAACAAACTTTACCTTTCCACACACTTCACACGTGAAGTTCTTGGGTTTCCCGTCCGCGGCGCCGCTGCCGCTCAGCTTGCTGTGCGTCTTGACGCCGTTCTTCTCGGCGCTCAGACCGTGGTTCTCCTTCACTATCTGGTCCAGCTGCCCCGGCAGATGTTCCTTGTGCGGGTACTGAGGCGTGGGCAGCTTGTCGGTACCGACTCCCGCCAGCTTGGCGTTCTCCAGCAGCAAGAGTCTGTGGTGCGCCGACAGAGACGCCTGGGCCTGCGGACTGGAGACCCAGTGTCCGGCCAGCAGCTCCGACTGCTGGTACGCAGAGTCCAGGTAGTTGAGATAGTAGAGCGAGCCGCCGCTGGGCACGGCCACGGCCTGGTGGATGACCTGCGGCTTCACCACCCTGCTCCCGGACGTCAGCAGCGGCTGCTTCAGGCTCGGCTCGGCTTTGCCGCACAAGCCGCAGTTCCCTTTGCACGGAGCGGCTGCGGAGCCACAAAAAGTCCCCCTCAAACTGGCCCTCCACAGCTCAGAGTAGTTCATCAGCGCCTTGGCTTGGAGGTCGTAGCTGAAGGGCTGCAGCGGGATCATGCACGGGATCGGGGAGCAGAGTCCCAGCAGCTTCTTCCCCTCCGTCCGCTCCTCCGCGCTCCCCTTCGGCTCCGAGCTCTTGGACATGATCCGGTCTATGGAGAAGGCCAGGGTCTTGGGAGCCGCGGACGGCCCGGTCCTCCCGCAGGACATCACCGTCTCCAGCGAGGCAGAACTTGCCATTTTGTTTGTTGCTGTTTTGTGTTTTTGTTTGCGAGCCGAGCAGAAACTTGGTGTGAGCAACACCCGGCGCAGTCCGACCCGCTCTTCCAGCTGCCCCGCGTCTTTTCACTCTCCTGAGCTCCCAGCAGAAAAGACAGGAGGACACATCAGTTTAATAAGCACCTTGCTGTCACAGTGTCACGCATTTGCATTCAAATGGCCAACCCCCCCCCCGCAACAATAGCATCCAGGGGTGATGGATTAATGCTCATTAACTAGTGCACACAAAATTAACAGGACATTACAGAGCTCGTTAGGGAGAAGAAGAAGAAGAAGCAGAAGAAGAGGAGGAGGAGGAAAAAGATGCTGCAGCTCCTGGAGGAGGACGCCAGAGCAGAAAGTTGAGCCGTTCCTTTTTTTTTTTTTTTTTTTTGGAGGTTACCTCTAATGGTCAGATGGGTGTGGAGTGGAGAAACCAGCCGACTGCTCTCTGTCACATGCTGGCAGCGGCCACCCCTCCTCAGCGCGGATCACTTGTCTCCTGACATCAGCGGGCACCCAAACTCCTCAGTGAGTGACAGGGAGACGCCCTCATCAACCTGCATCAACCACCATATGACAGTGGGGGTGGCACCAGTTAGAGAGGCTACATATGTCATCCCGAGCCGTTTCTGCCTGAAAATATTACGCTTGTAATTGTGTTTTCATCATTAAAGACGCGTTCGAGGACCCGTAAATCTGAGTCTCCTGCATTTCACAGTATTTTCTTTTTCACTTTGTCTTTTTTTTTTTTTTCCTTTTCAGGAGAAAGCTGTTAATCCTTGGAGATGCGAGCTCTCCTTTTCCACGCCGGCTTATATACTTACTTACTGTTGGTATAAATTCGAGGACGTCCAATTTCCACCTGTTTAAGAGCAGAGACTCCCTTTGGATCCTATTAAACGTTGTTCCTCCTTCCCTCTATTCAAAAGAAGCAATTTTCCAAAGCGATTCAAGGCTCAACTCAGCGCAGGGGAGGGAAGGAGGAAAGAAAAAACACAAGCTCTTTCACTTTTAGCCACTAAAGCACTGCGTGAACCTGGTTTTGTGTTTTTTTTTTTTCCTCTTCCTGAAATAGAGGGACGGATTAAAGAGGGAGAGAGGAGGAGAGAAAAAAGAGAAAAGACTTAGCTTGGTCAGAGGTATACAAGGACAAATGAAAAGAGAGGCTTTCTCTCTAAAGAGGCATACAAGAAGTTTGCTGGAATCCGCCGTGTTGTGTGGCGGCTACAATGAGCAGCAGCAGCAGCAGCAGCAGCAGCAGCAGCAGTCTCCTCTCTTCTATTCGCCACAAGGGCCGCGACGAATTCATGTGTTTGCAGGCCATTTTACCTGAGGGACTCCCAACAAGGGAGAGGCAGGGGACAGTTCATGTCACACGTCATAAACAACAAAAAACACTCATGGGATGTTTAATTTCATTATTATTATTTCTATGATTATTTTAATTGTATAAAAGTCATTCAGACAGGAGGATGTTTTTAATGTGTGAAATACACACTATGATATCATATGATCAGGCCTCTGAGCCACTTTGTGTTGAGCTAGGTATTAAAAAGGTGGCAATTAATTAACCTTTAGGCCTTTTAATGACTGAGGAGCCCTTCAATGTGAGAAAAGTTCACACAACATCTGGGCCATAAAACAGCTGTATACAACCACTGAAAAGAGAAATATCAGCATTGGTACCAAAGAGGAAAGACCCACACCTGGCTATCAGCATGTGTTTGTTTTCTGACTAAAGCTTAGCAGGTTTTGGTAAATTATTTGTTTATCATGAATAGGTTATTTGAATATTTTTTAATAATTTTCATATTTACAAGTGTTTGAGCTGAGGTTTTGGAAAAAAGTTGAGGTAACATCACAGGGACGTTTAAACAGAGAGTAGAATAGATGCAGTTATCAAATTCAAAAATCAGCAGTAGCTCATCTACATAATATCAATCTGATCTAGGCTCAGTGTGCAGATGTTTTTCACTTTTACATCCTCTTTATAATTACAGCCTCTACTAAAATTCAATATATTGTTCTGTCAGTCTGGACATGCTTAAATACAAAAGGTTCTATTTGCATGTATTTATTTATTTTTGTCTGTAGACCATACACTGACTGTTAAACACTGATGCACAGACACTAAAGTATATGACATATCATATGTTGCTGCAGATTCCAGCAGAATGTTTTATGCATTTAAATAAGACAGTTATTGTAAACAGTGAACTTCTTCCCCACTGACACTGATTTGTGTTGTTGATACAAGTCCTGCCCCACTGGACTCATCCCCCTCAGTTTAATCACTGCTGCTCTGCGTTATCCAGGAGGTGGAGGAAGGTGATGATTTACCTCCAGCCCTATAGACTCCACACAGCATGTCATCATCCTATAACACTGGTTTTCCTGTTAATAACCTTAAAAACGTCTCTAGTCTGTTTTGTTTTCCACCTGCATCTCAGCATGGAGGGATTACTGCCCGTTGTCTTGGTGTCACTCATATGTAAATAGGGCAAAAATACTCTAATTTGAGTTTATTCAGGCACAATTGCAGGCTCATCCGCACAATAAACATTGATCCTATTGCTGTAACCCAGGCCCCTCTATTTAGCTCTAACAGCAATTAGCTTGAGCATTGATTTGCGGGACTCTTGCTTTTTGCCTGCAGGCATGTTGAGGGTCATAAATACTGGCTGGATGTGGCAAAGCTTTTCCTCACACTGCTTGGAGGTTTCTTTTTCAGTGCTCATTTTTTATCCAATTATAGAGCTACATTTTTTTTTTTTTTTTAGATTTTGGATTTGGAGCCATGGATGATTTTTCTGTAAACTTACATTCTGGGTCCTCATTGATCCACCCACAGTCAGTCCCTCATTGTTTTATACAGCTGTAAGTTTTCAAAAACCTCTTGTCCTGTTCAGAGTCGCACAAAAGCAAAATCAGCATATAAATTACAGTTATCCCTTTAATATTTATCTATACTGCACTTTTAAATTTTTATTATTTATATTTTTTAATGTCTGTGTGGATCACCAGGAGTAGTCTGGTCTGATTTAAAAAAAAAAAAAAAAAAAAAAGAGAGAAGTAGAGATTTTGGACACATTTCTGCATTATGTCTAGTAGGGAAAAAAAACTTGAATATATTGTGTCGTTGTTGTGAGATATAATGGGACATGTCTCATCGTATCACATAAGCTAAACTAACTTGAGAAAAAGTAAAGTCTCAGGTCCATTAGTTTTCAACCTCTTGTCATGGCCTACCACCTCTTTCCTCTTGGAGCTGCTCAGTTGTCATGTAAATGACTGTGTGTACCAACAGTGCTTCATTGTCCTCTCCCCAACTCGCCTGACAGTTGTTTTAATTATCTTATGTCTGGGGGTGGAACAGATTAGAACTTTATTGAGCTTCATGGACCCTTTTCACAGCAGGAGAGGCACAGGTGTAATTAATGATATCAACTATGGCCATGTCACAAGGAGGATGTGGCTCATAGCTTAACAAACTGTGCATGTGCTGTCGACCAGAGTTTTTGTTATGGAACTGTTGTGTGTTTATTCTTTTTTTTTTTTTTTTTTTTTTTTAGGAGGACTGGTACTGTCATGGTAAGTAAGTGACAGGATCAAAAGGAAAAAAAAATCTTCTGACCATCAATTCAGGAGCTTGTAGAAGCTCCTTCAGCTGCAGTTACAGCTTTTAGTCTGGTGTGTGATTAGAAGCAGTTTAAGGTCAGATCTGACAAAGGGAGGGAACAAATGAATGGAAGCTAAAACTGGTAATGTGCTCAAATTGTTTTAAAAGTTGAGCTGTAGCATCGGAATAATTTTGAGGGGCTTTCATATGAGTATTTGGCAAACCTGAAACAAATCATTATAATAATGAAGATAGACTGAATCAAAAGTAGCTGCTGTGTGTGTAGTGGGAATTGTTTTCTACACTCTTAGTTTTGACATTTGCTCCTTACTTTCCATTGAGGGAGAACATCAAATTAATCAGTTCTGTGATAAGCAGGAAGAAATAATCGATTTGGAGATTTTTGTCTTTGAGCAAAAACTGTTTCCCAGTTTGGTAAAGGAGATTTTTGGGTCATGGGTTAAGGTCAGGGTCAAGGTTAAGGTCATGTTTGGTCTGCAGCACAGTACTGCAGACCAATGAACCCAAAAGTGACTTAAGATAACATATATGTGTATGTGTGTGTGTGAGAGAGAGTTATACAATCAAAGACAGAGAATGAGTGTGAATAAGGAAGACAGAGGAAGAGGAAATTAATTTACTGGGTGTTTAATTATGTGTTTTCTTTGTATAATTCAGATTATTGAATTAATATGCATCTTTCTCTTCTGTTCCTTAAGTGCTGTCACCTCATCTTTTCTTCTCCTAGAGATTCACAACCCTAAAGGTGATAAGAAATGTTCACCTCCTGTTGTTACTTGTATTTTCAGATCAAAATGTCAGCCTCTTCATGTTAGAGACGAGTAGCTTCTTCTCCAGCATATGGGACTTTTTTACTCTTTTATTATAAAAGAGAGAAGTTCATCTGGATGTCCTGAACATGTGCGGAAAGTTTTGAGGAAGCTAAGAAGGCCACTTGGTGGTCGAGGGAATCTGCAGGGCTTTTTCCTCTACCTGACAACGTATCTTAACAAGACAAGGAAGGACTAAAGGTGAATGAAGGCAGTCTTGGGGATGTCTGTAAAGTCCTGATCAAAAGAGTGGGGTTGGATCAAATATATGGAGCCAAGGTTCACACAGTTGTAAGGACCTAATGCAACTTGAATTGAACAGTATACGACAGTCAAGAAATCTCAAGTTTAATGATCAAAAAATGGTCCATCTTTACAGGCACATAGAGTTGAGTATCATCAGCATAGCGATCCAAGCCGGATCAGACCTCCACGGGGCCCTCCTACCTGAACTCCAAAAATAATAGTCTGTGGTTTTACTCGTCAACGGTCCAGCATCTCTACTGACAAACTTAGGCATAGCACCTGTAAATTATCAATGAAAGAAGGCTACTATTATTTCAGCACCATCAAATTTTCAGCACCTGTTTTATTTATGCATATTTTTCAAATGTATGTAATTATTTATAGCACCATTGTCATCATATTGATTTTACTTTATATATCTGCATCTATACGGGCTATCCAAGGTATCTAGTCTAAACTATCTAATCTATCTAAACAATCAAACACAAGTAAACAAAATTCAATCTAAAGTCAATATTTATCCATTACTTTCCATTTTGTATGAGTTCAGTTGTAATTACACTACACACACTTTTTATTATAATACACATCACCTTGATGGTTGTACTGTGTGTTGTTTACTGTGAAATGCACTGAATCAGCGCTTATAAAAAAATAAGAAACTAAAACAATGATGTGATAAAAGTCATTTCTAAAAATAACTCAAATGAAATCAAATCACAAATGAATCTTTTTGTTTTTGCCTGCCATTAAGACTAATTAAGTGACTCACTGTACAAACAAACAATGATGTGATGAATACATCTTATTCATCATGCTGGTGTCTTTTTGATTTGAAACTTTATTGTCATCAAACTGGAAATGTGGTTTTGTGTGTGAACTGTGGACTTCATGTCTAGCAGTCTCTCTCTTACTGACTGCTTACTTTCTCACTCTGTTCTGAAAGAAGAAGAAGAAAAGTTTTTGGCGACGGCTGCCAACAAAGAGGAAAACCTGGAGTGTCAAGTCGATGTGGCGTGTTTGTGCTGGGAACAGCAGAACTGACTGTTTGACTGGATTCCTGCGTGAGTCTTTTTGGCAGCCTGGGTTTCCGTCCTGAAGCACTGTGGAGGTTTTTTCAGCCTGTCATGTTGTCACCTGGCCTCCTGAAGACTAACCCGACCCCCCCCCACCACCACCACCACTACTCACCCTCTACCCCTCAGCTGCCATGTGGACTGTCACTGCCTTGCCTCTGCCATCAGACTCATGCATGTTTGTTTTTTTTGCTTTTTAAAAAAATATTTATATATATATATATATATAGTGCCATTCACTATCTCCTCCTTCTAACCTTTGCTTTTATTACAGTAAAATAACACAGAATTATTTATTTCATACACACAGTTCAAGTGTTTTCCACTGCCATTCAACTCTGAAAGATACAACCATAGAGAACTAAGTTCATTCACTAAAATAATGTTTGTACCAATGATGCCTGATTCAATACCTGTGAGTTGATGAGCTCAAATTCTAGATATGATATGAAAAACAGCCAAACTGGGAGAATGTGAGCTACTTCATCTTATTCAAGCTGTATCCATGTTGGAGTTGTTGGAAACACTTGAACTGTTTTAAACAAACCTCTTGCATCATCATCAGTCTTTACTTTATTGTGAAAATCCCGGCCAGATGTTGTAATTCCTGTCTTTCTACTGCTGCTACTCTTCACCCACAACTGTTTGCAAATTCTGTCACACCCAGTCACAGTTTTGTCTTATGAAGTATTTATTTGGACAGTGGTGTTATTTATTAATGAGCTGCTAATATATATTTTTGTCATTAATGTAGTTGCTGCTTACCAGCTAATCACAACTCATCTTTCTCAGGTCGATATCTAGATCTAGATCTAAATACAATCTATATAAGCTATTTTTTTCCTCAAATTGTCTCCCTTTGTATATTCCTGGACATCTGTCATTTCACAAAATGCATTTCTTCCCTCCTCAATTCTCAAACAGCCATTGAAACTTGTGGATTCCAGCAATTTGGCCCCCACTTGTCTAATATGGTAAACCATGACCAAACACACACACACACAGACTGTTGTGTAACACTTGTGTCACAGTGCATTTTCTGGAGAATCTCATTGACCTCATCTCTGATTGGATTGAAGGAGTTCAAAGTCTGCAGCTGTTGAGAGTTTGTTGTTGTCACCGAATTATCTGCAGCATCGAAGAAAAACTGAGAAGCCAATGAGGATAGTGCTGGATGATGTTGTTGTATCCGCACTGTTGCTTCAGTCTTTATATTCTTTTATTAACTTGATTAAATTGAACATTTTTTATGTCACTTGTAATGTACAGTACTACTTAATACATACAAAGCTGTTCCTATTTATCTGTTTCTGTTCTGACAACTGAATCTGGTTGAATCGGACTGAAACATTTTCATTGTTTTGCATTGTCATGGAGCTTTGTGAAGATGTATCACTGATCAAAAATGTTTGAAACAAGACTTTAACCACCAATCCAAGTTATTTTTCAAAGCTACATGTTGTAGGTCATACCTGTTATTGAAGTGTGTGAATTCATTGACCAGTGCAACACACACACAGTATGTGTTTCCCTTTAATTCTGCTGGTGACTCATGTTAATGTGATCTCATTTTGTCAGGAATGATCAGTCTGATAAACAGAAATCAGAGAGTTTGGTCACTTCATGCAAAGAGTGCTGTGATGAATGTTTATAAAGGTGACACACACATTTCTCTCTGTCTGTCTCTCTCTTCTCTCTCTCTCTGTAGCCCCTGGCTCTGCTCTGACTCAGGTGAAGTCCATGGCCTTCCTCAGGAGTAGTCAGAGGTTTGAACCCAGAATGAATTCTGTGGGATTTGAATCCAAAGGCTGAAAAGAAATAAGCTATGCAGGACTGAAGATCTAATTTTATTTGGCATATGTGAGTATGCAGGTGATTCATTCATGTCCATGTTCATTTGAATCTTTTAAAACTTAAAGGTCCAGTGACAGCACTGGCTCAGGCCTTTTCAGAGCCCAAAGTGGAGTCCTTTTCTAAAAGCTGTGCATACACACACACACACACACACACACACACACACACACAGATATTAGTTCACTAAACTAATCCTTAACTGTAACGGAAGGTTAATTCAATAAAATGTGACTAAAACTAAGACATACATTTGATTTCTAGTATGATGGGATGTGACTTAAATGCAAGGGTTGATAAAAATGAAAAAAAAGATGATAAACTTTATTTATAAAGCACTTTTCATACAAGACGAGATGTTTCCCAAGGTAGTTAAAAAATAGTACAGTAAAGTAAGAGCGAACTGAAAGATAATGAACTTGACAGTAGAAAGACAATAGATGGTAAATCTGTAAATGATAATAAGCAGACACCTTGAAAAATAGCCAAACATAAGAGAATTAATTACAAACCAAGTCATATAAATAGGTTTTCAGCTCCTGTATCGCTCCTAGCTGTGTCGATACTTACTGTATATACCAGAGATGGACTCAAATCAGACCCCAGACTTAGGACTTGTGAACAATCTTTTTATTTTATTACCTCCACCACAGAGGTTCTGTGTCCCCCCCATGTCTGTTGGTGGAGGAGTGAAGCGTGGGCCAGAGAAGATCAAATTAAAGAGATCAAATCATTTTACCATATGACTTTCAGCTCTTTTTCCGATGATGTCTGTCTCTGGGTTACTAACCCAGAGACGCTGGAATTTTCCTGGCTGGGCTGGTTTTTGGCCGTCAGGGTGAAGAGAGTTCACTGCCAGATTTCATAAGCTGCAACAAGAGACAGCTCTATGGTACACATTCAGGCTGTATTAACACTTTCATTATAGTCCACACAGTTGTTCTGTCATTTATTTTGTGGTATCATCAGTGACCCGCTGTTCCTACTTCTTGACCATGTAGTGTTCTTTATATTGACGCTACAGAAAATGATTGATTTTTGTCAATTGTCTGTTGAATATATTTTACTTGACCAACATCAACATATTCATAAAAAGTAAAAAAGAAGAAGTTTCATCCAGAAAATGAATCCATTATCAAAACAACGAATGATTATTTCTATTTTATATTCAAGAAATAAAAGATGATGTTGATCCAAATTGATTTGTTTTTTTCTCCATCTGATTGTATTCAATATTGAAATGGTCTCAGGTGAAGTGTTAAAATTGCCTTTGAAAAAGAGGTGTGCATGATCAAAAGATGTGGGGGTGGAGGGATTAACTCCTGACATCCCTCTAATAATAACAGTGGCCTCAGCAGTCCCAGTTTAAGACTGTGATACTGTTGATCCCCATATGGGCTTTTACTGTATACAGCCATGAGACAGGATACAAAGTCCTGAGTAATATTCATCCCTGAGCTATAACACAATCTGCCCCCATGTCTTCTCTGAACATTGTGTGAGATTGCTTTAAACAGTAAGCCATTCTTTTCATGGAAAAGATCTAAAATTAATCAGCGGGCTTGTTGTCCCCTCTTAAGGCCACAATAAGAAGGTTTTGGTGCACGGGGAGGGAAACATAAGAGGCTTTGGGGGCTGCTTTTATTAAATGGATCTGACATCTACCTGCCCTCTCAAATGGCAGGCAATTTTGACACTTCTGGCACGCAAAGCAGTCGTACAAAAATATCCACGTCTCCTGGGCCGTGGGCCTGCTCTGTTTTGATGCTGTGTACCTTAAAGGACACTGCGGAAAAGCGTCATAAATGAAATGCCTCTCCACAACAAATCACACACCAATTTATCTGGCAGCTTGAGCGTCTTCACATGGGCTGATTTCCATCTTCATCTTTTCATTTTCCTGTTGTCATTATCCACACGTATCATGTTGGAGATGGCTTGATGGACTCAATGTGTAGGAACGGCTTGTCCTCACATCCGCATTACAGCAGGACTCCCCACAGTACAGCAGTGGCCTGTCGGCGCTAAGACTCAGGGCCAGTTCTCGCTGTGATGGTCAGTTGGAGATTCTTTTTATTTTGATACAGTTATCATTTCCCATTTCCCCACTTGATTGGAGCTTAAAAGCCAAAGCAGCTCAGATCGTGCCGGCATAAAACTCCAGGCCCATTAATCCGTCTTGGTGTCGCCTCTCGCACAGAACCACCCAATCGTGTCTGGATATTCATGGGGAAATTAAATGAATGATATTCTGAGGCAGCTCACCAAGATGGCAGATTGGATTTTAAAATAGGTGGCCTGCTTTGTGTGTTTGCTGCTGATTATTCTCATATGTATAGGATATGAAGGAAGAGCCTCTGTAGAGACAATTAAGGTCAAGAGCATGTGGACTCTCTGCTGCATTAACTCAGACGGCTCTGCCTGTCTTATTTTCTGCAGAATTACTGAATGTGAGAAATAAGACACTGAATAATAGTTTAACAGGAAGCAGCAGAATAACAACCAAATGGGAAAAACATTGAAGTTTAATTTCTGATATACTGCAACAAACCTCGTTTCCAGACTGAAGTAATTAATAATGTGAGATATGAAAAATGGAAATGCTCACTCACTGTGTGGTGTTTAGTTGTGTAAAAAGCCAGAAACACAACCACACATTTTCATTAATGTTCCCATTTACCTGAAAATTTCCAATATGTCAAGTAAATTTCAAATTTATAAACAATATGCTACACAATCTCTAAACTACTGTCACTGGATGATGAAGTCCTCCTTTAAAGACAAGCCCACAGTTTGACTGTGTAGCATCTTATTATGACACATTTTTCTACTAGGTGAAATCTAGTGGTCGTAGTCATTTTGAACATTGCCGTTCACATGGTAGAGTAACCGTTATTGTTTCTTCCATCTTTGACTGTTGTCTCAGTTCAGCAATGAAGTGTCAAAAAGGTAGATCCAATGTTGTTTTACCTATCCCAAGATGTATTGTGTGCCAGTGTGTCAACAGAGAGCCTGAGGATTTCAGCTCAGTTCAGCTGAGCTGGTCCAACTGATAATGGGTCCTGAGGGTCATATCAGAGAGGTGAAATAATGAGCTGTGTGGTTGCTCAGGTTGTTACTTTACCAATTCTCCTTGAATCTCCAGGTTGTATCATGCATGTGTAATATAGACATATAACACAGAAAGTGTAAACCATCACTGGTAGTTGCTTACATTACTGTCATATATTATAGTATCAGTATTGATTAATCAAATGGCTGCACAGGAATTAATGTGTTTTTGCAGTGAGCATCATCCAGAGAGAAAGTTTACCTTGTTTCAACCACTCCTCCAAAATCTAGTTTTCCTCCCCTATAAGAAGGATTTGCCCCCACCCCTTCTGTCAAATAATTAAAAGATATCTTGGTTTCTTTTAATTTGGGACAATATTATATGTAATCCCTCCGACTTTAGTCTTAGTTTCCATCTTGGCCTCTTGATTTGATTTTGGCTGTTGCTGATTTGATTCTTTCAATCTCCTTCTGGACATTAATATCATCTCTCAAGATGCCTGATGCTTTAATCCACTGCATTAATCTCAGACTCTCTTTCTTAAGAAAGGAGAAAGGCTGGGGGTGGGGGATGGGCTGCTCAGGGCCATGGATTAACAAATATGTATTTTTTGCAGCCTGCTGACACAACATCCCTGTCAGCTGATTTCCCCTTGAAAAACAACAACAACAAAGAACAACGAGTTGAGCTATTTCCACATTCACCTTTATTTAAATGTTCTTGGCCTCAGTGGGATCTTCTAGAAGGCAGAAGCATGATAACTTCAACACATGGAGCAAAAATACTTTGGGGGGGTGAATACTGGGGACATGCAGTACTTGCATACAGGACGACACGTGGCTCTAGAGGTACAGTATGGGACAGCTGACAGAGGGAAAGTACAGGCAGACTTCACTTCCCATGATTCATAGTAAAAATGTGAATTAGCCCCATCATACATATAGTGCAGGAACATACAAACTCATATTAAAACCATTTGTGTTAAAACCAAACAGAACAAAATAGGTTCAACAGTGTGATCAAACCAAACTATATGTGTATTGCCTTGCCTACATATCTAACCGCCAAAATAAAGTTCAGTAAAACGTCAGAGGTGTGGATGTGGAGATCAAACATAAAAAAAAAAAAAAGTGAGACAAGCAGGTAGTGTCTTTTTCAACAACAACCACAAAACTTGTGTTGTCACTGATTCGTCTGGAGGCAGTTTGACACAAGTCTAAAATTAGTGACACTATTATTTTCTTTGTAAAGGATAAATGCAGCTCTCTCACACTGATGGAAGAACTGGTGACATTTACACAAGCTGGTGATAAAAGAAAACATACAGTTTGATGACATCACTGATTACCTATAATCAATCCATCTGGGAGACAAAAGACGAAATCCCTCGGCCTCTTCACTTCAACATTCTCCATAACTCAAAACATTAAATTTGTGCCTCCATTTTTCCTGTGCATGGTTTCTCATCTCCAACTCATACCAATAATCAATAATAATCTCTCCCTGATTGATCTGGAATTATTGACATATTAAAGTTAATGTTATGTTGAACAAAGACAAGGCTACTACTTTTAATCTCTTTTGCTCCTGGTGTTTACGCTATTCACTAGATTAAGCCATAAGATTCTTTTGGAGACGATGACTTTGACCCTGTTTTAATTTGCACAAAAACAGGCCCCGCACATTGTTTTTGGCTCAAAATACATTTTTTAAATGAAAACTTCTAGACCCTAGTGATGGCAATGCCAGTTTATCAGTCGTCCATTCATCTGTTAACACATAGATACTACAGGTTTTCTGAGCATACGGCGAAGGATGCATCCTTTTAGATTTTATCGACCTTTACATCTATCTGTTAAAATGTTTTCTGTACTTCAGGTTGTTTGTTCTGCTGTTGGCACTGTGACTGGTAGTACTGTTAGCTGAAATACACTATTATTAGAATAAACTTTTATCTTCCAGTTAAAGACCTTTAGGATGTGATTGTGTACGGCACTGTTTCCACAGTTTCTGAAGTATCAAGGTACTGTCTGTGCATTTGACTCTAACGTTTTCCACATACACAACCATAGCTTTAATGCTAAAGGAAGTAAAAACGAGCTTCCTGGTCCAATCTTATATGTTTTAGTGACAAACTTGGCTGATGCCTCTGTGTATTTGAAGTGTTTCCAGAACTGTTCTGTACCTACATTTAAGAGGATCAACACACAGTTTTAATCACATCCACCAACTTTTTCAGCTCTTCTCTTTGTATTTCAACTGTCCAGAGTGATAACACTCCCTGAGCCTGGCTAACCTCACTAGCATGTCTAGCATGACTAAAAGCATTCTGGGTAAAACCTGAAATTAATCCCTTGAGCTAACACCTTTTTAGATTTGAATGAGGCAAATTCAAGAGCAATATCTAGTTCACCAATAAAAGTCACACATTATTAATAATAATAATAATAATAATAATAATAAAAAAAATGATTATATGTACGTACATATGTATTACAATACATCCATGTGCAGTTGTTCAATGCTTTTAGCTTCAAAAGTCACAAAACATTGAACAACAAACGCATCCCTGCACAGAAAACACTGGTCTTTCTAGTTGTGTTTCAAGTATTTTGCAACTTGTGTGTTATCAAATTAATGGAAGATGTTCTTTGAATTGTGTTTGCCTTTACTCTGTTTGCATGTGTTTTCTTGCAATGCAGTATATTGAGCTCTCAGTGCCACCGTAGAGAACAGACAAAAACCATCACTGTCACGTTTTCAATGTCAGCAGATGATTTTAAAGGAAATCTAGATTTCATGGTTGAGGACTGACACGGATCTGTTAGAAAGACAGTAATATGAGCCAATTTCCACTCACTTTACAATAATGAAACATTTTCACAATGACACAGTCAGACTTGTTCATAGACGTGGAAAAAGAATGGTCACCTGTATTGCTTCAGAAATGTTATTTTGGAAAAATATTTTGAATGTTTTAGCATTAACGTAGTTTGGTTTTATTTTTGTTGTTGTTGTTTTTTTTGATGGTCAGTCTGATCTAAAACCATCAGTTCCATTTAGATCAATCACAATATTACCTCAGTGATAAGTTGATCATGCATTGTTAGCAGGCTTACAAAAAAAAGGAAAAAGAAACATTTTATCAGTTTCACAATTTCACTTGGAGCCACAGTCGAGTACTTTTCTGTAAGTGAGGGCGAAGCAACAGTAAAGCTCCATTACAGAGACTTTGGACAGACATGAAGGTACAATGTTATATTTTTCATGCCTTAAGAAGACTGATATAGACGCACCTGCCTTTTTTTATCTAGCTTGCTATTTAAAAGGCTGTGTTCATGATGAGTGTTCCTCGTCACATTTTTGCTACTGACAAGTTTAGGCCGATAATTTGCTCACGTCACGATAAATCGATCAGTGATTGATTCAAGGTCCGATCCTACTTGGCTGTTCCGACTTTAGAGTTTAAAGCTTAATGAGCAGTGAGAGGACACACTCAGGTCTCTACAGGTGATTACAGACACGAAATGCATTTTCCTCTGGTGTTACTTCTGGCAGAAAGATGGAACTATTACCAGAATATTAAACTGACAAAACAAACAATGGAGGGAACAAGTTGAGATGCTGAGTCAGTCTGTTTGGACCTCATGGACAAACTGTGTGGGTTCTCCAGTAGTACCACTCACCCTCTGAAAAGCTACATCCTTGATATTTTCCAGGCCCTTGGATCTAGTTGTCGTTGTCCTCTTCATCACTGTCCTTCATGGAAATGCCCTGCATCCCTCCTTCCCTCACTGAGGCAGTGGCTTCTTCCAGGGTCAGGCGGTTCCTCACGGTTTCATACATCTTACTGTTTAACGTGGAGTCCAGCACACCTTGAAGGCGGAAGTCACGGTACTTTTTCTGTTCACAAAAGAATCAGAAACAGTTCGTTAAACCGTTTGAGAAACATGAGAAAGTCCTATTTTACAGGATCTCCTACATTTACCAAAAGCAGTGAGAAGTGGAGCGCCGCATTCTCCAGAATGACATTACAATGAGACATTCGTCACTGGCGCAGTATGACATCACCAGTATCATGTTGCTTTGAGACTTAAATGTTAACTAGTGATCTACTCATCTTGTGTGATCTGGTTTACAGGCTCAGCAGTTTCAGTTCTGGTGAGAAGGATCCTCGTTGTACACTAACCTGTTGTCTTGAAGATGTGGGTGTCAGCTCTTGTTTCACACTCACAGGGAGTCATTATGGGGAATGAATAAAATGGATGTTACACTGAAGAAGAGACAGACTGAGACGATTCCAAGTGTGTCATCGTTACACCTTGATATCATCACCTCAGTCTGCATCAATGAAAACAGACCTCTGAAATAAAATAGGTCACATCTCCAGGTTTTCAGCTCAGATATTGTAAATGATTGAGGATTTTCTTGTTTATTCTTCACAGGGAGTTTCTGAGTCAGTATTCAACCTGAAAAGTAGTGCCACAGTGGCTCAGCGGTTAGTGCCATGAACTCATTGGAAGAATGTCCTGGGTATGAAAAATGGTAAATGGACTAATATGACTTGGCCACTTAGCTCTGCATCAACATTAAGGAAAGGACAGCAACCATTCATTTGGTAGAGTTACCCTTGTTTGACTCATTGTGCATCCTCCTGTGGAGGTTGAATCCACATCTGGTGTTTAATTTGTGTTGTGTTGAGTTGTATAACTGTTTTGAAAAGTGATAAACAAAGGATGCGTTCCTCAGCCACATTTTAAATGGGACAGTCTTGAACCGCTCTGATGCAATTGATTTTAAAATGCAGCCTTCAAGGATGTGGGCCCTTTAATTGGGACATAACTAGTGTCAGTCTTTTCAGGAAATGTCTAAGTTCAAATGGCGCAGCTCCCTGGTAACAATGACTGCTGCAAATGAAGAAGTTATACCAACAAAGTGTAGAGGATGTGAGGGTGGATGGACAAACAAGAAAAACACTTGGACTCTAAAAGGGCAACATTGTGTCTTTTTAACCATGTACATACAGTAATTGTTTTAAGGTATGTTTATTATCGTAACCATAGTGATGAAGTTGCTTTAACCTTTACAAAGATTTTGGGCCAAAACCATGATGTTTCATTAAAGCTTATAAAGTTGTTTTCATGCCTAAACAATGCAATCTTTTTCCAGAGCACGGGCACATCATGAAAAAATTCTGCTAAAACACTGAGGCTGATTCAGGATTACATCCAATTGGCCTTGTCAGAGGGTAGATACACATGGCCTGTGTGACTGTTTAGTTTGGAGGAATTGCTGGGTGGAGGAGCTGAGTGATGTAGTATATAACATATTTTGTAACATGATGTTTTGCTGTAAATTATATGCAATATGAAAAGTAGCTACAGTTACAAAATAAATATTGTGGAGTAAAATGTGTGATAGAAGTAGATAAAGGCAGCATGGTCCAAACCAAAAAAGTATTCTTCAATCTGAAAAAAAATTAAAAATGTGCAAATGTATACCAGTGACACTGCAAAACCTGCTTACTCGGGTTTATCTTAGTTATTTTATCACTGGCACAGTGTTACTGTGACACTGCCACTAACTGTCAAAACCAAAAACAAATATAGAAAAAGTGTGTCTAACAAAAACATGTCAACAATTTAACAATTATTAGTATAAAAATTATGCAGAGGAACTGGTGAAATGCTAGAATGTGTAGAAATGTCTGAGTAGCTGTTCTCACCTTGACAATCCTGATGAGGATCTTGAGCTGATAAACATGGAGTTGAAGGTCCATACGGTCAGTCAGCCATGTTCCTATAAGGTTCATAGTGCTGGTGTACCATTGCTGCAACACACACACACACACACACACACACACACACACAAACATATCAGTACCTGAAGCTTTTGATCTCGAAAACACACATAACAATATGGATAATTTTAACATTCAAAGCCATTAAGCCACAACCCTGGAAATAAGCATCTGTAATCCACCAACTGGGTGATGGTGTATTTGGCAGAAAAAGCATTTGATGCACCCTCACAGTGTGTCATCATGACACTGAGTTTCCTAGTGGAAGTGAGGGGGTGCCCCTAGGAGTGAAGCTGACAGATTCTCAACAGAAAGACGTCTCTAATGTGAAGATGTTCAGATGTGGTGTCGCTCACGAGGCCTCATCAGCTCATAACAGTGTCCTCTTCAGCAGGGCTTCGGCTGCAGCTCACTGATGCCCACACAAGTGTTGCCTGGGACCCAAGCTTGGGAAACAATTTCCTCTCTTGCCATGTGGGTCTCCATCAGCTAGAGTCCCACAGGCTTAGGATCTATTTAAGTCTGGAGTGTGGGCCCCGGCAAGATCCAGCAGCCCACAAGGCGTTGATGGGGATGCTAATGATGAGTAAAGCTTGATATGCTCTTGGCGCACAGCTACATGTTCTGAGACAGCCACAGACTTGTCAAAGTGCATGCAACAAATCATTTAGTTGTCAGTTTAACAATATGCTCCAGACTGTTTGCTTTTAACAACTGAGGCATCTATCTTGATAATGAAGATGTGTCTGTAAAATCTTCTAATGACAGAAACATAACTGATTCAGGGAAAAATGCTTGAGTACAATATATTTATCTATCTATAAATATGCTCCATGGAATTAGATCATTATTAGATCAGCTACACAACTGCAGGAAGCTGGGCCAATGACAGTTCAGAGTTGGGTCCAACTGATGCCTTTACCTCCAGCAAGACTTGTGCACCTGTAGCAAGGTTACAGAGTGTTTCAAAGTGTAACTTTAACTAAAATGTCTTCTGAGTTTAGAATGGCTGTCCTAAAATCCTAGGCAAAGATGCCCATCAAAGACAATTTGCAATTACACCTATTTCCCCTTTCCACCTTAAATGTAGATATGTGTAGGTGCTAGCCATACAAAATGGTGCAACAGCAGTGCACTACATATTTTTTTAATGGGAAATGAAAGTATAAAGAGCCACTGAGAACCTCTTTTCTTTCATGGATCCAAAGTATTTCCCCAATTTGCCTCTCCTGTAGTTTTTGTATAATAATCTATCTCTATTTATAGGCAACACAATGCTTGATAATGGCAAATGTTGCTGACTGACTGACTGATGATATTTCCACCACAGATCAACAGAAGAGGACTTCCAGTACACTGAGACTCGTCTCCATTACAGTAAATCAACTACTCTCATCACATGTATCATTTTTACTAAAGGAGGCAGAGGAATAACTAAACATTAGAGACACCAAGCAGAGAGAGCAGGAGAGGGGGAGGAGAGAGTGAAGTCATCAGTCATCAAGCTTCAACTAATCACATTGACCAACACTACGCTTCAAACAGAGGGAGTTAGACATAAAAACCTACCTCTGATCAAAGTGTATTTTGTTGTGGAGTTGAAGTAGACGAAAGCTAAACATTGACTGTAAAAATAAGGCTTCTCTCCTGACTGCCTCTCTGAGTGATCATTTTTCAGCAAATACAGCTGAAATCACTGCTCAGTTTTTGTCTTTCACTTATGAGTCAGTGCAGCCACATACCAGGTTTTCATTCATGTCTCTGTGAGCGCTACACAAGACTGAGAAAATGATAAAGGACAGTGAAGTTTTGTCAGTTCCTGCTGGAGTGACACAACAGACAGTGCAGTCATAGCACCAGTCTGACAGCACATGACACTACAGGTGTTATAGGCTTCAACCTTGAAGTCTGTCGCTCTGTTTAGACAGGCCTCCTGTAAACAGCGACCTCTGCGAGGCACAGGGACCTCAGAGCACAGCAGCCACGCACAAACTGAGCCGAGAGGCTGCAGATGTTTCTCTGTGGGCCCTGGCTGTTGCCAGTCTAATTGATGGATAATGATGAGCACGGGCTGATACTAATAGAAGTCGACTGACTTTCAACAGGGACAGAGCAGAGTGGATGCGGGGCAGGAGAAGAAGGGGAAGGAAATGATGGGGGTCGCAGAGTGTGCATGTGAGTTAATTATTCAAGAGAGATTTTCATCCTTGGAAGTAAACAACTTTAGCTTTTATTTAAGTTCTTTCTTGTTTTGTGAAACCACCTCAACAGACTGAGGTGTGATACAGATGAATTTACTCAGTCTCAGGATCAATTTGTGTATCTGGGCTTTCAAGAAATGAGATTTTCACTAGACAACGATCGTGCCAAAGAATTCACCTTACAATATCAGCTGAAAATGAAAACTAAGAATCTTTTTTTGTCAAATGCATTAGTACCAGTGAAGGAACATGTTTAACATGATCCAGTTAGGATTAGGTTCAGTACCAGTATATTGCTAGGTAACTAATCATCAATAAAATAAAAGTATTACAGGGCTACAGAGGCCTCCAGAGCAGGAAGAAAGCAGATCTACATGTAGGTCAAGCTCAGTGAGTGGAACATGGCTGTGCCGCGGCAGTGCTGGGGTGAATCACTGAGGCAACCCAGTGCCAGCAGCTTCCTATCTTTCGCTGTGTGCCTGTGAAGGCTTCGGCGTGGCAGCAGGCCTGTGATCTCGCCCCGAGCACAACCCCCCGCCGAGAGGCCAGGCCTGGAGTGACTGATCCACTGACTGGCTGCTCTCCCTCTCCCTCTCTACCATCATCCACTCCTCTGCCGCTTCTCCACGATTTTTTAAGACTTTGCACCATGCCACACGGCTCCCATCTGCAGCCATTTTTACAGCAGCCATTTTGTGCTCTGCTCCGTTTTAGTCCTCTTTCCTTTACGTTTAAGAAAAAAAAAAGAGGCTTAACAGTTATATCACAAGTTTTCTTACTGCCACGACTGGCATTTTGGAGGTCTGTCAAGGACATCTTGTGCAAACATGATGCCTGTGATTTTCATCAACTTTGAGATCTTTTTAATGCCATTCTGAATGTAGCACCAAAAATGACATGATCCATCGGAAGATATCTGTACAACTAGTTTGGAATCTCACCAGACAAAATATCTAACTGAGTGTGCTTTTTTTTTAAGTATTTTTTGGGCTTTTTGCCTTTAATTGACAGGACAGTAGAGACAGACAGGACATGGGGAGACAGAGGGGTATGACATGCAGCTGAGGACCACCAGGGGAATCGAACCAGAGCCACTGCGGCGAGGACTATAGCCTCTGTATATGGAGCTCTGGCTCAACCATGTGAGCTATACAATGCTCCATCTAACTGAGTTTAAGAAGCTGTCACACACAGAAGGGTGAAATAAATAATTAAATAATCATCTTTATCAAGATGTATGGGATGAACTACGACGTACTGCCGATGGTCCAGATTCCCACACGTATTTCAAAAGTAACTACAGATTTCTGTGTGACCTTAAATAGTGTTCAGTTGCTTTCAAAGACTAACAGGAAATGTTTGGATGGAGGAAAGTAGACCTGTTCTTCTAAATGTTTCTCCATCTCCAAACAGGATCTACTTTTCCGGATGTTCCAGTTAGTCCAGGTCCAGCTCTAGAAGAGTCCTGGTTGTCCCACACTTCTTCCTGTCTGGAGACCACTATACTGCTAGGGAGCCTTCAATGCCGCAGCTCCTTCCTCTTTTTGGTTTCTGCTCTGAACTGTACCATGAGCTGTGAGACAAGTGTGTGTCCCTCAGACACATTTTTACAGTCAACAATTATTACATCCTGGAGTAAGTAAAGGCTAAACTATAATGGAACCCTGACAGGTTTCTTATTAAATCTGATTCAAGACATAAGTCTCCCAAAAAATTTTAAAAACTTATGATTAATGGAGGGACAGAGTTCAGCAGACACAGGGCAGAACAGGACGTCTCCAGCAGATGAGAACTGAGCTGTCTGACATTTACTCAGCTCGTTTCTCTGATTACTTCAGATCTGCATTTTTGATTTTAGTCTTTGGACTAAAATCCTTCACCAGATTCAGATATATAGTTGAAAGCCACTAAGATGTAAGAAGTTCAAACACGACTGACAGTTGGGCCTGACTGTTTTTTCTGTGAGAAAAGTATGAGCCTTTGGATTTTCAAAAAAACAAGTTTCTAACAAAAAAAACAACAACAAAAAAACAAATCAAGTAAGGCACAGAGACTCAAATGTAGTATATACAGTGTAGTACTGAAGTAAATGTATGTTGTTACTGTCCAGCTCTGCCCATTTCTGCAGTGATCTTTTCATCTTCTCTGACACATAACTGTCTGAGCTCTTCAAACTGACTGTCTTCTACAAAAAGCCACAGTTTCACTTCCCAAAGGAAGTGACAGTCCCTCAGGTCCAAATGGAGACGTTGCAGCGTCTGCATGTTGACAAAGTTAAAAGTCACTGTGGTACTTGCTGAGCTTGTCAAGTGAACAGCAACGGTCCCTTGTGCTTTGTTCCTCTTGGCAGGACATAACAAAAGAAAATGATCAGAACAGAGGAGCACAACCCGGCTCTCTTTTTTAGGGCCGCATGGGGATCAGCGGGGGGCTAGCACTCGTTGACAGCCAAAACAAGCGTAACATGGCTCTGAATACATAATGCCATAACCCGACAGGGATCAAATCTGTGACATTCTAACGAGTTCCATCTGAAGGAAGGGCCTACCATCCTTCAACTGCGTTATCATTGTGAGTGCATTTGTGTGTGTTTTGTCACCTCACGACACACTGATGAACCCCTACCTATACACAGGCGACATGTACACCCCACACAACGCCCCATACACACACTTCCAGATACACACATATACATCTGCCGGTTCATCCCCCTTCGAGTGAGAGCAGGGAGACTGAGCGACCTCCTGCCCCCATCTGACACCAACCCACCCAACCCTCCGACAACCCCCTCCCGCCACCACACACACACACACACAAACCACGCCTTGAAGCCAGCATTCACACCCAAGTCTTCACATGGCGCTTGGCAGGGGGGCCTGCCACCAGCAGGATCTGATGCAAAAAATGGCACACCTCTCCTACTCTCCCTCCCCACCACCAACCTACTCACCTCTTTCATGACCCTTTTGCATAAATTTGCTGCATAACATCATGGAGGGGAACTGCCATTTTGATATTAGAGAGCAAATAGCACAAATAACTGGTGGCCTCAAGCTTTACTGGGGCTGCGGTGACTCTGTTCAGACATTAACCACTCTGTTTAAGTGATCTGATTTGTTCACATCTGGATTTAAATGCTTCTCCACATACGCCTCAAGTGATCACTCATGATCGGATCTCACTTAAACAGTTTCTGTTCATCTAAACAGGTATATTCTGTTTCTGAGCCAATCCAAAAGACCTGTTTCTTGCTTGTGTATATGTAAGAGAGAGAGCGTGAGAGAGAAAGAAAATGCAAGAGAGAGAGCTGGGCACACATGGGTTGGGCGGATCTTTGTGTTTTACAGTGATATAAAGCTTTAGCCATTTGAAATAGTAAAATATTGCTGCTTCATAATGAAACTGTGCTGGACTACTGTAGTGAGTGAGATAATGAGTAGAGTTGGGGTCTTTGTGTGTGGTTCAGTACACCCCCGAATGATCAGATCACAGCTAAATCTCGCTACATCTAGGATATGTTCTCACCTGACTGATCACCTGTTGGTCAGATCACCTGAGATAGATGTTAATGCAGGTCTGAACAGGGCCAAGAGTGCTACACCACACTGAACACTGCTGACCCAAGGATACAGATAGTAAGGAGCCACAGTCACATTGTTTTGTCTCAGTCAAAACAATAATGACTATGTATAATTTATATATAGATAGAGTATATAAGTAGTGTGGCATCATGGGGGTTGTTGTCTTCAGCTTGGATTCCTGGATTCAGGAGCTGATTTAATAAAAATGTCCTCCTCCTATAACAAACAGAGTGTGGTCTTAAAATCGGTAGAATCATTGAATAAAGCAGTTTTACTTTGAAAATGAGTGATTCACTGACAATATAGCTGTTACTGTAAACTATGGAGAAACTGGGTATCAGTGCATGTGGAAATGTTGACACTTAAGTGAAGATTTCGGTAAAAAAAAAAAAAAAAAAAAAAATCCAGATATCTATTTGTAATGATAAGAAATCCAGCATTTTAGTAACTCACAAAGTGTAGAGTTGGAGCTGTGGTGGTAGCGGTGAGGCAGCATTGACGTGAATGCACATGTTTGCTTCTTGGAAACAGTTCAGTTATGGACGCAGACACACAAACACCCCTGAAGAAACACACTGCATAAAACTAGCAGTTAGAGCAGGTGGGTGACGCCAAGGTTTAGTTCAAGTTCAAGTTCAAGTCTTGTTAAACTGCAGAGCTTCATAAGCCACTTGGTGGTGGCCTTGACTTTGGGGTGTCAGCTTGTTTAGAGCTCCAGATAATCCGTGTATGCTCAGGATGTTGTATATGGTTTCTTTACTTAAATTAACCACAAAAGAAGTTGAGAGCATTGAAAACAAGCCTGATGAAAATAAGGGCGACTACCACTGAGGGGTGTGCTGAGGTCAAAAACAAGCTCCCTTGATTGTTCCACAAAAATCAGAGTCAGAGCAGAAGTTTGTCAGTGGCAGATTTGTTCAGAGGGAGCATGAAAATGTGAATTTAACAAACATGGAAATGTCCATAGAATGTAAAACGATAAGAAGACGAGCTTTGAACAAAGGTAGGTTAAAGATGCTGTGAAAGTGCATGCAAGTGAAAGGGGCCAATAAGGCGCGCACACACACACATGAAGACACACTAAAACCCTTAGACAGCCAGCCGATTTGTTAGGTCAGAGGCCTCTCCTTTGTGGGCCCGCTCAGGAGCTTTTGTGCTGCTGAGAGCAAGGAATGTTGGAGCTGAGGAGGGGCCTCACCACAGGGGGTACACAGGGATTACAAGCAACCTGGGACTCTGCCTCTTTCTGCCTCTGCTGCTGTTGTGTGTGTGTGTGTGTGTGTGTAAGTTTAGGGCTGAGTAAGAAACCATAATAGATGTTGACTACTGACAGGACAGTGTGTAAGGCCTGACATTTATCATTGGAAACGTGTTATTCATTGTCTTTTTAGTGTTTTGTTACTGATGTGAACCATCATTTTCTTCCTTTGTTGCGTACTTTATTTAACTATTTTTCAATTAAAATGTTGATCTTACTGCTCTTTCCACTGGTGCTGAATAAAATGCTGATTGGGTGTTTTAGTAAAACACTAAGTCTACTGAGGAAGTACTATTAGTACCTAAAGACCTTCAAATTAAAAAGGAAAAAATCCACTATATTGAAAACAACAACAATAAACCCACTGAGGATAACGTTTAGATTTGAATAATAGTTCAGGTTTAGCATATAGTTGAAAGGGTTAATATGAATAAAAACAATAAGTTAATGTCATCACAGGTTAAGAAACAGAGAGGTGATTGTTGATTCCCTGATCATGTAGCAGAGAGTAGCAGTGGGTAATTAACTTTGCGGCTGGTATGCTAATAACTGTGGATGTACAGTCGCCCCTCGCTAATCCTTCACTTCACTGTGAATGAAAAAAGATACATGACCTCAGTGACACTTCCAAGGGTTTCCACATGGGAGTGTGCATTGAACCTCCATACTCTCCGAGTACCCACTGAAATGTGTCTATATCAATAATAATATAATCAATAAAGCTTGTGTGTACCTGAGGTGTTCAATCATAGCTTGAAGATCCAACAAGTAAGAATAAAGTAGCACAATGCACAGGTGTCCAACTTAGTGAAGTGCAGCCAGTGCACATAGTCCCTGGAACTTGCAAATGCTGGAGGCTAATCCTTCTAATATCAAGTCTAACAAGAGGTGGGTCTAATGTCTGACAAATTCTACAGACATCAGTGAAAGGAGATGCCAATAGGCAGCTATAAAGTATGAAGTTAACATCACAGGTGAATGGTTCAGAGGAGAGAAGAAAAACTCACTTTCAAAGACCAAGACTGGTCGGGATTCACAGAATAAATTAAGAGATGAAGCGTGGAAAGCCCAGTCCAAGGTGGCAGGAGAGACCTGGGCCGAAATGTACAAAACACTGTAGACTGCAAATGCACTATTTGATCACTTTGTTAAACTATACAGATTTAAAAATCCTGCACACTGCAGAAGTAGACATCGATGCACAAGATTCACTTCCATTATCAACACTGCTGCTCACTCCCAACACTTGTTAGGACTGCAAACAAAGAGCAGCAGAGGAAGCAAAACAGTCAATTTCCCCAGGAACACAAGAGCAGTTGTCATTAAACACACAATGGCCTTCACTTCACACATGAACCATCACCACCATTGACAGTGATATACCAGCAAGTGCTGCGTGCAAAGCGCTTCACAATAAGAATCAAACAAAACAAACCAAGTGTGTACATAAGACAAGGTGCTGACGCCTAAATACCTCCATGTGTAACCGACTCCAATCAGAGAAAGTGACGAGTCTGATGACACAACTTGATGTTTGTATGAATGCAAAAGAAATGGAAGTGAAGTCCATGCTCAGATAAATCCTTCATCTCATTCACACTTTGATTACTGTCAATTACTAACCGTTAATCAGCAGTAATGACTATAGGTGGGATCCCCCTTAGGTGTGGAAATCTGACCCTCTACCCCTCGACTCTACACAAGAGATTAAATGTCTGTATTGTCATTGCAACACTGAGGCCATGTATGCAAGTTGAATGAGTGTGTGTGTGTGTGTGAGACAGAGAGAGAGAGGGGGAGAGAGAGAGCGGGAGAGCGAGCATGTCCTGCTGAGACCCAGCTGTGTCTGCAATTAGCAGGAGGCAAGGAATGATGATTGCTGGTGCGGCAACACTAATACCAAGTGACAGGCTTCCTTGTGAAGGAGAAGAGGGCTGCTGAGTGCCATAAAGCAACATTACTTCTTCTTTCAAACCCACATGTGTAAGACTGGTGGATACACATAACCCCCATGTGCACACTCACATAGATGAGGACACAAATAAGGATAAGGTTGGTGGGGTTTGGGGGGGCGGGGGAATTTGGAGGGGCTTTAAATCTGTCTGCAAGACATTATGCAGTTTGGACAAAGGGTTTGTCTAATCCTACCTGAGTCCACTGCTGGCCTATTCTAGTCCTGCTCACCAGCTCCACAGAGAGGCCCATTGATGACAACACTCAATTACCATAGTAACTCACACCCCCACCTTCTTATTAACATCATCATTTATTAAACAATATATACAGAGTTCTTCTGGCAATCTAACAGCAGTGGGCTCAGTTAATAGATATTCATCATGTCTCGTGACTCAAAATGAAAATTTAGGGAAACTGATGATGTGATCAGTCTTTTAATTGTTATTCTTCTTTCCTATTCTGTGAATCAGGTAGGTGTGCCCCCTGTGCAAACACAGTGTCAGAGTCCATACCCTGCCTCGTTCTCCCATCACTTTCTACTGTCTTGTATTTTGTAAAGACAAAGATGCCCAAGGATTACTTGGACCTCATGCTGCTTCAGCCTCTACATCAGCGTGATGGCATTTAACTTAGACATCTGTGTTATGGAAGTATTTTCTCTGGACAGCTTCAAGATTGCAATAGTGATGCAGAGATTTCTTCAAACATGACTGACAAGCAAAATTTTCAGCACATCTGTGTAAAGTATTACATTTATGGTGATCGTACCTGGCACATAACTGCACTATGCACTGTTTGGTTGTTTGCATGTCTTTCCTTTCTCTGTTCCCTCGTTTGTCTATGCAATGTATCAGAACAGTGATTCTTCATCTTTTACCGTGGACTTACATGAAGGCATTAGTTTGCTTCAAAATAAATAGGTTAGCAGTTCCCAGCCTGTGAACCACAAAGGTACTACAAGTGTCAAATCATTTAAAAAATATTCAGTTCTACTGAATAAAATCCTAGCATGTAAATGCAGTTAATTTTATATATTCAGTATTTCTTTGTCATTTTTTCTTTTTGCTACTTTGCTACCAGAACAGATCATACAGCCTATTTGTTTGCTTGCCTCGGTGTGATGGCACAAAGTAGAGAATCAAAATGGATACAAGAGGCTCAAGTCAAGAGACAGACAGTGAATTGTTGAGCCATCTCTCCATGATCCAACAGACACAAAAAAACACATTTCATACTGCTGTGTGGTCATGTGGTCAGCCAGAGGTGGACAGTAACAAAATACATTTTGCTTTAAATATTTGCTGAAGTTAACACAATCATCACTAACTATGAAAACTTGGAGAAATGAGAATGAAATGTTTGTTTAATGCTAAATATACAGCTTGTAGTTGGCTGGGGTTTTTTTCTAATTGTGTAGAGTCATCAGGATTTTTTTTTATTGTTATTTTTTACCTTGGTACTTTAAGTCAAGTAAAAATGTGACTATATTGTATTTGAGTCATATTTGACCAGATGACTCATGTAAGACTTTATCCACCTCCACCGAGTTTGAAATTTGCAGGTGGGCCATGAATTTAAAGCAATGCAGTCAGGGCCTCCTCCTGTCTATGGACCACTGACACTTTCACAACTCTGCACGACTAGATAATCACTTAAAATGGGGTTATGTGTCTGAGTGTCCCTTTCAGAAAGTTACAAAAATTGTCCTCACTGTTGACCATGAAGACTCCCTCTTTTAGCGGATAATGTGTCCTCTGACTCTCTTCACTGGGGATGTGAGAGCAGAAGGAGGGAGCATAGGGGCTCTGGCTGGTAGTAGGACTACAGTTTTGGGTTCAAAAAGCTTGCAGCTCTCAACCTGTTTTGATTGTGCCTGGTGGCACAAAAGGCGAACCACAGCTAAACATTGACCACGGTCAGAGCACAGCTGGGACAGCAACAAAACAGGCTCAGTGGGCATTTCAGCCAGACAGCTGGTTAAGGAAGCCAAGGAACAGGATGGCAGCAAATCCCCAGCCTAACATCACAGGAGAAAGGTAAATGTTTATCTCAGGTCTGGGTTTCTTTTCAGGACGACAATCTAGGTCTCTTACGAAACACCCAACTCCTTCTACCAGTAAGTGTCAGTTCAATGAACAAGAGAGACTAAATAAGGAGCAACTTTATAAAAACACAGTGGTTGGGAGAAGGGATGGGTGTATATTTGGGGTGGTGGGTGCAGGGGGTTGGGGGTTCATGTTGTGAGGAACTAAACAGTTGGAATTACGGTCAGCGACCAGTCATTGAGTAAACATACAATGAGCGACAGAAAGGCTCTGTGGTGGACAATAAAAAAAGAAAAAAAAGCCGCCAGCTTCAGGCCCTGAGAAAAGTGAGCCATTCTACTTACAAAGAGCCGCTTAGGGGTGGATTGAGGGAAGGAAAAAGAGGGCTAAAACACTTGTGGGCTCAGGGAACTCTATAGGGGGAGTGAAAATGGAATAAGCCAGCAAGCACTTGAGGGTCCCGCCGAGCACCTGAATGGGATAAAGGGGTGGAGCGCCAGAGGGGGGTCTGGAGAAGGTGAATGGCCTTCTTTTTGGGTCCAATTTGTCTCTTTTCACCCCGCTCGCCCTGCTCCGGCTCTGACAGATGTACAAAGAGGGAGCGGCACTGGGCCACTCATCCACATATGCCCGTGAGCAGCTGTCACTTTTGTCAGACAAGTTAATCAAACAAATGCCACCGTACCTCCCTTTTTAACAAGGAGGAGGGAAACAGGGATGGAAGGGGGCTGTAAAAGGGTGATAGAGACCCCAGAGATGACATGTGTGTCCCCAATCAATTCACCCCGCCGGCCCTCATCAATAAACCAGCGGGACCCAACAAAGGAGAAGTCTCCATTAAACTTGTATTTCCCTCCTCTCGGGATGATCGTGGCTTTAGTGTCCTTAGCTGTTTCCTCCCAGCAACAAGGCGCTGGGAATGCTCACAGAGGACTTAAGACCCGAAAAGAAACGAAACAAAATGCTCCCTCTCAGTAATTATCAAGGACTCTAAGCTGCTTACAGACTTCATTAAACGGAAGTGAAACCTTTTCAGAGCGTGTTTTGAACAGTCACACAGTCAATCTAACCTATCCTGCTTGGCTGGCCTTTTTTTAATTATTGTGACCTGACGATTTTTCTTTCCTGTCGGTTGTGTAATCCTGTTGCTTCAACCTAAAAGAGATTACTGGCATGAAAAACATCAAGAGGAGGTTGATGCAGCGTTTCTGTCATGTGAGTGAACGGTAACACACTGATCTTATCTGATAGCGAGTTATAGTTCTCTTCTTGGCTATCTGTAAGAAGAATTATGTTGGAGTGACAAAAATTATGATCAACAGCTGCAGTTAAATAATTGTACAGGTAGATGTATATTTGCCATCTTGTTTTTTGTCTAAGTCATCTTTTGAGTTGTAATCTACATATCTATCTATGTGTATATATATATATATATTGATATGAGGCTTTTATCATGTATTTTAAATGAAAAAATTCAACTGTATCAATAATATAATATAATATAAGCTAACATTTATATTATCTTACTTTATTCCCACATTCATGAAGTTGTGATTCCACGTTGGTTTAAATTGTAGATATTCAGTAGTTTTCGTATTTTCCACAATGGTATTTAAAACTTGTCATCAGCTGAACAGATTGAGAGTCCAACAGGCAGAGGGAGTTAAGTTTGCGTGTTGACTGAGCTCAGTGTTGATTAAATTGTTCACTTGCTCTGGCTGTAGGACCGGCAGTTCGTGACCAGAGCCAGCAAAGTGGTGAAGTGTCCCCAGACAGCCAAGTGGTATGACAGCAGCTCCATCAACCACACGCCAGTCTGCTGGCATTCTCTGTCACCACTACACCCCCCCCCCCCACCACCACCAACACACACACAGCCCCACCTGCCATGACTAAAGTACAGCAATGGCGAAGAGACAACAATCTCAAATCCCCCAATCAGCAGCTTAATCTGACCCCTGCCCTCGCCCCCGCTCTGTCACAGTCGTCCAGCAGTTGGTAAGCAGAGCGAGACTGGCGAAGCAGCTGCGATTAAAAAGCGCTTTAACTTTCGTCACACAGACGTGCAATTTTGCCACACTTGTGAATCTGATAACTACTCAAGGTCAACGGAAATACTTCAAATCAATCAATGAGCCATGTTCCTAATCCCCTCCGGGCAAAGGCAGATTAAGTGTATAATTGACCTGCGTAATCCCAGTATGTACAGCGACTCTTGTCCCGTGGGAGTAGGTGGGTGGGTGGGGTGGTGTTTTGTGTGTGTATGTGTGTGTGTGTGTGTGTGTGTGTGTGTGTGTGTGTGGGGGGGGGGGGGGGTCCAGTACCATCTCTGTCTTCCTCTTCCTTCCTGCTCTCTTTGTGGTGTATCAGTGCAAGGCTGGATTTGGCTCAGGCTAAAGACATGGCTTTTTTAATCAATGATCCCGGGCTGTGCTGTGCTAAGCCCCCCCCCCCCCAGTATCATTTAAGCACATCTGTTTTAATCCGAACCTCTTGAGCCACTCTTTCAAGAACTAAACCAGGGAAGGGAGGGAGGGAGGAGTGGTGTAGGGGGACCAAATTAATTTCTCTCTGTACCCTGATATACAAATAGACACACACAAACACACATTCCATCCTTGACAAAATGTCAAACTACAGAAGTTTCAGGTCAGCACATTTGGCCAAAAATACAAAGACACCAGAGGGGCCGGTCTAACAAAGTATAGAGTAACTATCTGATTGAAGCCCATATATAAATGTTACATGTTCACCAAGGCCAGCACAGAGCACAGAGACCATACATCCATCTATACACCCAACTAACTTTCCCTAATGATCTGGGTCTGGTATGTGAGACAGGAGCACATCCAGCTGTCTTACTCCAAGCTCTTCCAGGGGTATTTCCACATTAGATGGGAGTCCAGGGTCTGTTGCAGGCTATCCCACCCATTGGTCATTCGGGGGACAAAAGAAAATCCAAACCACATTTAGTCTGTTTTTTTCTAAAGTGAATTAGCAGAGCTTCACTCCAAGATCTTCACTCTCTCTCACTACTGTGGATGAGGCCTGACATCCAACATAATATATTAAAAAAATCACTCATCTGTTCGCCATAACAAGCCACTGAAGGATCCACGTGGCTGCTATTGTGACACAAACCTGTCTGTCAATCCTGTGTTCCATCTAAAACAAACAAGACAGCAAAATACTGGAAATCCTTCACTTGAGGCTGGAAGTAAGAAAACCATTGATTTTAGGCTTTCTATACTGGACCCTGATCAGTTCAGCTGCACCCAGACCTTCTGTCTGGACAAATCACAAACAAACAAACAAACAAACAAATTGAACTTGTGACATGGCAGGACCCTGAATGATGTGGCTCAGGGCCTAATGGGAATGCACCACAAAAGAGAGAGGGCAAAGCTGTCACTCACATAGCTATGCAGGGACAGCACCTACTTTTACTGTGCCCACAAGAAGATACCCAGGGTTAGGGCTGGGTGATTTTGGCAAAAATCAAAAATCACATTTTGATTGCTTGATTTGCTTTTCACCTCGATTACAATTAATGACCAATAACAGTTTTACAGTTTTGAGTTTTCCTCCATGTCGCTTCCACGTAGCAGCCTGGATGAGGCGGTGTCACGTGACTACACAGCCAGCAGTGTGTTTTCAGGGGATGGTACATCAGCAGGGAGAGAATTAAAGGGGGGAAACTGAAATAATCGACAGGCGCAGGCTCTAAATGTCAGTTTTGATTATTTTTTGATTAATTGCCCAGCCCTACCCAGGGTGATAACCATCATCATTTCTTCAGAACATGTAAGTCTGGAAAAAAGATAAAGCAGACCTGGATCATTTGCTCAAGAAAAAATTATGCACTGCTTTTGCTGAAAGTTATTGCAATGAGAAGTTATGACAGAGGGCCTATCGAACTTGTCAAACATAGGCATACTTATGAAAAGCCATTGCAGTAGTCCAAAGCACACAACACACATGGCCGCCTGGGAAAATGTTGGACTGCATCTGCAAACAGGGTTGTGGGTTGTGCGCACTCTCTTATGCAGAGCACACCCAAAACAACTGTGACCAAGTACTAAATGAAAATAAACGGGTGATAATAATAAGAGGAACTGAGGAAACACCAGAATGAATCTCACATCAGCAGCGAGGAAACACTGAAGTCAGGACAACAACAATTAAGATAGGCCGATAAAAATAAATCACACACATTTTTGCTAGAAATGCAAAAACTATCAAGTATGAACATCATCTCAGTGCAGCCACAGGTCAGAAAATAAAAGCACCTTCACAACAACCTCGCTCTGTGGGGGGATTTTCCTGCAAGTTTAATCACAGTGCACCTGCCGTCAGAGTAATTTTCACGAGAGCACAAAACATAATACTGAAACACTTCCATGATTGGATTGTTGGTGAGGATTGTGGTTAGTCAAATGGCATAAAGTAAATCTGATTCAACCATCAGAAAGTTGAGTTTGAAAAAACAACAAGAGGAAAGTGTTTCCCTCTGAACAATCAGTCAGATACAGTAAGTAGGTCAAATATCAATTAAAAATGTCCTGCTCTGACAAGTCCTTCAAATCTATGTCACTGCACTGGCATTAGCTCCTGTTAATATTGTATGTCTCAGATTATGGTTTATTTCTTGAGATGCTTGTTGTTTGTTTAACCTTGCCCACATATGGGCTGGTCTGCTGTCACTCTAGACATCACACTGCTAACGCTGACACATATTTAGAAATTAAGACGGGTGAAATAATCTTCTTACTGCTGCTGATATTAGAAGTCGTCTTGAAATAAATGCATGTCATAACCCCAATTAAAATGACACATAACCATGGGCTTATTGGGAGAAATCACAGGCAAACATGTCTAAGAAGCCTAAATTACTCTGAGGGACATGTAAAGCCTGTGCTCCATCTCCTGCCCCTCTCTCACCACACACACTTGGCTGGGATGTGTGAAACAAAACACTCTTAAAGGACTTGATGTGTTGATGTGATTTGAAATGTAATCTCTTCACAGTTGAGTATTATGGCGCTGGGATACTTGATAGTGTTCTTTCAGTCTACATTATGGCCCATTGAAAGATTTGAAGACTGTAATCCTGTCAACCAGAATAAAGAATGTCTCCTGTGGGTCACAATAGCATCATAAAATGTCTTTTTAGTCTTGGCAAAGAAAAATGGATTATATAAAGCCAGGGGAAAATTGTTTTTCAAGCACTTTGTTGTCTTTGAAGCTGTTTATTTCTGCAGCTGTCTTTGCACCTTTCCCAGTTTTCATTCCCATTCTATTAATTATCAACTGGATTCTAGAAAAAGCTTCAAATTCACTGGTAATAAACATTAAAATGTTACAAATTTCATTGACTGTATCAGCCTTACAGTGGAATGTGATTTTGCTGAAGGGCCTAAGCAAAAAGCCATGAAACAATGTCTCTGTGTAACGAGCCACTGTATTGTGTGTGGGGCAAAGAATGTAATCCTCACCAGGAAAATAGATACATTAAATGAAGTCAGAGAGAGGGGAGGGGTGGCCCAACAAAGCAAAGATTAAGACGGGTCCATCCTGACCTTATTTTTAGAGCAGGACACCCCTTGAACCCCTTGTGCAGATCCATCATTGACACAATGCATTCCTTAGCTCCTTTACCCTAACCTTAACCATCACAACTATATGCCCTAATCCAAACCCTGAAAAAAAACTTGAGGTTCAGTCGCTATAAAGCTGATGTTTTTGGAAACCATTCATATAGTTAAACAATGTCACACACACACACACACACACACACACACACACAGGGTATCTGCTTAAGTGCCCTATGGCATTGAATCAACAACTTATGACTAATTACTACTGCTGCCATCTTCTCTGCTGCCATTATGAATATCTGTTAAACACAGTATGAAATACACTTAAAACTTACTTTGATGGCCAAGTATAAAAAGTTTACTAGGGGATATTTTAAAGAATTCTACTTTAACACAGAAAATCTGAAGTCAATGTACAGCAGACATAATGCTTTCTAAATCTGTAACATCACAACTGTACCACCATGTTACAGCTTTAAGACATGATTATTATTTACATCTAAAATTTTGATTGAAAAGCAGAAATTAGTTGGCACATCAATAAACATGTGCTGTATACATGTGCTTCTGAATGTGCTTCTGACCAATGCCCAATTTCTTATACCATATTCACAAACTGGAAATGATAACTGGTCTTACTCGGTAGGACTGGAGTAGAAATTAAAGGATAATAAATGAGACATGCAGAAAAAAAAATCTCTGGTTCCAAGGTTGAAGTCAAGCACTAATGAACCATAGTGCTTGTTATGTGTCCTTAACCAAATAAAAAGACAACAGGGTGTGAGAGAGAGACACAGATTTTAAAAATTGTGAAGTGACAAGAAAAGCACATCAGAGCTGCAGAGAGCAGTCAGAGACACCTTCATCGGCCTCTGCAATGCCGCAGGGAGAGCTAATAGAGAATGACAACAAAGAGAAGCCGGGGTGAGATAAATCCCGGCAGAAATGCTCTTGTGGAGGAAAAGAGGATACATGGTGAGGCAGCGGGTCAAGATGCAACAACAAACAGCAAACATCTAGGACCGGACACCTCTCTGTCACCCTCTGTCAGGACGAGTGTGGACGGAGAGGACAGGAGACGGATCACACCTCTAGGCCTCGACTCAGCACAAGGGCACGAACAGATAGATGGAGCTGGTTACAGACTGTTCATTCTGCAGAGACTCCACAGTGAACACGCACATGTTTATTCTGACACTTGTTTCAGCGCATCACCATTCAGACTTAAGACTAAAATACAAATGATGAAAGAATCAGCTAATTATTCAGAACTCATTTTTTCGCTGGGGAATGCTGTATAGTATAAATGTGCGTGCATGATATGTACAAGCGCTTACACACTTTCCTTCAGCTTCTTCACTTCAGATACAGATGCTACGTAAGAAGCTACCTTTTGCATCAGTAATTAGCTTAGACTGCTACTTACAATAAAACAATTCAATTCACAGACTACCCTAAAACTCTAAAGCTTCAGTTTTATGCTTTTTTTTAACATTAGTGGATGAAATGATATGTTTTTGTGTCCTCAAAAAGAAAATGCATACAGAATCTGTGTTAGGTCGGTGTCTGCTTGTAAACACAGAGTTAAGCCATCTCACCAAGTGATGTTTTGTGCATCTTTTCCATTTGATTAACAGTTGTTTGGTGACACAGAGAGAGCGAACACCTCTAAGGATAATCCCTCCTCAAGATCAACACACACTGCAGAGAAACACCACAAAACAAAGGAGCAAACGCAGAGGAGAGGACGGCTGTGTACAAACACAAGAGTCTGTCTCTGAAAAGAGAAGCAGAGATGAATCCGCAGAGAGCCGCGGCTCATTATGCAACTCATCCTGCTGCAGGGATTGTTTTAGCACATTTTGGGGAGAAAACATCCAGACTGACCTCAGAGGAGACTCAGCAGCGAGGCTTAAAGATTTACTGATTGTTTTGGTGTTACTTGACCTCATCTCACATAATGGAGACAAACACTGTTGTGGGACTGTTTTGCGAGTTGATTACAGCTTGGGTTGATTACAGTTTGTCAGTACAATCGGCATCACAAAGCCAGAAAGACATTGGATCGGCAGGAGATGCTGGCAGAATGATAAGCCTGAGTGTTTTACTATGATAGTTTTAGCATTAGTATTTTCAAACCTGCCAGGCTCAGCAGCACAACCTTCAAAACAAACCTATTTTAAATTATAGAGAATCTAAAATAAGAGCATTGATTGATATGACCATAACTGTGATGTAACAAAAACATATAGTTTTTGGAAATCAACTACAGACAGCATCTACAATTTCAGGTCTGGATAGTGTCTCTCGTTGCTGAGACTTTCAGACTCAATCTGTTTTGGTCTTGGGGTAGAGTGTGCAGGAGGCAGGTAGGATGTAAAAAGGGTAAAAGTTATAAATATTATATAACCTTGCAGATTTTTCATACAACACAACAGTGACAACAAGAGTCACACATGTAATGCAGCCAGTGTCTCTATATACTGTTAGCATGTGCGCCACAATGAAAATTGACATGTTCTGCAGCCACCATGCTCACGCCACACATCAATTGTGTTCCTGGCCTGATAGTGTGGTCAGTAGCCTGGCGCTGTAGAAGATCTGTGGCGTGGTAGGATGTCATAACTGAGCTGTGCCCAACATCATTGTATATACTTTTTTAAAGTACCTTAATTTAACTTGAGGTAGAAAAATGTCTGGCTGCTTTTTCTCCCATTTAGACTTAAGTTCAGATGTACACAAGTGGAGATTTCAAGAATGTATTACACTCATCCTACCATGGTTCGGAGGAGGAGAGGGTGCTCCAGTTTACTTACATCGAATAATCTCTCTATGTACACCTCTTCATTGACCTTCTCCCGCAGCATATCCTGGGAGTGACGAACAAATGTTACATAACCATCAGCCACATCCATCCCTGGTTTCTGCAAGAGACGTGGAGGAGACAGAAAGTTGCAGTCAGTGGAATCATGAAATATTCAAATATTATTTCATCCAGTTGTGCGACAATGAGGGTAATGTGTGTATGTGTATGTGCCTCCATAAAGGGTTTCCATACTTATTCATATTAAGTCGGGTCTTTCTCAATGTATGTATCTTGGATGTAAACATAAGGGACATGAGGATATAAATTTGTGGGAATCTGGCAATCAGAGGTTTTTCTAATGTTAACATGGCATAACTATAGTGTCCTGGATCAGCCAGTATGCCTCAGAGTCGAACACAAGGTGACAAATGCATTAAATAAACATTTAAATGGAGGACAATTATATTACAATACAAAGTGAGTGAAACAGAATCATCATTTGGGGCAAAGAGAAGCCTGCATCTTTAAAGAAGTGTTTAATTTACAAGGATGCAGACTGGAGGCTTCAGGGCAGTTCTGCTCTTCAGTCAGCCCACAACAGTGAGTTGAGCTTGGCTGGGAACCAACCCTCACATTCTGTGCAAGTGCAAAGTGAGCTGGGCTTAATGGGGAGAGAAGATTGTGAGGAGGCCTCCCACTCTGACATCTAAAATATTCATCAAGGGCAATGTTTTGTAAATGGCACCTGAGCTTTCTTTCTTCCATCATTTTTAAGAGAGGACACTCTTAACCTCTATTTCCTCACATGGATCGCAAAAGTTTTGTGAAAGAACTCGTCACTAACTGCTACTAAACTTAGTTAACACATCTGCAGTGGCACTTACAATGTGTAAATGAGTGTCTTTTTCACCAGTGAAACTCTAATTTTGGACATTAAGGACATAATTAGCGTGCTGGGCTGGAAACTGCGACCCCTGCCAGTGTACACAGTGCTTCGTCACATTCACTGACAAGGCATTAATTTGAAATTTGGCATGTTGATACTGCTGAAGTGTTGGCAGCTAATACAGATCTCATGTACATACACACAAATGTACCACCCACAACCACCGCCCTATCAGTAGAATGGGCATGTGTTGTCCAACATGGACTCACAATATAAAACTGTCCGTCTGTCTCTCTCTGGCCACATGCATATTAATGAACATTTGGGGAAAGGAAACACTGGGGCGTTCAGAGTAGTAAAGATGACAACCAGTACCATCTGGATTATTATTCTGCATGTGAATGCAGCTACACACATGGAACAAAATGCCTTCATTTTAATCCTTAAAACCACCATTAACTTTTCATTGAAGATTAACATGAAATGTAAAATGGTAACATCTTCACTTTAATAGACCAATGCTCGGTCATACACATTTCATACTCTCTACACGTTACCAACAAAAAACAGAGCCTGCTCGTATCCATTAGCAGAGGTCACAAACATCAACAGCACTTGCCGAGCAACTGTAATAATTTACTCTGCAGTTTGTTTTGTCACAGCTCTATTTCAAATAGACTATTTAAAATCAGGATGTGAGAGGATGTGTAACGCACACCGGTGATGAATGGCACATCAAAACAGATGCTCCCACTATATTATGACTTTAACATTTTAGTAAAAGCAGCCATCTTTCTCATGTTAACTTGGTGTAACATGGGCACACATTTGCAAGCAAACTGCTCACAAATGTATTTCATGGCTGATTAATGAGATGATTTAGAAATATACATTTTAACAAGGTTAAAGGTCATTTTCCCTCATAGGGAACCTACATACTGTGAGAATCAAAAAATAAATAAGTCTCACTTACAGGTACGTCCACATACTTTGAAGCAGCTTTCACCTTGACAAAAGGAGAGAGAAGTGGGTGAAAAAACATTCAAGATCCCAGCTGTGGGCACCACTTTACAGAACAAAAGCGGCTGTGGTGACACTGTACAGCCTGCAGTTTAGAGGCAACAACAACAATGCGGTGATTTCAGCTGCAAAAGTGCACTCACAATTTCAGTAACCTGGCTTTTGTAATACTGTGGGAAACCAGCTGAGTTGATAAGCTATTTGGTGCTGAGAAAGGCTTCAAAAAATGTCAACCCGTACTAGCATGGAAGATTAACAGGGGGAAAAAAACAAAAAAGGAAAATACACAATTAAATTTTGTTGTTATGAAGGACGAAAAAGGACGTGTTGAAGCTTAATCTATGTGCTACTTACTGTGAAAGATAGGAAGGAGGAGAAGAGTGTTCCCTCATCATATCTGGAGAGTTTGGCAAGTACACTCTCTAGAATGACCACGAACTGAGAAAGAGGAGAAATGAGTCATTGAGGGAGCTGTTGAGCCAAATGACATGAGAAATGTAATTTTCCAGCTTTAATCCTGTAACCCCATGTTAACTGTTCATTTCTCTTTTGGTGTAGGCCAAATGCATATATCAAAATGCTATTAGCTGGATTGAGCTGGATTAAAATAATGATATTTAGATGTTGGATTTTTTTGTTACTCAACACAATTTAAACCAACAACAAATATGAAAAGTTGTTTGCAATATTCATTGTCCAGACATTGAACTTTTGTCACATGACATCAGGACCTACATTCAACCAAATATCTATATCTAACGACACTGGAGTTTAGCTGCAGCACTACTGTATGTCCACCGTTCTGTCAGTTTTAAAGATTGCAGACAAAATGAATGATGACTGGTTCCTCTCCACCTTCTTTAGGTGGTGAGTAATATCTGCTCTGTGCTGAGTCGACAATCTGGAAAACATTGTTGTTTTTAGAGTTCCTGGTAAGTTCACATATCAGAGAAGTAACCATTCATAATGGATGTAAGAGTTAAATATTTTGTAGTTTAGTAACAGCTACCCATTTAAACGAGTCAACATCAAATTCTACTGGAGACTTTTTGAGTCTCACTGAGTCTCTTGACAGTAGGTTTGCATCCCTTTGTAGTGGTTTTGTGTCTCTTTCAAGTCTTTAAGTGTCTTTATAATGGTTTAATGTGTTGTGTTAATGTGTCTTTGCATAATTTTGCATGTACTTGTGGTCCTCTGCAGTCCATTGTGTGTCCTTATAATCATTTTGCCACTCTTTCTGGTCCTTTTGTTTCTGTTTGCAGTTATTTTTGCATCAGTTTTCCAACAAGAAACCTTAACAGTCGTCAATTCATGTTTTACATGTCAGTGATTTTTTTTTTTTACCTTTGCTACAAGCAGAGTTATCATCTCCTTCACTGTCTCCTCAATTAGGTTGTCAATTTGGGAATGGTACTGTCTCTGCAGAAGAAGGAAAGAAAATATGTCAGTCTTCTCATCCACCATTAGGAGCCATCAGAAAAACATAACCATTACATATTAAAACAAATGGCTATCAATATCAATATCTATATCTATCAATAACTTATTGACATTATGTGAGCCGGACAGATTTGGAGGGAAACCTGAGTCATTTACATTTAAACAAACAAAAGACAATTTTGTTAATTAGAGGACGATATTTTCAATGATATGACAAGAGAGGACAGATTATTACAAAGAATAACTAATAATAATAATAATAATTATATATATAGAGAGAGAACAGAAATCACTGATATACCCCAGTAACTCCAACTCCCTGCATACCTATCCATCAGAAATCAATGAAACTTGTGTAAACAATAAACCCATAGCTTATTCTGACTCACAGTTAATGTTTTGTAACTGGGCAACATGTAGTGGATGTAGTAATTATGAAAGGAGCAAAGGGAAAAGCACAAAATTGTAGTATAAAGAGATCACATCAGGAGGAGGATGTGGTGGATGGATGACTACGACACAAGAAAAGCAGCACCCTCTGTTTCTATTTCCCATGTGTGTTAATCAAAGTTAACAATGTCATCATTGTAACCATGTTAACATATTTCCCCAGCCTCACCATGTAGCTTCAGTGGTAAAACCTAATTCGCAACAATCAATACATGTTTATTATGGTAACCATGACAACTGAGGTCAATGCTGCAGTAGGAGTGCTATGGGGGCTCTGGGCTAAGGAATGTGTTCCCATCACCCAATCTCATCATCTCTGTACTGGCCATCTGTTTACTTCAGCATTGATTTTAAATGGATTCTTTTTAATTCTTTCAAATACCTTTAAAAAGCCAGATCTGGATCGATCCTTCCATATATTTGTGAGCTTTTATCGCCCTATGAGGCAGGACAGATTGAGAGATCCTCTGGTAGTTCAAGTCTAAGTTAAAAAAACAAAGGAGACGGGGTCTTTGCTGTCCAGGACCCTTACACTTGCATGCCAGAGGAGATCAGAGTGTGAGGGACAGTTTCCCTCTTATAGTCTTTTATTCTAGTTTTTAAGCCTTAAATCTTTATTCACATTCCCATTAGCTTCCACTAAAGTGATTGGATGTCTTACATTTAATACTAAATTATACTTAATACTAAAATAAAGTAATGATACCAGAATAGTCCTCCTAATAAAAATATATAAAATGCGTTGAAAACGTTCATATGCAATAAATAAGATGAAATAATATGACAGATTGAAGTCCTACCATTATTGTTTCCCTTTTTTACTCACACATTATTTAAGTATAAAGGAAATTTAAATCTATCTTTTATTTCTATTTTTGTAAATATGTTTTTTACATGAACTATTTCTATTTGTTTTATTCTCTTTATTTTTTTTATTTTATGATTTACATTATTTATTCATTAAATTAAATTGTTTGTTTATTTCTTAGTTGCATGTTAATAATACAGCACTTTGTCCAGACCTAAGGTTCTTCAACAGATCACAGCCTAGTGAAGGACTTTGGCAGAATTAGTTGCGTTGAAGTGCTGCAGTCATGGAAACTCAGACGCTGCATGGCTGTGAGGAATCCTTTTGTTTGGTCGTGTAGCACCAACAGAACAGCAAAGGACTTAGCAATAATTAATTCATCGTCAGTAATTGGTATCAGTCTTGAGATTCTGTGAAATGAAATCTCTCACTTCTACCCCATGTATATTCAATGCTATCTACACATATGCTAATGAAATCCAAACAATTCAAGTGGAGGAAGACAGACAGGGAAAACTGATGACTAATTATACATTTGGGAACTGGAGGGTGAGATTTCAATTGAATTTGTAGCCACACTTACCCAGTCTCTAATAAACTTTCACAAGACAGAGATGAGAAAAAAAAGCAGAAGAAAGGGGGAAAGACAGAGGTGACATGGAACATGTAAAATTATGTGAATAAAACAAAAGGAGTCAAAGAAAAAAAAAAAGACATATTCAGGAGAGAAAGAAATAGCACATTCACACCTTTATCTGCTAATGCCACTCAAAACAGATACGTTCAACTCCAAAACAGAGTGGCCTTCAATGATGTGAAATGAAATTTTAGCTATGGGATGTGCATGAGGATTCACTGGCAGCTCAAACTGTAAAATTCAATCCTACCTCCTGCCCCAGGTCCATGGCACACAGCTTGGCTGATTGGGCTTTGGCATCCACCATGACATTGAACATGGTGCAAATGGACTGTGGCACACGGAAGTCTATGGACCGGCTGCTCCTCTGAAGCTTGGCCTCAAAAGCGGCCCGTGTCCTTTGGAGAGAGAATTAAATGTTCAAGGCTGTAGCAAGGATTTTAGAAACACTGAGTCCTAGTCCCCAAACAAGCTCTAAATAAAGTGTAAAACAAAATGTTCACTTATACTTTTCTGTTTTTACATGTGAAGCTCTAATTGTTCCTTTTCACCGAACTGTGATGAAGAAACACTTTGTTCCATTAAGTCACATAATTTATTTAGTCTGTTGTTGATTCATTTGTTTTCCAGCAGCCAACCACCTGAAAAAAGACCAATGTCATGACCTGGCTTGGGAACCTGAGAAAGATCAGGGTTTTAAGAGCCAGACCACTTTTTCCCAGGATTCGGGGGTCACTCAACACAATCGCCCAACCAGGTTGAGCAAACCCATGGCTGAAAAAGGAAAGGAAACAAGCTCAGCCTCCCTCTCCTACTGATGGTCATGCATGCATGCAGCATGCACATAGACCACATGAACATGAGCTCCTCTTTCCTTTTCATTTCTGCTACATATACCCTGCCCTTGTCATTATTCATTTTTCTCTTTTCTTATTATTTTTTTAATTTGTGTGTATGTCTTCATTTAACCTCTGTTATGTGTTTGGTCGATATTTGCCACTTCTTTTGCCACTGTCCTCTTTTCATGTTTTGTCATTTGTAATTTGTGATGACTCTTTCCATTCTCCTGGCTTGTTGCCATACAAGTGAGTACACTGAGTAAGAGGGCAGCGAGTCCTTGTCACAAACTGGCATGCAACAATGTCTGGATTAGCTGGAAGTTAGAGGTGGAGACAGATAATGCCAAGATGGTGATGGTTTGAGCTTCATAACTGGTCTTCAGAAACCCGTGGGTGACCTCTTTTGAAAACCAAGTTCTAAAAAGTCCACATCTTATAGAGGAGTAGGAGGAGGAGGAGCAGAATAAATGAAAGACTTGCTCCCAGTGCTGGATGACCATACATATAAAAACCAGATCTTACCGTTTTACACAAGATTCGATCATGTCACTGGACATCAGCTTCAATCGAGTCTCCAGGTGTTTGCCAAACTCTTCCTCAGGCCAATGGAGGTCTTTGATAAAGGTCTGCAGAGCATCCAGCTTCCAGAAGAGGTCCTCTGATGTCCCTGAACCATTACTGCAGGACAGCAGATGAGAGCTTAGCAAGGTGAAGACAAGAACTTTGACAAGGGACGACAGTGGTGTGCATCAAACATATGACTAGCTACTTTAGTTTCATGTACATGTGAACATTCATGGCCCACAGAGGGGACCATATACAGCGTGTGGATTGTAGGAAGCACAAGCCAGGTTAACACTGCTTGGCACACACCATTGAGTGTGTAAAGGTGAAAATTTATGCACATCCAATCTTGTCATTGACATCCTGTCACCAGGCAGTATCATTAGGTTAGACAGTGTTAACACCTGTGTGCAGGATACACATTAGTGTGTTGCATGTGTGTGTACAAGTCAAAGGACCCAGAGGAGATAAAGATAACATTTATTCTGCAGTGTGTGTTTCATTTACAGTTAATAAAGGCAGGAACAAGAGTAATGAAGATAAATGTTTTGCCTTTCTCTGTACTGGCTTTTTGACATTTTTGATATAAGGAAAGAGAACATTCATCGAAATGGTCTTGTCGTCTCACTTCCAGAGACTCGTACACAACAGTTTTTCCAGGTGCTGTGGGTACCCCCAGTTTGTTACCTGGGGTTACCAAGCACAGCAGCATGGCAGCCGATGAGATAATAAGTCTTATGAAGATGGACAACATTATTTGGACAATTAAGTCCTTCAGCAGATTGAAACTCAACATCTTTCTTGCACAATGTTCCACACTGTCCAGACTCATATAGAAATTGTAGTTAAGACCTTGAAGTCAATGAAAAGATATTAAATATATTTGCAGAACATTATGACACTGCAGTGAAATTGACCAACTACTTTTTTTGGATATGAAATGTCATCACTTTCCTTCATCACTTTATCACTCCATCATTTTACCCTGTCCTGTCACAATTTGTGAGTGAATTCTTGAGCTCTGACCAAAAATGTGATTTGTGATTTCAACTCATCAGCTCACCCTGGAGTCCAAGTGAACATTTGTGGCAAATTTGAGGAAATTCCCTCAAAGCATTTGAGAGACATCACGTTCACAAGGATGGGGCTGACAGACAGTTTGACAACTACATAAAGCCTCCAGAGTCCAGACACAAAATATTCACACGTGGGGGCTCCTCCTCGGCTGTCCGCCCCAGGAAAGAAGAGAGGAACCAAGACCAGGGTGCTACAACATCAGGTAAGTGGAGGAAAGGCTTTAGGATCCAAAGATATGAAAGGATGCTAATTCATAACCAGGTCGGATGGATGATTCAGATTATTTCTTGTAACCAGATGTGAAACCCACAGGTGTTTATGAGTCAGTTCACCAGTATTAAAAAGAGCAAAAGTATGGTTTCTTATTCTAACAGCTGGTAAGTCATTTCAATGATCCAATATCAATTCATAAAGACAGTGACCAATGTTTTAAGGAGTCTTTGATACTCTCCTGAGCATGTGTGAAGCTGAGGTCTGGTCACAAAGACATAGGTGTAGAGCTGCCTGAACCAAAAGAACAGAGCGCCACAACCTTTTTTTCTCTCAAGTTGCAGAATCTGGTTGAAATGTATAAATGGCTTAAAGATCTGGTCTAAGATCTGTGCAAGTGAAATGGTGGTGAAAGACATCATATTGACATTTAAATAATACTGATAACCATGGACACTTGTTTTTTCTCCTTGTCACCTGCTGATGTGTCCTCAGTTTTAACACCATGCCAGATATTTCTTGAGTTGCTCTCTTTTTTTTTTTAATTATCTGCCTCATTATGCTTTTGCATCTTTTCAGTCCATTTAAAACACACATGGTGGGGTTGGGGGTGGGGGGTGGGGGGTAATTAGGATTTCACAGCCACTATTCATCCACACACACACATGCCGTGACGCTGGTATGAGCATGGCCCTCGGCCCGGATTCATCCCCTACAACTGACTACGAGTCTGAGCTTTTCTCCTACTCTCTGATAGTACAGAAAAACAAGTGCCATCTCTGTTGGTGCCTTTTCTTTGCAAATTATTCACTAAATATAAAGTGAAGTTTAAAGTGCAACTCTAATCATTTCTATTTTACAATGAAAACTTGAGGGCTGGTCTTTTTTAATCCCAGCAGAGGGAATAGAGATAGATGTGCTGCAGTAGCAGCATCACACTCTGTGGGATGCTGCAGCGTAGGAAGCAGCTTTTACACCTTTTATCCCTGTTGATGGTGCACACAACGTTTTCCTTAAGTTTGCCCAAGTGCTATAGATGAAGTGTTGAGTGTATATTAAGATATGCAGATATGCATTTAATGATAGTATTAACTTCAATTTATTTCAACACCGTGCACCATTATTACATGTATAAATCAACATTTGATAAGATTAAGAGAGAATTGTGTTTTCATTATCTGATATGTTTTGTATCAGCTTTTGGGGTCATTTAACCTCATGCCAACGACATGTGTGCATGTCTCAGGCTGCAAGCTGCAGATACACACTCTGAGTCATGATTAGTTGCCATCCAGTTGGGTGGAGAAAACCTGGGCATTTGTGGCACTGTTAGATTTGGTACTTTGGGCATTTGGAGGTTGACATTTGGCAGAGAGCTTGTTACACTTCTGTGGAGAGAGACAGAATAACAGAAGACAGACATCAAAGCAAATAAGACAAAAGAAACAAACTGAAGCAAAAGTAAAGACACAGTTCAGTTAAAGATGCACTGATTTCACTGTGAACCCAAGAGCACCCAAAAATCCAAATGTTGATCCAATTTGTGATTGGCATGCAGTATTTAAAGGTAGAGTCTGTAGGTTTGTTCGTGGCAGTTTGTAATGTGTTTGAATGTTGAATGTTGTAACACGACATTCAAAGTGAGCCCTTCCTCTCGGGTTCAACTGCGTACGCCCCCTGCCCCTGACAGTTGTCGGAAAGGCCTTCAAAGTTCTCATTTGAACATCTGCTACTACCTAAGAGATCAGATAGCCCTTTAGGAAAATCCTACAGACTCTCCCTTTAAAGTTCAATGTAGACACACCCACCAGATTGTGAGTTTAATCAGAAAGGTGGACTGACACACACTGGTCCAGTGCAGTAAGGTTGTCATTTCATTATGGTGGTAAACACTCAGAGATAATATTTTATTCACCTTCGCTGAAGATTCAGTTTGAAAATTGTGATTTCCATCACGGTACAGGTTCATATTGTTCGTCACCTGTCAACAACGTCATATCCTGGAGGATAATGTGTCAGGGTTGCGGTTTCCTGCCAAATGTTCAACATGGACTTATATCTAGTTTTAATACAGGTCAATGTACAGAAACAAAACAGCCTCAGTTTCCAGCTATTCAGAGACCCCTAGAGGCAGAGGTTACACACTGTGTATCTAATGGTGAGCTGGGAGGGGATGTTTGGATTTATACTTTGGTACAAAACAAAAGTCTGTACCTTTAATAAATGAAGAAAATATGCTGAAAACAATTGTGATAATAAAATATAAATAAACTATCAAAGTAATATGGAATTTATCTCTGATGGTGTTAACAGCCACACTCTGACGCAAAAACAGTACAGCCATGTGACCAAGTGGGTTCGCAGTTTTGATGTTTAATCATTTCCTAAAGCATCATCAAATGTAACTGAACTCCTCTGTAATGTCCATCTTGATAATCTACCACGCCATAAGGGAGCAGAGCCTCCTGCCTTCAGACTGGCCTCTGTGTTGTGATTGGACTGTCATTATCCAATCAGTCTTGAACGACAGGATCAAAAATCTGTACTTTTAACCACAGTGTCACATTGTTTTTAATTGTGGGATTATTATTGGTTGGTCTGAGAAAGGTAGAGGTTAAGTAAAATTAAGGTGTTCTTACTTGACAGGTTCCCAGGACTCCCTCTCAAAGCCTCTGTGGATGGACTGAGCAATGGAAGACTCCATCAGGTCCACGTACCGCACCACCAGGGGGGCATAAAGGTCCTGCAGGTGTTTGTGGAACTTCCCGTTGCACAGGTTATCTGAGGAGGGGAAGAAGACATGGAGGTCACGCACCTGAGGATGCGGCAGGTGATACTGATGTAAAGTGGAAATCAGCACTGACATCTGCTGTATATAGGCAGCATGACAGTTCACACTTTGCTTTAAATATTCACCATAAAATGGCTTTTTGCACATAATAGAAACTCTCTGTCGTTGATGGTGATAACGAAGACTGACAGAGGAGGTTGCTGTTTGTGGCTAACCCTGGTTCTTCATTAGCAGGTGTGACGCAGCATATCCAGTTCCCAATTCCTCTAAACAAAAAGGTCACAGTCTCAGGGTATTTCTAAATCCAACTCGTCACAGACTTTCCCCCCAGTCTCCGCCGGCTCCCAACTGGTAAAAAGGCAACAGTGACGAAGACCACAGGAGATAAAATGGAGGCCAGTGTGTGCTAATGTGATGCCTCACGGCTCCATGCAGTGTGTCTGCTTTTCCTCTCTCTCTCTCCCCCCTTTGTTTTTCTCTCCCCCTCTGAGCATGTGTGTATTTGTGTTTGTGTGTGCTGGCATTGGAGTCAAGGTCGATGATACACAGTAGGTGCAATGTTTGTTGTGCTTCCTGATTGCCACTCTCCCAATTAGCCACTTGAGCGGCTGCTGTCCACTTCGATGTGTTGTGTCCAGGAGTGTGTTCTCGGGGCTCACTGTGGCCCAGCTACCACTGCTTTAGACATCATTAACTCGTCGAATGGCAGCCCGACTTTGGCGCCTGTCTAGTGCCAAGGCTATTTACTGCTACATAAGTGCACTGCTGTGGGGCAACAGCACAGATGACCTTCTGTGGAAAAGACGTCCCTGTATAGCTACACCCTGTTCAAGTGTGCGCTTGTTACGCTCGGCATTGGTATTGACAATGGTCTGTTTTGTCCTGAGACTGTTTGGTGACAGTTATTGAGAGGAACGCTGGTCTGATCGTTCAGCATTTAAACAAATTAACAACACAGACTGACAGAGTCTGCACAATAGAGGGAGAGTTAGAAAGATGTGTCTATTTACCAGCAAGTGAGGATCTGAAAACTGGATTTACCATTAGCAAGAATTACATACTATACAGATATGTTGCTTTATACTTTGTTTCAGCTCTCCATTTATATTCAGTTTTGTGCTGCATTTTGTACATTTGTATTTACACAATAAATATTTGATCAGAAGAAACTATGCAGTGTACAATATAGTATACTGTCACGTTAACTTGAAGCACCCTGGTGCCACAAATATTTACAAGAGCACCAGATATGGATGAATCTATTGCAGGACTGCTGGATTTCATCTTTGCATTGGATTTGTTGACAATAGGAAAAACAGAGAATAACAAGTCTTATCTCTTACAAATGATATAGGTGTTGTGGAAAAAGAGAAGTTAGTACGCACAATGAACTTCATGCTGACAAAAGTATTTCGATCTATATCCAGGCCTGAATTACAGTTGCTTTTCACTGAAGGAGAAGAGTCTAACCAATTCTATGGATTCTTTTAACACACTACCGTGATAGAAGAGGATCCTTCCCTGTACCATCATAGATTACAGCTGAATGATATGTCAGTGGGGGTTTGGTTTTTTTTTTTTTTTTTTTATTGTCGCTGTTTTATTGCCAGAATTGTACAATTTCTCTTTCAATTTCCTCCTGTTAACTGCGAGCTGGAGTAGCCATGTCCACTGCCATGCAATTCAATTGCTGTTTTCAAACTACAGACAAAGTGAAACGGTGGCAAATTTGATGACACTAACAAGTGGACATAACGAGCTATTTACAGTCATCTCCATTTAGCTGAATGAGTGGACTGCGCTCTGCCTTCTCCTTGACTCCCGACTGACAAACTGAAAAGGGGAAGCATTCCCCAGGGACAATTAGCACCCTGCAGATCGAGTCCGCATTGTGAAGAGTGGAGTGTATCCTTTACAGGACCACGGACAGCTCCACAGTGTTCCTGCAGGCGAGTTCATTAAAGAGATGACTGGCCTGCAGCAACCAGCATCAAAGGCTGACCATTATCTTCACTCAGACATGGCTGGCCCTGCTCATACACACACACACACACACAGTCCAGTATATAAACTGCTCCAGGCCAAATGTACACATCTCACGTTGACAGGAGTGAGTTCAGCGACATTTGAGGGATGTTTCTGGGAGATTGGAGTGTGCAGTGGACATCAGCTGTAAACCCTCAGCAGAAATGGTCTTGAATTTGGAGGTTAATTACAAAAATAGAGCTATATAATATATGATGATATATATGTTACACATCATATGATACACATGGTCCTGGCTGTTAATAGTTATGCAGATTTATACTGACAGGATGTGAATCTATTCTGGTAAAAGTTATTATTAGGAACTTCTCAGGCACTCTTTCTGCTACTGAGGAATTTAGAGTTGAAGCAAATCTTCAAACTCTTTGGGGATAAAAAGCTTCATTTTCCTGTCATATTCATGTCTGAAATGAAGTGAAAATATGAAAAAGGTTTTGGCTTAGAATTGGAGTCTGCAAAACTGCACACAAATCCAACAGAGTGGTGCTACTTGATACTAATAAATGCAAACATTTTGAAAAATGTGAACTGAAATGCAGTTTATCTGCAAGAGCTGATGATGCTTAAACTGATCTGACATAACTGACAGAACTGGAGTCAGGTATTTCCACATGGCTGGTGTGTAGCAAGGATGCTAAATAACAGCTAAAAATAATGAATAGACTGTGAAAACTCTGGCAATTGTCGTTGATTTAACCACATTATTCTTGTTGTATATGGTGAATGTAGCTCAGTTTGTTGCATGCATTTGTCATTTGGAAGTATGAGATTATGTAATAGTTCATGTGAACCTGGGCAAGGAGATAATACGACTTTCCGACTCATTTAACCTCCCATCAATCATAGAGACCCTTGTGTCTGATCCCTTCTCTAATGATCAGGCACGTTCAGACACTTCAGGCCGCTCATTGACTGCTGCATGTGTTTCCTTTTTAATAGCTCTGCACTCACAGTCCATCCTCAGGAAGTCATTGAGCAGTTGGAAGAGGGGAAAACTGTCCCAGCTGTCAGGCGGTTGAACCTCAAGAGCTGCATCCATGTCAGCGGAGTAAAGACACAGGAAGGTCTCGGCGTGCTCCACCATCAGGTCGGACCACCAGGCAAAGGCCTTAAGACGGAGAGAGGGAAAGAGAGGAGAGGCGAGAGGGAGACAGAGCGCAGGGCGCAGAGGAAAATCAAGAGGTTGAGAGTGAAACATAGGAGACAAATTAGATAAAGAGAGGCAAGAGGAGAGGGTGCTCCACGATGGGCACGTCTTTAAGGATTCACAGTTCACTGTTTGAATCTCATTTGCCGTAAAGGCAGAGGGATGTTACACTGATCTACTGAGAGGTTCTCGGCTGTCTCTCTCACTTTCCATCGTATGAAATCAAGTTGTTGTCTTGACTTCACTGTGTGATCTCTGGGGAAGGATTCTTCACGAGTTGAAGCAGAGGAAATGGAGCGTGGGCACGAAAAATCACACGCTTTTCTGCTGGCCCGCAGAGGAAACAACAGCAGCTCCTTAACAGGCATGGCAGGGAGCTACTTAAACACTCACCCGCAGCTCCTTCAGCGACTCAATCAGAAGAAAGGAGCTAGCAAGCTGCGCCGCGCTCCTGTCTCCCCATCAAATAGACACAGTGAAGTGACTGTTAGGGACCGGGCTACTCTCATGCACATCAGAAAACACTCGTGTTCTTCCATGCACCTCCACTATTGCCAGGCCTCTTAAGAGGGACCCCTGAGGATCCATGGTGTTTGCTCATTCACATCAAGCTGTCAACACTGTAATGTGAATGTACCCATGGGCTTACGTGGTGGTGGAGAGGGAGAAGTGGAGGTGGGGGTGGGGGTCATGCACTTGCCATGGGAGTTCTTCGCATTGGATAGTTGGTGTTGGGAAGTTGCCGAGAAGGTACATTCAATAAGTGCCGCTCATGTAATCATCACTTTTGTGTTGATACTTGAGACTCAGAAAAAGTAAACCTTATTTGTCTTCTAACAGCCTTCCCTGCACTGATGAGAGATCTAGGATTTGAACCTTTTCCCTAACTTGTGTCTTCATATACCAACCTAAATAAAGATGGCAGCCAAAGATGATAACTTTTTCACTGCACTTCCATGAATGTAGTGAACTGTTCAGCTTGTTAAAACCTTCCAGACTAGCTTTTGGATGAATTCTGCACAGAAACTGTGCACATGAAGTCAGGAACAAACAAGCTTCACAAGTTGGCAGTATGTTAGAGGTGGCATTATGATGTTGTTTGTGTATTTGATGTTATTCAGGGCCACTAGGTCTTTGCTATTGACTGTCTGTGGTGATGTGTCAATGAAGGCATGAGACAAGTGACAAATTCATAATGATCCTTTACCCTCATTGAAAAGGTTCTCTCGAATGTTATAAATGAGCATTGAGATACAGATATAGATGTTTTTGTATCTATTCTACTTTATTTTATTTCTATTCCCTTGGCCTGCTGCCATCTTTATTTAGGCTGCTCTGACTGTTCTGTTGTCTTTTTGCTTGGAGATGCCTTGTATGAAACTGCAGAGGCAGGAACAGTGCAGTCTCAGAGGATTACAGACATTAAGAAGGTCCATTAAACAACCTGACATAGTTTACCCCCCTCTCCCCTTTGTTTGACAAAACTATAGATCATTGAAACTGTTTGAGTCAGTCTTTACATAAAAACTGGTGATTACATGACAGACACAAAATGGAATTTGTGGAGAGGATGAATAATAACCAGAATCAGAGCCAGATAGCTGAATAATAAAAGCTATTTGCATAGATTTTCAATAAAGTTGAAGCCTGTATGGTACAGACTGATATTTTCCAAAAGCTGGAGTCTAACGCTGGTTAGTTAACCAATGTACTCATGTCATTATTTTCAGCAGTGTAATGCAGTTCATTGAACTGAAGGGGAATGATACTGTGATCTCTGATCACAGGAAGCATGCCTCACATTTCCTCCATTGTTGGTGCCAAAGCAACAAATGGATAGAAATGGTTTATTTTCAAGGGAAGGAAAGGTGACAGAACACCTGCTCAGGCTTTGCCACTGAACTGTAGAGTCAGTGCCACATGGCTAAACACAGGAAACAGGTTGGGAAAGTCAGTGATGGTTTGGGTCAGACTCATAGAAAACAGGGCACAGAGCTGGACTCTTTGAGAGTAACGTGTTCAAATGTATGTGTCAAAAGTCACAACTCTGCATTTTGTTTTCTCAGAGCACAAGTTAATGGGGTCAACAAATAAAACACGTTGCGCAAGTGCTTGTCTCTGTTCCTCATCACCAAAGGAAAAACTGTTGCTAGCTTACGAGCTAACAAGCACTGCCACAAGCACTTCATTAGCAGTGATCACAAGCTGAAAGGGGTTTCGGGTCATTGTTGAGAAGGGAAACATTAATGATCCTCTGCAACAATCGCTGTGTTGTTAAGGGCATGCACAGGACTTACAGTCAGGACGGGGGAAGAGACGGGGTATATGGCACTAAGACAGTCACATACCTCTTTTCCCTGTTCAAACATTTCCCAGCAAACCAAATAAATCAGTGAATAAAAAGCAGAGAGGGAATCAGACAATTTGGTTTTGGTTACATAAGGAAGTGACAGCATAATGTATGAACTGTATAGCATTCACAGTGAAAGGAACAGATTAAGAAAATAGACTCAGACGGTTTCTGTTTCTGTTGTGTTAAGAGATGCTGCTCTGCTTTGGTAAAAGAACAGACCTGATTTATAACTCTCTTTCACTGCCACCCTTCACTTTAGAGTATGCACGTAGCCCACAGTGCAGATAAGAGGTAGTATCCTGATTCAAAGTAGCAGGTGGTGTGTACACTGGTGGAGTGTATTTACCATTATACTGAAGCTTTGACATCCCCCACCCCTCCCACCCATGAAGAGGAAGACAAGGCATCTGAAACCAATCCTGAAATCCCCTGTAGATAATTTAATGACTTTAAAACAGCTCTGGAGACGAGGGCAAACATATGGAGAGGTCCATAAAAAATAATAAATCCTTAAAAGAGAAAGAAAATAAATGTGGAAACATAAACAGGAATTAATAAATAAAATGTGGAAATACTAAGAGAAATATCAAAAATAACAATAATACCAGCTGTGGTGGTGTGGAAGAAATCATTACAGACATAAATACAATATTTGAATAAATAGGAATATTTCTGGGCGAATATCAATAAAAATGGAGAAGTATACACATTATAGATCTTGTACTTACATATAAAGATAAAGATCATATATCAATTCTTTTTTTAATCAAACTGATGATGTATCGAGCCGGCCCCACTTTGTCCATATCGTTACTTTGACACACAGTGACTACTATTTCAGCACCGGTGAGAGTGTGTGTGTGTGTGTGTGTGTGTGTGTGTGTGTAGTAATCTAACCTCAGCATGGTGCTCCTCGTTTTGCTGAAGGACTTCTATCACCAGCTCTGCCAGGCGAATGGTGTCCTCCAGCTTTTTGGCAGGGGTGACTAAACGGCCTACGTTCTCTGGAGCACAAACGGAATAGATTAGTGTGGGCAAGCTCCAAATATGATCAGCACTATCTGCTCTGTCTTATATGATATCACAGGCATGCAAGCTAAAGTGTACACAAACATACCTGGTCTGAGATATAAAGCTGATGCAGTATTTAGATTGTAAACAACATGCATATTATGCTGCCTTCTCCCAAACACTGGAACTAAAGGGTTAGGTCACTCACAAAGTTTGGATAAACTGTAGCGGTTGCCCCAAATGTCCAGTGTATAGCCTCAGCCTAAATCATTGGGATAATCTTATGGTCATATTAAACACACAATTATCAAATATCAACTTCATATAATTAGGGCTGGGTATTAGAACTTAATACTCACAATTTAACACTTGAAATCTTTCAATTACAGTCAAAATTTGACCGATTTACAACATGTTAATTGTCTGCCATGTTTTCTGCCATGTTTAACATTCATGAGCAATTTTAAACACACACAAGGTTTCACCCAGCCCTAGTTATATATGACCCCAGTTCTACCATATATTGTTTGATATCACCACTGTCCCCATGAATGCTAAGTTGAGTGGCTGGAGGTAGTGGTTGTCTGAGGCATGTAGAGAATGAGTCACATCTCCGTCGCTGTGACACAACAGTGATGACGTCATCCAGAGGAAAGATGGGCATGAGGAGGGATGTAAACAGCATATACACTGAACACTCATCATGCAGTAATGTGGTGGATACGTTGTGCTGACATGGAAAATTTAAACTTTGTATGATAATACACTTTTAGAAACAACTCTTTTTCATCCTTTATTCTAATATATCAGGACACCACAGTGCTTGATCACTGACAACACAGTGGCAGGGAAATTAAAAGGGTTAGACTGGACAGCCAAGGTTCAAGGAGCAGAACATTTCCTACATTTGGTCGACCTTGAAATTCATGATGACTTCAGTACTCTGAGTTAATTCATAATGAGATTTATTATCAGTTTCACATCAGTTCTGTCGCTATGGTAATCGCTTGTGTTTCTGTCTATAGAATGTCTGACATCTCTGGGGCAAAGACTAACTAGACTAGACATTATGTAGAGATGTACACAATGCAACCAATGAGGATGCAACATAGAGAGGACCAGGGATTTTACAGGAAAAGTAAGAAAACACTTTCTTTGTTACTAGTTGGTAAAATGAGGCTGAACAATCCCAACTGGCCACAGGACGTAACAAGCCCTCTGATTTGTTGAAGTGATAATAAGTAGGTTTTTTTTTTCTTTACCTGAATTGAAGCCCCAGAGTGTGACAGAAATGCTAAAAGAAGAGGCTAGATGACTCAGCTAATGGATTGGCTAATAGGATAAGGAAAAGCAGCTGGAAAAGGGAAAGGAGATTGAGAAACACTGAATTTAAATGTGAAATGTTTTCACTCTTTTAATCAGGTCTGTTTGTTTTAGAGAGGAGATGATCTCTGCAGATCAGGTCTATTTTTTTTAAAAAAAACACACATATCTTCCCCCCACCTCTCCATGTAGTCTGCAGAATCTCTCTGTGACTGCTTCGTGTGTGTGTGTCTGAACACACACACTGGGCAAACGGCGCGCACTGTGTCAGCACAGACACACACCCACTGACACAAACAGGGGTTGACATGAACTAGACTCTTTGTTACTGTAAAAAAGTGCAAAAAACCTTTGTAAGAGAGGCCAGACCTTCATCAATACACCTGATCAACCGTCAGAAACATGAACATGTACGCTAAACAGGCTAAAAGGAAAGCTGTCTGTATGTCGTCTAACCATATAGCTGCATTTGCCACAAAACTAGGCCAAGTTCCCTACCTAAACTTAGATGGTAGTCTTTGGGGAATGACTCACTGGAGTCTCACTCACAGTCACACTACAGTTTCTAGTACAAATTACCTTTATGGTTGTTTAAGAGCGACTGTAGCTGGATTTAATAACTGTAAGAGATCAGATCAACACAGCATACATTTTCAATTCCGTGCTGTGACCTTTGCACAATGCCTCACTGTTTATTGTTGTTGTCCATCCTCAACTTTTGGGAAAAAAAACAAAAAAACAAAACCTTACTATAAAATGTAAATTTATTCAGCATGTCAGATAGTTGAGGTAGTTTAACCAACTCAACAGGCCATGTCAGAGCCATGAGTGTGGTCAGTCCATGCCCTAGCAGAGCTCTTGTGGACAGCTCAGCAGGATAATGGAGATGCTAACATGGCTGAGAGCTTTCACAGAATGAAACTTTGTACTGGTTCAAAGGGGGATTGTTGGGATCTGGTAATGTATGTCAGGTCGGAGCTGTTGTATTGTTGAGTGGTTCTCTAAATGAGGGAAAGCTTGTATTCTGCAGTTATATTACACATATCCTTTTATTTTGGATATCAGGTACAAATCTCTGATCTGAGATGCAACGGCTCACATTTCAATGCTGATTTTCATTAAATGCTGCACTGGAGATTTTGGCATTTTATGGCCCAGTGATGACAGTGAGCCTGGGCACACTGAGATAATCAGGCACTATCAAAATTTTAATCAGCAATAATATTTGATTATAACTCACAAATAGAGGCTTTAAAGAAACGAACTATTTCTTCTATTGAAATGTTTTAAATGCCATCTGCATGCAAACAGTGTTTTCTTCCATGCTTGGTTGCTCACATTCTCTCTCTTACTTTTGTGACACTTGACTGAATTTGAATTAAGTTTCACTTATTTGTCTAATTCCTGCAACTCAACAAAAGGTTCCATCTTAATTCTCTGATTCAGAGCAATGAAAAACATGGGGAAAACACTAATGCTGTCACAACGTTCGTGAAACATGTCCTGTAAAGTTTATCTGCCATTGCTTCAGGGAGGTTGTGACAGGGTCTGTAGTGGTATGGCTTAAGGTAGACTGGGTACTTCTTGGTCAGGAACAGCAGAGGTTAGACATACAGTACAACATCACCTGGATCCTTCAGTTTTTTCTGAGATTTCTCCACTGAGTGAGAGTTAAATTAAAAGAAAAAGAAACAGTAGGTTGCAAGGATGGACAGAGGGCAGAGAGAGGTGGGAAAGTTTCAGGTAGAGGGTGAGAGAAGAGATCATTGAGTACAGGCAGTACAAAGCAAAGTTAATGGAGAACAGAAGTCAGAAATGAAGATTAGGTTAGAGTGAACCTTCAGTATTGACGCAGCCGGCATGTGAGCAGCCTCACACGCCGAAAAGACACAAAACACTCTCACTTTGACCCACATACAGTATGGGAAAATCTGAAAAAGCATAAAAATGTGTAATAAATAAATAAATAAATAAATAATACATCAATACCAGCATTTAATGATAGTTTCATTCAAAGACAGAGGGGGTGTGTGAAGTTTGCTTTGGCAGCTTGTCTAAACGGGATCAAATAACGTTTCACTCAAAGGACTGAGAAATGATTAAAATACCCTTTAAATACCTGCAGGATGTGCGTGCCCAGTTCAATGTACCATGATCTTACACACTTAAGAGGATTTACACACAAGCAAAGTAAAAATGCATTCAAATCACAGACAGACAAAGAATAGGTGGTATTGGCATCACAGACAACAAGCTCACGGAGAGATCAGAATGTGTTTCGAGTGGCTGAGAGGCGAACTGAGCTCGAGACATTTTGAGAAACTTTAACAAGTGGACTTTACAAACTGATATAACAGATACAAACAAACCAAGGGACGACAGAAATGTGAGGTCACTTCAAGTGGTTGGATGTGCACACTGGTCTTAAGAGGAAAATAAGAGTGCAGAGGTTGGGGGTGGGGAGGCTGGGGAATGAGGAAGGTACTCACGAATGGTTAAATCCATCACTTGAGACGCCAAGCAGAAGACAGGATGCTCATACATCTCTCTCTTTTTCCCTATAGAGAAAGAGGGAGGATACCGAGGCATGCGAGAGGCCAGGGTCAGAGAGGATGAGCACAGAGGTCACTAGGGTTTGACCGACATGAGGTTTTCAAGGCCACGGCCTGCACTCTCTGTGCTGTTGTTCATCGTCTTACAGACATTCAGTAATTTCATGCCATGAAAACATATTGATCTGCAAGTATATAGAGAGTTAACAACATAATGTACCTAATGCGCAAGATGTATCATTTTGAAATCTTAATAGATTATTGGAAAATGTATCAGTATCAAACAAATCAAAGAAAATCTAGTAGAACATTAAGTAACAATTATTTTTGCCTTTCGTCTTTATTGTCCAGGCCGCATTTAAATCAAATTTATTATATAAATCAATAAAGTGAAGACAGGTATTAAGTTACAGTATTGTCCAGCAGGGTGGAGCACAGACAAGCCAAAATTCAACACACATTCTTGTCAAGTTTGGATGAGTACCAACTGCTCCAATAATTATTTCAACAGCAGTGGAGTTTAAAAAACAAAAACAAAAAAAAAAAACTTTTTTTTTTGTTTGCACATGCACATGGACATCCTCAAAATCACTACACAGTGAAACAACATGTATAGTGAGTGTGCACTGATAAAAAAGGGGGCTTTTTGCTGTTTCTGCTCCTACTTTCAGGGTCCACCTGCATTCATGAAGGAAAATGCACCTGAGGTATTAACCACCAAGCGTGTGCGGTCAGTTGGAAACATGCGCCAGGGCATGACCATGCACTGAGAAGTGGGCTAGTGGGGTTTGACAGTGACTATGTTTGGTCCCTGTTGTACAGTCTCGTGGTGACCCACTCAACAATTGTTCTCAATGAAAGGATTCTCACAGAGATGGTAGTGAACAAGTGGTTGAGCAAGAACAAACTGAGCGAGTGTCTCTGTAGGATGCTGGCTGCTAGAACAGAAGGTGCGCTACTTAGTGCCGAGGTGAAGCTTGGCAAGGAACAGCACATTTAGTTTCCTGTGTTAGAGTGACAAATGCCCTCCTATTATTGCTCACGGAGAGTCACCGTCCGCTGTGACGATACAAAATTCACACAGCACTTACTTGTTGTCATGAAGACTCTTCTGAGACATTTTCGATTGGGGCATCATCTGTAGTAGATGGCATACAAGCTTCAAGTATCCCTCTGTATCCACCAGATAAAGCCCTGCCAAAGCACTTGGCATCCTTACATCCATCAGCTGCATATGCCAAGGCACATGGCTCCACAGCAGAACTAAGGCCACAAGTGTCTTTCTGAACCTACTACCATGTCCAAAAAGCCAGGATTGCCTCAGTCACTGGGACTGTATTTAGCTTGCATAGATCCTGCAGCTGTTCTGTCGTGGTTATTACAGACTGTGCATCTAGTTCCATGTGTTGCTTACTGCAGTTTAAATCAATGGGCGTGCACTTCTGGGGATCTGCTCGGCAAGTGTTGTCACAGTGTTAACAAGCTACCATCATCTCAGCTTAAGTGTACTTTGCTCGTACTGAGCAGTATGAAGAAAAGGTCTGAGAGTATTTGAATTTTTAACAAGATATACTTAAGAAAAGTATATTAAACAATTTTTGCCTTACACAGAAAGTTGAAGTACACTTGGCTTGTAGTTGTGTTTACCCCTTCGATCATGTTAGTGGTTTGCATTTAGTTTTGGCAGGTCTTGCTGCTGGACAATACTAAAATTCACCAGTTCACTTTTTTAATGTGGTAAAGAAGATTGTCACAGTGAAAACACATCGACACTGACATTACCAGAGACATCAGCTGACTTTTTATCTTGCCATAATGCATGACATTTTAAGAAGCTAAGGTTTTTGTTGTTTGTTGCTGATTTGAAATGTACCACAATCAACCAAAATAAAATTTTCATTTCAATGAGAAATCTGTTATGATTGTTGGCCAATAACTAGTGACGGTCACTTAGTTTACTATAAAAATTCTGATGTATCAAAGTGAATTGCTTAATGTCCTAGGAAGTAATTTAACAATCCAAATGCTACATAAAGCACATTTTACACTCTTGCAATATGTCAAATCTGAATTGAATGATGTTGACTGTTCACAAGCATGATTTTTACTGATAGGCCAAAGTCAGAAAAACAACACATCAGTCTAACCGAAGATGTTTACAGTTTTCCAGGCTATGCTTTTAGCCGGGTAGGGACAGGTATCTGAGACTGCAGGTCAACAACATGAGCAAGATGGCTTTGCCCATGTTGCTGTGAGAGACAGATACCAGAGTACAAGCAGACCGTTTCCACGCATGTGTGTCTGGGGTTCAAAAATTATGGGCTGTCTATACTGGATCAACCATTCGTTCTGCCAAGCAGAGGTCTGAAATATCAGCTTTTCCCATAGATTTAGAAGCCCACCAGTATGAAGGGAGAGGATTTTGGGGATAATCAACAATCACAACTGAGATACTAAGGTTCAGTGTTTCCCATATACTGATGTATGTGTGGTGGCTCACCACAATACCAACACTGATCAGCACATGTTGATTTTCTTGTCTTTTTTTTTTCTTAGCTCATTCAGAAGGCTAAAATTATATTACTGGATTTTATAGCTGTGCCTGCAGAGTGAGCTGCTCTCCTGTCACCATCTGGGCAGTGCCTGACTCCACCAAACACCCAGCTAAAGAGGTGGAGTCTGTGTGAGGCGTTCAGTGCACACTGGTATAATAACTGTGCAAGCATATGCTCCTGTGCCCATCATTAGCACAGCAGGTCATCTGGACATCTTTCTCATGGGCAAACCCAATGGGTAATTAATTTGCTGACAAATTAGCCAGCCGTTGAGCAAAAGCTTACAAGAAACATGAGCACAGACTTCCTCATGTTCTAGTCAATTCACCAACAAGTCAAATTTGGCATACGCAACAAGTGTGAATAGAAACCATAGACATTGTTTAGTTATGTGTTTGTTGCGAAGTAATAAGCAGTTGAAACTTTTATAATGGAACATCTCTATACATTATTATTTGCCATGTACAGATCTCCAACACACCATTCCCCCGTCAGCTACCACCACATATAAAATCTAATTCTGTGGGAAACACTGAGGTTTATGATCCTTGGTATCTTCAGAGAGGTGATGGTTTCTTTATAGACATCGCCTTGAATTGTCCATTAGAAGTAATTTAGCATTAATTGAACAACAGTTTGGGAAATGTGCTTATTTGCCATTTTCTTGAAGTGTGTGTTACATGACCTATGGCTGACCTTGCATCTTATCACACTGTTACAGTTTCTTTTCTTTTTTTCTCTCCAAATTGATTATTGATTATCACAGTAAGTCATATAAAAACCCTTGTGCTATCATAGTTCACAATATCAATACAAAAGGCCAGTGCTCATAATGGAGTTGGCAGGTCTGAGGTCTGTTTCTTTTTCTAAAACAGACAATGAGGTCTCTCTCTGCACTTGACACACATCAACTCAACTCTCTCTGGCTAAAACAGCAAATTTCCCAAATGTTCCTGTGGCAGTTTAGAGCCACATGCACAGCATTGTAAGTGAAAATTAAAATTTTACATCTAATTTATGTAAAAATAAAATGGATAAAAATCCTGCCGTAAAGTCGGTACCAAATCAGTGTTCTGACTTGGTTGTGATGCCTACTAAAGAAAACTTGGACCATGCAACAGAAAAAAAACATTGAACTTCCACAAGGAGCAGTCCCATCATGTCTTGTTTATTGGCCTTCCTGTTTTCAAAGATCAGCTGATAAACCAGCAAAAGCCAATAGACAGAGGAAAAAGAGGAGTGAGTATGGAAGTCATCAGGTAGCGAGGAAGAGGAAGGCAGAGAAAAGAGAAAAAGAAGGAGCAGCACTTCAGCTACTAGGTGGGCCGAAGTGGGAGACAGAGGCAGTGTAGGACTCAGCTGAAAGAGAGTCTTAGGCATGGTGGACAAAGTCAGCATAAAGATTGAATTGAATGCATTTTTACTTACTGTACATTTTCTATAAAATAGGCTGAAGATAAAGCAAAATAAACAACATTTGTCACTTAAAACAACTGTTGTGCCGTTAGAGGAGCTCTGTATGCTGTAAGTTTGACCGTTGCTGCAGAGCCAACGTTAACATTAACAGCAGGAAAGAATCAATAGAAAACAAAACAAGAGGAGACAGCTCTTGGTGAGGAAAGGAATGAAGTTTAAAGGTGATCTGACAACAATTCTTCTTGACTGGAAAGTAAACAGCTGTTTATGCTAATGTGACTATGCAGCAATAGAAAAACTTTACAATTAGCCCCTTTACTACATTGTAAAAGATAATAAGAAGCTCTGTGGAGAAAAAATAGATTATTTATTTTTAAAGTCATAATTGCATCGCAATGAAATACACCATAACACTGGATAGCCACTTCATTCAAAAAGATCTTTTTAGGAAACGTCTGGTGTTAACTTACCAAAGTCCAGAGCAGGAAACCAAAGCCTGAGTGTCCTGTGTTCTAATGTCATCTAGTCATATGTTGTGTAATGTCATGTTTGAATCATCATACTTTGACATTACCTGAGTCTGAGTCACCAAACAAGAGTCTGAGTGGAATTTACATTACCTGAGTGGGAGTCAGAGAAGTGAGATCCACGTCATGCAACATGTATGGCATGTACACATTCGTACACATCAGTGCTCATGTCTATGAACTTTGACTGAAAGAAACTGTTCTGACCCAAGAGTGTTTGACAGTCTGACATCTAATTAAAATCCTTTCTTGGCCAAAGCTGACCAGCTATCAATAATCTCATATCACCACACTCTACAAGTTTTCTAAATGAGCTTTTTAATACAACTGCCCCAACGCAATGGACCAGTGATGGAGCAGCGACTTACCTTCCAGTTTGGCGTACTCTGACAGGCGTTGGTAGTTCACCAGAGCTGCCTGCTCCAGACACCTGTGGATCACGGTTTTGACTTCTTCTTGTGCAACCGGACTGACGATATCTTTCATCAGAACCTAGAAAGGAAAGTCATGGAGAAGTCATTAACAAATGCACGCTAATGCCTCCAGTGGTCATAGTGGAATTGAAAAGTTGAAATTGAGAAACTCTCTAATAACTTACCCTTTCAAGCAGCGACAAAGTTGCTTTCAGTGCTCCCTCTGGCCGTCCAAATGGAAAGCAGTATCTGTGGAAGAAAAAGTGGATTTTTATCCTGAATCTTAAGCAGTCCGGTGTGACACACAGGTGTTACTGTACACGTTTACTGATGTTTTTTTCACCTGAAGTGTGTAATCTGGTTTTCCAGAAGCACCCGTAGCCTCTCCTTGATCTCCTCAAAGCGCTCCTTCTCTTCCACAGTCACGGTACCAATACCGTCAGGCCTGAAAGACAGCAGCAGTGAAGCTATCAAAGGTTCTGCAGTGTCTATGTCTGCACTGAAGAACATATTAGCTCTAGTGTTATCACACTGGTGGTGATATTAAGTCTTTTACCATTCCAGACATGTGAACTGTCCACTTGTACTGTATAAAACCAAACCCATATTCATATTCTAACCTCATTACTAATGACTACAAACTGTCTCATTGATGTTTCAGTACAGAAGGACATTGTAGACATTGTAGGACATTGAAGTACAACTTAAGAGAAAGTGGTGGATTTGCTATGTGCAAAGTGCAGGGAATTACAACTAATATCATGAGCTATTAGCAAATCATTGTTAAATTTGTTTTCATCATTAGTATTATTGCATGTAGTGAGGGCATCCTCTCTAAAAACTCACGAGGTACACAGCATCATATTCTTATCATTTCAACAGAGGACTAGCAGTTACAGCTTTACAAGCAGGTGTGTGCATGTGTAATAGATGTGTTTTTATTGTTTGTGACATGGTTGGGTCAGGGTGGAGTGTGAGCAGAGTGCATGTGACAGAGGAGGCGCTGGACTGGTGGCTATGACAGCATGACGAGAAGCAGGAGACACGACACTCTCCATCTCTCTCTCAATCCCCCAACCACCCCTCCACCCCCGAGCCCCGACTCCTCTCCCTTTGACATGTCAATTCAGCAGTGAGAACTGTGTGTGTGTGTGTGTTACACATGCTGTACTCCATGAGTGCTGTGTTTGATTTCAAAGGGTACCAGTTTGCTCAACATCAGCAGCGATCATCTCATCCAGACTCCCCTCTGTTTTCATGGACATTTGAACAGACACTGTCAGTGTGTCACTGCCACCTGTAGGCGTCTGCTGCTGGAGCTCATGATGCAGAAGAAGAGATAATGCATGAAGCTGAGATTACAGACTGGTTGCTTTGACTTCACTGGCAGTTTAATACAAAAGATTTATCCATCACTTCTTTTTTTTTTTTGGTAAAGACAGAATTAAAAGAACTGTGCTAACGTTACAGGAGGGGTAGAGGTGACAACAAAAGATGCCAGTTTAATCGTTGAAAATTACAGCAGGCTGCTCAGTGTTTGCATCAAATGAAAATTTTTCATTATTAATTGATTAATTTCTTTGTCCCAGTGGTGATTATTTCTTGTTGTTTACACTCCATTTAGTTGTGTTTGTTGGTCCCTTTGTTTAGTGGCTGATTATGAGATTAAAACAGGCAAATAAACAGTAAAACCGAAGAGGAGGTGTTATTTTAAAAATTCACAATAAAAAGCCATCTCACCTTTCACACTGTGACAGAAAATGAAATAAGAAAATTTCACACTAATTAACTCCTGCAGGGCGTGTGTGTGTGAGTGTGTGTTTTTTCCTCCAGCGCATGTTGTTCCTTGGCAGCTTCCTCATGTTTGCTTGACCAGATGACCTCACAGCTCCAATGACGACAACAAGCAAATGAGCCATCAGTGACAGACAGACGGCAAAGCCAGTAACACGTTCACATGTCCCTCTCTGTGCTGCGGACATCCACATCAAAGCCATAAGGTAAAAAACACAGAATAAGACATCTCCCGCAGTTTCAAATTTAAAAAAAAAAAACTCAATAAAATCATTTTTAAAAGGAAATTATACTGTTTATTTTCAGAGGTTATTTTCAGAGACCAGTCTTTTATTTCAGGAGTTAATCATTCGACAGTTTAATGCTGATTAAATACTTGATCCTTGAAAATGGAACGATTTTACTAACAGCAAATATTTTCTGGCTCCAGTTTCTCATAATGTGAGTAATTACTGGTTGTTTCCTGTAAAAACTGAACATCGTCTGGACCAAAAAAAAAAAAAAAAAAGTTCCCATTTATTGACAATTTATTCTAAATCTTTACATTTAACATGTGTATAACAGCAATAATAAATACAAAACTAAATATTTATTGATAAGTACTTAATAATAGTAATTTAATACATATTTATTTCAAAATATTAATAAAATTGGCCTTTAAAAAAGCTTTGTGATTATTTTGAATTAGAAATATGAAATATTTTTGGAAATATAAATTCTGCAAACACAGCCATGTTTGTGCACATCCCTGCTTGTGTGTATAGAGTGTGTGGAGTGTATGATATCAAAATTAAATCTGTAATATTTAATCATTTCCCATATTTTGAGGTTCCATAATCAGTTTAAAGGTTTTGAAGATTTAATCAATACACTTAATGTCCTTTTGTTTGTATTTCATTCAGAAACCTGGAGAAATTAGATCAAAATCAAAAGTCGATTTGAAAACATAAAATCGCACTCAAAGGCCATGTACCAGTGACTTTACACAACGACATCCAGCTGGACAGAACTTACATCCTGACACTTCAGCTGGCGACTGGGCAACCAAGTCCAACTTAGTGCACCTCCGGGGCAGCAGGGTATTAGGAGGGGGTTTGGGTGAGGGGGAGGCAGAGGGGAGGGCAGTGGAGGGGGCGGTGAGGTGTGTGCACAGGGGCCACCGCACCAGTGTCAGCAGTGGAGACATTCGGCCCGTCACACATGACAACCTGTCAACCTGTCATGCTTCCACCTCCAGGCACAATGGCTGGACTGACAGAGCAGGTCTCTCTTTGATGTGTGTGGATGTGGATGTGCAGATATGTAAGGCTCATTATTTTTTGATTTTATGGAAAAAAAGTAATCAAGATGTAATTTTCCATACAGAAGTATAGATTTCAAATGCAAATCAAAAACTTTTTTGGAACTTTTTTTACACTGCTCTTTGCATACAAATTTCTAGGCAAAAAAAAAGAATATCGTAAACCTCCTATTTTTTCTCCGCAAATTTCAAATTCACTTTTTTCATCACATTTGCCCTAAATTTGTCCTTCTCTCTATTTTTTCTTTCTCTTGGAGCGACTTGTCCATCTGTCCATGCTGATCAGAAAAGGCCTCTGTCCTCAGTCACTGTTTGTCAGCAGGACAGAGCGCAGAATGGATGGATGGATGGATGGAGAATGGAGCGTAGCTGGAGGGATGGGGGGAGTTGGAGGGGGGCCACTGACAGACAACCCTCTCTGACCTTTGCCCTCAGCGCTGGAGTGGCCCTCGTCTATCTTTGTTACACTTCATCTGCAGACGGCCAACTGTTATGTTGACAGATTTGATGTCTGAACACATCACAGCAGATTAGGCAGGAGGTAAATACTGCAACTTAGATAACAGGGTACATACTGGAGTACAGCCCAGATGACTCCTGTGTCACAAACCACCCAACCTTCAGGACATGACACCATTTGATCTCTGACTGAAAACTGCATCTCTAAACCAAGTTGAAGAATATGCTACTGGGCCCAATTTAGTTTTGTCATGTTTTCAGCTATTCAGCTTAGTCCTCAGATCAAAAGTCCCTGTAGTTTTCATTGCATTGCCATCGAACTGTGGGAATATAAGGTAATGGGAACATCACTATGGGCTATTTGGTCCCTATATAACCAGAGAGAGAGAGAGAGAGCTGTCTATGAGCATCTTCCCTCATCACCAACCCTGTTTGTAATCTTGATGGACAGGATTTCAAAACGTGGCCTGAGTGATCAGAAGGTCCATTTTGGGAACCTCAGAACTGCTTCCCTGTTATTTAAAGCTGATGTAGTTCTGTTCGCTTCAGCACACACAAAGTTTTTGTGAAGTGTGAAGCAGCTGGGATGAGCTCCCCTTGAGTTTGAGGCCAGACAGAATTGCTGAAGGATTGCTCCCTTCAGGCTGGGATGGGAAGTTTCTACCCCAAGTCAAGGAGCTTGAAGATGTGTGGGATGTCTAGGATGGAGCAAAACACTGACAAGCAGATCTGTGCCTCATCAGCAGTAAAGCAGGTGTTGTACCAGGGAGGTAAAACTTTTGTTTTACCAGTTGACCTAGGCTCCCACCCTCAACCATGGTCATGAGATCTGGGTAGTGACACAGTATTACAGATAGTGTAAGGAGCTCTGACTATGGGAAAGAGATCAGAGGAAAAGAAATGTGCAGCACAGCCATTCACTGGATATTTGGATTTTCTTGGTTGAAAACTCTGCAAAATGTAATTTTATCTCCTCTTCATTCCCTACAGTACTTCTCCCACTTGAAAATAGGATGGATGTTCTAATTTCTATCCCGGTGAGATCACTTACCTCCTCGTTCCTGAGAAAAAAAGGGGCCTGAAGTCCTTTTTCTTCATGAACTCAATGATTTTCAGCTCACGCTTGGCAGTTTGGGCAGGGAGCTCAGGGGCAGAGGGGAAAAGGGCTTGTTCGAGTTCGGCCTGAGATACTGGCCAGTTTAACAACTCACATAGCCGCTGACTAGATTCAGATAAAAGGGCAGGATTTTGGAGTTAGCGTAGGGAAAGTTGTATTGTGTGAATGAGGAAGGAAAAGAGAAGGTTAAAAGAAAAAGACAAAGAAAAAGACAAGAAAGGTGAGCATGCAGACAACGTGCAGAGTGAAAACTGAAACATAAATCATGAAAAAACAAGTGAGAACTGAGGGGCGTCACATATCGCCTTATATACTGTTTGTGTTTGTATCTACGGACTAACCTTTTTGTTCTCAATACCTGTGGAGCAGATGAGACCAGAACTAAGCAAAAGTTTGATTTTTACCTGTTTCCATGCACATGGGAGGCACAGAAGGCAAAACTGTAGTGCAGTAGAGTGGGGTCGATCATGGCTCCATTCTCCGCCCTCTCTAGCAGATCACTTAGGTAACATAAATGGCGATGGCAGCCTCGCACACCATAGCGAGCGCAGTACTCATCCAAGACGAACACCTGACCAGGACTGAACCAGCCCTGTGGGCAGAACACATAGACATTCAGTGAAAAAGCTTTGGATGACAGGCATTTCTAAAAATGCTGCATTCAAATGTTTATGCAGTATTGCTTAAAAATTCAACACTAGTTGTGCAAAAGTTTGTCAATCTTCTTCTTGTACTTGAAAACAGACCTTAATTCACTTGTTAGGCCATAACTGACATGTTATGGGTTGTAAGGTAGGTTTATGTCAAGAAACGCAAGTTAAGGTGCATGTGAATGACAGCCAGTAAATATCTCAGCACTTCAAGTGATCTGCAAGGTCCATCGTCATTGTAAGGAAAGTTGTTTTTTTCTTTTTGCTGTTAGCTAAACAGGTTGTATTTACTCACTCTGAAAGCTTGCTCAGACTCTGGCATATATCTGCATATTAATACACACATAAAAATGTCATATCAAGCCAAAGGCCAGGAAGCTTGTGTCACAACACAAGTATTTTAATCCACAGACACAACATAGATTAAGTGGACATGGATGTCAATGTGAACTGAGTGTCAACTGAGATCACAAAGTGAATCTTTGCTGTGCTTTACCACTGGATTGTTTTGTCATCTGTGTATAATCTGCATAAACTGCAGATGTACAGACTGAACAGACATAAGCCATTTTCAGGTCCTTATACTTGTCTCAACCAGAAATGTATTCTTTGTCTCCAGATTGTACAGAACTCCACTGCGTGTTTTTCAACCACACTGAGAGATGTCAAATGACATCATTCCTATTTTGGCTGACCTCTGGCCTCTGCACTGGATCACAGTGCATGTTTTTTTGGAGGGGTACTCTGTAAACATAGATTATCAGAGTCTACTTGTGCTGTGACATGAAATTTCTGGATAAGTGTTATCCAACACTCAAATCCAGTGTACACAGTGGCTGGTTAGGTGTGAAGTGTTGAGAGTAGACAGGGTTTGACCCTTTTGTCATCACTTTTCATGTGAACAAACAAACACAGCACTGACGATGACAGTTCCACAGGGACAGGCTGAGATAAAGTCCTTTTCCTCACCAGGCAGGAGTAGGAGTCATTGAGTCTGTGGTCCAGGGTGAGGCGTTGTACCAGCTCAAAGAGCGAGGCGTGGTCGAAGTTACAGGGGTTGGCTGAAATAAACTCATCCATGCCGTGTTTCTGGGCTCGATCGGCATCTGTATACATCCATTTAACAGTCCAGTCAAGAGACAGACAGACAGAGAAGCTGAACATCAGACCCTCACAGAAAAGTTTAACTTCAAATTTAACTTTGATTATGTGGTTAATTAAAAGCATTAGATTCTGAAACATATAAACATACATTAATATAACCATTTGTAGCGGATAGGAACATGTACTGGAACCTTTACAGAAGTGTCAGTTTAGCAGAGATGAAACACTTCCCCTTGAACACTAAAGCCACTGATGACTTTGGTGGACACCAATAACCATAAAATCTAAAACCGTCATGAAAAGTCACATAAAAAGATGTGCCAGTCATTTATTAGGTCATGTGTCCAGTGAATGCATCTTTCTTGTCAGAATATTTGTAACTCATAGCAATTCACATCCAGTTTGGTAGATATTGAGGAGGACAGCAGATGTGGAGACAAGGTGTAAGAAATGCTGGGAAGTCAGGTGGGTTACTCAGTACTCAGAGTAGTATAATGCAGAATGTGGCCATGGCAACACCACACTCGCTTGTCCCCCATTCAGAGAGCTTGTGCGAGCGCAGCAGTCAAGTTTCTTACTAGCTGAACTTTGTAAAAGCTTCAACACTCTTGGATTAAAGAATCTACTTACAATCAAAATGCACAAAGCTATAACAGTTTATCATATAGTTAATAAAAGATGTGCTCCCAACTGTGTGTATTTGAAATCCTGGCAGTAGAAGATGGAAGAGCACATGGGGGATTAAAAACCAGAAGAGACTTGGCTCAAAACAAGTAAAAGGACATACAAATTCAATATATTCTAAAAGATACATGGAGCCAGTGAGAGAAGTTTAAAATCTGGGTCATAAAACACAATTTAATCCTCCAGTCACCATCAAATCTGCTTCCCCTATCTAGTACTACTTCACTGCAGTGTTGGTGGCCCCAGCACGCTGGTGCAGCCTCTAGTAAACCACTGTCCTGAAAATCTCACGGGCTGAGAACAGGCTGAGAATATGGTACTGGCACACTAAGCAGGAGGCTTTAATAACGTTTGGTTTGACAACACATTTTCACTTGCTTTCCTGGTGGCGTGTTACATTTACATCAAGGTGCAGTAGGAGGGAGGAGAGAATAATAAGGCTGGGGGCTTGTAAATCTGGATATAAACCTGCTGGCTGCCGCAAAGTGAGGGAGAATCAGCTCTGTTAATAAATTAACAAATCCTTATTATACACCTTATTCCTCAAAAATGCAGAGGAGTTGAGGATTACTGGTGACAACCTGAGGTTTTTGACTGGGGACAATAATGTATACATTATAGAACTTGTCTTGTCTTATATTAACTCCCACCTGAATGCTTGTACTGAGAGTTATCAATCCTGATCAATGAGATCAAAAATAACCATGAGGGACAAGAAGAGACAGGACATCTCCGAAGTCGAACAGGTAAAACACACGACACACTCCACTGATGTGGAGCTCTTCAGCCTCTGTTACCCACAATCACAAAATGTTCTGTCTGCTGTGAGAGCAAAAACATACATGTAATATGCAACAAAAGCAGTGAGCATCGTCTGTCCCTCCAGTTCACTAACACTGACAGATTAACCTGTGTTGTGGCCCCAGGGCACATGTTTGCTGTTGGGTTCTCTGTTGCGTCCAGTGCACGCAACACAACACGGCACAGTACAGCACAACACAGCACAGCACAGAACCAGACACCAGTCTGTTCATAATTACCTGACCCCAGAACAGCCATTGATTAATGACACTTTCATTTATCACATATTTAATCAGGCTTAGGCTACATTTTAACACAATCAGAGACAAAGTCTACAAGAGAAGGGTGAATATTATGTAATGATGCTGATACCAGTGGATCTGAGGTGTGAATTAATTCCCAAGCAAATTAGCAAGTGATTAGATTACCACAAAACAAGTCACTCATGATGAATCTGTCCGGGGCCTGTTTCCCAAAATACATGTATGTTGTTGTTGCTCCCAGCGTTTGGTGCAAACATTATCATCAACTTAGATCAGGGCAGGGATGAGGATGAACTCCACAGACTTTTCAGAGTCTTGTTTAGCTTGTCTTAGACTCATTGTAAGTTTGCTTGTAAGCACACATTATGTGTATGTCCAGTATGGACATAGTTTGTCCTGTCACTCGGGACAAACTTGGGACAGATGTGAATGAAGGTTATACTGAGCTACAAAGCAATCAAGGGATTTGTCAGCCAGCGTCCTCTTCACTGCCCAGTGAAGGCACCCCAGCTGTCAATCAACAAACAAAACAAAGAGTGGGATGCTGGGAGCTGATTGTGTCCCCTCAACAAGTTCCACCCTCCCCCCAAAAATCTAAAAAGGTGACATTGTGGTGCCCCTTTGGTCTGTAGCTGGTGGCTTGTCAGGTCTGTTTGATGTGAGTGAGTGGGAGTGGAGGCGGGAGGGCTGGACAGTAACATGCAATGACATTAGTCACCCCCATCCGTCTGGGCAGGGGAGGGACTGCCCTGACAGTGATTGATAGCTGCTATTCATTTATAGATCCAGAGGAGACGAACTGGGAGGCAGTGGACACACTGCTGGTCCTGGGTTTGATGGTCAGAGGCATTTGGGTCTATTGAACACATGGCTCACTTTTGCTGTGAGTGACCACAAACACATGCGGATCACCGACTCCCCCAACTTCAACCACATAGTTAATGGCGACCGTTGTTCTGTGAATTTTGTGTAACAACTTCCAAAAGCTGATCATTTCAACCTGTTTGGACTTTAAAACATCAGCAATGAGTCAAGATGTTTGTGGGGATTTTCTATCATCTCCATATCCAACTGTGCCCATAACACTTAGTATAACAACTGTGAGGAGTAACAGCTGTGTTACACTGAGCCGTTTTCAACTTTCATATCTGCTTTATTACTGTCTGTCTTTTGATTCTCCTATGACAAATTTCATCAATGCATGGAGTTTGTGAGTCGACAGTAAAAGCTCAACCATTATTGGATTAATGCACTTCAGACTCAAATAATGAAGAATCGTTTTGATGTAAATCGAAAAGTTCACAATATACTTAATGTTTTGAAGTTAATTGGAAGTATTCTTTGTTAGCCATTGAACTATGGTATCCCTACATACAAGTGCACCTAGTGCATGCTGTATTACTTTAGATCAGCTGTTTAAGTCAGACAGACCTAGGCGTGGGTGGGGCCTGTGTGTAGGAATTTTGTCGATGCGGTTTTACAAACTGTTCCACAGTTATGGAGAGGCAAGAGTTAACCAAGAAAGACATATTCCAAATAAAACAAACACCTAAACTGATATTAGTTTTTATCTGTGTAGTTAAAACATTTCTGTGATGACCCCATCCACAGCAGCTTAACTAGGGATAAAGCTTTAAAAATCTGAAGAAACGAAACCTGAGCAGCCACTGGAGCAGCAGTGCTCAAGGTTCACCACAGAGTTCATTGTTGTTACATATAAGAACAATATATGAATACATTTATACATATATATATATATATATATATATATACACATAAGTGAAAATTAAATTCATACAGCCTCTCAAACTAAACTTGTGATCATGTTTTACAGTAGTAAAATAAATCAAATGAAAACACATCATCAGACTAACAGAAGAGTAATATCACATCTCAGCAGCTAAACACAAAACTCTTCATCCTGCCTATGATGTTACAGTGTTTTAATGTAATCTATTTTGATTTGGATCGAGGAGTGAAGGTGAAGGTGAGGGTGGGGATGGGGGCGGGGGTGGCATGATGTTATATTATTCATTTCGCTGATCCAGGTGTGAACAGGCAAGAAGTTATTTGGTAACATTGACTGATTGCTGCCTGATTTAATTGTGCAGCAACCACACTGTATTATTCATGGCCTGGCACTTTTAACTTGGTAATTACCAGCTGCTGGGACTCAGTGGGATTCCAGAGGTTGTGTCAAAAACAACCCGCTCACTAAATTCACTTAAACAAATGCACACAGGAATCATTTTTTATATAAAGTGCTGATCTGCATGCACTTCTTTTAAAGGCAACTGTGCATTTTGTGTTCTACAGGTGCGGTCTGCTGAATCTGTTATTGTGTCATGTGTCAAGAAATGGCCTCTGATAAGCATTTACATGCATTGATTTGTTCATCCAGCTGGGGTAACAGATGAATGCAGATGAATCCAGATGTTTTAGATCTGAATCTTCACCAGGCAGAAAAAACTTAGAGGTTGAGGCTTTTTCTGCTGCTTTAAGGAGCCCATTATTCTCCATTATTCAATCTATAATATGTAAAAAAAATAAAATAAAATAAAAAGTAGTAGCAGAAGAAGGAGCAGGGCTGCAGTTGAAAAGTCAAAATTACCTCCTTTCCTTGCCACTTCCCTCAAGATGTGAGGGAGAATTTCTTAGGATTTTGGATAATACACAAAGGTTTGGCACCTTCCTTAGCAAAAAGCAAAACTTTTCGACTATAGCCCAGAACAAGAAAGAAAAGGAAGCAGAAGAAAGAAAATATAATCATCAACATCAAGTCCATGAACACAGACGCGCTTCATCTGCTGCATGGTTCAGTCTCATCCTGAATGAGAGAGAGCTCTCGTTGAGAAACAGACATGCTGTGGTTTTCCAGGCATCAGTCCTCATGAAAAGGAACCGATATTTTACAACATAATATTTGTTGAATTTTAAAATAAAATGAAAAAAAAAATCAAACAACCACTGTTTTGTTTTCTAATACCTGTTTCAAATCAAATCACCAAAGGCTACAACCTCTATGGTCGATACAGCACTTGTGTGGAATCTGGTCAACCTCGGTGGTACAGACAGCAGATAGGCAGACAGAAGCACAGCCAAAGCAAACAATGTCTGCATGCAGATTACAGAGAAACTCACGTGTGATGTATTTCTATCCTCTGATAGAAATAACTGTGAGAAAACTATCAAATAAGGAAAAGTGATGGACGACAACACGAGGAAAGAGAAAAAAAGGGGAGGAAAGCACTTACCCTTTAATCCAGCTACAAGAAAGCAGGGTGAGGGTTTAAAAGAAGAAGAAGAAGGGACAAACAGAGAACATAAAGGCACACAGAAAAGCCACCAACACAAACAGTACAGCAGATCTACAACAGAGAGCAAAGCAGCACACAGAGAAAGAATAACAGTAACATGTAGAGTACAAGACCAAGAGGAGACAAACTGAGGACACACAACATTAAATGGTGCTGCCTATTATATGCTGAGATTAGTTGATCAGTGTCCGTCGCAGGTGCCAATTCCAAGTTTACTGTTGAAAAGGTTTTATCTTATAGAATAGACAGAATAGACTCAATACAATGGATGGCACTTCATTATTTACACCCTAGTACAGCCTATCTGAGAAGAAGCAGATAATCAGAAGTAAACTTACAGAACTGAGAGATGGGTGCATCCAGCTGTGGCGCTGTGCCCCCCCTGGAGTTGAGTTTCTGCACCTGGGTGGGAGGAACCGGTTTGTGTGACTGGCCGGTAGCTCGGTACATGGCCTGCACCCACAGGATCCGGTCCTGCTCGTCATCACTGGCAAAGATCACAGTGTCGCCCTCTTTCACAGCATTGAAGAATGTCCGACCTCCATCCAGACCTGAAAGACAGACCGGAGGAAGTATGGGTACATCAGAATAAACACTGTATCAATATTTCTCAATGGTTCTGTTCTCCTCCCTCTTGAAGTGAGCTGTCATTTCACTGCGCTCGCCCACCAGTGTCTAGGGGTATAGGGGTCTTCCTATACTTCACCCCATCTCATGTGACATCACAGTGGGTTCTCCTAACCCTAACCCTGGGTACCTCTTTTGTTACTTTATATCTTTTCTGAAAATTGTAAAGTCCAGAAATCCACATTAGCACTTGATAACACATTCTGTCTTTTGTGAATGTGCAGTCTAAAACACCACAGCTTGTGTGAAGTGGTTACCTGGCTGGGGGTCGGTGTAGTCCACAGTGTAGCCATCCAGCTGGAGAAGCTCCACAGGTTCAGCCTTCTTCTCTCTGTAGCTGGACATGGCAAAGGTATACTGACTCACCTGCAAGATCACACAGAACAGACATGTCGACTTAACAACCAGCTCACATGGAAGTCACACGTCAACCACATTATCACATCCAAGTGTCCCTCAGTAAAAACTTCTTCCTCCTCATCACTGCAACACAATTTATTCATAATATCTCACAAATTAAATAAAACGTGACGTGACAAACATTTTGGAAACAGATATTAAAACAATCATTAAAATATTTTCAGATAAATCATACTACTTCCTGTCTGTCACATTGTCCACTATCATTGCAAGAGATCCTGTCACTGCCCATCTTCTCAACTTCCCCCCAGGAGGCAGATAAAACATGGCAGGACCAAAAAGATGAACTGACTGATTCCAGAGAGCAACAAAACAAACATCTGAAGAAGACACAGCTCAAATTTCAAATGCTACTTATATAAATAACTTAATCTATGCAAATCAAAGTCTGGAAATGTATGAACTGTATGAAATTACATTATACTTCACCTCTAATTTTCATATGTTACATGTTGTTAACAATAATGCACAAAAAGCTGCTGTTCAGTTTTCCTGTACATCTGACAGTGTGAAAACACATCATGGGGCTAAACTATATTAATAATTATGATAATGAATACAACAAGGAAATGAAGCAGTGCAGATGGATGCACATTTTAGTTCAGAGGTTACATCTTTAAATGCTTGGTGACCCCGACTGTTTGTTTTTTTTTATTCCCAGAACCACATCCGTGTTAGAGTTTCAGAGGGAGGGGGCTCATCGAATCCCTTCATCCCCTCTTCTGAGTGTTAAATACTGTGTAAACACTGCCTGCTAGGAAACAGTTTCTGTTTGTCATGTGAATAATACATGTGGTGTGTGTTAGTCTGTTTGCTTATTTATTCATTTAAAAGTGAAATCTACCTGTGAAAATCATGTGTAGTTGTACTGCCTGGAAATGTGTGAAGAATATTAAGTGCACTGTGTTCAGCTCCTCAAGGGGCAGGGGGCTGCTGCAGTGGTGGGTGGAGGGAGGGGTTGGCAGATGTGTATGGATGCTAATGAATTACTGAAGTATAAAGGAACTACATCTAATTCCAGGCAAACCATATGCACAGGCGGGTGTACAGCTAATACTCTGTAATAAAGGCTTTGTCGCCGCAGTAAAGCTTCAATAATTCTCTGACCACACCCTCCTTTTGCGTTTACATCATTCATCTGTGCATCAAAAGCTACATTACTTTTCCTCACGTGCCCAATTCTGTGAGGGTCTACAGCTCAAACACCAGGAAAGCAAACTTGAAAAAGTAAACTCCAAGATCCATAAAGTATGAAGGTAAATGTCTATGTATTATTTGATTGTAAAGCATCACGAAAAATGCGACAGCCATAAAACACAAAAACCTCAGTTTAAATTTGTCTAACAATCCTCACGTCCCATTATCACCAAAAGAAACTCCACACTTTAAATAAACCATTTCAAGACAGTCCCCACGTGCTCTCTGCTGAAGTGCGCCCCTCAGGCCAACACAAGAGCACACAAGACAAATACAGTATCTTGTACAAGTAATATCTCATCTGATAGATGCATTCATGCTCTCAGAGGATAGACCTTTGGTGTAAATGAGTGGCTCCACACTGTCAGTGCTGTTAATAAAAGGCCAGTATGACCCAGATATCAGTGTAACCCTGGTCCAGGTTAGTAGCTGTGCTGTTGACACTGCTCCCTGTGCTGGTAAGAGGAAGTGTAGTGACACGATGTTGTTAGCTGTAGCCGGCCTGCTGCTACTGTAGCTGCCAGTCATACAGGCCTGTCGTCACAAATCACCAGGCCTGGCCAATCCGGCGCTGTCGCCACCTCTGCCATTGCAAGTGGCAGCTCTCACTTTAGCTGCAGCTGCATTCTGTGTGTGTGTGTGTGTGTGTGTGTGTGTGTGTTGGATTTCCCTCCATGTGTGTGACAAATGAGATTCCTCACGACAGCACTGATGAGACCCGAGGCCAAGCAAAGGATGGAGGGAACTGGACTGACTCTCCAGCAGCACCCTGGCCTCCAGGACACCACAAAGGCAAATCTAAACTACCGACCCCCCCCCCCCCCCCCCCCACTCCATCTCCCTCCCTCCCTCCCTCCCTCCCTCCACACCCATACCCCAAAACACCAGCCTCCTTTCTCCCAGTGTGTCTCTACCACTCTCTCTCAGCTGTCAGTCAGCAGAGCAGTGATGGAGAGACAGTGATGAAGAATGAGGAAGGAGCAGAGAGCGAGGGGGATTGCTGCAGTCGTTTATGCTCACATCATTACTGGAAACACATGGATATGAGCACTGAAGATGATTTGCTGGATGTGGCACATGTTCTCACAAACTTCAGAGGCCACAAACAAAACTTTCCATCCAAACCCTGAGAGGTGTTTTTTTTTTTTCTTCTTTTTTTTCAATAAAATCCTGACACTCGATTCTGGATATTAATGAACTTTAAATCATGTTAAATTAAATGAATTGACTGAGCGAAGTGTTGAGAAAGAGGATGAAAAAATGAAGTTTTCCCAATAAAATATGCACAACCTGAGATAGAGTGAACTGAGCTGAGTGAAGATGAACTCAAATGGCACAAACTGAAAGGCAGACGCAGACAGATGTGCAATTACACTCTTTCCACCATGAGCACGCCTTGGTGTCTGTAATCTGCCCGGATGCTGTAAAGAGGGTCGACTCAGGCCACAACCACTGGACTGATTAGGAACAACTGCAGGGGGGGCGGGGGGGTGACAGGCAAGTGCTAAACAACAGGGAGATTAGCGAGAAGGAGGAGGATGGGAAACTGAGGTCCAAGCAGAAGATATGGAGGAGAATGAGTGGAGAGGGGGAGGACTGAGAGGAGACGGAGAGAAAAGGAAGTGGAGCTGAGATTAAGTGACATATCACTCCTGAACCACACTGATCAGGTCAAGGGTTCATTTGAACTAAAATAGGAAAGCTGTGGCAGCTCTACTTTTTCTTATGGCCTTTGCTTAACGCAAATTCATTTGTAACACAATCATAATGTATATAATATAATGTAATTATCAAATACAGTATAAAGGCAGAAAAGAAAATCTTCCTCTATGGCCTCTATATATTTAATATATATATTTATATTTATACATATTACAGCCAATACCCAAATCTTTATTTACATCTCATAACTTAAGGTCATACATTAGCCATCACTCATTTCATTTTTCACTGGCTGACTGTGCCAGTGTGCAAACACATCAGAGTGTTTTGTGAGAGTTCCCTTTTTACATTTTAATTCGTTATCCCAAAGAACTGAGTCATTACCTGGAGGTCATCTGATTGCCTGTAGAGAGACAGGAATACAAGGTCCGCATCTGAGACCTTCTGCAGGTAGACTCGTGTTTTCTCAAGAGATTTCTGAGAAACTTAGGTTTCATGCACATTTTATTTTACTAAAGGCTCAAGGCAGTGCAACATCAGAAGACACATGCTGTGCTACAAATTCAGAAAATAACTTCATCAACTCACTGCACATACACAAACATGGTACAAAACACTCAACTCAAACATTCAAATTGATATGGTTGTTTTCTAAACTTGTAACATATTTGTGTCTTCACATTTATACAGCCATTTATTTTTATTGGGAATAACCACTAGCAAGAACTTCACACACTCATTCATACCGCATTTTTTCCCTTCACCATACAATGTCTCAACCGATGATACACTGGGGGCAGTGTCTTGACCAAGGACACTTAGATGTGGACAATTGGATCAAACCACCGTCCCTCTGAAGGGTGAACATGCAAACTCTACACAGATCAACCCATTGTTGTTGTTGTGAGGTGACAGTGTTAACCACTGCACCAGCCTGCTGCCCACCTCTATGTGCAGCTGTGACCAAAAACAGAAAAAAAACTTTAGTCATTGTATCTACAAATGTTTGGGCACCCTGTGAAACACTCTGTGATGTTACTTAATTTTTCAACCCATTTAAGGGAAGCAGATCTAAATCACAGAGTGAATTGGTAAATGCAAATGTGAGTAACAAAATGACAGCAGTCAGTGTTTTCTCACACCAACAGACAGTGAAAACAGACACTGCAGAGTCTCTACCTCGTAACATCTAAAACAGCAACAACAAGTACATGAGCACTCAAACACACAGCAACAACCAGAGTGTGTCTGTTACTCAAAACAAACACACACACACCTTTTTTTACTATATCCGTGAGGACACATCACCAATACATTGCATTCTTTGTCCTCCTATCCAAACTTGAACTATCCCAATTTGAAGGCATGACCCTTACACTAAGACCAGGTCTTGACCCTCCATCGCTTTTTGAACTCCGTGAGGTCCATCACTTGCCAGCTGCCAGAGATCCCACAAGTAGAGGAGGCTCCTGGTCCCACAAATATAGTGAAACCAGCCCACACACATATACACATACACACACATGCGCGCACGCAGTCGATTGACCAGTGTTTGTCACTTGCTATATATTTAGCTGGGAGCAAATAAGAGGCTTCAAGTTGGCGGTGCTCAGGCTTTTCTAGCTGCAAGTGTTAGGCCAGCTAGTGTTCACTCGACTTTGTCAATCCCCTGTCAACTTGTAGCTCTGAGACATATCCTCTCCAATGCACAAGAGACAGGCTGCTACCCCCCTCCACCCCCCACCCCTGCCACTGCTGCCCACTTCCTAATGCGGAGCCACCAGGAAATGGCTGCTTCCACTACCCCTCCACAAACACACACACACACACACCCCACCCCCATCTCCTGACAAAAGCCTGCTTGGCCTCTCCATCATTCCTCTAACAGCCAAGGGAGGACAGCTTGGCTGCATCTCTCTGTCTCATTGCACACACAACATGTGGCCAATGAAAATATTATAGCCATGAAGCAGAGCTGCACGTTGACGGCTGCTCATGGTTTATGTGTGTGGTGTGATCAGGTCATGAAGCTCGCTTCAGTCAAAATTTGATCTTGTTGTGGTTATATAATAGAGAATAAAGAAAGTATGGCATTATTTGGATGCTCTCGTTAAGTAAGTACTGCTGAATATGAAATGATCATCTCAACCAGTCTTCACTTACCACCTCAGACAGACTACACTTTCTGTTGTAGTTCTCTCTTGTAGTAAAGAAGGACACTGGTCAGTTAAATAGCTAGGATCATAACTGCTGAGGAAAAAGGACTTAACAAAGTTGTTTAATAACACATCCAACTCCGTGGCCCTGGACCTGGTTTGGCAATCAGACTGTTTTACTTGACCAAAATCAAAAACAACATAAACAGCGCATCTTAATTTGAAAGAAAAGAACTTCCACCCTGCAGAGGCAGATATACCTTCACTAAACATCCTTAACCCTTTAAGAACCAGTGTGCACGTTTTGGGGCATCTACTGGTAAAGTTGTAGATCACAAGCAACCGAATGCTGAAGGGTGTGAGAGAATTTACAATGGTCTTCGGGTAATGTAAAAATGTGGTTGAGAGTTGGTGTTTAGTTTGTCCACTCTGGGCCACTACAGAAGAATGGCAGTGTAACATGGCAGGCTGTGTGGAGGAGGACCTGCTCCCTGTGCAGACATTTTTAGATAATCAAGAGAGCATTTTTTTCTCAGTTTCAGGCGATGATGCACTAATGATAACATAATGCTGAGTGTTATATTTCATTTCACCCAATAGGTCCTTCCCACTCGTTCTTTAACAGGCGTCTGTTGACCTCAGGAAAGTGAAGGTTGATCTGTGCTTACCTGAACCAACACAAAGAATCTTTTCTTCCATCTTTTCCACACATTTTTGCCAATGGCCCAGAGATACCTGAGGGATACAAAAGAGAAAAACACAATATAAAAACACACACAAAAAAATCTCGGCTTCTTCAACTGGAAACAATTTCTCTTCTTTCTACTTTGCCATTGCTGATGTGCCAGTTTTGAGCATCTACTGACATCTCCTGGTCAAATCCCGTCACTGCAACCAGTCACATCTCTGCTTTAAAATCCCTGAGCTTCACAGCGTATCTCGATGTCCTGCTCTGTATCCAACTTGTTGTCTGTTGTCTCTTTCTTGGAGTAGTTCTAACCAATGATTAACAGTGTTACATTTAGTTGTGTCTGTTCGGCACTGAATTTCAGGCTGTGTTGTGCAGACATATTGTGTAATTAGGTTCAAATAATATTTTAGTCATTTTACGCTCCACCCCAGCTCACTGTCATAATGATGTTTCTGCTTCAGTTATAATCTGCAATTTTTTCTGACTAAATGTCTAAAAATAACAGACCCATATTCTATGTGCTAATTGTGTTATCACATTTTCCATCATTTCATGAATTACTGACTGTTAAAGTTCAATTGTTTTGTTCATTTCCTGCTTTTAACCCCTCCACCCCCACATTTGTTACAGACAGAAGGACATCTTTGCAGATAACTAAAATGCCATTAAAAACCTGCTGAAGTTATTTGTCCGAATAGCATCGTGTGTCTGGAAAGCATCTGTGAAACACGAACTGTGAATGTGGAACTGCTTTATTCAGAGTTAATTTTTATAATCAAAGGGTCTGTTTTCATTTCCCCAAGGAATGCAAACTGGGAAAAGGGTACAGAGATGATGGTGAAGACAACAACTCCTATGATCCCATGCTATTGCATTGTTTTTATATTGACTGGGAGACACCCAGAGGTAGAAGTTACAGCCTGTGTGTTTCACTGAAGCTCACAGTTTCACTCTCCTGCACATCTGTCCCTGGAGAATATAACAATTGCAGATGTTTCCACAAAGCAGTTAACCTCTGGCAGTATTTTAAAGATTAGCTCATTTGGCAAATCTAATTATGGCAGATCAAATCATCATATCGAATGATCAGATTAATTGTCTCCAGTCTTGGTAATACTGTTTAGTTTGACATTTAGCTTGTCAGCAGCCATTATAGCCATTATAATAGCCACATATATAGCACTGTTGATTTGATTGCTCTTCACAGTGGATATAACTCATTAAGGGAGTCTTGTAGAAACTCATTAATAAATAATGTGTTTCACACTTTACATAAATGAATTTCATTTGTTACACTTACAGACATTTCCAGATATTTATAAATGATGTTATGTTTACCTGATTCAGAGACACAGCACATTCATGCCAATATGTGTTATTCAATCTACGAAATAAAAGCATACTAAAGTGAATGTTGGCTCTGTGGATCCTACTGTGTTGTGTTTCCTGTTAGACTCTGAGGAGGGAGGCAGACGGGGAGAGGGCTTTTATTGTAAAAGAACATCTGAGGGTGAGGACCCCAGTTTGATCTGCCTCTGCTGCTCCCAGCTTGGCTGAGGGTCTCTCTGATGAGCCCACCTCAGTCTGCCTTTCCCCACGGTCCGTCCCTGAGCTGCCTGTGTCTGTCGTCCTATATAAACCACCTTCTGTGAGGCGACACATGGGGGCCCTGCCTATGTGCTGTGCAGAGGGTGGAACCAGTCACATGGTACATGGAGGCAGTGTGGGTATCTTACAGGGCATCCCAGAAGCCTCCTCCAAGGCTCCAAAAGAAAGCATATGGAGGGGAGGGAGGCATGAAGATGGATGTACAGCTCCTGACAGCTCCAGTGATGGTGACAGTGATGGGCTCTTTTAGTGGAGCATGTCATTTGGTTGAGCCCATCAATAAAAGCCACTTTTGTTTTATTATTAGTCAGATTTTGTTTTGTTTTAAATAAAGATTTAGATTTGTTTTGACAAGTTTTGTCCCACTTAAACAAGAGCAACATTAGGCTTTAAAACATAATCATCTTTATGAAGTTAGTATTAAATTCCTTTTGTTTTTTTTTGGTTTTTTGGGTTTTTTTTTTGGATTCTTGCTCTAATAAAATATCTTACAATCCAAAAATAATCTTTGATCCATCTTTTGATACAACCCCACATCTTGCACAAAGGATATTTACCCTGAAACACTGACTTCAGCGGGTTTACACAAATGGACTGTATGGCACAGATATATGACGACACAAACAGCTTCATAATGTGTTCATTATTATGACCTGAGTAAGTCAGAATAAATAAGTGCCTATTTTACTGTCACTTACCCACAATGCTTCATGTTCTGTGGTTTGTCCATCCTAATGGCCAGTTTGATCTTGAGGTCGCTGTCTGGACAACCTTTAGACACCGTCATCTTATGGAGCTCAGACTGCTTGGGACTGTTGGGAGTTGGGTGTAGCACAACCTGGATGAAACCACGTGACAAATATTGTCATAATGACGTAACAATAATGAATAACAACAATAATAAACTTTATTTATACAGCACAGAGTTGAAAAATGCTTTACATCACACAATACAAAAAAAGTACTGCAAATGAAGACAGTACAAAACGACAAGACAAGATTGTTTTTACAAGCAGTTTGACCCAAATGGCTTTAGGCAGCAGGCACAACAACTATGAGGTATGGATATCCAACCAAAAGTCAAGTGACTTATTTGAAGCAAAATTTCTTACCCTCCCCAGCTCCTTATCTTCAAGAGCCAACACTCCTGTGCTCTCAGTGAACAGCTTCACCTTCACAGCAGGTAAAGGCTGGGTGGTGGTAAAGTCACCTTGTGTGCCCCAACTAGACAGAGAGAGAGAGAGAAAGAGCAAGAGAGGGATTAAAAAAAAAAAAAAGATGAAACAAAATTCTGTCTGGAAGCTATGTGTGTGTGTGTGTGTGTGTGTGTGTGTGTGTGTGTGTGTGTGTGTGTGTTTTTCTTCTGATGTTAGCATGCTCACCAGATAGCAGCCTTGGGTATAGTACTTGAAAGCAATACTTGAGTAAAAGTACTAGTGTCTCAACAGAAAATGACTTGTGTTAAAGTCACATTTTCAAATACTACTTGAGTGAAAGTTTTAAACTATCTGATATTTAGTAAATATAAGTGCATTTAAAGTTGAAAACTTACTTTAGCAACTCTGGTACCGGTATTAGGAACTTTAGTACGTAAAAGTGAAAGCTGAAAAGGGGAGCATTTCTTTCAATCCAACATGTAGGATGAAAACATTCAATAACAGACAGCTGCAGCACCGTTTATATATATACAGTTATAAATAAATTATCAGATTTTTTTAAACTTCGTTTTTAGTAATAAAGATTTGGTGATTTTTTTTTTTTTTTTTTTTTTTTTTAATGTTTGTGATTAACTACCACCATTGTTATCCCCAGACATGGAGATGAAACCATTCTGCTCCAAACTAGCAACCAATCACAAGCGATGTTTAACCATACCCAAATCCAATAAAAAGTCACAATAGATGAAGTTACATGTTCTACGTTGAACTCTTGTTCTGGCATTACGTCATTAACTAAAATGTGTGCATTTACTAACAATCTGTGACAAAGATGCTCAGGGGAAATATATCGGACTAGAAGTTCACAGTGTGGGGCAGTAAAACTGCAAGTCACCAGAAATATAAACAGCAAAGTACAGTATGTGAAAAGTACTTGAAAATACCTAAGTAGGCGACAGTAGTCGACAGAGTCATCAGCTCAAACATGTTTGAGTCATCAAGTGATAAACAAATCAAGGAGAGGAGGGGCTCTACTGCCTAGAGAGAGTGTATAGAAGATGATGGGTGGTGCTCATAAAACTGTGGCAAGAGAAGCTGTAGAATGACAACTGTACTGTTCTCTGTTACTGTTCAGCAGAGTGATGATATTTCTGTTGGAGAAATCCATTTAACCTCCCACATGCACTTCAGAAGTAACACTCATATTCTCTACTCAGCAGAGAAAACAGCATATCAAAGGAAGGTTGAAAAGGCCAAGTCAGGGAAATGCTGTAGATCCATGCAGTAGTGAGGAAGAAGTGAAGTCATATGAACTGTAGAGGCTTTGCAGCTGTATTTGACCTATTATTAACCCAGTCTAACATATAAAAAAACACCTGCTGAGCGAATCAACAAGAGCAGATCCATGTGAATGCAGGCCCTGGTATTGGCTGGCACCTGGGAGATTTTCTGTGTGAATGTACCTAAGTGAGAAAATAACATCTGACAATCATCATACTGTATATGGGCCACATTTGACCAGTGGAAGTGGTGTACACAGAGCCAGAGGAAAACAAGCATGATGATCAAGTATGGCTTTATTTTATTATCCTGTGTAAAATGATAACCGACTTTTGTTTATGTTTTATATAGAATATATGTTCAAAAACAGTTCTCTGTTGAACATTAGATAAGATCACTCACTCTTTCCTTTTCATCATACATTGAGCTAATCTGTTGTAATTAGCAGACAAATATCAGCCTGGGTCAATTATGCTGTCAGTCACATTTCACATGAGCAGACACTAGTTATTACACTGCAGCGTGCCAAGATTGTGTCACTGTTACTGTTCCTGTAATGTTCCTGCAGGTACTGATAATAACACATTAACTGTTTATAGGAGCCGACATATCAACAATTGCTGCAAGTCCAGTTACCAAGCAGGTGATTGGCCCTATGTCCACTGATGTCAAACTGTAGCTTCAGAGTAAGAAGGCAGAAGGTTTACAACATTCGTGCATAAAATGATTATTCTCTCTGTGTTTATCATTTTCCTTTCTGTTATTTTTTATGCCATTTACACATCCAAATAATAGCCTCTGTGTATTTATATTGCTGACATGCAATTACTCACAATTTGTGTGCATTTATGAACTATTTCTAACTATATTATTGTGTTCCCCCGGAGGCTTCAATGGGTCTTCCAAATGTCCATTTGGTCATAGCCCTGATGTCTGTCAGATTTCAAAGCCAGGCTCTTTTGTTAAGCCACACAGTCCAGAATCTGGTTTTGCATGTTGGCCATTTTCCAATCATCTCTACTACCAGTACCAGTAAAACAGACTGAACTGTCAAACAATATCAAACAAGTCTAAAGAAGACTAAGAAACAGGAAGTGTAAGAGATGACACGAAGAATGAGTGGCTACCATGGAAACAGGATGTGAGACATGGTGTTACATCTGACACTGAGTCTTTGTCAGTTTTATTGTCACTCCTACTTAATTATGGAAATAACCACATAAATGATGAAAAGAGAAACCTGTTTGTTACTTCAGTGGCTCATAAAATTAAATGTTCAACCCTGGAGCCTAAACACGGTTCTGAACAGATTTTGTCACTAACACAGTCACACTCTCTGCATGCTACCTAAATCAGCCTTTGATAAAATTCCATAAAACAGAGTCTCTGCTTGTGTAATACCCTGTAACAAATCTGAGCAGGCAAAATCTGGCCTGTCCCTGAGCCCACAAACCCTGCAGACACAGCCAGAGAAATGTAACACCTGACTGAACACGAAATCTCCTGAAACCACACTTCAGTGCTAATACTGAAGGAACAGCGAGCTGAACCCGTAGCCTGCAAAGATGAATGATGTGGATATGGACGTATATGAAAGGGCAGGTTTATAAACTTTTACACCTGCATGAACAACAGTTGGACTACAATACCACAAGATCTGGTCAAGATTCACATCCTGTCACCAAAAGCAGGTGAAGCTGCAGTGGACACACACTCTCAAACACTGGACAGATGAAGATCTGATCTGACATACCTGGATTTGGGTAATGTTTTCCTTTTAATACCAATTCACCATGGTCTGAATACCACAATCTGATTATTGTTGGTGACCATGTTCTTCCCTTCATGGCCACAGTTCACCATCTTCTAATGTCTACATCCAGCAGGATCATGCTTTATGTGACAAACCGGTTTCATTGACAGTCAGTTCAGTAACTTCAGTGCCCTCCCCAGTCTCCAGACCCCAATCACACCTTTAGCATGTGGTGAAACAGGCTGATTTGCTGCTTGAATATGCAGCTGACAAATCAGCAGAAATGATGTGATACAGACAAGTCAAGACTCAGAGAAGAGTCTCAGAGGAAAGTTTCAATGTCTGGAGGATCCATGACTTGAGGAAATGAGTGTTTACAATAATATACCCTTTATAATAAATAATATATATGTGTGTGTGTGTGTGTGTGTGTGTGTGTGTGTGTACGCTTGTACATACGTAGGCTTTGACGCCTCAGCCTGGTCTGTTTGCAGCTTGTGTCCTCCCTCCACCTCCATGGTGCAGTAAACAATTCTGTTTGGAGCCAAAGACTTCAGGCCCTGAACCTCCATAATCACCACCTTCAAGAGACAGAGAGACACATCTTAGAAACAAAGAGTTTAAACAATTTAAACAGCCTGACATCATGTGTGAACAACAACGCTGTCTATCTGAATGACAGTCAGCAGGTTCTATACTTGTGTAGCTGCCTCATGTTATAAAGATAAAAGCTATGTCAGTGTTGATGCCTCAGTTACATGGTATTCTGAACTAAAATACTTAGTTATCCATCAAAGAGAAAGTTGAAATTGTGCTATTTAGGAAATATACCACATGGTGGCAGTGTTATACATTTTTTGTGTGTGTGCCACACAGGGTGAATAAAAAGTAATATGACTAATTTTTTGCTTGTTTTTTCGTTTGGTTATTTATTCTTTCATTTGTGGTTTGGGAATAAATCAGATTCAATGAAACCACATTTGGAAGGCTTTAATCCAGTGTCACAAACTCTACTTGACACATCAGGATATACCTTTATTCACTGGCTCCCCTGATTATCTTCAATTAACTGACAAGGCATAAATCACAGAAATACCATGTCAATGTGAAATGAGACAGCATTCAGTCAAATGGGATGTTAACATTTTCACAATGCCTGGCCTGTTTCTATATGAAAGCTGGGAGTAAAAGAATCTGACGTTTCAACTTGCATTTACAGAGCAACAACGGAAAGCAAGTTTGATGTAGCCAGTGCTTTTAGCCTCCAGAGTAACTCTTCCTTTAGAGGGGTTTGTTTCTTTGTTGCTCACTGTAATATCAGTTTCTGTTGTTTTGGGAGACGATAATTGAGTAAATAAAACTTTCACATTGTAAATATACATATATGTCACAACACATAGCATGGAACATGACCAGACAGATTAAAGCTTTAATTTGTCACCAGTAAGTTTCCACATAATTGTCCAGTGAAGGAAGTGTCTGCTGATCTAATGTCTACAGAGTCTTCTTCAGAACCCAAAATTGTGGATAGATGTTGCAAAGCTACAGAAAACACTCATTGTACAAGAGGAGCTTTTCTCCCACCTCACCCACATGGCATCTTTTTGTGTGTGTGTATGGAAGAGATGGAAAAGTGCCTTTTTTCTTTGAGATGCTAGAAACCATCAACAGGGAGACAATAAGATAATCACAGCGCTGCTGGACTGATAAGCTTGATTTGATCTTGGTGGAGGATAAACGCCCACAGAGGCTGGGCACAGGTACTGGACAGGAAATTTGCCAAACTGAACTTGGTCTCCTTTTCCTGTTTAACATAGAAATGGACCTGCCTGTCAGCCAATTAATGTGGGGCTCAGAGAGTCTGTCAGTCAATGGAAATCCTGGAGACATTTCATCTCATTATCAACTTCAGATGCTCATCCCGAGAAACTCTCCAAGGTTCATGACGGAAAAGCGCAATAGTCTGGCAGATTTCAACAACGGAGGAAGCTTGAGCACTATGGGATGGTGTTTTAAATGAGTAGCAGGGGAATAATTTCCACTGTTGGTTCAATCCACTGATTAACAGAGGAAAGGATGAACTGGAAGCTACCAGATGGATGTAAACATTAGAGGTTGTAAAATACTCAAAAACTCCACAGAGAATTTCAAATCTGTTTCAATTCTGAAGTGATCCACGGTTATCACCCACAGAGGAGGATTCTTCCTGACCCACCCATTTCTCTTACTAGCTCTGAATAGTCTAGTAACGAGCATTTAGTCTATGGTATTTGTTTTGTTTCCAAGTTTCCAAGGACTGGTGTGTGCAGCTCAACACTCAGTAGTAATCATAGACTCCAAGCAGCAAAGGCATAGACGTCTATCAAACTAACCAAGGAACCTCCTCCCAACATACAGACTATTGGTAGATTTACGACCCATATATAAACAATGGGTAGGCACTATAAATTTCAGATGTTCCCTAATGCCTCACACACAAGTTATCAGTAGATGTTACAGACATTAACTGAAATCTTCTCATTTAAGACAATAGGTGGAGGCTAGGTGAAGCATTCATCATCAGGGGCACAGCAATAGCAACGACTGCTGTTCAAACAATTAATCTATTTTCCTCCAGAACGTCAACATCTTCCCAACACTTATTCAGCGCAACGACTGTATGTATTTATGAGAATATTTATCAGCTACAAAGACAGAAGATATTAAAACAGCTGTTTACTAATGAATGAACAACACAACCCTTCATATGTGTGTGAGTCATCTTGCCTCTGTGTAGAATAAAAATAATAGTCACAAGATAACACTGGTTAAACGAGACTTACACATTTTAGGGGTCACGGTGAAATAAGATCAGTCAGACTTACAAACACAGCTTTTCAATTCACACTTCACCAGAGCAAAGTTATGTAAAATCAGGAAGATGAAAATATAAATTTTCTGTGCACAGGTTGCTTTAGTTAAGTTTTTATTTGCCTTTTACTCTTTATTGCACACCACAGCCTCTGCACTGTGTGTGTGTGTGTGTGTGTGTGTGTGTGTGTGTTTCAATGTGTGTTGTGTACCTGCAGGAAAGGGTTTTTAATCGGGTATGTAGTTTTGGCTCCATGAGTCCCATGATATGTTGAGTACAACACAGACAAAGAACAAACAAAGGCTCAACCACAAGCACACCAGTGATTGAAGTTTTAAATTCACATGCAGTTCACTGCATCATGAGGTGGATGGTCATACTCCTGGTTTAGTGTTTACCTGAGGGTAACTGGAGTCACCCTTCAGGTAGCTCAGCGAGCAGTGGTTTTAAATATGAGAACAGAAGTTATGAGTTGCAGCCACAGAAGAATAAAGGATGTCTAAAAACATAATGGTTGAAAACACAACAATTTTCCTGTCTTTGACATGAAAATATTTAAAAAGATAAACATTTACAGTGAGATTTATTGACCCAAGCAGCTTCCAGACATATCTCCTGGTCCTCATCTGCTGAGGGAGCTTACTCTGTTGCCATGGCAATGAAATTCCACTCATGTGATGTAAGAAGTAATTCTTCTGAGTGGGACTTGTAACCTGTGTCCGTCCAAGGACGGGTGCAGAAGAATCTGCCATTACTTGTGGTCAAGCAGCGTAATGTGTCACTAAGTCTAAAGCTGTATAAGAGTAAAGTGTCTGAGAACATTCATGGTCCCATTAGGATGAACCATGTTTATTTTAATGAGCCTGTGTCCTCCTTCTTCACCCTCAGGACAACCTCCACCTCGTTTTACCCACAAATATCAAATAATGATTGTTAATCTCATCTAATGAAATCTGCTGGAACAGTCCAAAGGTAATTATTGATAACTGTTGGACAAGTGTCCACCCACCTCCAAGGTAAAGGACAGCACCACATCAGATTTGGATAGCGTGTTTTCATCCTCCTGGCCCATGTCCATGATAGATGTGTTGTGACCTCGTTTAAGCTTCTGCAGCTTGAACTCTCCTCCCTTGGACACTGGCATGCTCTCCAGGTTGGCCATCAGCAGGTTGACAGACGATCGCAGCTCCTCAATGAACATGGCCTCCATCTCCCTGGAGGAGAACTTCGGAAACCTTCCACCATGCTGGAGAACAGAAAGACAGCCAATCACTTCATGAGCAATGTTCACAGGATGTCCACAACAACAGAGCATCTAAAGAGCAAGCTAGATCATATCTAAATGAAATACATCAGCAAAACAAATTTTAAACACTGGGGCCTGGGAAATGTCCATCCATCCATCCATCCATCCACCCATCCGTCCACCCATCCATCCATTCATCTGTCCGTCCATCCATCTGTCCATCCATCCATCCATCCATCCATCCATCTGTCCATCCGTCCATCCATCTGTCCATCCATCCATCCGTCCATCCATCCATCTTACCCGAGCAATCTGGTCTGCCATTTGCAGTCGTCCGTCCAGCTCTCTCCTGATCTGTGCAGCCTGTTCATCAGGGTTGTCCAGCTGGGGAAACAGAGAATGAACCTGAGATAATGTACGGTATATATACAACCTACACAGTGTCATAAGAACTGTCAAGAAAACAACAATAATAGAGAAATGTTTTACTAAAGAGGGAAATGGAGGAACCAGCAGCTGTGAACAAACAGAACAGATAAAGAAGCAAAGTTATTGTCCTGAATCAATCATTTCCCACCAAAAATACCTCAATCAATTTTTTGCTAGCTAATTAACATTTAGGGGGAAATAACTGCTCTGGTAAAGTTTTCTGTACCCAGCTATCAGTTTTCCAGTACTTTCATTGTGAACACATAGAAAATGCATCCACAAAATATGAGGGAGTTTACAGGAAAGTGAGACAAATCATTAATCACAGGAGTTGACTAGAAAGTTACATTGCATATGGGTGGATCAGTGTAGCTTGGGCTTCTCCTTTTGCAGATGATAGACACATGAGACCAGACTAAGAGTTTGTATGTCACTATACAGAAAGGAAGAATTTACAGCAGCGCAGTGTGTCTATGATCAAATGTTTAACTTAATATCACATAGAAACCTTGTGTAGACTGATGCAATGAGCCTGTTTGCTCTGATAATCACTATGGAAAATGCTCTCTGGGACGTATTATTGCTGCCATTTGTCAATACCTTCCTATTCTAGTTGGTCAGGTGAGGCCTTGCTGCTTACAGAGGCCAGTGATACTGAGAGGAGGAATCAATCTGATCACTTTGAGGAATTCATCAGTGGCTCTCCCTCCAGGCTGCAGGATCAATACTCCCTCTACAGCGCTGCCTGCTGATTAGGAAGGAGCTGGGCCAGGTAAATGGTGAAGTAATTACCCTCATATAACACTATACTGTTCTCCCAATTACTGTGTGGTTGTAATGTAATCTGTTATCACTGGCTGGGCTCTCTTCAGAGGTAACCTTATTTATGGAAGAAATACGGCACTACAGTTGGATAGTGCATGTATCATAATACATTCATGTGAGCCTGTTGTTAAATGTTATGAACTTCAAAGTCACAAAGCATCACTTTGTAGCAACTCCGGGAAACACCTCTGCGTTGTGAGTATTTGCAGCACACGTGTTGGGTTTGTCTATTTGCATATGTATTCTGAAGCTGCAGAGCACTGAGCTCTCTGGGCCACTGTGGATAAAATGGTTTAATAAACTGCTCCTACTTGTTTCAATAAACCTGTTTTCAGTTGTGCATGTTGCAGAATGCTCCTGGAATAAAGCCAATCACAAGACATAATATTCTGTGTTACACCAAACTGGACTATAATCAAGCTCATCTTATAGCCTGCTGCCTCCTCACTACTTCCTATATAAGCTGCTGGATGGGTGCCGTGTGTCTTCACAGGGGGGCAGATGGTAGAGTAAGCGTGGGCAGACAGAGCTGTGTGGAGCTGGGAGATGAAACAGCCTGTTGCAGAGGGAAGCCAGGAACTGTTTTAACTGAGGAACAACCCACCGCAAACAATATGTCAAAAGACAAACTTGTGACCACATGCAACCAGGAAGAAAATACTGTATGTATATTGCTCTTTGTTATGTGGATCTGTTAAAAGGCAGACACTCCTGTCCTCCAATGAAAAATGACCCCATAGGTCGTTTGTTCAGCAACTTATTATGACTCATAGTTAGGTTTTTTGGAAGATTTGTCTTTTTCTTAGATCCAATGTGTCAAAATAAACTCTCAACCTGTTTGTGAGTGTCTGTGGAAGAAACTGTATGTGCCTGTGTTTACATCAAGACATCATTTAGTACTGTTTTGTATTGGCACCAGAATTAGGCAAGTGTCATGAGCGAGACTGATTTTGTTGTCATGGTTAAGATTAAAAGTCTACAGTGGCATCACAATAAGACAGTCTATCTATTAAAATGTATTTAAAGTGAAACACAGGCTGCCTTCTCTTTATTTATTATTCTATAACAGTAAATTGCAATGAGCTTTTTTTTAAATGACTGAATATATTATAAAGATTCATAGTTGTAGTTATATAGTTGATGTCTGGATTGTCACCTCATTGCATCCAGGACATTTGAGGTCATTGCTGTATCATCTCTTTGAAGTTCTGCTCTCTGTCAGGCTGAACAGGTCTCATGTCACTGTGTGTACCTTCACTTCCTTTCCAGCTCCTCCTGCAGAGAAGCCTCACCTCAGCGTGGTGCTGCTGCCAACCCCTGGCTTCCTGCTGAGCTTTATTTATTATGATGGGGAAAAAAGGCTTATGTTTGGTTTCATCAGACCAGGAAACCTTCTGCCACTCTGTCACTCCCACATACTGTCTGCTATACACACACATACACAGCTCTGACATCATGTGCTCCTGGAGCTCCTTGATGGTCTACTCTCACTCACATGACAGTCAGGAGAAAATTGTGTGAACTTCAGGATGCAACATGGGTTGCACCAGCAAATGTGCACATGAAAATATACACACATCCATCCATCTATTGTCTATACTCTGCTTATCCATGCAGGGTTGCAAGCGGCTGGAGTCAATCCCAGCTAACATAGGGCGAGCCAGGATACACCCAGGACAGGTCACCAGTCTATCGCTGGGCCACATATAGAGATGAACAAGCTCACACACTCATTCACATTCACACACACAGTGCATGTTTTCAGACTATGGCAGGAACACACAGAACATGCAAACTCCACCTGGCCTGGGAATCAAACCCAGTGCCTTCTTGCTGGGAGGCGAGATACATGACCTCGTGTGCACAGTCCATGCAGCCACATGAATGCATTAACCCTGTACTGATCAAACGTGTAACAAGTGTGACAACAAGACATCATGATGAGTCCAGGCACATTGACCAAGCATGTTGTAAATTACTTACATGGCACTCTCATTACATGTTATTCAAGACATACATGAGCCCGTCTGCACCTGTGATGCCACTAAGGTACAGAATCATTTTATCTTTCAAAGTTTTACTCCAACAACTTCACTCGTCTGTTTTCATTAGTCTTTATTTCAGTCATTCAGTTGCTTTTAGACATTTAGTTTTATAAAAATCCTCATTTATCACCATGAACTGATCCTGTGTATTCCTACAAAGCAAAGACACAGAGACTAGATTTTTCTTCCTCTCACTAAAAGACTAACTAATTTGGTTTCTCTGTTTTCCTTCAATTGCAGACGGTGCAATTTTCAACAAGTGCAAAACTAAAATAAGACTGGCAGGTACAGAAGTTTCTCCCTCTCTCTCTCTCTCTCTCACCCCATCACCCGTCTATCCCCATTGATCGTCTCCTATTAACATCTTGCCAGAACACGCACCCCTGCTGTTCCCACCGACTGAGCAGCACGTTTGAATTACTGCTGTCTTCCCAGCATCCACCACACACACGCACATTTACACCACAGAATTTGCACATCAAAAAATGTGCAGAGCAATGTGTGGATTCACTCCCATGTTGTTATTCTCTCCCTCTGAGGTCTAGAGAGGAAGCAGCAGAGTTTGTCGGGTTGAAGGTGTGCATGGTTTTCTATCAGACGTACAAAGAGTCGAACATCCATGCGTGCTTGTTTACTGTAACACACTTTAGGTATCAGGTATCACCCACACCTCTTTCCACTGTTCGTACAAAATGTTGTTGCCTGTCTTGTTGGACGACAGATTGATTGAAAAAAATTGTTGTTTTTCTTATTTTATTCTTCGATATTTATTGTTGATTTCAGAAGGTGGACTTTTTTGGATATTTTTTTTGCACAGCACTTAGAAAAGTGGTGTATAAATACATTTATTATTAGAGGTCCTAATGGTTATTAGATTAGATTAGATTAGATTAGATTAGATTAGATTAGATTAGATTAGATTAGATTCAATTTGATTAGAAAAACTTTGTTGTCTGTTTGTCACAGAAAATCATCTTTGGCGTGGCTCAGAGCACATTACAAGAAAACAGACATTCTTCAGACACGATAAAATAAAATAAAATAAAATAAAATAAAATAAAATAAAATAAAATAAAATCAGGCATTCATACTACAAGAAAGGAAAACACAAGCATATTGCATATGGATTAAATTATCATTAGCTCCATCAATACTCTGGTTCTGAGGTTCTGAAGTTGTTCTGAAGTTCTCCTTAGTTAAATCAAATGAGGACTTCCTCAGGAAACATCCTGAACGCAGGGAGAGCTGATGACTTGTGACAGCCTCACCTGGAAGACGGCTACGATCACCTCCTCAGGCCTCAGCGTGCCTCAGGCGATGTCTTTCATCTCTGAGACAGTCTGACAGTCACTCCCACACTGCACTGTGACTGGTCCTGTGTGTGTGGAGGTGTGACATTAGGAAGGTTTCATCTCCTCTCAACTTTTTTTTGTCACTTTTCATGTGAATTACTGAGAGCAGAGATGATTTCATCTATTACGAAAACTTTCAAGACAATCCCTCTGTAAAGTACCATATTGTTAAAGCTACATAACAATCATCCTCTAACACTCTCTGTCAATCATTTCCAAAAACATACAGCCAAGTCCTCAGATGGTACACTAACCTTAAAGTAGAAGGTCACTGTCATATTTGCTGCATGACATTTTTCTTTTGAAAATGTCACTAGTTTGCAGAATTACATCTTTACTAGCTACCATCCAGTGACAGCACACAGATGTGTTAATATTAAATGAATGGTGCATTCATAAAACTGTCCTTAACTACACCCAACTCGAGACATAAAATAACTTTCATACTTCAATGCCATATCCATGTCTGGTCAGCATTTGTATTCCAAGTTGAGTTTCTCAGTGTGACGCTATGTGGCAGCTGAATGATGCTCTTTTGTCAGATTTTTGCGTCACCGTGTAAACGCACCGTTACAAAGGATTTACGTTGAACTCTCTCACATGTTCATTCGTATGAATGAACATGCTACACTGCGATGCTTCCCTATTATGACCAGCTTTCATTGAAAAGAACTGAAAGCAATGAGCCTCAGGAAGGAAGCACAAAAAAGTGGTATTAACTGGTATTAACAGTGGAAAAGCTGTTTGGATAATAAGTTGTAAACACCAGGAATTTAATGGAACAGTTCTTAAATTAGAGTTACCAGTGTGTTTGTGATTGACAACATGTGAGGACACTGTGCCTGGAGGGGGACAGGTGAATGTGTGGGTCAATGAGCTGGGCTCAGTTCCTCAGCTTGGAAGCTCACAGAGTTTCTGCTTCAATAAACAACAGACAACCTGGGTTGGTTGTCATGACTACTGATCCCCCTGATGGATTTTTAACAGTCACTTCTGACACGCACATAAACATGCATTGGAAGTGCTCAATATTTAGCTTTGCATTCTCCTAAACTCATGATTTATACTCTCAGATTAATAATTTAAGAGTAGAAATTAATACCAACAAATCTATCTGTTGTCCTGTAAGGGCCACAGATAGATAGGCCTACGTATTTAACAGTAAATGTTATATTGGATACACAAATCTTAGTTCAAAGTCCAAACACAACAGCATGTGAGCACCCAGCAGCCAACGCTGTCAACAAGGCCAGAAACAACATCAGTGTTTTTCCTCCTCTCTTCTGCTTCCTGTTTTACCCTATTTTTCTTGGACTCTCCTTTCAGTTCCTTAGTAGAGAGTATCAGTATTTGTTTTCAGAAAGCATGCATCTGTCCACAGGAAACTCTCTACAGCTTCTTACATAAACACATACAGATTTTCCAGCCTAAGCAGTTCAGAGCAGCATGTGTTAATTATAAATATGTATCCTGTCAATTTGTTTTTTGATGGTGCCAAAGGTTTGTAGACACCGATAGCTTCACGCCCAAAAGGTCTTTCATTATTTAACTGTACTGGGAGTCACAGCTGCACCAGTGAACACCAACAATTCATTGATATGAAACTGGAAGATCCTGTCAGTTTAGTCATGCTGACAGTGAGACGTCAACTTCATTGTGTTTGTCAGTTGTTGATCCCTCATACACTTTTACTTAAGCCGAGTTTTAATCTGTATGCTGTTCTATGCATGATCACTATTCAAATCAGCCTGTGGTTCATGCATCCATTTCACTCCACACCCCTGAGTAACACCTGCCTCGCCTCTGCAGCAGCACCGTGGAGCCTGTACATTTCTTTGCTGTCTCGGCCTGTGCTGTCTGTCAACCATGCTTCCTTGATCTCCTCTCTTTTGTTCCATAACTCATCCAGTCCCTTCAGGGTCTACTGCTTGACAGAGGCCATGGGCTGTTTTTCATGCTCCTGTGCTGTATGACACTTTGTTCTGAATGACAAAAAACTACAAATGCAGGAGTAGAATAATCGTAATAGAAACTACAGACACCTCAAGTCAAGCAGAGCTCTGGTGAATTTCCCATTGCTGTCCAGGACTGGTGCTGTGTTGGAAAATTCAACATGAAATCTCTGCAGGATTGATGCAGATTGTACTCTATGTCACCCGTGCCAACAGCACTAGCCAGCTTGCCACTGTCTTTAATTTCTACATTAATAGACTTTTGTGTACTTTATGTTATTGGTGGAACAGGCAACAAAACATTGACATATCATCACCTTATAAACACGATCTGAGGAACGTGATGGGAAAGCATTGTGGGAAGCTTTAAGTCTTTACTGTGGCTTGTTACATTTACCTCGAATAACAAAAGTTTATAATGAGCACTTGTTTACATAGACAATATGAATCTATTATTCAAATGATGTATTATGTATGCTAAACCCATCCGTCCATCCATCCATTAGCTATGCCACTAATGGATATGGTGTTGGAGCCAATCCCAGCTGACACTGGGTGAAGATGCGGTTGCCATAAAGAAACATACAGAAACATACACAAACATCCAGATTTTAACTAAACAGTGAGAACTTACAAACTCCACATAGAAAGGCTCCAGCCAAACCGATATTCACAGGACGGCCTATGGGCAAACTCTGATGTGGCAAGATTTGAGATACAAGATGGCGTCATCCAGCTGGTAGACCAGATTGTTATTCCCCAGTTACATAACCCCAGTTTTGGAAAAAGATATTTCTTTCTAAGTCTTGCTCTTTCTAACAGCTAGCAGTTAATAAGAAATATTGAGAGTTCAGCATCAAAGTTCATTACTTTACTCACTAACCGCTATCTCCTGAGGTAGAAGGAACGATAATGTTTAACCCTTGTCTCTATCTACGGTGTCTATTTGATCTTGTAGCCCACTGAAGTTAGCATGTTAACTAGCTAACCCCAACCTACCTTATTACTTTCCAATAGCAACTCAGTGTAGCATTGAACCAGCTCTTAGAACAACACCTTGTAATGGCAACAATGGCTGAACCTTGTGTGAGGGGACCACCACCTGCTCCCAGCCTGAAACCACATTCAGGAGAGAAAAATTATAGGTAATTTCTCGAATATGTAACTTTAAAATGCTCTTGATACAAGGGTTGCCAGGTCACAGTGTTAGGTTAGGAAAAAGGCTTTTTTCAAAGCTACTACAAGTACATAATGGAGGATAATAGTCCAGATAGCAATGAGAAAAACATTCATCCACCAACACTGACACCCACAAATAGCCTACAACAGCAATACAAGTGCTCTGGAGACATAAAGTTCATTAAAAATTCATAACAAGATCAGAGACTTCAGTGAGTCTAGAGTTCACATATTAACAGAGATCTTCAAACAGACCAAGTTACACTTATAAGCCTAGATCGGGGTGGCCAGTCTTTTTGGCTCAGAGGCTGCAATGAGTTTTAAAATTTGACTGACAGGCCGAGCCAGTGTCAGATGGATGCAGAGTATTTGTGTGAACTAATGTAAATTACATGTAAAGGCCATTACCTAAAAATAACAGAAATCTTGTTGAATTGTTGTTGGTCACCCTCTTTTCGCCAGTGCATCAACATTTGCAGGCTAAAATAGCCCAACAGGCCACATTTGGCCCGCAGGCCTTAGTTTGCCAATGCCTAGCATAGATGAAGCACTATTTACCCAAAAAATTCCAAAAAAGCTCGCATCTTGAAAGTTAATCTGTAATTCTGTTCTGAGTGACCTGTGACAAAAATACAGTGTATTAATAACAACATAGACTTATTCAACCATAAGACTTATATGACACTTAGATGACACAGTGGTTATGTATACTATACACATTACCACTGATGATGTAAAAGCACCACATCTCTGTTGTCAGTTCGTTTGGAACACCCAGCCTAAACTAATGCTGTCTAACCAGTGGCAAGATACAGAACGTGACTGATGGGTGGGCCTGAAAAATTCTGGATGGGCCTGATGTATTTATTCAACCATCTTCTGACAGTGCATACGCATTATGTGATGTAGAACTGGGGTTATTGTAGGTTTTCTCTCACACTCACACTCACTCAGACACACACACACACACACACACACCTGCCTCTTGTCTTTCTGCTCTCAAGTATTGGGCTGCAGCTCTGTTCCTTCGAGCTCCCAGATGTCCATGGATCTGTATGGGCTTATATTTGAGTTCTCAACTGGGCCATTCCAGGATATTCCAGGACATTAAATAATATTCCAGTCTGACCAACCCCACTGGACGCATGGGTTCGGGCCGAGAATGAAGTCGGGCCATGTCAGGTCTGGGCTCACAGATGATCACAGGTGTGATCAGATTCTGCAGCTCAGGTGGAAACTGAACAAAAGGGAAACCTTCATATTTCCTACATTTATCACATGTACAGAGTGAAACATCTCCACCCTGTTTGTGTTTTAATGTCAGTGATTAGAGCTCATGAGCGAAGGCTGGGTCAGAGGAAAGAAATCCTGTCTGTACTTGAACATCTGTCTCTGTCAATAACCAAAATGACAACAACAACCAAAATGAAATGGTGTGGTGTATGGAGTATTTTTAGTTGAGCCTCTTACAGTTGCTTTGCAGATCACCACTCCTGCTGCCTCCTAGCAAACTTGAGAACACAAAACTTGAAGTGCTACGACCTTTAGATTCAATTGTTATGCCATTATCTGTAGAATAGTATTTTTCATGTCAAGTAAACACACCTTTACGTGTAACAGTTTGCATATACCCTACTGTAGAAAAGGAGAGAGATGAAACCTGCGGCATCAGTCAGACTACTCATGGCAAGGAGCAAACGACAACTTTAGCTCAATCAGAAATGGCAATAGTCTCCTCAGGCTGAAGGAAATAACTGTGTTGGAAAAAGTAATGAAGAATCAACAGCTACATATAACAAATCTAAGGTCTACCCAAATTAAATCTGTGCTATCTCAGACTATGCAAAATAAGATGAGTATTGAAATGTGGGGTATCATATTTGAATCAAATTGTACACCATGCATGGTCTGGAATCACTCACTGTACGCTATTTATTTGCACTATGTCTGTTTTTTAACATTTTATGAGTGTGAAATTTATACACCACATAATATCAATATCTACACTGAGATATAGGCTCCAGTCCTCGCTGCAGCTGGCCCCCTGTCTCCCTCTCTCTGCCTCTACTGTCTTGTCAAGGCAAAAGCCCCCCAAAATACTTTTCTTTTAAAAAAAGGGAGACTCAGTCCACATCAGGAGGAAGTGGTGGTGGATGGATTGGTCAACAATACATAGGAATATGTAATATACTGTAACTGTAACTGTAACCGTAACAACGACAATGCAATGCAATTGTTGTGCAATGTTGAGGAGGGTCTTATTTTAACCAAAATCATCATCTTTTCCTAAACCTAACCAAACCATGACAGTTCTTAAAGTAACCATGGTGACAAAGGTACGTACGGTGCTGTTAGGACAGTCTGCATGTTTATCATTGTAACCATGACAACTGAGGTCCAGTACACCTGGAGATGTAGGGTTTTCTGGTTAGTTTGTTGGCTGCAAAGTTGTGCTAACAAGATACTCTGAACCTGGTCCAGACAGCTTTAACCAAGGACACAGATAAATTTCCACTATTAGCATCAACATTTGATTATATTAAAACCACTTCCTCTTCCCTCCTAATTATTTGCCCTACTGTTCTTCTTCTCTCTCAGTTGATTTAAACCAGTCGTTATCTCCTCCGGATAGATTAAAGGCCCAAACCCTGATAGCAATTAAAAGAAAAGCAATCACTCACCCTTAATTCAGATAAGGGAACAACAGACAGGGAGGGGGAGGTGGAATGAACACTAGCCTCTGTCTACAGGTGCCATGACAACCACATACAAGAGGATAAAGGGCACTGGGGAGTATTTGCGTATGTTTGTGTGCGTGTGTGTGTGTGTGTGCTTGCGTGAATCTGGGAATCTGGCACACAACCGTTTAAATGTTTCAGGAAAGAGTTTACGGTCGTCACCACCATTTATATTTCTTCCTCACTCTCACAGGAACAGTGGATGAGGTTAAACATGGAGCTCTGACTGCCGTCACCAGGACAGGGGCCGTTTTCTTTAATGAAGCAGTTGTGGGTTGTTTGGTCTCTCCACCACCATTTGTGTTATCAGAACAAATATGCACAGAGAATTCAAGGGGTTTCACAGCAATACTGTGTGCTTGACCCAGATGATCAACCTCAGCTCGGGACCCACCTCATCTTGTTTACCTTTCATGAGGAGAAAGGAAGTGAGCAAAAACACCTTGAGTGTACAAAGTGGAGGAAGCCGTGTAGAGAAAGGCAGGAAACAACCTCACAACTGTATCTCTTTGCTCACAGCTCTATGACTGCCTCACAACTCTTGGTCATGGTGTGATGATTATTTTTCTGATTGCCCATGCACAGCAATACATATCTCACAGACTGATGACACTGCTTTGGACAATTCCTAGATACTGAGCTAACAGGTGAAGGCAGGGACAAAGGCAGGACCTCACTGGTAGATGGCCTTGAAGCAGGATCCCTCTGGAAGCTAAGAGGAAAGACGGCTGTAAAGGCGAAGCAGGAGACTTGGATCCAGAGGGTGTGGTTGGTGAAATCTGAAACTACCAAGCAACTGGAGCAATGGACAGGATCAACTATTTTCATCTCCGCCTGGGCATCGATCAAGGTCCTGTGACTCGGAGGCTCTGTGGAGTTTGACAGCTTGTGGTACTGACTTGTCTGTGACCCATGCTTCCTTCAAAGTGCTCAGATCCCAAGATGCCTCAGAGAGCTGTCACTGCTTTTGCTGGTACTTGGCCATAAACTAAAATATCAGACAACTTGCAATTTTGACCTGATGTTGATTCAACACGAAAAGTCCAAGGATGACAGAGTGCTTACATTTCATCCTGAGAGCAGCCTGGATGTGAATATCATTGTATGTCTGTCTGCTTCACTGTGTATCATTACAGAGTGACTGTTTCTGGGAAGAGATGCCCCTGTTAAAGAAATCCGTAATTTGGATGGACCAACCCTTTAATTGATTACGGAAACAGTCATCAGTTCTTTTCCCATTGATTCGCCTGCTGATTGTTTCAGCACTCACCCTGCTTTCCAGCATGTGTTGTCTCCAGTCTGTTGTGACCAGTTAGATGCTTTCAGTGGATGCCGACTCCACCGCAGCTCTAATGACTGAAACCCATCTGATAAAAGGAAAGAAGCCTCTCTGTTCCTCCCTCACTACACATCCGCTGCGTTGGCCCCACAATTCAATTTGTCTCCCAGTTCCAGCCATCATTACTGCCAAAGGCACATTCATCAAAGCAGATGTGCCTCACTTTTTGACCCTGCTGCTCTTTACACGATGTGTGCAGTTTGTTAGAGAACAATCATCTCATTTTCTGCTCTGAGGCACTGTCCTGTTTCAACCAACAAGACTGCAGCATACACATACACAACCATATAACATGCATATGCATGTGTTTTATTCTCTGTTTTTTTTTTTTTTTTTTTTTTTAAATCGATTATCGTAGGCTAAATTAAACATTTACTCCCATGACAAATGAGGCTCTAGTGTGTCTAAGCTATGTCGCCCTGAGTTTCCAGTGGTCACACAGAGAAAACTGCAGCACTGATCTCCAATGATTTTCCTGTCAGTCACTTTGCCCTGCAGCTCCACACTACTTTTTTAATACTTTTGCTTTTTGTTTTCAAGTCTCAGTCTGAAGACAAAAATCTCCCTCCACCTGTCTTTGTCTTCCCTAGCAACGCTTTTGGGAAACAGCTGTTATAATCAAATGCACAGTCTGTAATCTCTGCCTCCAGGGGTCCCTCAGTCAAAACAGCAATGTAATGACGTAAAGTGGGACCATGGGAGTTGTCTTATTTGCCGCGATTGCTCTCAGCTTCTCTCAGTTTGGATACTGTCAGTGTCAGTCGCTCAACATGTTTGTAGTAGCAGCTGAATTACAGAGGAGCAGGAGGTCAAAGCCAGTAGAAACACTGAATAAAGCAGTTTCAGTTTAAAAATCAGAGGCAAGCAGTTTTTTCCTCTGACAACTGAAGACCAAAATATCTGAGGACTAAAATCCTACATGTGAAAACAAAAGGAAAAGCAAATTTTAAAAATGTGGTTTTAAACCAAAAAAACTTCAAGTGAGTTTTCACACCTGTGTCATACAACAATAGTGACATGTGATCAAACAATCAGGAATTTCTCTGGTTTGGGAATTGATGCAAACATTTGGAAAAGTTATTAGTTATGCATTTAAGGGGGTCGACTGTTCAAAGGACTGAAGAGAGACATTTTAATTTTCATAACCGTAATCTTTTGTAGCCAGTCTAATGACCTCAAGTACTGACTCATGCTTGTGATTTGCTTGAAATTTTCATTTTCATTAAAAACATGTGATTGATCAGCATAAATGCTTCTTGATCGCATTAAACCGATCACCCTGTTCACTGGCCTGCATGTGACGGACAACCAAAACAAAACAACACATCTCTGAGACGAACAGTGTGAAAGAGTAAGTAACTAATAGCACAGCTCAATGATACACAACCTGACTGGTTAATACTGTATGTGGACCTTTTTCATCTGCCTGTAGCAAAGTAAACTTTAATAAGAATCCATATCTAAATGTCTCCTGGGTTAAGCTGTAGAGACATTCAGCATTAGGCTCATGGTGCGTGGGCCAGGCAGCAGTCAGTCCTCTAATGAGAGCTGCAACATGTTGCTTTGAAAGATGGGAGAGAAGGGGAGAGGAGGGGAGGGGGCAGGTCTCTGGCTGGCTCAAAAGCATCGTACTGAGCCACTGGCGGCATAATATGACGGAAAGGGACAAATCCTATTCCAGCTGCCTTCGCCTGCATCTGCACTTCACTGGTTTCAACCAGGGTCATGTCTGGGATACACAGACACACACTCTGCATTAGCCTGCTGCTGCATAGACATATGACATAAACTGGTGTGGCAATGGGATGTTGCAGCATCTGAGTTAGTGTAGGGATTTCCAAGCTCACAATGTGGATTAAAGGATTAATTATGCAGTATGCTGTGGCTTTGACTTTAAGGTTTGTTCAAATGAAGTACAAAAGTAAGACACATGTAAAGAATAGTAAACGTCATGTTATCGTTAAACTCAGCCTTCTGAATTATGTCTTTTTGAGTTTTGAGCAACAGCAGCTGCTGTTGAACTGTAGCCTCAAAAATGACTGCCATCTCCACTCCCTCTGAAAGCCCTGTTTCAGACTAACCATATGCCTTGTGTGAGATTAGTTATTTAACTGTGGCTTGGTGCTGTTGGATTTTAATTGGCAGTTATTAGCCACCGAGTGCAGCTCCCACACCGACTAGCCAATATTTACTCTCAGTGCTGATAACTGGAAAACACACAGCTCATTTAGTGGAAATGTCTTTGTTTCTTTTAATGCCTGGGCCTCCCTTCCTGTCTGCCTCTTTCTAATCACCATCCCTCTTTAAACAGTTCTCATCTTCCTCGCTTTCCATTTTAAACACCAGCCTCCGCCTCTCACACCCGACTCCTCTCCACCCCCTGTCCTCTCCACCTGTGTCTGCTGAGAGAGACATTATGGTGAAGGTAAAGCTCAAATTCACCTACACAAACGACTGGTTTCATAATGTATGCGAGCTGTGTTTAGTTAATTGGAGAATTATTTATTTTTCTAAAGATAAGTGAATAAGCATCTCTCTTGTGTTTGATTTAATGTGTACAACAAAAGAAGGAAATGTTAATCATTCTCCAGAGGCTTCATTCAAGTGATGATATTTATACTGTGATTGAAATGCTGCAATGTCTGTTGTTTATCACTTCAATTTCAAAAGTCTAATAGAGTTTGAACTTTTGCTCTACAGTTAATTTCCTCTTTAACTCATTTATTTACATTTTTATTATTAAGTCTTGTAATTGTGGCCACTCTGAGTGAGCTTATCCACCCACTTTTTGGATGAGGAAGGAGTTAGGGGCAGATTCAGACACTGCCAAGATGGCAACTGTGGAGCAGCTCACTCTGAGCTTCAAAAGTGCTCTATACTGCCTCTATACGGTTTCCTGTATTAATTTTGTTAATTAAACTAAAGTCCTTATGGGCAAGTCAGGCCACTCGGCGGCCATCTTGGCAACACCATGAGAAGCCCAAGAAGACCAGACCTCTATCTAAATGAGTGGGGACATGGTCAAATCCACATTTTAACGTGACAACAGGGCAGAAAAAACATATACACAATCTCCAGTGAAATTACACTTTACAGCAGAATGATGCTGGAAATGCTCTTTTTCCACAGGGAGTACTCCACTATGCATGCGCACGGATTTACAACACCATCTTCACTGTACAATAAACATCACTTTGTCCACATTTAATGAAGGGAACAGAATATATTCGCTCTGACTTTTTAGTATTTTACCACTAAACAGGTTACACAATCAAACACAAGTAAATGAAGTAGGCTGAAGTGCTCAACACCATCTGGAATGAATGGTCAATGAACACAAATTAAAAAAGACTGTACAACTGTTGGACAACTCCATCCAGTGACAAACCTTTCCTGCAGCCACTTTTACCAGGACTCATCAGTGACAATAACGAACACTGAATCATTACTGTAAGTCAATGAATATTGTAAAGCAGCATTATACACACCTAATACAAGACCTCCTGGCATCCCCTCCCCCACATCTCCTTTCAGAGCTGGATTGTAAGAGACAGCAGCAGGTTTCTCAGTTTACACCTCATTAATTCACACTGGTTACTCCAGAAACACCGATTGTCCATGACAGGAAAGGAAAAGAAGAGAAAATTCATTTTGTGCCTGAGTCTGAATTGGAAAAATGTTTCTAGGATACATCACGATACAGGACTTTCTGATGGATACACGGCAACACGCTCCTGAATATGACTTAAAAGGCTCTTTGTCTGCAAAAGAATTATATATGTAGAACAGGATTGGATTATATATTTCATATATATATGTGTGTGTGTGTGTGTGTGTGTGTGTGTGTGTGTGTGTGTGTGTGTCCAACCATCATTGCACTGCTTTGCCAGCTCTACAATGTACCTCATCATGTGACCAACAAAACCCTATAGGTAGCATCACTTACAACTGATACAATAATATAATTTTATATCCTGATTAACATACGCTCAACAACAACAGAAAACAACAATGTGTAACAAAGCCACATTTTCACCTTGTATCAGGTTATTATATTTCACCCCAGTCTTAATTTCTAGCCCATTTTCAAACTGAATATCAGAAACACATCTCCAGTCCAACACTGATACAACTTTGAATTAACACCCGTGGAAAGTTTGAACTACTGACCATTATAAGCTTTAACTAACTCCATGTAATGCCATGTAATCAAAGGCACATGTGATATATATAATAACAACAAACAGTGAAAATGATCGTGGCATCCTGGGATTTAGAGTGTAAAAACACAACATTTATTAAAACGGTTGATTTTCCTGCCAGATTTCTAGTTGGAGTTTTTTTTCAGTTTTTCCTCCCACAGACTTTTCAGATCACGCCTACCAAACATTCACAGTTCATTGTCACACTAATTATACTACAAGCTCGAAAGTTGAAGCCAAACAGTAACTATCTGTTTCTATATTTATTGCTCACATGGTTTAAAACTGTTCATTTTCGGAAATTATCATTTCAACCAGATATGATTTTGTTGTATTGTCTACCTGTTACAGAGCCCGACATCTCAGCACAATGGCTAAAGAGGTCTTCTTGTCCAATTTTCTATAACTCAGCAAATCATTTTCAGTAAACTGGTGACGGGGAATGTTTGATGGTGTTGATTAACAATTATTTTGACTGCAGCCTTTTGTGTTTCCACAGACAACGGTTCAAGCCTTTCCTAGGGCTACTGTACCAGCTTGGAGTTTACTTGATTTTTTGACCTCACATTTGGCCTGGCTTCTTGACCGCCTGTGTACAGAGCAATTTTTTTCAAAGGGCTGGTTTTGTAACCAAATATTGTTTCTGAGCTCTTGCCGTGAGGACTTCTGGTTATTACAAAAGGAGACCTCACAGAGAGCAGGATCCACCCCCCTTCATTTCATCAATGATGGACTGAGCACCAACAAAAGAGTGGCTGACTACCTGCAGGCCAGCCTACAGCTGCTGACAACTGGACACCATTATTACCACATCAATCTGCCTTTCGAGCTCAGCTCTCTGCCCTGTTATTACCGTTACACTCTGCATACATTAATAACTCATTTTCCAGCCAGCAGCAGATTTATCTATTGATGCGATACCTGGGAATTTAATAGTGGATCATCTATGTATAGAACCTAGTCTCATTGTTCCTTCCCCATGCTGCTACTCTGCTCCCAGATTGAACCTCCACACACTCCTGATTGTTCTCCTTAAGCATTGTGCTCTACACGGGTGGAAAAGCACCATTTTAAAAATGAAGCTTCTTCCTCTTATCAACATCACTCGCTTCTGTCATTTTATGGTTTATATCGTTCAGGTAGCTGTTTAAGACTGTTCACAACAGAAAAATCCCAGCCTTGAGTTTTTACTCAGAACGCAGAACTTAAAAACCCAACAACTGACAAACCTAAACAAAGTGGAACCATATTCATCAAAATTTTACCAAACCTTGATCATAGAGAGGGAAGAGAAACCACAAAATGGTCATTTTTTCAGAAGATAGTACTTTGCTGTGTAGGAATATGAGCCATAAATCATCCTGGTAGTATCTGTTCAGCACTAAATGACGGGGTGAGTGAATCAATGTACTATAAAGCACTGTGAGAGGTTGATAAAGCAAACTGTAAATGGACAATTCATCATATGCACTATTTGCACTAATTTACACAGCTATCAGTTCACTCGTTGCATAACATGTGTTTTTCACAGGTTTACCAGGTTTTAACAGACCTGCCTATACACACTCATTTGGTGTTAAGGATATATAAGTCTACATATTTATTTTCCACACAGAAAGCTTTGTAAATCACACAAGTTCCCCTCTGGTGATCTCCTGTGAACTTCTTGTCAGTATCTGTGATGACTGATGCAGACCCCAGTGAAGCTATGAGTTTACTTGTCTCTTCCAGGCAACGGAATACAATCAATGGCTCAATAAATAAAAACAAAGCCAACTTTCCTCCTTAAAGTATTCTCAGATAAATTCAGTCCATACAACTTCAACCTTGGTGAAGTCATATGGACTGAACTTGCTGAATGCTTCAACTACTGTACTCACTATCACTTTAGATGTGAAATATCATAGCGTCTATATTAAGGTCATTTCCAGTGAAGGACAGAGAGCTGCAGTAGCTGAAGATGAAAAAGGGAAACCAGAGTGATGAGGCCAGAGCAGAATATGGGACCAATCAGGACTAGTGATCCTGCGCCCTTGAACAGCACAGTCAGCTAAACAGCTCACAGAGGTGTGTATAACCTGTTCAATGTTTCTACAGATTTTGGAGCAACCTGTTTCCAGATCAGTGGATCCCTGTCCTTGTGTCTGATGTTTTTCAAACAGGCTGATGGTTTAGAAATATGTTTTCCCCCAAGACAGAAATATTACCAGAAGACTGAAGTAGCTGTTCCAGGTCTAATAAATCAGCTTATAGAAATGATAATAACAGAAATGGGAGAGGATGGCAGAGATGGTCACGTTTCAGCAGACTGACCTGGCAGGCATTATAAAGGAGTTGATGCTCAAACTTCTTGATGCCCAGGATCTGCTGAAACATCTCGTACAGTTGGTCTTTGCTGAGGATGAGCTCGGAAGCAGCGCTGGCGGTCATCCTCTGCTGGTGCTTCCTGGGGTCCTCTTCGCCACGGTAGATGGTGTCGAACTTGGCGAGCCAGGAGCTCAGCACCGTCTCTTTGCTGAGGCCATCGATCTCTGGCAGGCTGCGAACCCGCTTCTCTATATGCTTCTTAAAAACCTCCCGGGAATCGCTGGCTGAGCAGCCGCCACTCTGCACCATCCTGGACACACGGTCACTCTTCAGGAAGACCTGTAAACAATGGACTGATTGATTATTTTGACCTTTAATGCCAAGAGATTTCCACATAGCAACAGACTGATACCACCATCTTCAGAGCAGATCGTGGTGAGAGAACTTCTCTCAGGATTTTTCTCATGTACCTAAAACTCTCTGCATTCCTACTCTTTTCTTGCATATGTCCTGCCTGCAGTGTGATGCAGCAATCAGATCAACACCTCGTGTCCTCATTTATGCATGCCATCCACCTTTGTATTTCTCTATGTATCTTTTCTTACATTTATTTCATTTTACCATGTACTTTACATACATATATACTACTGATTGTATTGAAGTAATGTGTGCAAGACCTGTGAGGACACTGCTACTGTTTTTTTTTTTTTTACTGTCATGTGTCAATGCTGTGAAAAGCAGCAGTAAATTTTCTTTCACCTCTAATGCACTCAGAAATCAGATGTGTAGACAGATGTGTCAAACTAACATAAACAAAGATTTTAGCCTCAGTGAAAGCTGACTGAAAACACTGAGGCACAATGAGTTTGTTAATGATAAAAGGTAAAATCCTGTCACCTGTGCTGCCGTCACTGTCAAGCCCTCGCTGACCCTTTGTCTCCCTTTATCTTTCTATTCCTGTCAATCCCCAAATCTCTCTCTCTTTCTCCCTCTCTGTCACTTTCACTCTACCTCCATCAGTTTTAGCCCTGAGCTAAAGCCGAGCCGAGATCTTTAGGATTTAATTGAATTGGATAACCTGTGCCACCATGCCACCAGCCTCATCTGTTAAATATCACACCGTTCCCATTTGGCTCGCTTGTGCTGCCACATTAACTGATAAGGACGCATCAGTCAATGTGTCAGTGTCTCCAACCCAACATAGATACACTGCCCTATTGTGTTCTTGCACCAGCCACTGTCATTACATCTCCAGATGCCCTCCTCTGCAACACATGTCACTGGATCAACTGTTAACAAACATACAACACAATCATATATTTAGGACAGATACATGACCTGTGTTGAGCTTGAAAACATCATAAGAATATCTCAGCATTTGAGGTTCATTCATATCTTCAACTATAGAGTAATGGTGGTATAAGCATTGCAACAGATGTAACGTACATAGGACCTACCCACAGCTAGATGGAGCCTTGTCTGTCTTGTTAGGAGCTAAAATCTGAGAGACAGTGTCATACATCAGGCTGTAAGGCAACTGAACTCTCTTCCAGCTCTCCCTCCTCCCCTTTCTTCTCTTCCCTCTGCCCCCACACTCTGGACTATGACACCATTAGAGTAAACCCTCCACCTGTTTACATTATCACACAAGAAAACACCCTGCACTGAGGGCCTGCTCAGAGAATCTGACTCATCTGTTAAAGAATTAGATGTGTGTTTTTGCTCTCAGTGTCCCCCTGCAGTTGCAGAGTGTAAGTCCTTTGAAGGTATGGACGGCGGTTCATGTGCATTTGTGGACAAGCTAATGCCTATGTTATTGGTAAAGAGTATAAAGCATATGTAAGTGGCCAAGACAACGAAGCCTACACAACCAGCAAACACATTAGTTTGTGCCAGTTCGGCGTCAGTCTTGCATCCTGTCTTTTCTCACCAACAAAGTCAGTCTAAGATTGTCCAGGTCTAAATTATGGGCCAGACCCCCACTTCCATTCAAACTAAAATTCTGCATGTCTCTGCCACACACACACACACAGTTTTTATGGAATGCAATTAATCCATACTTCATCATATGTTATATATTCTTTCGCCCACCCACACTCCATCTGCTGTTAACCAGAACGTTGACAGGCATTTCTCTTATTTTTGGCCCCATCTCGTATCAATAAGTGTGGTCTAAATAACAGTACAGCCTTTCTTTGTTTCAAATACTGCACTAAAAGACCACAAGTCATCATCAAGAATAATACAGCACATCTGCACCACAAACTGCCACCATCAAAATTAGCATAAATTTGACTGTAAACTGCTTCGATTCCTGGAAATCACATTAGTGCAAAATTATTCTTTCCTAATAGCGCCTGGTAATTTCTGCTGGGATTATGTTCCCTGGCAACAGTTTCCCAGTCCATGAAGTGCTTCTCTCGTATCTGACAAAACATTTATACCAGATCGGGTCATGTCCTCCATCTAACACCTCACATGGGTAGGTTTGAGCTACAAAAGTGTTAAGGTCATGGACAGATTACAGGTTGGTCTATTGAGTTTAAACATTAACTTTATGTGACAGGCTACAAAATGTTCCTGTCTGTCACCTGTTAGGTGAGAGGGTAATAAATTAGCTGGCATACTTACCTACTACTGTGACAACCGTATCCACTTGTAGGTTTATCATGCAATCTGCAAAAAGCTGTTTCTGTTTTTTATAATCAAATTTAATGTTTTTTTTTGTTTTAATTTCATTGTGCCATATGTGCAGTCATAACAAATAGAGAACAGTGGAGGGGGTTTTCATCCATTTTATGAATGAGCCTGAGAGTTTATATATAGATCACCCAGGGTTCAGACTGTTTGCTGAAATGTCTAAATTAGTTTTTCCCTCATCAGTCTATCTTCAGTGCTCCATGGTGGCAAATGGAAAGTATAATTTTGGAAATGTCTGGAAATGTATTAAAAAGGAGCTGACAGAGGCGTAGAGGGATGAAAACTAAGCTCAACTCATAAAAAGCTATGGCTAATGGCTTTATTTTGATAATATGTCTGATGTTAGTGAGTCACCTACAGTACTGCCTATCCCACTCACTCCAGATGCTGATGCATCAGATGTAAAGTTGTGAATGAACATTTTAATACAGACTGAGAAGTGGAGAATGCTGAGGCTTCTCTTTCATCACATTTTATTCCCCTCTGTTCTGGTTGGATCGAGCCGACAGAATCCTGGCCGAAAGGGAGCATATTACTAACACCGCCCCGAGGAGCAGAGTGCACGCTCTGCAACATTTATCAGAGACAAGACCAGTCACCTCCACTGAGCTTTGGATACTTTTCACCCCATTATTAGTTTTCTTGCTTGGACAGATTCACTTTAAATGGGAGGAGGATCCACAAGGGGAAGAGAGCTCTTTTAAAAGGTAGCCTAGATTTCAGAAATGACATAAAGGTTGCACAGATTTCCTATTAATAGATAATGATCAAAAATTAACCTTTAGTATTCAAAGGTCAACGATCAGGTAGAACTGCATAGATTTGTGAATAAATACTGAAAGAAATCTTAATGGTTTGGATAATTACTACAGATAATGAAAACTCACCTCATAGTAGCTCTGCACAGCGTTGATGAAGGCCTCATCAGCCACGATCTGAGTGTCTCCGCTGAGGAATGCCTGGAAGCGCTCTTTGACCGTCTGCAGCTGCTGCTTACTGATCTGAGGAGGACAAGGACAGACACGAGACAGAGGGATAAATATAGTTAATGACACATTAAAAATCATCCACACAAAACAACAGACATTTTTCAAAACAACAAAGACGATACAGAAATTAATTTCAGCGTAATGGCCTGATGACACTGATGACGAGTGATGCCTTCAATATTAAATGGGAACCTGTAACACAACAGTTACTGAAATTAATGAATGTGACATGAATGTGTCTCCTTGTCTTTTATGAAGGAGTTGAGGCTGTCTGAGGTGTCTTTACTGTCAAACAGATCTAAAGTAGAAAGGACTGATGCCTATAAATGTGATGTGATCCTTGATACATGTAGAGGTTCATGTTTTCTATCCAGGGTCATGGGGGCTAAATCCAATTGAATGGATGACATTTGTCATAATAAGTTCTGTCAATGTTTTGTCCAACATCCATCAGAAGAGATGATGCTGTGAAGGTTTAAAAGATCATCACAGACATGACACAGGACAGCTACATTAGTCCTCTTTTGCCTTTACCCCGGCTACCAAAGATACCAAAACAATGGTCACCAAAGAATAATAGTATATTGGATTGTCTTGAAAACCAGTAATGACGAGGATCAACAGGAGAACCAAGTGCACAAAGTGCCAGATAGTCAGAGCCCTCGATTACCATAAAGCAGTGGATAGCCTGAGGCGGACTCAGTATACTCTGATGGCAAGCAACAGATTTTTACACACAGTAACATTGGTAATACCCAGAACGTGGGTAGGCGTACACTACAAGGGGTTCTTTTTTGGAAATACAAGCACAGGATTTGAATACACTTTTTTTTTTTTTTTTAAATGATTCATTTAAATTTTCACAACAATGCCAACATGATAAGCCAAGGTAACTTGAATTTGGAAACAGATGGAGGCTTCATGCTTCACCAGAGATGCTGTGTTGAGAGCAGTTATCACCACTGACAGCATCTGCTCAACAAAAAGCCCCGCAGGACTGAGGAAAGTACGACTAGTTCCAAGAAACACTCACTAATTTCCTATAAATGACTAATAGCACCTAAAATCTCTGGACTTTCTCCAAATCCTCAGTGAGGCAGAAGAAGGCTGTGGGACTCAGAGGTGTGCCTGTGCAGCACCTTAATGAAAAGTGTATTTTTTTTCCTCATCATCTCAACATCACTTCAACATCTCAAAAGGTCCTGTAAAACCAAATGTGACAGAAAACTAAGTCATTAAGGGGATAACAGTGTCCCCCTCATGGCAGGTGTCTGTAGAAAGCCCTCACTCTGACCTGTAATTTGACAGCAGTGGTATCATTACCTTCACCAAGGAGGTTCATTTATCAGCAGAACCCAATGTGGTGCACGGACGGGTCATGGACCAGGTAAGACCCATGAAATTTGAGGCAAATCTAAAGCAATTAATATTTAGAATTGTTATACCTCTGCACTTATGACAGTCAGAGCTGGAGGCATATTGTTTTTGGTTTCTCACATTCTTGTGGACACAATATCTCAGTAATGCTTTGAGGGAACTTGAGGGAACAAATTTGGCAGAACCATTCACTTGAACTTGATGACAAACTGTCAAACTTTCAGGTCAAAGGTCAAGGTCAGCATGGCCACACAAAAAATAGCCATCACTCAGGATTCAAGAGCAATTATGACAAAAATTCACACTATGGTTACCATAATAATGGCCGTGGCCTTAGGAAAGAATAGTGCTTTGGGTTAACACAAGTACCTCCTCAACACTGGGCAACTTTGTGGTAATGGTTACAAGATAAACAGCTTGTATCACATGGGCTCCAGTCATGATTACATACTACCACCTCTAGATGAAAATGTCACTACAGGTCATGATAGCCTGCTCCATAGATGATCTCTGGGCTTGTTTGGAAGGACAGTCACATAAACTTGCATGATTACACACACACACACATACAGTTAATGAAGTCTTTGAATGACCTGGTTTTCTGCATTATCAGGTAATACAATGTGATACAGTCACAATTAGCTAAAGTTAAAATCTTTAGGACCTGGGATTAACACAGACATTGAATATTCACAGTGCGGATGGAAACATTCTCAGATCTCCTTAATGACCTGAGACCAGCTCTGTCTGTGGATGTGGATCAGATGTTCAAAAGGAAATCTGGACCATTCTTCCTCGTAGAGCTGCTTCAACTTGACACCTGAGCCATCGATCTTTCGAGCAATCAGCCAGATCTCCAGGACGTCAGAGATTCAGGTCGGCTGTCTTCACACAGAGCTGCTGTCAAGCTGTGCTGAGCTTGTTTCACTCTCACTCTCGACACTGTGATGTAAAACTGAACTTGAACTTTGCTGCATAATAGACAGACCTTATTGTCTGTGCCTCTGCAGAGAGCTGCAAATTTTCCTTTTCTCCTTTCACAGTAGAAGGGAACGAGGTAACACAGCGTTTCAATCTTTTCAATCCTGAAAACACTCTCATTATGTCTGAATAAATTTCATTTGATTTGGGACAAAAGCAACAAGTGCGTGGTGTATATTAAATGTCAGCACATTCATGCTTATCTTGCTACATTGGGAACACATTAACTCACAGGTTTAGTTAATATTACATACACTGTTATTAAACTAGAATTGTTCATTGTTTCTTGTTTGGTCTTGGAAAAGGGAGGGAAGTTTAAAACCAGGTTTAAAACCAAGTTTAAAATTTAAGGGCTTTGGGTTTTGTGTCTATGGATTTCTAGTCTGTTGGATTTCCACAAGTGATAAAAGGTAGAGATACAGGTCAGATTCAACTATGTGATGGTCCCCCACTTCTAATCTAACCACAGACAGACACTGAGACACAGACATGTCCACCCTATGGTGATCTATATACTAAGTTACCCAATTACATGTTATTATCTCCCACTCTGCCAAAAGACTCTACATCCATTGGCCTGTCCTGGTCCGTAGCCCTGGTAACTGTTACCAAGGCCACAGCAGGAGGAAGCAGTATGAGATTACAGCGTCATTAATGGGGGTCAAAGTTTAGGGGTCAGATGAGCTACAGCAGAGGAAGCTGTGTCCAGCTGTTTATCCATGATACATCTGGCCATGGCTAAATATTCTGAGACAGGTCTCATGGAATCGTGTGCAGCTGGAGCTGGAGAGTAAACTGTAGGTCACTGTTTCACTCAACTACTAACTAAAGGCCACAAACATGCTAAGGTCCAAGTGTGTCAAAGATACTCTTCAACAAAAAGAGACTCCTTCCAAGCAACACCGGTGGAAAAGAAATGGTTTTCACTTCATAAAGTGGGTGTGGTCCTACTTACTTGTTCATGTTGAAACATAACAACACAATACAAAACTAGATACAGTATGAATTAATGCCTGAATTTACGATCAAATCAGTCCAAGAGTTTATGTTTTTCACCCACAGCTCACTGTACTTGCACATGCAAAGACACAAACACACTGCATGTGATGAAGATGTTTTCCACAGTTGCAGTGTGTTGAGCTCTTAGGGCCACTGTCCACCATGACTTGCTCTTTTGCTTACTGTAACTCTTCTGTCTTCGCTGCCTTGTCTTGGCATTACTTATCTGACATAATAAAACATAAAACAAACAAACAAAACTCAATCACTGAGTCGACATCTGATGTTAACTTGTGACCTTACTATTAAAATGAGCAGTAACCTGCTCTCAACTTTCAAGCATCTTACCAACTGAAATTAACTGGCTAAGTGCGTTGTGTGGTTAACTGTTGTCGTGTCTTTTTAGACATTACATCTCCTCACATAACTAATTGTGTGGTATTGTCAATGAGTTTGTCTGATTGTTTTGTTTTTGTTGTTGTTGTCTCAGTGTTGTACTTTAATATCTGAAGAGTGTTGTGCTTTTATGATGATGAAAACTGGTTATTCTAAAACCACTGTAAAGAAAATGAAAATGACAGATGAACTTTATGTTCAATTGCATTGCCCCTTTTAAGTAAAATAAAATAGATGAGAAAATGCAATTCATAAGAGCGTTTTCTAATCTGCCACCTCCAGGATTAAGCTCATAGCTCTTTGTTCACTCCATCATCCTCACCTCCTCCCCACATGGTTCAGCTGCCTTAAAACAACCTCACATACTTAGGCCTTTGTTTTCCAAAATGAGCGTTGACAAGACTGAACGGCTGCCTGTCAGGGAAATATACATTTCATTGTTTTGGGGCAGAAGGGTTTTCCTCTGCCTTCCATGATTATTTGTGAGTTAAAATGACATTTATGTCATCTTAGCACAGTTTAGCTACAGTGAGTTATTGAGAGTACCAGTACAGCACTGCTGTTCTCAAGTGAGTCCTTCAAGGACCCCTCAAGGGCCTCCATCATCTAGTGTGCCAAGAACCATGAAATTGATCAGAAATCCTCACTTTTAAATACACAGCAAACCTACGCTTCACTGTAAGGGCACCGGAGATGTCCACAAACATTTTAACATTCAGCAGCTTCACTGATATTTAAAACTTCAACAAAAGATCAAACCTTGTGGCTTGAAACACTGAAGCAAAAGTCATGAGAAGCTACAAGCTAAGATTTCAGATACCATTGGTTTTAAACTGTGGAGGTACATAATCATCATTTTAATGCTATACAATCGCTCTCCCTATTTTCTCCTGCTGATGTGATTTTGCTTTTTCTTCCATCTGACAAGCGCTAGATGAGCAAATTACAGCTTCCACCTTATCTTATCATTATACAAATTAACACAGCTAACAAAATTAATTGTAGCCACAGATTCTTTTAATTCGTTTAGATTCGCTTAATTTTTCCTGTTAACAGCCCAAGAATGGCAAGATCAAGATCTGTGCAAATGGTGGAGTGGGCAAGCAGGGCAGTGTGAGAGACATGAGGCAAACTTCCTGTAGGTGACAGGGACATGAGCAAATCTTGTTACTCTGACAACAACTGGAGGACTGACTCCAGCAAATAGCCATATCCTACTTCTCCTTGATGGCCAGAAACACAACAGATGCACCACGTGTGCGTGGCGGCTGCAGGACGTTTTCATTGGAACACCCATGTCAGAGCAGACACACCTGTTGCTGCATCACATGATCTCGAGACTCTGCATCTCATGACACTTGTCAAGCAAAAACAGAGTGAGAGAAGACCTGCAGATGTCACAGTGACCTAACGACTGCCTGTGGAGACAGTGACACATTACTCGTGCTTTCTGTCAAAAATGAATCAGATAGTTATTCATAGTGAAGAAGAGGAATTCAACATTCCAGTAAACTGCAAACTCTGTGTAGAGAGACACAGTTAGTGGTAGCAGCCATGCAGCAGCAGCACAGCAAGTGCGAGCACACGTATGATTCTCTAAAAGCAGAAAAGTCTCCCTGTGGACAGCTGCTCTGGGGCCTTAAACTCTCTACTCTGAAGATATCGTTCCACTCCAGCAGTGGATGTTAAGAGGCATCTGTTCTAATGTGACGCTTTGTTAACACCACCACTCCGGAGAGAGGGGGGTGGGGGTGGCAAGTTTCTTCTGGTTAATGGAAAGAGATGAGAGATACAGAATGAGCCAAAATGAGTAAACGTATAATATAAATGTATTAAAATCCAGCCAAGCAACATAATATTGACTGATATCTGTGTGTTGCACACTTCACACATGATTTATCATATATATATACATGTTTTTACCAACACTATGTAGCACGGTGAAATGTGTAGTATCTGTCTTTAGTGGCTTTTAAAAACAGAATTTCCCAAAAGCACCAAACTATCTTCTAGAGTCTAGAGTCTGGCTACAGCATCAGCTGGGCTGTACAGAAGGCCTATAATGCACAGTGGACCCAAAAACATGAAAGCCTGGCAAACCTTTTCACCATATGCAGCCACTGAGCAACTTTAATTGGAAAGGCTGGGGCGCCACATTAGAGCGCTGCATCCAGTATTACTCAGCACATCATGGTTGCATGAGCTGGTTGATGAGCTTATGATCCTGGAGGTGAGGGTCTGACTTCAACTGTCTCTGGCTTCTGGATGCAAAACTAAAGAGGCCACATCTTTGTGTCTGAGTACCATCAGAGCAAATGAGAGGAGGGGGCTAATTACTGAGCACTCTAAAAGAATTGGAATAAAGCATTTCAATGTGGTTATTTAACATATCAAAGGGGAGGGGGGGCTATGTTACATCATCAACGTAGAGCCATTTTCTGTTCTGCCTTCAGGAGATGTCTGAAAATCTGAAATTCTAATTTTCCACACAGACAGCAGAGCAGCGTGTCAGCGAAGAGTCTGGCATGAGTGGAAGATGACCAGTCGCTACGGCTGCCATCTGGCTGCTGGAGAACCAAGATAACACTGTTGAGTGTGTGTGTGTGTGTGTGTGTGTGTGTGTACATGTCTCTCTCAGCAGGTGCTATCTGCAAGTAATTGCTCCTCCAGCCAGTGTGGCTGCTGGAGTGGAGCTGGATCTGGACCTGGCTCGTGCACACAGCTGAGATCACAGCCTGAAAGCAGGGAGGTATTTTTGGAGCAAATTCACTTTGTCAGATACTTTGACTCAGTCAATATCCGTAGTCTAATATTTGTCTGCGATTTAAAGTCGGTGCGGTATTTCCTCAGTGCATCTATCTCAGGCAAAGATGGCTCCGTCTAAGGTCATCTTTACCGAGGACAGTCAGAAGTATTTGGTTGTACTGCGACAGCAATGTTGTCTGCTGGCACCTGTTACTTTGTTATTTTTTTTTATTTTCTTTTATTTTTTATTCCATTATTTTCATTTTATCATCATTTTCTGGCATTCAACTAGTCCTGAACCATTTGCTGTACAAACTCCATTCAACCATCCAAATGTGTGGCTCCATCTGGAGATGGGTAAAATAAAAATGGATAAAAAAAAATGTCATGTCTCATTTCATTTTTTCCTCACAGAATGATGGTGAATTTGTGTTCTCAGAGTTTAGAAGAATTGGGACTATGGACTTGTTGTAGTACATCGGGGGAAAACAGCTCATGTCGAACATCAAAAACTCAAACATGCTCAAGGCCTCTATCTGACTCTATGAGAATATGGAGGCCAAATGATGCCTTAGAGTGTTTTAAAACTATCATGAATGGTCAAACATTGAGGACTGAAGTGAAAGCAGGTGCCTTTACTTTGACACTCACTGTTGCTAACCACCTGTCAATATTGATACACACTTCTAAGCGTATAATCAGACTGCATTAGTATTCAAGGTGACACATCATTGTGTCAAGACCCATTATTATCACAGTAATAACTCTTGACATAATGGATCATATATCCTCCCATCCGTAGTACCCAATTTTACCTATCAAACCGAACCCTTTCCATTGCCCTTAATAACTCAACTGTAGTAAGATCAGGTGTTCCTTTGAAAGAGGCTCATTTAAACAGCAACTAAACTCACACAGCATCATCAGCATCAGCTGTGAAGGAGAAATCTACCCGGCTTCGTCTTTTCAGTGTCAGCACTTCATCACACCTGGATGACAGACAATCAAACATCTCAGCTCTGGGGTTAGAGAGTCACCAGGCAAAATATCCACAGCACCATGTATACATTAGAACTGTACAGCAGCCCTTCACCCCCCACCCTGGGCATGCCTGACCCACGGGTGATGATATAACATCAGACAGTGGGTAATCCCAGATTACACACCACACACAGAAAGTACTCATCAGGGTGAGAGCGTTTACACACACACACACACACACACACACACACACACACACATTACATTTAAATCAAGTTAAACTAAACATCCACATTTGTGTTTTAGTGAAAATGTGAAAATGTAACTAAGTTACTCATGCTACGAATGTGACAGTGAGTGGAGCTCTTGATTTAGATAGCTTTCACTAATCTAGCACTGATGGATCAGAGATTTACCCAAGGAGTAATCAGTAAACAGAGTCACAGACATCATGGAAATCTGTCAGCCAGTCTTCTGCTTTCTAGACTTCCCACCAGCCTGCTGCATAGCCAATGCCTCAGTTAATCCAACACAGTTTCATCTGATGCATCTTTACACAAGCAAAGCACCACGGCTGTAATGGCGTCTGTTTCTGACATGTGTGATCTCCAGGCTGCAGTTGAGAAGTCAAAAATAATCTCCTCATAAACAGGATTTATGTACAACAGGCTTTATGTATGGGCTATGGCATTTTGTTAGTATGATGTTATTGTTAACTAGAAACTCAATCTAATGTAAAACAATTATTGTTTCTGCATTTTTGTGGGTCTGCCACGGTGAAACTAGAGTGGTGCATCAACTGGAAAATGCAGCTTCTGATGTTTTTCCACAGTTTAACAGATTTTATGGAACATAACACTGAGGCCACATATCAGAAATTCTCATAACTCTAATATGCATGAGATATCACACTCATGCTAAATTACAGAAAATGCTCCAGCTGTCCTATGCATTGCGTTAGTCAGTCAGAGACATTGGTGTTTATACACTAGACAGACAGACAGCCAAAGAGTTAGCATTAGAGCTAACACGAACACTGTCAAAAAGACAAAAAGACAAATAAATAGCTAACTGTACTAACTGTTCTGATCTGTCTGCAGGTCTCTGGGTCTGGTCTCTGCAGACTCCTGATCTGAGTCTGAATCAAACATGTGTCAGAGTCTCTGATGTTTCCTCCTCTGACCATCTTAATGCTCGGTGCTCTTTCACTTGGCACAGCTGGAGAAAGAAGGTGGTGGGCCGGGCACAGGGCCAGATCCAGGTTTCTTAATCAGAAGGAGGAGATGTTGTTTCTTTTTTATGTGTGAAAGCCATGTTAAACAAGATATTAACAGCAGCAGTAGTAGATTTTTTTGCAGTTTAAAACACATCTGGTGAAGAACTACCAGTATGAATCTAATTTTGAATTTCATTTTACGTCTACTGACAGATCCACTCTGTGTGTCATCTGGTGGAGATTTTCTCTGAGCTGACTTTCTTTTCTTTCTGCCCTACTTAGGAAACACTTCTTCTGTTGTGTTTCATATGAACGTATGGAGCCTCCCGTGTTTATAAGTTTATTCTCCGGCCCAAACAGCTTGACTACAAATTACTTGGGATCTAAGCCTGAGAGGAGTTGCTGATTTTAATGACAATGAGCATATGCATGAGAAATTCATTACAGAACATGTGCAGAAAGGACTGTATTTATGCTGAATGTTACCTTCCTAGACTTAGGTAGTGTAATATTGTCATTTTCTGTACTTGATATGACCTCGCTAGTGCAGGAGAGGTTGTGGACAGTTTTGGTCGACAGTTTAAAAGGCCCCATGCTAATTGCCCTGTGGCCCTGCAGGCTGTGATGATGAGTATGATATTAGAGTCTCAATAGATTAGATTGGTATGATGACTCACCCCATGCCTAATTACACGGCACTCATTGCTTTATATAAGTGGATGTGTCAAAGGACCACCGTACACTGAAGCACGTGGTGGATGTGGTGTGCGTGTGTGTGTCTGACTGTGTGTGTGGCTGCGTAGGTGTGCATTTGTACATGAACACAGCAGGCCATCTGACAAGGTTTTCATCATCATTAGCAGCCTACATGCTGTCCTCATGAATTATGCAGATACTATTGAACTGTCTCTACAAAACACACACACGCACACACACACACACAGAAAGAGAGAGACCGGGGAGGGGGGGCGAGAGAGAGAGAGAGAGAGAAAAAAAAAACCTTTGGTGTTGTACTTCTAAAAGGTTTCCCTCATGCCTGGTTTCATGTTACCAGGCAAACTGAAAGCAGTGAGCACTTGTTAGTGTTCAGGAAAAATCTGCTCACAGCTAGAGCTGATGTTATTGTCTCAGATGTGTCTTCATGACTTCCTTCTTTTCTGCCTGATCTGACACGGGTGAGAGTCCTCATTAGGAATAATAATGATGAGAAGCAATCAGTTAATTTCATCACTAATTAGTGTGTTCTTAGAAACATGGGGAAACTGGTCGCCTGGCTAACTGAACCACTTCAAAGAAAAAAAACGAACACACACACACACACAGAGGGACATTTTGGTTTTTGAAAGCAAAACTGTACCCCTTGATTGAAAGTAAAGTTAGTTCACTCACTGAGACATTTCCTTCCAAAATCAAGAGTGTTTGTGTCCTGGGCAGGGGGACAACCGCCCTCCCACCCCCCCTGAAGCTCCGCCCCGATCCTACCCTTTAAGGATCGAATTTAGAGGATTGGGATGAGGTTGATGGGCCCAGTTTACACAACGCTCAGGTGTTTGACAATCACAGTATTACAACAGTATGAGTTAGAGACCACAGGGGATATGTCACCCACAGTTCATTTTCAGTTTAAAAATTAAAAAGCAGGTAGTGCTCTGGTTCACTTTAGTTTTCATCAGCCCAAGAGATAAAGATATGACCTGTCGATTGACAGACTCTGAAACTCTGTCTTACTAGCCTTTGTTTCATCATGTCTGGATCATTGCAAATACCCGTCTGGCTCAGAAAGCTTTAGACGGCTTCAGACACACTCTCTGCTTGGTTACTATTTAAAGACACCTAAGTGTAAGATATGTCCTCTGTCATTGATGTTATCAGTCAAGCTTCCCAATATAGCAGTCAGCTCATACAATAAACAAGTTCCCCATTACCATGCCACCATTGCCATTTGGCAGTACTTGGCTCCGCCCCTAACTCCCAGCTAATTTAAAAATGAACAGAGGCGCAAGCGGATCACAGAAAACAGCCCAGCCCAATTATTTATGAAATGTAAACAGGTGAGTCATATAACAAATTCTCCCCATACTGTTGTCATTATGGAGAAAATTGACACTGACTAAGCACTGGAAAGAGAGGTCTGCCCCTTTGTGTGCAATACTGATGGTTACATCACTGTTTGTCACCTCTGTGGATTAGTGCTGTCAATTTTTATGTGCAATATCAAGGGTTACATTATTCACTGAATATCAGTCATACATTGAGTTATAATGCATACTGTGCATACTGTGTACATACCATGCTGTTCTATTTGTGAGCTGTTCTATTTATCTGTTTGCTATATATAAATAAATGTTAAGCATTTTGAAAGTAGGTAGATGATTTTGACCTGGTTATTTTAAAAGTAGCTCACAAGCAGAAAAAGTGTGGACACCCCTGGTCTACCCACAATGCACCTTGGCCATCAACTGTTTTTGAGCAGCTAATGTAATGTACTGAAGCTTCACACCATTTTCAAACTGGTTGTTGTCAGACTGTGACATTTATCAGACTTCACACAGCTCCCTCTGGACACACAAACAGCATAATACAACTTTGTTCACATATGAAACATAATATCAGTGCTGTCAATGTCCCCTTCAAGGCCGAAGCCATACTTCTGAAAACTAACAGAAGCACAGTATGAAGTGAAGGAAGATGACGAGCTAAGCAGCCGAGCAGGAAACAGGACTGGATTCATCACAGCCTCTATTGTGGAGCAGAGAACAAGCAAACAGATGGCGTGATTATGATACTGCATAGAGTCTCACCTGGGTGCTCCAGTCCCCCCATGGCCTGATTATAAGAAAGAAGCAATTTAAATAAAAAAAGAAAAGAAGTAAAGGGAAGAAAAAGAAAGACATAATAAAAAGAAAGAAGAAGATTAAACTACAAATCATTAAGTGTCCAATTAAGAATTTGTCTTATTGCTCTAAACACTGAGAGAAAATGGGTTTGATAATTAATGTTACTATAAAGATTTATTATTAAGATTATTGCTAAGTGCTCATCAACCCTAAACCTAAATATTCTGGAAATGACCTACACACACAAAATTTTGTATGTTTGTTTATATGTGCACACACACACGCACACGCACACATATATATATAGGTGGAGTATAGCCACAGCTAAGCTGGATGTACTTTATTAACAGTGAAGCTGAGGTCTCATGGGGCCATGTTTAATTACAGAGATGTTTTCATCAGACACAAACATCAGCTAGCAGCATCAACACAGCTTCACTGGGGCTCAGTAAGAAACTCCTCAGTGACCATTATCACTGATCATGTTGATCCATTTTCACTGTGTGAATCTACACAAAGTCATAGTCTTCATGTCACACTTACTGATGAGCTTACATCTGTGACTGACTTTTTACTATGCCTGTGCAAAAGTGAAGCTTCTTCACAAACTTTCATTCACTACAACTCAAAGATAAACTGATGAGGCCTCTATATATATATATATATATATATATATATATATATATGTGTGCATGTGTGGTTGTGTGTGTTGTATATATGTCAGATTTGGTAACACCATTTATCGTGACCCAACACAACACTAGCCATTACTCAATTAAATCAAAACACAAAGAATTCACACTTATGACTCTAAATTAAACAGGAATGTGACTTGAAGCTCATCTGAGTGGAGCTGTCGACCAGTCAGTTTCCAGGTTAAATCCATGTCTGTCCAGAGCAGTATTTGCTGTTACCCTTAGTTAGTTAGTTAGTTTTTAAATCTAAAGTATTATAGCAAAGTATCTGATTACTTATGTTAATGTGATGTTTTTCTTTTTAATAAATTTGCAAAAAAAAATTCTGAAATTCTATACCTGCTATGTTGTAATGGAGAACAAAGTGCAGACAGATAGGGGAATTATTTTAGTATCAAACATAAACATACATTAAAAAAAACAAAAAACATAAAAAAAATGTATGAAATTAGAGGTGGTCTGAGGACTTTAAGAATATAAAACAGAATCACAGATAAATCAGTGAATCAAACATAAATGTTTTGAAGCACTGGAACCAGCTGAATCTAAATATCTGCCGTAGCTGTGAGTCACAGTCAGACAAGGCTGATCTGGCTCTTGGTATTGGTTCTCTGATCAATTCCCTGCAGATCAAAAGGACAGAAGAATGAGCACTGAGTAGCTGCATTGAGCGAATGTGTCATATTTCAGCAGGATTATCCATCAGCAGGTTAAATATCAGATACAACGATTTGGGCCAAAGCTGTGACAGAAAAGGCTGGAAATGGATCTTGATGAGAAACAGAATTAGAAATGATCTAGTTGATGAACAGCTGGTCCTGACCAGGACGACGTGTCTGTGACACAAACAAGATGTAAATGATAGAGTTGACATTTAACTATGTGTTTATGTCTTTGGGCTGTGGGAGGAAGCTGGAAAACATGCAAACTCCACACAGAAAATCCTCACGCCCAGGAACCAACCCCAAACCTTCTTGCTCTGAGGCAACAGCGATAACCACTTTGCTACTGTGCCACTCCCGTTATAACTAACCAGTCAATAATTAAAACATTTCTGGTTTTCAGGTTTTGGGTTATTATAGTACAAATTTCCCTCAGAAATAATAACTCACCAAAATAATTACTGAGATTTTGGAACGCAACCACAGAATTCTTTTTTTTTTTTTTTTTAATATAATTATACTGTTCTTCATTTTCCAGTCCAGACAGCAGTACATGGTGTTCCTCAGGTGTGAGCTATTAATTTGGCAAGTACAAGGTTATTCAATTGATCAGTTTTAAATCCCCCACTGTCAACAGCAAGCTAAACATAATTCATATCACTATAGCTCTGCACTATAGCTCTAGGGGTTACAATACAACTACAACAATGTAAAATTAGGCAAAGAAACAAGGGTTCAACTTAGTCTGGCTCTCTTTAGGTTTCCTCCTCAGACTGACAGTGGGAAGTCAAAATGACTGGGGAGCATGATGATGGTTATCAATTAACTCTGTGTTTCAGGTCCAGACGAGACTGACAAGCAAATCATTTCTGAGTACCTGCAGGAATAAAATATCATACCAAAGTAATGGTGTCAGCATTGAGTTAATGTGACAATATTTTAGATTTACTTATTCATATGGCTGTTAGACCTAGTGACAGATGAGCAGCACACAGTCTTCTACAATGTGAATAGCACAATTAAACACTGTAAAATCATTTAGCTTGGTGAGTTTAAGGTCACTATGTCATACATACAAGTGAGAAACTCTGAGCTCTTCAGAGCACAGGGGCAAAGAGAGAAATATCCATGAATCTGTTATTGCCATTCATTTCCATTCTGCTTCTTCTCTCCTACGGTGCAGCCAGGTGTGCAAGTGAGTTACTATGGTTACTGTAACGTCTTTGATGCTCCGCGACTTTGTCATGATTCAGTAACAGGTTTTTAGATTAGTAGCTATGCTTTTACAAACATCATGAATGTTAATGTAGCTCAGTACAGAAATCTAGTCAAAATGTCTATGACATGTTTGTTGACGGTGATTAAAGAAGAAGAAGCTCAGAGACTCCTTCATGAAGAAATAGACTAAATTTTAAATAGCTGCGACCAAATTATGCTTGAAAGTTGGTCTGCAAAAATGTTAGTGGGGAGCCCTGCAGCAGTTTATACTGTGACCACGACAACAAAGATCATGAGCACTGAGGAAGCACTTTTAATCCAAATCATGATCTTTTCCTACCTAATCAACCTATGACCATTATTGTAGTAACCATGGCAACTGAGACAGGTATGCTGCTCACAGTGCAGTCTGCATGTTCTTTAGTGTAACCATGCCAACCAACATCTGGTAACCATGGCACTGTAGGGACAGGTGTACTGGAACCAGGTAGGAGAAGTTGTGTGTGATATCAAGTTGGAGGACTTGCCACAAGTAACCTTGGAGTTCAGCCAAAATACAACCTGGATAGCCCAGAGGACAATCAGACAATCTGTTTCCTGTAAATCAGTATCTGCCTGCAGGAGGTGAGTACATTTCTCCCCTATTCTTCTCTTTGAAAAATGAATCCTACTTAATTATTTCACGTGCAAACCTGAAAATCTATCTCGAAGGCTTTGGCTGTGTGAATTTATTCAAACACAAGCTGATATCATATGCAGTTCACGTGGTAATTGATTGTAAAGGTCACACAAAGAGCACAATTTTTAAAGTTCATTTTCAAAAAGTGTTATTCAACCAAGAAATATGAACTGTGTCCACTTGGTTAAACTCACATGTTTTCTATTTTCACACTGCTCTATATTGTCATGTTACAATAGAAAATGGTGTCAAACAAAAAACGTAATCCTGACTCTGCAGCTCCCTCAGCCCTACAGAGTTTAAACCTCATTCAGCTTTCAGCAGGTTTCCGTTTCTAGCATCCTTTTTTCTTTTTGCTATATTCACTATATATACACACAACAATCAGCAAACACTACCAATGGCTAAATGATGAAGGAATATCCTCATATTCCCTCATTCCTTCCCTGTACTCCAGTACACCCAGAAAAACAAAACATGGGAAAGCTAACACTGGACGTAAACACAACACCAAGGTCTATTGGGTGTCTGCTAGATATGCAAATGTGCAAATACATTCACCAACAATTTTATTAGGAGATAATACGTCAGTGTTGTATTCCCAGAGAGTCTTCATAAAAATGTCTCAACAATCCAAAAACTTCTCAAACGGGGAACAGCCATGCCTTTATCTCTTTTCAGCCCACAGCATCTCAAGTCCAGTGCAGTACCACCCACCTCCCTGCTGACTGTAAAATGTGTGTGAGAGTGTGAACTAAACACAAAATGTCAGATTAGACTTTCATTCTCTGTCTCCTGCTTCATATCCTCCTCTAACACACGCGCGCGCGCACACACGCACACACGCACGCGCACACACACACACACACAGATTCTGACATTGTGTCTGAACTGCGATGCTGATGTGCTCTTGAATGGCTCTCATTCAGGAGCCCTCTCAGTGTTTAGTCTCTGCTCTCACTGCAGCTGGTTGCACTCAATATTGTGTTTTTCCACTCTGAATTAAAGATGAGTCAATTTCCTCTCTTGTTAGTGATGAATGAATCAGAACTACTGATGTTAAATGTTTGTATCATCAGTGCTACCTGAGTCATTTCATGTCTCAGATCCAGCTCTACTTGACAACAGCAACAGAAATTATAAAAACAACTACTTTAAAGACAAAGTCGAAGAGTCTGGAAATAGGAAGTGCAACGAGTACAGCCTTAGGTAGTGGTGAAGCTCGTTAGCCATCATGCTAGCTAGCTATGTTGTTCTTTCAGTCCAAACATCAACCGCCCAGGCTATGAAATGAAGTACTAAAACCTGCAGTTCCTCTACTGACCACCAGAGTGTGACTCCAACAGTGAGTCAATCCCCATAGGCTCCCATGTTAAAATGTCCAACTTTAGAGCAGTAATAAACATGTTTACAGTTTGGTACAAAAAAACAGTTTTGGTCCCTACAGCAAATTCCCTCCTACAAGACAGCTGTACAGGGTTTGAATTTTCAAATAAGTCATCTATTTACATTTCATTAAGGCTTTTTGAGATGGTTGGGAGCTCCTGTGTCACTGGGGACCGTCCTGCAGCCAAGAAGACGCAATCCTGAGGAAGGTAGGCTGGTCAGCTATTTGTACAGTGAATGAGACACAATCAAAGATGCATATTTCCCAGATTAGTCCAATTTGCATGCTCGAGCAGCAACAGGTGTTGGTTCTGTGTGTTTGTATTTCAAGATATTTTTTGGAAGATATATTCCAACCAAACACTATAAGATTTTGGATTCATGTGACCTCTGCGCACATGAGGTCCATCCACATCCTGCCCCAGTGATTTCCCTACCATAACTGTGTGCTCTGAAAAGAGGTCTGAAAAGGCTTTAAGACTTATGCTCTGACATTTATACATTGACTGGATGTCATGAAAATTGTTCTTACCATATGTGTATCAGTCCACTGCCCTCCTGCTGAAACTAAAAGAACCCTTTTCTACTCTGTCTACCATCATGATGAGAGTTCTCCAGGGACCCAGGCCCTTTTGAGGGATGTTGCATTGAGTACAGCTGAAAAACTAATGGCTGTGTGGTTCGTCTTTGGAGTAAAGATTGTTTGGTCTCTGCTGAACATTGCAGTGCTTAGCATAATTCAGGTGGCGTTGGTGAACTTCTCCCTGAGGTATCATTCCACAGACTGTCTCCCGTGGCACCAAGGAATCCTCTGGTGCTCGTTCATTGGGTTTATTCCATAAAAGGTGAGCAGGAAAAGATCCTGCTCACTGTCACTGAGACAGAGCAACATATTCTGTACCCTGGAGTAGACTCAGCTTTGGTTTCACCGTCACATGCATCTGAGAGACACTGATAGAAAAGTCTGTGCACAGACTCTTCAGTCACTCAGTGGAGACCGCCACATTGCGTGGTGGTTGTCTCATACAAATCCCTACACCAGTGCCTGTGCCTCCCACTGACTGTCAGCATCACTGTGCTTTTGTGACACAGACAGTGGAAGAGTCTGGTCAACTTCTACATCACAGTGCCTGCCATCTGCCAAATATCCATGAAATCACAACTAGTTTAGCGAACAGCATAAAACATAGAACCATTCGGCTTAGGAACTACCTGCCACAGGGGTAGTGCCTCATTTCATCCAAATCAAAACTGTATTTAGATTTTCATTTGTTTGATAGCTCGCTGCTTGAAGTAAAGCTAGTTTAGCCTACTTTACATACTGTTGGTTAACTTAATCATTAAATGCATCATATTTAATGAGTACAACTATCTTTACGTAGAACTGAAGTTTGACTGAATGTACATGTTTTCTACCACTGCATTTGATGTTGAAACATGTCATTCAAATTCAGGTTCAATCAAATCATATTGCTATTTTTATGAGACTGGTTACGGTGAGGTGGAGTCAACAAACATGCTCTTAAAGTTCACCGTCAGTTAATGCATCGCTCTACACATCATACATGGGGATGCGGAGCTAAATCCCTCAGTAGTGTCTTTCATCATGCACTCCCCAGGGAAGAGGGAGGGGAGGAGGAGGGGGTCTCAGAGGGACAACACACTGGATGCAATGTAAAATGATGACACCAAAATAACATGTTGACACCGACAGAAAAAAACAACAACAGGGGCGTTACTGAGAACAGTGGGCGATCCGCTCTCAGTAGACTTGTTACCCAACAATATCTACAGTACAGCCTCAGTACTGTTTGTCACAACTACCAAAAAAATGTTTGAAGTAAGGTTATATACCACACTGCTCTTATCTTTAGGGGTTGTTGAAAGGTACTCTGGGAAATATTAATCCATAAAACCACATTGCACATACACCAGGCTGGCAGGCTCACTGTATCCACTGTAGTGGTAGAAATCCTGCAAACCTAAACGTGAATTGTGCACAACCCGGCTATATCGTGCTTTTCTCTTGTTCTCTACAGGATCTTAATAAGTACAACAAAGACAGTTATGACTCATCTATCTTATTAGACTGTGATTAAAACCATGGACACAGCGTTGTCAGTCAGCCTTCCTGCCACTTTTTTACAGCAGCAGTAAGGGGTAACACACAGCCTATATGCTCTAGGGCCGAAAAAGCATTTTGGCTATGGACTGCTCTTCTAAAGATGATGTCTGTACAACCTCCAACTGTCAATCATTACTCCTCTTCTCCCTCATTATTTTTTATTTATCTATTTATTTATTTTTTGGACATTTTCACATTCATTCATTAGTTTGACCGGCACACAGGAAACCCGGGGAGAGACAAGGTGCTAATGACAGCCAGGCATATAATCATGAATGTCACTGACTAACTTGATGAACTGATGATATTTCCACCACTGGTCACTGGAGTGTCAAGCTGCAGTCATGAGTGTCACCTAGGTTTCCCATCTGCTTTGTATCTGCCGGGAAGAGGAAGAGGACTTACAATACGCTGAGCCTCGCCTCCTTTACAGTAAATAAACTACTTTAATTATATGTGTCATTATCACTAAAGGAGGTAAAGGAATAATGAATCATAAGACAACCGAGTACAGAGAGAAGGAGAGAGGGGAGAGAGTAGTCATCAGAAATGACTCTGTCGTAATCATGATGACTGACTGTACATTTCAAACAGAGGCAGTTATACATAAAGACTTGCCTCTGATTAAAGTCCTTTATGTTCTGGAGTTTAAGTAAATAATGACTAAACTGTCGTCATCCTGGATGGAGACTGTGAGCAGTGTGAGAGACAAAATAGGCCAGGCAGTCTGTCTTGAGGTGCCCCAGTGGATCACCAGGTCGACTGTATGTCATTTTGACTAGGACCTTGTTACAGCGGGCCAGGTTTGAGTCCAGGCTTTGTCCCTTTAGTGTTTCTCTGTCGTCTATTTCAGTCTCTATAGTTATGACTATAATAAAGAGAGAAGCCTGAAGCCTGCAGAAATAACTTTACAGTAAGAAACAGATTGTGTCTCTATCGTTCTGAGTGATTATTTTACAGTAAAACCAGCTGAGGCCTTCAGTGTTTTCTTCCATTTACGTGCTTGGTGATTTAGTCAGACAATGATTAAGTTCTAAAATCAGGATTTTATAAGCTTATGAATATGTCTACACCACAGCCATGTAAAATCAGGAGGCCAATGAATCTATAAGAGAATATCTTTTGACTCATGTACCATTTTATGCCATGTTGAAACTTTTGTCAGAGGTCTTCTTAATGGATTCATGCCAGCTGATCTTCCTTTACAACACTCCCTCTAACCATGACTCAGTGTGGGATGGGCTCAGCTTTGGTTAACTGACAGTTCAACTAAGAAAAAAATGAATTGAATAACTCTAATGGAGAGAAGAGAGCAGGAAAGAGAGGGAGCGAGACAGAAATATAGAACGTCAGTGAAGGGAGAACCAGAAACTGAAACTGAAAGATACATTTTAACAGATGTTTGATGGGATTCAGTGTAATTCTATGGTTTATCAGTACGTGCAACACAGATTAAACTAATGGGTCCAGTGTGCATAGTTTAGAACAAACCCTTGGACCTGACCCAAAGGTCTGATGTTGCAGCTCCTTCATTATCGACTAAACAGGTCCAATCTCAAATGAATATGTCTTGTCTGTTTCTACTGGCTCCATGTGTGGAGATAACATCACAATCAGCCTATATCCATGATAAATATGTGATTGGTAGAAGAACGTTAATGTTCGTAGTCACCAATCACCTTAAAGCGATCACCTGTGGTTAACTCTGGTGTCTGTGGCTGTGGCTCTGTGCTGTGTAGATTAGCGCGCGACAAACCACCAATAGCAAACAGCATGTCTGTCATGTGGAACTTTAAAGAAGTGTGTGAGACTGCTGTAACGACGCCATCTGCAACACCAGAAGGTAAAATAAAATACCTGCAATCTAAATGCAGCCTGTATCTGACCTGAAGTCTTATTATCATATTGCATTTATTTATCAGATCATTTGCACTGTTTAGTCAAATGAAGGAGCTTAATATTACTTTAATATTTTTCAGTCTGTTCATAATCTTGTTAATTTACATAAATTAACACAAGTTATCACATTGTGTACCTCAGTCCTCGTCACTAAAGGGTACTTGTTGCTTTGGGCATTGGCTTGTTGAACTGCTTTTATCTGGTTGCGCTGCCTCCTGTTGGAGACCCCAGTTCACTACAGAGCTAAACAGACTGACCGACCAGCTCGAGCAGCTGCTAGAACAAAACACAAATAATAATCAGTGTCATTCCCTGGCGTCCCTTGTTTTCAAAATGATTATAAAACTATGGTTGAATATAATGTGATATAACTGCAGAGTAAATGAAGATAGAGGAGCAAACAGTGTGTTCCTTTTCTAGTAAAGATGAGTGCCAATGTTTTCCTCTGCACACTGATGCTAACAGATTGTGTTACTTGCGGCTCATAAAGTAATAACATTCATTAACTTTAATTACAATGCTCTGATTACAACCACTAAAAGCTCTACAACACATGCACATGTGCTTGTGATCAGAAATTGATAGATCCAGCTTTCGAGCCCTCCTGCAGCCTTCCCCTCCCTTCACGGGTACATGGACACACTTCAGACACACACAAGCAACACAACCTTGGGCTACAGTAAGCAAGAAGGCTAAACTATAATCATCATTCAACTTGTAGCAGCCACTCTGCTGCTATTTTCATTGTAAATCTACCAACAGAGTCAACCACTGAAACACAAAGACAGCTACATGAAGTCAGCAGCCTGTTACCTGCTCGAGAAAGAGAACCAGGCTGAGCTCTCTCGCTGTATCTCTGGAACATTTCACCAATATTGACATGTGCACATGAATCTGCATTTATAAAACAGCCAATGCGAACTGTCTCTTTCACTCTATAAAGACCTGTGATTGGCTTGAGTCTCTAGAAACTATTTCAATTAGCAAAATGAGCTGACGGAGTGAACTGAATCATTTCAGACACACAGGCACAAGCCCTGGTTTTTGATTTCATTATCACCCTGTTCATCTCCTAATCTAATGAAATAAATCTGGTTTCAAGTGACATTTTTAAAATCAGGTAGCTTCTGAAGTTGTGCTAAGTTATTATACTGTCTGTAGCCAGTGAGAAGTGAAGAGCTGGAGCCACTAGAGGCTGCAAATCCACACCCCATTCACAGTCTTTATCACTGGTAGTGTTACTGCTTATAATGAGAAGGACAGAAGAGAGAGAGAGAGACGCGACTCTGTCAAAGCCCATGCAAAAACATAACAAACTCTGACCTCTAAGGTCCATTCTGCTGAAAGATGTGCAACTTGTTAAATCTCCCATAAAGCATAAAGGTAGATCTCCATGTGTGGTTTGTTTATACCAGCAGGTCTAGGTTCTATATCATTACTGTGAAAATATGAAAGCCTCAGTCCACAGAGAAATGCGCACAGAAATTATTCAGAACCATCGGGTCTTCTGTAACTTTGTGATGTCACAACAAAGCAGTCTCCACTCTCAGCCACGCCCCAGAGCCCAGAGCATCCTCTCCACTGCAGAGAGAAGCCTGGGAGAGGAGAGGAGCTTTGATACATAAAACCACAAACATATCTAGAAGACACTTGAGAAAGGTAAAATATAGGCCCTTATAATGCTTCCAGTGCACATTGATATCGTGGCACTACTTACTGTCACTATGTATCAGAGTTGTTTACAGCAGCTCTTTGGATCAATGGGTATAGACACTGATGCAGGATGCAGCTGCCCCCTGCTGATGCAATACTTTCTCAATGTAGACAAGGTGTTAACTCTACCTTTTTCCTACAACACAACATACAACATATGCCACACAGACCACCATGGGTCTTTAGAAGATAAGCCCAGAAACAGTACTACAAAAAAGTCACACTGCATCTTTAAAACATGTCTGACAGCACCACCAAAAACTGTGCTCCTGTAACAAACAAGCCCTGAGGTCATCTGTGCAGCAGCATATTATGACCCATAGTTACATTTTGTTGCTAGGTGACATCTAGTGGCCATAGCAATTATGACCACAGCAGAGGAAAAAGTGCGGTGATGCAATATATGAAGACAAAAAAAGTCCAGGTAAGGAGGATGTTGTGGATGGATGAGCGGTGTTCGATCCCCATGTGATACTAGCAGTTTTTACTGTTTGTTTTCTCCATAAATGTTCATGTTATCACTGTAACCATGATGTCTAATGTTGAGGAAGTAAACAAATCACAATGTGTAGCCTTAACCTCCAAACAAGCAGGCTGGTTTTTTGTGCATACACCCACACAAGCCACTGTGGATCACATCTATATGGTTGTTCAGGATTAGATGAGTTGATGAAAACTATGCATCAGTCTATAACATCCCATATTCCAACATCCCCACGAGGAACACGTCACTGCTGACGAACTGTGAGAGAGGAGCATTACCCCAGACACAAGATGTCACCCTGGAGAGAGGTGTAGAGAGGCTGTGGCTCACGTGCAGGAGATGCTTTTAATGAGAGCTGAGCTGGAGACTGAGCAGGAGGAGAGAGCCTTGTGCTGCTGTGCCCAGAGGCAACTCACACACACAGGAGCTCCTACTACAATGGGTGGGAACATGATACATGATACACTCTCGCTCCTGTGCCATCTTCCAGCCTCTTCCTTTGAGTTTGAATTCTGCTTCTCAACCCGTTTAGCCAGCTTTCTCACCACGGTTTCCTGATGTTAAAGAACAAAGAGGTTTTATTGTCAGTCAAAAGGCTGTGATGGAGTTGCTGTGATCTCCCTCTCCGGAGGCTGTAGCCTATGTGCTGTGTAATTATCATCTCAGACTGCGCCTCCTCCATCACCGTCGAATATCCATCCTTTCTAATAAAAGTATGAAGGTGTGATGATCTCCATGTGGTGCGCTATAGATACTGAGAGGGTTTGCCTCAGACCTCAGTCTGCGGGGTTGAGTGAGGTGAAATGTATTTTTTTCATTCTTGAATATTCGACAATAAACATCCAAACCCAGCGACACGGAGACACCAGCTATTCGGAAGCAACAGTTGGTGTCATGTAGTCTATCTCGGAGAAGCCTTGCAGAAGTGAGACATGTGCTTAAATCACAGGTTGGGCTGTGGGTCTGGTGTGTTTCTAAACAGTCATCTTACCTTCTGCTGCCTCCTTGCCATATCAGTAGGTTGCTTTGCGTTGAACGGATAGGCGATGCAGCGCATCACAAACACATACAGCTGGAGTCTCTTCTTCCTCTCCTCCTCCTCCCTTTGCATCTTCTCCAGGTCCTCCTTCTCCTTATCGCTGCCCACCGACGGGCTGGGGCTGGAGGGTCGGCCACCGCCGCTCCCGCGGCCCCGGGGCTGAAGCCCTCCGCCACCGTGGCCGTCGGCGGCACGGCCCGGTGACAGTCGCGCTCCTCCGAGGCTCTTCGGGGCCGCCGCGGCTGCCGCCACCACCTCTTTGCGTTCCACCTCCTGTATCTCATCCCCTTCCTCTTCGCTGGAAGACGGGTCCAACATGCTGCTCTTGGAGACTACACCGACAGCAAAAGTAAAACTGCAAAAGTAGGGAGGCTTAAAGAAAAAGATGCGGAGAGAAGCACAGAGGGAGAGGAGAGATCCAAGTGGAGCCGCTGAGGAGACGCACAAGCGGGACTGATGAGCAGCTCAGACTATTGCTTCTCTGAAAGAAAAAAAAAACTGCCGTCTGACAAGTCAATCAAGAGGAAAAACCACAGTGTTTGTGTCTAGTTGCGTGATTTCCAAGCCTTTCAACTCTGCCTGTCAGTAGTAGGCACAGGAGGGATTTATCATGAGAGCACATATAAAGGGGGAGGGGTCGCAGAGAGAGAAAACAGGACCAAACGTTGATGTGTTGATGCTCAGCTGCCGGGTGGGGGTGGGGGGGGTTGGTTGGTAGCGATGGGGGGTTAGAGGAAGAGGCAGGGCCCGGAGCTGACCGCTGTGCTGAAACCCGATCCCCGGCTGCTCTGGGATCAGCTTGATGCAGACTGCGAGCTCAGTAGATGAACGGCCACCTGATGATCCAGCTGAGTTTGATAAGGACTGGTTCAGGCAGCACCGACCGGAATCAAAGGGGCTGGCTTTCACAATAAGAGCTTCAACCAATTTTGTTTGAAAACATCAAAAATTGTTGTTGTTGTTGTTTTTAATGAGACAAGGATATGTAGCTTTATTTGGACAGACATTTCATTCAAAGTACAACAGGCTCATAAAGGATAGGCTACAGACTGACAATAAAAGAGAGACAAGCTCCAAAAAGGTCAAATTACTTAGTAAATGATTTACAATTTAAGGTTCACCATTGACAAGAGGTGCAAAACTTTTGGCCCAGAATCACATCATCTGGGTTGCATGAACATAAAACACTGCTTACTACCAACAAAGTAAAATAATAACAAATAAATAAATAATCAAATTCCACATATGAACACAGACATATGAGTAGCTGTTCCTGGCCCTGTCACACCTGTGACGTCTGTCTTTGTTTGTCTTTGACACCAGTATTAAACTGTGAGTAGATGGCAACAGCAGCAGCTCAGCTAAACAGCCTAGAGCTGCAATTATGACTATCAACATACAAAGACCCTCTCAGTGTGAACCACATTAATGTCATTTTAAATGTGTATCACATTTACATGACAGTGGGAATTCAAATCAACTAATGGTGGAAAGAAAAAGTGATTAACTTAATATTTTTGGTATTATTTAAGAGAGGAAATGCAACAGAAGATGAAGTCAGGTGGAGTTACAGATGTCCTGTGAAAGCCCACACAAAGAAATGAAACATTGACTTAAGTTTATTTTGTCAATAGGTCCCACACAATTGTACTTGGGTGGATCACATTAAAATTGTAAGGGCAGACTAATACAATGAACATGTGTTTCACTCATATAATGATTGTGATTTGAGCTAACTGAGTTAGGGTGTAATGACACTAGTCAAATCGCTGAATAGCACATTAAATTTTATATTTATATTGTAAATCAAAAACATTTAAGTTACAATTGTGGACTACCTTTTTAACAAAAAGCATTAACTTCTTCTATTTATTATCTCAAATTAACGTCAGTATCCGTGTTACTCAAACCACATAATGATCATGATAAACTGTAAAAAAAAAACAAACAAAAAAAACACGTCGTTCATATAGGCTAACCTCTGTAATGCGGCTGAACTCTTATTCGCAACATGTTGAATATATCGTTGGTGCTCTTATTCTGAAAAACCCTCACGAAATTGCCGACGGTAAAGTCGGCGTCATTATAGTTAGCATGTGTCGTTAGCCTTCTTTCTCCACACACAAATAGCCTGAAACTCGTTCACATTGTGCATCATCAAGGATTAGCCTCGAACCAACAACGCTGTTTGTGCTTTTATTCACAGATGCACATTTCTCACTTTATGAGACAGTTTCATCACTCACTTAATTTACCACTGGTAGCATCTTCGCCATGTTGGATTACAACACCCCAATCAATACCTCAAATCAGTGTCACGGTCAAAATTATTACATGCCACCGCCACAGTCCAAGGCTTTTCGCGTTTTAGATTACTTCTATATGTTATTCTCGTTGTGATTTTTGAGCATCTTACCTGTAGGAACAGTAACAAAGCGCACATGATATGGGTCCGCTGCCGTGGCGTCTGCGCTGCTCTGTATTACTCGTGCTGTCCATAGACTGCAGGTGGCCAGGTGTTGCCTAATGTCTTACTCTACTAGTCACTGGTGTCAGCTATGATGCCTTATGCACACAGCGCCCTCTACTGACCAGGTGCTCCAACCATGTAAGACATACCCAGACCTGCTAGAAAACGAATCACACAGAAAATATCAACATGGTAATTTCAACATATTTTAAAGTCCTTAGCTGTTTCATCGAGTGTAGTTTTTAAATCAAGTCATGTTTGTGTAAATGTCTGTATTGGTAGACTATGTGGACATACATGGACTATGTAGACAGGCAACCTATCTTACATTTTTTGTCATTTCACCTTATATAGTACTAACATGAGTTCTTCTCAGTTAACATTTTGTTGCACTTGGTCCAAAAAACAACACAAACATTTTTCCACTGAAGGTGCAACACAGCCTATAATTAGAGCTGCAACTGTAAGCTGGTACACTGATCAGTCAATTGACAGTCAATCAATCGGGAACTATAATTGATGTATCAATAAGGCAATAACAGGGCAACAAAGTGAATATATCTGGACATGGACTGTTGACTGTAATAGGACATGATTAGCACACTAAAAAATTGAATTGAAATTTTTGAAAATGTGAATCATTTCCCCAAACAATTCAGTTAAGTTAACTGATATAGACACAAAAATTGGCACATTATTAATCAATAATCATTCATGACCACAATTGTTAGTTACAACTCTACATATAATAAATCATACTTTCAGGTGGCACACACAAGATATTTGGTTTGTTGTAGTAGTATACACTCAATGTATTAAGGAAAGAAAGGTTAAAAAAGCCAAAATATTGAAACAGTCAAAAAGATCCACATATAAATAAAACCACACACCTACCACATAGGTTTGATCTTAAGGCCCCAGAATTAGGCTACTGTTCACAGATGCAAGATGTTAACAGAGGATGTGTATCATTTTATAGTCAATTTATGGAGAAGTAGAAAAGGTTCAGAGCTTAAGAATTTTAGCTCTGTATCACACTGTAAATAATACCCATCCATTATGACCATTAACTGTAGTTAAAAATGGACATAGCCTCATCCACAGGTTACTGAAGAACAGTTTTGAGGCTCAGAGTGACCTGCACTACAGTCACCATCTTGACAGTTCCTGCCTGACCTCACCCCAAGCAAGCACCCCAGCAAATCCAAAAATGAAAGGGGCATTGCATGTGGACCGAGATTTCAGAGCAAACCAGTTTAAGTAGCAAGCAGATTGTCACCCACCTGTTAATCAAAACCTTCAGTTATGCTGAAATCTATTCCTTTCAGTCCTGGGTCGTAGGAAAATTGGTGGAGAAGCTGTGGGAAAGCGTTTTGACAAAACAGAAAGTACTTATCTCCTGATCTCTACTTTGTTATCATTGCTGACACTACTGGCCACACATGGTGTTTGCAGGTTTGGTTTTGTTCCAACCCTGTATTATGTAACACCCCATAAACTTCATGTTGGTGACTTTTGTTCTTTGTGGTTTTGCATCAGACACCTGGTTCATACTGTAAAATATAATATGAATTTGTCAGTGGGTCCTAGGCTCAGTTACATTGTGTTTAAGATTTTAGACATTTTTGTCTGTGGGTTATGCTATTGTGCTTATTGAAGGCTGCTATTTTCACAACCCATATAAATTGAACAAAAGTTTTAACAAAAAGATCATTTATTGAAACTAGTAGGACATCTAATTCATAAGACAGAGAGAACTTACAGTGCAAGATGTCAGTGTTCCTTTAATTTGGTTACGTTTTTTATTGATCAGAGATGTCGCCCAACAGTAAAAACCACGTAACACAAGAGAACAAAAAAGTCTTGGGGCTGTAGCCAAAAAGCCCTCATGTAACTTCAGTACCTTCAACCTTAAAATATATTACTTGATACTCATCCAAATGATGGTGCTAAAAAAAAAAAAAAAAAAAAAAAAAAGGAACGCCAAATAAATTCTTGAAATTTCCGTCGTAAACGACAAAAGTTCTGGGTGTACCTGAACGCAGCATGACGTAGAAGGTCAGAAAGGCGGTGAGAGGACGTGCGCGTGGCCATGCGTACTGAAACCCGCCCCTTTTTCAACGACCCCCCAACCTACAAAATGATCACTGCCCTGGCTGGTTCACCACTGCTGTAACGTCAGTCTCTGGTTTCACCGGAGAACCACAGGACAAAATAAAACAAAAAAAATCACCATAATTCGGCGTTGGAGGCTTATTTCATCGGCTCCCCGTCCTCCAGTCTCTCGTAGCCCCGATCTGATTTCAGCTACTCGGTCCTGGGTCCTGGGTCGCTCTCTTGTTAAGTTGCTTCGAGGACACGGAGGCTAAAGTGACATTTTAGCTACGTTAACGTTTATTCATTCGCCCCCAACAACAACAACAACAATGGCAGCGCAGGATTTTAATTTTTTGCTAGCGACGGATTCCTACAAGGTGAGTAGACCTGTCCCTCTCCTTCGTCCCTTTTCCTGTCCTGTTTCTGTTTTTCTTTCCGAGTAAATTTGAGTAATTTCAGTTTATTTGGAAACCTAGCTAGTATGACGACATACCACAACACATCGTAGTGTATTCGTTAGGCGTTTTATGTTAAAGTGAATATTTTGACTGACGTTGTAAGGCACCACCACTAAATCGTATAAACTGAATGAAGTGCATGCTGTTGTTATTACAGCTTGTTAAGCCAGGAGCATAGGTTACAGAGGGTACAGTCCATTGACAAGTACTGACGATTTAAACCATGAAACGTTATCTAAGAAATGATGACCCTCTGTGTAGTTGGGGTGGAGGGTAATGGCTGAGTTTCATTTCTACCATACAGAAACCTTTCTTCCCATCACCTCTCATTGATTAGAAACGCATTTTTCTAAACCCTCGCGATGTCAACAGCACTAGGCCCACGTTCACATTGCCTGACCACAGGGTCTACTTTATGTGGACACACATTTACAGTCCACACCACACATCTTTTAAATATAACTAGAGCCACATGTATGCCAACTGTCAGCCCTCACTTCACTGTGTGATTTTGGACTAAAAAAGAGTATTTACTCTTTAGGGCCATTTGAGATTTAAGGACACACAGGGACATATGCTATATCAATCCAGCGACATGTGCAAAACATTACAAAAAAAGGATAAAATTGAAGATGGTTGTGTTTCAGTTTTTAGAAATAGTTGAAACAGGCACTGTCACAGTAATATGTCTCATGCTGATTTAAAGGAATTTTTTTTTGCTGCTGAAGACTATGAAAGACCAGGAGCTTTCAGGAGGACTCCACACCAAGGCATGGTTCCACTGATTTCATTGTAATGCTCAACCAGTAGTGGCCACTCTCTTTATTTCAGAGCCCAACCCTCCATTGACAGTTTTGCTTTCAGTTTCACGACAGTGAAAGTCATGCTCTGTGTCACACGTAGGTTTGTTACCCAAGGCCAGCTGTGAGTCAGTCCTTGAGCAGGCTATTCTGGCATATCCAGTATACACTCAGCATGGTAGAGTTAAATGTCAGATGTCACTGTTAGATGTCATTCAAAGGTTTGCACTGCAGCCAGATGGCAAAGGTCTGGATGATGACCAGCCGGCCTTTATATCAGCTCCAGCGACCCCTGCAAACACGCCCAATGCAGAAGCACAGCCAAGAGGATTCCTCCAGTGTGTCTGTCATCAAAATTGCATAATAGAGACTGATTTTGTACAATCTGATGACCTCATCTGAAAGTCCACTGGGGTTATGGAGTTCACAGCTCAGCGTTTTACACAATATTTGCATGGAAAAAATGTACATAACAAATTTTTCTAGTTTAAAATACTACAAATATAAACAGTGCTACTAAACTGTGCTCCTCGTGTTTAATCATCATTTTGATTTTTTTTGTGTGATGTAGAAGTTAGACATTGTTGTAAACCACAACAACATATAATGTTGTTTCAGGGGTGTATCTCTAATAGTCCTGCTTCTATGATTAAACAATTAGTGTCATTCATTAACTTGGCAGGAAGTCTGCATGTAAGCGTGATCAGCTTTTCACTTACAGTTCATGTATAGGTTGCAGTTTTAAAGGAGATCACATGCACAGCAAAGAGGTGCTTTACATCAGTTGTTTTCTTGTTCATGTCAAGCATAACTTTCTTCAAAGTTGGTTTGAAGATCTTAATTCATGTATAACAACACTGTCATGTGAGTGTTCAATGTGATGTGATCAATCACAGTTGCTACTTGCCAGTTAAACCATTGCCTCCCTTATGGAATACATGGCCTTTTCTGTCTGAAGCATCTGCTCGTTGTCCGTGGAGGTTCAGCTAGTGTAGCTGGTGAGTAAGTTAGTTTGGGGGCCTGACACAGCTTTTCATTGAGTAACAGATGGGGAAGTGTTGTTGAATTGGTACCAGAATTATCTGTGGAAAGTGGCGTCCCAGCGAGAGCTCAGGACACTGCATCAAGTGAACCTCCAAGAAGAAAACCACAACTCCCAAATCAACACAAAATCACAAGATTAAACTTTGCCAATGAAGATGAAAAGAGGCCAGATTAATACTGGCAGCACATTCTTTGGTCAGATGAAACCCAAATAAATGTGTTTGGATCAGCAATGTTTGGTGTGAACCTGGCCAGGAGTGCAGAAGGTGTAGGAGAGACATTTTTTTTTCATGGCACAATGAACGCAAGTTCATATATCTAAACACCAAATGAAAAAATGACTCTCGTCTCAAGAAGCTTGGCAGGAGAGGAATTTCCCAACATGTGACAATGATCCCACAGACAGTGAAAATCAAACAAGAGTTTTCAAAGATGGACAAATTAAAATCCATGAGCTGGCCAAGTTTGTCCCCTGATCTGAATCCAATAAAAAGTATTTAGAGAGAAACGGAACCCCTCTAGCAAAGAGCATCTGTGCACAATGGCAGAATATCTCTCCACAGATTTGTAAAGGACTGGTATCATCAAAGCCCATGGGTACAGAAAATCTCTCCGTCTCACTAATGAGGATTGTGCTGACTTCTTTTTGTCATCAAATATTTCTATTCTGATTACTGCATTTCAGACTTTGACTAAAAACATCAGGATTATGTTAAATGAACATTTAACATAATCCTTGTGCTTCATGTTTTAAGATTGGCTAGTGGTGTTTGTTTGATTGTGTGTGTGTGTGTCAGCTGATAATAAAAGGAAGCTGTACAAGGTTTGAGATCATTTCGCAATTACAGAGTTCAATATGAGATTCAATATGAGATTGCCATAGTCCAAACTGAAATATCACAAAGATATTTGTGGTCAGCAAAAGATAAATCCTAACCCCTGTAGTGATCCCAGGCTGCAGGCTGTAAGGCCAACAGTGAAGTGCCAAAAGCTGCAGTTACTCTAATGGCCACTTCACTCTGGCTCCAACAGACAGTAATTCACCATGGTGTCCAGCTTCACATAAACATGTTTTTGGTTTCTGTAGCTCATTTCCTCCTTCATTACAACCACACAGGTTTTTTTTATATAATCCAGCTTCACACTTTATTAAATCTTACGGTTATGTTCAATTGAGGGCATCTTTGAGTGGCAGGGGTGAGCGCTTTTACTCCTCTTCCTCCCCAATGGGACATAAGGCTTCTATGAGCTCTCTCCATCGCATGCAGTCCTTGGCAGCATGTTGTGCTTCTTCCCACGACATGTTCATCTTTTGAAGCTCCTGTACCACACTTCTACACCAGGTGTCCATGTTAAGGCAACTCATGGGTGAGGGTGAGTGCCTGTTTGCCACAAACCAGCATACAATGGTCTTGGCTCCACATGCTCCACTTTTTTGCCTGTTTCTGATTAGCTGGGAGTCAGGGTGTGGGGTCAGGCGCCTACTACTACCAACAGGACAAATCATCCAGAATATCTCAGGTTGACTCCGGCTCAACACAAAAGCTGATGGTGGTGATCTGAAGTCATGCCATCTAGGATAAAAGGATTGTTTTGTCCAGCATTTTGCTTTTGACTTTCCCATCAGCCTTAGCTGGAGGAGAGTAAGGGAGGAAAGAAGAAGAGGTTTCACTTTCACCGCAGAAATCCCTCCTTCTAACTACTCCTGACTTTTCTTACGTTCCCTTCTCTAATCTCGCAGCTTAGATTTCATTACACTCCCTTGCATAATTAGATTTTTACAGCGGGGAGGATGCTGATTACGATGTTGCCAGCACTACATGCTCTTTCACTGGAGCCCGGGGCAACGGTCTACATGTGACTTTGGCTTTGTGTTTTGTTTTCTGCAGAAATTCTTGGTTGCATAACTCGTGTAATAATTAACAACTATATCCAGTATGCAACCACAGCACGACTCTGAGAGCACTGAGCACTTTAACTTTCACGACCGAAGTTACTAAGGATTTCACTGAGCCTTGATATGTCCCTTTGCGACATTCAGCCCTTAATGCTTTTATGTGCACTGCTGTTGTTAACAGGACGGTCAAACCGTTATCATACTGGTGTGTGCACACTCTTGCTTCTTGTTGCTAATACTTTTTTGTTGTCTTGTTGTGTCTGATGTGTTCATTATCTTCACCACCACCACTTTGATGCTCCAAAGACACTCAGAGATTGCACCTCTTGGAGGAAGTGGTCTGTAAAGGTTGTAGCTGCTGTAGTTGCAAAAGCCAAGGGCCACTTGGTCCAGATCACCCCTCAACACTGGATCTGGATCTCAGAATTGTCCTCAAAAAAGTGTCCTGGGGAAGGTCACACCTGAACCTATGAGCAAATCACCTGAGATACAGGTTAAGGCGGGTCTGAACAGGTCTAGACAGGCCTAATGTGCCTTTTTTTCTTTTCTTTTTTTTTGGTAAAAACCTCATAAGAATATGTGTAACACCCCAGTTCTATCACTAACTAATCTCAGAGTGACATATCCTGAGAATAACAGTATGTGACATAAAAGGAAATGCTGCCCTTCCTTCTGTCACCGAGTTTGTTCTCCTGAAGGTGGAGCGTGATCAGAGTGGTGCAGACTTGAATAGGAGCAGCATGGGGCAAAAGAATGCAGAGTGACTGCCTCTCTGAGCTGTTTCTTCCAACTGCAGCTGGTTGTTGCTGTTGATTATCAAATTAGTGCTGCAGGAGCATAAAGAGAGACTTGTGCTTTAAGCTGTCTTCATTCCTTCCCACATGGATCCAGAAAGTATGCTTACGTCACGCAGAGCGGACAATCCTTCCGTTTACAGCTTATCATTAGTGGGTTTTATTTTGTACACTGTTTCACAACATAAGTCTGCGTGACGTGACAAATGACCATTACACATCCCACAGGTGATTATTAGAACTACTCTGTAAAATGTTTACTCAGTTAATCTGTCAGCTGTTCAACTCTTCTCTTGTTTCTTTCAGATCACACACTACAAACAGTATCCACCAAACATCAGCAAAATCTACTCCTACTTTGAATGCAGACGCAAGAAAGGTTCCCAGTTCAGTGAAGTGGTGTTCTTCGGTCTTCAGTACCTGCTGAAGAAGTACCTCACAGGTACATTTTGCATCCTGTCATCCGATCTGAAAAAAGAATTGACAGGGTCCTAAAGCCATGAGTAGATACATGCTGATGTATGATGTGGATTGTTCTCTACAGGGCCTGTGGTCACAGAGGAGAAGATTCAGGAAGCCAAGCTCTTCTACCAGATGCACTTCAAGCAAGCTGTGTTTGATGAGGAAAGCTGGAGAAAGCTCCTTGAGGTACACCAAGAGATTCATATCTGTCTAGACTGAGGTGCATCTTCTTCATCATATGAGAAGCTAACTTGAAGTCAATGTCCTGTTCGCTTTGTCAGAAACACGATGGCCGTCTCCCTATCCGGATCAAAGCCATCCCTGAGGGCAGGATCATACCAAGAGGAAACGTGCTCTTCACAGTGGAGAACACAGACCCCAACTTCTACTGGCTCACCAACTACATTGAGGTAGAACTACTCTCCTTCACTCCAGTCTGTAATAATAACATCATTATATGCTACTTATGTCTGTTTGCTTGATGAACATGGACAGTGCAGTACTGACAGTCCTCTGAAGCCCACAGCAGCATATACACTCCAAAATATGACATTGGCCTTAGATAGTGATTACTCTGCAATGGTTTGAACCAGAGGTCATATTATTTACCTTAAACTGGAGAATCTTTGTCTGCATGAGTCGATAAACTAATATGAATAGTTAGGGGTAAAAACCCTGTGTGTGTATTAATCAGTTCTCATCACTTCTCTTTCCTCTTATTTTCATTCTCTACTGATCACTCACTCACTATATCTCTGTTATTTCTCTCCCCACACCCACACACCCCTGCTTCTCTCTCTTGCTGGCTGCAGACCATGCTGGTTCAGATGTGGTATCCCATCACGGTGGCCACTGTATCCAGGGAGTTTAAGAAGATCCTGGCCAAGCACCTCAAGGCCACCTCAGGGAGTCTGGAAGGCCTGGACCTGAAATTACACGACTTTGGCTACAGAGGGGTCTCCTCACAGGAGGTCAGTTAGAGTGTCACACCATGTTTCTATTTACTCTTCTGCTGCATATGTGGAAACATGTAAACGGGCACATTTCTGCATAATGACACGGGTGCTTCTGCTTTACTGGTATTACTGCTTACCTTCAGAAGAATCAGCTGAATTCCTTGCAAGTGGCCTTAATTTTAACTGAAAATCCTGATGTGAACAGCCAACACAGCAAATGATCATCTTGTGACATCTTCCCTCTGCATATGGCTGTGTCATGCTGATGTTATCAAATTATTGCATGATATAAGTAGTGTTGACATCACTGATTACAGGCACAAAGGTTAGATTAAGAGAACTCAATGAGAGTCAGAGGGAAAGACTTAGCATAATAAGAATAATGCTGGAATGTAAATTCAGTTATCAGCATCAGTGCCACAGCTGGTGGAAATGTTTTAGTCTAAAATAATAATCTTCATATGTCCAATTCACTTCTTAAACCCAGGAAGCAGCTGATTTATGACAACATAGAGGCAGGACAGTGCCTCCTCTTGTCCACAGTAAATGGAGGAACAAATATTTAACACTGACTCTCAAAGCTGAAGCATAGACTGTAAATAAAGATTGACTTTGTCTCTGTAACGTTATCCACAGGTTTGTGTAAAGTGGTCTCAGAGAGAATTGATCCACCATTGTTATCTTACTCTGCCCTTAACTCCCAGCTAATCCATAGATGGTCAGAGAAGTGGGGTGTGTGTGTGTGGATGTGCATGTCAATTATACATTTATGTAAACAGGTTAGTTGTGAAAAAACAAAAAAAAAAACTCACCAGTGTACAGTCGCCATGAAGGAGAAATTCATTGTAGAAGCCAGAAGTGCATTTGTACCAGACTGTAAACATGTTTATTTCTCTTGTAAAGATAGACATTTAAACATTAGAGCCTGTGGGGAATGACTCTGTTGGAGCCACACTGTAGTGGTCATTGGAGGAACTTCTGGTACTTTCTGGTCTTAGCTTCTTTCTACAGGCCCAAACGATGATGCTCGAACTAAACTGAGAGTGTTGAATCACCGACATCAATTACAGTGCTCTTCTTCCTGGTGACTGAAAGGGACCCAGACATTGCAGTCAGTCACAGGAATTGTTGAGAAAATATGTGCAGCATCTAAGGAAGATGTACTCCACCATCTGTGATTTTCCATGGCTTGCATTGACTGTAATTGATGTCACTGTCTCTCTGTTGAAGTAAAAGATGTTTTTAGTGCCTTTGCTTCTGACATTGATTTTCTTTAACCTCTTAAGTGACTGTGATACATCACATGGTCTTGAATCAGAGCTGTTGTGTGTGTAATCTTCCACTGGCTGCATGGATCTTATTGCAAAAACAGAAACATGCTCTGAACTGAATCTAGAGATGTAAATTGAAACAGTTTTGTGACTGATGATTGTCATCTCCACTCCACAGTCTGCAGCATTAGGAGGAGCGCTCACCTGGTTAATTTCTGCAGTACAGACACAGTGGCTGGGCTGCTGATGGCTCAGAGGTATTATGGCTGCCCGATGGCTGGTTTCTCCATCCCAGCAGCAGAGCACAGGTAATTACACACATAGATTATATTCAAATGAATCCTTACTCACATTTGCATGTTTTCCATCAGAGTGCTAAATGGTAATATGGATGCAACATTGCATACAATTGGTCAGACTAAGATGACCACAATAATGTAGCATACTGTCATTGTAATGGTTGGTTTTGTATTTGCCCTGAGCAGTAACCCCTGGCTCCAGTCCTGGCTGGCCAGACTGTTTGCTGCACATTCCTGTCTATCATCAATATTAAATAAAGGCACAAAACACCCCAAAACAATTGAGAAACTTTAAAACGTTTAGCCTTTGGGTGTGGCCACGTATGAATCTGCCCAGTTGATCTCTCAGGAGACTGTGACACCATCGGGAGTTATTTTAAGATCTCTAGTACTATGATAATGTTAAGTACTTGTTTCCTGTCATCCAGTACCATCATCTCCTGGGGGAGGACCAGAGAAAAGGAGGCGTTTGAGCGAGTCCTAGACCAGTTCTCCTCCGGACCAGTTTCAGTGGTCAGCGACAGCTACGACATCTTTAATGCCTGTAAACACATCTGGGGAGACAAACTGAAGGAGCGGGTCATGGAACGGAGTCAAGACTCCTGTCTGGTCATCCGACCAGACTCTGGAGATCCTGCTGAGACTCTTGTTGAGGTAAATAACAAGACCGGGGCAGTCATTATTGGGCAACTAAAGGTGTTACAAGGCAGTATTACAGCAGGTATTCTAGATTTAACTACACCTACTTCTCAGATCTTTTTTTGGAATACAATCTCTGCCACAGGCTCCAGATCTTTTGTGAACATTTTACTCATCAAATGCAAAAAAGATTATGTTGTTTGTTTAAAGCAGCTGGCACTTCAGAGATGTATCATGTGCTTTAAGTTAAATGAAGTCGAATTAAGAATAAAAACCTTCATCAAATCCACCGTGCTCAGGTCTTGAACAGTAAGAGTCCCATTCACATCCTTCCTCTCTTCACTCTGACCTGTGCCCAGTGACCTCTGAAGACCAAGATGCAAAAAACATTGTCCAGCAGAGGGTAGCAGAACACCACATCTGACGTGTGTCAGTCTCTCATGTGATAGTTTTCATATGAAACTGTTTTCCTTTCACCAAATGGACAGTACACAAAAACAAGAAAGAAAAAAAAACAAATTAGGTTAAAGCTGAAATGAGTGTGGCCTCTAACAGGATATGCTGCTGACCAACTTTATATCAGGGCGTATTAGTCAGACTGTTTCTGCCATGAATTCTCACTTTAATTGCCTTTTTTTTTTTTTTTTTTTTTTTTTTTTTAGAGATTTAAATAATTTTCAGACTTTTTCATAATTAATGGTGAGTGTGTATTGCAGCTGACAGTTGCACATTGTAGGCGCTACTTTGTTTTTCCAGGCAAGAAGAAAAAAACAGCTCTTCTCTCTCCCAGTCTGCATTCTTCATAAATAAAGCATGTATCAAACATCTCTGGTTTCTAGAAGTCTTAATATTCAGAGGGACTGAGGTGACTTTTTGACTTGTCATATAAGTTGTTACAAGATGAAATAATTATGATAAGTTGACTCAAACTGATCATTTTTCAGCGGTGGCAAATGGTGAAATTTGGGTGTGAGAAGTGGCTGTTAAGGCTTAGCATCTTATAGGATCATTTCTGAAATGTATAAAATCTTTGAAGTTGCTCAGACTGAAGCAGATTAACATGTGCAGCCAACACTTACATATATAAATCATTCACAAACTGTGTTTGTTTTACAGGTCATCAAAATATTAGAGGAGTGTTTTGGCTGCTCTCTGAACTCAGTCGGATACAAGGTGCTTCCTTCGTACCTGAGAATTATCCAAGGAGACGGCATCGACCTCAGCTCAGTGGACGAGGTTAGAGGATGTTTGGTTGCTTTACTCATTTCATCACAGCTGTTTTCCATACATTATTTAACATTTTTAGGGTTCAAAATGGACGGGCAGAAGAGGGATAATGTGTCAGAGTTTTCCACTTCTCCGTACAGACATTGATGATTACAATGTAACTCATTGAGACCCAGGTTTAGGTTGTATTTAGATACATTAAAAAGCTTGTATTGTGAAGGTGTCTATTGTCCTCTGTTTCACTATTGTCTCAAAATATACAGTATATAACCAGAAATACTTCTCCTCTGAAATGCATCTGTTCTTCTCACACACATTGACTGAAGCTCTTGATCTGACAGAAAACTGAGCTTTTTATTCTCTTTCAGCATAAAAGTCTGATGATCACTGTGTTTGAAGATTTGCTTTCTCTGTTTTCTCAAAGATCCTCCAGAAGCTGAGTGATGAGGGCTGGAGTGCTGAGAACGTCTTCTTTGGATGTGGCAGCGCTTTGCTTCAGAAACTCAACAGAGACACACTCAGCTGTGCCTTCAAGTGCAGCTACGTAGAGACAAATGGCAAAGGGGTAAGTAGAGTGGGATCTGGCTCTGTGTGGGTTTATTACTGCAAGAGACCATGGTTCAGGGTCAATGGGTAAATTTTCAACCCACCACTTCACTCTGATAGATAATTTGGTTGTACAGCTCTAGTACTGACTGTTCATTTCAAGGGATCTTCAATAAAATCATCTTGCTTATTATTTTATATTCATTTTTTGGTAGGTTTCAGGCTGGTGTCTTATGTTGGAGAGAGACACTCTGATCCTCACAGAGAGAAGCTTTCAGTTTGCTCAGGTGTACTTCTATTTCAATGAGTTGTCCTTAAGATAGTATTATGTCTCCCTGCAGATGGACGTGTACAAGCAGCCGGTGACCGACCCATCCAAGAGGTCAAAGAGAGGTCGGCTATCACTCAGGAGAAACTCTGATGGCTTCTTGGAGACAGTGGAGAGAGGAGCGGGCAAACCTGAGGAGGTTAGTCAGCTTTTCATGTTAAGTCTTCAAGTATCACTGTTCTACAGCGCACACTGTCAAATTAAGTTTTTATGTGTATATAATGTGGTTAAAAAACAATGAAACATGTAACGGTACTGTACTTCATCATTTATTTGGTTTTCATACTTCATAATTATTATTAGTTGTGTTTGTGTTCTTAAAATATCTGAAGACATGATGTCTTGGGTTGTTTAACTTTTTTCACAGGGTTAATCAGTTAGTCAAAGAGTATTATACAGCTGCTGGACAAAATAAAGTAGCTGGAGAAAATTATAAGGTCTTAAATCTGTATGTCGTTCTCCCAGAGTTTGTGTTTGTTTAATAACTCTATCATTATCCCTCCTCCTCCTCCTCCTCCTGTACTCGGTGATTAATGTGTGCGTGTGTGTTCCTCAGGACCTGCTGGTGACTGTGTTTGAGAACGGCAGCCTGGTGCAGGAATACTCCCTGGAGGAGATCAGGAAGAACGCCAGGCTGAGAGACGAGGAGCTCACTCCCACCCTGCACAACCATGAGCAGGAGCTGCTGCACAATCACATCATCAATGGAATCCATTAGCTGCACCAGAGTCTCTCACCACCACGCAGACAACGCCTCAGTGTTTGAGGATGCACTTGAATCAAGACTGCCGTGTTTTAGAGAAGGGCCCCTCTAAGAGAAAACTGAACATGTTGAAGGGGAGAGAGAAGCAATCGTCACCGAGCACTACCACCACCCGCATCCCCACCCCACCCCCATCACTGCCAAGTCATCCTGAGAAGGTCATTGTTCATAGATAGATTAGCTAGTTTCACTCTGTTGTGGCCAGACGCTCTGCCAGCTCACAGTACTTCCTCCGTGGTCATACAGTCACTCTGCCTCGGCAAATGGCCATGACCAGGACTCAAGCTCAGGGTCAAATACAATAAGCTAGTTTTTCTTCTTCTTACATTTTTTGATTTAAAGATGCCTCATGGATTTGCAGTTTCTACTGGACTCTACAACCAAATTGGGGAGTATGTCTTTAGAAATATTTTCATTGCTGGTGTGCAGTATCTGAGCAATTTCAGGCCAAAAATGACTGTAACTTCCAAATATTCCAAGCTTCCATTAGATTTATTTTACTATTAGAGTAGAAAACTCTTTAGCATTTGCAGGATTTTAGAAACAAAAATATATAAATGAATAGTAACAGTATTTCTTATGATTGTATTAGTGGTGCATTAGTAGCTATGGCTTATGCTGAGTGCTAGGTACATAATATTTCATTATCAGCAGAGCAGTATGTTGCTCAAGCCTCGCCTACTGCCTTTTAATTAGTTCTCTTTTTTGACTAATTGCTTGTCAGATGGATTTTGAACAGCTTGCTCAGTTGAGATTCAGCCTCTCACAGATACATCAGACTTCAGAAGTGAAAGGGAAACACAAACAGTGAGCACATCACCTGTACTGATACATGTATAAATCACACTGAAAATTCAATTAAACTAAAACTCTAGCACAGGCTACTGAAGCCCAGAGAAGTTGAAGTCAATCTTTCTTAACTATACAATTAATAAATAATGATTAAACAGTGAATTATGAATCATTAAAAAACAATATTTTGAAAAAAATCTGGTTGAAATTCAAGTCAATTTTATGCAGTGTTATTTATAATGGATCTTTTCATGATAGTGATGCTGTGAACAGGCCCTCATGTAGTTCCTGCCTCTTTTCAGTTAGGAAGTGAAGCTGCTGCTACCTAATGTAGCAAGTTAGCCCCTGTTAGAGCCGGCTAAATGGTTCTACTGTGTAGTAATAAGATACACATAAGCACAGTAACTACAGGGCTGCTAATGCCTGAGGAAGTCGTAGCTCACTCCGCTAATAGTGCAGGTGTCTGTTGGCTTGAGCATCCACAAAAGGAGATGGTGGTTTCATTGTCTGTTTACTGTATTCATTTACAGTGGTGACAACAGCATGGTCATTAAAGGGTAGCCAAAACAAAAACATATGAAACAAAAAAAGATACAATTACAATTTATAACAATTAGCTGAGTGCTAATGGTTTCTAGAAGGATTTTATAAATGATTATTTCACAGTTTATACACCTGACTTTTTATTTTTTATAATTATTGGATATTGACTACTTCAGAGCTCCAGACATCCCTTGATTACTTTTGATTTATTCAGTTGGTATCCAGATGTGAGTTTAAATCACCATTGTGGCTCTGGCCATTTAAAGTGAAGCAGTGTTTTCTGAGGAATGTGGAGTTATTTTGACCTGATTCAAATTCACTGTTTGCTTCAATCCACGGGAACTGAGGTTTTCTCTTATCGACGGAGGTGTAAACACATTCTTGTTTTTTTTGTTTCCATGTAAACACTCTGGTGAGATGCAGTAGGACATATATGATAGTGTTTGTTACACAATTGATGATTATTATGATGGTAACAGATGCAATTATCTGACAGACATATCCTGAGATGAAGCTGCAGTGAACGTGGCTCTTTCAGCCCATCATCTTCAGGCACCACGCTGCTGTATGTGCTGTGCAAAGACTGCTGCTATTATAACACACAGCACAGGCACATTGCACTGCTCTCTGATGCTCACACAGAACCGATGCTCCTTTCCTGTCCTTTCAACTAGTGTCTGAACATAGCGTCAATCACATGATTTCATATCATGGTGCTCACACCTGAAAACATTTGATCAATAAGTGTAAAGTTGAAATTTCTGAAGAGCCTCCGAACACAAGTATTTCAATTAGTTAGACGGATGTAAGGTAGTTTGATCACTTTGTAATATTTTAGTAGTTAAGATGCCTTCATGTTGAGATAATAGATTGTATTCACTCAGATCACCGGTGGGTGATGTGTCATCAAACAGAAAGATATCACTCAGCATCAGGTCACTGTACCTGCATCACAATCATTTGTGTCTACAAAGAGATTTCTTTTATTTATTTATTTTTGCCGTTTGATCCGGGTTCAATTTTGACTATTTGTTTTTTGCAGATAAGCCTTATCAAAGAGGACATGAAGCCGCCTCACTACATTTAACGAAAATGACTGAGTTATGTGGTAAAACATACTGGACTGGTGAAAGTCTAACTCTCTAGATGGGGTCCTTCAGATCTTAGTGAAGACACAGTTGGGTGAAACATTCATTGACAGTCAGATGCTTGAGGCTTTAATTTATTTTTGTGTGTTCAACAAATAACAAAGCTACTGCCACTTTTTTTTTCTGTTGAGCTCATTTGCCGTGTTGAATCTTACTCTCACGACCTTTCACTTTGTTAACACGAGTTAACACGTTAACTCGTGTTTTATTTTCTTTCAGTAAACTATTCCACAGTAATCGCTTCACACTTTTCTAGCTGCAGCTTGTCTCACCGGTGACTGGTCTGTAGAGATCAGTGGTGAAGTGATGATGCGGTTCGCCAACACTGCGCAGTACATGGTTTACCTCATGTGTAGCACTTGTGCCAGCACTAATCATCTGTGTAACTACACTTTGTAAATATCCTTTTGAAACTGATTTGCTTCTAAACTGATCTGTATCTTTTAAATGTCCTTTATCTCTAATTTTGTTTGTGTTTGGAAAAAAACTGACCTTTTCTAAAATTAAACCAAAAAAAAAAAAAAAACTCAACAGCTTCAAGTGTACTTCAATTTAGTCACTTTGCTAAACTTCAGAACAGCCTGCGAAGCTGTCCCTGCTGACACAAAGTAGAGCTCATGTGAACAGACACAGCTCAATCTCTGTGGTTCACCATCACCACCACTGATGGGTGAGGTCAGAAAGTGTCAAACCAAACCTCTTTGGTTAGGAAAGGCAAGGCAAGGTTATTCATGTAGTCCATTTTTACAAGCAGTTTGTCTCAAAGGGTTTATACACAACATCATAACAACATCCTTTGCACTTAGACCCTCACATTGACTGAGGAGAGACCCCCCAAAAACAGAGAAAAAAACGGGAGAAAGCTCGTGGTGAGCCCCAGAGGAGGGATCCCTCACCCAGGATGGGCAGACGTGCAATAGATGTTGTATACAGAAAAGAGTTTACAACATGGAATATGGAAGAAGAAAGAAATGGAATCATTACACACAAAGACATTACATCACCAGAGGTCAGCAAAGGTGAGATTTACAGAAACAGAATTTAACTGGAATAATTTGAAATATGTGACACAGTGTATATGAGTGAGGCCAGGTCAGTGTTGGTCTACCATGGTCACGAGCGCTGCAGCCCCGTCTCTGTACAGAGCGTGTATGAGTGAGGCCAGGTCAGTGTTGGTCTAACTGTCATCTTGGAGAGTTGTTCGCAGTGCTGAACTGACTGAACTCAGTCAGCTCAAACTGGAGTTTATAGTCTGAAACTTGTTACTCATCATTTATCTCAAAGATCTCACTGAACCAAACATAGAAGTGACCTCACCCAGAGTTTAACAGGTAATTGTACCAGGCCCTTCTGTTTAATGGGTTGTTTTGTTCACAGCTCTTCAGGCTCTTGAGTAGAAATGATATTTCCACCCACTCAGATATGTGTTTTCTACTGCGCCACAAGAGGGCAGTGGAATCAAGCAGCTGGTGTTGTTCACAGAGAAGGTATGAGGTGGTGCTCAGTGTCAGAGGAGCAGCTGAGGTTCATGAAGAGATGTCCAGAAAGGATGGTGGAGTAGCATTTGGTTTGAAGTTTGGGGTCTGATAATCCCAGTGGAAAATATGCACAGAGGTTCAGCACATTATCCAGGGGTCCAAGGACACAATCTGGTCACATGTTGGTGGGTTTTTTGTTTGTTTTTTTAGTATTTTTTCAGGATTTTATGTCTTAATTTGTAACAGGACAGCTGGAGAGGAACAGGAAACGGTGGACTATAACCTCTGTCTATGGGGAGCCTGTTCTACCGAGTGAGCTATAGAACGCCCCATAACATGTTGAATTTTTGATGTAAATTTTCAGATGAGGAAACAGCATTACATAACACAATGTCAGAGACAGATTGTCTCCTCTGCATCAGGTCAGGTGATGATGGTCCTGACTGTCAACCAGACATTGACCAAGAAAAGCAGCCTATTGGACAGTGGCCCAGTGCAATGCAACTCAAAAAAACTAAAAAACAAAACACACACACATAAGCAAATACACAAATGCACTGAAAAGTCAAACAACAACATGAAGGGAGTGTTTCCAGGGGACACCAGGAAGTGATGGACTTGACTGGGTGATTTCTAAAGTTAAGCATGAGGACCAGTCTAAGCCTGAAACATGATCATAAGGACATGATGTCACAGACAGGTGAATCGCACATTCTTCTCATTTCAACATTTGTGCTGATGTGAGAACGCAACTCAAGAACAAATGTGGAAAAGTCACAGACTTTTGATTTTAATCTGAAAAACTCAGTCTTCCTATGGATCAGCGACTGAAATAAAATGCAGGAGAAGAGAAAATTCGGCAGTTTCAAAATAGATGACACTGGGATGTTTGTATGGGGTAATTGACTTTGAACAGGGTTTTTTCTCACTGGACTGACAGCTTATTGGATGGGTGTTGTCATGGAGATTACAGGACACATGAAGGTGGGGGGGGCAGAGAGGAGGTTCAGCTGCACCAGGCTGAAAAGCTAGAGTTTATTTGTGATGGAGAGCAGAGTGGCCTCAGGCTCAGCCCTGCTCTGATCCCTCCTGTGTTCCCTCCTCCACCACAGCTGCAGCCTCCTCGCTCCCTCTGAGATCAGCCATGGCAGGTTCACCCTCCCCTCTGTGAGCCGACTGTCCGACCTTCTCCTCTGCACACTTGTTCCTGCAGCCTGGGTGATGGATCTGGAGGTGGAGAGCTGCTGCCAGCGTCTGCTTAGGCTGCTCCTCCTGCTCTGCTGCGTGACTCTCCACAGCTCTGCCATCGAGACCGGTAAGACCCTCACCTTCCTCACCCCCTCGCTCTGGGACAGCAGGACATGAGGTCCATATTCTGTTGAAAGTGACGGACTTGTGAGAAGTGCCCAATTCATTTTCTCTGCCAGCTTTGCATTGAGTGAGATTGAACCATGTTATAGGTTTTAATTGATTGATTAATGTGATCAGCAGTGCAGCAAGAGTAGCAGTGACAGCAGTTTGATCATAAAAGTTTTTTAGGTTATATATTGAACCTGCATCAGTTCGTGTGAGAGCCTCCGTTAGAGCACAAACTACTTTTATTAGGGAAAACAAAGTATGTGGTTTGATTGGATGAGATAAATATAAATCAGACTTTTGGCCATTTGACTCTGTTGTGATATTAGGATACTGATACTGAAATGATCACCCACTGCTTTACATGACTGAAGATAGAAGTATATCTTATAATAATGACAGTAAGGAATAAGAAAATAGTAGCTGTTATGACTTGGTTTTGATTAAAGCGATGCAGATTATTAAAGGTGTGTGTTTTGATGAATTTTGCCTCAGATTAAATGACCTGTGTGTTAATTAGAAATCATATGTGCTTTTCATTTTGCTGATTGTTGCTGTTGCTTTCATAGATTGTTTGATGTGTTTTCTAGTTTAATGTTTTTTCTGTTTGCCTGTGTTACCATGTGTATGCCACTTATTCATGTAGGGTCACATGGATATATTTTCATGTCATTTCAAAACTAATTGAAACCATAGTACTCCAGGAAGCCAGTAAAGTGGTGGTTTATAAATCACATACAGATCATATACTGACATATCATCTATAATCTAGACAACAATGACCTGGGTGAATGAGAACATCCATAGACAAAATATTGACATAGTTCACATGTATATTTAGTATTAAAACAGGGAAATGATGAATATAAATGTAATTCATTTACATGTATTATATTTTTTGTTTTATGTTGACTGTATTTATGCATCAGCATTTTATGAGTGTTTAACTTCCTTGATAAGACAAACCGTAAATTTCATGTTGGCATCTTGATATATATACTGAGATGACATGGCCCCATTAGACTGTTTAGTTAGTCATTTACACTTTTCAAAAAGCGCTGAATTTTCAGCCTGTAAAATCTTTACTGGGGACTCGGCGTCCTCTGGTCGTCCCTGTTTTGAACCGTGTCCTGAGGTTTTGTATTTACTTGTGTGGTGAAGAGGGGACGAGCGGCTTCCCACCAACAGGGGCTCCCGGGCCCTGGGACATTCCTGGAGGTCAGTGCAGGAGGATCTGGTTGTCTCCCAGGGAAACAGAGCTAATAAACTCCAGGGGTGGTCGTAAATTTCGCCATTATTTGGCCGGGGGCCCTGAGACAGGGGGAGGGGCTGAGGGGGTGGCACCGGGTTGCTGGATGTGGGCTGGTGGATCTAGATCTGCCCACCCATATCTCTTCCGTCCTGACTCAACTGATCAGCAGGCTCATGACACCATCACCACCGCTTCATGTCCAATTATTTATCCAGTCAAGATTTTCACACATTTTTAAACTCTTCCATCACTTTTTCATCAGAATTTGTTCCTACCCTGTTTTTTTTTTTCTAATATTGGATATTCTTATTCAGTTTCGTTTGTTGTTTTCATCCTTTGTTCTTTCCTCAAATGGAAATCTAATGCAACATCCATCTGTGATTCAGATTTAGACCTGGATCCAGTCCAACACCTTCAGAATGTGGTAGAACAGGAGATTGGTGATATAATGCAGTCAAGTCAACGTGAAGCCTCAGAGTTTCAGAGGAAGGTTTCTACATCTGCCTGACCCAGGTCGTAAAGACCTGAGGAACTACCCAGTGTTAGAGTGGCAGAACTCAGTGCAGAGTGTGATCAGTGTACTGTAGCACATGTATTCAGTGACTCACATGCAGGATTCACATGGTGTTCTTATTTGCTGAGACAATGACCATCAGTTTGTGTCTGAGGCTCCTGTCTCTGGTGTCTTGTCCTTGTCAGTGAATGTGGTGGACTTCTGTGGCCAGATGATCCGGGGTGACGGCATGATCGTCAACTCACACCAGGAATCCAAGAAGTACTACTTTGTGACCATGGCAACCGACTGCCACCTCACCATGCAGGCCAGCTCTCCCAAAGACAAAGTCCAGTTCCACTTTCGCTTCTTCTTGGTCTACAGTTTGCTGCGAGTGGCCCCTTTGAGCCCAGCTCCTCTCTTCCCAGAGTCCCCACGTGACTCTGCCCCACTCAACCCAAGAATGGAGCCCACCACCGGTGAAAGTCCAGGAGACCCGTGTCATGCTGGCTCATACGTTCAGTTCTACGACGGACGTGACAGGAACTCACCGCCCCTTGGGCCTCCTCTTTGTGGGAAGAGCCTGCCCCGGCCGGTGCTGTCCACAGGAAACTACCTGACTCTGAGGCTGGTCACCCGGGGGACTCAGCCCAGGGTCGACTTTGTGGGGGATTTTACCTCCTTCAGACTGGGTAAGATCAGAAAGGGATTTTAGTCGTTGTTAAAAGAACCCACTGCTCTGTCACTTCCACCCCAGATGAACTCAGATCCCCTTCACTGTCATCTTCCTCCACAGGTTTCAACCAATCAGAGTGCAACAGTGAGCCCTACTTCACCTGCAGGAATGGGAAGTGTATCCCTCTCAGTCTGGTGTGTGATGACAAAGGCATCGACAACTGTGGGGATGGAAGTGACCTGGAGGAAAATCTGACCACAGGTTGCAAAGGTCAGTCAGATGATCAGGCAGCAGATACGCACCCTGATCCAGCAGAAACATCTAAACCTCAAAGTTCATCTTTCAAAATCTCCAGTGTAGTATTGGAGGGAACTCTTTACAGATCAAAATAACACAGTAACCCAAATGTGTCCTTCACCAGCAGGTCAGCTTTTACCTCCTGAACCTCCACCGCCGATAGCAACCCCACCTCCACCTTTTGTGAACCCACCCACGGTGCCACTTGTTACTCATCTGAACTGTGGCGTTCCAGACAGCGCTCCCAACCATGAGTCAGTAACAGGTTAGTGACCGTTGCAATATAATACATCTGAACTGTTTCAACCAGCAGGAAAACGTCCCACTCTAAAGCTAGGATGACTCATTGTACAACACATTTGGATGCAAAGTGCCCTGATGACTGGGTGTAAAGTTAATGGAGGTGGCCATTGAGTTGTTAATTTCAGCTAAAGACTTGATAGATTCTCACAAAGAGCAGCCATCTGAGTGACCTGTTTCTGTTCCAGCATCAGAGAGTGTCTGGACTGGTCAGCCCCTGATCTCTTTTAAAACAAGACTGAGTCTGAAAACAACCATTCTTCTGCTCTGACTGTCCCACTGAGAGAGGCAGAGCTGGATTTACATGTGTCCTCTGTGCAGTTTGGCAACTGCTTATTAGCTGAGATCCATTTCAATACACTCACGGTCTGCACACAGCCTGGGCGGACTGACAGACAGTTTCTGGGAATATATACTGGGAATGTCAACAGTTGGTGGGCTCCATGCATATCAATATTATTCCACAGTAAAAGAAGCTATGTTGTCTGTGTAGGGCTGATTAAACAGCTTCAAATGTGCTAGAAGGAGGAGTTTGTTCACTCTAGCTCGTGGAAGTTGTGCATTTCACAGATGTTAAACTGATGTTGTTCTGACTTTGTGGCAAAACAGCACAGAGAGTTGTATTTGGTGTCATCTGGGATTGTTCCTTCTCTATCTGATGTTTTAATACCTACATTCTGTAGTTGTAGAATAAGTTGCTGATTTTCATTATCTACACACATGTTGAGTAAAGTTAGAATTGTAGTGGAAAAAGAATGGTTTACCATTTTTGTCTGAGACCCTGTGAAGGACCCCTGGGGAGCCCTACTTTGGGACCCACTGATCTTAACAAGGCTTTGCTCACATTTGCATTGATGATACTGGAACAGTTGAGTCGTCCTGTTTTGTTGATGGCAAATTCTGGGGCTTGAGCTGGAACCACTGAAAACAAAAAAGGCCAAACTAAAAAAACATGGGGTGGTGGTAATGAGGATGAAAACTGTCTTGTTATTTGCTGGCTGTGTTGTAATAAAGGTAAAAGTGCAACAAAAATGTTTGACCTGTGTCCTGCCTCTCTCACCTCCAGACTCTCCTGCTTCCCTGTCCCTGTTGATTCTCTACATCGTACTGGCTGTGGTGGCGGCCGGCGTGGTGCTCTGTTGGTGCTGCTGGTCGCCTGGATGGTTCCTGTGGCGGGTCAGCGTCTGTCGATTCTTACCCTGCTGCAACTTGGCCTGCTCGTCCTGTCAGCTATGCGCCCGCAGCTGCGTCCACAGCAAAGAGCACAGGCTGGCCAAAGTGACACCACACACGCCTGTCAACGGGAGCCCGACGGGCACAGCAGCCACCGCCAACAGTGCTGAGGAAAACGTTACCACGGCAACTGTTTAAAGCCAACGGACTGTCTGGTTGACCAGAGACATGGATACACCAATGCGGAACAGTTACTGCATTAGGCAGTGTAAAACAAATTGTTGTTTAGTGCAGGTTGGACAAGATGTGGTCCGTGCTGGACTGAGCAGTGCCACTGGTCCACGTGTGGTTTGTCTGCTTTAAATATGATGAGACTGCTGTGTTAGAGCTCTTAGAAGAAGGTAAAGCAGGGTACCTGTGACTATAGATTGTATGAACGGATGAATGTATCTGCAATGAGAGGATCAATCTGTGACAAGAAGCATTCTTTTTTTTCACAGCACCTGTTTTTTTATGGTGGAAGGATGGAGATTTTAAGGTTTGAGATGTGCAGCTTTTAAAGCTGAACCAGAGAAGACAATGAGCAGTGTTGAGTTGGTAGTTATTTTTTTAGTCAGGTTTGTGTTTCTTATAGATGTGCTGTTTTGCTCTCTCTCAGATGTCCCCGTTTAGAAAGGACACTTCAGTCCACAGCTTCGACCAAAACTCTAAACTCCATGTTAAGGAAACAGCCTCAGAAAGTCAACCACCTGGTGACAGCAGCTGTTCTCCCCTGGACAAATTCCTTCGGGCTCTTAGCGCTCCCCCACCACACCACTGTTGTTTCACATACTTTCTAAACCAAGTTCGGACAGTGGAGCTCGACCGGCCGATGTCCTGCAGTGAGAAACTTTGTGGTAAATAAGTATGAACTTCCAACATGTTGCTGTGTGCACAGAATGAACCTACAACAGAAGTTCAGAGACACTTAAACCTAAATCAGGTCAAATAAACATGTGAAGCTGAAGAAATTATAATAAAATCACATTTTGACTTGAGATGGTGAAGACAATAATCAAAAAAAAATATATAGTCATTGGATTCACAAATGATTATTTCTTAAGTGTTTGTAGTACTTGATTATTGATTGATTATTTCTTGTCTTTAATGTGCACTGGTCATTGTCTCAATCATAAACAGCTGGTCAACATGTGTGACACTGATGCCAGTTAAGCAGGTCTGGTTCACTGTCGCTGTTCCAGGTCAACCCAGAGCTGTCAGAAGACTTTGTGAAGGCCAGTTGAGTTCATCCACACCAAATTTTAATGGAGCTGCAACCATCAAGTTGGAGGCAAACTGTTGTCTGGAATATAACCGTGTGATGTAGTTTTAAGATTTATGAAACCAGGAAAACAGCCCCATACCAAAGGTACGACGAAGTATGTAGAGTATGAACTTAAGAGATGAGCCCCCTCTTCTCTTCCTGGCCTCAGATACAGCAAAGAGTACAGTAGATTCACCCCCATTCTTTTCCTTTTACCCAGATTAATGCTGCATGTGAGGGGCAACCTGTGTTCATGTGTCCACCAGGCAAACTTTCTTTGTGGCATCCTCTAGATGGAGTAGCTCCATAACCTTTCCTTGCTCAGCCGCACTGTGTCTTGTGTAACCACATTTCACAGAGTCCCCCATGCACTGTCTCTTTAGGTGTTTTGACTTGTGTCCCTGTCCAACCATAAGACCATATGTTTAAACAAACACTGTGATCCTGACCTCCCGGTTGCTGGGCTGCAGCACACTGAAATATGCAGACTTCTTCATCCATCTCGCTTTCTGCTGAGACTGTACAGGAATGCACGTGCATCCATACACACGTGTGACCACACACACAAAAAGTACAGTACACATCCACTCACCTCACACTCTCAGACATCCATGTGCGTCACTGTGTGGAGAAGGTCAGCGCTCCAGCTGGACAATCTTGCCAAGACGACTTTTCTCACATTTGTCTTAAAGATCACTTTTTAAAAAAGAAAAAGCATTTAACTTTTCCCTTAGATCATTTTTCTCACTTTACAGACTTTATTTGATTTTATGGCATTTTGTGAAAATCTATGAAAGTCAAATATAATCGAAGATCAGATTGTACAAGAAATGTCATTCAGGCCTTAAACGAGCTATTTGTAATTTTTGTTATTGCTGCATTAGGAGCTACAGGCTGGAAGAAACATTATGAGTTCAACATCAAAATTCATTCCTTCTCTCACCAACATCTGTCTCCAGAGGTGAAAACAAACACCAGCTCTTCTGCTTAAATTAGCATGTTAACTAGCTAGGACAACCTGTCTCACTGCAGCCCCAGTTTACCCTGAAGACATAGCTCTTCAGAGGACACATTGGTGGTTGATGTAAGGTAAAGTAAACATCAACCATTGCTGCTTTTAGCAAAACAAACAAACAAAAAAAAAAAAAAACACTCAGTGGCCGAAACTTACAAATAGCCCTTTAAAGGGGCATTAATCAATATTTTGATAACAGCTACAGACAAAATGTGCAGCTTGATGAACAAATAACAGACAGTCAGTGAACAGCTGGTGAACATTTAGCCACCTAATATATTCCCTCAGGAGCTGCTGGTGGAGACCAGCTGAAAGAAATAAAAGGGACACTGAGTTTTATCAGACAGACACACATAATTTCAGATTAATGGCAATATTGTACTGCTGGATCTGTAAGCAAGAAACGTTGCCCTGAAATGGCCAAAAAAAAAAAAAAAAAGGTAATGCACTTTAAAAGCAGGTTCACTTTCTCTTTTGAATAAATGTAAATTAAAGCATTTGTATGGTCTGTTCTTTTTGAAAGGATTAACTTTTCTCAAATCACACCTGAACAGAGTTAGATGTTTTCAACCAACCGTATCAGGTAAATAATGGAGAATAGCTTCAGTTATTAGTGAGATAACAAAGATCATTTTGTTTCCTTACTTTGTCTTATATTTTTTGGACTATTCAGTCTCCACAGATTGATAACAGTGCACGTTCCTCAATGGTATGTAAATACTGTAAAGTTTTAATAAATGATGCACATGGAAACATCCTGTAGTTTAGGATTTTTTCCCCCATGAATCTCCTATAGGGAGTTGTGATAGGGAGCTGTTATTTAGTAAAATTAACTTTTCATGATATATGATACTGGATCCAGGACTTAACATCATTTTTGTATTTGCCCCACTGTTAAACTGTGCACAACTAAAGTGGTTCTCGATGCCTCACATGGTTTAATTCAGCTCACAGTTCAGACCAGGATGTAATCACGTCCTGGTCTGCTGCGCTTTATCTCACTCAGAGGCTGCTTGGTTGACACTGGTGGGGGTGGGGTCAGGGACTTGGCAAAGAGTCAGCAGCTTCACACTGTGTGTTGCCTCTGGTTTCCACTGGCAACCTTTCAAGTCAAATCCCAGTTTCTGTGAAGGACGGAGAAGGACTTGTTCCCAACCCTTTTGTCACTTTGATTTGACTTTCTCTAACTGACCTGTTGACCCCTTGTTAAATTAGTGTGTGGCGCTGCCAGAGGGTTCATCATTTTGTCAAATGTGTTGACACAAGTCAACCTCTCTGTAGACATGTTAATGTCAGAAAATCATTTTCTATCTTTAAAACAGCACTAAGATCACTTCAACTCTGTTTGCTCAGCTTTTTGTTCGTTACGTAGACTTAAGGCAGTGTTTACCCATCTGCACAGTCTCATCAGTCTAAGTGACAAACTAATCTCAGCTATACAGATGTAAATAGAGCTATTAACAAGTATTAAATCACTCCTGACCAATAAAATCGAGGTGTTGAATAAGAAACTTTAATGAGCACAGCAGCTGAAATTGATCCTTAACGGTGCAGAGTGAAGAGCTGCCAAGGCTGCTTTTGTCCCAGCGTTTAAGAGGTCAAACACTCCCATGGTCAAACTATTCTGAGACCAGAACTATCGTGTTGAATCACTGGCCACCTACTCTGTGTGTGTGTGTGTGTGTGTGTGTGTGGGTGGTGGGTGGGGCATTGTCCCATTCTGCTATCTTAGCCATGCTGCCGGATCTGTGACTGGCTGATAATGGATGTGCCTGTGGAGATCAGGCTGCATGATGCTTCTTCTGTAAAACTTCAGCTCACGGTTTGAGGACAAGCTAATATTGGATCCAGGATGCAGTAGATGAAGCTTTGGCAGCGCTGAGTCGGAGGGCCTCCTCTTGGTCACTGTGAGGGACGTTCACTGTGCTTGTCTTCTTCTTTCCTGATGCCACATTAAATCTACTTTGATTTGATGCTATAAAACAATAAAAGATTAAGCATTTTGAGATACATATGCACTATAAAAGCTCAGTGTCTTGTTTAGAATAAAATTTGCTACTTTCCTGTCTTAAAGAGGAACTATGCAGTTTTTTTCCCATGGCTATGTTACATTTGTACTTTAATTAAAAAGCTTCGAAGTAACAGACATGGTTACATACATAACTTGTAACTTGTTATGAGGGAGAATGGATCGGCTTGCTGCCCTCCCCCTGGCCTCTCTGGGCTGAAAACCAATCTTGCAACATCAGTGCAGCACTTGGCCTCCGGCCCGGTGTCCCAACTCTCGTCTCTGTGCACCAGGACATGAACGCGCTCCGTAACCCATAATCTTTTGTTTATGATGGTTAAGACTACACAGATATCATCGGATATGTTATATAACGTTATCCACTGCTCCATGGATTGATTTTTTAGCCAGCTTCATTAAAAACAAATGCACGTTTAAGTGTTTTTTTCTTTAAGTGTCCTTTTTTTTATGCATTCAAAAAAAAAAAAAAAAAGCAGCTATGGCTGTAAAGTTAAGCAACATTAGTAAAAAACTGCAGTTCCTCTAATGACCACTATGTGGTCTTGAACAGTGAGTCGTTCCCCACAGAGTCCCATGTTAAATTAATATACTGCAAATAATTTTGCAAAACATTTTTCATATGTGAGTTTGTAAAAACCACTGAGGCACCTGCACATATGGGTTCTCTTTCACCTCAGAGAAAAGGTCGACCCTGCCAGTGCCAACTTATATTGTAAAACTTATAACAGATGAAGCTAAAAATGTGACAAGACCCCCCCCCCCAAATAAAGATAATCATACTCAGCAAAATTGCATAAGAATATCATTTATTGAATGTGTACAACATTTAAACAGAAACCACAGTAAATAAATAAAATGAACGTCATTGGTATGAAAAAAGATGTATATTTACAGCATTTGCACAAAGCATAATATTTACAACAAATGTCCCTCTCTTTAAATGTAGTCATGTGGGTGGAGTGGCAGTTCAGACACATCCAGGTTCTTCTAGTGAACTTTTACCTTCATGCTCCAAAGCCCTTTTATTAACAGAATAGACTCTGTGTGTCTGCTGTTTTCATCATGTTGTGTTTGTCCTTTTGTATAAGAATATATAACGGGTCTTGGAACACACTTGTCTTCATGTATTTCTTGTAACTTTTGACTCCTATGAACCAGACCACTGTTTGGTAGAGGAACCTTATTCCAAGGAGTTGATGTCTACAGGAAAATACGGTCCATATTACTTCATAATGTGGTTTACAGTCCACAATACACAGCTGTCCGGTACTTCATTTATCTGTTTCTAATACAACCACTTGGCCAGAAACCTTCATTATTGGGACGTCCTTGTTTTTCCTGGGGGCTCAAGACCCAGGGTAACCATCCCTGCAGAGCCACATAACTACCTCTCTAATTCTGTTACTAGTCTTGTGCACTGTGACATCATCTATATTTTCTTATTACTGTAAAACTCTTAATCCTTCAAGGTGCCACTAATACATCTGGGTGGGTGAATAGTGCAGGCTTTGTGTGCCCAGTGCATACAGGCATTGTTAAAAAAAAAACGATTTCTGGCAGCACTTGAAGGCATCATTAATAAGCAGCACAGAATGGCAGACAGCTCAGACACTCCTCTCTCAGCTGCCTGTAAAGCTTCAGACTGTGTGCATGTTGCACAGCACGTTGGTGTGGCAGGAGCAGCTCCCTAATAAATAACTCAAGTCCCTTGAGGTCGACCCCTCTGGCTTTAGGAGGCATGCAGCCGGTTGGCCATGCTTCGCTGGCTGAGTGCATGGGTCTTGAAGAGGGTCATGCTTCGGGTCGCGGCCCCATTTTCATGGGCCTGTTCCTCCTCCTCTTCCTCCTCCTCCTCCTCCTCCTCTTGGCCCCCCACATTGTGTTGTGTCTCAGCCTCCACAGTTCTCTGCTCCCGGGCCAACAAGAGGAGCATCTCTGCGTCCAGCGGTTCACCAGAGGAGAAGGGATGACGCACGGTTTCTACCAGCCCAATGATGGTCCCCAGCACTGCAAACACAGAGCCAACCAGGAAGACTTTCAGCAGACCCCGTTTGGGTCTCTGACTCAGCATTTCTCTGACAAAAGGGATCAACTCCTGCATGTTTTCCATTTCTCCGCTTCTGTTCAGTGTCAAAACTGGGTGGGAGGTTAGGCCTGTTAAAAATTTACAAAACAGATGATCAATGAGAAGCTGGTAAAAGAAAATGTATGCTTTTCAGATAAACTTGTGAAAATGAAATATCTTTGTATTTACATGCAATTTGAAAGGTAAGTTAAGACCTTCAGGGATATTATGACACGAAATACATCTGACATCTTCAAATTTAACCTTCTATTAAGGCTGTAACAACTATTGGCTACCAGAAAATACACTAAGCTAACAGAAGTGAAATCAATTCAGATTGACTCACGCATTTCAGATAATAACAGTAACAAAAGAGTAACTTACTGTGGTTACACTTTGTTGTTTGTTCCAGGCACACGAACACTCAACTTCAGTTTCCAGTTCACTGTAGGAACACACCTTCACTGGATCCTGTGGTCATTTATAACCCCACACTCTCCACCCTCACTCTGTCACTTCATGAATATTCATGAGGCTCAGAGAGGCTGAAACCAAGCCAGAAACTTTGACCCAGTGTGTGTGTGTGTGTGTGTGTTGTGTGAAAGATTAGACAACACAAACTGTCTGTTCCATTAGTACGTCTGTAGTTTGAGTCTAAATTGACTATTGTATCACATATATTGTATTGTCACCTAATTGGTGTAAAATGGTGCAAAACCAGTATCACCAGTAGTAGTGATCCAGTAATCAGGATGTTTTATCCTGAAGTAAACAATATTAGCTCATGTAATATTTAGTAATATTGCTACTGGTCTATATATTTACATCCAATGTATTGTTTAATGCTGAGGCCCGAACACAATCAGGCTGGACAACACCTTGTATTTATTTTAATTTTCATTTCATTTCATTGTTTATGTATTATCGTTAATTATTACTAGTATTATTACCAATGATCTGAAGGGCAAATGAAATACCCTGAGGTGATAAATGAAGTATTTATCTATCTATCTACTGATCCTGTTCCTGCTTTGATAAAATAAACCACCACATCTATTCGTAATATTATTAGCTCGTGATGTTTCCAGCACTATTCCACGTGATGAATTAGATTAAAGTAATTGCTCTCTCTGGTCAAAGGTCAAGTGATATTTGTTTGTTATTAATTTTTGGAGTTGGCTGTTTGAAAGCCGTACAGGTGACCAGGGGCTTTCCCATCAGCTGATGGAGTCCATGTGAATCTTCCACATCAACAGTCAGTAAATCAGGGGAAAGGTTGTGTAAACCCTTTTTACCCTGCAGCACATCTGCTGCTGCGACAGCGACATTGCTAATGAACTGTGGCCAGAGGGTACGACGTGGTACACAGAGTCGACCACATGTAGTCTCCCACACACTCATGATGGTGACTAATGTGAAGCAAAGTGGGAACTGAAGCATTTGCCGTCATCAAAGAAACCATTTCCCCTAAATCTGTGTGTATGAAGATATTATTGGATAACATTGGAACATCTCTGTTTATCCAGAGTCATTATTGGGGTGTGAAGTCTTGGGTAGTGGTGAAAAATTGTTTTCTACAACCTTGACATTTGACCTTTGATCACCAAAGTCAGTTAATCAATTCATCCTTGACTCCAGGTTTGTACCAAAATTTGGAGAAATTTCCTCTGTATATGTCTGTCTGTGGTGTTCATTAAAGCCCAGATTTATTTTCTGTTTATTTTCTTCATGCATTACACTATGTTCACTGACCACTGCCATTTCCTGCATGGACTACTATGACCTGGTTTCTCATATGGAATGTTTTTCACATCAGTGAGCAAGAGACTGGGTGACAAGAGGTAGAGAATTAGTTTGTTTTCTAATATTAATTCTATGGTTTGAAAAGAGCTTTAGCCGCCTCCCCCACCCGCTAGGGCAGATTAAGTAGAACCGTAAGCCTCTGGCTGACATTTAGCATGTGAGCTCTTGTTATTAGTTCATATACAATAAGAGTCTTTGTCAGGGGTTTCACAAAGTTTTAGCTCACGCTGGTGGAAAGGTCGCATGCTGGTCAGTTAAAAGTTCCTGAGCTCCAGGTCAAATTCACTCTCAATCACACACATGATGCATACAGTTCCACAGTTACCACCAGGTCATGGTCAGAAGCATAAAGATAAGAGGTAATCAACCTATACCTTGGTTTAACCCCAGCATCTGATGGGCTGATTCTGTCGTGTGAAGCCATTTGCTGGAACAAAGTATAAACTCATCCATTCTGACTGTTGTTACCCTCCATAAACTCACAGAGACTCCTCTGCTGTGTGATCCATTTAGTTCAGGCTACATGGATCAGCTGATGGGTTGTCATGACGCTGACATGTGGGATCCAGCAGTGTGCTTCAGATTGTTTCCCTCCACATGCTAAACAAGTACAATTCAGCTTTACTGCAGCTACATGTGGTTTATACAAGTTTACTCCTGCCATTGTCAGTCACACACAAGTAATTACTTATTTCTATCAATTTTCTTTTGACTGTTTTGTCCCTGACACAGAAGATATACTGTATGTTTTATATGATAACACATGGTTTAAAGAAGTATCCAGCAATTTAACACCAGCTGCACAACCTGACTTGTTTTGGCAACTTTAAGTTTGTTAAATTGATCGAATGGCCTATATATTTTATAAGGATTATAAAGTTCTAGATTCATCTCAAATGTAGCCCAGGTGGACAACTCTCTGTGAATATGCTTCCTCTGGTTTCACCCAGCTGTAGCTGCCCTCCCATTCTTCAGTGTAGCTGTATTTCACTTCGTCATAGCCCCTGTCATTAAAGATTTGTTGGGTTTGACATGATGATGTTACTCACGCACTTCAGTATGAAGCCTTCTGTGTTTCTTCATCATTGCTAGAGTGAGATTTTATAAAAAGAAAAAAAAAATCAGTCTAGCCGCGTTTTTTTTTTTTTTTTTTTTTTTTTAAAGCAAACAAACCTTGAGATAATCAATATACATGACATGTAAAAAGGGATGGAAATGCTGTGCAGTCCCACACAAAACGGGATACCTTGTGACCCTAGAATAAGCTGAACAAATGGCCATGTTCTCTTTTTACAGGACAGGACAGTGTCTTTTTTTCTAATCAGAAATTAGATAATACAACAAAATAACTTGGAGAGATATGAGCAGAAACAAAGTCTTTACAGACAAGTTTAGGCACAAACATAACCTCAGAGGTTGTTCAGCAAATGACAGCAGATAGTAGTAGGCTGTTTTAGGTGTTTTCCTTGGTCCTATGTTGAAAGTCAGGACGCACCAGGATGTTTCCATGGAGTAACTCACACCTACAGCGCCATCCACAGCACCTGGAGACGTGATTGAACTTGTCTGAAGTTGTATGTGCACAGTGGCCAATGTGCGTGTTTGTTGAGTCACAGGACACACCCTGGACTTACTCAGTATGTCTGAGGAGAAGGGAGAAAAACACAGAGTGTGTGTTCAGCCGGGCCCCGAGGCTACTGTTTCTTTACACAGAGGTGACGAGCAGGACACCACACAGCCTGGCAAAGACACTGCCCTAAACACTGTCTACAGGCGATGGATTGTGTCCGGGGGCGATGAGTGAGTTTGTCTGTGTAACAGTGTTTCCTGTCCCATTCATTTTCTAGATGGAAAAGTCCAGGGCATTGTAATGTAATACACCCATAATAAAAAGTTATGATATCACTCCAGAACAATACTTGCATGTGAAATGTCTCTGCATAGCTCTATGATGATGTTTATAATGTAGCTCAATGTTCATGACTTGTTATAATAAGCCATATACTGGCCAAATTATGTTTCACCACATTTACATCCATTCATGAAAGTACAGAGAACATGTTTTTGGTTGTTTTTGTTTTCAGTTATTCGTATCCAAAAAGCGGTTTGTGTAATAAGTAGTTTTAAAAACATGATTTTATCTTTCAGTTCAGAAAAAAGACTCATGACACAGTGATAGTAGTGGCTACATCAGTCTGTCCTATGGCGCAGTGGTGCTTTTAGCTCTATGCAAACGTCGGCACACTAATACTGCATGTTCACAAGGGCAAAGCTAAGATCCTGATGTTTAGCAGGTGTAAAGTTTACCATGATAAAGCATCTACCACTAGCCTACTAAATGCTAAATTAGCAGTAGCTACACGCTAGTGTTGGGCATGTCGTTACTGCAAATCTGTACTCAGTTACAGCGACTAGTTACCTTTTTCATAGGTAATTGAGCTAGCAAATTACTGCTCACATATAAATAAGCCAATAAGTTACTGGGTGAAGTAAGTTCTTTTCTTTTTATCTATTCTCATATTCTGAGAGTCCAGTTATGAGGGTTCATCCTCTGGGACCCTGAATTGTTTTTCAACCTGCAGATGGAACAAGAAACAAATGTAAAATATCATAATTTTACAAGTGGATTATAGAGGTTCAGTTTCAGTGCATTATAATGTTTTATTATATCTAATTTAGTCCTTGTGTAAGTTTGTGTGTGTTAGTGTTGACTATGTGTCTGCGTCTCTATGTGTGTGTGTTGATTCATAGAGTACAGGGTGCGGTGATGAAGGGTGTGACTCTGACACACACTGTATCATAGCGGCCAGGTGAGACAGTGTTTATAAAGCAGAAAGGCAGCAGCACACACCTCAATACAGAACGTTGTAGAGCTGATAGAGAAACAACCACCAGGTGAGTCTCACCTGCACACACACACACATAGACACACACATTCACTATTATCAGCTTTCTTCTTTTTTACTGATTTTCTGTTTTTTGTCTTCTTCATGCTCCAGATTTTACATAGAAGAGGAACACAACATGAGGATACTTTTACTTCTAGCTGGTAAGACTCTACATTTTTACATTTTCTCTCATCACTGTTCGCTCCATTTTCTAGTCGGGAGCAGGAGATATTATGAAGCAAGTGACTGGCTGGAATGAGAACCTTCTCTCTGGTCATGATGGCACATGTTTGAAAAGCCCTGAAAGGACTTCCTCAATCTTCTGACCAGGGTGTTACTGTAGGGGAAGTATCCTAAATACACAGTTAACAGCTCTTGACACTCTCTCTTCTCTAAATTACATCAAAAGTACCTTTTTGAGCTCTAGAGGACAGATGAAAATGTGAAACTCAGCGTCATCTGAAGCATTAGTTTCCAGCTGGGAAACTCTCAGGATTAAACTGAGAGCAAAACCTTGTTAACTAAATGAGGAGCAATTACAAGTTGAATTGTGAATGGTAATGTTCTGGTTCAGTTTCTTAAAGGTTTAATGTGATGTAATGTGATTGGCATTTTAATCAGGCACCAACTGTTTCTGCACATAACTGGAATAACCAACAAACATATTTCAACTTATCATCAACAGGTAGATGAAATCTAGAGGCTAATTTTATTTGAAGCTCCATATTTTCTCTCTCTCAAAATTAAATCGAAGGCAACTGGACTGTATTTGTCTGTGGAAGACGTTTCGCCTCTTATCCAAGCGGCTTCATCAGTTCTTGTGTATTGGTCTCTCTAGTCCGCACTAGTCTGACCAAGAAGGTGGAGTAGGACCCAGGTATTTAACCTCTTGTGGGTGTGTCCACCAAAGTACCTGTGAAAGTACTGGTTTCACCTGACCATTGTTGTGGTCTCATGTGGACGACAGTCGTTAGGGTCAGGTGACCCTGTTGTTATCCCGTGTGAACGGCAGTCGTTAGGGTCAGGTGAGCCCCTGGTGGATGACGATCGTTGAGAGTCGTCTGAGGTTATGTTGTTGATTCTTCTGGGTACCGATGAAAGGGCGACATTGTAGATGGGGGATAGATGGTGTCGCAGACCCCCTCCCCTGTTTAGCGATGGCTTCTCCACTTTTACATAGATGGCTTCTTTGACTCCCCTTTCAAACCATCTGTCCTCCCTGTCCAAGATTTTGACATTGCTGTCTTCAAAGGAGTGTGCCTTTTCAGATGGGAGTAGACAGCTGAGACCTCCTCAGCTGAGACCTCCGGTCAGGTCCGGTCAGGTCTCTCAGCTGTCTACTCCCATCTAAAGGAAAAGGCACACTCCTTTGAAGACAGCAATGTCAAAATCTTGGACAGGGAGGACAGATGGTTTGAAAGGGGAGTCAAAGAAGCCATCTATGTAAAAGTGGAGAAGCCATCGCTAAACAGGGGAGGGGGTCTGCGACACCATCTATCCCCCATCTACAATGTCGCCCTTTCATCGGTACCCAGAAGAATCAACAACATAACCTCAGACGACTCTCAACGATCGTCATCCACCAGGGGCTCACCTGACCCTAACGACTGCCGTTCACACGGGATAACAACAGGGTCACCTGACCCTAACGACTGTCGTCCACATGAGACCACAACAATGGTCAGGTGAAACCAGTACTTTCACAGGTACTTTGGTGGACACACCCACAAGAGGTTAAATACCTGGGTCCTACTCCACCTTCTTGGTCAGACTAGTGCGGACTAGAGAGACCAATACACAAGAACTGATGAAGCCGCTTGGATAAGAGGCGAAACGTCTTCCACAGACAAATACAGTCCAGTTGCCTTCGATTTAATTTTGAGAGAGAGATAACAATGACCTGGGCGAATGAGAACATTCACAGACTCCATATTTTCCTTTTCCCCTGTGTTTTATTTAAAGTGTTGATTAATAAGAAGATATATTTGTATTTGTGGCCTTAAGTGCCAAAACCCCTCTCAGTGTAGTTCAACATCTTCTCCTCAGCTTCTCTCTGGTAACAAGAGGGCTGTGTCAGCCAATCAAAAGAGAAGAGGCTCTGACCCTCTCTTCTTTTTCCAATTTATAGCAGATTTCAGGTAAAACTGTGGATTTCTGTGACATCACAAAGTCACAGAAATCCTGATGGCTGGTAGTTTCTAAATAAAAGCTGTGTGTGTCTATCTGTGGACTGAGGCTTTGATACTTTCACAGTATTAATATGGAGCTCAGACCTGCTTTATAATCAAATGACAAATAAAGCCTACCTTAATATGAGACTTTTGAATGAAAAAGCAGGTCTTCATGCCATTTTAGATTTTGATGATGGCTTTCTGTTAATCTCAATCTTAATATCACACAGTGCTTCAGATACTCAAAAATGTAGAGTGTAGGCTTCCTGTTCTGGATCATGGTTAAAGGATCGGATTTTCCTGATGATAAATGTCTGTATAAATTTCAAACTGAGATTCTGAGTTTGCTGATGAATGATATGGGTCATGTATTTACTAATTTTTTTGTTCCACCTCACAGCCATAGCTGCAGTATCACAGGCCCAGAGCGACTGCTCCAGGGGGGCCTGTTACCCCCCCAGCAAAGACCTGCTCCTGGGCAGGTCCCACCAGCTCCACGCCTCCTCCACCTGCGGCCTCACAGGCTCCGAGGTTTACTGCACCCCGTACCAACAGGTAGGATTGTAGTCTGAAAGGACTTTCTCTGCATCAAAGGTTGAAAGTAACCAATGGTATCAAATCTTAACTTGTCTTGTAAATTCAAACTGATGTTTGCTTTGAGAGACAAACAGTGAAGAGATAGCATTAATCAGACAGGACCATCACCTCTGATATATCACTGCCTCGGCCAGCTCTGTTCACCCAGGCTACGCGTGGCTCTCACTGTGGGGCTGAGTGCTGCAGAGGTCATGGTGAGCAGACAGACGTGCAGGACGCAGGCTGTGGCAGTTTTGGCTGGGCTGCCTGCTGTCTACTTGTGAAACAGTCTGATGTCAGTGCCAGAGCATCGTGTTGCAACTGTACTCTTTGACCACTGTCTGAAAAGCCAGTCACCAGCCCACTGCTGCTTCAGCAAAAAAAAACCTCCATATTAAATTATCAGATTATGAAACAATCAGTGAAAGAGTCAAATTGGAGTTGCTGCAACTTGTATTTTTGCAAAAAAAAAAAAAAAAAAAGAAAAAAAGTGCCTATAATGTGAAAAAAGTACTTTTTCTCCTTCATCACACATTGTTATGAAATCTAGAAACTAAATCAAGTGAAGTAGTTTGAATTTTTAAAGTGAACATCCAGTGAATGTGGACTTTGAATGTGGAGATTTTAATATTGACTTTAATTGTCTAATATTAAAGTAATACTGAAGTCAGCAAAGTGAAATAAATGATAGATCCTCAAAGTAATGACTAAATCCTGTAGTTCAGTAAAAGTATCCACATGTTGATTCTGGGAGGTTTCATGATCTGAAAAAAAACCCTTTAATCCCATGGTTAAACCAGTGAAAGTGTTGACAGTTATTATACAGTCTCCATACAAATTTACTACCAGTATTGAGCCTCGGGGAACAGATAGCTGAGTGAGGCGTGGACTCCACACCTCACTCACTGATTGATTTTTCTTTTTTTTACCTTTACCTGAGCCGCACCCTGTCCAGACAGGGAGGGGCAGGAACCCCCGGCTGTATCATAGACCTGACGCATAACACACACTAATGCTTGGCTACCAGTAAAAGAAACAAAACAAAAAAAAGCCTTGTTTGGTATTCATTTCACCATGTTGCTACAAGTATCAGATCTTGCAACAGATAATTAACTTTAATAATCATGCAGCAGAAAAGAATTGAATAAAATAGTGTATCTAGAAGAAAAACTGGGAAGCCTGGGCACTGGCTAAGTTTACACATGTATTTAAAAAAAACTGTTGACTGGTCTATTGATCGTGTCCTTGAATATATTTTATCATACTGTGAACAGTAAAGTTTGAAGTTTAAAGTGCCAACATCATGTCCACACAGATCTCAGTGCAGTGACCAAGGTTAACTCCCATTCATACAGGCCGCATTTAAACCCCTGCCCTTTATGTCAGTTTTTACCAGTGGTACTTCTTTATAAAGAGACTATGTGCATATGGAGAATGGTTTATTATTAGGTTACTAATACAACTGTTAACACTTTATACATCATAAATTGATAAGTAGATACAAGTGATAACAAAGTTTTCATTTGTTGATGCCAGCTCACTATTTAGCAAAATCTAATTAATACTTACTCACTACTCATTAATATTATCAGTCAGTTTCTGCTATATATAAGAGGTAAACGGGAAATTTTAGGATACACTTTATCATTAGATTCATCTGTAACACATCACAGTCCCAGCTGAATCCAGCCACAGACCTTCTTGTTGACAGACCGGACATTTCTGATCCCTATAAATTTCCATGCAAGGTAGTTTTTTGTGCCACTATACTTATAATCTGAGCATGCACCTGTGTATGAAATATGTGATTTTGCTGCAGGTGTCTTGTTGCACCTTAGTTACAGTCAGGTAGTCAAGTTAAAGTGTAACCGGAGCCTCCTTTGGTGCCAATACAGTCTCTATTTTTATCATGATGTCCACTGTGGACTTTACACCTTCTCTCAGATCAGATCCACATCACACTGATGAAGACTGGCTGTGCCAGCTGTGCTGACCAAATGCAAACAGTGTGTGTGTTTGAGGTGACACCACGGTGCCAACAGCCTCGGCCCTCCACTCCACATAACTTTTTACCTACATACACAAAGTTTAGAAGAATCTTCCCGTCATGCTTCACTCAGATTAGGTAGTATTTATTCTGTTGCAATAAGAAAATATTTGCTCACAAACTTAATGCATTCAAGTTCGATGATAGAGAAATGACTGTGGTATACCAGGGGTCAGTGGAGGATTGAGGGCGGGAGTCCGTGTCTGTATCTGTGGACTGAGTGTTAATTTATCTGCTCAGTTTTATCTGACTGATGTGGCTCTGACCCTGAAGAAAGAGAAGATGGCGATAATTCAAAGATAAAGTTTCTTTAAACCTCTGAACTGTTTATGAAGAGATGCACTAGTGGAATTCCTAAGTCAAGCCACAGGCCTAGACCTGAACCTGGACCTGGACCTGGACCTGGCTACAAGATTGCTTGATATTACATCTCTTTAATGTAGAAAGAATAGACTTTATTTATTCACACTTGTTGCAACTTGCAGGTGAAGCTGCAGGTTCAGAATCCTCTGATGGTGCTTTAATATCATTTATCATTCCTTAAAGCAAAGATGGAGGAGAAAGTAAAGCTGTAATATATATCAAAGTTCCAGATAACATGACTTCACAGGCATCAATGGGGCCCTACCTGTTGTCATTGTTGTGTAATGATGTGCACGCAGAGCTAAATCAGTGATAGTCTCATGCAGCTTCAGTCTGGTCTGTCAGTACAGTTGTTTACTGATTTACTGTGATCAGCTCACAGTTTGTTCCTTCAACCTATTCAACATGTTTTTAGCCTCTGTCACACATCAGGCCACTCAGGAGTCCATATATTTATGATAAATAAGTATTGTCACTGAACACCCCATTCATTCATTCAGGATGAATTGAATCGATTTATCTGCATGTGCTCAGACATTATACTTTTGACGAAGACAAAGAATAAGCCACAGGATCCTTGCTGAATAAGATCATTTAAAAATGTGGTAACCATGGTTGATTAATATAAGAGAACAGTTTACACACATGATAATAATTACAGAGGATGGAGAAATAAATAGTCTGAGATAAGGCGGTGTTACAGACAAGGGAGCATGGTGCTTGAAGGGTTAAAGAAGAAGTGAGTAGAAGAAGTGAACACACTGAAGGACTTCACAAGGACTCATCATAGATGTGGTTAATGGTTGGAGTGAACAACAATCTGAGTGACTGTAAATAAGCTGTGATGTTGCTGAGTGAGTGATCTGAGACACGTAGCTGGAGGAGAAAACACAGTGGAGGCCACAGTGTTGTAACCAGCAGGGACCTGATCCCTGCAGACAAGGCAGCCATGGTCTGAGTGTGCCAGAGTGGCAGCTGAGTCCAGGGTGGGTGGGTGGAGAGGGGAGGGGAGGAGAGGGGTGGGGGGGCTGGATAGTGACTCGGCTGGGGTAAAGCTGTCAGTGATGTGAGCACTGTGGAGAGTTGTCCAAGAGCAAATTGCACAAACAGCACGTAGCTATGATCCTTAAGTGTGTGTGTGTGTGTGTGTGTGTGTGTGTGTGTGTGGGTGTGTGTGTGTGTGTGTGTGTGTGTGTGTGTGTGTGTATTAGTCAATGTACATACACATTTCACAGGTGCTTTGACTGATTCAAGGTCAGTCAACAATCACTTGTTCCAGTATAGAAAAATATCTATTTTACAAATGAGTGATTATGGTAAAAGTCACAGAATGATCAGTTTTAAATGGGGCAGCACATGTTCCTCCTATAGCTTTACTGGGGCAAAGTTTGTGCCAGTTCAATCCAAACATTGTTTGCCATATAAGCGCAAAATGAGGACTGTTAAGGATCATGGTTCCCAGTCTAAGGTGTATTGATCCTTCGTCCCTGCTGCTAGTTGGCAACCTCCTCAGTGACACAGCTTATCTCCAGGCCTGAGGTCCAGGGGTCGGATTCAGGACACATGCAGTGACACAATTACAAAACACACAAACAATGCTCTGGAGGAAAATCCATTCTTACTCTTTGTTTGTTTGTTTGTTTGTTTGTTTGTTTCTCAGCGGAGGATGAAATGCTGTCCATGTGACTCCAGAAACCCAAACGGTCCTCTGGCCCACACTCTCCAGGAAGTCCTGTCTACATCTGCACCAGACCGATGGTGGCAGTCCAGGAAAGGTGAGAAGAAATAACAGTAGCGATTCTGTGAAAATCAGTTTTAAATCAATGTCTACCTGTGAACACTGGTAAAACATCTGTTGGCCTGTTGTGCCTGTTTGCTCTGCAGGGGAGAGTCCAGTCACTCTGCAGCTGGACCTGAACAACCTGTATCAGCTTGATAACCTGGTGCTCAGCTTCAAGGTAGGACACAGTCTGCAGCATGTTACATCTTCAAGTGCTTCAAGTAGTAAGAACTTATATAATTATCATTATATTAATTGTAACATACTTTATTTGATATAAAAAGAAAAAGGATGATGTAAATGCGAAAGTAAAACAGGTTTAGCCAAGGCTGAGGAATTGAACCCAGATCCTTCTTTGTGTGTAACACTCAGATGTGTTTGTTTGCAGGGTCCTCGTCCCAGTGCTTTGGTCATAGAGAGGACAGTGGACAATGGCAGGACATGGGAGCCTGCTCTCTACCTGGCCACAGACTGTTCAAGAGCTTTTCCTGGAGTCCCAACCTCAACACCCCTGACCCTGGATAGGACCTACTGCTACACACTGCCCCCTACTGAAACAAACCCCTACCAGGATCACACAGTGAGGACAAACAGCTGTTTTGTTAGATAAACTCTAACAGTTTTTCAAGCAGCATTCTGAAGAATTAAAAATATGTCAATGTCTCCTCTCCAGATTCAGTTCAGTCCTCTGCGTCAGTATGCCTACGTCCCAGCTCCTGACAGCCAGAAGATTGAAGGTAAGTGTCTCTGCCTCCTCTGGATCACACCTGGTTAAAAGGTTTTATTCAAGCTTACTCACATCTGTCTCCTTCACAGATGCAGCAGGGTTAACTGGCCTCAGGGTGAGGCTGACAGAGCTGGGCGATGTCCCACATATTCCGGGCAGAGCTCTCAGTCACTTTTATGCCCTGAACGAGATGAGGGTGATGGGCAGCTGCTTCTGCCATGGACACGCCAACCGATGTCTGCCAGAAACCTACAGCCATCCCCAGTCCAACACCATACAGGTATACACACAGGTGTTTGTTGTTTCCTCCTGCCTCCTGCTTTTGTACTGACTTGGATCAAGTGTCTCTGAGTCTGGACTAAAACTGTATTTTCTGCTCCAGTTTCACAATTATGATTCATACTTGTATGTATTATTATATTATATTATATAGTATTATTTTTGGTGCATTCAGTAAATTGTAGCTCATAGGCCAGCTCAGTGAATGAATACAACACCAATCCAATGTCTAGTTAAAGGACTCTGGTTCTGGTTGTCTGTGCAGGTGAACCCCCAGTGTGACTGTCAACACAACACAGCAGGTGTGAACTGTGAGCGTTGCGCTGATCTCTACAACGATCTGCCCTGGAGACCTGCAGAAGAGGGAAACACCCACACCTGCCAACGTAAGACCTCACCTGTACCTGCCTCACCACTTTTTAAACAAGAATCAGTAGCATGATCATGGCACCCACTGTTAGTGGGGAGGGACTCCAACACCTGCACCAGTCCACGTGGGTGTCTGTGTAATATCTACTAACCCATGTGTCCTCTCCTCAGGTTGCGAGTGCAACAACCACGCCCAGCGTTGTTACTTTGACCAGGCGGTGTACGAGGCCAGTGGGCGCAGGAGTGGAGGTGTGTGTGAGGGTTGTATGCACCACACCACAGGGCCCAAGTGTGACCAGTGTGCCCCTGGATACCAGCCAAACCCCCGCAGCCAAATGGACCGTCCAGATGCCTGCATACGTAAGTAGCTCATCACTGACATTCAAAATTATAAATTTTCACTGAGGTTCGATTTGTGACGATGGTTTTCTGTTGTGTTGCTGTCAGGTTGTGTCTGCAGCGCCGAGGGGACAGTGAACGGGGGCCGTTGTGACGACAGCACGGGTCAGTGCCAGTGTAAGGTGAATGTTGATGGGCCCCGTTGTGACCGGTGTAAGAGAGGATACTATGGCCTGAGCGCCTCCAACCCTCTGGGCTGCACCAGTGAGTCATCTCCCACATTTCACACTCATCAGCACCACAGGCCTCTGTTTGAAAATCTTTGGATTTGATGTTTTTTCAAAACAAAATCTATTTAAACTTTCAGTTCCTTCCATTAATAAGATACCCCTGTGTGAATGTGTCCAGTCTAACTCTAATGTTGCCCCCTTTCTCCAGAGTGCTCCTGCTCTCCAGATGGGTCTCTGTCAGATGTTTGTGAGCCAGTGACTGGACAGTGTCCCTGCCGCCCCCACTTCCATGGCCAGACCTGTGAAGTGTGTTCAGAAGGCTACTGGAAATCACCCCTGACCGGACACTGCCAGCCCTGTGGCTGTGACCCCACCAGGTCATACAGTGACACCTGTAACCAGGTACGACCTCCTATATGCAGCAGAATCTTGAAGATAAAAAAAAAATAGATAAAGATAAAAATAGAAGGATACATATTCGAGTTTACGTCTAGTTTGTCTTTAAATAGTATTGACACTAAATTTTGTTTCCCTCTCTCCAGGAGACGGGTCAGTGTCAGTGCAGACCAGGATTTGGAGGCCGAACCTGCACAGAGTGCCCAAAGAACACATACGGAGACCCTCTCATAGGCTGCAGACGTGAGTCAGCCATCTTTGATTGTTCTGTTGTTGTTCAGAGACCAGTTATTGGTTGTCTTTAGTTACAGGTGGTTCTTTTTCTATATATCTTATATTGTCATCTCCCTGCAGCGTGTCAGTGTGACACTGAGGGAACCCTCCCAGAGGTCTGTGACCAGCAGACAGGAGCCTGCTTGTGTCGGCCAGGCGTCATTGGGACTCGGTGTGATACCTGCGGTAAAGGACACTGTGACTCCTTCCCTGCCTGCGAGACGTGTCCTTCCTGCTTCTTCAGCCTGGATGCAAAGAGAAGGAACATCACCCTGGCTCTGGAGAGACTCTCTCCCCGCTTCCCATTTCCCGGTGTTCCAGATCTTGGAAAATTCGGGCCTCGTATTGTGGCCCTTGAAGCCAGCCTGAAGCAAATCCAGGACTCCGTCCACCTCCCACTAAGTTCTGCCATGCAGATTGATGATGTTCTGTCCCAGTTGTTCAGGCTGAGGTGAGTGGCTGCTGACATCCGATTGCAGAAGTAAATACAGCCAGAACTCATCACTGAAGTCTAACTGGACAATTCTTATCATTGTCTCACAGGAAACAGGTTGACAAAGTTAACAATGACCTTTCACCTCTGGAAAAAACTCCTGGTCTGGACTCAGAGCTGGACAACCTGAGGGATCTGCTGGACAGTCTCACTGTGACATACAAAGCCAAGAAGGATGCCATGGACAACTCCATAAGCCCTGACAGTAAAGGTCAGAAGCAGACACAATGTAATGGATCACTGAGTGTCAGTGGTGCATAAATGAAGCAAGAGCTCCCTCAAGTGGTTCCCAGAATAAGACATGGTGCAATTAAATGCAACAGGCCCATCTCCATTAACTCTGACACAGTGACACTAATTTAAGTTTTTCTCCATCCATCAGGAGCATTCACTGCCATCAAGAACGCCTACGACGAATCCACAGATGCAGCTAAGAAAGTCAGCGGCACCAAGGACACAGTGAAGGAGTCGGCTGACACCAGAGAGGAGACCCGGGACCTTCAGAACCAGGTGCAGCCACACAACACCAGAGACCTGGACAAACTGAACCAGAACATGGCCTCCAGACCTGACCTCACACCTGTCGCCAAACAGGTAACTACCAAACCTGACCTCATCAACATGATGCTGTGATGTTTGATTTAGAACTAAACATTGAGTGTTCACTTACAGGTATCTGCAGACTTGTGCTTGAAGACATTGTCTGTGATATGAATTTGCATCTACATCCATCGCTTGTAAACAAAAACACTTGAAAAAAACTTTGTCTTTACTCTACAAAAAGTGTTATCTAGTAAATCTATTTCTGCATTTCTGTAAAATGTCATATACCTCCTGATGAATGGTCACTGCACTGCAGAACAAATGCAAAAACTGTCTTGTCCATTTGTTTTTCAGGTATGTGGAAGTGTTCGCTCTGAGCCATGCACCCCTCAGCAGTGTGATGGCGATGATTTGTGTCCACCGGAGGGAACACCCACTTGTGAGAAGGGGGAAGAGTGCGTGGGTGCACTGCCTCTGGGCAAAAGGGCTGAGGCCGACTCCAAAGATGTGAAGGACAGACTGAACAAACTCTCTGATAAGATCACACAGGCTACAGAGAAAGTGAGTGGACAATCTGGGCTGTTTTTTCCCCTGTATTATTAATGTTTACATGACAGTGATGATTTAACTTTAATCTCATTACAGCTCCAGGAAACACAGGACACAACCAATCAGGTGAGACAAACAGCAGAGAACCTGGCCAATAAGATGAAGAAGACCAGAGATGAGCTAGAGGGTGACTTACAAGAGGCTCGAGATGTCGTCAAAGACCTCAAAGACTTCCTGACAGGTACAGATTGTTCTAGAAGGCTTTTGAGGAGGAGTTCAGGTTTGCATGCTCCAGTATCGGAGACTGATTTCTGTGTTTTCTCCATGTCCAGACCCGGGCTCCAACCTGACCGACATTCAGGAGGTGAGCGACTGGATCCTTAAAGCTAAGCTGCCTCTCAACCTGGCCAATCTGAAGAGGAAGCTGGAGGAGCTGAAGAACCTGGCAGCCAGTCTCCCAGACAGCACCTCTGTCCTGGAGGATGCCGAACCACAGCTGGAAAAGGCCAAGGAGCTGCTGAAGGAGGCTCAGGATGCCAGGTGGGCTGTCACCCTCCTCCACAACCATGACATCATCATAACTGTTGTTCAGGCTGGCACCTTCATACATTCATTTCACAGTCAAACAGCACATTATAATATAATATAATAATAATCAATAAACATCACATTGATGTTTTCTGTGGTTGCATATTCACAGGGACACAGCACTGGGAGTAAAGGCTGATGTGGATGGGCTGCTGGAAGGCTTTAAATCTACAGAGGGCTCCTTATCTGACCTGGAGGAGAAGCTGCAGGACACAATGGATCTGATTGACAATTTGAATGACACCCTGACCAAGGTAAAGACCATGGACACATCAGACAGAAAACAGCACGGTGGCTCACTTTTTGTCTAGCATTACTGAGCTTTAGAGTGATTCTCTTTATGCAGGCCAAGGACCAGCTGACCCCAGCAGAGAAGGCCCTGGATGATGTGTCAGATCTGGTGAAGCCAATGAAGCCACAGTTGGACCAGCTCAAAGACTTGGTGAAGAATGGAAACCTGAAGGTCCAGGAGGCCCAGGATGATGCAGACAAAGCTGAGGAAGAAGCTGCAGCTGCAAACGAGGTGAGAGACTTAACAATGGGTGACTGTACATTAACTATATGTGATTAAAATCATGAAAAAAACTTTGTTGAAGCATGTGGGAACCCCATCAACACTACTTATTGAAGGTGTCTCGTGGAGAGCATGGATGTACAGCAGTGTTTCCCATAAAAAATGTCCTAATATGAATGTGTTTGTTCAGGACCTGGTTTCTTTGGAGGATCAGCTGGCTCGTCTTAAAGATCAGGCTCCAGACAGCAGGCCTGATGGAGAGGCAGGGCCACTGGGGGAGCGGATAGCAAAGCTAAAGGAGGATGCTGGAGCTCTGGGCAACACCACTAACAACATGGTGAATGCTCTGGAAGGTAAAACTGCAAAACTACCACAAGTCTATCACAATGTCACACAGCCTCAAACCAAAGAGCTTTGTTAAAGGTCCAATATTTTATCTTTGAAGTGTTCATCCATTGGAAAATATATTCAAAGTTTTAGGAACTAGAAGTTATCTTGATGTAGTTTTACAACACCTTTCTCAGGCTTCTCTGTAGCGCTCTAGTAAGAACAGATAAGTGTCAGCCAATCAGAAGAGAGATGGCTCTGATCCCCTCTTCTGATTGGCTCACTGTTTTCTCCTGTGAGGTCATGGCTGCAGTGTTTTTAAGACCATGGGGTCACTCCCTGTCCTCTTATCTTTCTCCAGGTAAGGCAGATTCCCTGCGCCAGCTTCAGGATGAGATCCTCCGGAAGTCAACAAAGCTTGACGGACTCGATGCAAAGCTTCAAGACCTTTTGTCAAAACTTAGAAAGAAAGCCCACGACCTGAGCACGTGCCAGGGCTGAGCAGTCCCAAGCTGCAACGCTTCACACTCACCCTCTCCACTGTTAGTCTGTAACAATGCAACAGCTCTTGCTTGTCAAAGACATAAAGGAAACCACAATCTAGTGCTGAAGAAGATAGACAGGCTATATAGATGACTGCTGTTGTTTACACTTTGCATTAATTTAATCAGTATACGGTCCATTCATATCAATATGTGGTCAAGATATTGTGATATGAGTTCTCAATATCATTCCATATCAATACCACTTTTTTACACTCTGCTGTGAAGATAATGCCACATTTGGCTTTTCTAACTTTTTTGTGTTGTATCTGTTGTTTGTGCATTATTTAAATAAAAGCTTTTTAATATATTTTGTTGTCTTTAAGTTCCTTACTTTCCTAATCTGTGTTTTGTTAAAAGGGTTAAGCCATACGACAATATACATTTTAATAACCAACAACCAGGTCGGTGTAAGCCGATCAGAAGAGAGGAGGTTGTTTTGTAAATGATCTAAGAAAAGAAAAACCAAATCCTGTGAGATTACATGGTGGCCTAAGTGGGCCTAAGCTTTGTTGTGACATCACAAAGTTACAGAAACGGCTGGTTTTAAGGTTCAGTTTCTGTATATGTGCTGTGTGTGTTTCTCTGTGCACCGAGGCTTTGATACTTTCACAGTATTAATATGGAATCTAGACCTGCTATAAAGTCAGATTATACATGGACATCATCTACCTTTATACTCCATGGACCTTTAAATGGCAGAGCACAGCAGGCTGTAGATGCAGCTATTGTTTCAACAAGATAAGAAGCACAGACACTAGTCACTACACATTTATTGAGAAAATAATAGAAAAGAAACATGCGTTTGTCACTACATGAGTGAATTCAGAATCATCCATGACGTCACTAGTGCTTACACCAGCTTGTGGCACTTAATAAGTTCAGTTGCTTTACAAGAGAGCAGCTCATGTACATATCAGAGGAGAAACAGCAAACACAAGGTCAGTGTTTCGATGCCTCCACCTCAACATGAAGTTTAATCTCATAAACAGATGCAGAGTCTGTGTGTTACGTGGAATATGAGCACATAATCCAGTAATTCAGCCTAAATGGCAAAATAATGATACATGTCCAAAAATCTGCTGCCTTGTTAAGAGTTATCCAAACATTCCCTACATTCCCAGATTTAGTTTTAATGTCAGACAGCAAATAATAAATTATCTGAGTAATGATAGAGAGAATTCAAAAATCATTGATTAGCTTTCACATTGCATATGTCACCTAAAATCTACTTGAAACAAATACATTTTCATATAATTTAGTACCATTTTGACAGTAATATACATTAGATAATAATTTAAAGAAAAATAAATGTCATCAGTGGAACAAGATTTTATATATGAAGTCTAAATGAGGAATTCCTGCTCTTGTTTCTCCACACTCAACTGTGTGTCTGCTGATGAAATCTTCTCTGCAGCAGACGAACACAACACACACGACAAAGCCAAGCAGCAGAGGTGTCACCACCTTCACATGAAGAAGGCAGCCACTGTCATCTTCAGAGACTGATCTCAGGTCAGCCAAAAAATCACATGACGGAACAAACTCCAGACTGGGGCGTCACGTCCTTCCTTTGAGCCACAGCGCTGACGCTGCAACACATCACACAACCAGGATTCAATGAGAAAATAATGAGAGATATTACAACAGAGAATGTGAAAAACATGTTCACAAATAGATAAGAAAGTCTTATCGTTTATGAGAAATTGATATGAACTATCAAATATATAGACAGATATTTGATATTAGCAAATATTGGCCTCAAGACTTTTGGATATTTTTCTTTAACTATCTCTTCCTCTGTTTTCATTCTTGGAAAATATGTGATATTTTGTGAAATAAGAAGTGTTCACTCATAAGTCCTAATCTGGCTTTATAAGAGGAGATATCCAAAGCTTTTCATTCACTCATCTCGACTTCTGCTTTACTGCTTTATCTATCCATAAATAAATGACTATAATATAATGTTGTGTTGTTACACTTCTGCTAAATCAGTAGTTTTACAGCAGCTGGAGCAGCAGCAGCTCTCACCTCTTAGCTCTGAAACCAGTTTCGCTCTCTGAATGAAAGCTGTGCATCTCTCTTGTCTCATGCATGGTGAGACCATGACCAGGCTCACTGTGACTGTGACTCAGTGGTGGACAGACAGCTCTGCCCGACTCAGGGTTACTGCATGACAGGTGATTGGCAGCATGAAGGAGATTCCCATTGGGGTCGAGGGTGGCGTGATGCGATTCCAGCATTCCCAATTCGCTCTGGGAGGAGGACTGAACTACGATACTGGGCACGGAGAGGGGTGAAGGGGATGGCTCATTGTGGGACAAATGTAGTTTCTTCATGTGGTTGATTGCAGAGGCTGCATTGAAGGCTTGCTGTTGAAAATACGCACATAGTAGAGTTACACTTCTGAACACTTAATGGTTTCTACTCAAGACGTATTGCACTTTAATGCGTTTACCTTTATTTAAATAGGATACTTTAGCTGTGTCTGTTTGTCCTACTACAAAAATTAAATAATGCATAATCCCATCATTGATGATTAATTATCATGAATAATTAACCAGACCTCTGAAAGCTTTATAATTTCACATAAACTAACACTTAAGACTTCAACAGTGTTAATGCAGGCTGTCAGCCATGACAGTGCTGCTCTACTTTATATTCTACATTTTACATACATCAATTAATGTTTAGCCACATGTAATCTGGATTCCTGTGTGCATGTCAACAGATAATGAACATCAGTCAGTGATTCAGCATCACTCACCTTCCATTTGGATTTGGCAAAGTTTCTCTCCATCTGTTCACAGACAGACTGATAAATGTCCAAGTCTTTAGCTGTGTCTCCAGCAATCCTGTGACCAAGCAAATGACAGTCATTAATTTAAAAAAAACATATCTATATATATATGTACATTTCTATGCAAAATATATATCTGTAAACATTGCGTGTGTCAGTGAAAAGGACTAACCAAGGGTGTCTGAGGGCCTCCTCTGTGGTGAAGCGTTTAGTGGGGTTTTTCTCCATCATGTTCCTGATAAAGTCTTTTGCTGTTGAGACAAGATGTGGACAGATGTTAGCATCTGGTTAGACATCACTACTGTGACCTGCTGCAACCATACAGTGACATGCATTACATCATCTTGTGAGGTGAGTAAGTCTCATTCACTGTTTTAATGTGAATGTTCTGATTTGAATTTTCAGACCAACACAATAAAACACCAATAACTCTTCCATAACTCAACTATAAAACATCAAGTTTATTATTATGAACCCTCAAGTAAACAGTACATAATGGCTTAAAACTCTATAAATTTATAGATAACAAACTGAACTGGTAAGAAGCCAAAGGACAGAGATGCTCAATCTGCTGTAAGAATGAAGTCACTGACAGAAAAAGTTATATCTGTCGTGTGTGTTTCGATGAGGCTGAGCCTGTTATAACAGCTGGTATAAATAAGACTTTATTTAGACTTAGTTTGAAGCCTCTAAAGTGGGATCTGAAAAAAGACAGCAGCTCTTTTTCTGGAACGGATAATCAGAAGCATGGCCTATTTTTAGTCATCCTATTTGTGTTTACTGGACCAAGGCCCATGAGATACAAATTATAAACCCACTGGGTAAGATCAGGTGGTGTGGTGGTGGCTGAAAAAGTCCAGGTGTTACTCTTACAGCATCATCTTTCATATTAAGTTTGCCTCGAAACAGACCAGTAGCAGTAGTATTATTGGCACGCTGTCACTTCACCTCTGCTGGCAGACTTCAGAAATTACAAAATGAAGGCATTTTGAGTTAAGCTTTTACATCACTTTTCCAGTGTGCTATGGGCTAGAGTTTCCTAACCAATCACCATTGCTCCCAACGAAGGGAATCAGCCAACCAGAGGCAGAGTAGGCAGATCTGTACCTTTGTCCTCCTAGGAAACAAAATGGGGCCTTAAAGAGAAAGTAGTTTGCTGTACCTTACTGTGATATAATGTTGGCACTTAATTATGATTTTGTCATATTTGATGATGTCATTTCATTTTAATATTCAATTATACTGTTAAAGATTTACGGATTATGAATACATTTGTTGCTGATGAACAATAAATAGTCTGATTTCTATCATGCTTCCTCTCCAGCTACAGCCCCACTGAGCTGTGTGTTGATGAAACCTTGACTCTGATGCTGAAGTCACAGATTTATACAAACTCCTCATTTGATATTAAATTGTCTCTAAAGCAAATATCAAGTTCTCTCTGATCATTTTAAGAAACACACTGAAGCATTGTTCAGAGCAACCTCAGTTTCTTGAGGAACTGCAGTAGCCATTGCTAGAGTTAAATGGTGCTTAATGATGATTGATCTTCATTAATACTATAATAAATGCAAACGAGCAAATGATGCACATTTAACATCACCACTGATAAGAGCCATACAAACAGTTACTAAACTTTATCTTGACATTTAACCAGATGACATGATCCTCTGGAGTCCAACTGTACAATTTAATTTTTTCTTGCATTTTAATTTAAATCTGTTTCATGCAGAAAGTCAAGCTGGATGTAATGGGAGCAGACTCTGTCCTTCACAGCAAGATCTCTGTCTTCTTTTTGTTTCTGTAGGTTAGGAGGACGGTCTAATTTGATCCCTGAGGGAGATGAGAAGTGTCCGTGCCCAGTTAGTTCTTAGAGTACTTACTACTGACCTGATCCAAACAGGTCACATCACTATAGCTGGTCTCAGGAGATGAGCAGGAACACTGCTCTATTTCAAGTTAAGCTCGGAGGTTACATGAACAAATCCTGACCCATGCTTAGCTAATACTCAAGTCAACCACAGTGATGACAATATATATCAATATAATATGACAATTTTACAACTCCAAAGGTATGCTGACTTTAACCTGAATGATAAAATGACACAAAAAATGAAAACAAAAAACTACTACAATTACTTTAAAGCACCATATTTTCCTCTTCCCAATGGGCTTTGCCCCTGTGTTGACACATGATCAGAGGAGAGGAGAATCTGAGTGTCCCAGGTTTCTGAGTTAGGTGGGCGTGGTTTTTAGGGCATGGCTGTGAGCAGTGACTACAGTGATGCCTACACAAAACATTTGAAACTCGGTTTCTGAATACAGGCTGTGTGCATTTCTCTGTGAACGGAACACTAGAACCTAAAAAGAAACTAGATGTGCTTTATAATCACCTTTAACATTAACTCCATTGATGCCAAAAACATGACCACAGAGCTCAGAATTTTGAAAAATATGTTTTCAAAGTTTTTCTTTTGTCACCAACCTCAACAACGACACAGAAATATCTGAAATTTAATAATACTAATATATAAAAACTTCTGACTTCACATAATGCTTAAACCCTTGCATGTGCATAAGTCAGAGCAACGTATAAACCTGAATTCAACTCTGACAGGGAACATGCAGGGATCTTAGGTATCTAAGCACGAAAGCTGTTCATACCTGACTCAGAGATGTCGTCCCAGTATGGTGAATGAAAGGCGTACTCAGCCCTCATGATTTTTGAGAACAGACGAGTTTCGTTCTCTTCAAAGAACGGAGGGTAGCCGGAGAGCCTGTAACACACAGTCCACTCAGCTTGTGCTTCAAATGAAACACTCTCCATCGACATGATTGATTCATTTGAGCAGCTACCGTGTGGCATGTTGATCAGAAAACAGCTGAAAAATTGCCTTAAAATGTGCTGTGTTACTACCAAGCAACAGGGATGCACTCACAGGATGTACGTGATAACTCCAATGGACCAGCAGTCCACTGCTTTGCTGTAGGGTTTCTGAGCCAAAACCTCAGGGGCTGCAGGAAGAGGCACAGCAGAGAGAATCAAGTCAGTGACGGAGAAGAGGACTAAGCTCTGTGATGAAGGTCCCCTTGTATTTCTGCTTGGATTACAACAACCAGGACATTAAGGTCTGTGGATCTGAGACTTTAATTCACTTATTCAAAGTTATGTTGAAACACCATTCAACAGCATTAACTGTGACAAAAATGCAATAATAACAAGGATACCAGCACCAACACTATTAATGCCACAGGGACCATTCACATGAATTTCCTAAATGGCCTCCACCTTCCAGTATATGATATAAAACACATGTTTTGCAACTGAATCCTATGTTTTTGACTCTGCGGGTGTCAGAGTGGACTGAAATTTGCTCCTGAATTACACTAAGAAAAAATCAGTTTCAATAATGACTTAAGGATTTTTTCCACAGTGCGAGGTAAAGCCTATTTGCAGCCTCTCCAGTAGGTGTACCCCCCCCTCCCTGTAACTCACCAACATATCCTGGAGTACCACAGGCTGTGTACATCACGCCGTGCTCCAGCGTCTTGGACAGACCAAAGTCACTGACCATGATCTTAGCGTTTTCATCTGTGCTGTAGTACAGCAGGTTCTCAGGCTGAGAGAGAGAGAGGATGTGATTATTTCAGTGTAATGATGTATTTAGTTTAATGAAACAGTTAAAAGTTAAAATATACTATATCTACATTTGTTTGGTAATATGCTCAGTTGCAGGTAATTCTAACTACTTTATGAGCTGTCTGTCTCTTACCTTAAGGTCCCTGTGTACAATGCTGTTTTCATGCAGGTAGCTGACAGCCTGCAGCACCTGTTTGATCACTGTGCTTGCATCTTTCTCAGTGTACACCCCCTTGTCTAAAATGCGATCAAACAGCTCTCCGCCTGACACCCTGCACACAGACACACAAATATTGTCTTCTTTAAACCCTCTGACCTCACACTGAGACTCTGTTTTACAGATGTACCTATTTTTAGCAGAGATACCAGGTTGAATCTGGGATGCTGTGTGAAATGATGTACATGTCCAGAGTATGGACATTTTCTCAACAAAGCACATGTTCCACAAACTGTGTTACTGTCACATCTGATTTCATTCTTTACAAAGATGATCATTTGTGATTACGATGAGTCTACTTACAGCTGCATGACCAGGTAATAGTGAGTCCGAGTCTCATAGAAATCCTCCAGTCCCACCACGTTCTCATGTTTTATCCTGCAAGAGAGAGAGAGAGAGAGGAGTCACATTGTTACACATGCTGCCTGATATCCTGGTTCACTACGCTATCTGAACAGGTTGTTTATAGGCTAAAGTAAGAAGGAGATATGTGTGTAAATGTGTGTGTTTTACCTCCTCAGCACATTGATTTCATTCTCCAGGTTGGTGTGTGCGAGGTGCTTCTTCTTCAGACACTTGAGAGCATACAGTTTCCCAGTCTGCTTCTCTCTGACCATGAACACCTCTGAGAAGGAGCCCCTGCACCAGGACAAGAGGGAGTTAATGGAGGAAAACAGGAGCCCACCATGCTTCTGACAGTCAGCGGGAGGACAGAGAGGCCTCCAGGTGTGATGTGCATCAACATCAGTGGACTGGATTTCATTTCTTTTAAACAACCAGATTAGAAAATGTTCCTCAGGCTGTATTCTTCGAAGTTTTTATCGGGTTAATTACTAGATCCTGTCTTGTTGGAATTGGAAAACATCCTCATTTGGTCCAGACAGGCTGAGGTAGTCTTGTCTTGTCTGAGTATCTGCATAACAAGGCCTTTAATTATCCTCACAGTCAGATGTCAATTGAGTGTGATCCCACATTTTGGCCACTGAGTCGAACATCTGCTCTAGAGATACAGCAGTGATGACGCAACACGTCTCAAGCCCACTGCCAGAGACTAAAGTATACAGCTAAACTAATGCAACCGTTACACCCCTGACCTGAAGCTGCTGTATTATCATATGTTGTAATTTAAAAAACCCAGCAGGAAATATGTTCTTTTTTAATCTGTTCATAGGGAATATTTGAGTTGGTCTGATAATTTTATCACATTTCCTGCCCCAGAAACACCAGCAGGGCTAATCTGATAACGTTAATCAGACATCAGACTTTAATTTAAGTTTTAAATCAGTCTGCAGTGGCTGTGCTGTGAATGTGCTGTCTCTCAGGTGTTTTCTAGCTTGAAATAAGACCACATTTTCGAAAGAAAAACAAATCTTGTTCATCATGAAAACCTTTTAAAAATCAGCTTACTGTAAATGAAATGAATGCACCATTGCGGATTCACACTCTAATGAAGGCATGTGTGTAAACTCCAACACATCTCTGCCTCGTGTGTTGTTTCACACAAACACACACCTGCTCGCAGCGCCTTCCTTCATACACAGCCAGCACAGCTCACACACCACTATAGCCAGCTAGAGCTTTAATCCTATAATGAAGTGGTGCTAGGATGTTCCTGCACTGCTGTCCTGACGTCAGAGCTCAGGAACATCACACACACACATGCACGCACGCGCACACACACAGACTCATTCACAGCTAGTTGAGGTGGGAGTGCTATAAGCAGGATCAGAGAGTGCAGGACAGCTCTGTGAAGGAAACACCTTCAGTTAATTGAGCTGCCATGTGTTGAATGTATTGTTCCATTTCTAGAAATGAGAAATGTTGCTGATAAAGAAAGTAAGTCTTTCTGTGCAGGACAGGAGGGAGACAGGAGGGAGACAGGAGGAGACAGGAGGGAGACGGTTGTTTACTGATGGTTTTCACTTTAACCAGATTTAGTTCAAGGTTCATAACAGTGCATTTTCACATTTTTGGGAACTGCTACAATTAATTTTGAGTGTAAAACCTCACTGTTAACAATCACCAAACATTTGTTTGGTTGATTGTTGTTCAATTGTTTTATTAACTTATTGTTTGGTTTAATTTTTATGTATTTAAAATTCACTTTTAAACTGTAATTACTGTAATTTATTAAGTTGATGTCAAATTGCTTTTGTGAAAAGTGAAACCTTGATACATTCACAAACTTTGGCAAATTTATTTTGTTAATGGGACAGCCCATTGACGAGGATTGTGAAGTCCTGCACTGATCCAGGTTCAGCTGTGAGTGGATTATGCAGATGGTGTAAGAGGTTCCATTGATAAAACCAGCTCTCAGGAAGGCAATGCCAACATAAGTCCGTTCACTAGGAAGTTCACCTTGGTCTGTCAGAGACTGATAATCACAGCTGTTGGTCTGGTGCCATCCATGAGGATGGTTGTGTGTTTCTGATGCTTACTGGACTGCATCAGTTTGCAACTACAGCATATTCTGACATCTGTGTATGTGAGTCCTGATGCCACCAAGATTGCACTGGATGGTTGGAGATAACAATATTTTTATGTACTCGTAAAACTGAACAAGTAATGTAAATCAAATTTCCCACAAGCAAATTAGATTTGTTCTCCTTTTCTTCAACAGCCAGTGAACACCTCTTGTCCCACATTCCCAAGTACTTGTGAGCAATGATCTTCACTACTATAGTTAGGGCTGGCTCAGGTAGCCCGGAACCATTTTATAGCTATGCTGCCATAGGCTTAGGCTGCTGGGGGACACATCAGGTTACATGGAGCCTACTCCTCTCCTCTCCTCTCTCCTCTCACTGTGTTTTCCACAGATTTCTCAGACCCCAGAGCTCCAACCGTCTGCACCAACCATTGGAGTTACTCCTTTCCTCTGCTCTTAAACCAGCCTTCCTGCCCTGCCTATGAACCAGCCTGCCCACCAGTATTCCCATTAAGCTGGCTTTCTCTCCCTGCATTCCCTGCATATGGCCCAGCCTGCCCACCAGAAGCTGCCTTCATCAGCTCTTCCTTGACTGAAAAATCCCTGTTTATTCCGTATTCAAGGCTATAAACTGTTTTCTTGTACGTACACAACATCTATTGCACATAGGGATCCCTCCTCTGTCGCTCACCCTGAGTTTTCTCCTGTTTTTTCCCTGTTAAGGGTTTTCTGTGGAGTCTTTCCTCAGTCAATGTGAGAGTCAGACAGACAGACGATGTTGTTATGATGCTGTGTAAAGCCCTTTGAGACAAACTTTAAAAATGGGCTATACAAATAAACTTGGCTTTTCATGCCACTACGATCTGTTTTTGCAGTTCTTTTGCAACAGTTAATACTTACGATCCCATTTTCCCCTTGAAGTCAAAGATGTCCTTGATGTTGCTGGTGCTTTTCTTCCAGCTGCAGATGATTTCCTTCCGCCCCATGTCGGCTCTGACGTTGCCGTAGACTCCTGAAGCACAGAAGATAGAAACCATTTTAGTTACTTTTGAGTGAAAAAAAAAACAAAACAAAAAAACACTGAGATGTCATCATGGATGAAGTTATAGGTGGAGAGTTTCCATGGCTGAGATTTCAGTCTCATCAGTGTCACAGAAACAAGACTTTTAATGTCTATTTTTCAAAACACAGGCTCTTTAATTGATGCAACTGTAGCAGCATGACCTGCTTCAATCCAGTTGACACCACCCATCAACAGTAAAACTACATCTGGGACAGTTTAGGCTTAAGGAACGTGACAGGACCTGTGCCTGAACAGAACCCAGTCAGATACAGGATCAGTGAGTCAGATGTACTATCCCTCTCCCCTTGCACTCTCTCAACTACAAGGGGATGGAGGAAATCTAATCCAGATGATTGATAAGTACATCTTCATCAAAGCCTGATGAAGGTCCTGGGGAATTTGTGCTGATAAAATGCTTTTGCATCAATGCTAGAGCAGCTGATGAACAAGACATCTGTGTTATCTTTTTTACAAATCCAGATGTTTGGGCTCTCAGCAGATTGGGTCAGTGTTCAGTTCTGCTACATATCTGTTTGTATGCACATGTTGCAGGTAAGGTAAAGGTTTGTCCTCAGACTCATAATTAAGAATTGGTTAAGACACAAAATCAGTGTAAGGTGGATGGATGGATAAATGTGACATGAGAGAGTGGTGTTCGATTCCCATGTGACACCAGCATTTTAAGTTCGTTAAATTAACTTCGTTATTATTGTAACCATGACAACACAGGTTTATGCAATGTATTAATTTATCATTTATATATGTGATTAACACGTCATTTCATAAATATTAAGCTGTGAGCTGCTTTTCTTAGTAGAGAATATACAGAATGGGAAACATGGCCGTACTGGTTATATGACTGCAACAATCAGAGAACAGTACAGTTCAGTTTGGACCAGTCAGTCACTGTTCGCTGTTATTTAGATATGATCGCTCTGTGGTGGGACAATCAATCTGTAGATGATCAACTACATGGTGGTCACATTATTAATTCATTAATCATTTCTGATAATTATCCAGTAAAAATTACCCAAAAGCTTCCCACATGTGAAGATTTGCATCTGTGTTTTTCTGTTAATAGATAAATTCACTTTATAAAAAAATATATTTTTATAAGAGTTATTACACTCATTTATATTGTGGTTGTATTTATCAGTGGCAGTGGGATGAGAAACAGTTGATAATGAAAAATTCATCAGCAGCCGATCAGTAACAAGGTCATGTAGATAATGGCTCAGGAAATTAACTATTAGATTAATAAACAACTGAATAAATTATGAAGTAAGGATTTATTTAACCCATCAGCCTTGTTTTCCTCGTCATGTCCTGAACGAATCCTGTGTGTTTATAAATTGATTATGATTGTTATGGCTGATTATAGATTATCTGAAAGTACACTGTCAGAATATCAAAAATAATGCTGTTTTTGTTTTCATTTTATTTTATTTTTTCGGTTTTTTTTTATTTTTTATTTTTTCAAAATTGAGACTAAGTCCCTCCTGACCCTTTCTTGCTCCATGACCATTTAAGACCCTCGACACACACCTTCACATTGTGTCCTGGTTACATAAAGTGTTGCATGTCCATGACTGAGGTCAGTTCTCACTCACTAAAGCCCATTTGTACCTATCAGTTACACATGGCTGAAAAAGACGAAGGATTAGAGAGGTAAATAGCAGTGGCTTGTTAATCTTCCCGGCTTCAACTGCTCTCCTCCTCCTTGTGTCTGGTGCTGTGGGAACAGATTAGTGGCTGATTCCCTGACAGGACAGAAATTGGGTCGTTTCATAATCCTGGACCTGAAAGGTCGATGAACCCTGACCGTCCAAAAATATTTTTAGTACATCCTAAATTATATAAATGATATATACCTGCAAGCCATGGAGTTACTAACACATCTTTTAGGCTACTTTTCTAATTGTGTAGAAAACCAATAAAGTGCATGAACAGAGCATTGCACTACAACACAGTCTACAGACTAACTTCTCTAAACTCTAGCACAGTTGAATGGTTCTGCCTCTCATAGCTCATGTTTTAGTTACTGGGTAAAATCATAGTCTAGTTTAACAGAGACAGTTAACTGTGCCATTGCAGCACAACTACCATCTTTCACTATCCAGAACCAGATAGCTTGTGAAGCCTAAACCACAGAGTGCCCTCTGAGGTCATCGTTTACAGTTGAAATACATTACTTTTGAATCCCTGCTAAGTGTCATTAAAAACTGTTGTGTCCAACAAATTTTTGAGCGGAGGTCAAGTTTCTCCCTGAAAAGTGCAGCGTTTATGTTTATGAGGGTTGTGACATTAGTTTTGACCCTCAATCGTTAAAAAAATAACAATGCATATTTGGTAGACTGATAATGAGAGTTTGGTATGAAGTCAATCCCTGTTTGCAGGTTTCGACTGGCTCAAATTTAAACATCCAAAGAGGATGGAGCAAAAGCCACATGTCTGAACAAAAACGACTTTACCTTCTCCACACAGGTAAAATGTGACAACAGAATAACTGCCTCTGGTTCTAACGGAGAGATAAACAGAGATTCGTACCTGAGGAGCGGTGAGGGATGGTGCAGGTGAGGTATCCGTGGATGAACCTGACCGATCACTGCGAGCCGCTGCTCTTCATCGGGGCGAGGGGGGCGGAGCCTCGTCAACACTCCCCATACAGACTGTCACCTGATGCTGACCTCCGCAGTCTCACAGTCCTTCAACGTGCAACGTTCACAGACTTGAGACAACCTTGTTCAAAACCTTGGCTGTATTTATCCATGATATGTCTTTAATCATCTTGTTGTAGCTAACAGAAGATATACACACTTAGTCACAGTACAACAAATGACCAATTAATAATACAAGCTAATGTTAGCCTATATGATAACGTATTATTCTTTACCATAACGTGGGCCAACTAAGACTAAAGAGTAAGGTCTTCAATGTTTATGTTTAAAGAAAAGGTTTTTACTTGATTTTCCAATTCATCATTCATCAATTATTCCAGTCATTTATTTATCTATTTAATGCCTAAGTAGATATTCCATCTTTTTTTTTTTTTTTACAGTAATGTTTTTGACATGTTTTAATGTGGAGCACTTGAACATCTCCTTGTCATTTCTTCCCTTCTGTAAAACACTTTTCTTGTATGAAAGGTACTTGCTAAATAAAGTTTAATAGCTTTATTATGATTATTAATGATGTCTAATTGGTTCATATGATTAATACAGCTTTCAGAAGATGAGTTTTCTGTCCTTCTGGTTCACATTGTTTGTATTGGAAATATGTCAATTTATTTAAAAGACAGTTTGAAAACAGATGCAAAGACACAAATAACCTGCAAATTCAGAAATCTTTGTGATCAATTTGACTACACATGCGCTGCAAAGAATCACAACACATGCAAATAATAAAAAAAAAAAAAAGAAGAAACAACATCAACACATCAGAAGTGTTTCTCACGCTTTTCTGAATCTACAGTGTGTTTGTGTATTTGCATATATTTTCTTAAGCTGCAGTGCATTGAGCTCACAGGGTCACTGTAAGCACAAGCCACCTGAATAAATGCACATTGTGGTAGGCTGCTTCTTCAAACTGTCCATCATATTTCGGGCTGTTGTTCTGCAGTCATCATATTTAAATTTACTCTGTATGTGCGCATAAGCTGCAAACCAGTCAACAACAACAGCTATTGAAACAGCACAACCTGTGATTATCTCACACACAGTCAGCAAACTTGCCATAATGGTTACCTCATTTAGTCATATGACCACTGGCTCTGAGGTAACAGTCTGTGTCTGGCAATGCACTTGTGTAACAAAAGATCTGTTTAAGTGTAAGCTGTTCCAGGTTGTCAGTTGTTCTTGCACGTGCTGTCACATTCAGAGTCTACTGATATCTGCAGACAGTTTCTACTGTCGTTGTAACTGACAGCAATAAAATCCTTGACAGGGGTTGATGTGAATTTAAACCGTCTCAACACTGTGGGGTCAATGGGTTATTCAGTGGTCTGTGCAGCCTAAGCATATGCAGTGAGACATGTCCCTGACCGGTAGGGTGTTGACAGCACAGATAAGATGATTATATAGACAGTATATATCAACAGCTAATGCAAGACATGCTCAGTAGGCGACTACATTAATAGTTGCCATAATCAGATTAATCATACACCCTGCATGTGAGAATAGAGCAGGCCATTAACAAAAGGAAGGGCAGGGCAGGCCCATGATTAGGAGCCGATGTATTACAGTGGAGTAACTTACAAACTTTCTCTCAGTTAAGTAGTTTTTTTTTTTTTAAACTGGCCATTAAAATTTATAAATCACATTTCAGATGTCTATACAAATTAAGAGCTCCACAAAATATTAATGTTTACCTCTAAACTCTCAATAAATGTTCAAATTATCCATTATCTCACCATCAAGGAAAGAAATTATCTTTGTGTTTTCCAACCATGTAACAGGTGACAAAACCTTCACGGCTGCTGGTTCAATGCTGTGGAACCCACCTTACATTACATGTGGTACCTACAAGACATATTTTAAATCATTGACCTTTTCAGCTCATTAACCCTCTGATCCATTGTCATGTTCACATTTGCTTCTTGTTATTTTTGTGTTTTGTGTATTTATCTCATATACAATATATTTACCTGCGGTCCTTGTGTTCATTCATTTGCATTGTTTTTAGTTTTTAAATGTACTTTGGTCAAACTTTAGCTCAAACTGTGTTAAATGTGCTCTAGAGATAGATCTGACTTGACTTGATTTGACTAGGACACTAGTCAAGATACTTGGAATAGCTAAGACATTCCTTTATTAGTCCCACAATAAGGAAAATTGCAGTATTGCAGCAGCAAAGTGGACAATAAAAATAGAAAGGAATCAGTAACAGAAAAGGGTATACAGAACAGTAAATAGTGAGTACAAAAGCAATCAAAAACAGTTTATATATGATAATATAATAATAATTTCCATGCAAGAATTTCACATTGCTATACTTTTACTTGCACAGCTGAACACTTCCTCCACTACAGTTGGTCGGTCAGATTTGGTCGTTCATATTAAAGACATATAGGTATTACTGACATTAATGCGTCATCTTAATGGATTTATGACAAGTTTTGCAATAAACTTAAATTCAAACAAATAGATTTGTTGAAAAATACATATTCAGCACATGAACATATAACACATTTAAACCCCCCCTTGCATGAGGCCTGCGAGGGCACTGCTCTCATTTATCATGAATAATATATTCCCAACCCGTTCCTCCCTCCAGTCACAACAAAGAGACGTCACCTACGTCACTTGTTGACGTCGTGTTGATTTTGAGCGGAGAAATAATATATTTAAAAACTGACGCAAGGGCGCTAAATCTAAAATAAACCGTGAATAAAATGTGAAAATACATAAATATTTTTTGGTGAAGCAGCTGCACGCATGAAAGGTTCGACAACATTTAACCTTAACACAATAAACTCGTTACGTTAGCCTCAGGTAGCGTTAAATAGAAAGTGAAGCGAAAATGACTTGCTAACACTGCCGGTCGGGCTAGCTACATTTTGGCTAGCTAGCTAACGTTAGCACAGGGGTAGTCCTTACTTCTGACGTTACCTTGCAAATACCGTTTGTCGTAATTTGTTGTGTTTTGTTGCTCTGCTCTATGTGGTGTTACGGTGTAGTGCTATACACTCACCTTTCAAATTTAGCTGGGTAGTGATGGAACTACGAAGCTAATGTTAGTTGGCTAGGTTGAGTAGCATCGCGTAGCTAAACGGGAGGTTGCTTCGCAAGAACCAAGCTATGACCCGCAACAACTTATGTAGCTTATGTTAGCCGGCTATGTTAGCATCCACAGAAACTGCTAACCTAACCTTGGGCCATTGGATTCTTTCTTTTTGTACCTATCTATCCGACTGCGTGGTTAACGATACATCGTAGGATTATGGCGCCCCGCATTCAGCTGGAGAAAGCGGCTTGGCGTTGGGTGGAAACAGTGAAACCTGAAGAAATCGGACAGGAACATATTGAGCTAGCTTATCGCATCAATCTCCCGGCCTGCAAGAGAGGAGCCTGCAGGTAAGATGTTAACGTTTCTAAACAGTATGTCTGTGTAGTGCTAATGTGTACCAATTAAAAGTAGCAGAAGTTATATTTGATTGTAAAGGCGAAGGCTCGATGGCTACCTCCGTAGAGAGATGCTAATGTGCATCAAAACTCTAATTGGTTTCCTCGCTTGTGTACAAGTTTTCATCAGATGTAGATCTACTGTGTACTTTGTATGACAGACAACGATGATCCATTTAACACTTAACTTGAATATACAATTAGATCTCCCAAATAAACAAGAGATGGTTGGCGTCATAGTGAACACTAGCTCCAAAGAGCTGAGACGTCACTGAACTTCGTCCTGGTCTGTGGCGTCTAAGTGCGTATTAACTGCATATAAACGGCTAATGGCAAAGCATGTGAATCTTTGGATACGACATTAATACATGGGCTGATCTTGGTATTTGGTTTGTTTTCACTCAACAGACAGGGTGACAGTTGCGTGTTACATGTAAAGTTGGTACTGGAACAGTCAGATTAATCATGACTTCCTTCTCCAGGAGGAACTGCAAAGGGAATCCCAACTGCCTTGTGGGTATTGGTGAACAGGCGTGGCTGGGAGAGATAGACGAAAATGCTTTCCACAACATCGATGACCCAAATTCAGAGCGTCGAGACAAGGTTTTTGTTTTTTGCATCAGCTGCACACAATACACATTGTTTGTCACCTGTCATTTATGACCTATCATCACTCTACTGTGGGTGGACAGCTCTGGATATTAAGAATATCTAACCTGGCAGTTGTTCGTATCTCTCTCTCTCTCTCTCTCTCTCTCTCTCCTCTCTCCCCTCTCTCCCTCTCTCCCTTCTTCCAGAACACATTTGTTGGTCTTACAAACCTGGGTGCAACGTGTTACGTCAACACATTCCTGCAAGTGTGGTTCCACAACCTGGAGCTGCGACAGAGCCTCTATCAGTGCTACAATTCCCGAGCACAGGAACACAACGTAGAGTCTGGTACAACTAAAAACTAAACAGAGGATGCTTCTTTATGTTTTTTTTCTGTTTTTTGTTGCATGTAGCAGGTACTCTGACAGCATAGACCTCAATGAGTGCAGAGCAAACATCTACAGTGTCATAGCCAATCATCAACATTTTAAACAAGACTTATTATTTTTTCTATTAGATCATATTTTTTGCAAACTAATACGTTGTAGCTGATAAATGAATGGAGGGAAGTATGACTGTCTTATTGTAAGTAATAACAGTAAACATCATCATGTTACTGATCTTTTATTAAATCTCAAATCAATTCCCATTGTTGTTTAAAATCTGTCAGACGTGAAGGTCCATGTACATGTTTGCTAGTGTTTGAGATTAGGTCATTGACACAACGTGTCAACAAGTTGTACTTTGATTGCTTTGCAGGTTTTTACCTTTTCATTTTCATTGTCTCAGACAGATGTCTCTGTCTTTTTCAGATTATGAGCCTCAGTCCATCTGTGAGCATCTGCAGTATCTGTTTGCACTCCTGCAGAACAGCAACAGAAAGTACATAGATCCTTCAGGGCTTGTTAAAGCACTGGGCCTGGACACTGGACAGCAGCAGGTAATTCCTGACATCAAGCCTGACAAATGATCGAATGTTTATTTATACGACTAGCATCCAGTTCTGAAAAATAGAGTCCAACTCCCTGCTTGTTCCTCATTGTGAGACATGTTCAGAATTGTCATCAAGTCATCAGTATTTTTATTGATAATTTGTCTGTTGTGCCATGGAGACGTGGTTTCTTTTCAAATAACTGAATTCAAACTTATTATTTTCAGGATGCCCAGGAGTTTTCAAAACTTTTCTTGTCCCTATTGGAGGACACTCTGTCCAAGCAAAAGAGCCCTAATCTGCAGAATGTCATCCAGCGCCAGTTTTGCGGACAGTTCTCCTACGTTACAGTGTAAGACCTCTCATCACTCAAACCTAACACAAGTTTGGACTAAAATGAAAAAGTTCTGTACACCAAAGCAACACCAAAAAAAAAAAATGAAAAATGAAAAATAATCAGTCTTTTAGAAGATACAAAATGCTGCTTTCTGTTGTGCTGTGCAACCTGGTGTCTTGGTCTCCAGTTGTAACCAGTGTGGACGATCATCTGCTCTGCCTTCGCGATTCTACGAACTGGAGCTGAACATCCAGGGTCACAAGAACCTCACTGAGTGTGTCACAGAGTTCCTGAAGGTAACTTTCTTTCACCATCACGCTGAATGTCTTCGTATACTCTGTGTTTTTCTCAACATTTAATCACTTCTGCCTCTGCTGTGCAGGAGGAGAAGCTGGATGGGGAGAATCGCTACTTCTGTGAGAGCTGCCAGAGTAAACAGAGTGCCACACGAAGGATAAAACTGCACAGCCTTCCTCCAACCCTTAACCTACAGCTCATGCGCTTTGTCTTTGATAGGTCAGGCATTGTTTTGTATTTGTATTAATTGTATTAATGGAATAGACAGTGTTTATTTTTGCTGCCTTTATGAGTTTAGTTTAACATCTTAAATTCTTCTGCAGACAAACAGGCCACAAGAAGAAGCTGAACACTTTTATCAGTTTTCCAGAGCAGCTGGACATGGGGCCTTTCCTTGAGGGAAAACCAGGTATTACGACACACTCTCTCTGCACATTAGCATGATCCGAATATATAGAAGAAATAAAATATGTGCAGTCCTCTTCTTATGCCTTAAAGAACTGCATCATTTCTTTTTCAGTAGTCCTCAGGGTAAACACAGTTCGCCGCCTGTTAAAGTTTGATGCCTTTACCAGAAGTACACATGCTGCTGATGATGATTGATGCATGTCTGTATCAACTGTTTCTCTAGACCAGAAGTGTGTTTATGAACTGAGTGCAGTGCTGATCCATCGGGGCATCAGTGCCTACTCAGGCCACTACATCGCCCACGTGAAGGACGCTCGCACCGGAGACTGGTACAAATTCAACGATGAGGAAATTGAGAAGATGGAAGGCAAGAAGCTGCAGCTTGGTATTGAGGAGGACATTGGTGAGTAATACATAAGAAACACTGAAACACCAGGTGTGTTTTGTGTGCTGCAACAAAAAAGTAACACAACTGCACCAGATTGATGAGTAGTATCACTAAAGTGGCAGTACCATTAAAATCTTAACAATACCCATCCTAAAGAGTTACATGATCTGAGAGTGTGTAAAATGTCTCACAGTTTTTGCTGTTCCTTCTTCTCTAGCTGAGACGGTCAAGTCCCAGACACGGAAGCCAAAGTGCAGTAAAGGCTATCACTGCTCCAGAAACGCCTACATGCTGGTGTATAAGGTCCAAGAAGAGGAGAGCTCAGATCCCTCCAGGACCAACGTCGAGGTTCCACGTAAGGAAGTTGGAAGTTGATCAGGGCACTGGGGGCACAAATTAAGCTGTTGGTTTTTGTTTTGTTTTTTTAATCACTTTATGTGTAGAATTTTCTTGACTTTGACATTTTATATATCACACAAAAGGAAAAATTTCTATCAAATAATTGAATTTATTGTCCAGCCATGTCAGCCTTCTTTTCTGTGTGCCCTTGTCTCATGGTGTCTTTCTCCTCTTTCCTGTCTCCTTCCCTCCAGCCTTCCTTCAGAGGTTGGTGGACCAAGACAACCACAAATTTGAGGAGTGGTGCAGTGAAATGGCAGACATGAGAAAACAGAGCGTCGATAAGGGCAAGGCCAAGCATGAGGAGGTGAAGGAACTCTACGAGCTTTTACCCACAAAAGACGGTCAGTAAACTGTCCCGATCATCCACAGACCCACCAGAAACACCACAGACATAATACAGAAAGTGTATTACAGTGGCAGTCAAAGTAATGGTGCCTTGATTTAAGGAATCATAATCGAAGGTCCTTTGTCTCCCTCCTTCCTGTCTTCAGGCGAGCCATATGAGTTCATCCCCCTGGACTGGCTGAAGAAATGGCTAGACGACTCCACTGCCACAAAAGAAATAGATAACTCCCTCTTCCTGTGTTCTCATGGCAAACTGCACCCAGACAAGGTGGGAGAGTCCAAGAGGGTTTCCCTGCAAGCTGCTCAGCTCCTCTATGAGCGATATGGTGGAGGACCTAGACTGGACAGTAAGTCTTAGAAAGGGCGTGGTCACTTCTTATCTCATGGCCGTCTGCAAAATTGAGTTTCAGCTCTTCATACACAGAAGTATCAACAAGAAGACCTATGAGGAAATGTGTAGGCTACAGTTTGTTTATGCTTAGATGCAGTTGGATGAGAAGTTTGAAGTAGATCCCTCTCTCTCTCTCTCTAGAAATGTCTCTAGCTACTCCCACAGCCACAATGCTTTCTCCATCATGTTTACATATGACAGCCGTGTGTGTGTTTGTTCAGACTCCTCTCTGTGTAGAGAGTGTGTGGGCCAGCGATGCAGAGTGCTGCGGCTGAAGAACCAGCTCAATGAAGACTACAAGGAGGTCTCCAACATGGTCAAACGCACACTCAGGTATCTACACTCAGGAGAAGAGTTTTTCATACAGAATGGAGGAATAATTGATTTGAATTATGAATATTTCATAATGTGTCATAAGGATTTATCCCTGTGTGTGTCTGTGTATCTCAGTGGTGAGGGCTACTGGGTGGGCAAAGCTTCTCTGCGCAGCTGGAGGCAGTTAGCTTTGGAGCAGCTGGAGGAGGATGAACATGAAACCAAACACAGTAATGGTCAAACCAACGGAGAGGGACCACACGTCAACAACAGCAAAGGTAGGTGATCATGGAGGTTCCTGTGGTTCTGATCTGTTTGCCAGCTGGAAATTTACAAATATTGCCAGACTGTTTTCCATCATGTCATTGTAAACTGTGGGATCTGTGTCAGACTGTCTGAATATGCGGGTCTGTAGGTGTTCCTTGAGAATATGTGTGTCATGTTGTAAAGATCATCGATCCACTTCATGCTCCACTGAATGTGATGTAGTATTTTAGTATCAAAGTTTCAATAAAACTTGCCTTGTTGGTGAACTGTCTGACTGTAGAGTTCGGCCCGGAGCTGTCAGAGGGCACTGAGGACGAGATGAAGACTTTCAATGAAGACATTGTCTGCAGTCACGGTACTCCTCATCAGCTCATCTTTAACAACACAGGGTTCCCACAGGTCATTGAAATCCTCCAATCACTTGTTGTTTATGAATTTGAGGAAAAAAGTGTTGATAAAAACGGCCTTGAATTTGCTGTTTAAGGAGTGTGGGAACCCTGTAAATTGTTACAGTCCCTTATAGCAATAGTTTAAACTTTGGTGGCTCTTTAATATGTTTTTTGTGTGATCTGCTGTAGGGGGTCTAAGTATTCTTGAGACTGAACGGAAACTGGTGTCGTCTGAAGTCTGGACCAAGCTGAGGGCGTATTTCTCCAAAGCCCCAGAATTCACCCAGAACCAAGAGCCCTGTCAGCAGTGTCTGGTGAGGAGACACTGACAAGGAGGATACAGTGGGGCATCGTCCCATCAGCGTGGGACGATCAGAAACAGTAGTGCTGTTTACAGTGTCATGCAGACCAACAGTCAGAGAGTTTGTGTAATCACTAGCATGAGCAGTGTGACTCTTTGAACTCAGGTCATTTTGTCTTCACTGTCAGTGATCTCCACCACCATCTGGAGGAAAGAAACTGACCAATCACAGTTCTTATTCTGTCTGTACTTAGATTTTTTTAGGTGCTTATCTATAACAGGCTGGGTAGATTAACACAGATATATAAATTGACATGTCATGACATCCACACCTTGAGGATTTGTTGACAAACGGTGAACCACTTGGGGAAGTTGTGGGATTGAAACGGGTCCCTCTTGTGTGTCTAGACGTTGGAGCAGGAGGAAAAGGACAATGAGGCGGTCAGTAAGATGATGGCTCTGGACCAGAAGAACCAGCTCCTCAACCTCTTCCATGAGAAGAATCGACCAACACTCACCAAGTGGCCTCAGGTACTAAACTGTTGTCTGTGTGTGTATTAAACAGTGTTGTACCTGTCATCTGTGTGTGTCTGTCATGGTAAATCTTCTCTGGCTTGTCTCTCCAGGGCACAGATGTACTTTACATAGTCCCTCTGTTTTTTGTGGACGAGTGGAGAAAATTCATCAGGTACATTTGTCTCTTTTCTTGCAGATAGATAGACTTTATTTCAGACTCAAAGTCTCAAGATAAGATAATGATACTTTTTATAATTAAAAGGAAAGAGGCTAGTGTCATGATTTATGAGGTATCTGCACCATCAGTAGGAAATATTTAAAAACATCTGAATCACCACTAGATGATTTTCCAAAGGCCTGCAGTCACTTTAAGGGTCGTAGAACGAAGCAGAGCAAAATGTGGCTTCATTTATTCCTGCAGTACTTTGTAAAAGAAAATGCTTAAAGGATGACAATGCTCCTCTTTTATGCTGGAATCACTGTATTTCTGTTTTGGGGATTTTCCCTACAGCAGTAGAGTCAGAGAGGAAAGCAAAGAGAGAGAGCTGGAATTAAACCCAGGCTGCTACAGTAAGGACTGAACTTGTCTGGCATGTGCTGTGTTTGGTGAACAACCGTGTGTGTATTTTCTCCATCTGTGTGTTTTCCAGGAGGCCAACAAAATCCTCTCCAGTGTCTAATGTGGGCAACACTCTGCTGCTCTGCCCACACGGAGGTTTCATGTTCACCTACGACTCCCTGATCAATGGAGACGCACAACAGTGAGTTCTGCTTAATCAAAGGGTTAGAAGTAAACAGGTTTCAAAAGATGGCATTAAGTTCTCTTTGGGGTTTTGGCTCCTATTGCTCTCCTTTTCTCCCAGACACACTCTCCTTAGCTTTGTATTTTTTACTGGAAACATCATACACAATATCTCTGGAAGCCAGTCACAGACAAAAGGCTTCATATAGTTACTGGTGGTGAACGCTCCTCAGGGAACCATTAAGTGACAGTGAATAAAGTGGAGCCTAAGTGTTACTGCTGTGGTCTCATGTTGTGCTGTTTGTCCTGCACAGTATAGCTCTGCTCTGGCCCAACGAATGGGAGGTGATCAGCAGACTCTTCATTGTGGATCAGCCAATCTCCATCCACTGTTTCAAACAGATTACACCCAGTGGTCCCACCACCCAGTACACCACTCAGCCTGGTAAGACTGCACAGTTATGATGAACAGTTTGGTAAAACTCACACCATTTGCTCTAGATGTCAGGTTGAATACTACCGTGGCTTCTTAAGGGTCTTGATTGATTTGATGTATGTTTTGTGCTCAGATCTGTGTTGGGAGTGCAGAGAGAGCTTCCTCTTCCAGCAGCAGAGGGACCTCAGAGAGTACACCCAGGCAACCATCTACATCCGCAAAGTCGTCGAAGACAAGCGGGTATGACACAAAGGGTGTGTTACATTAACAAAACAGAGTCCAGATTATCGTACAGGTCAGGTCAGTAACTGTGTATGTCCTCGTGTAGATGATAAAGGAGGCAGCCCCAGAGATGAACGCCAGCAGCTCCGAGGCAGAGGAGGAGAAAGAAGAGCACCCAAAGGTGGATGGAGAGAAAGACCCCGACTTTAGCCAGGTCAGCACACCTTGTCACAACAGCAACTGAAGGGTGGCATCTCATACACGCTGACTGCATTGTATGGAAGTTCAAGTAAAAGCAACACAAACTTCTGCAAAGCAACAAAACAGCACCCTCTGTAGCCACATGTGGGGATTACAGGACCCTTGAACATTAAATTCTCTTAGGCTCTGGGTCCTAGCAGTGAAGGGACGGTTCAGGTTATTTGACTTGGGGTTGTGTGTCATCCCAATTTACACAGAGTGGGAATAAGAGAGGCATCATTCTCCCCCTTACAAGTCAATGAATCATCACAATGATTTTGAAGCTGCTGTTTTATATAGAAGATGAGGAACAGCAGTAACGTGGGTAGCTCATAATCATTTTACTTTCTTTCAGTCACAGGATGGTGCAAAGCGGCTGAAGCTGGGTGACAGCGGCGCAGCATCAGCAGCTGCTGCTCCTGTGACAAACACAACCAAACAAGGTGGAATCAGGAGAAGCACTCGGCACAGGAAACTCAGAGGAGAGAAAGCACTTATTGTTTCAGCCAATCAGACTCTGAAAGAGCTGAAAATACAGGTCAGGACTCCAAGTGACTGGATAGAAGTGCTGCAAGTCATTATTAATGTACATACAGCTAACTAACTTTACTGTGTGTGTGACCCTGCAGATTATGCATGCCTTCTCTGTGGCTCCATTTGACCAGAACCTCTCCATCGATGGGAAGAGTCTAACAGATGACTCAGCCACACTAGGCAGTCTGGGTGTCATTCCAGAGAGCATCATATGTCTAAAGGTACATTCAGCTGTCACTTCTTGCTGGCTCCATCTTTACATGCACATCTTAACCACTGCAGTGTAATCTGGTGATGACAGGTGTTTTTCTAAGGATCCAAAACATTTATGCCATTACTTTCCTCACAGGCTGATGAGCCAATAGCAGACTATGCTGCAATGGACGATGTGTATCAGGGTAAGTAGTATATATCTCCCTTTCACTACAGCTGCTACATTTAAACTTTATTTCAAAAATTGACCAATCATGATATTGCTCATGTGAAATCATTACCATTCTGCACAGTGAGGATGCCTGAAGAGGGATTTAAAGGTGAGCAGACTTTTTCTTCATATTACAGCAAGTTAATGTCTCATGTCTGAATTGTCCACACTGATGCAATAAATCTGAGTGTAACTGTGACTGTCATACTCCATATCCATTTGTATTTCTGAATCACCTGAGATGTGAACAACCAATCAGAGATCTTGAACCAGGATACAATTTGCTTAATTTTTTAATGTTTTTATGTTTTATATTTATATTTTTGCAAACTGGTGGATTCAGCCTTATTTCTTTAAGGCTTAGTATTGAATTTAATTTTGACAGGTGACTGAACTGTCTTTATACTTCATTAGACTGTTTAATTTATAATGTGTCTCGTCTCTCTGCAGGCACTGGGCTTCTCGGACACTGAGGAAAGCTGTGCTGCAGCTATGCTTGAACTGGTCAGATGACAGATAGGAATTCTAAAAAAGCTTGAATTTGTCAAGTGTCCATATATAAATAAGTGCTTTAATTTGTTTTTGTTTTTTTTTTTACATTTTGAGTAGGCTTTCTTTGATAAAACTGTGACTATGTTGCAAAGCCGCTGTTTTTCTCAACATAAAGTTAGCTGGCTTTTGATATTTAAAGTTCCTTTTAACGCTCTGAAGGACTCTGTGGTAGTGCTCCTGCCCGACTAATAGAAATATGTTGAGGAGGCTAAGTGGATACAATGTATGCTGAGGCTTGCTTCAGTTAAATTCTACTGTTACTCATGAAAATGGGCTTTGTTTTTGACTATTTTAAATTATGGCAGAAGAAAAATTAAAGAAAATGTTCCATTATGTGGAAACTTGTGTTCTCACTGCACAGTTTTTCAGGTTTGTCAAAAGAATGCACGATTAACTGTTAGGTATTACAAATATAACTGCTCTTTAATGTTAGAACATTTATTACCTCTACAGCAAATCTATATCCATAATACTCCATGTGGCATTTAGAGATACATAGCTACACGGTATGTATACGAGCTGATTCCTGCAGCTGTGCAAACCTTATGAGTTGAAAATGAGAAACAGAATGCAAGCAGTGTACTGTCTTGTTCTTTTCACAGTTATTTCTTATGAACAATAAAGTTATTTTCAAATCACTCTGTCCAAACACTTGTAATTCAACAAATGTTAATTGAATTGTTATATTGGTGCCACGGTTTCTACAGTGTAACTCAGTGGAATCAAGATTATTTCAGTCACATAAAGGCCAGTATCTCCTGAAGGGGACATTAATATGGGGAAAGACAGCAGTTTAATGTCCTATAAAACCATGTGCTACCCCTCGTGTGTAGGCCTAATGTGGATAGAAAATAGATGACATTTCATATTCTCCTCCCTATTTTTAATTCTTAGAACATGACCACATTCATGTGTTGATAATAATCTACATGCATCTTTGAACAAGCGGTAATGTCTTTATAATTTAAATTTACATTGTGGTCACTGTGTCCATATTTTACTTTGGCCATCAAAGACTGAATAATTGGGTGCATGAGGACACTGCAGCTCATGGTGCTATGAATATACCTCTATACAGGCAAAAGAGGTTCACCATTGTATTTATATATGTTATATTCATTTACTTTATTTGCCCCTATGTCCTCATACGGCTTGTAAATTTATTATAATTTCTAAGTATAATAAACCCATAATGTTGCATATAGTTTTATTATCATAAGATGACCTACATTTTAACAGAATTGTCCTTTATACGGCCACATTCATATTTAAACATTAAAACAAAACAAAATACACAGTGTTCGATTTATCACGTAGGTACTTTAAGTTACCTGATAGCGGAAGCTGCTAAGTTAGCGCTCCTGGTAGCTTGTTTGCTAACACTGATAGCTGGTAGCTAGCTGAACGCAGCCGTCATTGCTGTAATAACGTGAATAGAGATGGCGTAATTTGTCTGGTGTGTAGAGGGCTGATTGATGTGACCGTTTCGCTGGAGATATTTATATTTAATACTTAACAGTAGGAGTCGCTTAAAAGCAAAAATTGAATTATAGCGGACCGTTGCTCCACCGGAAACGGTCCCATTTGGACGTCGTACCGCCTGACGCCATTTTCAAAACGGCTAAGCTTTATTGCGCACATTTGGTTTGTCCAGCAAAGAAGTTTAAATAAAGAGACGGATCGTTTGAATAACTCAAGGTAAAGACACCCACTGACTGGAAGCTGCGTGTCCGACCAGTGACAGAGGTCCACGCAGTTTTAAACTGCTCCTATTTCACTACGAGCTTGATTGACTTCATATTATTTATCTATGACATTAGCATGTGCAGCTAAAGCTAGTGGTGAATATCATGCTGGAGTTGTTTAGCTTCTATGTTATCCATTATTGGCTGAAGACCCAGTGTGCATCAGTTGCTGCTCATCTAAGGCGGACAGCTGACAGTAGCTTACAAAACAGTGTCTACAACGACATAATTTCATACGGTTTTGATTGATATAACAAAAATAACTCAGCAGTCACCTCACACATCTACCTTAAGCACTTGTTTATTCCTATTCTCATAATCTGCTGTAGGATACAGACGCTGGTCCCATCAACCGTTAACATGTTCACTCTGCTGTGTTAAGTTTATACCATCCTGTTTGTTCATCAACATTATGATACAATCAGTATGATGACTACTTTTCACTGCTGTACATGAAAACTGAGCTGTTTTCACATTACATTGGAAATTACATTATTATATTCTTCCCTTAGAGGAAAGAGCAGATCATTCTGCCTCCTCCAGACCGCCAGACGAAATGATGGAGCTCCCGAACTACAGCAGCCAGCTGATGCAGCAGCTGTGGGCCCTGAGGAAGGAGGGCCACTTCTGTGACTGCACCATCCTGGTAGGAGACAGCCCCCACCGGGCACACAAACTGGTGCTGGCTGCCTCCAGTATGCTCTTCAGGTAGTGTGAGTGTTGGATGTGTGGAATGTGATTCGAAGTGATTTATTAAACTTAGATCGAGTGAACATGGGAACTTAGTTATATTGCTACACAAGAATAAATGTGGCACTGATGATGATTTCATCTATCAGAAAATAAATTTTACAAAATATGCCACTATTCCCCTGCAGATACCCCAGCGGCCTTTTCTCTAAATGTTGATTTAAAAACAGTATAAAGGCAGTAGTAATAGTAGTTTTAGTAGTAGTTTTAGTTTAAAATCATATTCACATTATCACTGGACACCATGCTCCATTTTACGTGTATACTTTGTAGTGACACCTCTGCACACTCCTCGATGGTGTGGAATGGGAGAGAGGTGACAGAAGTTAAATTTGTTCAACTTGTGTTTAACTGGAGCTTGAATAGAAATGAAAATGTCTTCTTGTGTGTCAGATCTCTCCTGGACGGCTCCGACACCATCTCCATCGACACGGCTGTGGTTTCCTCTCAGGAGTTTGGCTGCCTGCTGGACATGGTGTACACTGGCAAGCTGCCTATGGGCAAACACAATGTCAGTCGCATCGTTGCTGCTGCGGACAACCTGCAGATGTTTGATGTGGCAGTGGGCTTTAAAAACATTCTCACCAGCCTTGTGAAGCAGCAGCCCTCAGCCCCAGCCCCAGCCCCAGTCTCAGTCCCAGTCCCAGTCTCAGCCCCAGCCACAGCCCCAGCCACAGCCACAGCCCCAGCCCCAGCCTCAGCCCCAGCCTCAGCCCCAGCCCCAGCCCCAGCCCCAGCCCCAGTCCCAGCCCCAGCCACAGCCCCTGCCCCAGCCCCAGTCTCAGCCCCAGCCCCAGCCCCAGCCCCAGCCTCAGCTCCAGTCATCTCAACACAGAGTTCAGAAGTCAGCATCCCCAAAGCCCAAAATGTGACCCCTGAACATTCAGCCTCACCCAAGAAGGACAACTGTGCTTCAGACAAGACAGAGCTAAAGGCCGAGCTGAAAGAGGAGGTCTGTCAGAGAGATTCTGATGACACAGATGAACCACTATGTAAAAGAGCCCGTGTGGAGCTCTCTGAGTCCTCAGGTCAGTGTTGGCTGCTCATGTGTCAAAGTGGAACAGCAACCACAATATCAAAATAACAATGTATTATCCTGCATGACTCTTTTCATATATGTGTGCACTGTGCACAGGACCTGAAGAAAACAACACTACAGCAGACACCGTGTCCACTGAGTCTGCCTCTGCTCTTCTGGAACATTCCTCTCAGCTCGTGGAGCTCCTCACCAACATGTCCTCTGTCCTGGAGCTGCTGAGCCAGGCAGCACAGAGCAGCCTGGATGAACAGGAGAGACAGGTAATCACCTATTTTAAAATATATTGAACCTAAAAAGTTTTCTCTGTTTTTACTTCCATTTTAACAGAAAATCATGAACAGAAATCATGTATATTACGTCATGATAGACTGTTAGACTTTAGTTATTAAATAGTATTGCAGTGCTGCAAAGGTCACTACTGAGCCTAATTCACAGAAATATGAATGAAAGAGTGGACATGACGTATGACTGACATGATACAGAGCCAGGGAAGGGAAGCTCAACCTGCTCAGATTTTCTGAATTTAGTTAAAATTCTTGCCCCAGCCCTTTGAACCATTTTAGAAACTTCAAAGACTTAAGGCATGAATCAGGATTTAGTGTCTGCCATGGACAAAAAAGAAGAATCTTTGCTCTGTTGTGTGGGTTGAAAAAAATGCAGCCTCTGGAAAGGGTTTTGTTTGTCAGACTATGAAAAATCACACAATTTTGTGTAAGTTTTATGACCTCCAGTGATTCACAGCAAAGAGAGAGGCCTGTAATTTCATGATCTGAGAATAAAAATAATGAAAAATATGGAAGCAACTGAAAATATTTGACTATTTTTGCAGTGTGGTGAATGATTCTTCCAATACTGATGAAATTAGTGACAATGAAATAACATCGATGAACAGAACAGATCAGATCAGAAAACTGGGAGAGTTCTGCCATAAAAAAACATAAAATATTAGGAAAAAGGATCTTTCAGATTCAGGCCCGTTCTCTCTTTGTTGGTCAGGTAAATAAAGATACCTGTGTCCTCCTGCCAGGTCGTGTGTCAGTATTGTGAGGAAGCAGATCCCAGTGCAGCGCTGGAGAAACTAATGAGCAGAGTGAAGGAGGGGGAACTCAGTGAGGGAGCGCTGGTCAGGCTGCTCCGGAGCGTCCAGCAGAAAGTTCCTTCTTCCTTCCCCTCATCACTGGTCTCTCTGCTGGAGGAGGTGGAGAAGGGCACACAGGAGCCCAACAAAGACCAAGGTACAGGAAAGAGAGTTCACAAAGGGATGAAATACATCGTTTAAAAGCAGTTGTTTGATTTCTTTTTCTCTCTTTTACACTCAGAGGAACAGAACGGCACCAGAAGCGGAGAAAATGAAGAGGAGGAAGAGAGAGAGGAGGAGAACAGTAAGGAGGAGACTGAAGATGAAGACAAAGATACAAAGGCTCCGACTGACCCCTCCTCCTCCACCAGGCCTTTCTCCTGTCAATGGTGTAAGAAGGGTTTCGCCTACAAGTGTCGAATGCTGGCCCACGTAAAGCGCTGCCCTTCATCCCAGGAGTGTGAGCAGAAGTGCCCACAGTGCCCCAAGAAGCTCCCCAACCAGCGGGCCCTGCAGCGCCATCAGGCTGAAGCTCACCGCAGCACCTCCCGCGTCAAGAAGAAGGTGGCCTGTGAACTCTGTGGACGGACCTTCGCCCATCCATCAGGTAAATAGATAACGAAGGAAGTCTGGAACAACCAGGACTCTTCAAGAGCTGAACCCAACTTACTGAGGCCAAGAAAGGAGACCAAGATCTCCACTCTGATCCCAAGATCCTTTATTTAACTTATCTACCTGCAGGTCACTGTGTTTTGTCAGTGGTGACTGAGCCGTGTTTGTGCTCTTTGTCATGTTGCAGGAATGATTTACCACAAACGGACGGAACACTTTGAAGAGAAGCCGTTTGCTTGCGAAGAATGTGGCGCAAAGTTCGGCGCCAACTCGTCTCTGAAGAATCACATGCGGCTGCACACAGGAGAGAAACCGTACCACTGCAAACACTGTGACATGAGCTTCAGCGTGGCTGCTGCACTCGCATACCACACCAAGAAGAAACACTCAGAGGGTGAGACACACACATCTGACACACAGGCCTGATGCTTTCTAATTTAAGCACATGTTCACACATTTTTCTTCTGTGTTTAGGGAAGATGTATGTGTGTCAGTACTGTAAGGCCGTCTTCGCCCAGTCCATCGAACTGACGCGGCACGTGCGAACACACACCGGCGATCGTCCGTATGTGTGTCGGGAGTGTGGCAAAGGCTACAGCCAGGCCAGTGGGCTGACAGTCCACCTGCAGACCTTCCACAGTAAGAAGACACACACACGCATAGGATTAGTACTGATGTGCTGAAATTATAAAAATGGATATGATGTATGACCGAGCTTTTTTTCCTCTCATCCTCTGTCAGACCTCTCAGAGCCTCATGACTGTCAGAAGTGCTGTCTCAGCTTCTCCTCCCTGGACGAGCATCAGCAGCACATCCAAGAGTTCCACCCAAAGGAGTTCCACAAGTGTCCCATCTGTGACAAAGTCTTCACCAGCGCTGCCCTTCTGGACAAACACAAAGGCACACATACCGGAGCCAAGCCCTTCAGCTGTGACCTCTGCAACAAGTCATACCAGGTAGGATGAGCTCATGCGGCATCACAGGTCATTAGCGTAGCAGCTGGTTCACTGGTTGGTCTGTTTAGCTCTGTAGTGAACTGAAGCCTCCAACAGGTGGCAGTGTAAAAACAGGTTAACTGACTGATAACAGTTAACAACAGGCTTTACTGCGTTCAGCTGAGCACACCAAGAAGCCAGGGAGCATAACATCGAGTATCCTTCAGTAAAAACAACTGAATTACACAATAGTATGATAAATATAAAGCAACATGCTGCTGCATTCACACTGTAGGTATTTTATTTTAGCATCTGGTGTTGCAGATGGTGTCGTTACATCAGTCCACATGACCAACGTGTTGTTTTGTTGGTGTCTTTCACATGCTACACAAGACAGCACACAGAGCTTCCTGTCAGCCACAGACACCAGAGTGTTGACCACAGGTGATCAGTGACAAGGAGCATTAATGTCCATCTACCAATCACATGTTTTTTATGTACATCGGCTGATCACGATCGAAGGCTGATCATGATTAGCCGATCATGATCCCTTAATGAAGAGTGTCATGAAATGTGTTCCTGCAGGATATTGAAAGAAAATCGTGATGCAAAATGTTTGATCTGTATGCCCCCCCCTCTGTTGCTATAGCAACTGTCAGGCCTGTGGTACCATAACAGGACCAACCACCCCGATGTGTTTGCAAGCCACACCCGGCAGCTTAAGGCCCTGGTCCAATGTGAGATTTGCTTCAAGTTCTTCCCGAGCGCTGCCAGTGTGGCAAAACACCAGGCCTCTGAGCACCAAGGTGAGGACAACAGGTTTAACAAAAGCTCACATTGTTATATTGTTGGATAACTTTAACAGCATGACCGGGTATGGATCAAGAAACAATATAGGAAAGTACCAGGATGTGAAGAGTTAATACCTGTTAGCTCTGAGAGGAGGTAAATAAAGGCCAAGGAGATACAGCAGCTAAAAACTGATGTAAGTCAACCAGAAACACCTCTTGAAGATGTGTTTGAAAGAGCAACAGCAAATGGGAGAAGTCCAGCACACTATCACTCATTTAGTCAGTCACATTCTAGAATAGAATTGATATAACATTAACTTAGTTACACACATGTTCCTAAAAACATCCTGATACTCATCAATACACACCATAGATTAAGTATAATTATATAGAGGGAGGAACTGACCATTTATCACTGTAGTACTGTATGTGTGGTAGCCTTGTTGCACATGTGACAGCATTATTGCACTATAACAATGATTACACATAGTAGAAGCAGTTCTTAGCAGTATTACTGCACCTGTAACAGTTATGTAATTTACTTGAACTTATGTCATAACACTGGGAAAGCATCATTATGACATAAGAGCCATCTTTGACGTGGTTTTTAATTAATTTCTGTTTTGATCCTGGAGTTGTAGAGTCCTATGCTGATAACCATATATTTCTAGTTTTTGCAGAAACTTCATCTTCAGGGGTTTATTCTTGTGTTCAGTGAGGAAGGCAGTGCAGCAAAAGCTGAGGTGTTACTGATCGTAATAGTGTGTGTGTGTGTGTGTGTGTGTGTGTTCTCCAGGCTCAGTAGCGACAGTGGTGCAGTGCCCGTGTTGCCCAGCCATGTTGAGCGGAGAGGAGGAGCTCCAGGATCACATCAGCAGCCAGCACATGGGCCAGAGCAGCGAGGCGTTCAGCTGCCCTCTCTGCTCCCTGGTCTGCACCAGCCAGCTGGAGCTGCAGGAGCACCTGCTCTCCTGCCACATGGAGGCACAGGTGGAGCAGGAGCCTGAACAGGAGCAGGCCTCCACCTCCCAGGGGGTAAGAGCTTCTTGCTTCCAACAAGCTTGTAAACTCCACTGTTACATCTGGAAAATACTGTTCACCACAACTGGAAGAACAGATGTTAATCTGAGATTCTTGAATTCCTGACGTCACCTAAGTGAATGAAGCTGCACAATGAAAGTGAAATCCTCAGACTGTGAATATGAAAGTACAGCACATTTTAAATAACTGCACAGGATGATGAAACACAATTTGCATTTACACATGGTACTACAGTTTTCCTCTTTGCTTTGGTGTGGTCCACATGTGAAAAACCGCATCCTCATCACTTTCAGTGCAGATCTCAGAGCAGTTCCTGCATTTCTCCTAATAGTAATCACCCATATCTAAAATTACAAAGTCATTCAGTCACTTCAACATTGTCACCAGTAAACTAAACCTTTTCACCAGAGCTTCAAGATTCAGACACCAGATGTTTTGATATTTTGATAAAAACCCAACTGAAGTTACAACAGCAACATAACAATGAATAGCTATTCTGTTCAAACATTGCATTTGTATTTAGTGTAGAGATTTTCAACCTCTCACCAGATCATTGTATTGTCCGTATACAACACAGTATGGAAATGTATACATCAAGCTGTGAAAGACAGAAGAGCTTTAGACTTTGGTTAGTCCAAAAATCCAACAATTTTCTATAATGTTAATATAATAAATATTAAAAAAAAAAAAAAAAAGAATTAAAAATGGCATTTGATGCAAATACTTTATTTCGGACTTGTGATAGTTTCAGCAACAAGAGAAGAGCAATGATAAACATTATAAATGCCCCCAAATAATGATCTCAGAGAGTAATCTGGTGTTACCTATTTAACATTCAATTTTTCCATCCAATCAGGTGATTTCAGCAGATCAGACGGGCGACGAGGGGGCGGAGCCAGTCAGCACAGAGGAGCAGGCTCAGCTGGGAGCTGCCCAGCAGGTTTTCGTGACTCTGGCAGGCGGAAGAGAGGGCAGCTCATCAGCGGAGGTGGTGGAGGTCAACATGTACGACCTTCTGAACAACTCGGTCACCTTTATCTGTGAGGACAAACCAGTGGGCCCTCAATCTTAACCTTGACCTTTGACCCCTGGAGGATCAGTTTTATGGATTTTTCGTCTCCTATGATCAGTAACAGAAAAAAAAAACACTGACAACTAACGACTGAGTTCACAGGCGGAGGACTCAGAGTTGTGTTCATGATTTGTAGCCAAAGTCTTTAGCTATTTTAAATGTGATGAGGTGTGTGTCACATTGTTGACCCAGCTGCCTTATGAATGTCGTCCCCAAAGAGTAGGAGTGTTAACCACAGAACACTAAAACAGATACACTGTAGTCTCTACTACCGCCAGACACTGTCCATTAGCAGTCTCATCTTACTCACTTTGAGTTGACTTCCACCCACAACTGGGCAAACTGTTGGTTCTGATGAAGTAGTTGTCCGACATTGTTTGTGTAAATGAACCCATATTTATTGCTCTTGAGTGTGTGGCTGAATTTCAATAAACCCCAGTGTGTGTGTTGTGTTCCTGGTGAACCCAGTGTAACAGTGAGATGCACTGGTCTACTGCTTTAAATGTGTCTCCAGTGACCACATGTTGTCAGATTTCACTTCCTGCTTTATATGCAAATAAACAGGGATGTGCTGTTGATATTAGCCAGGCAAGACAGGGCCACTGCAATTTGCTTGTGTCTGTGTGTGAGAGAGACAGAAGAGTTGGATGAGCCGTCGCTCTGTTCACAACTCCAGTGAAATAAAGTTTTCCTGCATTCTGGGTTATTCTCTGCTACTGTATCTGTAGAAGCTGTAGTGACTGTTTCATCTCCACTGGATTTCTTTATGAGTGTGTGTTGGCTAACCTTAGTTCCCCTGTGGCATTAACTTTGTATACACACTGTGATGATGTTCCATTTGTCCAGGAGCATTAAATGACAGCATCAAATCAAACCCATTGTGTTGGGTGTTTTCTCTTTGGCTATTGTAGGAGGCATCACAACCACTTCAATGACAGGCAGACAGTCATGTATCCATGGTGACAGAAATACTATTAGCTCATGAGCCGGAGGATGTTTTTCCCATCCAGTTACATCACAAAGTTTTCAGACCTCTTAGCTTTATTGCATTGGAAATTTAATTCGAAATGGATAAAAACAGTGTTTTCTATAATGACAGGATGAAATCTTTCATTTACACTCCTCACCGACTTCATCGGCCAATAACATGGTTGTTGCTAACAGGCGCCTTTTCATAGTGACTCATCCATCAAGCAGACACAGAGCCAACACCAGTGTTGTGTTCATGGCCAGCTCAGTCTTCTCTTAGCTCTGTGTTCCTCTCCACTGGCTCCTGAGGAGAACATCTGTCTCTTTTGCTGGTAGATGTTGCTAATGCTGTCAGCCTACTCGTTGGAGGCATCATAAAACCAAAGAGCTGAAAGAAGCAGCAGCTGGATGGATCAGTCTTTACTGGTTTGTTGCTGCTGGTGACTGCTTTCACATTATATCAGACATCACTGGATTCCCTGTTACATAAAAGATTATTGATTGATATAGCACCAGGAAGCAGACAAAAACAGAGTTAACTCAAACATATATCATCAGTGAATAAATAAATAGGACTCAGAAGCTGGTGTAGAATCATCCAGAGCTTTGTGTCTCTTCAGAAACCAGTCTACATACAGCAGAATGCAGTGCAAATAATCTTCTGCTGGTTAAGAGGCTGCAGCCAGCTCCAGCTGTGTAGCTGCATTGTCAGGAAAATCATTCACTTTTGTGTCCTGGGATCAACATCTGGCACAGCAGCCCACATGTTGTGCATATCTGTGCTTCATATTCCAGCAGGAGTCAGAGCTTGAGGATGCCAGAACTGCATTTCAGGAGGTAACAGATCCATACTCTCAGGTTAATAACTCCCAGGGCTGAGCAATATGCAAAAATAAATCATATTACAATTACTTGGGTAGATATTGTGATGAGTCATGATTTCAGGTGGAATCTTGGTTATTTTCATTGCATTTTTTTGTTTGGTCTTGTACCAAACAAGCCTGTTCCCTTACATCTGCAGGATAAGGCCCAGTCCTGTTGTACCCCTCTTCACAGACTCTGAAGTGCGTTCACAGTCACTCCCTGAAAGTTTCGTATCCCCCTTCGTATCAAACCGTTAACGCCTCACTGACAAGGTTGTGAGAATTACCTAAAGTTCATAGTGTTGTGACATTAAACAGGGTCTCCCAGAGGTAAACAATGTCCATCAAACTGAAGAAAATATAAAGACAGAAAATTTGTCAAAGCAGCATGAAAGAAGAAAATGCAACCGTTAGCATTACAAGAAAAAAAAAAAACAGTGTGTGACAGAGCTCTGTGGTGCTTTAGTGTGTAGTTACCTGTCCTGTGTTCATATGGTGATCAATTATTGTTAAAACATCATTGTTTTGTTAAAGAGCAGGAAGTGAATGGGAGGAATAAAGAATCTAAATGCAAATGCCCCCCAAAAAAACTACAACATAATTAATGTACGTAGCTTCTCACACTCAGATATTAGATCTGTGAGGGTCCATGGTTCAGGACTAGAGATGGGCCTTAGGTTTGTAGCACAGCAGTGGTGCTGACAATACAACATATTGGATTTGGATTTGCACTTGACCATATTGCTGTTTTGGTATTTTAAGTTCATTTAATTTAAGTGAGCAGCCCAAAGAGGTTGTGTTTTCTGCAGTAGACACAACAAACTGCAGCAGCCTTGGTGACTTCATATGTCTGAGAGGGGACAAATTGTTCATTTGTAATAGACAAATTGATCATTGGTGAGAACAAATGACCAAAGTGTTAGAGGGAGGTTTGATGTCTAATCTCAGCTCCACCCTGTGACAGTTCAGTTCCAGTAACCAACAAAACAAGCAAAAAAAAACAAACAGAAACCTTCTGCTATGGGACTAACAGAGTGTGAAGCCTTTGGGTTTAGCTCAGGACTCTCACTTCCTCCACAGTGTGAATCCTGCATACTGCCTGCTTGACTCCTCTGTGCTTCCTAGCTGGTGAGTTTCTTGCGGGGCAGGTAGGAATTAGTGATCTGGTTCATCACCACCAGGGCAGGGAAGAACGGCAGCAGGAGGAAGGCCCACCAAGCCAGGCCTTTGACCGAGGCCTGGAACCAGTCTGAGAACATGGCCAACACCACGGTGGCTGTGCCAGCAGATACACCACCAGGCCGCAGGTAGCGTGGTAGAGCTTCAGTTTGGGCAGGGAGGAGGAGAGGCGCAGCAGTTTAGGGAAGATCATGCAGATACCACAGGCAGCTTGGAGGACAGTGGTGACCAGAGTGCAAACGCCAAGTACACTGTGCCAGCTGACCAGGTGGGGGCGCTCTGAGATGTTCTTGCTGGCCACCATGAAGCCCAGTCCAGTGGCTGCAGCTATGAGGACCAGAGCTTGACAGAACCAGTGGAGACGGACTTTACCTTTGCGGGATTTGAAGCAGAAGGGGGAGCCCTCAGCGGAAAAGAGGAGGATGCCCTCAGTCATACACAGACAATACTGCAGAGAGAGAGAGAGACAAAACACACACACACACACACACACCATGTGAGATAATCAAGTCAAAACAAACCACATCAGAAAATAATATCTCCAGTGTATTACAGCTTGCACACCACTGTAGTTTATACAGTTGTTAGTCACCTGTTAATGAATATTTTGAATTCCACAATTCAACTCAGCTCTGGTTTTTGTAATTTTCATCACATCTATTGGTTATGAAAACACTGTATTGACTAAAAAAATGCAATGACATTGTTTTAATTAAGTCTGACAAGACCAGACACAGAGACATGTTCTGAAACAAACTGTTTATTAAAATGGTATTTAACACTTCTTTTAGAGGTCAAACTGTCCATAATAATCTATTGTACAGGAAATGTGTGATCAATAGAGTAATGATAATAATGATAATAATAATAATAATAGTGATAGTTATAATACCACCACTTGTGTTTGTTTCCTTTGTCAAACATTAAGGTGTGTTTAGGGTTGGGGGAAGGGTTCTGTCCTGTTGTACTTGTTGCAGCTCAGCTACTGAAAAACTTCACACAAAATTAATCTCAATTATTATTATTAATTACAAAAAAGACCAAAACCCTGACACTTCCTCCACTGTTTCCAGGTGCTACTAAAACACAGCCGTTACCACACTGTTGTACTGGTGATGAACACACACACACACACACACACACTTCAGGTCAATCTGTAACACAATATCTGACACAGTGATGCCACACAGTCATTTGCATTAGTGCTGCCTCCTCCCAATCCCTCCCATCTATAATTCACAGTGGAAAGAGACTGGGGACAATGAGCAAACAGTGTGAAGGTAAAGGTATGTGCAGTTCAAGTCCAGTTTATCGTTCACTGTTTTTATTAGTTTACATTTAAACATAGACAAAGCACCAGATGTCACACTCACTTTCTAATCTAAGTCTCATCAGCTTCACACATATCCTCATCACTGTAGCTGAACACATATGATTCTCTCAAGACTGTGACCAATTTAAAAAACGATAACAAATAAATCAAAATTGATTGTGTGGATTGTAAACTTACTGCGACAGACATGCACACCGGATGCCAGGAAAACAGACCTGGAAAAAGGAGAAAAGGTTGAGTGCCCTGAGAACTATAAGCAGCAAGGACCACTGTTTCTCCTTCTGTTACCTGCTTACAGTTGATCACTGAAGTTCTTACAAAATGATCTAATGCTCTGAAACTAAAAGCAAAGTTTAACTGGCTCATGGAACGTCTAGAGTTAAATCAGTAACAATGGAAACATGTTTAAAGGAGTTACACTCCTATATTAAAATGGCACAAATATCAATCCAGTGAATCTGATCTGTAAGTGTGTTTATTATAGAAGAAAAGACAGTGATTTTAGGTTAGACAATATATAGATTAGACAAGAAACCAGATTGATTAGACTGATAAAACTACGTCAGGTTATTTTGGTCTGATGCTAAAACCACTGGTCCCAGATACAAACACGTTCACTCACTGGTTCCGGGTCTGGACAGCAGGGAGATGATGAGGGTCAGGCCCAGCCGGTGACATGAGCCGCTATCACCGCTGCCCTCCGCAGCCACACGTACAGCCAGTAGTCCCGCATCCCCAGCCCCTCTCCCACGGGGCTGTACTCCACATCAGACCGCATGCTGCTGACTGACCGACCCACCTGTCCGGGCTACCTGCTGCCTCCGAGCAGCGTGAAAAGCGAGCGAAGACAGAAGAGAGTCGCGGCGCGCGTGCCGCCGACCAGCGGCACGAGCTGCTTCATTATGTGGTTAGCATGCAAGGAAAACGCGACGCACGGGTTGAACCGGGGGTCAGCCGAGAGTCGCACAGTTTACACACTTGTGTCCAGAAGAAGGTGGTTCGAGACCCAGCTACGACCTGAGTCAGGCTGCACACAATGATAGCATACACTTCCGGCATGTAGTTTTTCAAATCAGAACTCCAACCAAAGCGTTTTTATGGCGTGAATCATGTGGTCATATGGTTTAAACCCGACACTGAAAATACAACAGACCGGGACTTGTCACATCTTCAGTTTGCCTCGTTTTGTTTCATTTCCAGACCGAGTCCAGTTTTCGCGGGTTTGACGGAACAAATTAAACAGACCGCATAATCCCTGGGATTTGAACCGGGTCCAGCTATGGATTAAAAACACTACGTCGGCCAATGAAGCAGCAGCAGAAACGTCACCGTCATGAGGGGAGACCGACTCATCCGGGACCACACAGGCTGGAGTCGGACTCTACCGGTGTCAGGCCAGTCGGTTAGCTCCACCAGCAAAGAGCCACACGCGTTTATCCAAATTATACACCTGCCATTAAACAATGGCGCATACAGCTCCTACCTGTTCACGGCTCGTCTTTAAACTTCACTTCCTGGTTTCGTTCTTTGTCATCGCCGAAGAGCATGAGAGGAGTGAGATGGTTCACTTCCTGTGTCCGCTAAAGCACAGCACAGCAGCAACGGCAGAGAACCACCGACGGACACCATGTAACCAAAGTCAACGCTGACTACTGAAAATTTATATTTACTGTACAGATGCGAAATATCGGTACTTCTCAGAAAACAAGTCCATTTTATACCATTGCAGAAAGTGCTTGTAATAAGATGAACATCACATGGATAACTCCCAACATAAGCCATGTTCAGAGGGACAAACTAGATTAAGAATTGTTCACGTTGTCTTTCAGTATGTTTACTTCCTTTATGTCAAAAGTGAACTGACTCAGACTAGAGAACTCTGCATCCACCTGTTTATATAAGGCCGTCTTTGGCATCTGTTAATCAATTTACCTGTAAACAAGTGTTAGTTTAAAAAAAAAAGACTGCATGTCCCTTTAGGGCTCCATAGCATCATAACAAAAAGATAGTAGTTTCAGCAAAATAAAGTTACCTAGAAAATACAAGTCTCTTAGCTGACCTATAACATCACATGTTAAGTGAATAACAGTTCTAACAGTATAGTTACTAAAGAAATCACATCCTCCATTCAGGTGTATGTACCTGTTCCATCATCTGAGGTCACTTTTCAAATTCAAAGTCTGACATCTGGACAATTGGAAATCAGTTAATTATTGTTATCATGAACAATTCTTTTGGCAATGATAACTATGATATGGTAACAGCCCCACATGGTGAGTAAACAGTAGCCGTGCCACATGTAGTTTTAAAAATGAGTCACAGAAACCAAGTGTAAAGGACATTTTTAATCCATTTTTATAAACCAACATATTTAATTTAGCAGCATAACCGGATGGTCTTGAGGTATTTCTAAATCCATACTCTGAATTTCATCCCACCCCCCCCACTCCGAGTTCTCCCTCAGACATTCATCCAGACAACAGCAAACACACACACAGACCCACACACCCAGCTGCGATTCACACCAACAGATCCATACTGCACTAAATCTGCACATACAAACAATTCCAAAACACTCACGCTTCAGCATATGCTCAATAGACAAAAGACAGACACGCACACACTCACGCGCACACACACGCATACATTTGAGTCCTGTTGCCTCAGAGGCTGCAGAGCTGGCTCCCTCATAGTGGCTTGTAAGGCAGGCACACTTAATGGTGCAGTTTTGGCTGTGGGACAAAAGAAACATTTGAAATTAGTACTTTGATTTCATCGACTTTCAATTTAAAAGTGTATAAACAACAGTCAGAGGAACACAATCAGGTGGCTGGATAAACTCTGCATGCTGACCTGATTTCTGAGAGTCTTGTTTCTGGGGTTTAGAGGTGGTATTGGGAACGCTACAAAAATATGAGTGTAAATTCAATACGACTGTCACTGTGTGTTGAGGTGGTTTAACATTTTAAATAAAGATCTTATAAGCACTGATTTCGTGCTGCTAACTGTTAGCTCCAACAACCTGTTTAGATCAACCTGTACTATTAGGTCATCTTTCATGTGTTGCAGGTAGTTGCCATGGAAACACAGCTCTTACCTGAGAGACAGCCAGCCAGGGTTAAGGGCAAATTTTTGAACTCATTAAAATTAGATGAGTGTATGTTTTACAAGACATGTTCATATATTCTCAGTGATGTACTGCTTATATGATTCAGGCACTTTGTCGATAACAGATAACACATGTGTCTATCACAAATACAACAGTCCACAGAAAACCTGGTCAAAACAGGTTTTCTGTGGAAAACCGTGTCATCAGTGTAAAAGGTCAAATGGGGACCAATGGGATAACTCAATCACTCAGTCAGTCAGACTCATTTTTGTTTTGAGGACTGGCTAGTGCGATCCAGCTTAGAGATGAGACAGTATGCATTTATGCCATAACTATAATGTGCAAAATGATTATGGCCGTCAGTATTATCACTGTATTGTTGTGAAGTGCAGAAAATGTTCAATAAGAAATAAAATGCAACCTGACATATCACCAAGTGAATATTGGCATTTAAAATTTCAATAATAACATGCCCACACATGTATGACACAAGGGACAAGCAGCAGTACTGGGTTTACTTGTATGCCTACTGTGTTAACAAAGGAAAAAAACACTACGGTTATGATTGTTTTCCTCGCTCATGTTCGGATAAAAAAACACTATAGACACACCTGTCAACACCCCAGGGCAGTGCTGTTAGACCAGAAACGGCATGCCTACACTAATCTTGAAAGTGAAACAGTCCATGCAGCTCTTTTTAAAAATGCATTACCATCAACTGAAGCGTCTCACACAGAGGCTCAGTGGCTACAGCTCATGTTCTCTCTGCTCTGTGGTCATGTGAACAGTGAGACAAACTCATCTGCCAGTGTAAATGGAGTAGATCTTTTTTTTTTTTTTTTTTTGGCAATTAAGCTCATTCACTATACAACATTAACTTTGACATAGAAAGGGTTTAAGAGGGTTGAAAAAATCTCAAAACAAGCCCACATTGCTTGCTGCACATGTTTCTGGGAGACTACACTGCTGTTTGATGCTGTACAGAACTTAATGAGAGTTAAATTAACCACAGTGACTAACAGCGTTTATCTAACCTGGCCAAAAAAAAAAAGCTGTCAGATTAGTCAGATCAGTCAGATCAGTGTTCACTGTCTTCCTCTTCAGGGCCTGCAGACACTTTATACTGACTTAGATTATCTCTACAACTGATTACAATTAAACACATTCAAGATGAATGTGGGACTGGGAATGTTTTCCCACTGAGCAAATGCCTGCAGGAGAAAAGCTGCCTCGTGCAACTCTTAACTTCCTGATCATTTTCCCTGTCACTGTATGTGCTGCTCAGTACTTTGTTTCTCTCTCCTCCAGACTCACCTTCGGTGTGCCAAGTTTCTTCTCCACACCCCCGGCCAGCCCCCCACCTTTACTGTCCTTCCAGGTGTAGAAATTAGAACGCGGAGAGGAGGTGGTGGCAGAGCTGGAAGAGGATGAAGAAGAGGGCAGGCGGTGTGCTGAGGGTTTAGAGGAGGGCGAGTGCTCCTCCATGCTGCCCCCCTTGCGTTTCTTCACCAGCCCCTGGTGTTCAAAGCCCCTCCCACTGCCCTGCCCGTGCAGTCCTGAGTCCCCCACTCCAGCGCGGCTGTGGGAGTTGTTGGTGGCAGAGGAGAGGTCTGGGGGTGATGAATGGCCCAGAGGGGTATGTGTCCGTCTGTAGGTCCAGACTGCCTTGGCGGCTGGCGAGTGGGACTCTGAAGGGGAAGGTTGAGGGCGGGGTTTGCTGCTGGGGGAAAGCGTGCCATTGGTCTGTCCGTGTGGGATTGGCGAGGGAATGGGGGCTTTAGAAGAGGAGGATGATGATGATGAGGAGGAGGCTGCGGAGGGTGGGCGGCCCCGGTCCTGGAGGATGATGCAGTTCCTGTCAGGGCCTGAGTGCTCCCCTTCCTGCGATGGGGCTTTCCGTTTGCGGAGGGCAGCAGCTGCAGCAGCCTCCTCGCGCAGTTTCAACATCTGCTTGCTAGGACGCCCCACTGGATTCTTGGGCCGGCTGGGACCCACCTGACGCACCGCCACAGGCTTACCTGGAGACACCAGGTGACTTGCACCGATACTGCTGCCGCTGCCCCCAGAGTTCTCAGACTGTATGGCTGTTGGGGGTCTCCCAGGACCACGACTGGAAGAAGAGGAACAGGAGGATGCAGTTTTGAGGGAGGAGCTGATATGACTTCCTGTGCGGACCTTAGAATGTAATGAAGAGGAGGAAGTGGCGGCTATGGAGGAGGGTGACGAGGAGCTGATGGTCTTGGCTGTGGGTGGTGGAGTTTGAAGGTCTGTGGCTTGAGGTATTTTCCTGGATTGAGAGAAAAGGAATCATTAGTGATTTGAACAGAGCCCTGATTTTGGCACACAGTCTGGCTGAGGTAAAGAAAGTCAGAGAAAAAAGGATTGCATTTGCCAACATCACTTCTTGGTCTTAACAATTCACAGCTCCATATTGTACAATATTGCTGCAAGTTCTTGTATTTATATGAGGATAACATGAAACACTGATGACGCATTAATCCTTGTTAAAAGTTTTCCATGGACACAAGGTGTGCAAGGTCATATTTCGTGTATTTTTAAATGTCTTTACTGTAAAGCACCTTGTATCCCTGTGCTCTAAAAATAAACCTTAACTTAACAGTTTTTGCTGATGTTTGGTTTAAAAAGTTTGACTAGAATTTAAAAAAAAAAAAAAAAAACATGTTGAGTTCTACACTTTTTACCCAAACGTGTGATAATACTATAATACAATTTATATACGAAACATCAGTCTTGGTTGCAGGACACTCATGATAAGACTGAACCCATATTTTCCCTTGAGCTTCTTATTATACTCCTGAAGTGCCTGTAAACACGGTAAATATCTGCTGATATTCAGTCACCATCTTACTGCCAACATCACAGACTCTTCACTGCTGCTATTCTGGGCAGCAGAAAACACCATCTGCTTCATCTTTGAGTGACTAAACAGTGCGTTACTCTCAAGTTTATCCGCTAGTGTTTCCAACACACGGAATCTAAAGTAACTGTCTGTCATCCTTTTACTGAGGGTAAGAATATACAGAGAAACACGGGTGTGATCTGGTTTGAACCCAGGTTTTTTTTTCACCGTTTTCACATCCCAGATTTGAAAATCACACTCTGAGGATATTTGAACACGATTCTTAACCCAGAAATAGATTTACTGACAACTAACAGTAAACAGAAATCTACTACTCATACAGTATTTTCCACCTCATTTTACTGCATTGACTACTTCCACAATTATACAGGATAAGATACACTAGACCACTCAATCATGCCCAGACCTTAATCTTTCCCTTCTCCAGCATTTTACTGGTTGATAGGTGGGCTTCCTTAAAACTCTGAATGCCTCACTAATATGTAACAGAACTTTGGAGGGGAAACAATCACATGAAGATAACCTCAAACTGGAGATCAAACATTTAGAAAATTGAAGAAACCAAGTCAAGTGTACTTCAGCAACAACAACACAATGACTCTGAATACAGTAATTAATCAGGTTAATGCCTTGCATCGTTAGCCAGCAGGTAAGACCCTCACCTCAACAAGGAGATGATGTCCTGACAAAAATAATCTAAAGGATTAGTACCATAAGAGCACAGTCAAGACAAAAAAGCAGAGCTCAGGTTTCTTACTTCCATAGATGGGCGCTGATGTGTTGTTCCAGCATACTGCTGAGAGCCGACCTCAGGTGGTGGAGTCTCCTGTCAAATGTGTAGATGCCGTGACCCAGTGCATGGCTGCCGAAAGAACACACCTGAAGAAAGAAGAGCTTCTTGTGAATCTGTCAGGTGAGTGTTTCTCCTGTGACAGTGGTGGCTCTAGTATCAACTCCCACATGTGGTGTGTAAAATCTGAGCTTGATATAAACCACAACTTATAAATATTTCATCCACTTATTGAGCATCTAAAAAAGGATATACAAGGAATCAGATTATTGTGAAATAAATAAACAAAGTAGGCTCATTTGTTTCTGCTGTCCACAACATCACTGTCATAGTGGTGTAATGAGGGAACACTGAAGCCAGGATGGATGTGTGATAATCTATCAGTGGCAGTCAGCTATGAGTTAATTAGAACAGTGGTGCGCCAATCCACCAAGCAGCACTGCATGCACAAACATGATTTGCCAAGATCAGACCTTCCAATGAAATGTTCTCTGCAGTCCTGCAAGAGATTCAGCGTGGTAACGTTCATGCCTGCTTTATAAAGCAGGGGTGTTTGTTTTTTGGGGGGACAAAAGTACTGTAGACCCATGATGTAATTTAGGTGTCTGAATTACATCATCGACACAAGACCACAAAAACATGGTGTATTTTGTACGATTTATATTTGCATAATGTGTAGTGCAATGGTTCTGTATCAGATTCAAAAGTATGTCCTTTTCTACATGAATAGTGATAAATTGGCCCAGCCATGGCTCAGACAGAAACATGTTGTGTGCTCATTACTGGCATCTTCTGTTTGGAGAAAGGAATTGTTTGCCTGGTTGATAAGGAGCTACGATGGCACGGAGTCTGCAAGTCTGATTTCAAGATATTCGGCCCTGTAGAAAAGACTGAACTGCAGCTGACACATTTAATGACTGAAGTCCTCAGGCCTAAATATTATTAAATAATCTGGTGAGCTTTTAAACTAAATCTCAGACCATGTGAAAAACTAGTTTTGGTAGGACAAAGGTCTCACCGCTAGTGGTCTGGGATGTGCTGCAGAAGATGAGAACTCCAGTGGCTCCTCTGGTCCCTCTGCCTCGCTTTCATCGCTGGAAATTCGCCCATGGACAAGAGGTGAGGGAGCTCTGAGACTTCCCTCATCCTGCCGTTGCTTCTCCTCCTCCGTAGAGCACTCTGACACACCGGTGGATCGACTACAAAACAAATTCAAACTTTGACTTCTGATATACAATAATATACTGATACTGAATGTTAAACATGACACCACTCAGCTGTCCATAGTGACTATCACATCTATATACACTGAATACCAGCTTCAATCTCAGTTTTCTGGCTCTTTCTGTTGTCTTTACTTTGCTGTAATAAGTTGTCAACAGCGCAATTAGTCGGCTTTGACCTGGTAACATTACTATATGATTATTACAGAATTTAGACAAAGCAGGTTAATCAGGCTTTGTCATTCAGTCTAAGTGGGTCAACATGTGGTCATCCACTGCCATGACCTCAGCTGCTGAGCCTTTGGTGAACAGATGTCCCTGCTATGAGTGGGATTTATCTTTTGCTGTGTAGCAGGTGTAGACTAGCGGGTGATGCTTCGATGACAATGATATTGCACCTTCTGAGACAATACGAGGCAGAAAGACGACGAGCAGGAAGGAAGCGAAGTTCAGGATCATGTGAGCGTGTGTGTGTTCGTGTGAGAAGAAGTGAGAGCTGAAACTGAAAGCAGCTGTCCTGGTCCTCCTACCAGGAGTCGATTTGGTGATTATGTGATGTTATTTCTTGTAAATATGTGGTTTAACAGTCAAGTTACTGGAGCTGCAGACTAGACAATGACATTTTTATGTGTCCCAACTAAAGTCTCAGGTCAATCTCACTGACCTGAATGCAGGAAGTGTGGCCAGAGGTCTTCTGCAGTGCGGGGTCCCTGCCTGCTCCCTGGGGGGCTCTGGGCTGGGGGATCGTCCACTAGAGGAGCCCCCCTCCAGTGATTGGGTTCCTTTCTCCCTAACCTTGGTCTTGAGCTCTACCACCAGCTGGTCAAAGTTCTTGCTTCGGCCCACCACCTTCCTCCTCTGGTGGATGGAGTGGATCTGAGGACCAGGACATATGATGCATGCAGTAAGGCTGGATTTCTAGTTGACACAATGCATTAACAAGACTCCTGCTGTAGAAAGCTACACCTTGGGTTGTGATTTATGTTGACAGTTTATGATTCTTATGCCTTGCTACTAAATAAAGAGACCAACACCATGCAGCCACTGTTGTCTTCACCCACAAACTCAGCCAGTATCAGACAGACTAGGATGAAATACACACAGTCGACACCACACGCCTGATACGTTGCACTATTGGTACATTTTCAAGGAGGCGCACATCAGCTACCTATCACTGACCTGCATCATCAAGAGGCCAAGTTTAGCAAGTAGTAGCTTAAAATACAGGAAATGGTTAGCAAGGTGACATAGTTAATCTAAAACAAGATATGCTTACTAGCCTCATAAACACCGTGTATTGGTCTAGACTGTTTGTTCAAAATCTGCGTCTCTCCATTGATCTGTTTGCTCGTCACTAGGTGTGCAATTATTCAGGGAACACACTTATTATGTAACAACCTAATGACATCCAGTGACTGTGTCTGGTGTTTCTGAGTTCACTCCAGGCAGAAGCTGCAGCAGTACGTTTGTGGGAGATCTGCAGAACATGGGGTTCATCTTTCATCCATTACAATTTTTACCTCTAAACTAGTCTGAACTCAAGAGACACACAGTTTCATTAATATCTAATGTCTGTCCATCTCAGTGGTTACAGCAAATACCATGAGTGTGAATGTCTCCAGTTCAGCTCCTGTGTGGTCCACCTGAATGCCATTTCCCTATTCCCCTTCTCCATGTGTCCTACCTCTCTCCACTGTCACTCCCAAACAAAGTCAGAAAAAAACAGTTGTACTTTTGCAGGATTAAAGTACCAGACACTATTATTCCTACTATTTGTGTCTGGTTTTACTTTTAAAACACGTCCTCTGTTTTCATATTTTATTATTTTATCTTTACGTTTGCCCTCCTGTCTTTACTGTCTCCTCAGAGCTAATTTATGAGCTTCATGACAGTGTTTCCTCAAACCCTGTTATTGTCTAATCTGTAATCATCTTTATTCATCACTTTGTCATTTACTGTTTGTGGTTGTGTATTACAGGTAATTATTATACTGATCATACGTCATCAATATCTTTGAATTACTAATGAACCTATCCTTTATTTTTCAAATACCTTATGTTATTCTACTGAATGAGAATAAGAAATAGGCCCATCAAACTTCACCAGGGCAGTGAACAGTCTTTGGTCTTGTTTGAATAAAACATTTTATTTGTCTGAAAACAATTTAATCGTTTTAAATGACCGTTTTGGGTTTTATGATTATTTCATTTGACAGAAGCACGTTAAAGAGGTTTCAAGTGCAATGACTGCTCTGACCATTACTAAATTTAAATGAATATGACTACATTTCATTTTTACTGCCCTTGCAGCAGGTGCAAGACTGAACACATCCTCCTACCAGGAGTCTGTTCACCTACAACAGGTATGAGAAGCAGCCTGTCTTCCTGCATGTCTCTCCCATCGCTCCTAACATTTCCTGTTAATCAGGTCATCCTGTCTACCCAACTGGATGTGGTCTCTCTCTCTCTCTCTCTCTCACACTCACACACACACACACACACACACACACACTTCCTCTTTCATAGACACAGGCCACCATATAAGGACTCTTCCTGTGCTGGGAACCATTTTGCCTGCTCAGTATCAGTCTGTGGTGATTAGCACCAAGAAGCTGTGACTGCAGTTTTATTCATTTACTCTAACCTTATACAGTTATCAATCTGTCTTCCACTTTGTTGCCTTAAATATTAATTATATTCAGACATTCAGCCGATATTCGACTGTCATTATATTTCATTTAATGTTTTTACACAATTCAGTGACATAATCTGAAGAATTTATCTAACAGTGTCACACATTTTATGAGAAAACTGGTGCAGAAATTCTGATTTTGACTGAACATCAAAGATATCAAGGACAAGCAAATCCATTCTCTAACTGAACCAACATCCAGCAAAAAAAAGTTATGATATATAGATATGCAACGGATGTTGATGTTGAATTTTTCATTCTAGGTATGTGACCATTGAAAATGATCAGTATAGCTGTTAATTCCTGCGAACCTCTTGATGATGCCCAGTGCCAAGTTATTATCAGGCTTGTTGGCTGTTGTCAGAGTGATGGATGAGTCCAAAAACTCAAAACCTACTTTCCTGCCCTGATGTGTGCTAATTGGGTCAAATGCAAAAACTACAGGACTGAACACTGAAATTAAGGCTCAGAAAGACAGAAAACAAACTGAAAAGATGCGAGAGAAAAAACAAGCAGGGTTTTAGTGTGCGTTTGGAGCTTACATTGCATGTCAGGAGGCGAGTGCAGACTTTCTTCCTGTCAGGGTCGAGGACGCCGCAGTGTTTGTCCAGGTCACATTCCCTCTCTACGGACACAACACACAATCAATAAACAATATAAAACACATCAGCATCTCCATATCCACTCACAGTATTGTCAGTTAAGCCAACAAACACTTATCTCGTTGAATAATGAATTAGATTTCCCGCCTCTTAGTTGTTTGCCTCCACCAATCAGTCAAGATGCAGGGAATATGGCCACTACCTCCTTTCCTGAGTTGCATAAAGGCCAGAGGTTTTTTTGTTGTTTTTTTTAAACATTATGATGTCAACAGTCAAGTTGACCTTTTAAATGTAAAAATGTCATCATTTTATCTTGTTTATCCTATCCATTTGTGTTAAACTGCCAAAATGAGCACATGAATTTTTGAGTTATGACCATAAATAAGACAAATGCACTTGACCTTTGACCATCAAATTCAGCATGTGACAGACAGACAGCTAAATAGATGAATCAAATGGATGAAGCCTCTTGCCACCGTTGCTACCCTCATGGAGGCTGGACAACAGATTTAATATACTTTCACCAAGATATGTTAAACAGTAAAATGAATTCTTGGCACCTAGACTGGTTTGAAATGGTTATCCACGTTCAGTCATCTGTTTCACACGCACTGACAGAGCAGGTGCTTCTGACACAGACCCGAAGCATCCTTTTAGGTTCAAGTCTATTTTCTTGAATTTTAAGCTTGTAAGAACAATGACTGTGTTTGATGTGTGGGCGACTGCACGGCAATACTGCCCCTAAAAGCATCCTAAAGACAGCAGCTGCTGTAGCCTGCATACCTTATCAGTTGAACCTGATTCTACTTTTATCCTAGCTGCATATCCCAAATCCTCATAAAAAGCTTAACCCCACCTGCTAATTGTAAAAACACCAGAAAATAAGACTGTCTCCAGGAAAACTTTTCAGAATTGTAAATTCTGTCTCAACTTGCATAAACTACCATGCAGGGCTCTGGAATATGATAGGCTTACAGACTAATGGATAGAAAACTAAAATCAAAAAATTGAATTCTGGACAGTTTTTCATCATTACACATCTACATCACGACCCACCAATGTTTATGGTGTGAACACGTGGCAAGCCAAGCTGGTGGAGATTTAAATCGCTGGGTGGCGGTCCATCACATGTTCAAGGTAAACAAAACCTTATCACATGCTGAGATCTTGGCCTCACACTGAACCTCCTGACTTCTGGTGTGGTACGAAAATGTAAACATCTCAGTAAACTGATCAAACCAGAAAGTACCATCGCTGTGAACTGAATTTCAACTCCTGCACAAGGTAATTTTATGTTACTATGCAATGTTACATAATTTCAGCTTCCTCTTTTAAACCTTCACTCCATATTTCCCTGATCCCGCCATCTGTACTCACTAGAGGCCACTTTGTTGTAAGGTCTGGGGATCCGGTGGCCTGACACTGCAGAGACCAGAGAAGTGTCCTTCCTCTGGCTCTGAGTCGAGGGCCTGTCAGTGGGAGCAGGCCGACCAGGCGGGGTGCTTCCATGAGGCCAGGGGGGATCTCTGAGTGACGGAGGTGGAGAGCTCATCGGGGGCTCCAGAGGCGGCGGCTGCTTGAATACTGATGACTCTGTGTGGCTGCTGTAGGATGAGGACTTCTCCAGTGGGGAATGTCTGAATGATGGTGGAGAAAGCACAATTTGAATTTCGGAAACATTTTTTTAAATTCATGTTTTTAGACATCTATGTAATCCTGACTGTTTTCGTCTTTGTCTGGACTTCAAACATCAACCCACACCAGTAGACTTTTCACTTATTTTACTTTCTAGTCCACATCACTTTACTGCTTCCCATTTCATGTTGTCACTCCATTCAACAAACTTTGAATACTGAAATTGTACACAATGCTGACACCCTGACACACGACAGTACATTTTGTCATGAAAATTTGGCTGCCTAATATTAGAATTTGATATGTCAATATCAGACATACTGGAAACTGTTTGCAGGTGTAAACAGGAAGCTTGTCTACTTCTGCTGGTTAGTTGCACCGAGGCCACAAGCACTTGTAATTCATTACTCATACTGTATAGGTGTGGCTCATGTCAACGTTACAGGTTTCTGACTGCCCACAACATAACAAAACCCTGTTTTTAGAATTAAACAGGTCCAGCAAAGTCTATTTTTTGGAGCTGAAAACTCCAAGGAAGTGAGGACACCAGGAGTAACTGGACACAGAGGGATGCACTGGGGTAGGGTTTAAAACTAAAACGTAAATGTGGCAGTTGACTGACAGGGGTTTATGAGTGGGACTATTTCTTACATGCTGCAGTTCTCTAACAATCTCACAATGATGAGGAGGTTACTGATCCTGGATAGGAAACAAACCAGCTGCCTCTAGTCAGAGTTAGGCTAGTTGTTTCAATCCATTTGAGAACTATACGCTAGATAAGCTAATATACTGCTTGCTGTAGGCCTATATGCACGAGTCAAATGTGAAAACAGTATTGGCCTTTTCATCAAACATAACCCAACCCAGTAGTAACCATTAGTCTACTGTCTCCATACATCTGTGTACATCCTGGTGGTAGTTAACAGTTTGACCCAGAGACCCGCTTTGTTCTTACCGTACTCCATCCTTGGAGTTCTTGGAGTGTCTGTATTGGGGTGGAGTGGAAGGCGAGGGTGGGGCTACCCGTAGCTGCCCAACCCCCTGGCCTCTACCCTCCCAAGATGAAGTAGAAGCAGAATTGGTCCCATGAGAAGGAGAATGGCCATGGTGGGGTCTCTGCTGGGGCTGGGGTGCAGGGGTGGGAGAGCGCAATCGGGCGTACAGCTTGGCGACTGGGCCATGTCTCCGCTCGCAGTGCTTTTCGAAAGCCTGCGGCTTCACCACTTGGCCACAATGGCTGCACACCACCAGGTAGAAGTCATCATGGCCAGGGTAGAGGCCAAAGATGGACATGTCTATGAGGACAGTGGAGAGCAGGAGTGATAAGGAGTAGAGACACAATCAATAAAACACTGTCACTTAGACAAATGATGCATTTCACTGAAAAAATGCCTCCTGTGGGGAGTGCCTAGGTAGCTCACATGGTAGTGTACATACCACATAGGTTCTATCCCAACAGCAGCATCCATTTGTTTGAATCTGACCATTTGCTGCATGTTACCTCGGCTCTTTATCTGACTTTGCCATCTCTCCACTGTCCAGTCATAAAAAAAATGTACCTCTAGAGCTGGACGCTAGTCAGAAAATACAGCTGGATTTAGTTTCCAACTGGGAACTGGCCTTCTGATTAAACTGTGAAGTATGTTATGTGCAGTTAATTATCATTTCACTTTTTTAAGAATGCATATTCTTTAAAATGAAAATATCCAAATCAAAATCATGTGTTTAATGGTGTTTTGAGGAGCATGAGTGATGCACTGAAAGCTTGATGTGTCTTGGGAGTTCAGATGCTATCATGTTGCTCAAGTGGATTTCCTTTGGGTGCCATGGTTTCCTCCTACAGGTGACAAAGCTGCAGGGAAGGTGAACGGGTGACTGAAATTTGTGCAAACCTGTGAGAGGTTATGTGTTTATTTACAGCATATATAGATCAATGTGCGATAAATCTGCTGCCTAACACGTTTGTGCCCTACTTCTTATCAAGACTGAGATGAGACAGACTTCTGCCCCTGACCATAATAAATGGGTGTAGATAAATTTGTGTAATACATGAACTGTAACAAAATCCCAAAGTAGATGCAAATTAGTGAGAAAAGCCAGAAATTTCAAATTAAAACAAATGTGTGGACCTCTGCTCATTTTTCTGAATCATCACCTTGCTTGGGCTGATTTCCCATGTGATGTAGATGCAGCTGGTGAGGCAGTGAATATATTTACATACAAATATTAAGAAGGTATTCCTTTTGATTTCTTAAGTCATGCTTTAATGTGCTCCCACAGGGGAGGGGGGGCATCTGTTGGACAGCTGCAGCTACAGAAGATGGGTGTCAAGATGTGCTTAATGTACCTAGCTTTAACACTTGCCCTGGTCTCTGCAAATTTGTACCTCCATTTACCCAGTGTCTTTTGGCAAAGCTGGAGACCACAGAGACGCTGAGATCCTCAATTCACTAAGACGTTACAGAACAATGTGCATACACCATGATACCAGCACACTTTATACTTTCTGCTTCTCAGATGTCCAGTCCAATTTTGTGTAGTTATGATCGAAATTCACAAATCACAATTTTGCCTCAAGGGCGTTAATCTGGGCATAATATGACCCCCTGCGTCCTAGGACTCTGGAATCGGATACACAAAAAAGCGTGTCCCAAACAACACTGGCATTGACTTGTGTTGTAGATAATGGTGTGAAGACTTACCCTCCTTACTGAGAGACATGGCCTCTGCAGCCTTTTTGCCATTCTTGCTGCAGTCGTCCACATCAGGCCCTGAAACATCACATTTTACATACATGTTTGATAAGCCTCATGTGAGGAGGTCAGGTGTTCCCAAAAGTTTGATGTCAAGTTCATCAGTAAGACAAAGACCGGTCTGAAAAAGCAGGATGACCAATTTCCCCACATGAACAGGCTCTTGAGCTGTGTTATATAAAAGGACTGATTTACAGGTCAACTGCCTCTCCACAGTGTGCTGCTCATGTTTTTCACTTGTCTGTCTGTCACAGTTTGCTAGCAATAAGTAGCTAACGGTGTTGTGGGGTGGACAGCGACTTTTATTTGATAGTTATGATCAGAGTAGCACTTGGAGGGATGCCAGACAATGAGTGAGCGCACACACTTAAAAGCTGGGAAGGGCAAGAGCACTTTTGGGGCAGAAGTCAGACGTATGAGATTTCCTATCGATTGTAAAAACGTTAATTGTTAAATGGAGGCGCCGACGGTGGCAGTTAGATGTGAAACGTTAAAATGAGGCGAGGAGAACAGAGTAACGTTTGCTAACATCAAAGGCTGGGCCAGCATTTACATGGTGGCAACAGCATCAGACTCCTCCTCCGTCACCGGTGTCTACTCTGAATCCTCCTGCTGTTGCTAGCAATAGCATGCTAACGCTAACCGCCTCGTCGTCAACGACCAGTCTGGGTATCTTGCTAGCAAGCAAGCAAGCTAGCTAGTCTAGCTTTCCACGGTGAGAAGTTGCTCGCCCCACCATCCACACTAGCCTCCTTCCGCTCTGATGCCACCGCTGCCCGGCTGGTTTCACAAAATGAAGCGCATCTGTTAAGCACTGGCAGCTTGTTTCGTGTATATAATCGCAAAACACACACGACAACAGCCACATCTCAATAACCATCACTTATTTTTCTTGAGGAGAGCATATGCAGTGGGACACGGGAGAGAGCAACATGTTACCCACCCAGCACTAGGACCCGGCAGGGTCTTTGTTTGGGTAACATGGTTAGCTCTGTCCTCCGTTTCCACGAAAATAAACCCCGGTGCTTTGCTTAAATGTCTTCCTAGCTGCCGGCGTTTGCGTCAAGGTGTTTTCTTACCATCTGCCGCTGTCACACCGGCCCACTCGGCCCAGGCAGTCCAGCTTTGACCCACGAAATCATCGAGGCTAGGCACCCGCCGATCCAGAGCAGCCATTACTTTTACTGCGCGTTCACGCGACGCCATCATCACTGCGCGGCAAGCAGCTTACGTCATATCTCGCGCTCTCGACAGGATAGGAACTTCCTGCGAGCGCGTTCCTGGGACACCCACACAGAGAGAGGCAAGAGCCTAGAACAGAAAGTCCCCAAGTGATGTCATTGTCTTCCTTCATAACCACTTCAAAAAACATTAATGCTGCGTGGCTGCTGAGTCTACAGTCTCAAACACACGAAGAAGAAAAGACAGGAAGTCGGTAAAACCTTATTTTGTCATTTGGGTATAAAAAATGAGAGAGAGAGAGAGAGAGAGAGAGACAGGAGTAGTCACATGACAGCATATGACACAGATACACAAGTATCTGCAGAAATGTAAATACATGTCACTCAAAGACTATGAGGCCAAGACACATTCACCTGTAGCACACCTCGTTTTCAGGTGAAGATATAGGGCAACAGTTAAAAGCACAGCAAATATGCAGATGTAAACAAGGAGTAGACCATAAACACAGATGATCATGGACCACAGAGGCAGAGCCCATGATGTAGGGATATTACCCACTGGCGTTGACTGACCATGGACCCACACAATCCTGCCTAGTGTGCATATATACCTTGATGGCTCCATGTCACACTCCTGACTGCAAGTTTAATGTGATTCAGATTATTTTAAATTGATTAAAAACCCAACCGCATTTATGTTTGTGCACCATATGAAATCTCAATATGTAATAAAATGGCCATGGTCTTAAAACAAGATTGTGACTCAAAGCTTTAATATTAGCTAAAATGTATAAAATTTGGTGACATATGGTAAAACATCATTTTTGGGGTTTATGGGAGACCCCATCCGGGGCATGTTCAAATTAAAGATGTTACTAATACATGTCTATTAATGATGCTCGACAGTGGGTAATGCAAACAAATTCAGCACTCACAGGATACTGTGGGCTTAGGAAAGGTCTAAGAAAATCATTTATATCTAAATATTCCTTCCTGTCCATTCCTGCACACAGCAGGTCTGAGTCACTGCACTGATCTTTACTTCTGTGTGACTCATCTCATTCATCATCAGTGACACGACTGAGAAGTGGGACACATGTGTGGTACAGTTGGTGGTTGTAAATGTGAACACTCCACTGATGACAAGGGGATGGGGGACGTTGTTGTGTTCATTACTGGTGATCAGAAGTCACAGGTGCACACACGTGAACACACCTTCCCCTCTCTTAATCCCTGTAAGTGGTTAAGCCTTAGTCGGAGCTGTACTGAAACACAAACCCAGACACCAGACATCCTAAGACTAGATCCTGAGATCTATGTGTAAGAACTTCAATTTTTCCTCCACTTACCAAGTCATCAACAGAAGAACATTTAATAACCTTCTGTAATGTCATGCAGTGTTTATTCCTCGTGTGAACAACATGATTTATGTCGTTGTCAGAGAGTCAGAGTACAGATCCCCTGGTCAATGTGTCTCTAATACAAGTTAAAGTTGTTCAGTCACATTTTTACATGACTTAAAGTACCAGGGTACATTATTTTATTACTGAAATTTTACACAACACATTGTTGTTGCATTGTTCTACATTTACAGAACCTAATGACTTTAAAACAACCCACCGACTGTAGAACCCGGAGTATAAACAGACTGCAGCATATAAACACACAATTATAAGCCAAAGGACAGACACCCCTTTTCTGTTTTTAGTCAGTAATGAAGTTTGTCTGTGAACACAGTGAACAGTTGAGACTATATTTATCTCTCTTCTTTTGCACATGTGTAAGATGCAGACCTCGGATCTGAAAATGGTCTCTGATGAACAATCTTCTGCCTCATCTAACAGGTCATCTTTAGGACACTGACTGGTTCAGGCATGATTAACGGTGGAGGAGTTGGCCTGGATTGGCTTTCTCCTGTGATGAACACAGTGTGCAGTCTCTCACATTTTCAAAACAAAATAAAAAGCTGTGCTTTAAAGTTAAGAGGTTTTCAAAGAAATTTAGCGCAAGTCAAAAAGTACAATATCTGTGCTTAGTACTGCACACGGTCCATCACGGCAATAATGTGCACTGCATGAAATATACACGTGTTATGTACAAATCCTCAGGCCTCCAACCAAAACCAGTCACATAGAACTACCTGATAGTAAAAGCTCCTAAAATACATCTTATTGCCCTCCGTAGAACGTCACCAGCATTGTCACAAGTCTGAACTGCCACCATTAAGATGAAGGGCCAGAGTGCCCTCTAGTGACCACAGTGTGGAAAACCAGTGTAACTGCAGAAACTGACTTCCATAACCAAGATGTGGACTTTATCTGTGAGTATGAAATAAGGAAGTCATTAATCTATTTTGAACTATTTAAAATATCATTTGTAGTTTTGTATTGAACTCACTCAGCAGTGTGATGAATAACGGAGGCAGAATCCAGCAGTTGCAGCTCTCGTGTCCATTTTTTTTTTTTTTTTTTTTTTACACATCAGTACAGATAAACCACTGTTTTCTTTTAGCATAAACAAGGCATAAAATACATCAAGTCAATAAACCATCACATAAACATCCACATGATACTGAGCTTTACTTCAACTAGGATTTATCTTTTAAAACTGGTAAAGTAACTTACTAAGTAATAAACTTACTGTCTAATCTCAATATGATGTGGAAAATATATTACTTTACTTACAGTGACACAAACAGTTGCTGATACATTCCCTGGGCAGTGGCAGTGGCAGTGAAATAAACAGCTGCACTGATTTTTTCTTTTAGATTTGACTCACTGGGTAATAATGTAATGATAATGTACTTCATAGATGCAGTTCAGCCCCTCAACGTGTCAATGAAAAGATATCAACAGTGACACAGGGCATCAATACAAAACCATCAAAAGTCAAGTTTCATGTCAAACAGATCTATGGGCAGGATCATGTAGAAATACAGCAGGATTACATCACTTGAACTATTTACGATCAAAGGATGAGGCCTAAAGTTACTCAGTGGGTGAACAAATAAATCAAAGAGAAGCTGCACACTGACGATTTTCCATTAGGAAATACAAACAGAAACCCAACATTGGTTTAAAAATATCCAACAGACCAATTAATGTAGATAAAAATACATAAATAATGTCACTGCAAGGCACCTTTTCAAAAGATCGCTCAAGACAAGGATGAGTCTTAGTGTTATCGAACAGGCTAAATGTATCATTTGGATCAAACGCGGTTTGGCCTGACACCAGTCACTGTGAGCTACTGGAGTAGAAAAAGGGCAAAATTAGTTAAATGTATTAAATACAGTAGATTGTAGTGTGACTTTTCTTACTTGGTGCGTGCTCAGTTTGCTGTAAACAAATGCAAAGAAATCAAAGTGTGTTGAAGCTGAAACAACCATGTGGCTCTGTAATATGTTTCATATGTCTGTTGATTTATGTGTTAGATGGTTTGACACACATTACAATCTGATTATCTACCATGTCTCTGGCACCAGCAGTTTTTCTAACTGAATGATAAAGATCACTCAGCATATTTTCACCATCAGGCTTTGACTCATCTGTTGAAGTTGAAATGACCAATATGATTACTCTGTGCTATAGCGCTTCCTGTCTCAGATTACTTCATGGAAGAAGAGCAGGGCATCTGCTCCCACTTTAAAGGTTTGTTTCTGGGTGTTGTTTCATGTGGCTGCCGAGAGAGGGTTGTCTGATTTCAATCTCTGTTGGTCCTTTGCCTTTTTTCCAAGACTGAGAACCAGCAGAGACTCTGGGGAGGATGATGTGCTAAACTGGAAGCAAATGTACTGCAGGTCTGCTGCTGAGAACCACACATATAGTTTCAGGTTTCAACACAGGCTGCATCCAGGAGCTCTGCTGTACTTAGTGTTTAAGTATTTTAGTTTGTGTTCACACTTAGTGTTTTTGAGGGTTTTGGACATAGAACTGAAAGCTGATTACAGATTAAAAAAAAATAGAGAGAAGTGAGTTTTACAGTCACTGGGGACAAACCGAACATCAGTGAAAGTCCTGTAACTGAAAAACTGTTCTGCCGAGTGATGGGAGGTTTTCATTCATTGTTTCAATTTCTGCAAGTTACCATAAGAAACCAGTGTTGGGCACAAAGCATTTCTGCTGTGGGTACAGGCTGATACTTGAGGAGCATCAGTGATGCGGTTAAGGCCCAGGGGCCCCTCCTTCCTCCATGGTGGCTGGTGGGTTGGGGTCCTTGTGGAAAGGGGTCTCCTTGTAAATGAACCAGCAATTACCTGCCCACAGGATCAAGTTCAAAAAGCCAAACGTCTGTAGAAAGACAGAAAAACAGATGGTGATCTCTAAAGATGAGTTTGTATCGACAAAGTGTTTAAGTGGTCATAATTCAAACCTCTCATTTCTAAAGTCAGTTTGTGGTTATACTCATGACACTGTATCCTCCTGGTCTATCTGTAACAGTAACACATTGCTAACAACCACCACCAGTCATCACTCTAGAAAACACACTATGGCTGTTTGACAACTCAGGTTAAACTCTCTGAATGATAGAATCTGTCTTTTTTATCTAATTTAGCTGTCAGTCACTTCCCATACTAGTTGTCCTGACATTAGAGCCACTCCTCCATAGAGAAGTCTGACATACTGAACATGCTGCCTTTTTTACAGGTGGGACTTTCCAGGGTAACATGTTGCCAAATTGCTGACATTTTGCTGGCTACAGTAACACTACACTACTGACTGGAAATCAGTTCTTCTTCACGGCTTTAAAACAGTAGCTGACAATGGCTAAACACAACAACTTTCTGTGTTGGCTACTGCTGTCTGTGAACAATCAAGTTTATCAATAAACTGTGTGGTATGGAATCGAAGACTAAGAATATATGTTTACACAAAAAAACATACACATGAAATAAAAACTGAAACCAACAAGATAAAAATAAATAATAATGTGACCTGGTTACAATGTGATGTTTTGGTAGAACTGCTAGGTCACGCACTGTATCTGTGTACAAGAACCACATCAGGACTATTTATTCATAAGCAACCCTGTCTGTTGTAATCAGCTATGACTGATGATATATTCTATGAGCTAAAACATCAGAAAGAGCTGTAGGTGAAGCTTCAGAGCTCACTTTCCTTTAACATGCTTCTGTGAATGCAGTGATTTCATCCAGGAGAAAAATGACATCAATAAATATGATTGAGAGTGTGTGTTGATATACAGAATTGACAGGTGGGCACTTCCAACACTGCAGTTATCATATTTCCTTATGCAGATATGTTTCACTTTCAAAGGTCATAAATTGTGATTTTTCACCATTGTGACCACAGTGATGTCTTTAAGTCTGAAGCTGTTGCGGTGCCCTGACGTGACTCACCACGGAGGCGTTGAGGCGGCCCATGGAGGGATAATCTCCTGCATGACAGATGTCTTTGCATGACTCCACCAGGTGCACAGGGTTCGTGGCCCATTTGACATCAGTCAGGCCTTTGCCCCAAGCTGAGGAGGACACGAGCCACAGGAAAGCAAAAGCACCAGTCACCACGAGGTCCTGGTAAGGACACAGAAAACATGGAGCATCATTACAAATATATCGGTACTTTCAACTAAGAACCCAACTAAGAACCCACAGAGATCTTAGTTCAAGTTATAATATCTACAATAAAAACATGTAGGTGTATGTTCTTATCAAATGATCAAAGTTCACACAATTTACAAACCTTTTCATCTCATCTGAGTGTAGGACACAGACTTAGGTCATATGGGATGGGATGTAATTCAGATTCTGACAATTACAAAAGTATTAGGCTGGAACTTCAGCGTTGCTCTCCTTGACTTCAAACATTCTCACACTACAGGATTTCAAAATAACGCTGCACAGGATTTTCAAAGTAATATGCCAACAAAAACTAGCCTCAAATGCTAGAATGCATCACAGCACTCCTAAGCATCAAACACATTATTTTATATTACCAGGGTCCAAGAGAGTCTGTGAAGAGTTGGGAGGTTAAAGAGTGGATCTGTGAATCTCTCACAAAATCCAGGTAACTTGGACCAATCCAGATCAGTACAAACGGTATCGGACCAGATATCTGCTCTGACTGGCTAAATGGCTGAATAAGGGTTAAATACTGTCTTCTTAAAGTATCACTACAAATAAAATTGAGTGTAATACTGCTGAGTGGCCTGCCTTAGTACAAGTGTTAAAAACATCTGAAATGCTGCAAAATTCCTCCTGTTTTTTTTTTTCTTTCATAGTAAGGCCCATAAGTGTGATAAGCCACCTTTATGATATGGCCTGTATATCTGTACACCTGCTCTGTCTGATTAAAATAAAAGATCACATCCATGATAAGACTGGAGAATCAAAATGAATTGTTGGTTAAGGGCAGAAAGAATTAAAAGGTCAAGCAATAGATGATGAATTAATTGTGATGTCTCCCCATAAAATAGAGGAGAAGAATTGAACTGCCCCTGCTATAAGACATTGCCCAGGGCTGGCGGGTGTGAAGATGGTCAGCAGGTATAAAGAAAGTTTGTTTACTCACAATGATGGGACCGCGGCTGGTCTGGCGATAGACATTCTGGTAGCCCAGGTAGAGGACCAGTGTGGCAGTGCAATATAGAAACCCAAATACACCGACACACACAAAGAACTGTGCCGAGGAGGAGTAGTCGCCCTGAAGGTAGGTCATGTTGGCTGTAGTGCTGTCACATGGTGGTATCTGGTAAGGGTGCGCTGACAGCCTGAGGAGACGCAAAGAAAAACTCTCCATCAACAGCTGCGCTGAAGTTTTTTATACTCCATGTGATTTCAGGGAAAACAAGTCCTCACCTCAGTTACTCTTTAATCCAAGGAAGGCAAGAGGAGAGAATGACAGGATTAAGCAAGACTGTCAGACATTACACTTGACTGTGCACAGGCTACACAGAGCCTTAACCTATACAACTATACTGTATATCTGTATGACTGATCGTGGATAAATATTATGCATTGGGATTTCACATTTTATACAGTCATTAAAATGACTAACTATGATAAGATAGATCTAAGTCAAGCTGCTGACATGTTATCAGCCCATTTTTCTGACAACTGATAATCCTGACATCTGAGAACAAAGATCCTTCATCTGGTTAGTAAAGTATATAGTTAAAACAATACACACATGGCCAAATTGCAAGTTTTGATTATATTAGCTGTGCAGCCCTGCTTTCCACCCTGTCTTGTTCATTTTTAGGAAAAAGTCCACTACTAATCAAAGACTAAAAAAATGTATTATAAAAAAAAACAACCTAATTCAAATGTAAGGTGGTTGAGTTTAACCCTATGTCCTGGTCCTATTTAACATATGATCTAAATGCTACCATTTAGCTAATACTGGTTAGACTGGTTATATGAGAGGATTCAGAGTCAATCAGTGACAGCCTTCTACCTACATAGCATATTCAGAAGTGTTCAGACTTCTGACTTCTTCAACAGTTGCTCTGTTGCAGCCATGTATGAAATAAAACTCAACCAGGTAAAGCCGTCGTACGTATCTTCACTGCCTATGGTAAAAAATCTTTTCTTTATATACCCATGCTGCTGTCTGACAAAATCACCAAATAAATTCTTTCAACACAGAGATTGAGCTGTGATCTCACCTGTGTGAGACAACGTAAAGTAATAATAATGGGACAGAGGATGGCCAAGTGGTGGCAGTATTACACAGTTTTGTTGTTTGCTAACAAACCAGAAAAACAAGGTCCAACAGGTAATGATCCTGGCATTTTACCATAGCAGAAAAGTTTATGTAATGTGTAAATGGCTCTATAAGAGGTGAGGAACAAATGAGCACTCCGCTGGTCTAAGAGTACCTGAACGGATAGCCAAACACAGGCTTTACATCAATGTCTTCCTTCCCAGGACACTTGACAGTTATGTGGGTTGTCCCAGAGTAACCTCCGGTGGTAGCAAAGGCAAAGATGGTAAAGACCTGTAGTGGCAGAGAAAATTGGAGGGTAAGAGATTAAACAAAAACAGACATGTTCGACTCACCTGCTGTAATTCTGCGTCCACTTACTATCACCGTCTTCCCTGCAGTTGTTCATAAGTATTTTACTCTGAGCCTAATGTACTGTGCATGTAACGCAGCACTGATAAGATAAAACTTATCTCCTGAACATTTACATACATTTTGTGGATGCTTTGCATGAATATTTAGCATTGTAGAAGTTGTTGTATCGAAGAATGGCTGTCAGCAAAATGTTTCTTCTCAGGGGGGAAAAATAAGATGAAATCTTCAACTATGCTGCTGACACAGAACAGATACCAGCAGGAAGAATGGAAAGCAGAGGGGAAACCCGGACAATTTCCTCTAACCTTTAACTTCAACTGACTGTGCAGAAAAACCAGCATTCCACCCCAGGATCTCCAGGGTCCACTCCAGAGCAGCAGAAACTGCAGTCAGCGTTAAATATGTCCAGTTTGCATTTGTTTGCACCATTTCTCAGGTAGGCCATGAATTCAGCAGCAAGGTTTGACGAGCCTGTTTTAATTTGCAGCATGACTACATCCACAGCAACATTCAGATCAGGCTGAAACCACGTTGTTAGCTACTGGACATGGAGTGGGCTCAGACCTGCTTCTCCAGTGGACATAGTACGATAACATTTACAAACCTAACCCCTGAACACAACTCAGAAGGTAGAATAAAATAAAGCCTTTCCAAAGCCCTCTTAAACCCCAGGGTGATACCAGAGGTCTACTGTCAGTCAGGGAAAACCTCGTTAAGGCACTATATCTGTAGGCAGAGGGCATCCATCTTACTCGACTACAATGTTGTTGATCCTGTCTGCTGCTGTTTCATACTATTTTTAAAGGCAACACACTGAGTGCTAAAATAGAAACGCAAACTAGGAACAGGGCAGAGTGGGATTTCATGCAGCAGCATTCTGTCATACATCCAGCATTGGGAAACATTATAGACATACCACCCCTGTGACTGATGTGGCAAGTTAGGGCCAAATTATGTAAAGTGTTTCATTATAGCTGGGATCCACTCATGGTGACTTTTCAGGGAAACATGATAGAGACAGATATTGAGCAATGCTATAAATGCCCAATCACACAACATGATATCTGGAGTCTTGCTGGGTTTTTGTTAATATTTTTAATCAAGTGCTATCATCATTTTTTGAAATCCCACAAATGTTATTCAAAATTATGTCTTCTTTCACTTGACAGTTGATCAAAATATAGTCTAAACTGCAATATGGCCATGTTCACTTTCCAATATTGCAAGATCGACACCATTGCCCGTGAATCGCATTCTCCAGATGTATAATAATAACATGTTTGTTTGGTGTAAGACCACACAAATAGCACATCGTTTTAATTTTTTCCATTAAAATGAAATTCAAACGTCCACCCCAACTGGTAGTGTGACTCACATTGCAATTATAACCACTGCCAAAATAACTGCAGTATTCTTTTTTTGCATATCATTCAGCCATATACTGTGCTAAATGTTTGTGTGCAGTAACCACTACTTGTCTAATGTCTTTGTGGAAATCAAGCTATTATATTTTCAAGTTTTAAAATGAGATGATTTTTGAAAAGACGATTCTATTCTCATCTGAAACTGTGCCACAGCCCGCTTCAAGGTCACATCTACAGATCTTTCTGATCTCTGTTTCCTTCACTTCCCTGCTCATCACTAGAACTGGGGTCCATCCTCCAGCTCTGGGTCCAAAGCTCTGTCTGACTTGCTGATGGGCGACATATATGGTACTTGCGAAGTATTTTGAATGTTTTTGTTCACCCAAAATGGTTAGAGGTTGACCCTCGTTAATTGAGAGCAAATAGTTTCATAACCAAATCACAAGCAATCATACCCTTTTATTTTGACACAAGGAAGACAAGAAGATAAAAACTCAAGAAAACTGCTCTGTTCTAACGAAATGGCAGTGCTGCAGTTGGGTTTTGTTTGAGTAAGCACTACAGTATCTAGAAACACTATGTGAGGGGGAGACCCCCGGACACACACATAGCTCACCCCCCTCCCTGCATATCCTTCCTACAATGAAGTTTCCGATCAGGGCATGTGATTTTTGCTTCCGTACTTTTCTGAAGAAAAATGTCAATTCTTCACTTACACTCACATCTACCAGCGCACATTCCCAGGATCCTTTTCAACCACTTCATAGATTTATGTTATGGCAAATAAACACCATCTAAATGCAGGGTAAAGCGTAGTGTAGTAGGGCAGAAAGATAAACAACAGAAAAATACACAGAGAACTGAAGTGAAGTATTTAGCAAGCTTCAGGTTCACTGAGGGTTTTTGGGAATGGGTTTCATCTTTCAGGTATCTCTGGATCTCCACAACGCTTCTCAGCTTTCTTCTCAGCCATGTTTGACCCACCCAGGACTTTCTGACTTCACGCCAAACAACCCCTCCAGACAGGGTGTGAGTTCCCTGTCCAGAAGCCAGAGTCCTGTGTCCACCCAGCCACTCAGCTTGATTGAAGCATTATTCGACACCACCTCTCCTTCTCAGGGAGCGGCAGGAGAGATAAGAAACAGCAGCAACTCACAAGATTCTGCATCCTGCAGACCAATATTTTGTATTCGTAACCTTTGTGTGCATGTTGCACATCACGCAAAAATATGGTGAAAATGAACCAAAACCAGACCCAGCAGGTCATGACTGCAAAAATAGCCAGACCACTGCCCCTCCCTTGGTAATGACTACCTTCTATCTGACACTGTGAAAAACTACTGTGACTGGCTAATGTCCATGTTTACAGGCTGTGGCATTCAGACCAGTTTGACATTCAGTAATATTAATTATAAACATCTTCTCAGAGTATGTAGGCAAGTATGTAGAGCAGGGAGGGAAAACACTTTGGCCTCACAGTAAAAGACATCTGCCTGTTCAGCTTTAAGTGACTAAGAACATGGGAATAGGAGGTTTAAAGTAAAATCTGGACAACAATAACTCCTTGGCAAGCTGTGAAGATCAGCAACCAGACAACAACCAGACAGACAGTAACAGCACAATTCATTGATGGACTGCAACTTTCCACTAGGCTAAGCTAAGGCTACCACTTGTGATTCAACTCCAACGGTCACATCGTTTACATCAGGGACCAGCTGTTCGTTCAGCCGCTGGCATCCGTGGTGACCCGAACAGCAGACATCCCCTCAGACACCAGGAGGATTTCACACAGAGGGTGAGGAGAAATGAGACCAGTGAAGAGAGCAGGGTTCAGATGAAGAACATTTCTCCCTTTCTTTCATCATGGGAAGTGTGAGGTCACGATAAGATGTAAGATGTAAGTTGTGTAGTTCTATGGAGACATTACTACAAAAACATGCTCTGGGTGCCACCACCACCAGCAGTGAAGGATAGCTCCATTCATTTTGGCAATTATTTGATTCATAATAACAGAGTACTCATTGGGTTAGCAGACATTTTTCATTGCAGGTATTTGGACTTGGAGCAGATGTGTGTTATAGGATCAATTTTGGCTTTATTACTGTAGTGCTTCCTGGTGTGAGACTCCACAGTACAGCGAATACAGAGCTTTCTGTACAACAGGATGAGCTAGCTCTACATGCTGCTTAAATAATACACACAGCACCAAGAACTGTAATGGAGCAGTTTGCCTTGAAGCAACATAAGGAGTGGGGGTCAGGGGCATTTCTAAATGATTTGCTTTATTTAGTATACAGTCCAATCCAATTACTACAAGTCAATCACAGACTCACACCATAGTGATATTTCAGAGCATGTTCTACTGAGCAGCAGCACAAAATACCGAACCTCTTTGATTCTCAACAGCTGGCATTCCTCACAACAGGCACACATGGAGCTGGTTCACAGGAGCATCTATTCAGACCATCACCTGAATCATGAAATATAACTTCAGCGGGTTTCTGTCTGCAGCAATGAGGTATCAATATCAGTCCAGTTCTGTGGTGCTGGTTGATGCCTGGATTATGTAAGAATGATTCCAGTTCAAAATGTGTCGAGATATGTCCTAGAAATAGTTTCTCCTTCTAGTGTGGTGCTCTGTGACCTGTCATGAGGTTTTATGTCATTAACGGTTTCCAGCAGAAAGAATCCAGGTTAACATTTAACTTGGGAAAATCACTAGCTACAAGCAATTCCACAAGGAATGGCATAACCTAGTTTATTCAGCCCTACAGAGACTATAAAGCTAAGAACAAAACTGAGACCAGGAAACCTGCAACAGCTGCACGTCAGTCGTGTGCTGTTTATCCAACTTAAGTCAACAACAAAACAGCAGACACTTACAATGTGCCTAGTAGACAGGGATTGTAAAGTTGATTAAGGAAAATATTAAGGGTCAAGTTAGGGGAAATACTGAGTACATGAGTACAACAGTATATATAAATTATCGTTAGAGTTCGGTTTAGTATCTAATTTTTAAACGTATCAAATATTTCGCTTTACTCACCCATTCCAAGACACGAATAAATCCAAGCGGTTCTTTCAGTGGTCCCAGGTCCAGAGAAAATCCAGACATTAATTTCTGAGTAAAACAGAGTATAAAAGACGAACAACTTTACAAAAACCTAAAGTTAGCCACGTGTAAACGAATTAGAGTTCATAACAGCACCCAAACAACTATCTTCACCTGTTTGTCACCTTGTGGCTAACTGGCCCTGCCCTTGTTAGCATACTCCTGCTAGCGATATGCTAACGCTAACTCATGTAAACCCGGGTATCTAGCACACTCACCCACCTGAACAGTATCCATTGAGACACGACGCAGCTGGAGTAGTTTGCGTTCACTCCCGACGTTGTTGGTTTGGCTGTAAGGTTAACTTAAAGAAACCGACGTTTAAAACAGTCGCATGCGATACGACGGCTACTAACTGTCAACAGGCGACAGCGCAGCAGACTGAGGAGTAAGTTACGAGCCAACTGTCAGAATGTGACCAACTGAAACATTAGTCAAACCCACTACAACAAAACACAAACCTCTTCCGGTTACTTTTCAGAATAACCGGAAGTTTTCTAATTATAAACATACTTTCAATAAAATCAATATTACTTTAATATCATAAATTGAATAAATAAAACAGCAAATAGTGTGGTAGTTTTTTTTTTTTTTTTTTGGCTATTCTTATCTAAGTAATTAATATATAGGTAGCTGTGATTTTGTGGACCATATTTGCAGACCCATAGTTCGTCTATGTAAACATTAATGATAATGATATTTTATACCCCTTTTCAGTCTAAATGATACTTGGCTCCATAATTTCAGTGGCATTTTGTGTGAGTACTTAGCTGCACTGAAGCCTAAGCATATCACACACAAGGCTAACAAACAACATATGAAGTGCGGCATTCAGGAACATCAGCCACATAAAAAGTCGCTCACTCAGCTGCTTTGGAAATATTATTTGGATTAGCAGATTTAGGCAGCCCTCTTGACGATCAACAACTTTAGCAACACAAAAAAACTATAATGTTCAATAAACCCTTGCTCTAAGCACCTCACTTAAGTGAACGTATGAGTTTTATTATCAACATAGCTTATAACAGTAAAGGTGATCATCGCACAGAGAAGGGACTACGGTGATATCTAAGTATAATTTTGTAATTGTTCAACATAAATGAAAAACTACAATATTGCAATTAATGTAGTCGACAGTACGCCACTGACGAGCCCCGTTTTAAGCGCAGCAGCGATTGAGTGGACAATTTTCCCATTTACCCAGAACGCAACACACCCTCGTCACTTTTCTATTCTGCAGCCGCCATTTTGCTTTGGTCTGAGTCCGGCAGCAGCAGTCAACGAAGCGGGACGGGTTTTTCCTACATTACACAACTTTTATAACCTTTTAAAATCTGAAACTGGTAATTAACACCACATATTTTATTTACACAACACGTTCATGGTCTTACACGTAGTGTTGGGATATAAAACTGAACATCAGTGTTATTACGAAATAGGCAGCCGTCTAAATGTTGAGCTAATGCTAACGATAAGGTCGAGAGAAACTGGTGGTTCAGTTAGGCCTCTTGTTTTTAGCATGAGCTTGAATGACCCGAAATCGTGCGAGGTTTGTATTATTATAGATAACTAAAACGTAACTTATCGTGCCGTGTCACACGTTTGAAGGTAGATAGCCAGGCTAGCCAAAAAGTTACAACATTGTTTAGCTAACGTTATGTCATACGTGAGTTAAGTGTTAGCACTTGCTTGTAAGTCGCGGGGGATCCTTTGTTGTACAGAAACAGTCAGTACCGTCGATCAGCCATAACACTGTGACCACTGACAAGTGATGAGTATATGTATGATCATCTCTTAACAACCGTAACTGTCAGTAGTTGGGATACATTAGGTAGCAAGCGGACATTTAGTCCTCGAAGTATGTGTGTCGAGAGCACGCGGAGCTGACAAGAATAAGGATTTAAGTGACTCTGACAAGGGCTAATATTGTGATGGCTGGAAGACTTGATCAGATCAGCTTTGAAACAACGGGTCTTGTTGGATGTTTCCGACCGGAAGTGGTTAAATGCTACCAAAAATGGCCCAAGGAAGGACAAGTGATGAACCGGCGACAGACTGTGGTCGACCAAGGTTCATATATAGCCCATGTTGTCCGATAGCCCCATAGAGGAGATGTCACATCACACTGCATCACAACTTGCTGCAAATATAACTGAGCCCTTGCAGAGTGTTTACGCTGACCTCTCTGCCCACTGTCCTAAGAGCAATGGACATGTGATCATAACCAGACCACGGACTGATGGAAGAAGGTGGTCTGGTCTGTTGAATCACGTTTTCCTTTGCATCATGTGAATGGACAGGTGCGTGTGGGTTGTCATGCTTACCTGAGGAGGAGATGATGAGATCAGCAGGAAGTGATGTTGAGTTGTGTGGTATCTGGCCCCAAGTGCCAGATACCACACATCTTGAAAGGTCTTGTGTAGTGGTCCATGCCTGAATGGATCAGAAATGTTTTGGTGGCAATAAGGGGACCTACAAAATATCAGGCAGGTGGTCATAATGTTATGGCTGATTGGTGCATATGTTGTCACACAAATTGTACAGTAATAATAACACCAGTTGAGGTTATGGACACAGGAAAGTAGGGTATTTGATTTACCTGTAATATCAGTACTTTCAGGTATTATTTAATATCTTTTTTGTTTTGGTGAAAGCTACATTTTAGAAAAATTCTACCCTTTTAAAATGGATGACAGACTTGTTCCTCAAGCTGATCGTCCTTATAGAACAAGGGCCTCCACCTGGAGTAAATGTCTGGGGTCCAGAAAATAGCTAATTTCAATTTTCTCTGTTCTGGATTACATAGTTCAAACACACACATGGTTTAATGATGTAGCCTGTTGACATTGAGGTTGTGTGCTGACATAGATCCCTGTTAAAATCAAAGTTCAGTTTGTTCTGGAGTCAGTGTTGTGTCATGATGCTGTACCTATGTTTGGAAATGTCCAGTTGTCTCCTTTGTACTTGTGCACAAATGTCTGTCTCTTAATAACCCTTTTTCAGTTCCCTGGCCAGTGTTTTTGATTGGTTTGTAGGTTTAAAATCATCCTCTTGGCACTTTGTGGGAATCCCTGGATATGGAAATCTCCCCTCTCCCCCCATGAGAATACATTGGCAGAGGATTTTTTTTCTTCAGCATTGGTAATCAACAGCTGAAAATCTCTTGAAGCCTCAGTTTCCTGCCCTTTTTTTTCTACCGCCATCGACCTAGTTTCACCCAAGTGTGCAAAATCCCACCAAGCCAAAGAAGAAGCCAAGGATTTTTACCCCCAACCACCCACCCACATTTGTCCTCTTTTTGCCACACCACTTTAAGCATTTTTGGATCTGTTTTTTTTTCTTTTCTGGCTTTTATATCCCCCATTCATTTCTTTTATTAGTTACATCAGTTCACAAAAAAAAAAAAAAATCCTAAAAGACTCTATTGTACCCACCATCAGTAGTATTTAGCTGTCTGGCGGAGATAAAGATGTCTCAGAGAAGGAGAATTTCATAGGAAGACAAGTGTCTCTGGGCGACCCACCTCCCTTTTCCTCTTATCTCACGGATCAAGTGTTCCTTCAGGACTCCATACCACCAAGGAGACACCCTATCATCACTGCGCACCAGAGGGAGACAACTTCTCAGCCACCTCAGGTATACCTGGTAGTAAGCTGAACACAAATTCACTTTCAAAGATAAGGATGTTAAATCAACTCACAGTTTTTAAACAAAAAAAGGAAATCAAATCATATTTTTTCGAGGGTAATTTTTGTCCTTCACATATAAATATACTGTAGATCAGTGGTTATCAAGGATGGACTAGGGATTTAAAAGTTCCCCAGTCAGGTGCTGTGTTTGATCAAACACATCGACCTTTGAGGACACTGACATTTGTCCAGTGTTGTGGTTGAGCTAGCTTTGAAATTTAGACAATCAGTATCACCCAAATCACAGTGATTTCTTCTTAAGATAGCACAGTCATTAGTGAAATATTGTTTTTTTTTAATGAGATTGTGACTCATGATTGTATGCAATGCACAGAAATAGGTCTAACGTTTTAGACTGACACACTGAAAAAAAACCCAGTAGCTTCTCTCTTATGTGATTATTTCCAAATGTTCAAGCAGGAGCATGTTCACATATCACAGGCTTATTTGTAATAACTGTATGTGTGCAGGCAGGTTCATAGTTCTCTTCCCAATGTGTTTCTGTGCCGTGTTGTCAGGGAGTGTCCTGTTGATCCTGACGAGAACCATCTGCTGGGTTTAAAGTTCGTAACCTCATCACCTCCGCCACGCTAGACGCCTACCAGCATTACCATGACCAACCATGGAGACGACTGCTACTTCTTCTACTATTCCACCTGCACTAAAGTAAGAAGTCTGAACACAAAACACGTGATTTTAGAGTTTTACATACACAAAAATTACAAAGTAAACAAACCAAACACAATTTTATTCTGTAAAACTTCATTTAAAGACGTAGACCTGTGGTGCTGGAGTGAGTGGCAGCTGAGAATGCACTGTGTCTTGGAGCAAGTTCCAATTCATTACTTGTAATATGTAATGCTATAGCCAACATGCCACAGGGCTTTCCACGAAGGCACAGACTAGCCAGCCATAATAAATAAGTAACCAGCCGGGGGGGGGGGGTTATGCCGTTCATATTATTATTATTAGCCTAAGTGTGTCTGCATAATAGGCAGGCTAGGCTATATTAATTTCTCAGACATATGCTCTATTATTATTATTATCACCATCAATGTCTACTCTATATACTATTATCATATTATCATTATTACAACAACATATTACATCTTCTTTTATTCATTGGTGTAACTGATGAAGCATATGAAAACACAGGTGGTGCTAATTGAATGCTTGAAGAGAAGACTGGATTACCAGTAGAACATTGTTTTGGGCCAAACAATGTGATGCGGTTAGGCTTTCTTTTGGCATCTCTTTTTTTAATATGCACTGATTAAACTGATGAAATTTTGTAAGTAAGGACGTACCGTTTTTACGGTGAAAAAAGAAGCATCTGGTGAGCTTTGCTTCTGACGCCTCCGAGGGCCCCGACACTAGACACTGACTCTGCTAAGCTTGCGCACACGCACACCGCATGTCGGGGCCGCAGATGAGTGTCTCTCACTTGTGAGCAATGAAGTCGGCGGTGATCAGAGTAGTTTGTGGTTATTATCAGTACAAGCAGAGCGAATCACAACTTCAATGAGTGCGGTTCAGTTCGACATTATTGTCAGTCTGTTAGAAAAATATTTAATTTTATTAAAAATGAAAAATAATATTTATAGCTTATAGGCTATAAAAATAATAGTCATTATAGTAGCCGGCTGGACTTAGTTGTGGAGTCGGCTATATGGCCGGTAGCCGGCGTTTGTGGAAAGCCCTGATTTTATACAGATTAGAAGAATGACATAAACAATTCAATAGAAATTTTTGCTGATAGTATATTTGGTTTGAGCAAGAGCTTTTAAAATCCCTATTTTAAAGTTTTATGGTATAAGTGACATGTAACACTGCAACTTTTTTTTTTTTTTGACATGAAATGGGAAATGATAATCAAACCCAATGCATGAACCTTACAGTAGTCATACATGTGCAATGTCTTTGTTACTTTTGGTGACCTGAAAAAGAATATTAATGGTTCTCATGTATCCTGCAGGGAGACAGCTGTCCATTCAGACACTGTGAGGCAGCTATGGGCAATGAGACAGTCTGCAACCTGTGGCAGGAAGGACGATGCTTTCGAACCATCTGCAAGTTTCGCCACATGGAAATCACAGTAAGTTGAAGTTAAATATTGGTTTAAAACTGTAAAGAGGAAGTCCCCTTGTAAACCTGGTCCATGGGCTCACTTCTTTTCCTTCTTTTTAATTCAGTTGTGTTGGTGCCTTCATGTATTAGGGACTTTTTTATGGACTCAGTTGTGATATGTGGTGTTACATTTTGCGTATCCTGTGTATCTGAACAGAAAAACCGAAAGGAGATCCCTTGTTACTGGGAGAACCAACCAGCCGGCTGCCAGAAGCCACACTGTGCCTTCCTCCATGAAAAGGCCCGCTACATCGATGGCATTTTCTTCCCTCCTGACAGAGGTGAGTGGGCTTACACAAGATATTAAAAATGTTGAGTTTTAGGTAATTTACATCTGAATATGAAAGGCTGTAGTGATAATCATCAATGATAATCGTCCAGGTCCAAGCAAAAATGAGGAACAGCCACTTGAGGAGCCAGCCCCTCCACCAGCTGCGCCTCTCCCCACTGCAGCTAACCCTCAGCTCAGAGGAGTCATGAAGACAGAAACTCAGGAGCCAGTACCAAGCCCTACCCACCCACCAGTGGTGATTAATCCAGCTGATGATGATGAGGATGAAGACGGTGAGCTGCACTGAATCTCAAAAGGAGATTCTCAAACCATATTTTAAGGAATGGCATAGCATTCCTTAAAATACAGTTTGAGCATCTCTTCCTCAGGTTGACTGATTTTTCCCAGTGGTCTTAACCACTTGCGTCTTTTCATTTCTAGACCAGTTCTCAGAAGAGGGAGATGATGGCAAGGTCGGCACTTCTCCTAGAAAGCTACCAAAATTAGGTGAGCCTGGAACCAGACATGACACATCATTTGTCAGAATTTGCAACTAAAGCTGTAACACTCCAAATTTGGGCAACTTTTATCGATTGACTGTGACAATGTTTTTTTCCTTGGCAGATGACACGCTGAATTTTGGAGTGAGCACCTTGGAGGAGATCCGTCTGAGGAAGGCCCTGAAGGCCAGCATGAGGAGGGCTGGCTATCCCGTCCAGAGTGGCGTCACCTCAGCCAGTGGAGAGAAAGAAAACATCCAGTCCTTTTTCCGACCAGCCCCCTATGATGCCGGAGATGGTAAAGAAAACAACAACTAATTCTAAGGGGCTGGATTTCTGGGATTGGATACACACATCTGGGTCTTTCTTTCCAGATTCTGCTAATTTACTAGTTTCATATTATGTCTTGTGTGTGATTATAGAATGTTAATTTTTTTTTTCTGAAAATGTGTGAATTGACACCTCTAAATAAATGTAAGTGCCTGAAAGTTTCATGCTAGTATGACAGTTAGCTAGCAAGTTCACTCTGTTGGGAAAACAAAATGAATAGAATTTAGTCACAGATATTTGCACTGAAGTGTCTCAGTCATGTTGGTTTTGCTCTGTGGAAACATGGGTTTCTGGTTGTGGTGTCATGTTCTCATCCAGTCTGTGATTCCTCAGGCCCAGTCGTTTTTGAAGAAACTGGCAGACCAAGAGGGAGCATAGCCGAACGGCTCGGGAGGAAGATACCTGCCACTGGTAAATTTTTACTCTTGTTACAAATGAATACGAATTTGAATATTTTTAGCTTATCAACATGTTCTAGCTGCCACTTGCCACTAACAATGATGATTGTGACTTATTTTTGCCATAGATGTGAAAAGTGGGGATGGTGTCGTGTTGAAAAGGAGTTTGGCCGATCGTCTGGGCCGAGTTGTGGATGAGGAAGAGTCAACCCCCCAGAAGGGTGAGTACTGTCAAATGCCAGAACCAGCTCAGAGGTCCTCACTGTGCATCACCTGCAGCCTCTTAACTCAGGACGATGTTGGTGGTTAATGTGTTAACGTTATCTTAAGCTGGACTATAGTGTGACTGTGAAAAGTGTATGGAAGTAGGCTGTGTTTTGAATGGGAAACATAAAAGATCATGAATGAATCTTTATACTTAAGCTGTTTCTCTCTTCTTTTGTAGCTCTGAAGCCTGTCAGGGAAAGACTTGGATTGCCTGCTGCTCGTGTTGCTCCCACTAACCCAGGTAAGCAGTTTGAAAAACAGGAGAGGTTACCTTGATTTGATCAATCAAAAATCAAAATAATCATGCGCAGTGAGTAAAACTTACACCTTTTCCAACAGCTGAAACTAAAGAGGTGACGAATAAAGTACCGGAGCAGATCCGCATTAAAACCCTGGAAGAGATCAGACAGGAGAAGGCAGCAAAGTCTCAGTCCTGGAGCCAGAATGATGGTCCTTCAGGGGTGGAGCCAGAAAACACCAAAAGCATCACCACCAAAGCCACCAGAGGTGCTAAGCGAGCCATCACCATCAGAGACGAATCAGTTGGCCACGTCAAAACGTTTTCTGAAATCCTTCAAGCCAAGAAGAAGAGGCAGGAGGAGGAACAGCAGGAGCAGAAGCACAGCCCTAAGAGAGCGAAGCAAGCTGGAGAGAAAACTCCAGACAGGAACCAGGCGGAGGCAAACACAGCAGGTCCGGGTCCTGAGGACGCTAAAGCAGGGGAGGTTCGAGTGAAGACCCTGGAGGAGATCCGCAGGGAGAAGGCAGCACGGCTACAGGTTCAGCAGGCCCCGGAGCCTGAAAACAAGAAGAGCTCTGATACTGAGGAGAATGGTGCTAAGAAGCCCCGCCTACTGCGCATTAACAAGCTGGCTCCTCAAAGTAAGTCAGCAGTGTCATGACACACCTCCCAGATGTTCACAAAGCATAGTTGCTGTTAGCTTTACAGTATAAATTTCCTTAAGATTGACAAAGATTTTGAATTTGTTAATCACATCCTGTAACTGTATAGAGTTTAAAACAAGACTTTTGTGTCAGCAGGTAACGTCACAACGGAAAAAGAAAAGAAAGAAAGGAAAACTCAACCTGCTGCCCCTAAGGTGAGACACTGCAGTGTTGGCTGTTATTGCTTGTTCTTCAGCTAACTGTAAGTGATGCTAATTTCATGTCTGTGTTCTTGTAGACCGTCCCGGCCACCACTAACAATGTGAAAGTCAAAACCTTCGAGGAGATCATGCGTGAGAAACGCCTGCGTAAACAGGAAATGGAGGAGCAGGATAAAACCGCAGCTGAAGGAGAGCCGTCTCAGAAAAGTCCCCTGAAGAGGAAAGCCCACGCTAACAACAGCCTCACATCATCAGGCTCTTCATCACCTTCCTCCACTACTCAGACCCCTGACACTACCCCCTCCTCCCAAAGGCTCCCTCTTCGTAAACTGGTCAAATCCAAGGCAGCGTCACCTCTTAACAGCACTGCTTCTGCTGATGCAACAGCTGCGACCTCACAGAGCGAGAACTGCTCACAGAACCCCGGCAGTTCCAGGGAGGCTTCTGACAAGACCACAAGAAACTCTGCTCTGTCGCCAGCCAAGCAGTCCAGAGTGACTCCTCAGGGTCCCCCTGCAGAGACCCCTACCACTGAAAGAACACTGAACAATCAGAAGAAGTCCCCTGAACACATTACAGACACCAAAGGTACCTCTTTGAGAATACCTCAGACTCATTTCATAGTCGTTGTTGATGATTTTGGAGGAAAGGGATATTTGAAAGCATCTATCAAGTCTTCATCATGAAAAACATAAAGTGCTCTATCTCTTCCTTCTATAGCCTCAAAACTTTGCTTCTTTTTCAGTGAGACCCAAACTCAATGTGAAGCCATCAGTCATGAAGCCTGCAGTGCAGATGAAACCAGGTCAGAAGAGACGGGGAGCGGAACGATCTGCTGTTGCTGCTGTGAAACCTCTGAACAGCACCTCCACAGAGCCAGAGGAGCCGCTGCAGGAGAGGGTGTGCAGAGACGGACAGGTAGGCTGGACACACTGGGCCATTACAATCTAAAATCAAGCTGCAGTTCATTGAATTGTAATGATTTAAAAAAAAAAAAAAAGAGCGAAGTATGAATCTGTACATTGTGATGCGGTCAATAATCAGTGGCTTTGTTATCAGGCGTTCCCGTCCTCCAGTGCAGAGGCTCAGCTGAGCTCTGCCGTTCCCCACAGTCCCACCTCCCTGCTGGACTCAGGAACCAGCTCCAGCCCAGTGAGAGAGGAGCTCCAGACCGTCCCTGTCTTCAAACAGAGTCTGAGCCTGAGCCAGGACCCCAGCCCGTCCATCACTGTGGCTACTTCCAGAGAAGCCTGTGCAGTCCCCCAAAGGTAAAGCTCCACACAGTTAAAACAGGGTTTCAACGTAAGTTTTCAACATAGATGCCGACTTAACAGAGATATGTGAGGGCCAGTCTAGGGAGTGATGTATTGAATTTAAATTCATATTTTTTGATCTTTTAATAAAAGAAACTAATTGCATGTCTATATATTATGTATATATCACACATGTGGTGAGGTTTAGGTCGACTATAGTGTATTTCATACTGGTGAATTTCATTTTCGAAATATCATTTCATAAAAGGAATGCACTGTACTGTCGCTGTGGAATACAGAAATATGCAAGAACCTTGTCAGTGTTTGCACACAATTTTATCTCATAGATAAATGCAATACACATAGCTTTTAGAAAAAGAAAAGGATTTTACATCACTGCATGAATAACAAGCCTGTTCCCGTGTGTCAGCCCTGTCCTGAAGAGTCCCACCTTGCTGAAGACACGGAGACAGAGCACAGGCGTCACCCGCACCACCTCCACTTCCAGCGCTGCTGCCTCCACCTCAGCTGTGGACGACTTTGAGCAGCTGATGAGCGAGTTCACCGACGACCACCTGGAAGAGGACGTGGACCCTGGCATCGGAGAGGACGACCTGCTGCAGGAACTTTCAGAGATGATTGACAGCTGAGGGCTCCAGCAAGCACAATCAAAACCCTGCCCCCATTTTCTCTCCCACAACCATGTCCAGCGATTGTGAAGACCATCATCCAGTGTCTACCATGGAGTGTTTCAAAGACATTTTTTCTTTAAGCTTTTTGTTCTGTGTCTCATGTACAAGTCTTTTTTGTTTCCTGCCCATATGATCATCTTATGGCCTGCTGGGCTTTGATTCTCTTCATTGTGGATATTAAGCATCATTGTCCGCAATGTCCATGCCCTTAAAAGAAAGGAAAAGGGTTCGCTGCCTGGGACAATATCATGAGACTGTTGAGAATTCCTGGATGATGTTAAATGTTGAGAATGATGAACCTCATTTGAGAGAGAAGTCATGTTTGTATATTGAGTATGCAAAGGGAAAAGTAAGCTGACTATAGAAACAGTTAATACTTAACAATATCCTGCCCCCAAATACTTATGTTTTGGATTTAGAACTTTTCCCATTTTATGTCATTTAAATGTTTTATTTTAATGATTTTCTGAAATCCATCTGTCACATAGATGTGAATGATCGTCTCATCCATCAGGTACATGTGATTTATAGAGTTTCCCACTCAGATGTTCTGGAGTGCACCTTCTGCCTGTGATTGTCCCTCTCTTGTTTTTATAATGTTTGACTGAAATGTGTATTTTTTTAACCAGTTCTTTTATTCAGTGGACAAACTTTGAAACACCTGGTCTGGGACAGATGTTAAATCGCTCTCTGGTCTTTGTTTATGAACACCTCAGGGACTATTTCTGATATTTGTACTACAATTACAACACTGTATTTCATTTCAACAATGCTGTCTTCGGTTGTGTTGGGTTTTTTTCATGTTCACATTGGTTTATCAATGTGGTCTGAGAAAAGTAGTTTTTTCATCTTAATGTGTTTGCTCTGTCCTAACCTTTTCATTGTTTCAAGTCGCTTGTACAAAATGCAGTGTAAATAAAAACGCTTTTAATGACCAGCTGGGTCAGTCATTGACTAATGCTTTAAAAACACTCTTTGCCTGAACGACACTGGGCACCAACATTCAAGAAAATATAAAGAAGTTTGTTTTCATGTAGTTTTCACACTTTGTTTTATTTATTCAGTGCATAAAGCAAGTGATATAAAATGTCTAATATAAAATGTGATAAAAAGTATGACATAAATTTTGTGAATATGATATTAATTTTATCTAAATACATCTAAACAGCACAAGCTGCACTGCCCAGTGCCTATGACCCCCCTGCAGGCTCCCCTGCACAGGCAGCAGCCCGTCCTCCACATGCCCGTGCGGGTGAGGGGAGGTAGGCACAGTATTCCCAGGTGTGTGGTTCTCAACACAGAGAATTAAAAAATATGATCTCCATATGTGAGCCTCCCACGCGCATCCTGACCCTCCTTGTTTTCATCAGACATCACCAACAGATCTAATTTGATGTGTCAACAGACTGATATGAGCCTGAGAATGCTATAGAGCAGGCATCTCCAAATATTCCACAAAGGGCTGCTGTGGCTGCAGGTTTTTGTTCCAAACAAGCAGCAGCACACCAGACTTGACTCATTTAATCAACTGATGTCAGTCCTCAGAGAGTTGACTGGCCAAACTGTGTGCTCTTGGAATATTTGGAGATGCCTGCTATAGTGCAATATATGGGAATAAACTGTATGTGTCTGTGTGTGTGTATCTGAGAATAAGACAGAACAGCTGCATATCGTTACCCCTCTCTGTGACTCCCCATTTCCAGTCTCTGTACAGCTGTCCTGTTAAATCAGGGGTGTCAAACTCATTCCACAAAGGGCCGGTGTGGCTGCAGGTTTTTGTTCCAACCAAGCAGCACCAGACTTGACTCAGTTAATCAACTGATCTCAGTCTTCAGACAGTTGATTGGTCAAACTGTGTGCTCTTGATTGGTTGGAACAAAAACCTGCAGCCACAGCGGCCCTTTGTGGAATGAGTTTGACACCCTGTGTTAAATAAAGGCCTAAAAGCCTAAAAATACTTTAAAAAAAAAAAAAAAAAAAAAAGGAAAAAGAGAGAAAGAAAATAAAAATATCTGAAAATGGTCATTCAATTCAGGGAAAACTGTCAGGGAATCAGGGAAAAATGTCTATAATTTTCAAAACTGTTCCTCTTCCTGTTGTTCAGTAAACCCATTGATTTGATTTGATTTAAATAAAGGATGTTGATTTGAAAAATGTCCGTCTGTGGATTGCGAATTTAACATTTAGTATTTGTCAAAGAAAATAAACATGCATAATACTTGAAATACAACAACAAATGTACAACTTGGTTTTTATATTAAAAAAAGATACAAAATGAAGCTTTATTGAAATATTCGTTATATATATATCATTTATATAGATACAGATAAAGATGAGGACAACTTTATATATCGAATATATACACTTATATTTAAATCACATAATATATACATCCAAAAAGGATAGGTTAGCGTGGTTATGTATTTGACTATACTCTCTGCCGCTCCAGGACTGTGTCTGAGCTGACGTCATCTCTTTGCTCCCCGCCCCCTGCAGGCAGCAGCGGGCCACGGTGATCACAGGTCAGCCGATCATGCAGCAGCAGGTAGAGCCGTCCCTGGGGCTCTGCAGTGCGGTGTGGTCTCCCGTCCAGCAGGCGGCGTGACAAAGCTCCAGAGAGCCTGTACGCACTGACGGGACGGGACGCAGAAGCCGGCGTCCTTGTGTTTCCAGGTTAGTGGATGTAAACAGGAGGACGTTCCTCTGTGGAGACAACATGAGCCGACTGGACCTGCTGAACGTCTTCCTGACCGACAGGCTGACCGCGGCCGCAGAAGAGATTTTCCGCGCCGTTAAGGACGCGGTGGCGGAATACCAGAGTGAGATCCTGCGCTCCAAGGAGGAGAACGAGCGGCTCAAGCGGCTGCTCAACGTAGCCGTGCAGCGGCTGCTGCTGCAGCCAGGTGAGGACCGAGCTGACACATCCCATCACATTTCAGTGCTGGCGGTACCGCTGACACTGTAGCTGCGACCCTTTGTATATTACCCACCACTGACACTGACTTTGACGGCTCACTCACAACACTGTGTCAAAGAGACGCCTTCTAGAAAACCAGTAATTATCACTGAACAGCCAAGGTGATGGATCTATGAATGAACTCCTAGCAACCAACATTTGTGCTACAGCTCTAACATAAGAATTTGTTATTTTTAAAGAGACAATAAGCTTAATAATAATATAAATTGTTAATTACCACTAATAATGTTCATCAATATATAATGATGTCATTATATATCATTATATAACAATAAATAAAATCGGATTAAAGGTCAGATTAAATGTAGCTACACGATGGGTCTAGTAGTTCTGATGTGCAGTGAAAGTATTATGGGTTCAGCTCTGATTCAATATACTCTCCTGTTCTCCATCCATGTAAAGGTGTTGTGGAACGTTCTCAAATAAGAATCAAAATACACAATTTCAGCGTAATGTTTAAACATTCAGGGTTTGAAAATGGTAGGACAAATCTAGGAAGACATGAACCCCCTGACTGACAATGCAGATTTAAATTTGGTTCTGAATCTGAATACAATATTTGATCAACAGAACATATTAACCAGGTTTGAATGATTATGTAAATATCCTCCCAGTATGAATAATGATCCGTTCTGGGATGGCTTTAAATTGCAACATTTTGATATTGGATATAGAGATGCCACAGTCACATTGTTTGCCATGATACTAGGGGCTGTCTTCGACTAAGGATTTTCACAGTCGAATCTGATTCGTCAGATTTTGCCTTTAGTCGACTAATCATCGAATCATGTTGTTTTTGCCCTCATTGATTCATGATCTCATTTGTGTCTTTTTCCACTCCAGAGCAAACAGCTAAAACACCCAAATAAACAAATGTAATTCTTCAGTTGGCATAAGATAACATTAACAGGATGTTCTCCATCCATCCTTTTCCTTATGTCACTCATTAGGCTTGCATGCACAACATCACTGAGTAAAGTCCCATCATTGTGTGGGCGTGATATGCACATCAGTGCTTGTATAGTCGGTTCAGGGCCAGGGGTCAGGGGTCACAGCGCCATGGACAGCGCTGTTTTTTGTATGTAGTGGGTGCGTGTGTGTTATACAGGTGCTGTGCTGCGCGATTGATAGACAGAGACCATGTCACCCAGTTTAATAGAAAAAACTTTCGTTTTCCTCCATCGAAGGAAATCGATATGATGTGAGGAGAGAGAGAGGGGGAGAGACAGAGAGAGAGCTAGAGGGAGAGAGATGGGTGCGAGCCAGTGCTCAAGCACCCACTGTGATGTTTGTATCAATACCTATGGGCTATATTATTAGAAAACAATTAGAAAACAAAGAAATTCTATGTAAAATCAGATGTTCAGCAGCAGTGAGCACCCCTATATATTCAGAATGGTACGATCTTGGTTTCATAACAACATTTTCGACTATGAGGTTGATAGTCAAATCGGACTCCTCTGAATGGAATCGTTGAATAGTCGACTAATCGAAGTCCCCCCTACATGATACCAATCATCTATGAGTGAGATCAGATGATCCATCATGCATGACCAATACCAGTCAGTTTTAGTGTTTTGTTTTGTCTTGAGACAACCACAGAACAGTACTGTCCTTGAGAATGCATGACTGTGATGATGTTGGCCACCTTTTTCAGAGCTTCACACTGTCCAACCCCGAGAGGAGGGCCAGCCCTGTGAGTCTGAGTGGAGTGGGAATGTGGAGCTGTTGCCTCAAGTGAAAGAAGAACCAGAACTCACAAACATTCAGGCAGATTTTTTCCATGAGGAGAGAGACTCAGAGGAAGGGAACTGTAGTCATGTGGAGCCGCTGCAAAGGCCAAATGCACCCCCGGCTGAAGCCCAGACCACGTGCACCAGACTGAGCGTCTCCCCGCCTCCAGTCACCTCCCAGGAGATCAAGGCGGAGGGTGGAGAGGATGACAGGGGTCAACCGCAGCCCGCCAACAGCTTATCGTCCCCACTTACTGTTCACTTAAACTCTAGAGCGACTCAAAGTGATTCCTCTGCTGGTTCCACAAAGACTAACAGGACTCAGAAAGCAGACCCACAGGCGAGAGGGCCGCTCCGCTCCAACGGAAAATCGAGCGCACACGTGCTGCAGATCAAGAACGTGAGATCCCTGAAACCGTCCCTGCCTCGCTCCTCCCATCCGAGCCAGAGCATCCAGAGGTGGCACAGCTGCAAGGAGTGCGGGAAGGGCTTCAGCTTTGCCTGCCAGCTGGAAGTCCACATGCGCTGGCACACAAAGGAGAAGCCGTACAGCTGTGCCGTGTGCCGGAAGAGCTTCACCACGGTCAGCATGCTCAAGAGGCACCACCGCATCCACACCGGAGAGAAGCCCTTCCGCTGCCACGTCTGCGGGAAATGTTTCAACCAGTCCGCTCACCTCAACACTCACTTCAGGCTCCACACCAGAGAGAGGGCCGGCTGGAACCGAGCGCCACACTGCAAGTGAACCAAGGCCCTCGGAGTAACGGGAAATTCATCTGTCAACTGTGAAATGCTTGAAATGTCCGACTCAGACTGTATAATAACAGTGTGTGATTGTTGTGTCTTATTGTTGTGCAATAAAGCGCATTATGTGAGTAATTCAGATCCACTGATTGTGTTGTTTCGTGCAACATGTCACTCAGATGTCAGCTTCAGAGCTATAAGCTGCACAGATGTGGTGAGTCCATAGGAGCACACAGAGGATGAGCACAGAATCGACCCTTCTGACTGACAGCTGATCGGCCACGTGACCTCCATACACAACTGATAAGATAAAAAGAGAAATCTAGTAAGAAAGCTGAGAGTACTGAGATTTAAACAGCTATAATGACATAAGCAAACAAAAAAGCAAAACAAATAAAAGAGCAGATAAAAGTGTAATAAATAGTGTAACGCTGATTACTTGTTGCATTAAAGCTGGGGTTGGTAATCCTGTTCAGAAACACTTTTTTTTATACTGGGTGAAGCGGTCCTTCTACCCTCTGAGTAATCAATACATTATGTATTCAGAAAAAGAACGAAAATAATCAGTCCTCTGTGGCAGCTGCAGGACTGACAAAACTCCGACCAATCCAAGCTCCTCGGTGCGAGGAGCAAAAACCAATCAGATGCCTTCATGTCTAGTTCTGTATCCGCCCCCCTCGATCCCTGTCTCCGACACGTGTGCACAATTTTCACGTGTCGCTGTTGCCGGAAGAAATCAGCGTGCAGAGTTACAGCAGAAGGGATTTCATGCTCATTTATGAGCAGTGGCTGAGAAAATGCAGCCCCAGTTACTACTTCCAGCGTTACTTGTAACGGCTCGCCCCGAGAAAAAGGCAAGGAAGAGAAAGCCGGAGGCTGAAAAGGCTGCTAACAAAAAGGCTCTGGATAAAGCCAGGCGTAAAACCAGAGTAAACATCGATGTTGCTTTTGTGGAGACAATTGAGGGATTTGAAGGGCCGGAAAAGTGATGCTGAGGTTGCTCTCTTTCTGTTGGACAGGTAATTATATGCTTTGCTTCGGGGAGGATTTGTTATTTTTATGAAATGTGTAACTTTTGCTAACGTAGCTACTTTTGTAGCTTGTATTAGCCTAATGCTAACATTAGCTTCTCTGTGGGTTTAAAACGGGTCGGTGACGCTTCTCATTTTCGTGCGGTGCGCGTGCCAGTTTGTGGGGGCGTGGCTTGGACGCACACACTGACGGGAGGGGGAGGAGGGGGGGGGGGCTCAGAGGAGGTGCTGTTTTCAAATCTTGCTCGCTCTCTTGCTAGTTCTCTAGGATTACCAACCCCAGCTTTAACTCTTACCTCAGTATCTAAAAATGAAAGAAAAGTACATTTGGGTTGTGGGCAGAACATTGACACAAGGACAGCTTTTATTTTTGCTAAAGTATCCACTTCAATGTCCAATCTTCCAATGTAGGACAGCTGACCTCAACTGCTCATTATACATCACATCACTACCATATCTTCCATTTCTCTGCCGATCTTATCTGTTACACACAGGCGAAGTTCTAAACTAACAGACAGAATGTATCACATAGCATAATGTACAGTCTCAATACTGCATTTACATGGACTTTGAATATTTAAGTATTCTCAGTAAACACAGGGAAATATAAGATAAAGGCCAAAAATAATAATAATATTTACGATGAATCTAATCTTAGAAAAACAAAATAAAATACATGAACTAAAATCACCACTTTGTGGTTTAGTCTCCTCCACTCAGACTATTTCAGGTTATGTCCCTACTGTGATTTTCCAAAGTCTGATCAATTCATCCATGAGTCCAAGTGAAGGTTTGTGACCTTCACTTGGACTGGAATTACCCTGACCTTTGACCTTAAGTCACCGAATCAGTTTGTCCTTGAGTCCAGGTGTTACTGAGATATTGTATCCATGAGAATAGGATGGACAAGACGAACCACCCTAAAATAGTGTCCATGTCTGGATTTGGTCAGTGCAGAGGAATAATAACAGAATAGACTAAATAAAATCAAAGGTGATAATAAAACAACAGATTCTGGTTCTGGGTTTGATTCCCAGGTTTGGGGACTTAATGTGTGGAATTTGCATGATGTGTGGGTTCTCTCCGTGTTCTCCAGCTTTCTCCCACAGTCCAAAGACATGTGCGCTACATTCATTTGTGACTGTAAATTGCCTGTAGGTGTGAATGTGAGTGTATACGTTTGTTTGTCTATACATGTTGGTTTGGTGATTGATGACTGATGACTGCCTGGTCCAGGATGTACCCTGCCCTCACCCTATGTGAACTGGGATTGGCTCTATCCCGCTTACAACTCCTCAACTTAATTGTCAGTGTTCTGCCTCCATACCCTGTAAGCAGTGTTGAGGATGACTGAATAATAAAATAGGACCTGCAAGGGGAGGTATCTGCAGCTGAATATAAAGGTCTGTGTTGAATTTGATCAGACTGAAGTATTCATAATACATTCAAGTCAGAAAATAGAAATTAATAAGAGTTGATTATTGATGAGAGAAGAAAGAGAAACTTGCTCACTGCATGAAGCAAACAGTGGCCACACAGATACTGACTTCCAAAAATGCACGTCTGTCGTCCAAGTGACACTGTTCAGTGCCTAGTCAGTGTCTGTAAAAACATTTTAAAGTGGTTTTTATCGTGACCTGCCCAGAACACATCAGTGCATTAATGATGCTGTGTAATCAGCATCTTGATGAGCCACAGCTGTCAGGTGAAGGGCTGTCAGAGTTCAGCCGGGCCACCTGATGGAACTGAGCCTTTATCAGTGAAACGTGAAGCACCTGTGTTTTCCAGCCACAACAGGTCAGAGTGAGTGAAAAGATTTATAACTCAGATGAACTGATGTTGTTTATCAGAGTGTGAGCCTATGATGATTCTAACTTTGTTGCTTCCCTGCGATTTTTCTGTTATGTATTGATTTGTTCTGAGTTTGGATCACTAAAAGTCTAACCATTAGCTATTTAGTATTCTCTTGTTCGTCATTAGTTTCTTTATATCATTCGTAGCATTGTTTGGTCAGCTAATATTTTGGTTATTTTTGTGTAATGCTCTGGGCACATGGGGTTATTTATGTAGGTAGACTGGTCTAGCACCTGAGTGGGCCCATGAGAGGTGTCAGGAAACATGAGCTCTTTGTTAAACGGTTCTCTTGCTTGTGAATGAATGAATAAATCAAACAGAAAACACAATGGCTTTGTTTGGACAATGGATTCTTTTGCCTGCGTAAACCACATGGTGCCTCAGTGGGCTTTTGATTTTATGTTGGATCCAAGTTTGCTTGAGGACACAGACACTATGTACTTGGTTGTGGAGTCTGATGAGCCACACCTACAGTGACATCTGCTGGAGGTTCACTGGAACCAGCAATAAGGGAAAACAGTAAATGGCCTCCCTCTTAAGACAAGATGTGAAGCCTTTATATACACTTACATGCTTTGGATGTTTGACACGTCCTCAGACAGTGGCTGTGAGACAGATATTCAGAATAGCTATATTTTATATTTTACGGTTAATTCACAATGAAATTTAATCTAAAATCAGATGGCACTACTTGTATGTGTTTCTGTTGGACTTTGTGGAGTAAAGTTATTGTTTTCACTCTGTTTACATGACATTTTAATACATTTGCTTTGGAAGCACGTGACATTACTTGTAACTTTGCCTATCCCCGTCATTGGGTTTCTTACAGCTGTAGGAAATATTGAAATCAACTGTTTCTGACCAAAGTATTGGGCATATTGTGTTTTGGCCACAGACGTCCTCCATCCTGTCATGCCCACGTGTGGGGCGTGAACGCGGCGACACCAGTGCGCGCTTGCGGAGCAGGGAGAAAAAAGACGGGAGAGAGGGGAGGAGTGCAGAGAGTCAGAGTGAGTGAGAGAGAGAACTGCACCGCATTGACAAGAAACACGGAGTCAGAGCTCCGCTAACGCCAGCAGCTCAGAGGAGGAGGCGGATTGTTTTCTGATGCTTCTGCGGAGCTGACAGTGTCCGGTGCAGCAGCGGGGAGCGGAGCGGTGGAGCGGCGCAGGTAAGCGGAGCCTTCCTACTTTTACACTGTAGTTGTGTCTCCATCGCAGTGACGCATCGGGTGGTGTCCCGGTTCTGGCGGGGCCGGTTCGGGGGTGATGATGAGATAAATGCCAGTGGGACGGAATGCTGCAGCTCCGGTCCTGCCTGCGATGCTCCGAGCGCTAATGTCCCCAGTCCCTCTGCAGTGCTTTCCGGGCACCCGGTGCACACGGGCCCCCGCCTCTCTGCGCATCGTCTGGATGATGCTGCGGTTTTGTTGGATTTGTGCTGCTCTGCGCAAATCGCTCGAAAAGGCACCAAAGTCCGTTGAAATGACCGGGCCCGGGCCTCGCTGTCTGCATCTGCAGAGGCCTGCATGTGTATATGATGTGTGAGGAGAAGTGTCATTGCAGAGGACGAGTGATTTTCAGGGCTGTCAAGTTGGGCTTGTTTGGTTAGGCCCCAGGGCTGCAGCCTGGGCAGCACAGGGTGAGTCAGGTCTGTCTCTCAGCCCTGGAAGTGGATCAGAGCACATCTGACAGTGAGGGAGGTGACTCAAAGAAAAAAGTCGAGTATTTATAGTCGATTATGTCATGTCACCCAGTGGATGACACACATCTCTAAACGGGACTTATCACAAAAAGTCTGTTCCCGTAGTGTTTGTCTGTGTGTCTGTGCTTCAGTTGCACATTCTGTGTTGACCTTGTATTGTAACACCTTTTAACAGGATCACAGGTGACTGCATTTCGACACAATAACAGCCCAACACACACGGCCTGTTCATGGTGGAGTTTAGTTGTTATTGAATTGGTGAACGGTAATATTTTGCGTCAACACTAGTCCTGGTGTTACAGTCCTGATGTTCCCACAGGGAATCGTCATCAGTGCTGAGCCTGAGGGATGTTTCTCCCTTTTAACCTTATATTTCTGTTGAGTCCAATAATATTGTTGTCACTTGTATTTGTGTATTGAGTCATGCACCAGATTTGTTTCCTTCAGACCATCCAGATTTGCAATTGGAGTTTTAAACTGTATGTGTTGTTCAGGATCATTAAAACTTATCATGGCAAATGATATTCAGATTCTACAAATGTCACACTATATAAACACTCCACACAGGATTCACTCATTTTTTTCAAGTTCCATCAGAAAAATGTACTTAAAGTATCACAAGTATTTCATCATTATTGATTTATTCTAATTGATTCACTAACATGCTAAAAGTCTCTTCTGGTCTGTCTGGTTGAAGCCAGGCTCAAGCAGGGGGACTTATCGACACTCTAGTCGGAGATGTGTTGGATTGAAGAGAGTATCACCTCTGAAATGTAAGAAAAGAAAGTAAATACCCAAAGTACAAATACAGCATTGGAGCAAACTTACATTCCACCACTGTTGATGCACAGACGTAGTATTTGTATACAGAAAATATCTGATCATTGTATTGTAAATAACAGTAATGACTTTAAAACACTCGGTCTTGGGTGTGCTGAGAATATAAAAATGTCTCTGTAGTTCCCAGGACCTTATACCTGCAGTGTTTCTCAATAGCTTTAATATTCCTGTAGTGCTCTTACATAGGGGCCGAGGCCTGGATGTGCTTTGCAGTAGCTAGATAACAGTATAGAGGTTTGCTTATTGACTTGTGTAATGGGGATGTAATGCATGCACCAGCAATGGAGAAATGTTTCTATTTTTATATTATATGTGTGTGAGTTTGTGTGTGTAGCAGCTGAACAACAGAGTCTTGCAACTTCCATAATATGAAACCTACAGCCCAACAAAGAGAGAAAAGGATCGACTGTTTCTAAGTTTCACTACAGTGCAAACTGAGCCACCATGGTAGATAAACACAGTTTTAATAAGTAACATAGAATAATTTTGAGTGGGGTCTTTGGTTGCCTTAATGAGAGTTTATAACTGACCTTGGTTCAAATGAACATTTTCTAATCACATCAGCTCACACAGACCAAAAAAACAATGCTTTTTTAGATGAGTTTGTTAGTTCAATGTGTTTGTTTTGTATTCATCTTAAACGTTCTATATAGCTGCTTTTCCAATTGTCAAAAACCGACCTGGTAATGTATGCTTTTGACGCCAAAGGAAAAAGCTACAATCAGCATTCACACAAGGGTCGAATGACTTTGCAGTGGACAAAGATATTTATTGGCTCGGGTGAACACGCTAATTGAACCCAGGGATGAGACGCTGCGATGAGATCTGTTTTATCAGTTTGCACACTGGCTAGCAGCTCGTGTGATGACATTGTTCTATGTAGTTGTCCCCTTGGTCTGAACAGGACGGCAAACTCAGCTGGCAGTGGAAGAGGAGTCAAAGGGCTTTTATTATAAACCTGCTTCCACTTGCTAAGTATGGTGGAAAAAGAGTGTATGTAACATTAAGAAAAGCCCTGTTATTAATGACAGTGGTGGTCAGTAAATGAACTGCGTTAAGTGTCTTGTTGCTGGCGATTGCATGTGTGCTTGCACTTTGTAGGAAAGCACCAGTGAACTTCCTGGGTTAACTGGACTGCAGATGAGAGGCTGGCAGTGATGTAACAGTGTCCATGAAAACATGACACTCTGCACATTTGTGTTTAAATCTGTGTTGTGCTGGGAGCTGGTTGTTTGTTGACATTAGCCGACTCCATTTCTAAGGTAACGTTAGCCAGTGTCGCACAGAGCCGGTGCTGTGGAGTGGTGAAAGAGGCACTGAGAGAAGGCAGCAGGGAGCGTGAATGTCAATTCCTTTGGATTATTCAGGAGAATTTGTTCCAATGAGCAACTGAGAAAGATTTAAAGGTCTCAGATTTTAAGTTGTAATACATCTGTTCAAACATGGAAAGTAAAAAAATGAGTAATACTTGAATATTGTCTTACGTATAGTGCACTTATATGCAGGTTTAAGATACAATAGAAACTGGAGGCTGGTGTCTTCTGTCAAAATCAAATCAATCATAGTCAGTCTATGAAACATCATTTATAATGTGATAAAATATTACTTGTAAACACTGTGAAACAATTCCTTCCATATTTCTTATTTTCACAGTAACTGTTACCCTAACTGCTGTGCGTGCATTTAGTCTCAGTGACTTGTGTGTGAGAGAGAGAGACAAAGAGAGACACGTCAACTTGCCTGCAATTTAATGGTCTTACATAAGACTATAAGATGCGATGATAGCATCTGGACTAACACACACACACACACACACACACACACACGCATTGTGTGTAAAAAGTTGTAGTGAACCACTGTCACAGCACATTTAGACTTATCAAAATCACATTACAGCCAGATTGTGATTTCCTGGATAAACTGCAGTGTTTTTACTGACAGCTGCTGCAGCTGTTGTAGATCTAACTGGCTGAGCCACTGAGTATTAGAAGCTCTTTGGTAGCTGAAAGCACAAAGCACATTTTACAGCATCATAGTTGATTGACTGATTGATTTTAATCCGGGCAAACTTACAAAATACCAATATTTTGCAAATGACAACAGATTCACAGCCAGAATGTTTTCTGCTTTTCATCACGCAACCAAGTGACAAAGCATTAAACTAAACAACCACTGGGAACTTTCCCTTTTATTTGAATGCCAAAGTGCCAACAGCATGGAGCTGTTGAGTCTGTAGAGGATCGTGTGGTTCTCTCTGATTCACAGAAGCTTCTTATTTACCTTATTTACTGACACATTGAGGGAACAACTGATGTCTCTGTCTGTTTTGTGCTATTGATCCAGGGGTGTAGCTAACATAGCCCTGAGCAACCAGAGCAAAAAAGCTCTGTAATTGCCCACATGGTGGTGCTATTGCAACAGTTTCTGACTATGTGTGGTAATTCACCGTTGGTCAGTTAATCGTAAAATGTAATTTCTGTACCTTCCTGGCCTCAGTTAACTGACTGCTCTCAAACTCAGCTATTTCAGATTCAGGCATTTTTCCTTATATGATAAAAGCAAAGACAACAATGTGATGATAACGTCCTCTGGCAGGTTGTCCTGACGACAAAGACTCTGTCTCCTTTGGTTTTTGACTTATCCCATCGACTGTCAGTGAATTACCAGGAGATCTCTGCCTGTGTCCTGGCTCATAGAGGGTTAAAGCTCAGAAATATATGGAGGCAATCCAGATCTGTCCTTAAAAGTCATAGAAAGAATTTGAAATCCAAGGCTAAAACCAATAGGCGGCCAGTGTAGAAATGCTGAGACTGGGGTGAGGAAACAAACATATGAAAGTTTCTCTCGGTTTGTGACAGAAATAAAAGACCTAACCTTGTATAAGTGTTTCTCAAGTGATGTAAAAACATGACTTAACAACTTTTTTTACCTGGAGCATAAAACACAAGCTCGATTTCTAACTTTAGCCTCTCCAGCTCACTTCTTCCACACCTACTTTTCTCAGCCTCAGTGTGACAGCCAAGAGGAGCACCCAACCCTGGATGCAGCTGACAAGTGCACTCCTCCCTGATGAAGGTGATGCAGAGGTTGATGCTGACGTTTCCCTCTCTGATCTGCCACAGAAGAGTGACCGCTCCATGTCTAAGTGACACACTGTTAGATGATGATGAGACACATTCGTAGATATTAATAGTTGTAAGTATGTTGAATTCCTCATTGCCTCCAGCTTATATACTGAATATAGACCATGGCCCCCTGGGAGCCACAGATCTAGATCTACCAGTGCACACCCTGCCTCTGAATGGAATATGTTTTTTTCCACCATGAATTAAAGATGTCGGGGCAGCCAGGACAGCTTCACTGTTCCTGTACCGTAGGGCCGTGTTTAGTGAGCTCCAGTGGGATTGTGCCGTCTGTCAGCGGTGGTTTCATAGTCGGTGGAGTTCCCTGCTGAAACTGATCTTGTGCTTAAAAATGCACCAAAGCCATATCTGGATGCAAAATGAGCTGCATGTGTTCCTGTATTGAGAAATCTGACCTCGGGGAGTCAGGTGTCTCCAGTTTGACTGACTTCCTCTCATAAATGCCAGGAGAGGAAGCAGAGAGGCATGTGAACACTGAGGACACGCACTAGAAATATTTCCTCTAAATCACCTGAGGGCAGGCAGTAATGGCTGCGCTGTGCCTCATAAGGTTTTATGAAGACGTCCAAATGTGTCTGAAGGCAAGAGTGTTTATTCCTGATCCCAGTGGCCTCATTCACAGCAGCAGGAGGACTGATGCAAAAGCTGAATGATCCCCAAACATAACAACTAATCAGTTAACCTGTCTGCTCTCTTCTGAATGTTTTCCCCCGATGAAAAACAGACCTACAGCCTCAGAGCTTTTTGAGACTCTGCTCCATGTTGACACGACTACATCACATCATTCATGCACATTTGTCAGATGCACGTTCAGTCTCCTCTTCTACCGTAGAGGTGTTTTACTGGTGTTCAGGTCTGGAGACTGGGAGGATCACTAAAGTTCACTGAAATCACTGTTGTGCTGATGAAACCAGTTTGTGACGTGGAACATTTTCCTGAAAGTGGCCGTCAGATCTGTGGACGTTAGTGTATCCTGTTGCGTGGCCCAGAGTCTCTCAATATTGAGTCTGTTTGATAAAGAACACAGGAAATGACAGAGCTGTGGATATAAAATAACTCAGTAGCTTTAATCCTGTAATAATTTCTCTAAAGCTGCTTACTGAAGACCCCTGGGTTTGATTGCAGCAGTTCAGGGGTTTGACCAGCAGATGTCAGTGTTGGAACACACAATACATGTCTCCTCCATCACATTCACACGCTGACACTCGCTGCAGCTGCGAGGCTAAATTTTCCAGACATATGCACACACAGGTGTTTCACTGCTACACTGAGCTGCTTTTTGTGTAGTTTATTGTTGTGTTTAACATTTATCACAATCAAACATTTCATGTTTCAGAATGTGTGTCCACATCTTGCTGCAGACCAGGGACCAGATGGGTAAATTATGCATACACAAAAAAACACGTCAGTATGCCACATCCTGCACTGTGACTGTACCTGTGTCACCTCACACATTCCTTCGACCATGTGAACACACAGTTACAGAGTTGTTATGTAAACTCTTTCAGACTCAGCAGGACTTCACATTAGCAGTGATTGCACTAAAGTAAACTGATGCATGTTTCTGTCTCGATTTTACAGTCAGTGAAATAGTTTTCTTCCTCATCTTTCCTCCCTGTGTTTTGAAACGTGTAGCACAGACAAACTGATGGATTAAGAAATGTATGCTTCATAGTGGGAGTGGAAATTAGGCTTGTGCAAACGTGAGTGAGATTTATAATTTTTTTATGATTCTGATTATGTGTATTTCTGGACTGGTTTTGTGTGTGTGCACCTGTTTTATGCATCTGGCCCCTGGTCTCTAACACATTTCTATTTCACCATAAGATTAAAAAAATCGTGCATCAAGCTGCGCAGTTAAAAAGCAACTTTTCCTTATCCTTTTACCTTTAACACACTGTAGTCACACTGTGATTAAAACCAGTGAGGGTCGTTAACACAATGGAGACATACTTGACATTTACATTCACTCATTTGTGAGATATTTTTTCCAACGTAACCTACAAGTGAGAGACTTGACTGGAGCCTCAGCATGAGACCTTGGTGTAAAGACTAAGTAGTACATCTATTCAGAAAGTGAGGGAGATCAGGGGAAGAAATGCACTGAAAGTGTATGTAAGTGCTAGTTAGGCAGGTGTGGGTGTGTTGCCTTATTCCACATGTGCAATTATGATAAATGTCATTACTTTTATTACTGCATCATGTCCATTTCTGTCTCCTGATGGTGTTCATAGTCTTATAGAGGGTATTTCACCTGGACTTCAACACACATCAACACAGATCACTCATGCTATACTGTCTCACAGGTGAATATCAGACCTTAAACGCCTTCATAAAGCCCAGGGCACAGAAACACAGTGTGCAGTACCCGGCAGCAGCAGGTGCCGTATGGCTGCTCCTCCATTGATCTCTTCTCCTGGCTCCCGTTCAGTTAGATGAAGCCTCCACGCAGATGGGACATAACCGGGCCAGGTGGACCCTGGGTAAGATGGGGCGGTGCCCAGTGATAGGTGAATTAATTCTGCATTAGGGAAACCCACTGGCATCACTCTGATCATCTGGCACGGTGTGTCTGTTCACGTATACCCTATACGTGTGTGTTGCTCACCTGGCATGGGATTTGGGGCCGCCACCTCCCGCGTTGAACGGTGGGTTTTTAATACTTCACCTGGCATCAGAAGCAGACTGATGACTCTTGGGTCAGCAGCCAGTCTGACTGTCTGTAAACAGAGAACTGCCTCACAGGCATTCAGTCACTTTGTGATGAGACGCTCAACAGCTCTGTCTGTGTAACCAGGATAACCACAGTAGGTCCTGTTGTGAGGAAAGACGCTTCAGTCAAGCATCTTTACAGACCCAAACTGACCCACGGTCTGTTTGACAACAAAGAAAACCTCATTCAGCATCACTACAGCATCTGTAATAGTGGAAATCCATCGACTCCACTGACAGAGTGTGTTGATGTTGATGTGTGGATGGATAATGGACAACACACAGTTACAGTGATATACTCACCACTGTGCTGTGCAGATTGAACAGCAGCTGTATTTTTTGAAGCCCAGGACCATGTTTCACAGAGACAGACAGAAGCCTCCAGTGAAACTGAATCACTGCACCTTGTGAAACTGCAGCTCTTTTATCTCAGAGGTGACTTAAGCTCTTAGAGTTGATCTGTACCATTGATTAGTTAATTACTGATGACTGAGTGACTCCTGTGAGATCTGTTTTGCTTTTTGGTTTTAAACAAACAACGAGTCGCTCTTTGCATTAGGTTAGGCTGAAGATGTGCTTTGTATGTCTCTACAATGCTCTCATCTACCTGTGGGCCTAGGGACAAACAATACTTAGATGCTTGATTCATGATTTTTGTCTTCCCCGAGGAGAACTGTGAGCAACTTGGATCTATTCAGTCTGTTGCTGCCTTTCTGGGCTCTACTCATAATAGAAAGCAGATGCAGATATCTGCAATTGAAGCATAATCTTTTCTGACCTTACCAATCTTAATAGAAAATTTTCCTGACAGACAGATTTATATCTGTGTTTCTGTGGCTATGGCTTGTCCCTGGTGCAGCTCGTGGTTGTCCTTGAATCAAAGACCTTTTCACTTGCCGCCCCCCCAGCCGTCTGCAGGTCCTCTCAGGTTACCTGAGCTGTACCTTGAAGTGTCCATCACTTTCTGCTTTTCAGCAGCTTCTATTTTTAAAAGCCTCATCGAAGCTGCAGTTTCCTCAGAGGGCAGGGAGGGAGGAGAGGAGAGACAGAGAGAGAGAGAGACAAGAGGAGTGATGGGAAAGAGAAGAGGAGGAGGAGGAGGTGGAGGAGAGGGAGAGGAGAGGGGGGCAGAGAAACACACCAGGATGGATGAAAATAGAAAAACAAAAGATTGCAGGCGTCTGGAGTGAAGGCCAGTGGCACAGCGGTGTCTGGCTGGCTGCCAGGTGGAGAGGATGAATAGAGGAATCGAGAGATGCAGTCTGGACTGTGGTGAAGCTCCAGGCCTCAGTCTCCACTGAGACCATCGACTGGAAAATACAGACCAGGGAGGAGAGATGATTCCACCACTGATATGTTTGGACTAAATCTGTTGAAAATGGGTTACATTACATTAATGACCACTGACGTGTCACCGAGGTTTCAGAGATTAGATGAGAATTCAGTGGTCAGTAGTATAACATTACACTCAGTGTGTCATTACTGTCCATTCAGAGATCACATGATGCTTCATGCAGACAGCTTGACAATAGTCTCATTAGACTAGAGACATGATGCGACTATCTAACTCTGTCAAAGTCCAGTCTAGGAACGCCCCAATTGTGTTGCCTCCATCGCCAATCATCACTATCCACAGCGGATGCCAATCATCTATAAAGGAAATGACTGATAATTTTTGTTGTGTTATGTTTTGGAGCTGATTCATTGGCTGGTCAGTCTGTGTAGCTCTGTAGTGAACTGGGGTCCCCAACAGGTGGCAGCACAACCTGATAGAAGCACCTCAAAAAGTTAACAGCAGACAACTGACTACACAATGTAATTATTAATTATAAGTATTTATTTATGCTAATTAACACAATCAGGTATTATTAGAACTCGTTTCGTTACTTTCCTCTGAGTCTCGATGATAAACGACACATTTACCCCAAATTACTGAGTTGTAGTTTGTTTTTGTTGGAAGTATTGATATTTTAGTAACAATCCATTTTCTGCTGGGTAGATTATATCACACCAGTGCAACATGTTATTTTTTTTAGCTTTGTGATGATGCATTTTCCAGCTCCAGTCCAAAGGGATTTAATATTTTCAAACACAGTGTAGTTTGAGATACAGCAGAATTTTCTGAGGCAATGTAATCCTTGGAAGAAGACCTGCTGATGGATGAATGGGGCCATACCTCTGGCCAGGTGTGGCAGGCCATTTGGTCCTGTTCTCTTATGAATAGATATAAAAGTACTCAATTTTTCTTCTCCCCACACCACCACTGATGGGAAATTAAAAAAAAAACATATTCATTTTGAATATGAAACAACCTGGAGGTTGTGAAACCCATTTTCATCATGTCTGAACGGAGCTGCTTCTCCTTCCAAAGCATGAACTGACTGAGTAGAACCTGGCTGGTTACCTTTGTTCCATACATACAGTCCATGTAGGATGATGAGTTTTTAAAATAAATCACAGACCAGGCTGAAGGACGGGACCAGATTCAGGTTTTTTTTTTTAACTCAGTGCTGGACCCATTCGTCAGTTGAGCGCTGGAGGAGACGAAGGCAGGGGTGTTGAAGGTCAGAGCTGTGCTCAGTCGATGCACACTGACAATATTTTAGCTGCAGCTTTGCCACAGGCTGTTCTTCAACCCTAGCTGCTCTGTGGTTGAGATTAAAATACACTCAGCAGATCTGATCCTCCGAGACACACCGTCTGATTGGGTAGGAGCTGCTGTTCAGACACATGTTATCAGGATAATTGAAGCTAAGGCCTCCTCTCTCTGCTCCATCTCTTTATTTATTTATTTCTGTTCCTCTGCTTCATATGCAGACACTGAAAAACAAGGTGCTGTTTAATGTGGCTCAAGTGCTGCTGTGTCAGAGAGCTGGTCGTATATCCCACCCCTGTGTCCACTAAGACCAGGAGTCAGTGTGCAGCCGTTAAGCTGATGCAGTGTGTCGCTATGATAAATGCTGCTTCTGAAGCTTCAGTTTAACAATAACTCGGGATGATTCCCTCAGTTTCATGGCACAGTTTACCATGTTTAACTCTGCCTGTATTTCTGTGGGTGTGACTGGCAGCATTACAACATAAGGCCATGCATATGCATAAAGGGCAGAAATGACACTTGGCCTTTTCAGCTGTGCTGAGGACAGAAACTAGGAGAAAGTCTCCTCTGATAAGTTTGTCTGAGACTTGATGTGCATGCTAAACAGGAGCTCTCTGAATTAATCACTGCAGCTTGTTGTTTGTTGCTCCTCTGTCCTAGAAACACTGAATAACTTTCACCTTTGTTTTCCTTCTCAAGAGGTAGTTTGAATTATTTAAAGGTCATGCAGTATAAAGGTAAATGTCTGTGTGTTCTTTGATTATAAAGCAGGTCTAGGTTCGATATCCTTGTGCCACCAGCTAAATAAACGTGTTAGAGATGAGACAGGACAAGAGGTCACAGACCAGCGGATGTGGTGAGAAAGAAGTTATCATCTGTCACCCAAACTACCAAAATAAGGCCGTTCTTGTGTGTGTGTGTGTGTGTGTGTGTCTGTCAGTATGGCCTCTGGCTATAAATAGGAGGCACACGCTGGCACTGCACAGAGGAAATGAGCCCCATTACAAAGCCTTCACAGTTAATCATTAACTGTGTCTTTCCACCTTTGTGTCGAATGCACATCTGCTGTTCTCTGTGCTGATCAGTCAGCTCCTCTTCTGTTTTCCTTGTTCTGTGAAACAACTCTGCAGTTATACCTGTTGTCATTTTGATTTGTTATTGGGAGCACCATCCTGCTGTCACACCACCATCCAACCCACACACCCATGACCCCCGCCCCCCCAGAGGAAGCAGCCTTAACCACTTGTAATTCAACATCTTATTTTTGTCTAGTTATACTGGACCACCCCACTGCTCCTGCACTGTCTCTGCTTCAAGGGGATAGAGGTGGGTTAACGGGTGACAACCTCTTGCTCCCTTATGAAATTAGTTTTCATTCCATAGACTCTATTTCAACTATAAAGAGTCTTTTTCTCTTATGTTGTTATGTTTTTTCTGGCTTTTGTTGGTGGCTAGGAAAGAGGAGTCCTGCTTATGTTCTGGCACTGTTTGTATTGTGTAGTGTAGTGAACACTTTTGTCCCCTAGGGGTCACTAGTGGGGCTTTACACTTTTAGGGTTAGGGTGCCTTCGAATGCCTCCTGTATGTTTATTAATCTCAGCATCCTGTTAAATGCTGCTAACCCTGCGAGGTGACAGCTGATATGTGCATTCGTATGACCAGTCTCAGAGGACATGACCAGTTTTACTTCATGGGAACTTTTTGTCTGACATTCGTTTGAGACAGAAGACCTGCATACGTGATGGTAGTTCAGTTCAGTTCAGACCTGAGTCCCAGCAGTGGCTCATAATTTCGTCAGGACAGACTGTGTGTGTGTGTGTGTTGGTTGACAGTTGTGAGGTTCCACCTGATCTGCTCCAGCCTGAGTGTAACTAAAGCAGGACGCCTGGAGGCCCGTTCCCACCATACATCCCATCTGTCAGTGGACTGAGCGTCGTCCTGCAGCTCATTGACTGTGTCCGGCAGGTGAGGCGTGTCTGTAGCGACAGGCTGTCCTCAGGATGAAGCCGAACCACCTCAACAAAGGACGGCCTTCTTGCGTTTACCCTGCGGGGCTTTCCCACTGATCTCTGACCAGCAGTCACTGCTGTATTGATCACAGTTAACACACCCAGCCCGTCACCTGATATGATTGGCTTTGACACCGAGCTACAAGGGAGGGACAGGGCTTGTCACACAAACACAAACACAAGCACACACTCACAGACACCTCCCAGGTCTTTATTTGATGATTGTGACCTGAAGGTTCAGAGGGGGACGATGATGATGATGATGATGATGATGATAATGATGATAATGATGATGATGATGATGATGATGATGATGATGATGATGATAACGATGATAACCCTAACCCTAATGTATAAGATTCATTTTTTAACCAGTGCTCACCAAATACAGCTGAAGAGCTTACAATTGACACAAAGCTACTAACAGACAAACAATATTTACAATGTTATTTACTGATTTTTTAATAGTTGGATCAATTCGTTGTTGTATCAGCTGTTTGTGTGCAGTTCACCGGCTGTTACATAGTGACCTTCTCCAATAATGGTTCACATGCAGAGTCTGAATTAGTGCTTGAACCCCAGAACATGTAACATTACAGCAGGAAGCGAAACTTTATCATACAAGACATTTCATAAAAGAATAACAATAGCAATTTGCAAACATGCAAGTTAAAGATATCAGAAACAGGAATAAAATAAGATTTAAAAAAAAGCTGAAACAAGTTAAATGATGTTGGAGTAGCACCTATGATCATGTAGGTTCCATTGGCTTTGAGCATGAAAGAATAAGGACCTGGGGATTAACCAGACAGTAACCTGAGAGGTCCAACAGACCACACAGGGCCTTGAAACAAGCATCAAGATTTTAAAATCACTTGTAAATGTACTGGAAGCTCAGAGATAAGTTGAGTTTCCTTTTAGTGGAGATGACAGGAGGGGGCAGTGTGGATGGATGATGGTGGGAAGATCAGGGAAATCGTTTATGCCAAAGTAAAACAGATTTTATTTAATCCCAATTTGGAAGGATACACTGAACACTGTGTTTAGTTTGTTCTCTTGGATCACAACAGCACATCTGAGATTGATCTGAGACGCAGGCACAGAGGCCATTAGAGACAGTGTTAATGGCCTCTGATGAGATAAGAGTCAGAGGTTATCCATCTGCATTAGGGAACCACGTGTTCGCAGGGAGCAGATGTGTGTGTCTGTATGCATGTGTGCCTGTGTGCTTTAGTAAAACCACGCCCACATGTTTAGCAGATGTGTTGCTCATAAATCCTGTTTCATTTCATCTTGCTACAGCAAAACAAAACTGTGCTAAAACACTAATAATATCAATGAGTTTCTTTCGTTCTGCTCAGCAGCAGCTTCTCATCAAAGCTGTGAGCAGCTTCCTGTTGGATGGTTTGATGGGAGTGATGAAATGTTAACACCTCCGGTTCAGGGTTAGGGTCAGGGTTATGGTGACCATACTGAACTGCTGCAGACAGTTAGAAGGTGAACTATGTGACAGTCATTGTCTTCAGCAGAGTTACTCACCTCTGTTGGTTCTTACTTGTTTTATTCTTTTTTGAATGTTATTTTCATTGGTTTTATCACATGATTGACAAAACATATGTAAATACTGCTCTATCATGAAACCCCAGAGGGTTCTGTTCATTTATTCAGAGTTTTTCCAGTAAATGATCTGGTGGTGATTTCCCTGTTTTGTTCCTCATTCTGTTTTTACTGGACCCCAATCGTCTGTTATTTTAAACCTTTTCTCTGGCAGCAGAAAATACTTCTTGGGTAAAAATAAAAGTGATATAAAGTTTGCAGAATAATGAGAGCACAGTGAAGGGGCATAATCAGGGCCTCGGCCAACAGGATGCAGTCAGGACCCTAAAGCTCTGGTCTAATGCCAACAAACTGTCAGTGTTCAATGAAGCTCTTGTTGCATACATTAACAGCACAGTGACTGCAGCCGCTCTATATCTGCAGGCCTGTCGATGATACGCTACAGTACGCATACAGCACACTCACAATACAGATGCACGCACAATGCAAACATACACACAGCACAATGCAAGAGACGCACTGAGCTCCTTTCTCTCTGCTCAATGCAGTGATCTGAAAAGGACCATATAATATAGAGAGAAGTGTGTTTTTGTGTGTGTGTGAGCGTGTGTATCTAACTGACAGAGACATACATGTATAACAATGGCTTGGACGTGAAAGAGACACTAATAAAATGCTCAGAGTTTTGTCCTTTCTCAGCATTTTCTGGCTCTCTGCTTTGAACTGACAAAGTAACAGGAAAATGTTGAACTGCAGTTAAAGTGCTGTTTCTGATGATGGCTCAGTAAATACTGGAGCCCATAAATGCTAAGTGCTAACCACAGTTTGCACTATGCAACAGAGAGGAAATACTTTGTCTGTCTAGAAATCCTGTTCAGTGTCTGCATCGACTTTGATTGGTTTAATCATTAATGCAACAAGATGAACAGCAGCAGATCGTAAATCATCTGTTGCGTGGAAAAGTATGTGGAGATGAGTAGTGGAGAGTTGTTTGGGGGCCATTTTGTTTTCTAACAGCAGCAGGAGGGCAGACCTATGATCGCTGATGTGGCTGCCTGACTGAGGGACTGATGATATTTCCACCACTGGTCAGCAGTGTCGAGTGTCGAACATTTTACAGAGCTGGTCTCCTGTCTCTCTCTTTACATGTATGGCAGTAATAAAATCAAAAGCCTGAATACTTTGCAGTTAGTAACTTAGGATTTGACCACAGGCGGTCCAGACACTGCCTACGCTTGACCTTATACTGAATTCTGCCACCACTGTGATGTATGTAGACAACAGAGACATCTGGAGACCTTGGTGGTTTTTGACTGTTATTTTTTTTTTCAGATATGGTCTTGAATAGGGTTTTTAAATTCACAGTGTGGAAAAGATATAAAGTTTGACACTCAAGTGAACATATTCATTACCAGACACACCTATGTAAGTGACACTAAGCTATAACAGAGGAAGCAAGACCAACCAGTCTGTGAATGAAAACCTCTGAGCATCTTTTGTTCGTCCCACAGAGGGGGAATTTTGCTATAATGCAGCAGCAGTGCGAAGAAAGAACAACTGCAAAATGACAATATCAAATACCTGAATAGATTCAAAAGATCATGTCTATACTGTGATCATTTCATATGTGCAATTATGAGGAAGAGGTGATGCTCCGTCACTGAGCTGTGATGCTACTCAGCACCTGAAAAGAAAAGTGATCCCAGTTGAAATGTGGGAACAAATGAAGTCTTTAACTGTGACCACATTTAGAGACTCAGTAATGACTTTGGTAGAGAGACTGTTATCATAGCTAATGTCAGAGGAATGGAAGTCAGAGTTATAATAAACTGTAGTTTTCCTCTTGGTGCCAGTTCACCTTGAGGTTTTGGGTCACACAGCTGTGGCACAGTGCTCCACATACGCTGCAGCTCTGATTCATGTTTCTACTTCTGCATGGCAACACCATGCACTGTACCTTTAAAGTATGTTTATAACTGTCCCACCATATCCACTCTACCTGGTAAGAAAAACAATAAATTAACCTTCTGTGTGTGTGCGTATGTGTGTGTGTGTGTTTTAACCATCAGGCCACAAGCTTCTGTCTCACTCAACAGTGTGTTTTTTAAATCTGTTGTAATATAAACAGCATGGAAGTGGAAACTTACAGTGGTAATAAATACCTCTGGAAGCAGCAGAGAGGACATGGACAATAAAAGGAGTAGGAAGGAGAATAATCAATCACCACACACACACACACACACACACACACAAACACACACCACAGTCACTTCTCTCTCTGTGCAGTCTGTCACTATCCTCTATAACCCCCCTCTCTCCTTTCAGCACCTCAGCAGATGGGCAGTGGTGCTCCCTCTCTCTCTGTCATGTTGTCTCTGTGTCTCTCTCTCCCGCTCTCCCTCTCTCTGTGGGGAGCAGTCTTTTGATACTTGCACTGGCTCTGCGATCTCCATCCCCTCCCATCGCCTCAGGGGCTCCCCATTGTTTCTATTGTTTTTCCCCCGAAAGTGGGTTAAAAAAAAGATGGCAGCAGCGGACAGAAGGGGACGGAGAACAGAGAGAGACATGGGGGCAGTGACACAGAGACATAGAGGACACAGAGAGAGAGAGAGAGAGAAGAAAATGACCAGATCTAGAGGGAGGGAAGGAGGCGTCAGATCATATGAATACAAGAAAGGGAGATGATGAAATGATCGGAGAGCCTCTTTACATGTGTACGAAAGTGTTGTGGGGTTTAGACTGAAAGAGGCAGACTGTCAAAAAACACAACATTAAATACAAACCAGGAAGTGCGGTGAGAGCAGCACACTCTGGGGTCTGCAGGCTGTAGGTCTGTGAGGAACAATATCACAGCTCTGACATATTAAAGTCACTTAATCATGACGACTGTGAGGAAAACAGTAGAATCAAGAAAGTTAATATCTGAAGACTGTTCCCACGTCATCAGCTGAGTAGATTTTCAAACCGTGACGCCAGAGAAAAAGATCAAATTGATTCAGCAAAAGCAGGTAGAATAAGATTATGGTGGCTTTGTCACTATGGAAACAGGACATTTACCCCGGACACAGGCAACACTGATGGTCCGTCTTGGGCGCAGCCTCTCAGTTTGGCTCAGTGATAGCCCTGAGGTGTGTGCAAGGTTGTTCTGCGACTGCCTATCTGAACTTAACTCTTCTGAAGCCAGTGATCATGTTGTTATTCTTGCATCTGTTCAGTAGAAAGTCAAACTGCTCACACACATATTACTCTTCAGAGCAAAGATGGTGGTAGTGTTAGTATCAATGGTTATCCATAAGTGACATGATAGATCAAAGGAATATATGTTAAGTCTCTAAACCTGGACATTAGCCCACATGGTAGCTCCTGATGTTCCCTGGTCCTGATGGTGAAAATCACGTCTGTGGTTAACACCGACTCAGAACATTTTAATGTTTTATTCTCCGACATAAAGTACATTGGTAAATAGTCAGTGAGACTACGTTGCTTGGCAGTAATGGTTCAAAAATGTTTTCTGAAGTCACACTGATATTGACCTTTGACCTTTGTTCACCAAAATCTTGTCCTTAAGACCCAGTGGATATTTGCACCAAATCTGAAGAAACTCCTTAGAGGTGTTATGGAGATATTGTGTTCGCAAGGCCAAAGTATTACTTTTTGAGGTGACAGTGAGCTTGACCTTTGACCTTTTAGCCTCCAAAATCTAATTGTACATCCTTGAGTTCCAGTGAATGTTTCTGCCAAATTTGAAGATCTGTTACGACATTACTGCTGTGTCGTGTCCAAGTAATAGATGACTCTGCCAATAGTGTGGGGGAATAAAAATATCAACAACTGTGTCAGGAAACATCTGATGACTGGGTTCTCAGGGAGAATAATAATATAAGAATAAACCTGTGGGAAAACAGTTACGAAATCTGGAGTTCTGTGTTTCGAAGTGAAGCAATGATGTTGGAAGAAACCTCAGAAGTGGGAACATCAGCCAGACGCCGCATAACTTGATGTTGTGAAACCAGAAATAAATCCAGACACGAACTGGGTGAAAAACCCTGAGAATTATGTTATATTGCACAAAACAGTGTCCAGGGAGCCAGGCTGTGGCTCCTGCAGAGACTTCTGTGCCACAAATGTGATGTGTTGTGTTCAGGGACGGAGGTGGAAGTCCTGGTCCTGGTCTTGGTCTTTTTCCTCGACAGAGCTCCCCCACCATCCATGTGCATAGGGTTAGTGTTTTAGGGTTTTCAATGAAGCTGGCAAGAAAACAATCCGTGGAACGATGTCTACCAAGGTGGGTAACGTTAACAAGAGATTACGGATTACTGGGTGTGTTTGTGTTGTAGTGCCGTAAAGCAGTCCATGTTTCTCGCAAGACAAGATCTGGGACACCGGGTTGGAGGTTCTGATTTTGCAAGGTTGGTTTTCAGCCAAGAGACACTAGGTAGGCGGCAGAGAGCCTCCATTCTCCCTGCAGCAAGTCATTTAACCATCACAATCACTCTCTTAGTTCCTCTTAAACAGAAAGAAACCTGGCTTGTTCAACAGAGCTGCATATATAGAGTGAACACAGTCTCACATGAAGACGCTGCCAGGATTCAGATTTTCCACATGGTTTGGGGATCTTGTATGCCTTGGCTTCTTACTGCTGCTCACACTGTTAACAGCTACATACACACACTGCACATGCACGCTCGTCTGTGCAGTCCTCATTAGCTCTCAGTGTGTTTTTGAGGCTGAATGCCTTTTCACCACAGACCTGATTTGTCTGCCTGATTTCCCTTTCATTTAACTCTAGCACCACTGTGAATGTGTGTGTGAGTGTGTGTGTTGTGTCCTAGTTTCATTCAGACTGTATAACACAGCACTTAACCAAACCAAATGACACCTCTGTGAGTAGATTTGAGGTGTAAATGAGCCATTATATCAGAGTCAGTGTAATTTCTGCTCAGAAAATGATGTCCATGGATTTGTCTGTAGTCTTTTTGTCAGTCAGCTGCTGTGCAGCTGCTCCACAGCTAATTTAAAGGTTGTGTTAAAGAAAAGGGGTCTTCAGTCCTGCTCAGCTGTGGAGACCTGTACTGTAGTATCTTGAAAACAGGTGTGTGAAGGGAAAGGCAACTGATTTATTCCTTGTCTTTTTGCATTAACATGTATTTTTTGCACGGCAAGAATCAAAAAATGCTTCTGTAGACTCTAGATCCAGACTCTTATATTTGTATTCTGAATCTCACAATGTGAAACTGAGACAGAAACGTACATCAGTTTCCTTTACTTCAATCGCTGCTAATGTAAACTCCTGTTTCACTCTGAGCTTCAGTTATTATTGGGACTGGAGACGTGGCAGGTGTGGCTCAGGGGGCAGAGCGGATCGCCCACTAATTAGGGGTTCGATCCACGGCTCCTTCAGTCCACATGTCAAAGTGTCCTTGGGCAAGATACTGAACCCCACGTTGCCCTCCAGTGTATTGGTGCGAGTGTGTGAGTGAGTGTGACAAGTGCTTTGAGTGGTCAGTTAGACTTCAAAAGCTCTAATTGCATTTACCATTAACCATTTAATGAGGCTCCGCACAGGCTCTTAACACTGTGATCAGTGAATATTAGTATGAAATCATGTGTTATGTCAATGAGAACGAGGATGTATATGGCCAACTTCAAACTTCAAGCATTTCTCTGACGCAATTTGTTTTTACTCACTGAACAGACATCGAACAGCTCCACAGATCCATTTCTCATTAGGTTCAATTTCTGTGACCACACTCATCTAACAGGTTTGTCTATGGAGATGTGAGTTCAGACGAGAACTGTGGATCTCGACTCATGATTAGAGTCCCGTCCAGATCGCCATAATCTGATTTAACATGGAGCCAGAAAACAATTGTATGATTAATTAAGGTCTTAATCCCAGTTTAAACCTCATGCATAATCAGTGAAGAGCCACGCCCACAGTAACAAGGCCATTGAGCTAATTTGTGGTGCAGTAGATGTGAGGACTAATCTGGTGCCCTGCTCCATCAGTGGCGATTTGTTGTCAGTCACCAGGGACTGCAGCGAATGTGTGTGCGAGTCCACTTGGTTGTGTTCATGTCGTCGTCATTGTGTATTCATATGTGCAGAGGGAGTGTATCAGTGCTGTGAGTGACAGACGCTCAGTCTGGCCTCAGGCTACGAGCTGTCATGACAGTCTGTGTGAATAGACCCTAGGCTTCATGCTCCAACTAGAGATCCACTGTTTCTTCTTCATCTGGTCTGAGCTCTTTTACTCATAAATGCTTTAATTTGTGCACTTCAGATTGGTTTGATGTGCTACTTAAGACACTTTTAATAATTTTATATCTGACTCTGTTGAAACATTCTGCCTTTTGCTGCTTTTACTTTTTCCTAACACAACTGGAGTCATTACCTTGTACATTACGAGTTGCTGGTGAAGCAGACATGAGTCCCATGTTAAAGGGTGGGGGTATCAGGTAACTACTGGAGTGCAACTTTTGATTTTCTCAGGTCAGATATGATTATCATTTGAGAATCTGTTGACGTTTTCATTTTCAGTCAAGTTCACCTCGCCTTAAATAAGAAAAGAAGATCGCCGACCCTTGTCATGATGATTTAGCTTGAAGCTGCTCAAACAGTGATTTCACACTCAGTTCACCTGCTAGAAGTTTGCACATCAATATCAGTGTATATGTTGTTTTGGATTATTACAACACTAGGACACTGTGTGAAGTCTGATTTGACAGGAAATGCTCTAATTTAGAATTCAGTCATCATCTGCCCCCAGGCTGACCGTCAGGGTGAATCAGAGATGAGAGGGGCTTTCCCCACAAAACATCCAGAAACCAGTTTCTCTGTCTGAACAATGTCGGGAAAGGCTTAATGGTAGACTCAGTCTCTCTCTCCCTTCTGTAGTCCCATGTCTGTCTTCTTCCAATAACTGCAGTAAGTGGAGTCTGGCCAGTGGGAGTGCACACAAAGGCCACAAAACGTGCATGCATCCAGGTGACTCTAATCCACATAGAGTTGAGGAGACAATTTTTGTTTTGTGGGGAACAATATAATAAAATCAATCCCCCGAATGTGCACATTTCCTAATTCTGTCAATATACAGAGAAAAGCTGAAGAATATGATGAATGAATGACGGAAGAAAGTGATAGATAGAAGGAAGAACAGAGAGACAGTGGAAGATGAATGTAGCAAGAGATGAGAGATGAAAGCGGAAGAGTTTTCCAGAGGTCACCCGTCTGTTCCTGCGCTCCTCGCCCACCAATTATCCCCTGGACCTTGTTATCTCAATGCGCTTAATTAGGCCGGCCCAGGACATCCACTAATTTGATTGGACAGGATCCCAGCCTTAGTCAGAGTGGATGGCCAATCCCCACAAAGTTCCGACCCCTGAGGACTGTGGGTACCCCAAATTGTCTTTGGTTGAATGCTGATTGGGACGTTAGGATTCATGGACAGGAATTGATACGAGCTGCGGTGAAGGCATGCATGAACACACGGTCGGATAGATGTGTGATTGTAGCAGCACATAAAGGCTGAGCTGTATCACTGTAAACACGGCGGAAAATCATGCTGTAGCACTGAAGGTCAGTGGCTCTGGAGTAAGTGTCCATGTGACTGAGGGTACTGGCCCCAGCCAGTCGCCAGCTCATACACAGAGCTGTACTTTCAACTAACAGATTGATGTACAGTATTACTACAGTATTTCACAGCAGCAGGTCCGATATCTGCATCAATTATTTGGAATTCAGTGTCACATGGGTGACATTCAAACAGAGTGGATTCCGCCTCAAACTCGATTCCTTTACTCACTAACAGATGGAAACAAACACCAATGTTAATTTTTGTCTCTTTTCTTCTACTGAAGTTAGCGCGCTAGCCAGCGAGCTCCGGTCTCAGTCGGCCCATGTCATCAATTTTTGGCATAATGTAAAGGTAGAAACTGCTGAAGCTCTTCTTTAGACAGGTAAGACAGGCTTCGGTGACCTGATCTCAAACCAGTGTTTAACTGGTAGGAGTCCTTGAGTTAACCCAGAACAAGCTGAACAGATGATATATCTCATCTGGCCTGAGAACAGCCCTGAATCCCGCAGGAGGACGTGGAAACACGGATGGATGGAGGAACTGAGGGTCAATCTGGTGCATTATGCTGGCCTTGATGTATGACAAAAGAAGGAGAGGCAAACCTGTCTTATATTAATGGCCATTCAGTTAATTTATAAAATGATCTCTATAAAGAAATAAGAAATCATAAATCAGGAGCATGTGTAGCCATCGACAGCAGATCCCTCCTCTGTACACAGGGCCTCTCTTCTTGATATTGATTTGACCTTTAAGCCGTGCACTTGATTTAATTTTCTATGCTGCTAATTTGTGGCTTTGACATATCAATCTTTAAAACGTGTTTATCTGAGCTCAAAGAGTAACCCAACAGATTGTGTCCTGTGTTTCTGTGTACACTGACAACTCTGTCTGTGTGTCTGTGCACAGACGCCGCATGGTAAAGTAAGATACATGCATACAGAACACGCTTGACTACACCTCTAATGTTTGGACAAGGTAATCTGCTTCAGACTGTGTGTGTGTGTGGAGAGAGTAATCTGAAGTCAATGGAGCGTGGCAAATCATACTTAAATGCCAAGGTAGGGATTAGAGAGGAGTTATAATCATACAACTCTACAATCACTTGTGACCTTCAATACACATACACAGTGGTGGCTCGGTGCTGACAGGTTAACAGTGTGTGAATGATGGAGGTCAGCTCTAATACACTGATCCTTCACCTGATGTCATTCACTGCCTCACACTTTGCGTCGCTTTTATCTTCAGTTTATTTGGGGGGTGCACAACTACTACAGCCACTGATACCACGTGTGGAACTAACATGAAATGCTATAGAAATTTAGTATTATAACTATAGTGACCAAAACGATGACGGTTATCTGTATCATTATGGTTTGGTTTAAAGTGCAGCCTGAAACAGTTTCATCAAATGGATGTTGGCATTTAAACATTAACATTATGAAACTGGATGCTTCTGGGTCTACACAAACCTTTTATAAACAGCACCTCATCCATTATTGGTTAATGGGTTAGCTGGGTTGAGACTCAAACAATGAGATTGCAGATACAACCGACTGAAATGAGTTTGCTCCACAGAGTGTGTGGGCTCAGCCTTAGAGAGAGATTGCAAGGAGCTCAGACATCCAGAGGGAGCTCGGAGCAGAGCCGCTGCTCCCTCATGTTGAGGGGAGGTGGTTTGGGATCCTCCTGGGCTCCTCCAGTTGGATGTCTTCCAGGAACTGGTAGGAGACTTTGGGGCAGAGCCAGAATATGCGAGAGAGAGAAAGATTGTATATTAAATCTAAATGAAGCAAATACAGCATGTGTGTATGGATAGAATGGAAATCAGGCTACTACAGCAACTGGAATAATAAATCAGTCGATGTCCAAGTAAAAATGGATTCAAATCAGCTCTGTAATTCACAGTCCTGTTGTTACACATCCACAGATGGACTCATTTCCTTTAGAGGAGGTGTCTACAGAGAGAAACTTGTAAGTCCGGGTTGTGTTTCTCATTCAACACAGTGGCATGTCAGTCAAGGCTGAGCTGGAGCCCAGAGCAGTTCCCTCTGAGCCTCATCAGACAGAGCAGTTGGAAAGGCCATTTATCAAACATTTAACTGGATTGTCTGTGGTTTTGTGCAGTAGGTCCACTTCAACACTGTTGTAATCTGCAGTTTGGAGCAGGGGAGGCACCACAGCACCTACATGATGAACCGTGTGTGTCCTTGCTGGTTGATTTAACATGACCAAACATAACACAAGCCCAGGGGTCTCCTGCACACTGCAGCAGTGACGCATATAGGTCACCTACAGTCAACCCCCCCCCCACACACACACACACACACACACACACACACATACATACACACCGGGAGATGGGAAAGAGTACTCACGAAAATTTCACATGCACATACATAAGTGTGTTTTAAGAACATGTGTGCTCATGGTTGTGTGCTCACGTCTTGTTACATTTATTTCATCACATATGTTCCTCTACATTCACAGACGTTTTTGTTGGTTATTTCAACCTACCTCAGTCGTGTTACCTATAGTCATGTGTGAGCCATGTTACAGTCTATCACTTACAGTACCTGGAGTCTATCACTTAGACTGTTTATAACTTAGACCAGTACCTGCACCTGTGAGGGCAACAACGTCATAAGAAAAATATTTTGACCGAAACACACCCACACCCACACACACACACACACACCCACACACACCTTTGTAGATCCTGCATTCTCCTCAGATTCTCCTCCTCCATTCAAAAAAACACGTTACCTGTGAAGATACTCTTATGTACATGATTTGCTAGACTGTAAACACACACATGCACAGGCCACACACACACACACACACACACACACACACACACACACACACACAGACACTGTGTTTTTTGTCTCAGTTTGCTTTCTTCTTTCCCTCCTCACATCATCCTCTTCTCTGTCTTCATCTTCAGACACTGCTGTCTCTGTCTGCTCGTCTGATCTCTTCTTGTTTCTCACAATGACTATGTTGTGGTGATTTTTATAGAAATACACTGAACTGAACTTTCTAACTCAGAATTAGACAACTGACATTTAACAAATAGTCCACATATTATTCAGCTACAGTACACCCCGTCCCGTTGAGTTCACAGTTCCTCTTGTCAGAAATTACATCATATCATCATCTTTTGGAGAATTAGGTCTTTCTCTTTTTTATCCATCTATTCGTCCATTCATCCAATCATCCAATACTGACCACAATGCACTGAGGCCTACCATGCACGCTCATGGTCTCCAGAGGATCATTAGTGGCTGTGGTGAACCCCTGACCTCAGCTGTAAAGCCACCATCTGGCTTAAATCCCTACTTATATATGGAAAATATGAACACAAGTCTGCAACATACACAGAGCTCATTCATACTGCCCACAGGGCAGACCGTTCACATTTTGGAATCTTAATGAGCAAATTCATCTATCAGCTATACTGTGTGCTTATGTATGTCCTTGCAGGGTCTCTTTTTATACAGACAAACCTCACATACTCAACCAAATTCATTTCCAGGTCTTTGGTCTCTGGACAGGGGGAGAAACCCACACAAGTACAAGAAGAACATGCAAACTCCCCAGAAAACCTTCTCTTCTGCGAGGGGTCTCAAAACAATGACAAAAGCACTGAGAGACAGATTCAGTTTAAAAATCTGAGATTGACCAACACAGTTCAGCAGACACAGGACAGGACTCCAGCAGCTAGGAGCTGAACTGTCTAACACTGACTCAGCTTTTTACTGATAACTTGATCCAGATGACTTTTTGAAATCACCAAGGTGTAAAACGTGTATGTGGCTTGAAACTAGATCGAAGGGTACTCTGAGCTTCAGGCAGACAAACACAACACTGATCATTGAGGATGTGATGTCAGGTGACCAAATGAAATGTTACCATAATGAAAATCACAGATTTCTCTGGTTTGAGAAATGATGGAAACATTTCTGATGATGTAAGAACACAACCACAAACTCAACAGCATTCAGAGCATCGGTCTATAACCTTTTTAATGTGTAAAGGTTACAGATCATAACTGAAAGATTGTATGAGTGCAAACCTATCAGTGTGATGTTTGTTCACTGTTATTTATTATTCATCTTTGACATCACTTGAAGTGCAGCCTGAAGCCTGATCATTTGACTTTAAACCTTGGTTTCCCCCCTTGATATTTACTACAGCAGCATCATATAAATCATTATTATGGATCATACCTAATCAAGATGATTCTCACCATCAGACTCTTCACATGTCACAAGTGTTTCTTAAAAACCAGCTGCATCTGAACGACATGTTTTTCTACTCGCCAGTTAATGAACAGACTGGGACCAGATACATGTTTTGTTAGAGCAGATAAACTGTGTCTAAGGAGGTGTGTGTGTGTGTGTGTGTGTGTGTGTGTGTGTGTGTAAGCAGTCTCTAGTCTAATTGGTTAAGGGATGTGTGAACTGTTCCCCTTAATAAGAAGCATGGCTGCAGGTGTTTCCCAGAAGTGGGGGAGGTGTGTGTGATGTCTTTATAAACTGCAGCGCTCTTACAGTTAGCTCCACTGAGGTTATGATTGCTGTTTGTTGGTGTAGCCCCTCAACAAGACAATACGAGGAAAGGAGTGACTGATATTGGAGTGAGTCTCTACCACATTAGATCCTGATGCAGAATCGACCAGAGGAAACGTGAGCAGACATTAGTTATACTGCTATAGCTTGTTAATTTCAATATGCCTTACTGATATGGCACAGCACACCATTATTAATATTTTGATCGAGATCATACAGTGTTGTCAAGTAGGGATGCACTCATCTGGCTTTTTTTTTTGTCCCAATGCCAATTCCAATAGCTGGGCTTAGCGTATTGGCTGATATCCAATAGCTCTGTTGAACTGATACCTTGCCATGTGGAAGAGAGTGAAGAAGTCAGACTTGACTGTAAGATTACTTTCCTAACTTTGCTGCTCTGTGTTTGTTGTCTACCAGCATTCTGCGCGTGCTGCTGACACGTGACGTAGCACGCGTCACAAACAGAACTGAAGTGAATGGATCGCTGTCATGGATCACCACCATTATCCGATACCTGATCTAGCTACTTAGTCAATATCTGGGCCGATATTAGTATCGGATCAGTGCATCCCTGTTGTCAAGTGATGAAAAACTCCCACATTAATGGAGCAACATTAGATTCAGGCTACAGAGAGGACAAATTGATTAACTGTTTAATCAGTTAACTCGAGTTAAATACAACATTAGGGCTGCAATGATTAGTTGCCATGTGGGCAGTCACTTTTAAGTGTGTTATCATTTGTGGTTGTGATGCTTCTCTGTCCTCTGCTGTCAACACACGTTGAGTTATTGGAATTGACAACAACTATTACTGAACTGAGGTGCAGTAAAAAGAACAATAAGAACTTCATTAAATGAATAACATGCAGACAATAGATACTGTCATGTTTATCCCTTCTGTCCTGCACAACAACATTGTGATGGTTGAGTGAATTGTCATGGTCTTGTAATATTAATGTGTTGTGTGTGTCTCACAGCACTAAAATCACAGCACTGCAATATGTTGGACAAGAATACAGATAAAAACAAAGTCCTTTACTGCAGTCAAGGAACAGTTTATCATATACAAAGAGGTTAAAGTGGGGTTACAATGAGAGCACACGTATGATGGTTGCAATATTAGTTGCAATAAGAGGATACAAAAACAATAGCACTGATATTTCTCACCACAGACGTGTTTGCGTATGCATGCCCCAGTGTGTAAATGAGTGTGAGAGTGAGTGTGTTATTGATTGGCGCAGATGTTCCTCATGGCCTTCATGCCACAGATGGTCGGCCAAGTCGTCTTCTCTTGTTCTTATGTCGTCTTGGCATGTCATTAGACATGCAGGGGCTTGTACATGTTGCATGTTTGCATGTGTGTCAGTGTGTGTGTGTGTGTGTGTGTGTGTGTGTATGTCTGTGTGACTCCTATGGCTACTGCTGACCAGCTGCTACCAGAAGCTATTGTGCCACCAGACGCCAGGACTATATGGCTGTGTGTGTGTGTGCGTGTGTGTGTATGAGAGAGATAGAGAGTGGGTGTGTGTTTCTGAAACCAGCACACACTAACTATAACTTCACAAAGTGGAGAAATGTGTTTTTATTTGAGAGTGAACTTTTGCTCTTTCAGTCAAATGAGTGTGTTGTGCTGTGGTGTCAATACTCTGTGTGTGTGTGTGTGTTTGGATGTATGTAAGACAGAAGCGGGCTAAGGAGGCTTAAAGGGCTAAATGAATGAATGACCCGTGCCTCCGCTTGGCCCTTGTGGCCCCGCCAACTCATTAACTGTAGAAAAACGACCACACCTCCTGTTGCTGGAGACAAAGACATGGGAGACTGAAGTGTGAGTGTGTGTGTGTGCAAGCGTGTGTGTCTGCATGTGTGTTTATGTGGTAAGGCAGGTTTTCTCTGAGGGTGGGGGTTGGAGTGTGGACAATAGACTTGGCGCGCGACAACCTTTATTTGACTTGACAATAAGGGAAGAAGTGTTTTACGCCTGCTGGACACACACACACATGCATGCACGCACGCACACACACACGACTGCCATGTCCTGCTGTCACTGTGTCTAGTCTGCTGGGGGCTCAGTTTTCCCCCTGCCCCCTAATCATTTTACTCCTCAAACCTTTTCAGGACTTTCTCTGTTTAGTTTCCAGCTCTGTGACACGTGTCTGGTGTTTTATTCACAGAGGAAGAAACACTGTTAGTTCAGTTTATTCAGAGAGCAGTCAGAGGACCTGCAGCCCTCTGTCATATTATCTATAAACCTGTAGGATGATATCAAATATTAGGATTTTTCATCCTACATCTGAACTGGGACACCGACTCACTTCACATGTCTTTATCTGTACAAGAAGAGTTGAGTTGCTGGTGTTTATCTGATCCCTGACCAGTTCAACCACTGAGGGATCTGTGTGGTGGAGGAGCACTAGGACCATGAGGCAATAAACAAATGTTGGTCAATGCTAGCTAATCTTATTCTTCATTTCTGTGAACATCACTGAGGTTTCCATCTTTTACTTTGATATAGACATAAACAGAAACACAGGGTTTAGAAAGAGGACAGTGTGAAGCATTTGGTGAGGTGAGGTGGTTTGAGAAAATGTAATGTGTTTGGTGCTGCAGGCGACAGTCAGAAGAGATGTTATACACGGTGGTGAACATCATCCAGTAGGAGATTTATGGCTGAAAAGTGTACGCCTCTGGACAGCTGGGTGTCAGAGGGATCTCCTGCAATCTGAATCTGAGGAGAAAAATCACCAGGATCCAGGACCAGTTCTACACGTAAATGCAAACGGCTGAAAGCGGATACTTTTCTATGTGTTTGGGCCTATCATCAACACATAAACAGCGTTTTTGGTCCTTAAAACCTGATATTTTCAAAAACTCCTTCTGGTCAGTAGACTTTTAAAACGTGTATTTACGCGTGGAGAAGGAAAACAGATACATATAGACAGAGATTTTTTTATACGTGCTGGTATGGATGTACTTTTTTTTTTTTATGGAAGTGGGAAAAACAAAAGTACCTATGTGTGCACAAGGCCTAAGACTGGCAGAAAAACTCAATACCATTTTGCACAATTCAAAGGGAAGTGGAATCATTTTCTGAGATTGTCTTTGGTAAACACTGACTATTGTAACTAAAGTGCTGCAGCACATCAAATTTCTTCCTCAGGTGGAGTTTTGCGCTCTGTGCTAGAGGACTGGGCCTGAAAGCACAGACTGTACAAACAGGACAGTTCAAACAACTGAAGGACTTGAGATGTTTAGACTCCTCTCATCTACTAAATGAGGAGAACCAAGAGTCCTGCAACAGATGGTCCGTCCCTTAGAGAGCCCCAGTCTTAATGTGGGTCAGTTTAGGATCATATGATGAGACACAGACATTGGACAGGTTTTCCAAGATGCTGAAACACCCTACCTCTGCAGAGAGCTGGCCAAGGAGGGTTTCACAGAGCCATATGCTGTATGTGGTGAGAGTGTGTACGTTTTTGCTTATCCTTTTGTCCATGTGATGACAAAAACATGATGTAATGCCAGCGAGCAAAGTGTAATAAGAACCTTAACTAAAACTATGTATGAACTAATATATCATATATGAACAAACGCATTTGAACAATTTAAACAAAATGCTGCACATTAACAACTTAGACAATAATAATATGCAGAAATATCATCACACTCCAGCTAAATTAAGCTCTAAGAAGATTCAAGCCACCAGGTATGAAGCTGAACACACGCTTTTCTCTGTTTATTAGCATTAATTAGTATTCATTAGGCTGTATTGAATTATTCATGGTGTCGAAGTGTGTTGCTCAGAGTATTCAAATCACCTCGCAAGGAGAGATGAGGTAAAGCTTCAGGAGAACTTCTCCGCTGAAGATAGAAGTCACAGTCTTGTCCTGTTTTCATCTGTGTGGTTTGTGTGTGGAGGGCTGGATATGGGTGGGTATTCATCATCAGTGTAGCCATGGCAACCATTGCTCAATTACCCGAGTGTGTCTTGTTTATCTGCAGACAGCGAGCCTCTCTCTTCCTGACTGTCTGCAGCAGCTGCTCCCTCACCACTCCCCATCTCTCTCCCATCCCTCTCTTCTCTCCCTGTTTTTAAGTTCACTCAAAACCAAACCTTTCACTGTTCACACCTCAGCGTCACAGCTGTATGAATATTCAGCTTCCGTGACTGTGTGTACTGAGACAGTCTTACCAATTCAATATGATGCTTTCTTGATGATAGTATTTTGATTATAGGACCATACATATTACATGTAATGATGGATATGAATATTCTTCTGCCGCCGCATGTGTATGGAGGGTCGAAAGAGTGCCTATCACAGCCACGTGCTCACACGACTGGATGGTTTTCTGCTCTGTGTGTTGTGTTACGTACAGTACACACACTTGGCCTTTTTTTGTGTGTGTGTGAGGTCAGAGACTAATTCAACACCGTAGTGATTCACCCAGGTCAAATCTATGTTTGAGACACAAACAGACAGACTGAGCCAGCAGAGATAAAGAGCTGTCTTGCCTGCTCACATGTGGACACACACACAAACACACACGCGCACAGAGCACATTTTTGGCTCCCTTCCTAAACTCCATGTTTGTTCTAATGAAGCGGCTCGCTGGCTGCTTGATTAGAGTGAAATGAACAATAGAGAATTGTGGGAATGTTCTGGGTGTCCTCGCTCTGTTGTCCCTTGTTGTCCCTCTCTGTGGTCAACATGTGTGCGTTTCTGTCCATGAACATTAAAGTCGTCTCTCAAACAGGTTTTTTTTTTAATCTCCCCTGTTGTCCCCCTCCTGCCTTTGCTCCCTCCCTTGCTCTCTCCCTTCATCTCTGTCACTGTAAATTTTTAAACAGCTCAATTAGTGAGAAACCTGATACTGGTGAAGGGGGCCGTTCATGTGTAACCATGCATCTGTGTGTGTGTGTGTGTGTCTCAGATGTCGGTGTTTTAAATGTCTGTGCTGTGGTGGCATGCTTTATCTCAAACGGACGAAAAGGACGTCAGATTTTATCAACATTAATAGAAATAAGTAAACTCCAGTTTTTGACCCCGATATTTTTCTTCCTGTTGTTTGCATCAAGTGTCACATCCCTTCCTCTGTTAGTCGTCACTCAGACTGACCTGCATCACTGACAAAAACAAGAATCTAAATCACAGAAAGAAAACAGGATAAAGCAATTCTTAATTTGACTGAAGATTTTGGAAATTTTCTCAGAAAGTTTGCCACACCTTCAGGTACTTGGTATTTGAGTTATAGACTGAATAATGGGTCTTTTTGAAGCTTAGACAGGACATGATGTCTCCACTGAGCACCACTGAGCGGGGCAGGGACATTAGTGTCAACATTTTATTATGGCATATAAAATTATTGTTTTCAGAAGAAACTTTTAACTTCATAGTGTAGGGATGTGGAATTGATCACAGCAATGTGATCAGATTAGCAATATGCAAATCACAGGAGCTGGTACAGGTAAAGGTAAAATATGTCACAACATGGTTGTACATTGTTGGCACCATACTCTCGACATGTTTGGTACAAGACCCAACAAAAATCACATCATAAATTTCATATTTATTTAAGTGAAAATGAAACAAAAATTATCATTCATACTGAAATCTCAATATCAGCCCAAATAATTCCAGTGTGATGTATACTCCTGATATACATGTGTGTATTGATTGAATGTGAATACGTTGTGATAATGAAGTAGAGTACTGCAGTACAGTGCTAGAGCACTGGCTGTCATGACGTGAGCTCATCGATACAACATGCTGAGCTAAGACATGTGGCTGTTATGCAACAGGCCTTTCAATAAATAGCCGAGTATGGATGGATAGATCTTTCTGATCTCGAGTTTCACCCAGAGAGAGGCCTGTTGTCAGGTTCCCCACCTCTCTCATCTGAGCGTCCTCAGGAGGATTTAGAGACTGGACAATAGCTGTAGTCAGTTCCTCCTTCTCCCTGTTTTTCTTGAATCCTCTGTCCACTGCACAAAGCTGCATTGACATGAGCCCACGTACTGTATAGCTTGATGTGGATCAGGCCAGCACAAACACAGATTTGGAATTTAATATATTTGTGAGGAAAGAAGAAAAAAAAAAACAATCGTCATTGGGACGCCCATACACTCCTAACAAAGACCGTGTCTGTGTGTTTGATGGGTGACATTTGAGTTTGAAAATAGTGTTGTTGTTCTTAGTTGGCTGTGTGCAGGCAGAGGACACACACTAATTAAACACACTGTGACCTCAGTTTTCCACAGTCTAGTGACTAATGACTATTTCTCCATCTACATGACGCGTGTGTCCCTGCAGACAGTAGTTTTAACACAATCATACAACAGTGTTTTACTGTGTGTGTGTGCTCTATTTTTTGTCATTTGATTATAAAACCAAACTCTCTCAGGGTCAGATGTGCCCCTCCCACGCCCGGTTCAATAACCACAGGACGTGGCTGTACTCTGTGTGTCTGTGTGTGTGTGTCTGTGTGTACTTGGAGTATGAGTGTGAGTAGGGGTCAGAGTTAATTAACACCCGCTGGCTCCCTGTAACGAGTCTAGTTATTGTCTAGCTACAAAGTTATCTTCACATCTTCTTTCCTATCTCCTTCACTTTCTCCGTTCCCTCTTTCCTTACTTCCTCATTCACTCTCTTTATTTTCCAACATTATACCGAAGTATACTGACCTCTAATACAGAAACGCATTGTTACACAACACATTTTTACTTTCTCTGTTGAACATCCTAATAATCAAAGCAACATTGGTGAGGAAATGAAAACCTCTCCAGGCCAACCCAGAGTTCATTGTCCCAGCTTTGTGGCCATGTGAGGATCCACTTCAGTCTCAGCTCAGATCAAGTCTCACAGCTCCAGTCAAGGTCAGGTCTCCACTGTACTTGAAATAAATAGTTTTCCTGTGTATAAAATCAGAGCCCTGAGAGTTCAAACCTCAAAAATTCAAAAAGTAATGTCAGTTCCTGGACAGCTGGTTGAAAGAGCATACTGTAGCATAAAGGCAGAGTTCAAACCACAGTGTCCTGGGTTTGTCCTCTCCCTCTCTCCCCCTGACTTTCCTGTGGCTGTCAGAATAAAAGCAACAAATGCCCATAAAAATAGCTAAAAAAAAAAGAGCAGTTCTCATCTTGGAGCCAATCCAGTCTGAAACATTCTTGTCTGAGGGCAATGTGTGTGTGTGTGTTGTGGGGCACAAGTGCACTTGTCTTGTGGTGTGTTTGTGTGTTTGGTTGTCTGTTGAGATCTGAGCAGAGGTCAACTGACTGAGTCCATCTGGGCACGATTTAATGTTGTTGTCTTAGCTTTTGTTGGTGTGGCGCGTGTATGTGTGTGTGTGTGTGTGTGAGTGATTGCTACGTCTTGGCGCACGTCTTAAGGGGATGTTAGGGGGGTGTTGAGGTTATCCTATTGTTGTCAGGGCATATGTTTTAATGATATGCAGGGGTCATTTGCATGTCACAGCTCGCGGCAGTGAGTGAGGGGAGGTGGGGAGGGGGCGTTATTGATTGTTTGGGGGTGTGGCTCAGAGAAAAGGGAGCTGAAACACTGGCCAATATTGGGAGGTCAAGCCTAGACACACACACACACACACACACACACAGATAAAAATGAAAATCTGCGTCTTTCTCTGCCTCATCAGGCCTCAGGTCAGTTTACACTCTGCAGGGGGGAAGAGGGGGGGCTCTTTAAATCCTCCTTCCTCTAACTGACCCTCTCTCTGCCTCTGTTTTTCTGCATTTTCTTCTTTCTTAACTCCATCACTAATATTAACTAATTTGTTGTAAGTTGATACACACATCCTCCATCTTCACCTGTCAGTTACTGTTGTTTGTTCTGTCACCAGTCTTAGGCAGGACCTTGAGTCACAGCACATCCTGTGTTTTTAGAGGTGCTGCACCACATTGATGTTGTGTGATGATGTGATGGAAGATTCACACCTACAGCCACTCAACTCCCTAGGCCTGGGATAATTTTCAATGGTCTATACAGTAAACATGCCTGGTCAACGCAACAGCTAATATACACAATGAGGGAAAAGGGTGCAAATGAGGGAAGATGACACAGCAGGTCAAAGGTTACAGATGCCTCACAGGGATGTGGTTTTGACCTTGTGGACATAATTTCTTGGGATCTTTTCAAAAAGACTGCTTCAACATTTACCTGGATACAGTGATGGGCTGTTTAGATTTACATGGTCAAATGTCATAGAGCTCAAAAGACACTTATTCAAGACTTCACACAGTAATTAAGGTTCATCATATGTGATATGACTCTGGATACACAGGATGCAGCCTCGAAGTAGTGTGAATGAAGGAGGCTGACGACAACGAGGAAGTGTTTCTAAACTTAAATATAATCGAGATGAGTCAGGCAGGAAATATGAGGATGCATGATCCACTGTATGATTCAAACTGGGGGAAAACTGGGGAAACTGGTTCATATCAGCCCTGGGGACACAGCAAGGTCCTCACTGCAGCTCTGTCCTGATCAGCCGCTGGATACACTGCAGCTTCTAAGATCCGGCTCTCATCCAGGAAGAACCCAACAGAGTCTTGGCTTGGCTGAATATCAGTTTGATATTTGATACTGATCTGGTCATCTGACTGTGGGGGGGCAAAGTTTTTTTTTAGCATGGTGTGTATTTACTATCATATTATCACACACACACATGCACACACGGACTGACCTTCCTTGCAGCCACGTCTCGTCCATGAGAAAACTCAGATAGCCTCTAACTAAATGGGGGGAGGTGGGGGGTGGGGGGCTTCTGTGCACAACATGCATGGACAGTTCTGTGTGTTTTATGTGTGTGTGTGTGTGTGTGAGAGAGAGAGAGGGAATTCGGTCTCTGCATTCATGCATGATCAGCCCTGTCTCTGTGACCTGCGTGTGTACTGCATGTGAATGTGTTCATGCGTGGCTGACGTGTGTGTTGAGGCTTTTATAGGTTATGTGTGTGTACATGTGAGGAGACTGTGGAGGAAATGTAGATTTTTACTTCACAGGAACAACTCACTGAGAGCCAGGTCCTGAGAGAGTCACAGTCTTTAACGCAGGCAACCAAGGCAAAAAAGAAAGAACTTCTCAGTCTTCACTATGTGGTAAAACACAGGAAATGTTAGTGTTTGATTGTTTGATTGAAATGACATCATTAAAATGATCATCGATTCAGTTTCTGTTGATTGACAAACCAGATAATTATCTCCTGCACCTGAATCCTGTCCAGGACAGATGTAGATCCAAATCAGGAAATCTTAAAAACAAACTGACTAAAATGAGTAACAAAGATCTTCTTAAAACAGAGGGGCTCAATGTTGTCGTAAAGTCGTGTGTCAAGCCGAGTCGACGTCGTTGTCATAATCATCATACATGTATTTCACATCAATCCAAAAAAAAAGTTAAACTGCAAACATGATGATAGTAAGCACCACCAATCTGCTTCAGGAACTACTGTAAATGAAGTCACCGCAATTGATCACTGAAAATAAAAGCAAAAGTTCACCTTTTTAGGAGCGACACCAGTAGTTTGTAGTAGTTGATGCTGTTTGATCAGGTGAATTATGAACTGCCATCAACCTTTTCTGCTGCATCCTGTTGGTTTTAACGATTAATCATCTGGTTTCTGTTGATTTACTGTCCAGTTTTCATTAGGCTTCTTTTCCCAGACGTCGATTCTTCTTCACTGCTCTAAAACAGTAGCTGACACAGGAAGTCAGGAAGTTGTGATGGAAATTGGCATCATAATTTAAACAAACAATCACCAATCACATCACAGCCATACAGGGTCAGTATTCTGTAGACGTTATTTGAAATATTTAGCACATTACAAAATAACATGACAACATTTGATCCAATGTGTTGTTTTGGTCAGAGTTAGTTTTAGTGTTTAGTGTGAAAGACCCTGAAAAATGCCTCCGACTATGCACGCAAACACACACATACACACACACACACTGACAAAATGTGTTTAAGTTGTATTTGTGCGTGGGACAGTATTGCTTGTAGTGTGTGTGTGTGTGAGTGTGTTTGACAGCAGTGGAGCCTGTGTGTGTATATGCCTGAGGCTCATTAATAATGTATGAGGTGGGAGGGGTGAAGGAGAGGGGGTGGTGACAGATGGAGAATCGGTGTGTGTGTGAGTGAGAGAGAGAGAGAGAGTGAGCGGTGTGAGAGCGGCGAGCGAACGCAGAGACAGAGAGAGTGAGGAGAGAGAGAACAGACTGAATGACAGAGATGGACACACTGTAGTCTTTTCTACATTTGTACAGTTGTGACGCGTGTTGCCTGTGTGTGTGTGTGTGTGTGCCTGACGTGGATCTGACTGACAGTTGCTCAGTCTTTGTGTTTGCTCTTTGCTTTTCCCTGGATGCTGAAGGAACTGATGATGGAGATAGAGCAGAGTCCCCCAGCACTGCTGTACACCGGGAGGCAGGAGCTGCACTGACCGAGGTACTGATACACTTTTATACACGTGTGTGTGTGTGTGTGTTTACACTTTTAGTTCCTGTTTGGAGTTGTCATGTTTGAAACCAAGGAGACATGAGAGTGTGAGTCACAGTGCGGATTGAGCAGCTGTGATGTGCTGTGTTGGACTTTTACTGACTTTGTGGAGATGTGTGTGCACATGGATCAAACAGTCTTTTCTGTGGTGCGTTCATGTTACCTTGGTGAACTCTCTTAAAGCTTCCTGTTTCTTTTTGTCTCTTTCTCTCTTGGTTTTTACATTTATTTAACCCTACATTTGTTTTAACTTTCAACTTGAAGTGTAGTTGTGTAGTTTGTCATGTGCCTTGTCCTCAGACTGTTCTGTTCAGTTCAGTTCACTCTGTCCCATCACGTTGGACATGATGTGATGTGGCTGCTGTCGCTCACGCTGAGGAACCAGCTCACACCACAGTGACTCAGGGGCTGGTTACACTTACAGTTGATTTTCTCAAACCAGTGGTTGGACATGTCATACTAGTCAACTTGACCAATCAACTATTGATCAATATACTGATTGATATTTCTCACGGAGTACAATAATGCTAAGAAACTAGCTTGATTAGCACAGCGGCTCAAGTGTGTAGCAGAAAGGCTCTTGGCTAGATCACGCTGCTGGCGAGTTAGCTTCAGACCAAGAGTCTGGAGTTTACTAAAGCTACACCCACTCTACACTACTGTGTTGTAGTTTACACCACACGGCTTTTGTTACGTTTACTCTTGTCTTCCATGTGACTTCAGATCAGAGATTTTCAGAAACTCTGTTGCACCTGTTTTTTGTGTGATAACGTTGTGTTGTATGTGGACGCGAAGACAAACTTAGACCTTGGAAGAAATGACATTGACACCCATAGTCTCCTGTTGACTGGGTCTCATCAGCCTTGACTAACAGTGGGAAATACAAGATGTTAATAAATCACAAGTGAAACTGACCTTGTTGCCTTTGCTGCAGCTGTTCAGTCACTTTTTTCCTTTTCATGCTACATCTGTCTTTGCTTTGCTGAACGGATGTGTGGTCATTTAATTGACTGTAGCTTTAAAGACAGTCTTTGATTCAGACATGAACCTGTTCTCTCTACATTTGGTTGAACACAGTGGATTGTAACTTGAAGACATTTAAAGTTGGTAAAAATACACCTGCTGTGTCCTAATCTTTTTCCTGATTGGTACATACATATTTGATCAGGCGATCAATCACAGATCAATATTGTGAAGTGTGAATGTGTTTCTTCCGTGAAGATCTGATTTTCAACAATGAACCTTCAGAGCGGGTCTTATCAGAAAATACCTGTCACCTCACTCTACGTGGTGTTAGCACTGATTGGCTGTGATAGAATGAGACGCCATGAGAGCCTGGTTTTTCCTTTGACCTTTTCTGAGGTCAGACTTGCATCAATAAGGATGGTTTGATCTGTTTATTGGAGGAGAAGAAGCCTCCATAACATCTTTACCTCAGGGTAATTAGATGGCGTGTGTGTCTGTCTGAGTGTAACTAGCTGTGGTGACAGTCACTGTCTCAGGAACATGCTGTGTGTGCGCCATGTAGGAAGAATCAGACACACACATCTTTGCCACACAGCTCTCTCACAGATGTGTGTGTGTGTGTGTGTGATTTATGTGGGATTCATTTCAAGTGTTTTCCGTCATGAGCAGGTGTGTGTGTGTGTGTGTGTCTGTGTGTGTGTCTGTGTATACATATTTGAGTGTGTAAGTGTTTTGTTCTGCGATGCAAGAGGGTGGGCAGTAGTGGGAGTGCCAGGGCACTGAATGTGCGCACACACACACAGACACACACACATTCTGATATACACAAATACACAAATACAGTCTGTCTTTGTTCTGGAGCATCATTGTGAAGAAAAGGTTAATGCAGCCAGAAAACAAGAGAGAGAGAGAGAGAGAGGGGGAGAGAGAGAGAGAGAGAGAGAGAGAGAGAGAGAGACTAATGGACGATGACGGCCTTTCACTGCAAATATTTGGTCAGGAGGTCTCACACTAACCATCCCCACCCTCGTTTTCTCCTCCCCCCTCTCCCCCCTTCTCTCTCTCTCTCTTCACTTCATGGCCAAAGGGAGAAGATCAGAACAAATTGTCACTTTGTGATCTGCCCACGTTACACGGCTCTTTATTCTTTCTGGAAAGAACAGAGCTGGAGGCCACGAGTTAGATACCGATCGTCAGCCTCCTCCATCATCTCAGCTGCTGCTGCTGGTTCAGGCTTCACACTGCAGTCAGTGTCATTCAGCAGTCTCGTCTAGCACATGTATATGTTCATCTTTATCCTGCCCCAAGATGAGTGAAGCACAAACTATAGGTTTTAGCATAAATTAAAATCTATGATAAATAAAATCAATAATTCGTTGAGCTCAGAAAACAATAGCTGATAATGAAGAGCATTTCTTCTTCAGTCTCCTTTTCCTCTTCTCTGCTGCTGCGTGGACTCTTAGATTTTATGTAATCATAGAGATTTAGCTCTAGATGACTCCTCTTCTGCCATGTCCAGTTAATCTGTTGGCTGCGAGAGAGTGTGTGCGTGTGTGTGTGTGTGCGTGTGTGCGTGTGTGCATGTGTGCGTGTGTGTGTGTGTTGCTACTGAATAAGCCGTCATCAGCAGAATATCCAAATAAGTAAAGAAAAAAAAACATTGCATGCAGCAGAAACTGACTTCCTGTCATGAAATATTCTGTGTGAAGCAGGAACCAGAGAAGCTGAGGCTCAATCTCTCATCAGCAGAGCAGGAGTGGAAATATTCTCACTTCTGTAAACATAATCATTTTTATTGATCTCAGTACGTACGTTTTTTTCCCTGTGATCAGCATCAAAACAAACTGAAAACAGGAGGAGAGTGTGAGTTGACATGATTTTTAATGATCAAGATCTTGTTCCCTCCAACCTTATGAAACCACAGAGGTCGTTTGTCCCCATTAAAAAATATGACCCATGGTGGCAAGCCACTCCTTCATCGTCATGGTAACAGTAATAGACATACAGTCAGTGTTGTGGAGCCGTACAACTTAGCAAGGGTCAGGAAAGATCACAGTTTGGCCAGAAATAGATACTTTGTCGGGATTAGAGACCTATGTTGTCATGGTTACACTAATAATTTATCAGTGAGTGATAAAGGATGAGCATAGGAGGTTTGGATTAGTGAGGTCAACACCCACACTCCTCTGATTCCAGGTGGAAATACAGATGTTGTGCCCATGAGCCAGGTACTTAACCTACATTGCTGCACAGACATCCATCTGTGTGTGTGTGTGTGTGTGTGTGTGTATGTACAACAACTAGGTCTCAGAGTATCTTCAGAGGGAACATCCTGAACATCCAGTGAAAGAGTTTGAGGAGAATGGAGGATGTACAAAGATCAGGACTAAGACATTAGAGACCATGTTCGCTTCCAGAGACCCAGCAGCTGTTTGGGTTAGTGAAAGCTGCTGGTTCAGGCTCCCAGCTCTCTTAGAAAGAAACAGATGTGTGTTAACTGAGATTATGAAAGAGCCAAGTTGTCTGAGGAACACAAACATATTTGTAGCCAAAAATAAGTCAAAGTGACATCCTCAGAGAGGCTGCTTGAAAAAAAACAAACTTACAAACATTTTTTGAATCAACTCAACAAAGAGTGTGAGTAACACTAATCTGTGTGCAGGAAATGGTGCACGCATGGATTTGTGTGTATCATTTTTAATTAATTGATCTCAGGTGACTTTTGATCAGTTTCTCCAGTTCATCTGTAGGTGTCTGCTTTGTCGTTTATTCTCTAGCCACTGTGATCAGATCCTTTTGTCTCCCTGGTTGAAAGACACTTGGCACGTGTCTACCTGCATACATGAGGCCAATTATTCCAAGTGGAATAATACATGAGGATTAGTCGGCCCTAAACAGCCTCTGCATGGCAGGTTTGTCCCGAGGCTCCAGGTCAGGATTGCCTTCACAAATATATGAAGTATGAAGTCTACATTTAAAATCGTTCAATGTGTTTGATCAGAAAATCAGGAAATAAATCAATGAAATGAATGATACTTTATACTTGGACCTGAACCACTCAGTGACAGGTCATGATCACTAGATATTTACAGTAGTTTACCTACAATGTCCTGAAAGTCTCTTAAATATCAGTTTGATTTTATTTCAGTATCTGAGGAGCAGTCTTTGGAGGTGAAGGATAACAGATGATGAATAAATATTTTATATGCATGAATTCACGAAAAAGAAAGGTGTGATTTTCATGTGAGTGATCAAAGGCAGCAGCATGAAGATAATCTCAGCTGTCTGCTCAGGATGTGACAGGTGTGCATCAGGTCACTCCGGCTGAGTGGACACACGCGCACACACACGGGCCTGTGTGGTCAGCATGAGCTGTGATGGTTCATGACTGCAGACACACACTGACAGGTGATCGCAGACGTGAGGTAGAAACCACTGTGGTAGAGACTGAAGCTCAGTGACAGTAAGGCGCACGGAGATCACCACAGTAAATAATGACACAGTAAACGAACCATGTGTGCATTTGTGTGTGTGTGTGTGTCTGTGTGTGTGTGTGTGTGTGTGTGTGGCGGTCCGTCTGAGCAGGCTGTTTTAGGGGCGACTCATTCTCTTGTATTTTTCCACTTGGTGATTCTGGTGATTGGCCAAGACCGGGGGCTCAGCTTGACACAGGCCGCTGCTTCACTCACTCGTGAAATGTTCCTTTAATTTGTGAGTGAAGCTGCTCTAGGAGCAGTTTTCCTCTCACAACACACACAACATGGGTCAGGATGATACAAGATCATCTGTCCATGTTTTCAGTTTCTTCTCATCTTTGTGGTACTACGGAGCAAATATCTCAGATAACAGAGCAGATTAGTGAGAGTGGCCCCATGACTCTTTCTTTTTAGACATCGAGAAATGAAGCTCACAGTAATGGCTTTAAAAAGTGAGTCTCTACCAGTACATAAACATAAGAAAAATATGTGTAATGCAGTAATATAATTCAAATATAATACTACATTATGACACAATACATTATTCCAGGTTTTTGCTGTGAGGCTACAGCTTCTACTGTGATGACCTAAGAGCATGTATCTCTGTCGTATTCAGGCCTCTGCTGTTTGAAAGCTCAGGCTGTTGATCCCGTTCTGCGCTCAGCTCTTCTGCCATCAGAACAGGAGAAGTTCAGCTTTGGTTTTCAGCATAATAATCTGTGAGAGGTGAAAGGTAAAGAATGAAAAAAGACAGATGAGATCACATGCTCTATAAACCCGCTCTTTACAGTTTTACTAAGGTTTACACTTAGGTATCACTGAGGGTTTGTTTAAGTGTTGTCTGTTTCTTTTAACCAGCTCCTGTCCTCGGTGCTGATTTTTCAGTGTCACTGTTTGCATGTATCTGTTTCTATGATTTTTTCAGTGTTCAGGTCATATCACAGTTTGATTGACATCTCATGCAGTTTTCCAGTTTGCTTGTCTGAACAGACGTTTTCTTGTTGGTTTGATGTCAGTCACGATGCAGATAAGAGTTAGTTCACCTTCTTTGATCAGTGTTTCTGATCCTCTCTGTTTGGCATCATAACTATGAATGTGGTTGTTTTATCTTATTTATTCTGTGTTTGATACTCAGTTAAAAACCCACCGGCTCCTTTAAAGGAGTGTGTGTGTGTGTATGTGTGTGTGTTTGGTACCTGATAGATAGCTCCAAAGTGTTAATTGGGTTTTCCAGCAGCACCATACAACCAGCAGCCAGTGCTCACACTCTTATAAAGACACACACAGACAGACAGAGACACACTTCATCACACCTTTTTAGTAGTGAGTGAGTGCACTGATCACCGCACACACACTTTCACACTGACATGTCCCCAAGGGGGAGAGGGGTGGGCTCTCACCCTATTCACTTGTGCATTTGCTCACACAAATCCACACAGACACACACACAGGCTCACAGAGAGTGGTTGTTGTGTGAGGAAGAAGGCAGACCACGACGTGATGAGCTGAGAGGAACAAAGAGGACACGTGGTGCTGATGTTCTGTGTTTTACCACCAGATGATAAACCAGACAGCACCTGGAAAAAAAAAATCCATTTATCTGTTGGGAGAAACTATATGAGACTGAGACCTCAGAGCAGCTGTGTTTCCTATAGGAAGAGACAGATGTAATATCATCCTACATAATGAATGAATAGGGAGGGAGGCTGTGTCCATGAAGGTGGACACACACACAGACACAGAGCTGATAATGGATGGACATGATGTCATTTTACAGACTACGTTAAAGAGAGGAGGAGAGGAAGAAAATGAAATTAGGAAATTTGTTAGTTGTATAATTATAGCTGAAAAATTGGAAAGGACAACTGTGTGTGTGTGTGTGTGTGTGAGAGAGAGAGAGAGAGAAAGAGAAAGAGACTGCAGAACAGACCAGCCAGTGGCAGAATGACTTTAATCACAGTGGTAACCTCAAGGCAGATGGGACCATGATGGCAAATTAGGCCTGGTAGTCATTCTTACAGAAGAACACACACACAGAGACACAGACATACACACACAGTCTTTTTTCTTCTGCTCTCTCTTTCATGTGTAGTCTGTAAATGTATACCTACAGGACCATGGTGTCAGTTGGCTGCAGCACATCTAAAGGCCTTGAGGACCAGTGTGACGACGCAGTGCATTGTAGATGCTTCGCTGACTAACGTTGACAAAAGCAACACAGCAGACCAAAGACACAATCCATACCTTATAACAAAAAGAAGTCACAAACATCAGGAGACATAAGAAAGGGATCAGAGGGAAGAAGTGACTGAGGTTTTATTTACAGTGCAGATATGAGAGGTGTGTCCTGCCAGAAGCCTCCTCATGACATTTTAATGGAAGCCCTACACATAACCTCAGCCGTCCTCTGAGGATTCACACACATGAATGTATGTATGTGTGAGACGTTTGGGTCGCCGTGTTTTTCTGACGTGACCTTTAGTCGTATTAACATAAGCTACACTACACAAATGTAATATATGTACATACACTGAATATCCATATATGGAATATTTTGGCAAGTAAAATAAATATTCATAGGTAAAAATGATGTAATGTAACTGTAATTTCATAGGACATGTGTCTAGCCCATACACAATCTGCGTTTATATATTTATGCTCATATTCTACAGATGTTACATATTCATCACGATGCCTGTCAGTATGTGTTGATATTGCACTGTAGCATCCAGATATCTGAGAGAACTTTCCCAGAATAAAAAGAGAGAACATATGTATATAGACCTTTTATGTGTGTGTATAAAGACACATTGATGAAGCTGTTTCTTACTGGCTGACCATCAGCAGCTCCAATCCAACACATGTAGTCCATCAAAATCAAATTTGTCTCATGAAAAGAATGGGAAAATATATTTTTAATCAATATGGACCATATGATTTAACATGGATCCATTACAGAGCAGGAAACTGATCAGCTGCATAGTGTTTATGAAATAAATATCTATAGATTATAGTTAATCTTGTTGAAATCCAGCATTTACGTGTTTTGTTGTTATAGTCTTTTGAGTGTTTTTAGAGTGCTGTATATGACTATGGTCATGTCAGCACTATGGTGCCCCTGAGAGCTCAACACACTGCAGCTTAAGAAAACACATGAAACACACACAACACAGCCACGGTGTTTCCAGGGAACTCCACTCTTGTCTCTAGCAGAGCTTCCTGTGTGTAGTCCAGTTCAAATCTTCACTTCCAACACACTACAGAACAGTTTGTTTGGTAGTGTATTATCTGAAAATGACTTGTAGTGACAAGCTGTTCTCTGTCAACTTCTCTAATCAGACTTGAAGGTAATTTGTAATTTATGGTCATATTTACACCAGTGTCTGACTGTCCCTGACAACAACCACGCTGTACATTCATGTTTATTCATTCACTGTCTCAATTAGTCACTCGGGAGCTTACATCGCAGTCTGTGTGTTTTTCAACCCCCCCCCCCCCCCCAACTTTGATTATGAGGCTGTTTTCTTTTAAGTTCATTAGAATTTAAAGTAGAAATGGAGAGACTCAGCCAGGCGACGGCAGACGGGTGTTATTGTCGGGGGTTTCCTCAGTCAGGTCACACACATACACACACACACACACACACTCTTAAACATACACATCCACAGAGACACATTATATAGCTGAAGGCCACACTTTGAAATGATGCGTTCTGGATTTTATATACTGTACGACATTTTGTCCTGTGCATTCAGCTTTTGTTCCATTAAAGCGTGCACACAAACACACACACACAGACTGATTGTGTGTTTTCTACATCCCTTTCAGGTTTGTATGTTCCTGCTCACATACACACACACACACACACACACACACACACACACACATACACTCCTCAGATAAGGCTTTGATAATGGCGAGCACACCTCCAGCCTCACACTCCCGCTGAGGTTGGGAGGTTGGACTCCCCCTTCACCACTACACCTCCCACCCCCCAACTTCCATCCCTCCTTCCCCTTGTGGGTCTGTTGCTAAGGAGCCCTAGTGACTGGGGAGTTTGCTCATTGGTTGAGGACCAATAGAGGTGGAGGATAGAAGGGAAAAAAAAGGAGGGACGAGGGGAGTTGGGCTGGGGTGTGTGTGTGTGTGTGTGTGTGTGTGTGTGGGGGGGGGGGGGGTTGTGTGTGGGTGGGGGGGTGGATGGGGGGGTTGCTGGAGATATGGATGGTTGGAGGGAGGAGCACAAAGTGAAATCCAGATGTACTAATGAGTTGCATGCTGATCCGACCTCACCAGAGGCATGGATGGATGGATGGATGGATGGACAGATGGATGGATGGATGGATGGATAGATGGATTGATGGGTGAAAAATCAAAAATAGAAAGGATATGATGGAAATAAATCAGTAGGATGGGGTGATAACATGAGAAGGAGAGAAATGAAAAGAGAACGAGTGACCAAGTTTTGCTTTAGGAGAGAAACAACAGCCAAATACGACAAAGATAACAAAAGAGAGCTGTGAGAGATGAGAATAAAGAGGAGCAGTGGCATAAAGGAGGAAGGAGGGAGAGGTAATTTAAAACAAGATGGGGAGTGTGAGACGCTGTGTATGTGTGTGTGTGGGGGGGGGGGACATGGAGGAGAGGAGATAGATGTAAAGACAGAGAGAGAAAGAGGGCCAGACTGCACCCTTTCATTTATTTTGGCTGGCACAAAGGAACATTACCTCTGCACACACACGCACACACACACAAGCTCTTGTATTGCTGTGAAACTGGGGGCCTGATGTTGACAGCTCATTTCCTGACGTTAAAGGGGAGCTATGCAAGTCCGCTGTTTTGCTAACCCTCCTCCGGGCCATGTGCATTTGTTTTTAACAAAGCCGGCAAAAAAAGCAATGGAGCACTGGATATAAACAGTATATGATGATACAACGTTTATATTTGTGTAGTCTTAACCATCACCTCTCTCAGTGTGTGTTCCCCTTCATTTCTGAGGCCACAGACACTCAGATGCTGAGTCTACCTGCTCTACCACCCAAGCTGCAAACATGATGTGTGTAACCTGCCCTCAAGGCACCAATTTACACATTCATTTTACTAGACACAGTTACAATGAGTCCATTAATCTACTGTTAAACTGACACACAATGAGAGATTTGATTCCAGCAGTAATCAGTGAATGGCATTTATTGAATGAGTTCATTTTTTTAGTGAACACCAACCTGAATGAATCACTTTCATCTACAGCTGCTGAAGTATGTTTGAAGGTTTGAGGCAGTTTTATGAACAACCAATGAAAACAGATGGAAAAAAAACATGTTATTTTTTTCCATTTCAATCTCAACATTGTTCTTTTTGAGTGTTAAATGTAACTCATGTCTGTGATTTTCCAGTGGTACAACAACTCATTTAGCTGAGTGGTAATGATTTGGAGCAGGTGGTGGACTGTAGCAGGAGGCTCGATTGAAAAAGAACAAGAACAACAAAAAACTGCACAATGGTACAAACTACTTCTTTTGTGGTGGTGTGAATTTAGTTCAAATAAAAAAAAGAAGTTCATTTTCATCTGTATGAACTGAAATTCGACCTTGTGAAACGGCCCGACACTGACCACCGGAGATCCACCTTAATGAGCCGGGTCCAGAGGAGCAGAGCCCTGATGTGAGTGACCTAACATTTATCTAACCTCCAGGTGGCTGCTGCCCGCTCACTGCTCCTCACGCTGCCGTCTGATGCTCTGGTCATGTGGACTCAAGGCTAAATACTTGAATCATTAATCACTGTGATATGATCCCGTTGAAATTTCACAGACCTACGACTGAGACAGCATCATGATATCAGTAAATGGTTAAACCATTTGTTGATGTGGACGGGTGGATTTAACATTGCCCCCCCCTTTTTTTTTCTTTTTTTCCAAATTCTGTATTCCACTGAAAAACCATTTCTAGTGTTCAACACACTTGGGCGGGTGCCAGCTCCCTGTGGGTGGGTGTGGTTTTTGACTGAGAACAGTGTGCCTGGAGGGATCACTAAATGGTCTCTTTGTATGTCATGAATTCATGATGTCATGACGAAGGTGAGAGGGGACGTCTTTAGTGCGATTGGCTGTTAGTGGGAGGTCTTCAATATTTCAGATGAAGAACAGAGGAGGAGGAGGAGGGTGGTGGTGAGGGTGGGGGGGTTCTTTGTTAAGTCAGGTAAAAATAAAGCAAACAAGAAAACTGTCAGCACACAGGTTTTGGTGATTTTGATTTTTGTCTCCCTGCTTTTGATGTGTTAATTAAGAGGAGGTGTGACATGAATACACAAATGGCTCTGTTCAGTATACCAGCTCATCAGATATGGGCAAAAGTACAAAGATAAAGGAGGCTGAGCAGGGATGGACAGACAGTCACTGGGTTCAGATGAAGACGTCATACAGTGACACAGTGTGTTTGTCAACCTGCTGTCTGCTGATGAACCGATGCTCACAGAGAAAACACATAACAAGACAGGGCTGGTGAGAGGCTTTGTGTTAGGTGGACAAACAATGTTACAACATCTGACATCTTATAATCTCTCCCCAGGTTTTCTTTTCTTTTCTTTTCTTCTTCTTCTTCTTCTTCTTCTTCTTCTTCTTCTTCTTCTTCTTCTTCTTCTTCTTCTTCTTTTCTCATGGAAAATCTATTATTATCAACCTTTTTAAAGGATCCTAAAATTAGCTCGGGGAATAAATGATCTTTCCATTTCTTCCTCTCCTCTCTCACACCACAGTGTCTGCCTCTCTCTGCTCTGCTGTTATCTCTCCGTCTTGATCTGTAGCTTTGCCTCCCCTCCCTACCACCGACCTCCCCCCTCCACCCTGTCTTTGTGGATCTGATGGGTAGAAACTGACGGGGGGTAACCAACTGATTGGGGTCCCCCCCCACCACCACCACCACCACCACCTCTGCCTCTTGTATTTCCTGTTCTGGCTGTATAAACTCACTGGTTCATAGTGGTGGAGGAGCATCGGAGGATTGGGATGGGATGGCTTGTTTTGATGTGTGGTTCTGCTGTCTGCTCTGCTTGTTGTTGTGTAGATACAGTGGACGCCCAGTTTCTATTATAGGAAATATAACCCTTTATGTGCTGGACACTCAGGGTCATCTCCTACTGTTACTGATTACAATTATATTTTGAAAGTAAAGGTGGACACCACAAAAGAAGATGTAAGATTAGATCATTTTATTATGAAAGAGTCTGAAATTAATAAAACCAGGATGGTCGAGAGTAGTGGTATCAATAAATAGTTACTGATACCAGCGGCGCTCTAACCAGTCAATCAACAATGAACATCATGTGTAGCTGTCAGTGGATCTGCACTAATACACGTCTTACAGGTATCGCTGCAGGTGCACTTGTGTGTATGTGCACGTGTGTTTGTGTGTTTGTGTGTTGTGTGTGTTCGTAGTTCTGTCGCTGCAGGTGGCAGTCATCATTTATTAAGAAGCCTCATAAAAGAGGTTGTGCGGACACAGGAAGTGTTTCAGCTCACATCAGTCCGGGAACTCTGGGATTGATTTATCTTGAGTCGAGCTGCAGGGGCACTTCCCCTCAGGGCTGGAAACACACACACACACACACACACACCCTGCTGTTTCTTTTTTCTTCTCTCTCTTGCTTGACCCTCAGGGACGTCTCTCTCTCTATCTGTCTTTCTACCTGTTCATCCTCGTCTTCTTTTCCTGCTCTTTTCTTTTCTGCTCTGTTTTCAGACTGAAACCTGTGAACCTGAATCATCTTCTCTCTTCATCCCTCCTCTGTTTTCTCTCCTCTCCTGCTCTCTCCTTCCATTCGCTCTTTCCCTCTCTCTTTGGCTTTAAAGTAGGTCATTCTGCAACATCGAGCCTCAGCTCCTGCCAAGCATGACATCCACATACACACTCGTATCGCCTGGCAACCATGCGTTCACCCTGTACCCTCTCTGTCCTCCATCCTTCTTCTCTCCATCTTACCTTCCCTGGAGGATGTGCTCAGTGCAGAGAACGGGCTTTGCAATCTGACACTGCTTTGTTTTGTCCCTGCTTGTCTACCATAGGGGGCCGGGGGTTAATTGAGCGGGGCTTTGTAGAGGATGGAAGGGTTAAATTCACACATGATGCTTGTACATGTTCAGTAAAAGAGCCTGGTCTACAACACTGACTGTGATCTAAACACTGCTGCTGCCAAGTTCACACCACCTGTACTACGAGGTTAGACTCCGACCTATATGATTCAATTGTGACAAATTGCACCAATTTAAACGTTAGTGTGTCAACAGATTCTAAAACAGGACAAAATAATTTCTTTAATCACTTCTCATGGTGGAAAAGCTGAAATGAAACAACTGAAATGAGAGAAAAAATTGAACAGAACAAAAGAGAGATATGAAACGGAACAGAATGAAAGAAACTCAAGGAGAGAAATGAAAGAAAAGGAAAGAAATGAAATGGAACCGGATGAAAGACAGGAAGCAAACAAAGGGAATGATGGAAAAGAAACGAAAACTAAACTGAGCAACTGACATATTTCTCTATGGCATCTTTCCTTCAGCCATTTCCTTCAGCCATCGTGATGTTGAACTACAGTGACTGTTAGGGGACATGTTTACTAATTGTGTATTTAAGTGTGTGTGATTGGATTTGCCCTCATTTGCGCTCTTGTCTCAGATTTCAGAGCCCCTCACCAGCACATAAATGCATCACGATACAAGTCAGAGTTCATGCCTCCAGCTGGGATACCACACAGGGATAATGTTGTCGTCACATTCACTGTTATAAATTATCCAGCATTACAGAGTTGAATGTTTCTGCCTGGGTTGGTTTTTCAGAAATGAAGTGAATGGTTGTCAGTGACGAGCTGATTAAACAATCTGAGAAGAGAATAAGGGGTAATAAACAACAAAACGTGTTGTTTTTAGGGTTAAACCATCAAAAACAAATAAACCGTCTGGTACGAATAAAACAAACAACAGTGAACATCACAGTCAAAATGACTGTGCGCTGAGCACCCCAACTGGATTCACAAACACGACTCATTATGTCGTTTCACACAAACATGAACCCAACACCTCCCACACTTCTCCCAATTATCCCATCAGCTCTTGAGAGTGGTTGTCACGGCAACTGCTTTAAAGACCATTTATACCGAGGAAATGATGTCACTGTCATAGAACACCCCCCCACACGCAAACCTATTTAGCATGTGACCCGTGACCTTCTAGTGTGTGTATGAGCCTTTTATTGTGTGTGTGTGTGTGTGTGTGTGTGTAATGTAATGCACTGGGTTCAAAGGTCATAGCTTCAGGGTGAAAAGGAGGTTCAAGTTGTATAGGGATGGAAGTAATATACATACATGTAATACACAATTTACACACAGTCATGTCTTCATCATTTCAGAGGACATGACTGAACTTTTCCTAACCTTAAAACATATGTTCACCTCAACATTTAATTATTTACTTTATAGGGACTTGATGATGTCCCTACAGCATGAGTTATAACTGGACAACATACACACACACATATGCACACGCACTTCAGGGACAGTCATTAGTGAATTGTTGAGTGCAGGATATGTTATAGATCAGCAGGGAATAGCAGGTGAGAGACTGGACATCAAAGTGCCCACACCAACCAACCAACACATACAAACACTTTGTCACACACTCCTTATAGCCCCATGAGGCTTTTGAAAGCAGGTCAGAGAGCTGCACTGGGAAATGTTTGATCAACATCAGTCATTTTTTATTTACTTTTATTCACTTCAGTTTATTATTTACAGCCTGTTTAGATGTTTTATTCAGATACAGCGTAACGTCTTCTGTTGGTTCATTTTAAATAACACTAGAGTCAGATCTGGGTTGGTGTGAGCTATACCTTTTTATTTATATCTATCTAATTAAGGAAACATACAAACTAACAGTTACAGTTACAGTTAAAAAAAACTTAGAGTTAAAAAAAAACTAGTGGTAAAACTAAAAAATAAGATAAAATGCAACTACAATTTTTTTTACCATGTGTTTTGAAAATAAACATCTCATGGCATCACCGTAACACTTCAGATGATCAGATTGTGGTAAGATGATCTTGTCTTCCACAGGCTCATTTGAGAGAAATCTAATCTGCTGAGACCTGAGGATGATTTACAGAATGTACTTAATGTGCTGTAAACGTATTAAGACCAAATGTTGTTGTGTGCTTTCAGCCTTAGTTCACTACATTCACTGGGACTCACTGTTTTATAGCCAAAGCTGCTCCTCATATAATTGAGTTCATCCTCGGCTGAGACTTCATTACTACATGTTAAATGAATGATAATGCCACAAGTTTAAGTCTGAGAGGTCAGAGGCCTGCTGGTCGGCCTGATGGAAGTCCAAGGTCTAGGTCTGGCTTGTCATCCATCAAATAGAAAAATGATAAAATTACACTACAAAATAAAAAAGTCAACCAAAACTCTTCGTAAAAGACTGCATGCCTTAAACTGTCATCTCACTAACTAAAGAGTGGCCTTGAACCAGCGTGACATCTTTTCCAGATACAGCATTTATACAGCACAGTATATGGCACTACATCATAGTATAGTGCACTATTTGTCACTTTGAATTTGATCTGTTTGGGTTTGTATCCTGTGTTGTTGGGGTGATGCAGGGTCAGGTTCAGAGTTGAGACTGTGCTGCTGCTGCTGATAGAGATGTAAGCAGCAGTGTCTTACTCACACACATTCCCCTCAAGTAGGCCATACTGCTACCATACCCCTTGGCAAAGCACTTAACCCAGTTAAACAGTTCTTCCCCCAGATGTTCAAGCTGTACCATACTGTACTCAGAGTGGGGCGTACTGTACAGCTGTAACACACACTGGGTGAATGCAGCAGTCATCAGATGGAGTTAAGTTCTGGAGATCAAACCTTCATCTGTTTGCTCCCTCACCTACATCTTGTGGTGTGTTCACTGTCACAGGTAATGGCAGGAAATCCTTTTACCTGTGAGTCAGCAATCACTGACATCCCTCAGCAGCTAAACCAGAGCTGAAAAGAAGTGTGGTCATGCATTGATTGACAGCTGTTGGCTTCCAAGCCTAACTTCTGATTGTCATTCAGAGAACATCTGTCTGAAGTGCACAGCTGTAGAAGCCCCTAACACAACCTCTCCACATTCATTTCAGCTTGAGACATTGTACAGTACGCTGTAGCTTTAGGATGTTACAGCTTTAATTATAAGTGTGGCTCTAGATACTGTAATGAGTGAATGTGGGTTTAAGGGCTTTGAATGTTTAACCTCATATCTGAGTAAAGACCAATTCTCTTTAAGACCAAGCTTAACGTGTAACATACAGTACCAGGAGTTCAGTATCACATTATTGCTCCTGTTTGTGTTTGTAGTTTGCACTGTGATCGGTTTCATTGTACTGACTGAAGTGTTTTTTTTCTCCTCACAGTAGCACAAACTGTGTTGGTTTTCACACGTTTTCTTTTTCCATAGAGGCTTTTCCACAGTCCTCAAGGCAGTCTGTGTGTTTGCATGTGTTGTCCTATGTGTGTGTGTGCATGTGGGGGAGAGATTGTGTTCAGCAGCAATGCAGCAGCAGCAGCAGCAGCAGCAGCACAGGCAAGAAGGACAAAAAGAAAGAGGGAAAGAGCATCCTGTGATCCTGAGGGCAGCGGCTGGCGCACAGACGAGCTCTTTGAAAGCACAAACACACGAGTGGAGAAACAACACTTATGCAGACAGTCCTGGGGCGTGTGTGTGTGTGTGTGTGCTGTTGTCAACCGTATCTTCTTCCTGTGCTCAGGCTAACAAAGACTAATGAGCAGTCAGCACATCTGACTATAGTCTCCAGATGTCTTCTACTGCATTGTCTCATTCTTGCTGTGTTCTGTCTCCATGACCTACAACCTCTCACACACACATGTATACACACACACGTATAATAGAGGAGGCTGTGGTGTGAAGCTTTGTGTTTGAACTCAATTGTATTGTACAGTATGTATGGGTTGTAATATTGATGATTTCTTCTGTTGGTGTCTCATCAGGTCTGCTCAGTGGTCAGGACAGAGTGGGTGGACAGACAGAAGACAAGTGTCCACATCTGCAAACGTAAGTTGTCGTAATGTACATATACATCAACACTCCGCCACAAGTACTGCCAAGTCATGAACAGTGACAGTGACGTTATTGAAATGTGTCTGAGCTAAAAAAAAAAAAGAAAAATCAGCTCATCAACATCAGATTGTTCTTTTCTTCCATAAATATAAACCTCTTTTTTTTGGTGGATGTATACAGCTGCTGCAGATGTGGGCTCTGGTACCTGCAGTTTGCGTGTGCAGCGCTCACAATGGCTGTGCCATTTCTGAGGTGGAGCACTGAGGGTAATTGTGTGTGATGGGAGGAAGGCTATTTTTGGGAGGATTGGTGATGCTGCATTTGGGGTATATATATAGAGGTCAGAGGAGTGGAGGATGGGGGACGTTTATGTGTTGGTGCCTCCAGCTCTGCCACTGACTCATCAGAGATAAAAAAAAATCCAGGGTTTGTTTTTAGAATTTGACTTGTTGCCCTTCACATGTATTTTGTAAGGATATTACTCAGATAGTAGTTGATAATTAATAATAAAATGCTTTATTGTACATAATTTATAAAAGGTGTCATGTAAAGAAGTGTAAAACCAAGTTAAAAAAAATAGATTCATTGTTGATTATGATTTTTCTTCCAGCAGTTTGTGAGTGGAGAAATTATGTTTCTTCTAAACTATAAAGAAAACAACTGTTACTATAGCTAAAACAATAAACATAGGTTTTTTAATGTTTGCAATTAGCCGGGTTCCTACAGCAAAGAGAAAAAGGAGCCTTTATTTAAAAAAAATTAAATAAAATAAAGATTCAGCCCAATAACCCACATGTTAAGAAATAAATAAGAGTTTCTAATTGATTCATTCCTCTTTACTTTGGGAAGCACACACAAGCATCTGCACACACAAAGGGACAAACTTGTTGTGTTAACAGGCATGGACAGTTATGGGGCGTGTTTATACACACACACACACACACACACACACACACACACAATAAAACACACAGTGAAAATGTACATGTAAGCCAACATGACTTCACCTCCTCATCACTGTATCCTCTGTGTTTTGTCCCTGACGTGCACCAGCACTCAGCAGCATCCAGAGACACTCTAATGGAATCTCCCTGTGATGGGAACAATGAAACACTCGCAGCTGGTACTAATGCTGTGTGAGTGTGTGTTACCGTGTGTGAGCACACATTCAGACACACTCACATATGTGGGGATGGGCATAACTGAATATGAATGCTCTTTCTGGAGGGACAAAGAGGAAGCACAACAATGAACTTCATGTAATTGCAGAAGGTTTAATAAAAAGGCCACAGTCACAGTAAATAAAAGACACATCCACGCTGTTGTTCACGCAGGAACTCTACATTTCCAGTGGATCTTGTGTCTGCAGTAAAATGGTCTACAGTCAAAGAGCAGATCTTTTTATTTTTATAATGAAACCGGAGAACCAGTCATTGTTAGTGGTTTATTCCTTTCAAGTCTTTGAATCGATGAAATAATCCAAAATGAAAACCCTCCGCAGCTGATTGGCCCTTGAGTTTGCAGCTGTAATAGTCGAGCTTCAATCACACTAATCACGGCTTTTTCTTCACTGCTTATAGAGGAGGAGGAATTTTAAGTGGCCTCTCCTCAGAAATATGAAACCTGTCAGGCCTGAGATAAGAAACAGGGTTTAAAGATTAATTGATTTATTCTGCAGTCGACCAGACAAGACCAGAAAATGTAATTTACCCCACCAGACTTTAAAATGTCTGCAGTCTGGTTCTTAATACCATTAATGTTAGTTCTTATTGAAATAACTCATCTTTATGAACAAATAGTTTAATTTAGCAAATCTATGTAAATTCCCCCGCAAGCAGGTTAACATTAGTATCTTTCTGTAAGTGTGTGATGCTAACACGAGCCTGAGGTTGTGAACCATAACTGACTCTAACCTAGTTATGTCTGTGAGGTCACCTTGTGTCCCAACATGAGCAGCAAAACAAAGTCAGGGTGACTAAAAAATGTGAAACAACCTGCAGCTGACTAACACAGGGTTAGAGGACACTGACACAACCAGTCCTCGTTTTGTCCTGTGCACAGCAGAGGACGACTGACTCAGAGTTTGTCACTTCTCACCTAGTTTGACATCATTTATTTACGCTCTCGTGCTGTCGGTGAGGTGGTGGTTTGCTGCCACCTAAAAACGAATGAGTAAAGTAAGTAAGAAGAGAGGCTGGCCTGTCTGAGCTGTCTCCATGTAAAGTATGAACCTCAACACTTAATCCATCAATCCAAAGACCTTGACCACATTTCACATATCTCTCCTCAGTGTTCCCATAACTCCCACAATTCCCTCAAATCTCCAGCAGACTGCCTGAAATCAGCTTCACTGAGCCGCAGTTGCTTCACAGCCGCTCTGTGAAACCTCCCCTAAACGGAGCCTATGTATACAGTGAGTGTGTGTATTCACAGTCTAAGCCCTGGTTTAGCTTTATCTATACAGTATAATAAACTGTGTCTCAGTGCCTCACTAAGAGCTCTCATGTACTGCAGGGTGTCGAGGCCTCCACATGTGGAGAGAAGCTGTTGACCTATTTCAGAGCTTTCATTGCACTCTCTCTCTCTCCCTCTCTCTCTCTCTCTCTCTCTCTCTCTCTCTCTCTCTCTCTGTGTTTTCTTCTGCGGGGTGTAGATCTGCAATTTAAATCAGGTTTCTCTCTAAAGGCTTACATTGGACTGATTGGTGTGCTCCTCTTCTTATTTTTTTTCTACTGTTCCTCTCTGGTGGCTCTTGTGTGTGTGTGTGTGTGTGTGTGTGTGTGTGTGTGTGTGTGTGTGTGTGTGTCAGTAATTCAGTCAGTAATTAACAGAGATAGGATGATACTGGTCAGGTTTCGCAACAGCTGGGATGCAGAGAAATGTGTGTGTGTGCGCACTGAGTGAGATGAGGGTGTGTCGGGGTGTGTCTTCATCCATGTGTAACTATGTACTGTACCTCCCTCTTGATCTGCATCCATTCATGTTGTTGTTGTGTGTGTGTGTGTGTGTGTATGATTGGCTCCTCATTCCGGCCCATGTGGGGGCCTCGGCTCCCCAGGGGCAGATTAGCTGTTTAGTTGAATACAGTGGGATCGACATGCCACCAGATGGTTTGTGCATAATGTGTGTGTGTGGTAGGTGTTTGCAGGTTTTGGGTGATGACAACTGCCCTCAGGCCAAAAAGCTGTTGTGTCCCCGCTGTTGTGTTGTTCCACCGCTTTAGTTAAAAAGAGACACAGCATCAAACTGAACTGTGTTTATTACCCATTTGTGTTGTGTCTCAATGAGTTGAACATTTTGTGTTGTCATCATGTTGAGCGTGTTGAGTTTGGTTTATTTGTTGGTTGTTTTTTTTTTTTATGATAATACAGAATTATCTTAACGACAGGTTATTTCTATTTATTGCAGGATGTTAAAAAGACAACTCAGGAATACCTTAGAGAGTGCAGATGATAAAAGTGCCCAAATCACAGTGAGACAGAAGAGAAAAATTACAATCATGATGATTTGATGAGTAATAAGTTTACAGCATTTAACATTTTTAAGGGGTAAAGTTACTGAGAGATCAGTCATTTCCTTTTACGTTCTGATACGTGACTTACCTGCTACCTGTTAGTTTTCTTTAAGCTGTTTTCAGTCTGATGCATCACATCCCTCTCAGCAGGGCTTTGTGTTATGTCACTCTCCCCCATCCACAACTTGTATAGAGACATGTAATGGCAACTCACACCCAGCAGACACCCCCACCCACTTCCACAGCCCTTCTTCTTAATTTTATTGTAAAATCATCCTGTTGTCACAGCTCTGAGTAGAACAGGGGGAGGGCAGCATGGAAGCGGTGGTGGGGGGGCAGAGGATTAACAGTGGGCAGGTGGTGCTGGTGTGGTTGCTGATACACAGACCTGGCTGTCATGTGGAGATGGTGGGGGGTAAATTAGAAAACTCTTGGCCAGTAGCTCAAGCATTTACACGGTCTCTCTCTAGAGTCGACCGACTGAACGTAGCCTCCATTTTTACCGCCCAGCAGTTCAGATGTGATCACAGATTGTTTATGTGCAGGAAGGGGCCGTTTACTCAGGCTGTTAGTTGTATAGTTTTAACCACACCGGGCGTGAATGTAGGGGAATGAGAGGAGTTTTGGACTGATTTGACGAAATCAAAGTCAAGTTTGACCTCACTGCAGTGACCTGGGATCAGTTCTTCATAACTGAAACATTTAGCTCAGATATTACATAGTAACTGTGTCACCTGTGCCACAAGTGACACAGCATGCCAAAGCAGAGCTGATAGATGAAGTATCATAATGTTAATCTGAATAAATACAAATCATAGATGGCATCATTTTTTCTCTTTGTTGGATCAAAAAAAAAAACAGAACCATGACTTTATGGACCTTACTAACAAACAGTTCATTATGATATCTCAGCATTAGAAAGTTCAGTGATGGATTCATCAGGTGGGACAGAACAGAGACAGATCACAGGGTCTTGAGATTTGAAAACATTTAGATTTAAAAATCTAGATTCAAGCACAGACATTCATGGTCAGTCGATGTGCTTAATGTTTGTATTTTACTCTACTATATTGTATATTTTTGAAGGAATGTTACAGCTCTTTAAATCTTATTGTCAGCTTTCTAAAAAGCCACAGTCAACAGGGCAGCCAGGACGATGGTCGCTGCTCAGTTGAATCAGAGGAGCTGATTCCTGTTGAAAGGGAAAAGAGAGGGGAGAGAAACAGGACAATCACGTTTGTTCAGTGATGATTTCGTTAAATGATATTTCCACTTATTTCATCTACACAAAGATGACACCTGTGAGCCAAAGTGTCTTTAAGATTTTGTCATGAACCAAAGCTATCTCATGATAGATGCTGCTGCAAAGGCACTGGTGAGACCATAGACTGATGAACTGGAAATTCTTCATCCCAGTTTGTGCTCCACATTTTTGACAGTCTGTGTTTTCCTGTGACTGGAGCATGATCCACTTTAAGAATCAGAGCTTCTCTGGCTTTGTTTCCAGGCTGCTCTCTCTGGGGAGCCACAGGGACTCAGCTGTGAATGTAGGCCATAGTCGACACACTCTCTCGTGCCAGAACACTTATACACAGCTACACACTCAACGCGCACACAAACGCTTTCTACTGTACATATACTGTATGATCTACCGCGCTGTGTCCATCCTAACCATCTGTCTCTGCTTCTGCTCTCACAGGTCGTCGGCGCAGCTGTCAGGAGAACGGTCTAGCCAATCAGGAGAGGCGAGGGGAGAGGCGAGCCAATCGAAAGGGGAGAGATGTTGGGGCAAGGCGGGCATGCGGCCCTGACTCTCGTGTCATTACTGCTGCTGCTGTGGCACAAAGCAACACCCATCGAAGTCCCACAAGACGGTAAGTCAGCTGTCGATCAACCTACACAAACTAACTCACTATGTTACAGCACATGGTGACAAAGATCACAACACAATGTTTACGTGGTTTAAGGGGAATTCAGGATTGGGTTGTAACCCACTGACATACTGAAGGAGGAAAAACTAGGAAAACTATGCTAATGATGCTAGCATGAAGCCAATTAAAGGAATATGAAGGTGTGGTCTGTTATACACAGAGAAAGCGGAGCTGAAATAAAGGCTGCCCATGTTGTCCTGAAATAGCCTTATCACTGCATCAGGCAATCATGCTGCTGTGATGCAGTCGGTCTCAGAAGGATGTGGCGTCTGAATTTGAGCACAGCTTGTGTTAAGTGCGTTTTAGCTCACATTTGTACAAACACATTCAACTTTCTGCCGCTGACACAAAGGCTGCTCCAGTCTGCCTCATCAAGTTAAAAGCTAATGCTTCTTGCCTTTCAGTAAAAGGGCAGACAATTATAGAATTGATCAGAAGTGAGTCGTGCTTTTAAAGTCCATTAGATTGTTTCTGTGAGGTACAGAGAGGAAACGTGGTGGAGACAGAAGCCTCTGACAGATAACAAAGGTCCTGAGTCTGACTGTAAAACCATCAGCATAAACTGCTGTACACTACACAATCATCTGTGCACATGTTTTCGAACATTGCTCCTGACCTTTATTTTGAAAAGACCACGTGGTGAATGAAGTCTTATTCTTCAAATCTTTAAACACTCCCTCCACAACCCAATCACAATCATATCATTTAATCTGCACATGGCTGAAGTTTTGGTTATGTATTTTTAGCACATTTCACACACACTAACCATTTACTACATCAAACATAAAAAAAAAACATTGACCTCAGACAATTTTGATGTACAAACTTTTAACTTCTTTAACATTAGAATCATGATCTGAACATCACTGACCTGTCAGTAATGAAATATTGCTGCTGTTGCAATTCAATAAACTCCCAATGTCTCACAATAAACCTGATTTCATTTCAGTGAACAAAAATAATTAAATCTTAAATCAGTTTAAACCAGTCTTAAGCCAGTTTTAAACTTATTATCACACATTTAAAAGATGATGCCGGTTTCAGAGCAGTTAAAGCTTTAATTAGTTTTGGAGCTGAAACCATGAGTGTGCAGCTGGAGCTGAATGCTGATCACATTAGTCACATTTACCCATGAGAACAGAGTAGCCTGGTTCATATCTCTGGGCAGCAGAGATCCATGCACACACACACACACACACACCGCAAAGATGAATGTTTCTCCATTGCAAAAAATGAATTGATACAGAGAGAGCAAGGACACCTGGCTCATACACACACACACACACACACACACACACACACACCTGCAATAGTCAGCTGTCAGCTGCTCTGTCCTCTGTCTCTCTGCCTCATTTTTATATGCTTGACCTTTCAACCCTGGACTTCTGATACTCTATTGATCTGAAACACACAAACACACACCCTTCCTAACAGACCTTTTGGATTATACCCTTATAACCCAGTGACCTCTTCCTGATGGGGTCTCCACACCGTGATCATCTGATTGGATTGGATTATATTTATTCCTCAGAAAGTTTCATTAAAATCAGTCGGTCACTTCTTGAAAGATCAGCTCATAGTCAAAAGGACACACAGGACAGAATGACTCACTTTTCAGATCAGATCTCTTTGTCGTATCTCTAAAAGAAGCTTCAAAATGTGTGTGCGTCATATGGCTTTCTGTTCATATTGTATATCATGCACATTTATTGATTAAAAAATCTTATTGCTGACTTTGAGACTCTACTCCACCCACACCTCTGTGTACATCAAGAGTTTACTGACTCTGCCGGCGGAGGCCATCTTGGATCAGCTGATAGTGTCCTGCTGGTTGTTCATAGAACCTGAAAAAGGATTAAACACCATGACGTGCTGAGATTTGATTTAATAGGTGTTTCTTCTCTTCAATTCCTTCTTTAAAAAAAATCTCTGTGCTTTTTTGAGCTTTTTTGTCCAGTTTTATTCTTTTTTTATTTGTTTATTGAATATTTTAGTGAAGCACTTTGTATTGTTATTGTGTTGTATTATTAGTATCTATTATCAATAATGATATTTTGTCACCTTCATAGTGCTGGAAAATATATGAAAGATAAATATTTGTATATATTATAGTAATAATAAAGCCAATAAATTACATTACAAATGATATTTTAAAAAAACACTAGTACATGGAAATTCTCTTCTCTATCCTCTGAATTTGGTTGAAATCACATAATTCAGTCTAAACATCACTGCAGTGATGGATTTTTATTTTCTGGTCAACAAGCATTGAATTCTCAATCCCAACCAGATAAAATAGTTTGTGCATCAAAGACCTTTAATTAATTTCCAGCAGTTCTCAGTTCAAAGAACCATGTTAATAAAAGATTTTTAATTGGACAACTGGGTATAAAGTGAACATCGCACAGCCAACAATGACCCCTTCTTCACATGATCACATTTTTCTATCACAGCATTATGCTATATGACATATTAGCCCCACCCCCCCTCCTGTAGTCCCATGTCAGAGCTGAGAACGGCTGCACATGCTCCAAAGCTGATGATTTCGTTCAGGAGGAGAAAACCCATCCCCCTCTTTTCTTTATGTCTAATCTGCTTCACAGCAAACTGCTCTCCTGACCTTTATTGATGAGAGCTATCCACACATCCCCACAGAACACGCACACACACTCATTCACACACCTCATCTCTCCATTATAATGTCTGCAGGGCATATGATAAACACTATTTAAATTCAGTGAATAGGTCTTGTAGTTGACGTGGATGTTGGTGTGTGTACATGTGCACAGATCTTACATCAAGGCTGATCTGCTACACAGACAAACACAAGGTCAAGCTTTGTGAGTGTTAAGGCTGAACAATACACAGTAAAAATCACACTATGATTATGTTTGACACATTGTGATGTGTGTGCGACTTAAAATTTTAGTGGCAATGGTCACTTCTAATGTCATGTTTTAGTGAATAAAATTATAAACATGATGATGATGCTGATATGATTTCTGTTGGGTCTGTAGCAAACGTGTTCCCATAGATATAGAACATGAGGCTGACACAGTCACGGTAGCTCATTTATAATGGCAGTGACACACTTCACATTCACATACATGTGTTACATATTTAGGATATATAAATGACAGCTTACACAAAGAACACTCTAACACACGTGTGTGCTGTGAATGCGTCATCTCACATACTTCCCTGCCAGATCTCTTTTTGTCCACACTGTTGTTATCAGGCTGCACTGTATTTCACACTTCAGACACAACCAAATAGAAGCATATCTAATCATATTGAAGATGCCTTTAAGAGTGATTGGACACTGGCACCATGACAACTAAGCTACACCACAGTTACTACACTGTACTTTCATATAAACACACAAAAGAAACATTTTATACAAATAAAAATTTACACTCCATCCAGAGAAGCTGAAAAAATTGAAACTTCATATGCTGGTCTCACAAATACAGCCACATGTGGGGCTGAAATGAACATCATAATGTTGTATGACGATGTCTGATGTACAACCTAAAGTCTAACCTGTGTGTTGTCTTTCTCTTCCTTGCTGATGATGATCTCCTTACAGGTAAGTCATTGCTTCGTTCTGTAGATCAAAGTTCACTCTTTCACTTTTAACAACTAATACAGACATAAACAGTGGTTATCAGCTGGTTCGGCATTTAACAGCAGTTAAACAGTAGTTACTATGGTTACTTCATATGATAAATTTGGCTGTGTTTGTGTTTAGTTTGAGTAAAAGTAAGACAAACACCTTAACAGGTGGATGGGTGAGTAGCTCTGCTCTAGACATGAGCTACATTTCAAAACCACGTTTTTTCTGATCTGTTTGCAACTCTCTGAAAAAGAACCCCACCAGTTGAGAGCCACTATAGCTAAAACATAAAAACTTTATGTGTATACAAAATGTTTTTATGTCTTTAATATGATTAACAATCACATCACCGTTTGCCCATGTGTCTCTTTGTCTCCCTTTGGCTTAACGTGGGACTAACAGCAAAGATCCTGGCAGACCGTAAGTGTTTCTGTTCACCACTGATATTTCTGTCCCACCCACTCATTTTTACAGCTCTTAGATTTTGACGCTGCAGTGACGCAACATTTCACACTTCACAGCTGGTTTGCTCCTGTTCTTTAGAGGTTAATGTTTCTCCCGGGACTCACCTGCTCTTCACGTTCTCAGTCAACATGATGTTTTGCTCACCTGGATAAAGTTACCCTGTGTAGAGCCCACAAAAACAATCAAGTTAATCTAAAACTACTGTAGCCAGCTAGCAATAGCAGCATTTGCCAAACACATTCATAATTCGGGTTACAGGAAGTTAACTAATGTTGTCATGGCTACTGTAGCTGTCACTGATAAAAGCACAAATGTAGTATTATGAACCATTGAGTGTCCGACACGTAGAGGTTCTGGATCAAACTGGACGTATTGGCAGCTTCTCCCAGTAAACCAAAATAGTGCCGGCTCCATGGTCAGTCTTTGATTGATCAACTGGGACCTGGAGCTGGTAAAGACACTGATAGTAGATGTGATGATTGATGGTCAACTAATATTTGAGTTGGTAGGCCTCAGTCCAGCTTCATCCTCTGCACAGGATGCCGTTTCACCACTATGTCTTTACATAGAAAGTAGAGGTTTGCTGCTGTATTATTTATTTATGCCTCGTTTATGGAGCTCACTCTGCTGGACACATGTTACCCCACCAGTTTTCTGAGGGGATCACACACTTTGTAATCTGGGTAATTTTGTAATGCACACTTACACATGTGATGTGGATGACATAGTCTAAAGGATGTAAGTCTTGGTGAGGATGCACAATAAGATGATTCTCCATACGACAGCTCTCGTGGCAAGCTTTTATCACAAACAAGCATGCTATAAAAATACCCTTATGGTTGCCATAGCAACATAAGGGATATGTATAATGCAGTGCTATTTCCGTTGTGGATAAGATTAGCTGGAAGAGCTTCAGTAACAGAAAGAAACAGTTCTTTCATCTTGGTCCTCTGAGCTGGAGCTCCCTCTCACAGTCCAGAGTTCCTGCTTTAATGTGGCGGGCAGCCGGTCCTGTGAAGCAGCCGCTATCTTGTGTTGTGTGCGAAGTGTGTCTGTGCTCAGTGGGCTAGAAAAGGGCAGGGCAATGTGGTCCGTGTGGTGTGTCTGCAGAGCTGAGGGGGTATAGATGGAGTGAGCAGTTGGATATGTGACTGATCACTGAACACAGACGGGGACTCTGTGATCTAATTGTTTCTTTCCTCAGGATTCAGAGTGGGGCCATATGTGATTAATTTATTAGGCTAAAAATATTTTATTAAGATGTGTTATATTCTAAAATCAATAATCAAAGTATCAGTATAACAGCCTGATGCCTCTGAGCCTCAGAGATCCACTGTTTCCAAACAACATTATTAGAGAGACACATATGTTCCTTCATCACACACACTGTTGTTTCTTAAGACACATTCCCACACACACACTGCTGCTGAGCCAAATACACAAAACAGTCCCAGATATGGATAAATCAAAAATAGTCCCCAACAGATGCACTAGTTCCTCCTTTTTCAAAACATACTTGACTTGAATGATAGACAGATGGTAACAGTTGGATTTAGTGAGAATAATGTTGAATATATGTAGATACAGAGTGACAGCAGCTTGGAAAGCTAAGATTTTTGTGCTTCTCTTGTATATTGTATATAGCATTGTATTGGTTAATCTGCCCAGGGCCTGTAGAGAGGAATCATCTGTTAGTGTAAATCATTGATTTGTTTTCTTCTTCGTGGTCTTTTTTAATTTGTGACCATGTTCATGTCTCAGTGAATACTGTCCTGAGCCAGATCAGTGTTGAACACTGTTCTAGTTGTGAATGTTTGTGTGTGAGGTGAGGTCGTTTGTCTCTGTATATCAGCATTGTGACACACCAATGACCTGCCCAGGGTGTAGCCCACCCTCCCCCTGTGTCCTCATACAACACCACCTGCACGTATAAGGAGTAAAGTCTCTTTCAGTCTTTCCTCCATTCTGGTGTATCTTCACTTTTATCAGTTCTTGATCTTTAATCTCTACACTGAGCTACTGAAAGTAGAGCATTGAAACGGCACAGTGTGTGTGTGTGTGTCTGTGTCTGTGTGTGTGTATCTGTATGTGTGTTCATTATCTGTACATAACCTCATCTCTGTAACCTCCACAGTGAAGCAGCCCCCCACCATCGTCAAACAGTCAGTGAAGGACTACATTGTCGACCCCAGAGATAACATCATCATCGAGTGTGAGGCAAAGGGCAACCCACAGCCATCGTAAGCAGTACACACACACACACACACACACACACACACACTTACATGCAATTCCCTCACAATGCATGTATCTGTCGCCTGTTCATTATTTTGAGTCTTAACGAAAAAAACTAATAGATTATCAAGAGTAAATGGGCCTGGTTAATTAGAATCAGAAATACCATGATGAGTAGCTAAAAAAATGATTATGTAATGTATAATGTATGTGTGATTCCTGTAACCTGTGTACACAAGGTGATGCGTGTCTTTAGTGAAAATGGTTGAAGCTGAAAAAGTGGAAAAGCTTGAGAGAGAATCAGAAAGTCTGTAGATGGTTGCGGGTGATTCAGAGCAGCGTGAGACTGATGTGATTGACTGACGGGCTGCAGACGTTCTGCACCAATCAGACGCAGCTGGAGTGTAATCAGGGAAATGCAGCACAGCTGTCCAGAAAAGATCCATGAGATAAGACGTCTTCCTCGCTCCTTCCACTCTGCCCTGTTGTGTACCTCTGTGCTAATATCTGTCCTCTGCTGCCCTCTGCCCCCCCCCACCCACCCACCCCGCTCCACCCCCGCTCCGTCAGCCCTCACTGTGTCCTTGCCTGTCCCCACACCTCTCCGACAGTGACAGTTATGAAGAGTGACAGTGCCATTCAGATGTGCTCTCCTGCCACTCTGTCCTCCTATGTCTGTATTTCCCTCATCCACAGTAACACATTTTCATCTGAGTCACTCTCTCCTCATCCACTGTCGCTAACCCCCCCCTCCATTTCCTACCCATTAAGAGGGACAGTGTGTTGCCCCAAAGCTGCTGCACTGTTGCCCTCTAACAAACCTATAAACTCAGTGTGGCACCTGTCCACCTCCCCTTCACAGCCTCAGCCTGACAAGTGGTCTGCTGTGCTTTTGACTGCTCTCTCCCTCTCTCTATCTATCTCTCTCTCTCTATCTCTCTCTCTCTCTCTCTCTCTCTCTCTCTCTGCACCTTTCACAAACAGACACAGCTTTTTACATGGCTTAAGAAAAGTATTAAATGACTAATAAAGGCAAAGTAGTAACTGACAGAATTATACACAAAATTTATAATTAGAGGTTTTTTTTTATGTTGTTTTGAGCTGATTACTGCAGACAGTAGTTTCACATCTGTCCTGAAGAGGCTGGGCAGATGTGGTTAATGTGGCTTTTTCCAATCCAAGCATCTGCATCTGAATGTCACTGTCAGTGAAACAGAACATTCACATAAATAAGCTGGTGGACCGATCTTCTATTTTCCTCATCTTCTTCTTTTCTTCTACACACAAAAGTGTATTCACACACAAACCCTCTGTGAGGTACAACAATTATACACTTTGAAATATTCACACAAATTACACTTCAGGAGAAGGCCTACACACACACAGACAGACACACACACACTTGGTCTCCAGTGGTTACGTCAGTGGGGGTATGACCAGCTCAGGACAGTGGTACATTGTTTATTTGGAGACAGATTGGCTTTACGTAAGACACACACACTCACACACACTCACATAGACATATACGTACACATGCACGCTCACCCAGATTCCTGTACACACACAGACATGCAACCACACAATAAGGCACTCACAGTCACTCTCCCATGCACACATCCTGGCTCTCCTCTTCCCAGGACGGGCATTGTGCTCCAGTAATGCACTCAGTTGACTATTCATGCTCATGAAACATTCAGCAAAAGGGATCGTTCACTTATTCACTCACAATCAGCCTGTCACTACGACACACACACCACAACGCAGACCCTGGTTTACAGAGCTTCAACAGAGGCCCTTTGTTCAGGATCAGAGCTGAGCCCCTGAACCAGATCCACGGGAACCAGCCTAAAACTGACAGGAAGCATCTTCCGTGAATCCACTCTCGGCACTAAAAATAGAGGCGTGTTATGTAAGACAGTGAGTGTTTTTCACTAATCAGGGAGCACCACATGGAACAGGATTAATCTGCAGCACTGTAACATGCAGAGTGTTTTGGTGTGCTGGATTTTTGCATTGCTGTCATGTACCAGTAGGTTAAGAGAAGATGACAACCACATGACAAGCAAAGGAGCAAGTTTTCCACCTGCTGAAACAATTAAGAGTTCATATAACACGCTGACGGCCCAGTGGGTGGTTTCTCCCACACAGTTCTCTCACTTTCATTGTTTCCTCATTTATGAGCCCATTGTGATAAACCCATATGCTTTGTGTTATATCCCTCTGTGTTGGTGACAGTCAGAGCCAGAAACATATTGTTTCCAGGTCCTCTTCAGTGTTTTGGTAAAAACATTTACTTATGTGCTAATCACTTTACCTTAGATGAAGCTTTTGCCTGCAAATGTTTGGAATTAAAATACCCTCCAGGAATGAGCTGCTGTGAGGCTTTTAATGTGAAATGAGAGAAGCCCAGAGGAGCAGAGCAGTGACAGATAGGAGTATGACATGACTCTGGAAACAAGAAGAGGTTGGAAAACAGCGAGGTAAAACATGATGGAATATTGTTCAGGCAATACACACAAACAAATCAGATTTGAAACACAATTTTTTTCAAATAAATGCCACCAGTTCTCCTCTCTCATATGTACGGTAGCCCTGAGAGCTCCACACAGTGCAAATAAATAAAACCCAGGTAGGACTTTTGAAGTTAAAAGCTTTGAATATGCACATGGTGCCAGTGTAAATTGTACATTAGCACATTGCTGCTTCAGATGTGTGTGCTGTGACTGCAGATGAAGACTACCCCTCACCCTTCTAATGGCAGATCTTTGGCCTTTTGTTTCCTGTGTCAGGTTCTCATGGCGAAGGAATGGCAAGTTTTTCAACATCGGGAAAGATCCCAGGGTGACGATGCGGAAGCGCTCGGGAACCCTTGAGATCGGTTTCCGTAGTGGAGGACGACCAGAGGACTATGAAGGAGAATACCAGTGTTTTGCCACAAATGACCTGGGAGTCGCTCTGTCCAACAAAATCCTCCTTCGAGTCTCAAGTAAGACCGCACACAGCGTCTCTGCAGACATTGTACACTGACAGAGGAAAAAGAAAGAAAATTCTCGCAGGAAATGTCTGTTTCTTTGCTGAACACAGAGCTACAAGCAGCAGAATCACCTCACTTGTTATCAACCTGACCAATCAGCTGTGAAGAACAATAATGACCAGCTCAATACTGATCAACTGTTCCGTCCTTTCCATCCTCCAGAGGCTCCTTTGTGGCCGAAGGAGGTGCTGGAGCCCGTGGTGGTGACTGAAGGCTCCCCGCTGGTTCTACCCTGCAACCCCCCACCAGGCCTTCCTCCCCCGTTCACCTTCTGGATGAACAGCTGTGAGCATTGTTGACACACGCATAGACATACAAATGCGTTATGTTTCTTCCTCTAGTGACTGTTATTTACCTACCAATTACACTAATTTTAAATACAACTTAGAGGAGTCTTGCCCCTTAAAACTGATCAACTGCACTGACATGTCAACAAAATCACTCTAAGTCAGTCAGCATCAACCACAGACAGTCCAGGTGCTGACAAATTGTCTCCATTGTTGCTCTTTAGTGCAGAAGTCTGTCAGAGCACTTGCAGATCATTTCCTCTCAGTCTGTCTCCACCTGAGCTGAAATTTAAATAACTCCATGGTCTATTTATAGATTCTGGTTGATTGATACATGATAAGAGCCTGCGTCTTGAAATGTGTTTTTTTTTTATTGATCTTAAATGTGTGAATATATGATTTTCATGTCATTTGTGTAATTTTCTCGTTTTTTCCTTATCAGATTGTCAAGTTATTTATTTCGGCACCAAATCAATCTATAACTTTTTCAGCCTCCCTGGCATCCTTTCTTCACCTCCCTCCTTCACACTGTGAAGGGCAGTGTGCTGCAGTGCTGCTCAGCCAGTGTGTGTGTGTGTGTATGTGTGTGTGTGCGTGCTGCATAGATCTGCAGGGCAGACCTCATGTCCGGCCAGACGCCATTTTACAGCCACAGAGAGAAACTGTACAAGACACTAAAGTTAAATCAGGCTGATAAAAACTGGATCTGTTTCCATTGGAGCACAGACTTCACTCTCATCAACTGTAGGCAGAGAATATCAACATGGTCCTTATGCATCATTTCCCCACTCTGTGAACAGCCTGTGTAACACACACACAGAGTCTTATACGCTCAGATCAAGCACACACACGACATTAGCTTGTCATATAGCCCAGACAGTGTAACACGCCAACGCATGATGAGGACTGCTGGCCGGCTGCTGATTGGTCCTGGGGCACTGTCTTGATGACCATAAGGCTCACGTCAGTTTGTGCAGTGACAGAGTGTGTGAGGATCTGTCTGGACATCTGTATGGACTTAAGTGCACATTAACATCACAGCCTGTAGTCACTGTAGGAGGACACATGAGCTAACAGCTGTATATTAGAATCTACACAAGTGCAAGTTAGCGGTTGGCATTAAAGGGGCATTTATGTACTTCTGTATGGTAGTATATGTCTTAGCCTGTCACCTGATGTGCCAGTTCAGTCAGACAGCTTGATACAGCTCATCATCACTGTGTTTGTGTTTCTAATCATAGATAATCAATACGGTAAAACGTGTACATCTGCTAATTAATGCAATCGTCCCCCCTCCTCCTCTGTCCTCCTCCTTCCTGTCTTCCAGATATGATTCCAATCCCCCAGGATAAGAGAGTGTCTATGGGTTTGAATGGAGACCTGTACTTCTCCAACGTTATTGGCCAAGATGCTCAGACAGACTATAGCTGCAACGCTCGCTTCCTATTCACACACACCATCCAGCAGAAGAACCCCTTCACACTCAAAGTCCAAACCAGTGAGTAGACCGCTCACAAAAACACACACACAAACTTGTGTCAATGCCCTGAAATATCACTATGTTGATTTATTAGATATTGAACATTGCCTTCAGTAACCATATATGAACTCTGTGGTCCAGTTCTCCATCTAGAGGAAAGTTAATGACATGACATGAGCGACATGAAATCTCTCAGGTAGCCTCAGAAATGTTGTGGTTCTCTTGATGTAATGTGAAGACTGATCATGTACCTTCAACACTGCAGTCATGTTCTGTGTATTTATCTGTGTGTGGACTGATGGTCCACTGTGTGTGCCTGTGTTTTCAGAGGAGCCATATAATGACACATCTTACAATGCCTCTGACCCCCACGGTGGTGAGTCACTTCCTGTTAGGACAGCTCTACTTCCTGTGCGTCTGCTTAGAAACACTAACCTGCTGGCTCGGTGAAGCTGCTGACTTCAGACTGATGTCGGACACTGATTTAAGACACACAATCTGTGAGAATGGGTAGCTGTCTTTCAGTATAAAGGTAGATGCCCATGTGCCATGTGATTAAAAGCAGGTCTAGGTTCTATATTAATAACTTGAAAGTGTCAAAGCCACAGTCCACAGAGAAATACACACAACCTGTATTCAGAGAACCATAAAAACCAGCTGTCAGAACTAATGTAACTTTCTGATGTCACAACAAAACAGTCACTAATAGGACCATTTGAATTTTAATAAATGTCAAATTAGTTTTTCTCTGACCCTGATGTCCACACACACAGGAAAAATACATGTTCATCAAGTTTAATCTGTTTATTCCACCTTACTCAGTGTTAAACGATCACACGGAATGAATAAACATATTTTAATTAACACAAAGATTAGCCTCAATTCAGGGTTACTGCAAATAGAGAATTGTATGAGCCCATAGCTGCAGGCTACAGATCAGATAAAGTGGCAGCATATGCAGCAGTGGTAGATGGGATACGTCCCTAGGGGTAAGGATGCGCCCTGTCACAGACCAGGCACGAGGCCCACAGGGACAGAGGATCCTGCTGAGGAGGATTAGGTCACATGATGAATATTCAGCCTGGATTCATGCTGCGATCATTAATAGTCATATATGTATGGAAATAAGGTTCGCCGTTTCTGGGAGTGTGGGGATGTGATTGGGACAGCTGTCGAGACACACACCGCCACTCCAACGCACACTCAGGGACACGCGCTCGCTTTGCTACTAATCTCCTCTCAGCACATACAAGCAAAGACCTCAGCTCTGTCTTTTTTTGTGGGTGGGAGGGGGTCGAAGGCTCCACAGCATCCTGAGCCCTCTCAGCGTCACCGGCAGGCTGTCTGCCACGTTTCTATGGAGCTCACTGCGTCGCTGTAGCTACCCACTATAGTGGCTGTTTATCTCAATCCATTTTCTATGTGTTTCTTCCTCGTTCCTCGTTCGTTTTTCTTCTCACTAACAACCACAGATCCTCCTCACCCACTGCTGTCTGTTTGCCGGCCTCTGGAGAAGCTAACCGCTAACAGATGCTTTAATCCCACACAGATCTGCATCACAAAGGAGGATAATGCTAATTTAATCCCACACATTTCTCTGCAGGCTGCCGCTCACAGCTGACTGGATTTGGTGTCTACAGTGTTAATGGAGCAGACAGGAAATGACCTGCTCAAATGTTCATGTTCTTCTTTCTTTCTTCCAACCAGCTGTAGCTAAACTAACACTGTGCTACTCCAGTAAATGTGCTTGTAGCTCCATGTCACCCCTCCTTCATCATTGTCTGATGTTTGTGGATTATAAAAAACAAGGGTCTGGTCCAAAGGGTCTCTGTTGCTACTGAGGCTTAACTCTGTGACCGAGCCCTGTGGGAATCTTAACATGGGGTTGAAGTCTAATGCATCAACTCCATGACCCCACACAAACTTGAGTCTGATGTTGAAATAATCTCATTACAGCAGAGAGTCTGGGCATGTTGTACCAGCTGCTTTATTTAGGCTTTTAATGGCCAGTCTCTCCATCTTTGCTCCTCTGGCAAACATAAAGCAAGATCAATGACCCTGCTGTTGTTTCTACATCTCTTAATGACTTCCTGTGAGAGAAGCCAGAGAGTGGTAGACAGGTTTGCAGGACGTTTGGCCTCACTACAGACAGACCAGAGAGAGAGAGGCTGAGACTGGAGCAGATGGAGCACAGCCACAGGGAAATGACCAGAATAATAGTGTTGGGTTTGTATGTGACAGTGCCCACACAGAGAGGACTTTCAGGAAGTGCTGGATTAGATTGAATGTGTTTGTGTATACTGACCCCCCCCACCCTCACTTCTTGTTTGCAGGCCGAAAAATAGCCGAGACCATGCCAACCTTCCTCTCGCCATCAGGCACTGAGAGCTCCAAAATGGTGCTACGAGACGAGAAACTGCTGCTGGAGTGTATCGCTGCTGGAATGTGAGCTCTCTCTCTGTCTCTCTCTCTGTCTCACACACACATGCGCACACACAACATCAATGGGATGCTTTACTGGCTTCCTGTCTCAGCACACACACTGACTGAGATAAGGAGGACAGATCCGTTCACTTCATCTAAGTTCATGTCCCACCTCCCCCACCAGACCGACGCCTACCATTAAGTGGTTTAAGAAGGGCGGGGACCTGCCGGCACAAAAGGTGAAGTTTGAAAACTTCAACAAGACGCTGAAGATCGTCAGTGTGTCAGAGGAGGATGCTGGGGAGTATGTGTGCTTGGCTAACAATCATGTAGGCAGCATACGCCACTCCATCTCTGTCCAGGTGAAAGGTGAGGAGGTCATGACTGTGTTGGTAAAGATATATGAACCTGTGGGTGAACCTGTGTGATGACCTCCCTACTTGTTTCACAGCGGCTCCTTACTGGCTGGACAAACCTACAGACCTGGTCCTTGCCCCGGACGAGAACGGACGCCTGGTTTGTCGGGCCAATGGAAACCCTAAACCCAACATTCAGTGGCTGATCAATGGACAGCCTTTAGAAAGTAGGTGGATCTGTCCGGGTTGCTGACAGTCTCATACACAGTTAGTCTCTGACTTTCCTATATTCCTCTAATAGCAGGGTCTGAGTAGCCTCGGTGGATCACAGCTGTCCTTCAGCTCCATCACTCCATTTCTCAAACACCCTTTACTGCCTCTCTATTCCTCTATTCCCACCCCCACCACAGGTGCCCCGCCTAACCTTAGCAGACAGGTGTTGGGTGACACCATCATCTTCCATTCGGTGCAGATGGGAAGCAGCGCCGTGTACCAGTGCAACGCCTCCAACCAGCACGGCTATCTGCTGGCCAACGCTTTCGTCAGTGTTCTTGGTGAGACACAGACATCAGTGTATGAATGTGAAAGATCCTGTGATCCGATAAAGAGGTGAAGGTGTAATCCTCCGTCCCTTCCCCTGTAGACATGGCTCCGAGGATGCTGGACCCTAAAACCCAGCTGATCAAAGTCGTCCAAAACAACCGCACTTTCCTGGATTGTCCGTTCTTTGGTTCTCCTCTGCCAGAGCTCCGCTGGTGAGTGATGTCTCCAGATGAATCATCTAGTTTCTTAAGTTTATTTCTGTGCTCACACTGTATTTGTGTGTTTTCTCTGTGTGCAGGTTTAAGAATGGACAGGGCAGTGGGCTGGACGGTGGTCACTACCGCGTGTACATCAATGGCACCCTGGAGATCAAAAGAGCCCGAACAGAGGATGAGGGAACCTACACGTGCTTGGCCCAAAACATCCTCGGCATGGCCAGCAAACAGGTCCGCCTGGAAGTCAAAGGTAAGACATTGCTCTACTCATCATCATGATGGCTATAATTTCAGCCACTCTGTAACCAAGCAATGTGAATTCACAAACAACTGACGTGCGATGATCAGGGCCCTGTTTCAGAGAGCAGGGTTAGTGAAAACTCTGAGTTAGAGGAAACTTTTGGTTTTCAGTTTCACAAAGCCAGCTCAGCTTGACTGACCTGGTTGCCATGGTAACCGTCAGTTTATCTGAACAGCCCTCACATTGCTCACATGACACATCGTGGACACGCACGCAGTTCAGAGCAAATTGCGCTTTTTTTGTGTCTCTATATTTTTTTCATAAGCAAGGCTATCAGTCTATCAATAATCAATGTAGTATGAAGAGACTTGTTATAATGGAGACAAACTTGAACATATCCAGTAAACACACATTTGAGACTGTGTGTAAAGACATGTAAGTGTTGCTATTAAATAGACAGTATTAAATACTGGCAGGTTGGGACAGGTAAAAATTTGACTTTTTTGCTGAGAAGGTTTTTTTTTTTCTGTTTGGGAGCTTTGTAACAAACGATCCATGTGGGGATCAATAAAGTCGTTCTGATTCTGATATCACATGTTGAATGCATGTTAAACAACATCATGGCAGCATGTAATGAAATTATACCACACCCAAGCTTTATTTTTATATTTCATCTTCATGTTGTCTTTGTTCCATTGATGGGGGCTTTTCATCTTCTCGTTGGCTAGTCAACCCAGAGTTTAGGTTTTAACTCAGAGTTTGTTAACCTGGCTTTCTGAAACGGGACCCAGCTCCTGCAGGCTCATCGCTGTTTAAATATTTGTCTACTCTCTGACATTAAACAGTTTCCTCCCCATGTGCCAAACAGCCTTCTCTGTTGGTTGATGCAGACCCTCTGTGCCTTTTATTAACGGGATTGTCAACACATGAGCTGCAGTTTCTGACAACACAACAGACATTTTTCCAGATGACAAGAAAAAGTGATGAACCCAACTGTGGTGGACTTGCATGTGTTATAATTCATGTATTGTAAATTCACATACACTTGCTCTTCCAAGCCTTTAACTTAAACACTCACAAAATTATTGTGATCAGTTTGTCATGATTTCATAATTAAGTATGTAAGGAATGATTTCATAGATAAGTATAGAAGTGCACTTGTTTTAAATCAGTCTACAACAGACAGGAACAAATACAGTGGATATATGAGCTTGTTCATCCTGGAAAAGTCCTGGGAAATGCGCAGAACCTACCTGTGCATTTGTCGCGTGTTACATATGTATGTGATCTGAAGTTTCCTCACCTGGTTGCAGCTTCACTCTACAAAGCTTTTATAATAGATGTACAGTCCACATCCCTCCCTGCCATTTACAGTGAACATCTGTGAGTTTCCTCTGAGCATCAAAATGTGTGAGTTAATATTGTGTACGTTTGTGTGTGTGTGTGTTCATCTTCATCCTCATCCTCATCCTCAACTCCCCAACCTCAGAGCCAATCCGTATAGTTGAAGTCCCTGAGCACCAGACAATCATCAGGGGCACCGTGGCTCGTTTTGCCTGTAAGGTGAAGTCTGATCCCAGCATGCCTGTCTCTGTGGTCTGGACCAAGGACGACAAACCTCTCCATCTGGGATGGAGGTAATAGCCTGAACTTATCCAAACTACTAGTTAATGTAACTTTTTTTTCTACTCCAGTTTTCTCTGTAAATAATTTAAAAATAATCATCAACATTTAAGATTCAGAAGGTCTCTGGTTTGTCATCCCATTGTACCCTCCTCCATAATGATAAAGTGGAAACAGTGAAAACTCCACAGCAAATATCTGAGTCTGTTGATGTTTCTGTTGTTACTAAACTAAAGTAAAACAGTCATTAACCCCTTTATACTCACCTTTTTTTTTAAACTCACATAATTTATACAGACATGAAACTAGAAAGTCTGGAGGATGCTGCCACTGTAACATGCACCCCTCCGTCTCCTCTTCTATCCCCCAGGTTGAAGAAGGACGAAGTGTCGCTCACCATCCCCAATGTGAACGAGGGTGATGAGGGAACATACACCTGCACTGCTACATCTGAAATAGACCAGGACTCAGCCTCAGCCCGCCTCACTGTGTTAGGTACAGACAGAGCAGAGGCACATCTTCCCATAACAACAACTCAAAGTAGTCCTGAGACTTCAAACCTAAAAATAATGTTTAATGTTTTGGTATTAGTCCCTCTGTATTCTAATATTATTCTCAACAATGATCTACACACTCACATATAGTGCAAACTGGATACAGGACTAACCATTCTACAGTCCATCAGGGCCCCAGTGGCCCCCACCTATCAGTGTTGATAGATAAATAGGTAGTTAGGCTGTCAGACAGATGGATACAGGTATCAGTAGACGTTTTGAAATACGAACATAGCAATCAATGAAAAAGAGGTGTAACAAATGTCAGACTTAAGATAAACATCTAAATTCATCCGTTGCACAAAATACTTCAGTTCTTGACTATTTTACAAAGAGATTAAGACTGAATCTACAAAATAATCTGTATGTAGAAAAATGCTCTGAAGCCAGTATTGTCTCAACAATAATAATAATAGCATAATGGGAAAAAGACTTGATTAAAGTGAACATCCAAGGAAAAAGAGTCACTCCCCCAGTGAGCATTCTGCATGTGTTTCCATGTCGAGATGTTTAGAGAGTTTTTCTGCTGTAGAAAGTTTTTTCTCTTTTCACTTGACACTGTTTTTCAACTCTGTGCCTTCAGGTGGAAGTCAAGCATGTTTCAATGTTACTACTCACCTAGTTTAGCTTTAGCTGTAGCTGTAGTGCTGTGTGGGAAAGTGTCATAATGAAGCTGTACTGTAGACTTAGCCTGAACTCCCTGTGTGATCATGTGGTACTTTTGCACTGATGACAGCGAGTCACAGAAGTAAACCACAGTAAAAAATCAAGATGATAACTCATCAGAGTCTGCTGTTATAAACGTCTCATTTCCATCAAGAGATAGTAACACAGCCTGAGAGCTTCTCATGTCTGTGTCACTGTCCACCTTAAGAAATCATAAAAGAAAGTGCTGGACTTTACATCTGTGACTCTCACGTCTTAGCTATGACAACGATGGCTGCATGATGAAGTGACAGTGTGATCTAAATGACATGTTAACATTTGTGCTCCCTTGCTGTTGATTAGTGGACTAACCTGCAGACTCTAACCTTTATACCCACTTCCTGGTCCTTGACCACGCCCCACAGAGGAAGCCTCCCTCAACCCCTCAATCTCTAGTGCCTTGCCTCCAGGTAACACATATCATGGGTGGAAATTTTTTTCTCTCTCCTTCTGTGTTTATTTTCTCTTCTTATGGTCTCGTTTTTTTTCTTAACTATACATTTTATTTTTCAATGGTTTTTATTTTATTAAGTGCCAATGATTATTTTTCTCTATGTGAGAATTGGTATTTTTTGTGTGCATGCCCCCAAATTCATCCTGTCAAATCATTTCATCTCATGTTAAATCTGAAAATGTCTAATACAATGTATGTGTAGTGTATGATATGGTAATTAAATGACACTATGCAGCATGATTGACAAGTGTTTTGCAGAATGTACACACAAATGCATGTGTGTGTCTACAGTAAGTGTATGCCTTGTCTAAGGTTGAGTCAATCCCTGTCACTCTGCAGACCGGCCAGACCCTCCCATTGATCTGGACCTGTCAGACCCAGCTGCCCGCAGCGTCCGCCTCACCTGGATCCCTGGAAATGACCACAGGAGCCCCATCAAAGGTCAGCATGCAAACACAAACAATCTGCTCCTGAATATCCAGCAGATCCAGGAGATGCAAAACGTAAAACATTGTCAATAGAGAATTTCTATTACGGCCGCAAGTGGCTTTTTTGTAAGTCTTGGCATGTTGCGTGAGCCATGTAGATGAAACACAAGGTGTTGGCCACTTTTTTGACATCTGATGTGTGTCTCTGCAGAGTTCTTGGTCCAGTTTGAAGAGGACCGCTGGGAACCGGGCAGGTGGCAGAACCTGTCCTCTTACCCAGGAGACCTCAACTCTGTCGTCCTGCAGCTCGCCCCATTTGTAAACTACCAGTTCAGGGTCAGTGCCATCAACTCGGTGGGCCAGAGTCAGCCCAGCCGCCCTTCACCACGATACAAGACAAGTGGAGCAGGTGAGGAGCACCACAAATGCTTATCTGAAACCGTGCTGATGCAGACCATCTTTAGTGAATTTACCAGTACCTGCTTCTTGTGGCAGAATCAAGTCAGAAAGTCATCTGCTCCTGTGAACATGTTGTTGTTGGAGTTGGTGTTTGATCTTAGTGGATTTTGTTTTGTTTAAATAGCCCCAGATGCCATTCCCAGAGGTCTGCGGGGGTGGGGTTCCAAGAAGGACAACATGGAGATCACATGGGAGGTAAGATGAGGAAGGGTATAACTCTGTTACTAAATAAGATAAATAAAAAGAATAAAATAAATTCCATAGTCTGCATATAATCACTGAGATAAAGACTTTAATATAAAAATCACTGAACAAAGTGTAATTGAGTATCACAATCATTATAGCATGATCCAGTAAAGTATTGCCTGTCATGCAGCCTTTTGAGATTAAAGAGGTCTGCTCCCACACCTGAAGTTATACTACAAAGCACTTACTGTGTCACTTCTAAGTACATATGTAGAAATCTCCCCTGTGCTTCACATCACTGTACATAACCACTATAGTAAATGGAAGGATCTGCAAGAGAAAGCATTTTACCAGACAACATGCAGTAAAGCAGGTTGCTGGTAGTTTGATTCCAGTATGAATGTGTGTGTGGTAGTAAAGCGCTATGAATGTGTGTGAGTGGGTGAATATAACCTCCATTGCAAAACACTTGTAGTGATCCACAAGCCCCGGAAAGTGCAGTCTATCACCAGTCTATCACCATTATCTTTACAAAATGGTGTGATATGAGATATTCACTGCTCACCAAAAGGTATAAATCCTTTATATCAATCCTATTCCACTTCTGTGTAATTAAAAATCAAACTTTTAATGAGACCCCCCACCTTTTATAGATGTGATCAACAACATTTATCACATTAAAATTCAATATGATTTTATTTTGTAATGAGGCTGTTAAATTAGCTCAAATGTAAGATATCATTTACTACTTTAGAAAGTATTTTTAACTGTACATCTTCATGTACAGAGAATCAGAATGATGGATCAGCTTCTCTGGTTCAGTTAATGTGTGCTTACACCTAGTGTCTTGTATTTGCCCTCCAGCCTCTGCTTGATCTGGAGAGAAACGGCCCAAACCTGCACTACAACGTGTGGTGGAGAAGGAAGGACGTAGGGGAAGAGTGGAGTAACGTGACGACACTGGAGTCTAAATACACTGTCGGTGACACAGAAACCTATGTGCCCTATGAGATCAAAATCCAGGCCAGGAATGAGTTTGGATCAGGACCTGAGTCTAATGTGGTCATCGGGTACTCAGGAGAAGACAGTGAGTGGATTCATACAGGTCATGTGTTGTCTGAAAGACATTTAAGGTTTTTGACTTTTCACATCCTCTCTGTCTCTTTTCATGAGTTCAGAGCCCACCGATGCTCCCACTGACCTGCGGGCATCAAACGTCGAGAGCATCAAAGCGACCATCCACTGGAAAGCTGTGGACCCTGCCTCTGTCCAGGGAGAATTCAAAGAGTACAAAGTGGGTCTCAAGTGCTTCTCCTCCTCCTCCACTCTCTCTTCTTTAATCTCCTCCACTTCCCAATCAACTCCTTTCTTCTTCCTCTCCCTTCCAGCTCTACTACTGGCGTGAATCCAGTTTGGTCCCAGGTCTGTCTGTCAGTAAGGAAAAGAAGACCAAAGGTTTCTACAGCACCATGGCCGAGCCATCCGCCATTCTCAGTGACCTGGTGCCCTACTCCAAATACAAGATGTTTATGGTTGTGGCCAACAGCCGCTTTGAGAGTGCCCCCAGCAACACATTGGAGTTCACCACTAAGGAGGGAGGTGAGGATGGAGGAAAAGAGTGTAAATGCTGGATGGAGTGAAATGGGATGATGAAGTTCTCAGTAACTTTGAACCTTAATGTTATCAGCAGGACACACATGTTGTTGAGACAAGAGTGTCCTGATGGGAAAAAACATTGATTTTGCATCTTTAGAAATATTTTGGCACAACTGGAGAAGATGCAGATGTCCTGTCAGTGACACGTGTGTATGTGTGTGTTTGTGTGTGTGTGTGTGTGTGTGTGTGTGTGTGTGTAGTCCCTGATGCTCTGAGGTTTTTCAGGATCAGCCGAAGAAGTTTCGATACCCTCTACCTGGAGTGGGACAAACCTCTGGAGCCCAATGGCATTCTGATTGGATACAGACTCATATATCAAACAGGTGAGCTGCCCTGAATGGTCAAATCCCACATATTCATGTATTTACTTTTTATACAAACATCTGCACATTCAGACAAGCAACATCTTTAACTTTGGGTTTGATATATCTTATATTTAATATGATAATAATGCTGTGATATTATGACAGAAATATGTATTATTGATATATTGTGTGTTATACTGTGATAATTCAAATATATTACTCCATTATAATAATGTAGTAGATGATTACAGATGATGTATGTAAATGTATGTATGATTAATGTAAAACATAACATCATGTTAGGGGTAAAGCTGTACTTCTGATAGCAAACGTGTGTGTGTTGTGTGTGTTGTGTGTGTAGTCAATGGGTCCAGGATGGGTCAACAACAGGTCGAGACGTTTCCTCCTAATGTGACAGATTTCACCCTCCGCCTGCCGAACCGATCTGTGCGATACAAGTTCTCCCTGTCAGCACTCACACAGGTGGGAGCAGGAGAGGTCTTTTCTGAGGAGTCGCCACATTTTACCAATGAGGGTGAGTGTCACTGCACCTGTTAACCAAAAAATCTAATGTACAGGGCTTTTCCACAAAACAGAATATGTAGTGACTGACAACATGGCTTCATCTGCTTGTCATAGAGTGACTGTATGACCAGAGAGGCTTTAGTTTGCACTTCTCTTTATATAGATGTATAAAAGAAGCACAGATGTGTTTAATGCATTAGGCTGCAGCAGTTTTAGCCATGTAGTGAAACAAACCTCTGTATGGACTGCACTTACTCCCTGCTGTTTCTTCCGAGCCCCACAAACTATTAGACACATCAGTGAGTCTCAAACAAGCTCCTTCACCACCATCAACACACACACGCACACACCCACACACACACAGTTGTTTATTCTGACTCATTACACAGACACAGACACAGACACACTATCCTTCCGCTGGAGGCACTCACTAATGCAACAAATGTGGATTAATCCACCATAAAAAAACAAATTGTGTCTGAATGATGCTTGTTAAAACTGAAAACAAAGAGGAAAACAACAAACAAAAAAAATAAGATATTTGTGAGTCATTTTATTGATGTGTCCTGTACTGGCTTTAGGCTAAGAGCCATACAAGTAACATATAAGTAATGAAGACACAGTACTGGCCCTTTCACTGCAGTAAAAGTAAAGTAAACTTGTACAAACAGGTAATCCAAGAGTTCAACAGTTTAATTTCTGACTCATTGACCAGGACTCTGTCTTGAGCTATTTTTCCTGCATGAGAACTAGGGTGGTTTGATAGTGTGCCTACATGGTAAACACAGACATCTTTTTAAGGGTATTAGCCCCTTGTCTTTCTCTGGTGACATCACATACACACACACGCACACACACATCTGAATGAGAGTGATTTCTAAGCACTTGACGAATGATCCCATCAGTGTTGAGGTACAGAGTCTTGAACTGATGGTCCAGTCCCTCTTGTCCTGCTGTGTCCCTCTCACCCGTCCCCCCTCTCTCCTGTCTCTCTTCTTTTCTCTGTTGGCAGAAATCTTTAGTAACACCACAGATCTAGGTAAATGGGAATGAGAAACACAGCGTGTCTGCCCTTCTCCCTCATCCTCTGCCTCTGTATGTGTCCATCTCAACACAAAGCAGCAGCACAGTCCACCTTCATTTATCCAGGCCTGCAGCTTCTACTGATAGCCAGCAGAGGGAGCTGCTGAATCTTTTTTTAACCCCAAGAAAATGTGGCTTTTCCTCCTGCTGTCCTATTTTACAGCCTCACTTTAGATGCAGTGTGAACAAGACCTGAGTATGTAAATATGTATATTGACATTGACATGCAGCTTTGCAGAGCTGCTCACGAACTTTAATCTGTTTTTTTCACACTGACAATACAAACTTGGATCCAGATCCAGATCCTGGCATCACTAAACTGAATGACAAATCTTCCAAAACAAGTGTTAACACAACAATCATGAGAGAATCCAGTTACTATGATCTCTGACATCAACTCAATGTCAGCTTACTGTCTGTTTTACTGTAGCTTTCAGCCACTTCACAAAGTACTGCATCAGTGGACTGAATTTCATTAGTTTGTTGTTGATTTTATATTTTATTAAATTACATCAGGGAACAACTAAGGGAACCCTACTCTCTGATGAAGACTATTTAATACAGTCAAAAGCTCAGCTGGTGCAGCACATGCAATTTGAATCAATATTAAATAGATAAATGGTTTTGGTAGCTATTAAATAAATATGAATATGAATAAATGTGGATATAAATATATAAGTGGGACAATAAATAAATAAGTAGCTTTCTATATTTGTATATTTATAGATTTGTTAATGAATAAATACCTGAAAAAAATTCAGGGGACTTTTATTGAATAATTCCACATTTATCTATTTATTTATTTCCAGAGACTTATATTTCTGAATGCTATACTTATTTCCCAGCGTCCTATATTTTTAGCCCTTACATTTGAATGTTTATGACCTATTTCATATAGTTCATGATTTATCATACAGCTGTATGTATTTATTTATTTGATATTGACATCAAAACATTAAGTACTTGAAATGTATAGAACCAATCACATCTTGTCAGGGTCAGGGTTAGTCGGACAGGTCTGAAGCTGTGACTGTGCTCCTGCTGTTGAACTGAACTGCTGTTGCCGCCTGCGCTGTTTTTCGTTACTTTTCTCATCCATTCATCTGCTTCTTCTCATCCATCCATCTCTCCTCTTTGTGTTGAACTGCTGTTTGTCTGTTCATGTGTGTTGTCAGGGATTGAGTAAACCCTTCAGGCACTGTAGATAAGCATGTGATATACAGTACATACATACATATATACCGCTCAGTTATAGATAGTGTAAGACATTACATTACATTACATTTTAAATCAGTGATCGGCAAGTACATTTGACCTCAGATTTTTTTTGAATTCATTAGAAGATGTCCAGAACATAATCAAAGGCTAATGTATGACCGATTGACTCTGACTGTAGCAGGACATTTACTCTGTTGTAGAGCCTTTTGCCTTCTCTTAACCTTTATCCACTGATTTCTGCACCAGTCCCTGATGATACACTCTCACAAACTCACTTCCTATCTGTAATGAGACACAAGTCTGTCTTGTGTCATGACTAACCAGCCACGCTGTCATAACGACGCTGCTGCGAGTGTTTGTGTGATGGAAGAGATGAAATGTATTGATGAACGATACAACCTGATGAGGACAAACAGACGGTGCTCTGCCTGCTCATTCACTGGCTCCATCATGGTGCTTCTGAGCTTTTTCCAACAGTCATGTCACTCCACCATCTTTACCCATCACTTGTTCACTCAGTCAGTCGTTTATACTGGGAGTTACAGGTAATTTGCTTGAGTCTTTGGGTGGATGTGGCTGACCTCACTGGGCTGTAAGGGCTCCTGAACACGCTGATGTCTCCATCATCCCCCTCCACTTTATTTGTCCCCAGAATCATGGTCTTAGCGCATGCTTGGCCTTGAGCCTGGTGATACAAGCATGCTGCCTGTGGGGGTTGGTGGGACTGTATGAGGGAAATGTTTGGGCTGGGGCGTCAGAAGTGCGATCCTTCACTGGCTTGGGATGACCTCAACTCTCAGGTACAGTAAGGCTGAGCAGCATTTGCAGTGGGCATTGGTGGAAAAGGAAGTACAGGTTCCTGACCTGAGGATGGTCCTGAGGTCGAAAACAGAGACAAGATTGAGGACCAAGTTTTAGTTTGTCTAAAAACCTCTTGGTTCATTTCCCAGACATAGTCAAATCCTTAAAACAGGACCTAGTGATTCAATGTGATTAGATTTTTCTTGGATGGAGTTAGAGTGAAAGTAAATTACTCCCCTTTTGCTGCAGACCACCTCAAGAACCCTTGGGGGGGTCTCAGACCCCACTGGTTTATTGGACACCCTCAAAGAGGACGAGTATTAGACATCAATAACTGACACTGGATGAAATGGGGCATGTTATCTAGAGGGATAGTATCTGTAAAAACTGGAACACATGAGGTCCCTTAGCTCAGTACCAGACATGGACAGAACTTAAAGGAGCAGATAAATTAGGTCCATGTGTAAAGTTGTGTGGGAAGCTGCACAGTGACTTTTAGTTCTCAGTGTGGCTTGGAAAAATACTGGGTCTTCATTGTTCTTTGACAACACAGTCCAAAACACAAGTTTTTGTTATGAAGTGGTCCCAACTCAGGGGCCACATCCTTTGGAGCAGTCCATTTTATGCCATACTATCACATACCATCAGGTGCACACTGGGTCTTGGGAGAGGTTGGGACGCAAACGGTTCACGCCTTTGGATCATTTGTTGCCCAGGTCGGTCTTTAATTGCAGCATTTGATGGATGAAACTCTTGATTTGAGGCCCTGCAATGGTCTCTAACTCGAAGCCAAGCAAACCTTTGGTGACATCGTCATCATGAAGGTAACTCTTGATGATGCCATAAGGGGTCACACTCCCCTAATTTCAAAGTCAAGTCAGTTTCCTGTGCTTCCTCCAGTGCCAACTGAGTGGAGCCTTTGTGACAAGTAAATTGCTTTGATGTAGACCGGCCCTTTAAATGCAACATTTATAACATTAAGTAACCAGTCTGTGGTCTTCTACATCTCGATCCTCTTTGTAGCAACAGATAGTGACAGATGTGTAATGTCAGCATCTGTCCCCTTGGTGGCAGCGGCAGCTTAATGTTTTCTGCTTAGCGATGGTGACAATGAAGTGAGTGTGGATCTTAGCAGAGATGGGGTGGAAAAAACACTCGAGTGAGCACTGACTGGTGATGTGATGTGTCAGGTGTGAGGTGTGTGTGTGTGAGATGTTAAGAGCTGCTGGTGGGGATCTTCCTGTGTGTTTGGGCCTGTTGGAGTGTGTGTGTGTGTGTGTGTGTGTTTGTGTGTGTGTGTGTGTGTGTGCGCGCCTGCTGTATGTCTGATGATCTTGTTGCTTTGTCTAACCCTCTGCTCTCTCCCCCTCCTCCTTTGTAGTCGAGCTTACCGACGCCCCTGTGGCCTCACCTCTTACTCCTACTCCTCCTCCTCTCGCTACTCTTCCTCCTACTACCATCGCTCCTACAACCATTAGTACCTCAACCACCACCACTCCTCCAACTACAACTTCTTCTACTACTACTACTCCTCCTCCTCCTCCTCCTACTACTACTACTACTACGACTACCACTACTACTACTCCTTCTACTACTACCACCACCACTGTAACTGAGGCGACCACTCCCCTCAAGCCTCCTACGCCCGGCACCACCAGGCGCACAGATCAGAACGTGTTGGGTACATGCTGTCGGCCCACTGTGGCTTCTTATTGTCTTTATAGTGTTTAGTTGGTAAAACTTGATTGCCTTCTCCCACCTGACGAAACAGGAAAGTTCATCAGGGCTGCATCCTGATAGACTGTGCTCTACCTGCTGTACTAAAAGTGGGGAATTTCTTCAGAGTATCGGGATGTAGCCAGCAGCATCCTCCTGGTCAGGAAATGAGAATCGGAACATAGTTAAAATCAGCTGTAATGTTGTGTAATGTTCAACTGTAATGCTCTCGTCTTTAACGCTATGCATTGATGAGGCTGGTTATGATTCAGAATATCGTTCTCTAGGTTTTAGGTTGAACTGGTTCTGGAGTTCACTTGAAACCAGAAGTAAAAAATGCACCCAGGTTTCCTCCAAATTTACTTCTGGTTTTGAGCGGACTGTAATTAGCAACGATCCTGATCAACCCCTGTGTGTGGCCCTTTGCCTCTGACCTTTAACCCTCTACCTTCCTTGTGTAGTGGCCCCCGGTCGGGAGATCTGGGATGTGACGGCAGAGCCAAACAGTAACTACACTAACATCAACTGGAGACACAACTTCCCAGCCAGCAGCAGCGAGTTTGTGCTAGAGTTCACACTGGACAGTAAGAAACCAGACCGAGCCCAGTCTGAGCTACCAAAACCTTGAGCTTGATCTGACCTAAATGAAGAGTGAGAGAAAACCAGACCAGAGTGGTGAAGCAGCAGTAGAAGCAGATAGAGGGGAGCAGGCAGAATAGATGATGAAATGAACAGACCTGAGATTGTCTCCCCTCAGAGTTACTGTCCATCAACACAGTTTCCATAGCAGTGTTGCTCCTGATTGCAAATCAGTAGCTTTACAGACCTGATATTGTAAAGAGTAGTTCAGTCATGTTCACAGGAACTTGACTGCAAGAGTGGATGTGATCCCCTTCATTTAGAAATCCTCCTTAGAGTTTGAGTTTTCTCTGCATTGGGACTGAGATTCAGCCCTTTCAGCAGCATGATCTGAGGGATGGTTAATCTCCTGAAATAAGAGAAAGAGTATGCATGCTAAACTGACCATTGCACACTGAGATAACTTCCTTATGTTATTTATTGAGAGCTGGTTTCACCTGTGGCTTTCACTCATTATTAGGTCATCATTTGAAAAACATCTCAATATAATTAATCTTGGAGCACTGTGGCAGGACAATGATGATGATGATTGGTCATGTGACCTCTGTGTATGTCTGTTGCTACACCTTTGATCACTTGTATGACTCTGCTGTGCAAACCTGAGGAAGGCGCAGGCAAAAATCATCAGCTCGGGTCTCAATAATTAACACAGTGAAGTCACCTCAGTTTACCATGGTCAGGTTTGATTTTCAGATAATTAGCAGCATCTAGTTAGAGCTCAGTGGGGGGTTCATGTCCTTGTTCCTCTCTGCTGAGCTCTTGTAGGAAACCTGCGAACAAGACAAGTAATGAAATAGAACAAAATAATTACTCTCAGGACTGAAGCAGATGAAGAAAGAATGGAAAGATCTCCTCCTCCTGCAGCAGTAGCAGCTCTGTTGATGTGCTCATTGTTAAATTAGCACTGAAAGGTTGAAGGTACAGCACACCACTCTCTCTCTCTCTCTCTCTCTCTCTCTCTCTCTCTCTCTCTCTCTCTATCTCTCTCTTTGGTCTTTATGTTGGGAAATGTTGATCATGATGATGTCGCCTGTGTCGTCCACCATCACGATGGTTTCTCTGCTTGGCTTTGAATGGCTCTTGTCTGGCCGGCACTGTGGAGGGGCTGCCTGCCCAGCTTCCTCCCCTCTCTTTGAATGTGTCACTTCTTTTGCGCTGCCCGCACTTACTTCCATGTTCACTTACTTTTGGTTTGGACTGAGTGTAAAGCACTCCACTAAACACATTGTCCCTCCTTTCCCTGAGCCCATTGCTCACAGTGTCTTCCATAACTCAGCTACACTAAACAGTCTGAACTGTGGTCGAGGACAGAGAGGAGGCAGGATGTCTTTTTAATGTACTTGGACATTGGTTTAAATTCTTAATGATGTCTGAATGTAAGTGGATAGATGGAGGGGGGAGAGGGGGGTATGATGAGACTGATCTAATGGTCTCCACCCACCCCTTGTTGTCCGAGGTCGGGTCTGAAAGCCTTGACTCTTAGGGAGAGACACGGAGCCCCTGCCCCTTTCTCACCCCCCCACCATCATCCCCTCATTCCTCCTCTGTGATGCTCTGGTGACATGGGGGAAGGAAACTGGGGCCAGATGTCATTGAAAAGCAAGAAATCTTGTCAGAAGGGAAGACAATGGGAATAGCTGTCAGTGTGAGGGCATGGGTGCTACAGTTTTTTCCTTGCACACAGATTCATAAAAATATTCCAACCTGGTTTCACAAAATTATTAATGTCTTCAAATAAACCTGGAGGAGCAGCATCTCAGATTTGGCCCCTAACTTTCTCACATATAACGATCAGACTATTATCCAGTTTTCACACACTTAATATTGGAGTAACATTTTAGTCATATCACCTATAACGCCTGATTTCCCTCGCAGAATATGGCCAGACTTGCCCCAGCATTAATTATCTCTAACAAAGCCGCTATTTGAAACAGGCCTTTATGCCTTTATTTTTATTTTTCCCTGATCTATAAATAGACACCAATGTATTTTAGTGAGGCTCCTCTGTCTTACCATTACATCTATATTTAATTCATTTCATGTTGTCTTGATAAATTCCAGATAAAGGACATTTCCACAGCACAACAGTCATGCTGTGTCTTATACTGTCATCAAACTGACTGATGAACAGACTGGTCCTGTCAAACATCAGACAGTGAGTGAGCGTCTCTGAGAGAAGAAGAATGAAGAAAGTTAGAAAAACTGTGGACATGGCTCTCATGTTGATAGTGCTGGTAAAATGTACATTATGCTGAATTTATCATGTGACTTTTCAATTGTGGCAGCTCTCTGAGAACTGACCCTGTTATTCACGTCCATAAATCTGGAGAAATCAATTTGCTCACCAGGAAATAGATTTTTCTTGAAACATGAAGTGATACAGTGAATAACTCTACACAAAGTCTCAAAGTCCAGTAAGTCTCCACAAGACTGTCAAAACAGCTTCTTCCACCAGGCTGTCAGGATGCTAGACTCTGCCCACTACCTCCCCCCTCTGCTCCCTGCCCCTGGACTTTAACATTAACATTTAACATTAGCATTATTGGCCATTATTGGCAACATTATATTTTGCACTACTATATTATATATTATATTTGGTTTTCTAAAGAATTTATTCTGTCTATTTAATCTACTATATTTATTTTAGGTGAAAGAGAAACGACTTTTCGATTTGAATCTTTGAAACATAGACAGACTCTTAAATATCATATTGAATTATTATATTGACTGTAATGCTTTGGCTGTACTGTCCACCTGTCAATCATGCCAACAATGTGCACCCATCTCTTAAAGGATCATGAACAAATTAATCTCTGAATAATTTCATGTTATTTTACTAATGAAAGGATACATAGATACACATACAGCGTTCTGACCCATCATGCTCCTCAGCATTGTGCAAAGACAATGCTAAGTAGAAGTAATGAGACAGGAACAAACAAAGACCACACCAGGTCTGAACAGTTGAAGGATTTTCGGTATTCTCTGTATTTTAACTTTATTGCAATCTTTCTTGTATTAAACCATAAAGTCCTCTATGTTGTGCTAATATTTAATATCCGCCTTGGACTTTGTCTTCGCACTCACTGACTAACTGAGTAAAAGGCTCTGGCATGTCTCCTCCTGTTTCTGCAGTGGATGTCTTGTTTGGCTGGTTTCAGCAGCTGGAAATAAATGGCATGGCTTTGGAATGAGCACCGCTGGATCAGATCAGTGGTTGATAGCATGGTGCATGACGTCACCACCTCGCGCTGCCTACTCTTACTACCACCTCCGAGTCACGCTCATGTCATCAAGCTCGGCCGATGCGTCTTTTTGCCGGAAAGACGCAGGTTGTTGTCGCAGTGTTGGCCTGTGAATGATTGAGACCAACAATGCTTTGCCACCTCAGCCCCTGATGAGAACAGAAGACATTCTGCAGCGGTTAGTTTCAGTTCTACTCCGTCCAAACGTGACGCAGAGTGGCCATTTGGCAGCACAGTGCGAGATATAGACACAGATCTGTTTCTGATTTCTCTGGAGAGAAAATGTGGTCTCAGAGCCACAAAAGGAAAACAAAGTCAAACTTCACAGATGTATCAAAATCTGTGGGCATCAGTCAGTGAGTCTTTGTGATGGGGACGGGCACTGCATTGTTATCAGTCTCAATTCACTTCAGTAACCCTGCTATCAGTCTCCCTGCAAAGCATTGTGATGCTGTGACCTTTGCGAGTAAGCACAGGCTTTACTGTGGAACGAAGGCCACACACACACACCCCCCGGAGTGTGATTGGCCCCTTTCTTGTGTCTCCAAGGCGACAAGACGGTGAAAGTTGTGCCAGTGAATCAACAGCCCCCCATTGCTGTGGCGGATCTTATCGCGGGTGCCAAGTACCATCTGAGAGTTTACTCCCATGAGCTCAACAGCATCAGCAGCAAACCCGTCACCTTTGAGACCAAAGCAGGTGAGACCACACCGGGCTAGGTGGAACCAGGGTTCCAGCCGGGTGGGCTGAGTTTGTCACTGGTATAGTGTCTGCAGTCGCTCAGTCAAAACTGGGTGAGTCTTTATTGTTCATGCATCTTCCTCCAAAGGTAACGTCCAGTCAGGATGAGACACTTCAGGCCCTCGGTCTGGACCCCATCACACGTCGTCGTCTTTGTGAGCTGGCTCTACTTCATGAGCATGAGTTGGTTAGAAAGAATGTCTTCTGACAAATTCATGCTCACAGGTTGTTCACAAATGACAATAACATCTACATGCAAGTGATTTGGGTGGTTTGTTTGCTGCTGAAGGTTTTTAAGATGTTTCCTGTCATTAGTCCCTGGTGTTCCCAACAAGGCTGCGAAGACCTGCAGCATGAAACCAAAGTAAAGCAAACTTGTGATATTCAGCTAATGTGCTGGGGACAAGCTACAAATGCTAACACTGAAATGAGCTGTTATCAGCAGAGAGATATGAAGGGATGATTGTCTCACCAAAGGTTCATAGCACAAGTACTCACTAATAGGTGTTTACCTTGATATGATACTGATTCTTAAAGGAACTAGTGTAAGTTTAGCCATTGCCACGTTACTGTGGTTAACATTAGCAGCTATTTATTCCTTTATTTGTGAACATTCCTTTATTCCTTTATTTATTCATTCCTTTATTTATGAACAACTGTGGTGGAAAGTTAGCATGCAGACATCTAGCCCTGGGCCCTACAGTGAATCACTGCTCTACACGTTGTTGATCAGAGGACGTATTATATATAACCTCTTGCAGGACTGTGGCTGTAAATATTAATGTCTTTATTTTGTGGAGGTCCAGTAGTGATGTCGGTAACATTTCTGCCAGCTGTGTGAGGAGTTGTGTTATTTCAGGATGTACGGAAACCTGGTGAATCAAGGTGAATTGAATGTAACAATCATTTTCCCTCCACATATTCTCTCCCCCCTCACCTCTCACCTCTCTGTGATGGAGAAGAACAAAACCTCATTGTTATGGATGAGCATTGTCCTGGATATAACAAGACACTAATTCTGTGTGTGTGTGTTTGTAGAATGGGAACCAGCACCTGTCTGGTGTGTTAGCTCTGACTGTAACACTCACATTGTTTCCACTCCTCTCTCTCTTCTTCTGCCCTGCCCTCTGCTTGTGTGTGTGTCTATCCAGCCTACATAGACCAGGTAGACATAGCCACTCAGGGCTGGTTCATCGGCTTGATGTGTGCCATCGCCCTCATCATACTCATCCTCCTCATCGTCTGCTTTATCAAGAGGAGTCGCGGCGGCAAATACCCAGGTAAGGCCTAACTCTGGGGCTGTGATACCTGAGAATGTGAGCAATGACACATTTGCTGTGTCAGGGTGATCAGGACTACATAATCCCACTGCAGCAAATCGACTGTTCAAAAAGTAACTGCACAAGTTAAAAGCGAGTGGATTCATTTTGTTGAATGTGTTTCAAAATATTCTGACTCTGAGCTAGTTAACAGGAAGTGATTGAGACTGCGGACCTCCTGGCAGCTATTGTTAAATATGATGTCCTCGTTGGAGTCTCTCCCTGAGAAGAGATGTTTCATGTTTTGGGTCTGATCTACAGTCTGTGATCATTTAAGTTAGAGCTGTGTTAATGTTTTGCAGTTTCTATGATGTGTAGGTGGAGGCTGTGTGACTGGGTTCACAAAGAGTCTCGGTAGGTGCTAAATTGTAGCTAACACCTAACACCCTGTGATCAACTACATCTGATAAGGATTTGAAAATTAATCAAATTATTTACATGTGTTATGGCTGATTAATTCATTAATCTTAAATTGGCTTTATGTCTTATGTCTATGTTTATTGTTAGGGTTAGTTTCCCCACGCTGAGATCAGAGCAGTATAATGTTCCTGTCTCTACAGTATCTCAGCCGTGTAACCATCATGAGTCTTCCCTGTTGGACCTGAATCCAGTAGCTTTGCCTTATCGTCAGAGCGAGTGCTTACTGTATGTTCAGACTGAAAGTGGAAAGAGAAAGAGAAAGAAAGAAAGAATTTGTTCTGTCCACCTGTGGGTGAAATTAGTGTTGTAAACTTTATTTAAACGGACATATCAACTGATACCTTTGTGTCACCTTTAAGCAGACAGGGATGTTTACTAATGATCAGTTATCAGTTTCTCGTCCACTGGAACAGATGTTATAAAAGTATCAGCACATACCAGGTCAAAATGAAGACTTCCTGTCATTTTGAAGTACAGTAACAGACCAGACACAGGTCAATGACATGGTGTGATTAACTAATGAATTAATGTTTTATTCTTATTGTTGTTTTTCTTTAATCAATATTAACAGTTATTTTCACAGCAACAACCTGGTGCTATGCAACTGTACTAAGACCAGTTCACTGTGTTCCAAATGCATACTACAGTTTACTTACCTGAGTTTACATGGACTACAGTGGTAACAGTAACACAAATCACAAATTAATAGAAACACCTTTTATAGTAATACTAAAACAAAAAAATAAACTGCTGAGTATTATGTCATTGCAATGCAACACAGTACTGCTGACATGACTCAGCGTCAGAGGAGAAGTATGGAGCTGGGACACAGTGTTACACAGATGGATTAATGAAAAGTGATGTGTGGTCAGACTGTGTGTGGTTTGGTCTGCGTCATGACATCTGCAGAAAACTGAGCTGCTTGTTCTTGTCTCTTCAGTGCGTGACAAAAAAGATCTCCCTTTAGACCCTGTGGACCAGAAAGACCAGGACGGATCCTTTGACTACCAGTAAGTATAATCATACAACCTGCTCACCGCCAGTGTCACAGCCACACCACCGACATCATCTGTGTCTCTCAAATGATGTGAAGCTCATTTGAAAGCGTTAATTTGTTGAGGGATTGAGTGGTAAATGGTTTAGGGTGATTTCCCAGTGTCCTCTTGTCATTGCAGTATATGTGAGGCTGTTGGCTCGTGCAGGATCAAATGAGACAGTTGTTAGTCCTCCAGGGTTTATCGATATTTAAAACCTGTCAGGTCACAACTGATGTGGCTTAACCGACTTAATGGACTGAACCCATGAGCAGTCACAGGTGCCGTCTTTGACACACCTGCCAGTTAACACAGTAATGATGACTGTTAGCCTCAGTCAGCAGGTAGCTTATCAGCAGCAGTCGGCTCACTGTTTGATACCAGCGAGTGACGACACAGAAGAGAGACACAGGCTGGAAACACACTCGCTCACCCTGTAATGAATCAACTGTTCTCTGGTGCTGCTCCATTTATCAACTATAAATTTTATTGAATTTATAGTGCACCCAAAATTGTGTAGATGATTTACATTACACTAGACCATCATGTATTGTGGCCTGTCTCATGAAAGTGTAACATATCAACTGTGGTTCCCCACCTGTGGGCCATGAAGGTATTGCAAGTGGGTCGATAACTCATTAAGAGAACTGTGCAAAAAAAGCTGTTAATATATAATGAAAATATCTTTTTAAAGAAAGTATCTTCAGAAATAGTAAAATTTTAATTTCTGCAAATTGCAATTTTAATTTCTCTCGTACATCCACACTGCTATGTTTTAGTTTTAAAATTCCTGTCCACACAACTCAGAGTTTTACAACTCTGGAGCACCAAAAACTAAGAGTTTTGGAAACTTTAGCTGACTCTGTTTTAGCTTGAAAAGTCTGGGGTTATGTTGTCATCCCAGCTGACCAAAACAGAGACCTTTGTAAATGATGACATAGATGACCACAGTCGCTCCTGATTTGATCTCATCAGCCTCGACTACCAGGGGTAAATGCAACATAATGAATAATGAAGTTTTATTGAACTTCTCGTCTTTGCTGCAGCTGTTGTTAAGTCACCATTTGTATTTTACACTGCAGCTCTTTGTACTTCCTGGTTCAGTGCACTTTTTGAACTCATCAACTACAGAGCAGACAGTCTGCCTCCTGTTTACATTGGCTCATACATGCCTGGTGATTGCTTTGGTATGTGTGGGTTTTCAGTTGTAATAGTCTGAACAGTGATGGACAGCTTCTGATTTGGATCTAAAACACCTTACTGAACCTCTCAACCTGCTGTTTTAAAATGTACTCTTTCATATAGCACACATTAAATAGTGAGTGAATGTGTGGACAATCCAAACATGGCCCTAAACATCAAAACTGTGTTTTCATGTATAAATCTATAGGAGTGTTTACCTGACACATGACCTGACACTACCTCTGTAGATCTGAACTGATGCTGTAGACTGCAGTGGGCTTTTATATAGAAAACCACTGGACTATAGAAAGTATTCTGTCTGTACTGTCAGGATGAACTGTGTATGCTGCAGATACTGTAGTTGATGAGTGATGTCTTTTGCTCCTTCCAGGTCCCACTGATGTCTGTGACCTCATTCATTTTTATTGGAGAATGAGTCATTTTCTCTCTTTGTCCACTCTGACTAAAAACACGTGGAATTTAACCTGCATCCTAAATCTGTAGCTTTTCTAATTGTGTGTGAGAGTGACAGTAAAGCTCTTCTGTTGCTAAAGTGACAGGATCCTGTCTATGTTACACATATATAAATACATATATATATATATATATATAGTTTTATCTTACAGTCATGTAGTTCTGCATTGCTAAAACGCTTCTGTTAAAAGTGTGAATGAAGACTTTGAGCCTCTGAAAGCATCATGATTTAGCAGATAGATTATCACACATGTGTTGCTGTGCTGTTTGTGCTAAACCCTCCATCTCCAGTATGTGAGATCTGCTTTTGTTTGTTAATCAATAATGAGTCTAACATTAACACTCGGGCCACCTCTCACAGTCAAGGTCACTGAGCCAGACTCTGGTGCTAATCCATCACCTTCCCTCAGCCCTATGTGTGTGTGTGTGTGTGTGTGTGTGTTTGTGCACATCAGGATTTCCATGCATGTATCATGTGGCGCTTCTCTGTCCTCCTTCCTCTTCCGCTCTCTCTCCTGCTGTCTCCCCTGTTTCCTCACATCTCGCTCCTCTCTCTCCCCCACGCTGAAATGGGTCATCTGTCCCTGACAGGAATGAGAACGAACACAGGTACTTTGGTTTCGGCACGGCACCTCTGCTTAGCCTGCGCATGTCAGATGGAGTAGATGTTTCCCCTGAGCTGGGGAGAGGAGGCGGGGGTCGGGGTTTGGATGAAGTGTAGCGTGTGTGTGTGTGTGTGTGTGTGTGTGTGTGTGTGTGTGTGTGGTGGGGTGGGGGGTCGGGGATCAAATGGGCAATCTGCATTGTTTGGCTGTTTGGTAAGTGTATAGAGAATGAACAGTTTTCATTCGTCATGTCAGTTATATGAGCGTAGCTGGCCTGCTTCAGCTTTTAGAGCACCTTTTGAACAATGTGATAGACAGGTGACATCATCATAACATCATAGCTATGAGGTGTGATTGGTGGAGAAATGAACAGGAAGTAGCTGAGTGCTGGGCTTCAGCTCCTGAAGGGTGTCAAACTGTCAACAGTATCAAAACCTTGATCTCCCCATTAGAAGACCCCAGGATGCTGTGGTTTCACGGTGGTCACATGACCTTCAAATAGAGTCATGTGACCATCATGACACCAGATTGCCAGGTCTTACTCAGTGTGATTAGTTTCACAAAAGACAGTTAACTCAAACAACAGTGTGGTTTAAACACAATAAACACATTAGTTAGATCACTGTGACTGTTAATGAAGTGCATGTGAGGCCAGAGTGAGGACACACACTGTGATCACAATCTAAACCAGTGTGAGCCAACAGTTAACCAATCTGGGACGGTGACAGATGAGAAGATGGATATCACCCCTGCAGTCAGGATGTCATTAGCCTAGCTTAGCATAAAGACTGGAAGCAGAGGTCACAGCTAGCTTGCAGATGAAAACACCTGCCCACTCGCCTGGAGTTTCTTTAACATGCACATGAACAAAAACTTGAGAACGATGTTTGTGTTTTGTCTGTTTGCATGTGTTTTCCTAAATTGAAGTATGTTGAACTCTCAGGGCCACCGTACACCACAGCTGATTCAGCCAGGTTTACATTTATTTTGATATTCTTGTTCCATTTTCTTCCTGCTTCCAGTCATCGTCAACTAAGACGCTAGTCTAAAGCAAAGAGCTTTTTATAATATACAGAGTGTTTTTGAACCGTTCTGTAAAGGAGTCCTCTGGGTAAAACATTGTTTTTTTTATACGGTTTGTACACTGTTCATCTGACTTGATTACTCAACGCAACGTGATGGGAAATAAGCTGCAGAGTCTCTTCACATCTTTGTAAAGATTCAGGACCAAATCTAAAATCCCCTCTGGTTCAGTCACAAATAAAGTGTCACATTATTCTTCAGACCTGTGGTAAAACACAGTTCAATGCCACCTGAGTTTCATTTAACTGCAAAGCCCAAAGCTGCTCTTCTGAGAGCAGTAATTACTCAGCTCCACTGGTCTGAATATAATGTGACCGTGTTGAGTTTGTTACCCAAAGACATTGTCTCAAATTTAAATATATATAAAAAAAATCTTGTATAAAATATAAAAGCCAACTCCACTGTGAGAGGTCTCACCTTCCTCCTGCTGCTCAGGCACCAACATGTTCTTCACCGTCCTGGAGGTTAATTGCATTGTTTTCCCTCTGTCATCTGACATTTAAAAAGCCTCTGCTGGCAGCTGCACGGGGACAGAGATGGCGAGGGAAATCAATTTGGGTTGTAGTGTAGTAGTGGAGGGGTGGGTGGGGCGTGGTGTAGGATACTTTGACACCCCGAAAGAACTGATTCGGGCAGCAAACAACTGGAGAACATTTGGAGGACAAAAGACAGAACAAACGCTTCAAAGATCCAAACAAACATGTTGTTTCCTCAAGTCTCTGAACAGCCCTTCAAAGTAAAAGCACCTCCAGTTTTCTCCAGCTTGTTTTGTCTTTTGTTTTTTTCAGCAGGATCTTTAATGGTTTTGGTTAAGTTTCAGAACAAGATTCAAACGTCCTCATCTCTGTATTATAAACACGGTTTTATTGCATGGGATTTTATTGTAACCTGGGTAACAGCTTTATTTCCATAGTTTGCCATCAGCGTTATAAAACCAGGTTAACAGCTGAGTGCTGAGAATGAGGCACCGCTGCTTTGAAGAGGTCTGATGGGTCAAGAAGCATTCAGACATTCACAGGTTTACAAGGAAGAGAAAACAAAGGTGAAATTAAGACCTTAAGTGTCCATTGCAGTTCACAACCCAACTTCCTTCTTCAGCTTTGACTTGACCTACTTCCTGTAGCTGTGTGACCATGGTCCTCCTGTGTAATAGCAGTGGTACTGGTCCAGTCTGCAGTCATTAGGACAAAGGGCTGTTAGAACCTGTCTGACTGTCTGACTGCTCCTGGTTCCTGCTCCATCAAACACATGACACACAAACTGTGTCCCAATCCAAGGGCCACATCCTTCAGAGGAAGTACGAGCCAAAACCAGAACTGACTGGTTTATGGAGGATTCCCGCTGTGCGACAAAGTGTGGCTCCAGTCGCTTAGCAACACAGAATTTTTTTCACAATCACTTCAATTTTAAAGATCCTGTGTTGCACTTTTAGGGGTTGAACTGAGCAGAGAGCCAGTACCTCTAACACCGAAATCCTCTGGCTCTCTCTTGCCATTGTTTACTGACATATTATTTTCATTACTGTCATACAGTCCCAGCTGGCACTCGACATCCATGCACCATCAGGAAGACGTTATCAGAAGTTATCATACTTGAAACCAACAAAATATCAAAGTTAAATGACATTAGACTTTCACATTGTGGAGACACTGTGGCATTTTGCAGATGTTAGGTTTTGGTCATACCTAATGTCAGTATTCTACATCAATGTGAATAAATCATTTAGCAGACATTGGATTTTAGGTAGTTACCAAAAGAGCTTGAACCCAGCAAAATATCAATGGCAACTGTTGTCGGTATTTTATGTCTGGCTGACTTAGATATAAGTAGTTTTAGTCCCCCTGCGTCACAAATATAAACATCTAATAATGTTGGTTGCCTGCTGGGATGACTCTTGGACTCTTGGGATAGGTTGTGTAAAGGATCCTCCTTCATTGTCTTGGAATAAAAGGTCTTCTGCAGATGTAGCCTCTGAAGGGTGTGGCCCCTGGGTTTGGACACAGCTAGAGTGTCTCAGCAGCAGCTGGTGACTTCACTGTTGTAACTGATCAAATGGCTACTTCATGTGTTTCATGTCATTAGGATTATGGTGTGTAAAATGTTACTGTTCCTCATGTCCCTGCATCAAAACTGTCAGACGTCCTCTTTACTGTCTGTCTGTTTGCATGTCTGTTGTCTGTCTGTCTCATGACTGTCTTTCTGTTCTACCCACCTCCGCCTCATGTCTGTGTCTCTGTCTCTGTTTGGATTTATTTTCTTCATTGGTTAAAAGGTCTCTGGAAAGGTATGAACGATGAAGAGTCTCCTGTACCATCATCATCACAGTCCCTCTAATCCTGCTGTTTTTCTACTGCTCATCTGCAGCGCATTGTAATCCATTAACAAACACAACTTAAAGTAGAGTGGTGTTCATCTGTGTCAGGTTCAGGTCCTCTAGATTACCTCTTCCACCTCTGCTCCTCAACTGTAAAACATCAGCTAATCAGATCACTGAATCCTCCCTGGCTCTGCCCTGTTTCATTCAGGGGACATTTTGAAGCTGGTGGAATAATAGTGTACCTCTGACTGCAGCACAGCTGAACCCACAGCTCACACGACTCAGGTTACTGCTCCATCTCAACAACTACATGTATGACAGTGTTTATCTCTTGTAGAGCTTTACCCCAACAAACTGTACAGTGAATGCATCAATAGGACAGTATCTGGACAGTAGATGAATTAGAACCTCCTCTCAATGACCACCTCAGAGAATAAGTAACCAAACAAAAACAAACAAAGAAACTGCATAACCTGGCAATAAGGTTTGTTCATATTTGTTAGAAAAGAAGAAAGAAAGTGAAAACCTCAGATGACGTTCAGGTGACCAAACATTAAACAAAGGAAATGCCCCCATGAACTCTCCCTGTCACCATCACTGACGGGCATCCGTTTAAAACTACTGTTATCTTTTAGTTTTAAATCCGATTCACTGGCCTCACACACAGTGAATTGTCTCTCAGGATCACCATCTCTCTCTCACATTCATACACTTCCCGCTCAGCTCATACACACTTCACACATAGTCAAACATCTTTTCATCACATGTCAGCGTGCGTCTCTGAAGCTTGTCTCACTGTCTCCTGCCGTGAAGCAGCAGATAGGTGAAATAAACACTGGACCCTCGGTTGCATCAGCGCCGGATTTGCTGCATCTGTCCTGGTCCTTTTTTTGAACTCCTGATTACTAAAGTGTGTGGTTACTGGACTGTGTGTGGTTCAGCATGGAGCATGACGAGTCTGAGTAGCTGCAGTACAGAGTGTTTCCTCTTCAGGGCCTCTGACTCTTGGATGTACGGTCACCCTGAGATTTAATGCACTGACATGAGCAGAGAGGAGAAGAGATACGCAGATAAATATCTCAGTCTTGCATCCGTCAAACGCCTTGTCCTGTGTGATGCTGCCGGCTTGGTCTGACACGAGGAAGCTCATGCTAGTCTAGAGCTCTTTGTCCCCTGTGCATGAACTTCTTCCCCCCCTGAAGTCAGGTGACATGCAGCTATGCTCTGAACTGAGACCAAGCTCAACTCCACCATGAGATACAGCGTGAGAGTTCCCAGGCTTAGATCTCAGGTCAGAATATGGCCACCACTCAGCATGTGTATGCAGATGTCTTCAGGATAGTTTCTCCTTTAATCCCCCCCCCCCCCCTCCTTTTACACCCCCTCCGTCTGTCTCTTACAACATGCTGCTGGATTATTTAGCTGCTTTGCCAAATTTCTTTTAGGGAAAATGTTAATTGTGCATCAACTATTTTTTTTTTTGCTGCTGATTTGTTTCCAGACCGGGGCTGAGACAACAGAGACCAGCGGTCACGTCCCACGATGTTCAGTTTGAAAATAAACGATGTGGAACAAAACACTGTCCTTGGCCAGAAATCAATCCACCTGTCTATAAATCAAACAATCTCAGTCTTTCTGTCTTAAAAACAACAGGTCTGATGACCAAGACTGATCACTTCAAGATGATAAGAACTGTAAATACAGCACAACAGGGAACCTCTGAAAAATGTAGATGTAGCTTTGAATTTTACTGCTTAATCTTATAAAAATGAGTGTAGCTTGAGTTTCCCTTTTTCTTATTCCTTCCACTTCACATCTGTGCAGTCTCAAAGATTTTATAATCAACTCGACTAAACAGCTTTAACGCCTCCTTTCCCTCTTGTATCCCACTTATTTTTTCAATGTTGTCTCGTCTGTGTGTGTATCTCACTAACTGACTGGAGTCAGTGTTTGGCTGTGTGGCATCACCTGGCCAGTGGTAAAGACGGACAAAGTTAGAAACACTTAAAATTTTAGTAATTTTAATAAAATTCTCAGTGATATATAGATCATAGAGTTGAAAATATTCAAACAGTCCTTTAAGACAAAAGAAACGAGTCATAAAACCTGAACATTCAGTCTCTTCAGACTCTTCCATAGAAAAGCTGACACAGAGGATTCATGTCATGTTTTTAGCTGCAGCCCCTTAAACCTTCCCCTGACCTGAGTCCATGACTTGGTTCTGAACTCCTGCTGACTCTGTTAACAACACCCTGCTCCTCTTCTGACCTTTGATTTTCCTCTTCATCTGCCTCTGCAGCAGTGACGAGGACAACAAGTCTCTGCAGGGCAGCCAGACCTCGCTGGACGGCAACGTGAAGGAAAGCGACGACAGCCTGGTGGACTACGGCGAGGGAGGCGATGGGCAGTTCAACGAGGACGGCTCCTTCATCGGCCAGTACACGGTGAAGAAGGACAAGGACGAGACTGAGGGCAACGAGAGCTCCGAGGCCACCTCGCCCGTCAACTATCTACTCCCTGGCGTATCCCCCCCAGCAGCGCACGGGGGACTCGGTGTCCCCCACCCCCCACTTTCCCTTTGATTGGAGGGCGCTACGACACACCACAGTACCACACACCTGACACAAACACACACATGAATATAGTACTATATGGAACACGGTAAACAGGAAGTGCAGCAGGGTCTGTGTGGAGACTGTACAGACTTTCCTCTGCAGGAAGTGGAGGAGCACGGAGTGGAACCAGACCACAAGCCTTTACTTTACGTTTCCAGCTCTGAGAGGACGGCCCGTCTGAGGGACGTTTGGACAAAGTGGACACAGGGCTTGTTTTCCTCTGCTCTGCCAGCCCATCACCCACACAGACTCAGAGTGTGCCTTCTGGGCGGCGTTCAGCATCAGGAGGCATCAAGCGTCGTTTAGAGATTTTTTCCCTTGGTTCCTTTCTGCTCCTACCATTTTCAATCTCACTGCTCTCCTCATTGATACATACTCATACACACGCAAACACACAGACACACACTTGCCCCATACTGTAACATATCAGCTTCTTACCGTCGATCTCAACAGGATGCTGGCAGATATGTTTATCATATTGATATTTACGCAGTGAAAGATTTTAGTTTCTCCACAGCTGGTAGACCAGTCATTGAATCCTAATGAATGCTGTGTACAGTCCTGGCACACATTTTAGTGCCCCGCAAAACTATGCACTATCACCTCCTCGGTACCTTCATTGGTTTCATCTGGTTAGTAAAAGTTCATGTTCACTTACTTTTTTTTTTTTTTTTTTAACCACTTGCGGGCTTAACTCACGCTTTCACTCACTTTGCCTTGTACAATGTGGTAGACATGTTACCTCTAATCCAATGTTGTAGTGCAGATGTCCAAAATGGCTGCCACGAGAATGGCCACGCCCACCGCCAAGCAGCAGACTCTGCTACAGTCGGCTGTGAGTGGATTCCCTCATGGTCTGAGGCAGCGGAGAGGAAAGTTAGTTTTGCTTGTGAAAAAGCAGCAGATCACGACCCACTGAATCCTGGTTAGCATGCAGGCTAATGCTGCATTCATGTCATGTGGGAAAGTTAAGTGTTTTATACCAAACCGAACTGAACAGCAATGACTAATTATGATTGAAAAAAAAAAAAAGGTTTAAAAGTTAAGATATTTTTTTACACCAACCTACATGTATTTACTAACATCAGAGCTCCCAGTTAGCTGCTAGCTCCTGTGGGCTGAGGTGTGTTGTGCTATGGTCTCTCCTCTGGGACATGAATGCAGCATGAGAAGCTGGGATCAAGACTAAATTTCCTGCTTTGTGTTATGCACACAAATTCAGCCACTGGACTGATATAACAGTCTCTGTTTATTCGTCCCAAACAGCTGGCGCTACAGACGTTAGCTGTGAGCTAGCAGAGGGGTCTGCTCCTCATCCCTCCCTTCTTCTTTTTTATATAAACACAATCGATTTGTTGAGCATTACAAAAAGGAAAAAAAAGACTGCATTAGGGCCGTGTAGAATACTTAAAAAAAAAAAAGACAATATTTACAGCATGAAAATATAGACATTAAATTCACAGCCAGCTTTGAGATGAAGCTTAATTTTTTTAGTTTTTGCAGAGGAAGAAAAAAAAAAAAGAAAAATGATTGAGTGGCAGAAGAAGTTTGAAGACGAGTGTGCGCTCAGTATTTCACCTGTCATGTGTGTCATGTAGTTGTTCTCTCTGCAGACTGATGGACTGACGGTCGACTGATGCGCGCATTGGTCTGTTGGACTGTAGCTACTTATTAAGTCCTCCAATGCTAAATCACATAGATATGAACTGCAGTTAGTGACACATTGTATTTTAAATATTTATTTTATATTTCTATTTATTACATCATGTGGATAGTATTAATATATTGATAAGTTCTTTATTTAATGATTATTAAATACAGGTTCTGATGTGTCACACCAGGAAATGGCCAAAATAAAGTAAAATCTGTTCCCGGTCACCAAGAGAGGCGACCAAATACAGTAAGCACTATGTTCCAGATGTTTCTGTAGCAGCTGGATTGACTGCTGTGAACAAAACAAAAAAGCAAACACCTGTCTCCCATGTCTCTGTCCGTTGTGCTGCTCTTCTCATGCTCATGTTGTGTTACTGTTGCTGCGTGTTGTTCTTCAGATTTATGTAACGTAACATTTCCACCACACAGAAAATTAATATTGTTGCTTATTATTATTTATTTGACATATATTCTGTACATGTAGGTCTCTTATCTTTGTAAATATTTCATAGTTGATTCCTCCCCCCTCTAAAAAAAATGCTTTATTCAAGAAGAAAACAAAGATTTAGAAATTAGCATCCACCAAGCAGATGCGACAGGTGCGTCCTGTCATGCACCTCTGTGATGTAGCTTTGACTAACATTTGCACTCTGAAGTTACGAGAATCATCCTTCACTCTGTGTTGCCCTTTGCTTTGACATTGTAATATATGGTAGTGGCTGCAGTCACTTTCTTAATGATGGTTTGGATTCTATATTGTGAAAGAGGAATATGTTATATTGATGTAAATAAGTCCTGCAGTTTCCCATTTGTAGCATTTGTCACACTCAGACTGCTAGTAAGCCTAAAAACACTTGCATCCACTGAGGCAATGGAACATATAAACCTCCCTCCCTTACACTGTTCTTCCCGAGACTGGGTCTACTCTTTCTTCCCATGATGCCTTTCATCCAACGTGCATATTGGTGCATAGCTGTGTCCTATTAAGGTGTCACCTCAGAGAAAGACAGGTTGAGAATGTCATGCTTCATACAGCCAAAAAGTCACAAACTGAGATTAGTGTTAGTGCGTGAGAGAGTCCATGTGATGTCACTTTAGCCACCTGCTCCTGTCTGCGTCCATCCTAAATTTAATCCACACCGAGACACACCAATGCACGCGGGAACATGTCCACCAGTGCAGGAAACTTTTGTACTGTATACAGAATGTCCACTGTCCAGTCTGCTGTCTCCTCCACATCTCATACTCCTGAATTAAAGGTGCTATGTGCAAGTTTAGCTGTTGCTAATATTAGCATTCGCGGTTGTTTATTCACCAGTATTGAAAAAGCATTATTAGCTCAGCATCAAATTTTATTCACCAACATCTGTCTCCAGAGGTGTAAACAACCACCATTGTAAACTATTGTTTCTGTCACATCTTTTTTCTGCTGGAGTTAGCATGCTAACAGCTAGCTCATTGTCACTCTGATTATGAAGCAGCTGCTAAGAGAATGTACTATAACCTCTTGTATTATAGAGACAACAGTGGCTGAAGTTCTTGGCAGGAGACAGTTACCACTGCCTGTTCCTGACAAGAAACCATGTTTAGCAGCAGCAGAAGAAGCTTATGGATGGCTCCTTCAAGGTTAGCATCAACTTGCCAAAATGCCATATTTCAAAGACTACAGCCAAGACGTTGAAACACTACTGGGCCTTAACAATCTTCCCATAACTTGAACCTTTCTTGTGACTCTTTGGTTCTAGACGTTGACCAGTAGGAAGCATTGCTCAGACTGCTTTGCCAAGATAGCATCAAACCAATGGGGATTTTTTTCCCCCTTAATCTTTGAATCTTTTTTTGGATCATCTTTCTCCTGCAGTGTGAAGCCATTATGACATTTTCAATCTGCAAAGAGGCCCTCCTAAGTGAAGCACAGCATATGTCTTGGTTGACAGGCAGCCATTTTGAAAACAGTTCTGACCCCTTCCAAAAAACAGCGACTGATTCTGATTCTCCAAACACTTAACCTTTCTATTATCTTTTGTCTCTCAGAGGCTCATGTCCCTGTCCATCTCGCTGCATAACCTCAAAGCAATATCCACTTGAGTTTCAATTAGTTGTGTGTTCTTCTTTTTTTTCTGAGGCCATTGTCTTGCAGTGTGTTCACATCACACACCTTTGCTCAGGCGGCTGGGTCGCCTGAGCGAGGGCGTCTGATGGTGAAAAGCCTCAAAACACCTGACGTATTCAGCAGCATCACCAAGGACATGTCCTTGGGTGTTATCTGTGAATCACAGCGTGTTCACTCTGACCTCGGCATGAGCACAGTGCGATGTTAATCTGAGCATCTTAATAGAGAGGAGTGTGGTGCTGTGTGGTGGAAGAAAACAGGAAGTTAGAGCACTCGGAGATCATCGGGTATGAACTTTTTTATGAACTTTTTTTTTTTTTCTGGACTCATTGGAAGAATTTTTGTCAAAGTCTGGTCTGGAAACCTGTACCTTCCTCCTCCTCTTCCTCCTCCCCTTCCTCCTGCCTCATGGCCTTCTTTTTTTCCCCCGGGTGTATCAGAGTGGGAAAATGTTGTAATGTAACAAAGAAAAAGAGGATTATGCGTATTTGCTGATACACAGTGCTTTTTTTCTCGTCCTTTTGTTTGTGCACGTTGATTGGAGGTGCGTTCAGAGCCGAGCGTCTGTTTTTACTGTCTGTATTGTCTCCGCTCACCTATCACGGGGAAAATCTCAATGTGCAGTTTTACAGCTTTGTGTGTGTTATTTTTTTTTTATGATTATTATAATTTTGAAAACGCTGCAAAGCCTAGAATTTTACTGGTGCACATTTTTTAAATGATTGATCACATGCTGTATGGCTTTTTTTTTTTTTTTAAATGAATTCTCATATTAGCATCTTGTTTTTATCATGTGTATCAGAGCAGCAAAGTCTCGCTTCAACATGCAGAATAACAGCTTTTGTAAGGTACATCTATTCAACAGAAAGTGGCATAAATATATTCACCATGTATGCGTGTATGATGAGATGTTGCAACTTCTGCTAGCGACGCCTTCTTTATAGTAAAGCTATCTCCTTTTCTCTACCTCCTGACTGCTCGTCTCTCTTCATCTCTTCACCGTTTCCTCCCAGACATATTCAACATTCAACATTTTATTGTGGTTTCAGAGAAGAAGAACCTGAAGGTACAGAGATGATTTAAACAGCCGAACTCAGTTCCTGTCTTGGTTAATGTCATCATGTGTGAACAGCTGATCCTGTTGTAGGGCTATCGTCCTTAAAGGCACCACTTTACGTTAAAGTGGACCCATTTACAGGACTTGTTCATAGTTTATTAATTAGCTTGTTACCTCTCATAATATTTTACAGGGTTAGGGTTTGCTGTAAATATCTAATATTTGTAATAATGTCCCAGGCTTCAAGCTTTTGGAGAGGATGTCTCGAACAAGATATCTGTGTGTGAGGTCTTATTGTTTTATTAACTTCTTATTATTCGACTGCATGAAGCAGCATAACACTGGGCTGTATTAAAGCATCGCCGTGGATGATCTCATAAATACTACATGCTGGTCTGCTGTGTGTGGCTCGGCATCTCTCTAAACCAGATCCTGTTACACTGTACATTATCTCCAGGACAAATCAATCAGTGATAATGCCTCCATGTCCTACTGGATGAGAAGTATCCTTGCATCACATTTAGATAATAGTGAGCACTTTGTCTGTCTGGTGCCAAGTACCTGCAGACCCACAACTGTATGTAACGTGTGAGAGCCCCGTGTGATGACTTGTACACAGAGGTGCACAGGTAAAAGCTTTTACACACTGGTCATTTTTACAGTCATGTTTTAGCCCACTATATAACCAAACCACAACGTTATAGCCTATTGATTTATCCCCTGGACCCTGGGATAAAGTGGATTACACCATTCCCATTAACCTGCCACCACTGCTTGGCTCATTTTACATAGACGACACATATAAAACCAGCTCAAAGATTAATACATCACAGTCTGGCTGTAAATCTAGTTGTGGGTATGACAGAGGTGGAGACGGTGCACAGCAGAGCGGTCGCTTTGGTGGTGACATGTTTTATTGAACATGGTCTGATCCATTCTGCCTTGAAACTCCTCGAGGTTGGTAAATATTAATGTCTTGGCCATTCCCTGCCATCTCGTACATCAGTGGGTAAAAAGCCATTAGCAACCCAATACATGGTTGGTAGATAGGGTTGGAGTGAAGGGAGCTAGACGCGGTGTCTCAGAGGAAGTGTTGGCTAATTATTACGTCTTCCTCTGAATAAGAGACTCGGGTCAAAGGTTCATAAAATAAATGCAGATTGCTCTGTGATCTGAGCTGACTGTGGACAATGGGCACATCTGTGCTGTTTAATAAAATGACACATATTCATTGCATTAATGAAATTCAGAGTAAAGGTCAAAGTCAAACAAATTTTGATTTGTCTTCTTGGTCTATTCCAGAAAGTGATTTTTTTTTAATGAATGACAAGAGCTGAGTCTAGGGCTATGGAAGTCAGAGTCTATTGCTTGTTACGGAACATATAGATATAGATAAAGATATAGATATAGATATAGAAGCGATTCCTGTCACAGTGTAATACAAGGTGTGTTGAACAGTCTCATGTCTATCTGTGTGGTCACAGATGCTGTGGAGTCTCCATTGGGAAATGTTAGCATAAACAATGACAGATGCTCTGCAGTCAGCACGAGTCTCACACCAGTCACCCAATCAGATCAGCTACCTTTCCTGGGACCAGACTTACACATATTCACACTCAAACACACACACACACAACCGGTGGGACCTTAAATTTAATCTAGTGAAGTGCTAAGGTCGACTCCCCAGCTCCTCTCTGAATATGAATCTTGTCTGAGTCATTGGTTTAAGAGGAGAGGTCACAGCCAGTGCTTCCTCCTCCCATCCTAAAAGTTATTTATTTATTCCCTGACCTGATCATTTTGCAAATGCACCCAACATTTCCCCAAACTGAGGACCGTACTCGCAGCCAATAGCCTCGCGCTCTCCATTGTCACCAGATTGAATGGACCTTCCATGGGGAGGTGGAAATCACATTTAGTGTTTCTTCTCCACTGGCCATTGTCTGGAAGCCAAATGTCTCAGGCAGACAATCTCTAAAAAGACAAATGACATGTAGGAATCCTGCAGAGACACATTATTTACTACGAGGCCCAAGCCTGCTCTGTATACAGCACAGACTCAACATGTAGAGTATCTGCTGCATAAGGAGAGCATCTGTCTCTGATTATCCCAACATCCTGATTAATACACTGGGCTGATCAACAGAATTTCTCACCCCTCTCTCTTTCATTGTGCTAAATGCATCCTTTTTTCACCACTTTCTCCTGGATGATCATGTGGCTGACAAAGATTCAACTTCATCCCCTACACTGTGTATTGGAACTATATTAATATTTATTGCGCCACTAACATACTGATGAGGAAATGTGCATCCATGTGTGCTAGTAGACTGTGAGAGACTGGAGCACTGCAGACAGTTTACTCCTGGAGATGGGTTCAGGTCTTAAAACATTGTCAGATGATCTTGTAGAGACCTAGAGGATATGTTCAATCGCAATGTTCACGTTTTCATCATGTTTTCAACATAGCACAACAGTCAACCCAATGTCAAGGGGAGACTCCCCTTGGGGATAAATAAAGTATGTTTGGCTCTAATCTGTGGAGTATTAAGCAGCTGCTGAATGAACACATGTACTCTGAGTTATCTTGAAGCCACATTAGTTCAGAGGAGAAGCTGCAGTGCAGGTAGGCTAACAGGCTAAGCCATGAAATGTACACTGTGTCTGAAATCGCTCACTAGTCGCTATACAGTGGACTATATAGTGACTACACCATTTTGAAGTGCTGTCCAAATGTATAGTGAGAAGTCACATACCCTATATAGTGGACTCATTGCATCCCACAATGCAGTGTGAAAAGTAGTGTACAACCGATGGTCACTAAGCAAGCATAATGCATCGCGGTCGGCCTTGATCTGCAGCATTTCAACTATGCGACAGTGATTTCGTACACCGCAGTAGTGAAGCTAGCTTTTCTGGCCATCAGAAAGTTATCCAGTGACTCATTGCTCATGTGATGTGGGGCCTGAGCACTTGGCTTTTGGGTCACTGTGCAAAAATATGTGTCCATCTCAACCAGACTGTTTGAGCTGTGAACATTTTATTTCATCAACTGGGGAAAAAATGTGGTCGAGTGTCATGCAGAGCTCCAACAGCACGACATGGACCGGAAGATTATAAGGTGATGTCCTTTACACTGGAAGAACACTGTGGGAATGTACAGCTTCTTAAAGGGCTGACATTCTCATAGACAGTGAATGTCTCATTGGCAGCTCCCTCTCAACCACAGCGAACAGAGCGAACAGTACAAGTTTTGAGAAAAGAAATCCATACAGAGCAGTGACTTCTATTCTTTCACAGACATAGTCATCAATAATGTGATTCAGACAGTGAAGGCTGCACTCAGACAGGACCTGCAGTCTGAATCCACATCACTCCTCAGTCAGTCTTACTATCTTGGGAACGGTTTCCGTGGCGGCGCTCAATGTTGATGGATTCAAGTGGGTAAAGAGAAATGGATGCTCCACTATGCTGCAAAAGCAGCACGGTGGTGACAACATAAAACATGTTTATGTCTCCTTTGTAATGATTTATTCATCTCTCTGTAACCAACCAGCGCCGTCTGTGTCTTTGTGGTCTGAAGTGTCTGAAGGCAGTGATGTGATTTTGTGTTTCCCCCTCCTGACTCTGTCCTCCTCTCTCTCTCTCTCTTTCTGCCATCAGCTCTGATTGTTTTTTAATCAGTGAAACGTTTCTATTAATCTACGTCCGCGCAGCAGATCATTCATCTGTATTTAGTTTCCCTCAGTCAATTAAGTTGTGTCCTCCATTTGTTTAAAGTCCAGCACATCTCCGTCCCTCCTCGTCCGGTGAGACACTTCATCCACTGTGAGGAAACCTGATTATAGACTCTACCTCCTTCCTGGTTATGAATGCATGTGACTGCCTTTAAGCAATCAATCTGTGTTATGTGTCGTGTGTTGTTCATTAGTCACAGGGAGAATAATAAAACGTCTCGCAGCACAGCGTGTAATGCCATTAATGTTCATTTGTCATTGAGGTGGGGGCTATTTAAAGGTGGTGTGGTGGCTTAAAAGGCACTAAACTGCCACAGGCTGGATCCGTCAGGGCTAAATTATTCATGTCGCTTAGACGTCTGGTTGCAGATGGAGGAAGAGAGGTGAGACGGGCCATGCGGGAAAACTTGTTGTACTGTACAACAAGTACAGGGAGACTGGGCTTGAGCTTGATGTTGAACAAAATCCGACTCCCCCTGTAACTCTGACTAGGGGAGTGAGATTCTGGTGGGGAGTTGTAAAAATCTACAACACTGCTCCGATATTTAGGCTGTGTTCAGAAACTACATAGTGTTGCTCTAAGAGTCTCCAATCCGTTTCATGTCTTTGGACTGTGGGAGGGAGCTGGAGAACCAGGAGAGAACCCACACAGGCAGAGGGAGAACATGCAAAGTCCACACAGAAAGGCTCCTGGGAATCTAACCCAGTACTGTCTTGTCGAGAGGCAACGGTGCTCACCACTGTACCAATGTGTTGCCGATGTAAGTAACATGTTTTTCTGCTCATTTTCTAAACCTGATGATCCTATGTCATTCCAATCCATTTATAACCTATGATTAATAATCCACCTGAACTAATGATGTTCCATGGTTCAAAGACCTGCACCTGATCACACATGAATGGATATGATGTGTGATGATGGCTGGTTTTAAATAAACTGATGACAGCGGGTGGCAAGGTGGTGTGCGCACACACACACACACACACTCACACACACACACACTGCTCCTTTACTTTAGTTTCAAAGCTTATAATAACATTTGGCTGCTGTTTAAAATAAATAATAACAGCATACAGTCTAATTCCTGTCTGGTCTTTTTTTTTTTTTTTTTGAAACTTTGAAACGTGAAATATGTTGATCCAGCTCAGTGCCATTAGACCAGACTGTGGATGTAGCAGGCTGTAATTAGTGTCGCATTAAGCTGCAGCTGAATGAACAAAAGGAGGTTTTGTTTTGAGTGATTTTCATTTACACACTTGGGTCGAGCAATGGAAGCCACAATGGAAACATCCACTCAGCTGAGCTTGACAGGCAAATCAAGGCAACACAAACCGAGAAAGATGTTTTCATCTTTACTGATTAATGATTTCATTCACTGTGCTGCTACCAGACATTTTTAAAGTGGAATGTTTGTTACTCGGTGCATGATTGACATTTGGAAATCAATCATTACCGCTTCAATGTCAACGTGACGACTTTGACCGTTTCATTTGTTTTTATTTGACAGACAGAACACGTCATTTAGTTTGGTCTCTCAGCCTGCTCCTTTTTATGGGAACACATCATTTATGATGACGATGATGATGTTCACTATCTCAATGTTGTCACTCAGGTTATCAGTGAGACCAAGACAGAGCGAGACACATTCGTTTTTCTGGTCTCTCCTCTGCTCTCTCCTTCACATTGGATTGCTCACCATAGTAAAATAGCCTGTCATCCTCTTACATAAAACACATCACAGCAAAGCTTGAGAGGCTTCATGTTGCTTCAACCTGAACATGATTCATCACATTCATCAGCAGTGCAGGTACACTCTGCCCCTTCCTTCTGAAATCTACTAACATGTTATTTGTTTCGGAGACATTCAGGTCCACATTGTCATTTCTCCATCATGATGACAGCTCCACCTTACTTCAGAAGACAGCCGCAGTGCTGGCTGTAATCAGCTCCAACAACGGCGGACATGTAGTTCCTATAGGTCTGTAGTAATAATAGGCTAATAATGATAATGATAATAATGATAATACTAATAATAATAACTTTAATTGATAAAGCGCCAGTGACCAAAAAAGGGGGAGAAAACTAAATAACTAATAAGGAAAGGCCATGGAGAAAAGGTATGGCTTGAGGGCTGATGTGAAACTATCCAGGGTTGGGGGTATGACAGATTTCAGGAGCAAGACAGTTCCAAAGAGTGGGGGCGGCCACACAGAAGGCTGTGTCACCAAAGGTCTTTAGTGTGGTATGGGGGCTGGAAAGCGGATCGGTATCAGAGGTCCAGAGGTCCAGGATGATGTGTGTAGGTGAAGAGGGCTGGACAGGTACTGTGGGATGAGGGCATGAAGTGATTTATACGTGAGGAGGAGGAGTTTGTTAGAAATGTGGAACTTAACCAGGAGCCAATGGAGATGGATAGAGTGGGGGTGATGTGCTGTCAGGGCTTGGTGTCTGGCAGCTAAATTCTGCAAGTACTGGAGCCTGTACTTACTTATAGTGCATACGAAACAGAGTCATCTGCACTCCTGTAGGCAAACAGCAACTCTGAGACTGTTAGTTCATCTCCATGTCTCCACATTTACTGAATATTCATATATATATATAAGTTGATGAAGATCTGGCAGCAGTGAAATTTGGTGGAGATGTGAATCCGATCAGAAACCTGTGAAGCGTCTGAAATGTAAACCACTTCATCATCTGTCAACATGCTTTCTCCCTGGTGAGACACAATGTATCATGGGTGATGTTAGCACCTCCACCCTCTATCTCATCCATCTCTCTCTCACCGTCTTCTCATCACTTCGGCCTCCATGTAATCATGCCATCCTCTAGACCTTCCTCCTGTTGTCCTCTCCAGTCACCATCTGTCCCTGTTCTTCCCTCCCACACACATCTATCTATCTATCTATGGACTGAATAAAGTTAAAATGTGACTAACGTGTCTTTTGGTAATACATTACATTCTCAGGTTAATTTTTACATTTTATATTTTTGTTCACACTCAGATTAAAGCTGTTTTTATTTTTGTGTCATAACAGCACTTGACTTTCATAGACTTTATGCACGAAATGCATCTCATTGATTACAGGTAATTGATTACATCCACAGAGAGCAGGTGGAGCAAAGGCTGTGAACCAATGTGAATGTGAACCAATGTCAGTGTTATCTTTTAACATTTGCCTTTTATGTAAACTCTCTGTTCTTCTTTGTTGTATTTGTGTTTCTCTCGACACAATTGTAAATGAGGATTTCTCCTCAGTGGTCTTTGAGATTAAATAAAGGTTATAAATCTACATCTCCATAGAGCGACATGAGAGCAGCTGAGGTGAAGCTGCTAATGTAGTGACGCCTCATACACTCACCCTGCATCACACCTAACCCCTCCCTCCCACTTGCCCCATTCCTCCCTCCCTCCCTTTCTTCCCTCCCTCCCTTTGGACGTCCCTCGAGGTTACACAGTGACTCCTTAATGAGCTGCATGTATACACAGTAGCCAGATGCCAGCGGACAGCCATTAGCTCATATCACAGAGACACCCCTCCCTTCCTCAACACACACACACACACACACAGTCTCCTCCTTTTACACTCAGATCCTGTTAAGAGCTGTTGAGACGACCCCTCATCATCATTATGCTGCCTTTTCTGGTTTACACTGAACCTCCATATTGACACCCAGTGTGTCATGCTTTTAGGGTTCAGAGACGTGATGCATAACTTAGCAGCATCAGCATCTGTCCCACCAGGTTGACGCTCTCCTCCACACAGACATATCCAGCTCCATTCTGTGTTCATACCTTTCATACAGAATGTTTCCCTCATATAACAGACTGCGTAAGAAGCTATCAAGTTCTTTTCAAATGTTTTGAAGAGTGAAGTCCGTTTGTCATGTGGTGCTGAAGGATTTTGTTAAGGAAACTCTGCAGGAAACCATGCTGCTCAGTTTTCATCAGTGCAGTTTGACTTCCTGTGATGTTTTATGTCCTCATGAGGTTTTGAGGTGAAATTAAAGGTAAATACAAACTAAAATTGATCCAGCCTAAAACAAACTACCAGGCCTGATCCAATGGGACATAAAGTAGCCTCAGTGGACCCACAGTGGCCCTGGAGGCGTTTCCAGGGGCCTGATGAATAAGTAAAGACATTATAAATAATTAAGTTTTAGCATACTTTTATTCTTCCAGAGTGTAATGCATTAGTGTTCACTGCCCATTCAGACATGTCAGATATTTATACACTGTACAAGTACATACAACAGGAACAAACTCAGCAAACATGTGGATGTTTTGTTGGACAGCAACAAGGACTGTACATATAAGTACCTTTAAGAATGCACAAACATGCTAACATGTGACTGTGTGTGTATCTAAAGTATTGTGTGTTGTGTTGCTCATCAGCACACACACACATACATTGTAGTTTATACCAACACACGCTCCTGCTGCCACTAAATATGAATTATAGTCCCTCCAGCTCCTTCACTTTATTGTCTTCAAACTGCCGTATCTACACATCCATCTACACAGTCTGTAAAGGACAAAGGAGTCTGAAAGCCCCCCCCCTTCTTTTCCCTCCTGTTGTCCCACCCCTCTCTGTGGTCCCCCCCAGCCCTCATCAGTGTCCTTAGTGCTGCATGGCTGGTAGTGCTTCACTGAGCAGACACAGCCCAAACACTGAATCCCAGCTGGGAATTTGGACGTGCACTGGCTGTCTAGCCGGGACAGGATGGAGGAGCTGGGAGAGAAGTGGCATAGCAGGGGGTAGACAAGGTGGAGGTAATAACAACCACATCTTTTATTAATTAGGAGGAACTTTTAAGTGATCTTATTAATCAGTCACATGGTATGTTTCTTTACAGCGGCTGACTTGTTGGGTTTGGTTTGAACCTCATGGGAGAGCAGAGGGGGATATTTTAATTAATGTTCCCAACTCTGACCATCAATTGCTCTTTACAGTTCTGTTTTTAAAGCCTCCAAACCACAGTTACCTCCACCAGCGTCTGTTACTGAACAATTATACACCAAACATGCTGCACCAAACAGGGATGAGGGGTGAGCCAGGGAAGAACAGGGAAGCTATATTTTGGGAAAGATGTTACACCAGTGGATATAAATGTATAGTATATATGGTGCACCGTATAGCTCACTGGGTTGAGCAGGTGCCACATATGCAAAGGCTACAGCCCTCGCTGCAGCTGGCGCCGGTTCAATTCCTTTAAAGGTGAAAAGCCCCAAAAACATACTTTAAATAAAGGAAAAAAAGTGCAGTATATATGACATCTGCTATCAAGGCTCTTATCAAAACAATTCAAAAGGACAACATTGGTGACATCATGAAGTAATGTTCAGAGAAATGTGAGAGTTGGAGGTGATTTTGGATCAGTATCTCTGGTATTTAGTACTTCTGTGGCCTTTAAGCAAAAGCATTTAAATAATTTAGATAGAATTTGCCTTTGGTGATGATGGTCAATATGACAGAAAGATGTCAGATGGAAATGACGAATGAATAATTAAAGACCGGCTTAAATAGAAATGTGGACATTTAAACAAAGGAGGAGTGTGGTGGTCTTGGCCCTCTGCAGATCAATAATAGTAAAACTTAGACGTGGATACATGTCTTAATATAACAACCAGTCAACAAGTCTCTATCGTCACCTTGATAGGATCAGCTGATAGTCTTCCACTTTCATCAAGTTTCCTTCCTCTTACCACAGATGACTTCTCTCACCTATCTTCTCTGCTCCTTCACACATGATTGGCTGTCTGCTCTCTATCTGTCTGCTCTCTGTCTGTCATTCACTGGTTTCACATGGGAGCTCAGGTTCATGGAGCCACAGACCGAGGACGTGAAGTCACATATAACATAACACTGGTAGATTTCTTCACATCAGTTTGTATCCAGTCTGCTCCTCAAAACTGGGCCTTTCCAGAAGTTTCCAGCCTCAGGAGACTCCGAATATCCACAGGACATGTCATGGTCTCAGGACAAACCTGTTTTTACTGGGTTAAAACCAGTTTTCCAAAATGCACCAGGATACAGGAAAGAGAGAAAACGTTAACATAACATATAAAACATCTAATCATCTGCATACAATCCTCAACCCTGAGACTTCAAGGTCTCATCATCAGTCTGGTTGCACATTTAATTAAAGACACAGTTGCAGTCATTCACTACCTGAACAACGCAGTACTGCTGTGGTCTTGATTTCTCTCAGCAGGAGCTTTTTAAGAAACTGTGCAACCATGAAGTTTATTTTCCCCCAAAGCCTTCTCAGCTGCAGCAGAACAGCTTGGAGACGTGTGACAGACGCTCAATGAGGTCTGAGAGGTAAAATAACTTGTAGAGTTTGATTTCAAGGAGCTGGGAGTGAGGGAAGGTATCTCTGTCAGGCAGTTTTCTCCACTTACCTATTATTATCCTGGTGGGTTCACTGATGAGCATTAAAATTTAGTTCTGGCTGTGTGTTATGCTTCCTCAGGGAACGTCATGGGCAAGATAAGTGAGGATTTCTGTCGACTAGATTATAGCCTAGAAGCAAAACTAACTGCTATGTCCACAGCTGAGGTGATTTGTGGATGTGCATTGTGTTAAAGCTGCTGTTGAAATGTGGCAGTATGTAAATTCTGGGATAAAGTTGCTCTCTGTGGACCCTCCATCTCCTCTGGACTCTGATGTGAGGATGTGTTCACTGAGGATTGAACTGACTTTTATGTTATTTTATTTTTATTTTCATGGACTCAAGATTTAGACAAAGACTGAAGGTCACTGATCATTTTAAATGAGCTTTCACAGTAAAAGGATTGGACTGAATAAACCTGTAGTGACCTTAAGGACACAGCTTGGTACCTGAAGCACTTTAGAGGAGACATTTACTTTGTCTGGGCCTTTATCTGGTTTCAGCTTATTTACTCTTTATATTGTTTGACATTTTTGTGTTGTTGCTTTAGTAATCAAAGGGATTATACTGACCATTTGCTAGATTAGGAGTTTGTGAGTGAGTAAAAACACTAAATATTAATAAATAAACAATAAGAACAAAAAAGAGACTGGGAGCACAACATGATTTCACATATACAAACATATACAATGTCAAAGCCTCTCTTGGCAAGATACTGATACCCAAACTGAAAGATATATCAACAGTGTGTGTGAATGTGTGATAGAAAGCACAGTATGAATGTGTGTGGTCAGTGGTGTGAAGCACTTCGAGTGGTTGAAAAGACTAAAAGTCCCTGTGTAAGTTCACAAAGGTTATTACAATTGTAACTAGGCAACTACAAATTGAAAGAAAAGCTCTAAATAGAAATAAAAACTTTATCAGGCACTGGGTGAATTAAGTTCTCGAGTTCTGGTTCTAGTACAGATTGTCTCAGGCAGGTGAGGTGCTTCTCACAGGAGTACAAACATGTGACTGGAGCATGAGTCACTGGTTTTCAGGCCATTAGATCAGGGACTCTGACACACTGTAGAAGATGTGTCCACTGTGATGGATCAATGCTTCTGCTCCTCATCCTCTCTCTGGCCAGATAATGGAGGCTAATGGGGCTCGTCCCCTGGGACTTATTTAGTATGAGATGTGATGGGTGTGGTTCTGGGAATGGGAGTGTGAATATATAATCAGAATATTTGATTGACAGGGCCACACTGCTCTATTAATCAGATAGGACCCTGCGGACCATCTGCACCTGGACTAGATCTGACCCAGGTCTCCATTTCGGTTACTGTTCAGAAAGACAATGAGCTGGGTGGACAGACTGGGTGTCCTCTGTCCCACATCACAGCACCACCACTCACCTAAACTCATTAGACCTGTGTCTGGATTTCAATCCAGCAGAATCTTAATCTAAAGTATCTGTTGGTATTTTTCAGCATGTATCATGAAAACATACAGTTGTGGGTTTGGGACATTCGATATCACTCTCAATTCCCTCCATTCACATTACTGTTCCTAAACAAAACAGTAATGTTGAATTTAGCGTGAATGTTAATTTTTGGTGGCACAACATTGGTGACATGGGCAGTGGCCCAGGGCAGCATCTTGTAGCGCACTTCAGTTTGTATTTGTTTGCGTTTAAAGAGGAACTATGCAGGGTTTCTACCTTAACATGGCTGGGAGGAGGTTTAGCAAAACAGTGGCGAAGTGACCGACTTGCATAGTTCCCCTTTAAGCTGCAATAGAAATTGCACTCAAAAGGGGACCCACCAGATGCACCAGCTCTGGTAAGTGACAAGAATGGCTGCTCAGTGGGCTGGTCTAGAACAGGATGTGTAGGCACAGCTAAGATGGAGGCAGTACAGGTAGGTGGCGAAATGACTGAGTGGTGGGTGTAAAATAAAATGAAGGTTTTTACCACTCACCTGCATCCAGTGCTACAGGCTACACTTGACGGGAACCAGCAAGAGGCTGAACAGAAGCCAGCAGGGGCCTTTCATAACCCGGCCCTGATGAGGGGGTTGGTTGAAAGGAGTTTCATTCTAGGTTTGTGTTCACCAACACTACACTACATCCACATACAGTAAATCTGTTCAGACAGCCTCCAGTGTGAACCAGTGAGACACTCTCTGCTCTGTCACTGCTTTCTAAAAACACAAACACCCACTTAACCTGATTGTAAAGCAAAGCCAGAAAACTACTTCAGAGAATGGAGGCAGAAACTGAGCCAAAGTGGATTGAACTGTTATCTGAAGAGACTGAATATCTCATTACTGTCAGAAGTGGAGATGAGGAGCAGAGGCCCAGAAACCATTTGGAAAATGAAAAAAGGCACCAAATAAATCAGTGTGATTGCAAAGAAATGATGCAGGTGGTTAGACCGAGACCTGTGGAGCAGGTGGGGCTGGATCTGGTCCAGGCGCCCACTGTCCTCAGTCACATTCAATTCACAAGGAGAACAAAATGCCAGAAAATCTCACTATTCGTTCAATTTTGACTCTTGGCTTAAAATCAATGCCCCCATCAGAATATACACTGCTGCCTATAAAGTTTGAATAAAATATGTTTTTGCCCTTTTCTCATGAAATGATTGTGACAATGTGATTTATTCTTGATAGATTAAGTGTATATCTTGTATTGATCAATCTCTTCCAAACGTATCACTGTGAAAATTAAACCACATTATCCTTCATACTAGGAACAAGAAGAGGGATGTTTCTGAAAGCAAAATTATTCCGAATTAGGCATATTGCATTTTACTGAGGTAATTTCTCTTTTCTGTTAAATTATTATTTGCAGTTGAATTGGTTAGGATTTAAAAGGACAGCTGCATATTCCTATTTTGCACTTGATTCCAATTGGTGTGCTTAGCATGTACATGTTCACATGTTCCCACAGCTCCTTTTAAACATTACAATGAGGAGCTGCAGCTGAAACCTTGAAAGCCTTGAGCACATTACTCTCCTTTATTCACAAGGAAACAATAGTGAAGACACTTCACAAATGAAATCATATTCACTGCAGTGAAAGAAGAGCAAATTGAAATGCATGTAAGTGTTGTTTCCAGTTTGCCCATTGCACTGCATCACAACAATGGTGATGGTCAGGAGAGGATTTGGCACCTACTGTGCTCAGTGGTGGACACCACCTGTGAGTGAGAGGAATGTTTGTATGTTTGTGTGTACGTTTTCATCCTCAGGGTTTGGTCTTTCTGTCCTGCAGAGAAAATTACATGTTTGTGTGTTTTTCCAATCTCCAGCGCAGACAAAAAGCTTCAGAGGCAGGAAGAGAAAAACTGCTGCAAACAGACCAGCCAGCATCTCACTCACAGCACAGGATCCCTGCCTAACCAGAGGGGCTGGAGACTGCTGTGTAACTGTGAGTCCACTTTTTATTTAAAAATAAATAAATAAACCAGGATAACATCACAAACAAGTGTTGTTTAGATCCTGTTGTTTCTACACAATAACTTGAAAAGGATAGCAAAACAAAAATCAGCCTTATATGGTGAGTGGACATGATGTCAATCCAGGAAGTGACAGGCACTCTACCATGACAAGCCTCCATCACTGGGTAAAAAGCACAGGGATTTTTTTTCTTCTTTTTTTTTTACTTGGCTCTGAATACCTGGGATGTTTAACACAGGTCATGTACCAATGTATCACCATGACAACATGACAAACTGGTACCCCTGTCATAATGGAGATGCTCCTTTGTATCATAACAGAGAGACAAAAGACACAAGGTTGAATGACTAATTGTTAGTATGTGCGCGTCGGCATGTGTGTGTTTTTTCTTTTGGTGTTGCTCCTTTTTGTGACATTGACAGGTGAACTGAATTGTGAATCACACAGAGAAGATCAGAGCCTGACAGCCTCCACAGCTCATATGATGAATGTTGGGCTCATTCACAGAATAAAACCCCATATGTCTTGGTGTTTGCGTGTTTTCAGGTTAACAGAAACATGGTCACAAGAACTCAACGCACTGCAACAGACAAAATACAACACAAATGCCCCATAGAGGTAAGTCGTATAGCCAGTGGATAGATCCATCCAAGCAAGGTGCATCATATTTTAGTGTCCCCTGGAAACACATGCTGAGAGTATTTGCAGAACATGTACTGTCACTTTGATGAAATTGTTTTCTGAATGTGGTTGAGCTTTGTCTGTTTGCACATGTTTTAAAAAGATAAAAGAAGATTTGTTAGCTTCTCAGCTACACCTAATAAATAAATAAAAAAATAAAGAAAGAAAATCAATTTGAACATTCGAGTACAACACAACTACACAATGAGAGTCTTATCTTAGTGGCATGAAATAATGAATATAATCTAATTTCCCAGGTCTGCAGGAAGAGACGCTGTGAAATGTCTTTGTGACAATGCTCTTTTTCCACCTACGTGATAAACCTGTGTCATAAACACTATGTTCAGTTTACCACAGCTGTGAATCAACAGCCTGCGGAGGAGCCAGTGATGATGAAGTGTGGAAACATTCTCTAGGGGCTCGGAGAAGATGTGTTCATGATGATGTGACTGCCGTGTTCCTACTGCTGTGTTTCATTTACAACATGCCAAGGTAGCAGTGAGAAGAGAAAGGTGGGAGGAGAGGTGGAGGTGTGGAAACAGCATTTGTTAACAGATCCGAAAGATTCAGGGTCTTTGCAGCACCAAGTCGACACTACATGTTCTGCATAGACAACATATGGTGACTTCCAAGGCATGATGGGTATAAAAAATGTCTTGTCTGTATCTGCTGTTTCAGGAAACATCCAGCTCTAAGATCCAGATCATCCAGATCAAAGATGGACAAAAGTATAAAAAGTATAAGCCCATGGACAAAATGGTGAGAGTTCCCAGTGATGTGTACCAATGGGAAACTTAATATTCTGTTGCCATCACCAGCAGTGGGAGCTGAGGATTTCACTTTGTAGAGCCCTGATAGAGCATGCAGCCGTGTAATCAGTTCACCTCAGGATTCTGGCTCAGTATCAGAGGTCGTGGTGCAATAATGAAGTCTGCTGAATTTACACACCTCTGTTCTGCATTTAGGACTGACCTTTCTCCCACAGCAAGTAGCGACTGAGGGTCCTGAGCAGGGGCACTGTTTGGAAAACACATTGGACCACACCACCCACAGGCCACGCCAACCATTGCCATGCAATATTAAAGGCTAAAGGCCACTTTATAGTTAACCCCTTCAATTAAATTATTGATGTAATCATCAGCAGATCTTTAAATCAGTGTAAAAATAGACATGGTACAACAGGCTTAAAGGAGACATATCATGCCCCTTTTCCACAAATTAAAATAGTTCCCAGGTGTCTTATGGCCCTTTTCCACTAGTGCGACTCAGCTCAACTCACCACGGCTCTACTTGTTTTTTTGCTTTTCCACTAGCACCTAGTACCTGGTGACAATGTGACGTCCAACATGAGAATCAAACCTGCTAATTTTAAAAACACACGGGCAGCAGTGCCCACTGATCTGTACTGTCACTGTTGTTATTCTTTCACGCGAGTTAAAAGACTGCAGTGTGGAAAACCACACTGTGGTCGGCAATCGAGGTGCAGACGAGAGAGTTCGGAGCTGACGAGAGGATCGAATAAAGAGAGCAAGACGACGCGGCCGTAGCCACTGTGCTATGACGACCCCGCCCACCCTGAGGAGGTACTTTGAAGTACTCAGCTGTAATGGGAAAGGTCCTAAACTGAGTCAAGTCGAGTAGAGCTGTAACTGTGTAGTGGAAAAGGGCCATTAAAGACATGTCTGTGACATGCTTCGGTCAAAATACACCAAGGATCAAACATCACTGCTCTCTTCTCATCCAGTCAAAACAGCCCTGTTCAGAACAGCTGGTTTCAGTGTTTGTCCCTTTAAATGCAAATGAACCACTGCTAGCCCCGCCCCACCCCGCCCCTTCTACTGGAACTGGTACTCACAGGTAGGGGTGGTAATATGCAAATTCGAAAACTAATGACATCATTGTCAGACAACTGGGGGAACAGCTTGAAAAACTAAACATGATTAATCTCACACATTCATAAGATGTCATGGGCACAGTGCATGTAGTGAGAAACACCAAGTCTAAGTCAGCCTGCAGGAAAACTCCACAGTGCAGTGTAAATTGAAATGATAAGATCGGCCAGTTGGCTGCCTCCGTTTCAGTTCCTCCAGTGTTGTGAAAGTGTGAAAATGAGTACAAGGATTTTGTTTCTCACAGATGTGTTGAAGTCAACACACTGAAGTATTAGAACATGTGAACCTATCTTTAAAAATACACACTTCACAACATGTTTATATTTTTTGTAAAGACTCTTAACTTCGATTATTCAAATCTGTTCATTTGAGAATTCAAAAGGCTTCCTGTCATTGTTTTTAAGCTATGTCTTAAATTCTTGACTAAAGTTGATCTGAAAAGGAAGAAACTACCACATTCAATTTCAGAGGTATTTGTGGATCGTCATGAATAATGTTGTTGAACACTTTTTTTTTTTCAAACCTCAAATATATAATTTCCTGAAAGGAACAACCTGGAGCTAAATCTCAGCCAGCGCTGATGTTCACCGTGACCCCTCTTGGGTTAGCTGAATTCGTCTTCAGTGGACCAGTCTGAGGACTGATACCCCACCAGGGTCTCCGGCTTTGGGCTAAAAAAGCTTCTCCGGTTTCTCAGCAGGCTTTTAGGCGTCATTAACGTCAGCACTATTGATCCTGCCGCTCTGAGCAACAGATGGACTCGGCCTTAGGGGAGAGAAGAGTCTGGCCTTGTCTGTCATCCACCACTCCAAAGTCTGATATACTGTAAAACAGGAGCACCGGTGGACTGGGGGAATCAATACAAGGTGTCAATGGTGGTGATAGTTCATGTGAAGATGGGTAACAGATGCTGAGAAAGCACAGGTGTCATTAAAACAACCATGATAATGACTGAACTCCAGCTCTATACATTTATGGCCTATATGGTTTTTGTGTTCATTTAACCTTGTTGATCACATGTTCTGTTTTGCAAGGAAAGTTATGTGAGAAGCCTCAGTCCATTTTTAATTTGCAAAGCGGCCTTGAAGATAGTGGAGGTATGCAAATGGCTCTGGAAAAACAACTTCCTTGCAACATAAAACATGGCTGTTGATAGGCAGTATGACATGTCCTACTCTGCACTGTGCTTAAATACCGATGACTTTCTCTATTCGAGGAGCTCCTCTCCCATGACTGTGCTGTGGGAGATTCTGTGCTGCTGGAATAAAGAGACACCGACTTCAAGATCCAGAGCAGGGTGACTCTTTTTCACCTAAGGCTACATAGCTAGCATTAGCATTATCAGCTGTTTACCTATCAGTCTACGGGAAATGTTGTGAATTCAGCAGCAACTTCTTTTACTCACAAACACCAGTGTCTGCAATCTGGTTTCTTTCATGTCTTTTCTTCTACTAAAGTTAGCATGCTAACCAGCTAGCCTGAACTAGTCCAGTAAGGACTCATCTGACCTGGAGGTAGCTGCTGAGAGGACAGAGATGATTACCAAAGAGAGCCTGTAACTGTGAGGACAGCATGATTAAAATCAGCCCAGAGTTTTCAGATATGATGCTGCTGTTTTGGATTTTACTCTTTAGGCTTTCACATGTTAAAATGAAAATATAAATGATAACACAGAATTTTAAAACATGTCTCGAGGGAATCTTTAAACTAAATCATCATTGAAAACCTGAGGTTCAGCAGATTGAGTTGAGGTACAAGTTGAGGGGAACTAGAGGACATACCAGGCAAGTTACGCTGGTTTACTGTCTCTCACTCATAAATGACGAAAAGCCGAAGGCCTCATTTCATCATGTTGGCCCGATACATTTGTCACTGGGGTATTTCATTAGGTGACATACTGAATTCATTTGCGCTTGCGGCACATCACTCTTGGTAAACCTCATTTAATAAGCCTGACACCACACACACAGACAGAGGGAAGATGACGTGTGACAGTCGGTGGATGATTTGTGGATGCTGCTGTCTGACACAGGTCCCAAATTAAAACAAATAGGGCTGCAGGGAGCATAGAGGGCAGACAGTGGTGTTTGCGTGGAGAAGGTGCATTAAAACACAGACAGGTGAGGTGGGTAAATGTCAGGGGTGCACAGATACCCAGAGGAGGAGGGGGAGGAGGGGGGAATGAGGGGAACTTAAAGTATACATGATTTTATTGTGAGTGGTTAGTAGGAGAGAGTAACACAGCCACAGCATGAGGATGTGGCCACAGGAAACATGATCGCTGCCTGTATTAAGGCCATGAGCATCACCTGGGTACACACATCTCAGGAGCGTGACACTGTGACCAGGGTCTGTACCCTGTGTACCAGGTGTTTTTTTCCACAGAAATAATCTCTGTCCATGCTATCACACCAGCAAACACATATCACATGACTATTCAGTATATACAGGCTTTAACCAAAAGGTACAAACATCTAGGTCAGTATCACTTGTGATTCATTTTCCATTCGTCGCTAGTAGTCGAGGCTGATGAGACCTAATCATGGAGCCACTATGGGTGTCTGTAGACTATAAAAGGTCAGCCGAGTTTCTGATTTTCAGGCTAAAAGTTCCACAGTATTGTGGATATCAGGAATAAATGTAGCAAAAGAGATAAGTGTTAAAATGAAAACATGTTGATTTGATTTTGTTCCTCATGCTGTGTAGTGTCTCAGATGGTGAAAACACAAAAAATGAGGAAAAATTAAGAAGATTGACACTGAAAAACATCGTAACACAAAAAAATATATAAAAAAAATAGTTAATAAAAGTTTTGAATCCAGTGTCAATACAACTTTTTCCAACTTTCCAGTAGAGGTTAGTTAGTGCAATTGTTTTGGGTCAGGTTTTGTTTTCAATATCACCTTTTATTTTCAGTCCTAAAATGTGACGTGACTGTTCCAGTCTTTTCCTGACCTTCACCAACAGTTTCACTTGTGAAAACAGACACAAACTGTTTGTGCTGCTCAAGTTGTAAGAGAACAGAGAATGTGAGAAAACAAAGGAATATGTGAGTTTTTCATATTTCAAGCTAATCTCCTGTTTATCTGTTTGTTGCACACCAGACCATATGAGTGATCTTGATGTTATCTGATTTGCCGATTGTGTAGGACACAAAATCCATGCACACAGACACACACATCCCATTTGCACCTTAAAGTTAACTAGACCATTTCATTTTTCATTTCATTTCATTTCATTTTTTTTCTCACCATAACCTCTCTCTTTCTGCTGTTGTCAGAAAGTAACTTTCTCTATTTTCTATTTAAATACATTTATGAGCAACACAATTTAATTGCTACACTGTAAAAAAAACAAACAAACTGTAAAAACAAAATGGTAATTTTCTTTGTTAAATTACATGAGACATGTAAATAAACGGCCAAGTTCACAACTGAGGATTGATCACCTCCAACAATATCGTGGTCTTGGCCTTTTCTTCAAAACATCCAGGTATGGATGTGGTGACAAGTTACTTTTGTGACTTCTTTGTCCAACAACAGATCCTATTTCAATGTTTCAGGTATCTCTTTTGTTCTTCTGACTGTACTGTCAGCTGTGACACTGACAGAGACATGTCAAATCAGTGTTCATGTGTATTACTCTGGTCACAGCTAATGTGGTGTATAAGACACACCTGGTATAATAATCTGTTACGATAAGGGTCATCATTCAGAAGACCTGGCTGCAGCTGTGTGACCTCATGGTTGCAAGTTCATCACGATTTGGGACGGTGAGGGAAAGGGAAAGTGGTCAAAGTTCCTGGAACAAGACCAAATAAATTAATGTGAAACCTTTTATGGCAGCCATTCAGTGCATTTGAAGTCATCTTCCTCCTCGTTTAAAGGGCTGGCACCGACAGAGGCTGTTTGGAGACAGGACTTTCTCTCTGGACAGCTATTTCAAACAGCAACAGTCTCTGATGTTCTAGTCTTCCCTGCTGTGTGCACTATTACAGAAGATTTGTATAACATTTATAGCACTTGTGTAAGCATTACCAATGTCGCTTTCAGTTTTAAATACTCAACAAAAAGGTCAACAATACAATGCAGGCTGCAAATGAACATGCATCTCCAGTTAATGACATTACTTTATCAATACAAATACAAAATGTCTCTCTCTGGAGCTCTATTTTTTATTTTTTAAAGACATTTTCGGCCACAGAGAGACAGGAAAGTGGGGAGAGAGACTGAGGGAATGACACGCAGCACAGATCGGCACAGCTGGGTATCAATCTACCGATCATTGCCAACAAGGATAACCACTTGACCAATGAGCACCCCTCTCTGGAGCTCTATTGACAACAGGGTAGCCAATCAGATTAGAGGATGAGCTGAGCTTCTTTTGTGATTGGCTCACTGTTTTCTGAGTGATCCAGAGGAACCAGATCTTGCAAGGCTGGATTGTGGGTCCAGCTGGGTGGAACTGAGAGCGGAGACTGTTCTGTTGTGACATCACAAAGTTACATAACGGCTACCGGCAGGTTTAAAGGGTCAAAGTTGTTCTTTATTCAACCTAGACCTATGGAGAGCCCTGTATTCCCATTAGCAGAGGAACATCCTGTCAGTTTGTGAAGTTTTTTCAGAGTGATGTAATTTATCTTCCTTTCCTCATTCAAAACACAGTGAGATCCCAGTTTACTGCATGCACTGCAACATAAACTCAGACTATCTGAGCTGACACAATGAATTAGTTTGAAATAAATCTGCATTTTTATTGCTTTCCTCCTCGGTTTCAGCTCTATTACCGAGGTGTTTGGTTTCAGTGCTCATCAGCCCAGAGCTCTGGATACAGGAAGGCTCATCATTTACCATCCAAAATAAAAGCATGAATTGTTGCTCATTAATTAAGCACATATCAGTCTTCCTTAAGGCTCTGTGACTTGAGAAATTACCAATTAGCCAGGATTTGATGATGCTGGCTCTGCATGCCGTCTGTTCCTCTGTGTTGTCATTAGGTGACCCTGCCTGTCTAATTGGTGACACTGTATGTTGTCTGTTCTGCTCTAATGACCCTGAGGGTAAAATATGAAATTATAAAACTGCATCAGAGCTCATTATTCACACAATAATCCATTACTGTCACAACACAGGAGCTTTTACAATCTCTTTTTTCTCCTGTGAATGATCAGCTTCAGTGTTGACTCTTTCCTGTTGCAGTGATGAAGAAACAAAAACTCAATAAATCTGGGTTTATACATGTCAGACTTGTCATTTCTTTTGTCCCCTCTTTTGATATTATTATTGCACAGTTGCTCACAAGGAAAACTATGGAAGCGTATTGCCGCCACACCAAACAAAAAACAAACAAAAAAAAGGCTCAGTATCACGTAATAATGTGAAAGGTTATTTATAACAATATCTTTTTCACGTTATTTCAAGATAAGATGTTTTCAAGTTATCATGTGAAAATAGTACATCTTGAAATAACGTGATAATTTCATGTTATAACGTGAAAAAGATATTGTTAAAATGTGAAAAAGACATTGTTACAACAATAAACTTCTCACCTAATTATGTGATACTGAGCCCCTTTTCTTTGTTTGGTGTGGCAGCAATACACTTCCATAGAAAACAAACCTTGTGTTTTCAGCCTTCTTTTGATAAAAAAAAGTATATTCTTTTTTTAAATTTTTTTTAATTTTACACAAAATAAGCTTTTTCATATACACAAAATCAATGACACAAAAGCTCAGTCTTTAAGGTTTTTGATAACAGGTACCAATTTTTAATCTGATGTGAAATATAAATAATAAAAAATGACATAATAAATGGAAATGTTTTAGAAATACAAGGCCATAAAAATGACCTGAGGTCACTTAAACTGCATTTGTAATAGTCTTTTATTAGTTATCTGAATATAGGCCACTGCAGTGTCGTCATGATATCATTTACCACTTTATTGTTTTTTTCAGTTCATTTTTCCTGATTAAAATTTAATTTGATTAAATTAAACATACATTAAAAATATACTGTAAATTAAGGGCTATATGAGTGAACCCAGCCATCAGCCCGCAGTGTTTAATTGGAGGGTCTCTCTCTGTCCTCCCCAGGGAGCAGAAGTGTGGAGGGGGCGGGGAGGCAGCACCTGCCGCCTCAGTGCTTCTCTTCCCGGCAGCCCAGCGCCCACAACAAAAGGAACCTGCCGCCGCTCCATCTGACGGCGGAGATGCTGTGTCAAGCTCGCAATGGGGGGCGGGGAAAATCACCGGAAACCACAAATTTTGATTTCAAAATAAAAGATTGTAACGCCATTGTGGAGCAAACTTGGCAAGGTGCATAACCTAGCTAATTGGACTGTCTTTGTGTACCCCCACAGAAAAAAGTGTAATTTAACTAGGCAGCTACATTTGATTTCCTGCATGTTTATGTAAACTTGCTCATCCCAAGAGTCTGCACCTCCTTTGCCCGTTTCTCATTTCAGGTTCTAGTGACTGGAACCAGTTGCAGCAGAAACTAAAACTAACTTTTCTTATACCGTTCTCATCCTTCACAAACTTGTTGCAAACAATTGTCCATGTAAACACAAGACTGACATCCTGGAGCCATACTCTAATGGTACTTAGAGGAACTACAGTTTTATCGCTTTTAACACATTTTAAGCTCTGGAGGTCCCTGCACGGTCCAGCTGGTGTTCACATGATCAGCCATCTTGCCAACAGCATGTCATTTTATCTGAGTCAGCAGGGTGACTCCATATAATCAGATCTAATCATATATCTAATCATGATACTGACAGTTACCCTGATAGCAGAGACACGCTTCCTGGTGCGATATTACTGATTGCAGTGTATGGCCTGTTGATTGAGGATTACTTAAAGGTGGTGTGGAGGAGACTTATATGATCTTCAGCTAGTCTGTATCTTTTGTAGGACCACCTGAACATGATGCTGCTAAAACAGGGAAGACATGTGGGATACTACGGCTGTGGTCAAAAAGTTTAAGCAAACCCTTGACACTTCTTTATAATAGATAATAATCTCTAATCATTCCATATTTAGCGTGGTGCTCTATTGTGTTTGTTTTCAGATATGTAAATATGTGCAAACAACACAGCAGCTGTTTGTATAATTTGTGACATGATTCCATAATCCTGATGTCATCATCATCATCATCATCATCATCATCATCATCGTCATCGATTTTTGGTTGTTTTTCATTGATATGTGTGTATAATTTCACCATTGCTTTGTTCTTGCGGTTGTGTTATAAATGAATTAAAATTGTGTATTCTCATTGTTTTTGTTAAAAACATTCAAATTTAAAAGTTTAAAACACTTAAGTTTCAGGCCATGCTTGGTTATGAAAAACACATTTAATTTTGTAATATCCAGACCGGAAGTGGGCCGCTTGTGCTGTATTTCCATTGACAAGGGTGAGAGGAGAGCAGAAGGTAATCGAAAAGAAAGGAGGGATGCGGAGGAGAGGAAGAAATTAGAGAGACAGCGAGGGAGAGAGAGAGAGGGAGAGAGAGAGAGAGGCTCCTTGACTTAAACAACACAGCAGAGAGGAGGAGGAGGAGAAGACAGGACAAGACTCAGGGAGACAGAGGAGAGAGGCAGAGCCTAAACCAGCAACTGAATCACGGCGTTGGCTTCACCGTCGGCTCGAGCGGCATCACCCCGCCTCCTGCGCATCATTCCGCGGCTCCGCATTGCCACTGCCCGCGGAGGAGACATAGCCTACCTACCGCATTTCAGCCAAGGTAAACAAACCCACACCTCTCGGCGGACACAGATATACAGTCTCACTCGGCTCGGTGTCGGTCTCTCGTCTCTCATTACATAACTATCGCCGGAGATCGCGGCGGGAAGATGCGGTTTTTCGGGGGGTGTTGTTGAGACCTGCTCACCGGGCTCGTGCACTTTGAATGGGGATCCCGTTTACTAGTGTTTTTGACGCAGTAGCACGAGCGTGGCTCGGACGGGGCTTCAGTGGGCTAACGGTCCGGTATCGTCACAAAACAACTTGTCTCCCTCTTTACACCAAAGTTCATTCAAATTATGACATTTTTATTTATTTTTATGTGACACACACACACACACACACACACACACCTTAGCCCATAAATAATTCACTTTCATATTTATATATTTCTACGGCTGCGGTTTTAACTTCTGTATAAAACACACAGACACACAGCAGCATGAAGGACTGTTATTTTACTAAAGTATAGTTTTGCTCGGATAATATGCCAAACACTAATGATTTATTGTTAAGTTCATGTGCATACTGTATTGTGTGTGTGTGTGTGTGTGTGTGTGTGTGGACGACCCCTGTTCCTAACAGAGTCATGTTAATGTGTTTACTGCTGGGAGCATCTCGGGATACTTTACTGGAGTCAGCGTGGAGCCTGTGAACTCTGCTGGAGGCTCAGGTTTCTCATCATGTTGATGCTGAGGCTCATCTGGGGCCATGAATCAGGGGCTTTGAGGTGGGGGTGGGTGGTGGTGCTGATGGTGATGTTTCACAGCCTTAAGGTCCTGCTGGATGAGTGTGACCACAGAAAAACTGCTAGTGATAAATTTCACCCCAATTAGAGGCTCAGTGTGAGAGGATGTCAGTATTGTCTGCTAGTGTCTGCCATTTGAACATGTTGCTTTCATAGAGATATCTGATTGATGATGCCTGGGGAGAACCATGTTTTTAATTAAGAGGATGTGATTTTGAGTATACTCCACCTTCCCATTGAGGTAAATGGGGGGTGTGGTCACTTTTGGAGCCGACCGTATCTGTATTATATGGACACTAATAATCAGTGCTGTGGCCTCTCCATCAGTTTTTATACGGCCTCTGATGATTTCATTGGGTCTGCCGGGTCTGTTTGGAGTTATTAAAGATGTAGGTGTGAGTTAAGGGGTCGTCACATCGTTCAGTGGTCACATTATTTGTTGGTAGAGCCGCGCTGTGGTGGTGACATCATGTGGACTCCCCTTGCACAGTGATATCTCTTCCTTCTACTGCACCTATAGTGCAGTACTCTGTTGAACCTATCACCTGATCTGTGTTATCTTTTATACAGTATACTTTAATGAACGATTACTATAGTAATGATAACAATGACAAAGTTTATTTATATGGCACTTTTACAAAGTGCTTCACAGGGATAAAATAACAAAAGAAACAAATTGATTATTATATTCAGTTCCATATAATTTTAATATTTGCAATTTGCAATGCATTTGGGAATTTGTAGTAGGGCTTTTCGATTATCGCAAAACTCAATTACAAAACAATTTTTTGAATAAATATTGACATCATGATTATTTAACATGTTACTCATCAAGCAGCCAGCAGGCCCCTCACAGATAAGCAGTAGAGCCAATGGATCAATGGATGGAAGTTGTAGTGCGTAGTGCAGTGGACCATCATACTGAAAACTGTATATTTTTGAGTACAGTTGACAATAGTTGTCACTTTCTGGTAAGTAACTCATTCAACGGAAATGAAAGGATTAAAGGTTGGCCTAATGATATGCAGAAAGTTCCTGAATGGACACTGAGTGGACAAGTAAATCTGAAATGTTATGAGCACACACAGTTAACATTAACATTAGCAACTAAAACTGTCAGCCACTGTCAGTTACAAGCAAACAACACACATAAACAATTAAAAGTCGCTGACTGTGCTAACTGCTCTGATCCGTCTGCTGGTCTCTGGTTCTGGTCTCAACAGACTCCTCCTCTAAGTCTGGGTCTGACTGAGGCTCAAACATGTGGCTGAGTTTCTGCTCCTGTGACCATCTTAATACTCTCTGCTCTTTCACCTGGAGCCAGCAGGTGGTGGGCGGGGCTCAAGGCCTGACCCAGGTGTCTCAATCAGGAAGTAAGAGGAGGTGAACTTCTTTTTTCACATTTATGTTAACCTAAATATGAATGGAATGAAATATGAATGAACACCGCAGGGACGGAGTGATGTAATGAACTGCTAAAAGACCACTGGAGGAAAATAAGAGAGTGAGTCTTACTTAGCTAAAGTCACATGGTAGCTGAACTCAGCTGTGTGTGTGTGTGTGTGTGTGTGTGTGTGTGTGTGTGTGTCATTTCGTGTCTCAGCTAGATGATGTTGCTGTCTCAGGACAGAATCATTTCATCATAACAAATGGTGGTAATAATGGTGGGCCTTCCTCCTTCATCCTCCTCCTCTGTTCTCCCCTGGGATGTCTGTCTCCCTTGAGGCTGAGGGGAGTGACTTTGTGATGAAACCCGTTTGGGAAGGACATGGAGTCCATAAGCCTGGTCTGATGTAACTCTGACATAATGAAATCATGAATAATATTGGATTTCGAGGCCCGTGCTGAAAATGATATTTGACATTTCAAAGAGAGTGCGAGACAGTGTGGAGTGAAGGAAGGACCCCGGCATCAATACTGCTCTGTTTTACTGATTTTTGGATTATATTATATTTATATATTATTTATTTATATATTACACCCTGTACATATCCACACACACACACACACAATTTCTGGAGCACAAGCTCAAAAGCCCCCCCCCTCACCTTTACCTACATTGTGTATTCATTGTGTTAAGCTTAGCCTAGCTAATGCAGAAATCAGGAGCTCTCCAGCCTGTGAGTCAGCATGAGTGATGCCCTCCAGCAGCTAATGCTAACAAGCTGAGAGTCAGCACTGTCATGTATTGATTGACAGGTGTGAGGTCTTCCCCCCAGACCTTGATTGGCCAGAATTGCCTTATAGATTATGCCTTAGAATATATGTGTGAAATGCTTTTTGTCTCAATGAGTCTGGGTCCCAGAAGCCTCTGAAGGTACCTCTCTGCATTCTAACTAATGCTTAGGAAAAAGTAATAGACTGTGGCTTTAAGTCATGAGCTTAAAATAATGAGGTTAAAGAGAAGAGTTGTTCCTAGCTGATCTGTGTCTTAAGTACCTCAGTCTTACAGCCACACAGTCTGGTCCTCGGCTGCTCCCTGTCTTCATACCAATGCTGCTCCACTCCAGCAGAGTGGAGGAGCAGACTCCATCTGTGCTTCAAACATGCTTTGAGGTGAAGAGGAACAGTAAAGCTTTCATTCAGACCTTCCTCACTCAGAGAAACTTCGTGCCAAGCTGGCTCAACAGCTCTTTGTCTTTTAAAAAGGGGAGAGATCAGAGAGGTCAGTGTGTCCATCTGAGACAGATATGAGCCTCAGCAGCCTGTCATGACTGCTGGACCTCTGACAGTCAGATGGATGTGGAGATATGGAGCTGGCGCTGACAGCTGATCCAGACCACTTCTGTGAAGGGGAATTTGAAATTCTTTACTTGAATTCTGCAGCTTTTTTATGTCTCTGTGGTGACGATCAGAGCTGTTGGTCTGTCCCATTGTTATGGTTACAATATGACAGTAAGGGTATAGGTGAGAGGCAAAATAAGAAAGATTGTCTCAGGTGCCTCAGTAGCTCACCTCGTAGAACACCACTGTCTTTGGCTGAGGTGTTGGCAGTGCCAGTGAGACATCCATTGCTGCAGCTGCTTCTCTGACCTGCCACAGTGTTGTGGAGAGGGTGGTTGAAATGTCCTCCATCTTACAATCATACAGTCCCCAGTGAGTCAGTGTTTTTTTTTATCCAGCTAGCAGCTGAAATTACAGCTCTGTCTTTTCTATGTCATGTTGCAATAATCAGGATTTGACCAAAGGTGGTGCAGTCACAAATATGTTTTTACCTGGTCTTGTTAAAGTTATTTTTTGACCATTTCATGTCTTGATTTGAAAGAGACAGAAGAAGCAGACAGGAAATACACAGAACAGCCAACCATCAGGTCAGTCAAGTTCATTTTGTTTATCTTTCAGTCTTTTATAAGAAATTACCAACAGTTCGGGAAACATGAAATATGATATAACCAAAAAGTCAGTACATACAAAATAGAACAACAGAATTTAATATAATACACTAGAACATGCTGAATGTGGGTTGGCCGACCAGTGGCATAACTCTGTCACTCAGTCAGTCAGAGTCAGTTGTGTTTAAAGGGTCTCCAAGCTGTTGTAGTACTGGTGGGGCCTTCAATTCTGAGGTTTAATAACACAAATGAAGAGAATAAAACAGAAAATTGAATGCCAGGCTCACAAATTTAATCTGCAACAATCATTGTGTCATTTCCTAAAAACTTGACTCGGTGGAATCAAAGCTTTTTCATGGTGCAGTTTTGTGGATGCTGACTCTAAAAGCTACTCCTGTGTCTCAGTTTACCACAGGGTAGGGGTAATACGAGTGAAGATACGGTGCACGTTCAGTCCTGGGGGGATAAAGTAACTTAAACATCCATTTTAATCCTCTTCAGTCAGCACAACGAGTCTGTCTCTACAGTCTGATCTCTGCAAAACGTGAAGGATGATCTTGAGGGGAAAATGTATCTCCATCAGATGGGTCTCTTTCAATACCTGCTCATTGCACCACCATTGTTTCTTTTAACGTGCTGTCACACACAGAATGATTGAACTCCAATACTGTCTGACCTCAAATCTGTAATAACTCCACTCTGTGTAAATATAACCGCCTACACTGTGGGAACCAGGCAGTGAGCAGCTGCACACAGGCTCTGAGCCAGATTGAAGCAGAACACTCACACCGACTAGGTTTGCTCAATATTAACCATAATCCACTAAGATGCACACACACATTACATTAGGCTAAGAATAAGAAAGCGAAACAAGTGGGTGTCTCATTCTGCTTGCCTCTCTCTCTCTCTCTCTCTCTCTCTCTCTCTCTCTCTCTCTCTCTATCCCTATGGATAAACTAAGTGATGCCAGTATATTTTGTGGCAGTGATAAACAAAATTGTCATCATGCGTCATGCGTCTCTCGCTGACTCTCCAAAAGCCGTAATTACCATCATAAACAACAACAGGACAAAAAAACTGAACTCAGTGACATGTTCTATCTGTGTGTTGATCTCGAACTCACAGCCCTGACAAACAACAGGTAGTGCTTGATTACAATCAGATGGTTTCGAGACTGTGTTGGAACTTTTGCAAAGTGTGTGAGATTGACATAAGGAAGCTATGTGCAATACGTGACACCATAAGATGCCAAGAGGGGAGAGCATTTTGAAAAGCTTCAACACAACTAATTTAATGCCTAATTTGAAGAAGAGCCACATAGCGGAGCATGGTGACTTTGTTAAGCTTGCAGCATGCAAGAAGCAGGATTGCCAAATGTTGGGATGTGTGGCCCATTTACTTCAGCTGGTATAAATGACATAGCAGGGAAACACAATGTGGAGATCCAAGCATGTCCCCTGTCCAATTCAGAGTGTGGAGAGAAACTTGACCAACCCATTTAAAGACTGCAGCAAGATGTCAGCACCAGGGGGAACAGCACCTGTAACAGTCTCCACAGCCGTCCTGAACAGTCACTCCTGTTGATCAACGTGCTGCTTTTACACCTGACCAGTGGGGACTGGTTGAAAACATGCTGTCACTCCTGGAATCATTTGTTGAGCTGACAAAGGAAACATGCTCATCCTCTGCATCTGCCTCCAATGTCTTACCTCCTGTGATGGCTTGAAAACATTTCCTGGGCAAATATGTTGCAACACATCCTGGTATGATGACTAATGCCGCGGTCAGTCTGCACAATTCTAAGGCTGAGTTTGACATTTCCGACAAATAATTTGCATTTTCGCAGCACAGAATATCCCCAACCAAGGACCTGGAGCTGTTGATACAGGTGAACCAGCAGAGGAGGCCCACGGTGACCATCAGAAATGATTATCCACCTCTCAGAACCACTCGTCTCTTGGAGTGTGCAGCCACTGGAGTACTGGAAAACTAACAAGGATCGCTTTCCTACCCTCATCAGAGTCGCAAGAGCTTACTGCTCTGGAGAGTCCTTGTTCAGTGTATACAGCATAGTTAAAGAAAGTTCAGAGACGACTCCCAGAGATACCTGTGGGTGAATTAATCTGTCTTTTGTGTGAGAGCGTCAAGGTTATCATATTAGTATTATGGTTTGTGCCGATGGATGATGACATGGGTGAGCAACACACAGACGCAGTGGCTTCTTTATAAACGTGGTCACTCTTGTCAAGTGTCCACTGTATTCTTGTTTTCATAGTTGTTTTTTCTGACTGGGTGGATGTGAGGGAACGGGGGAAGGACAAGGAGGTTAAGGAAGCTGAGTGGGTTTTGTGTCTGACAGAGTGCAGGCTCACTCTCTGATCTACTTATCTGGGACACTTGATGAATGAAGCCTTGAAGGAAGGAGTGAACAAGGTGGCCTCTGAAGAAGCCCAGTAGCAGAGCTGTTGATCTGTGGTCCAGGGTGCACCCTGACCTTATCCTACCCAGCAGCCCTCTGTGACCCGAGGTCAGCTATAAATCAGACGTGTCTGCTGCCAGGAAGGGAAGAAGCTGATCACTACTGAGAGTCAGCACTGATGTCACTGATGCCACTGGATCAGTTTCTCACTCTAGTTCACATATGTTTTCTGATCTAAATCAGTAATTTAACTCTTCCTCATGTACTCACAACATAGCTGTTCCCATTATATCTTATGCAGAGCCCCACAACAGGGGTGGTTAGATGCACCAGTGCTTGCCACCATGCTGTGTCTCTTCACACCAGTGCTCTATTTCCAGCCTCGCCAACCCTACTTTTATCCCTTTCACCCAAAGGGGCCCAATTTTGATCCTCCCTTTTCCTGGCTGTCCTGTCTCTCTCTCACTGTTACTTAAAACTGGATATTATCCACAACAACACTGGTGCTGTTCAATATAGTACACTATTTATGCTAATTAATGGTAAATATCTTTCAAATATCTGGAGAAACAGCATCTGAATAAAATGATGTCTGGTTGTCAGAGGAGGATAAAGGGAGGGAAAGAATTCCGGATGTGTAAGCACGTACCTGAGGTACTGCTACAGCAAGGCAATGTGCAGGTCAGGGCAATGTTTGTGTAGCTAAGCAACAGTCATATGCCAGTTATGAAAGTATTTGAGTTGGTGTGGCGAAATAAAGTAATGATGACTTCTTGTCTCTGTTGGTGGTTATCACTGTTAGCTAAGGAGCTGGTAGTACTGTTGTCCTCCAATCTCAAGTGTGATATTGCTTTATTATCAAATATTAGTCCAAACTGAAGAAGAGGATAACAGGAGCGCTGCTGGTATCCCTCAAACCACTGGTGCTCATGTGTTGGGTTCACAATCCAGAAGGCATAAAAAATCAAAATCCAGGCACTCAGGTTGAAAAAATTAAAACGCCTTTATTTTAATGGGCAAGAGTCATTAAAAACACCAATGTGTGTCAGCTTGTGCCTTCCTCGGGGAGTGTGAAGACAAGAGAGAAAACAAAGCAATTATAGTAACAATCACTTCAGTCTGTCGGACACTTTTAGGGATGTGATTAGTAACAAAATCTATTTCATTTCCAGTTTTATTAATTGTAACACTACCTATGTTGTGTACCGACTTGAGTGCGTTTGCGGCTGTTTCTCACTTAAAGAAGACTGAGGGACAAAGTGGCCGAACACAGGTATGCCATTCAAACTGGGAATGTGAATTATCCCATGGCCAAACATTACATGGAAGAGCAACATACAAACGACTCATCTCTAAGAGTGTCAGGTATTGAGGTTATTAGCTTTGGTGCCAGGGGTGGGGACAAAGTCAAACGCCTCAAGCAAAGAGAGGCGTATTGGTTTCATGCCCTCAAGGCCACTAGCTTTCCTGGCCTCATTGGGGATTTTGACCGCTCATCCTTTTTTGTAAATTTTATTTTGTAAATGACAGTGTGTAATGGCCTGTACAAGACAGCTTCACCTCATTTAAGATCTACTATTCAGATGTCATCATTTGCACATCTGTATTGTAGGTTTTGCATGTATTTCTTTATGTAATTGCTTGTATTGTCTCTCGTATTGGTTTCCATTGTGGATTCTATTGTTTACATTCTTATTCTATTAAGGTTTGACAGTCTGTCAATTAAGTTGCTGTTTGATCGCCCCAGAAGTGATAATCTTACAGTCTTATTTGGACTAATTCTTGACTGGCCTTGACTGAGGCCTCCTAGAGGCCTAAAAGGAAACTGCACAGACTGAATGATTCACAGATGAAGTGATTGCTACTATAATTGCTTTGTTTTCTCTCTTGTCTTCAAACACCCTGAGGAAGGCGCAAGCTGACACGCGTTGGTGTTTTTAATGACTCTTGCCCATTAAAGTAAAAGCTTTTTTTTCTCCAAACCAACCTGAGTGGTTGGATTTTGATGTTTTATGCCTTCTGATTAGTCCCAGCTGACTTGAAACAGGTAAAACAATGACTGATTACATTTCTGTAGAAGAGGAGATCCAGCATGTATTCAGTACAATCTATTTAGTATCCATCCAGTGTTGGAGAGGATCAGCTCTGATCATAATGGCCTTTACAGATACAGGTGGAGTTGAGGGAGATAGGAGGGTGGAGACTAGGAACCTGTTGTCATGTGTCAGCACAAGTCTGCACTGGAGTCATGCGACAGATCAGAGTGGGTGTATGAGTATTACAGCAGTCACTTGATGTAAATGGTTCTCTGTTTAACAGGGCGAGAAGTGAAAGAGGGACTCATAAACCCACTATTGTTCCCTAATGATCACACACACACACACACACACACACGCACACACACACACACAGAATAGATGTGTTTGTGTGGTGATGAAGTCAGACACAGTGTGCATGAAGTCATCCTGCTGTCCGTCCCCTCTTGTTAGCAGAGGAGACACTAATGGCTGGTCAAGGGTGCAGATCTTTATCTGTCTCCGGGGCCGGGGTCTAGGTCCTGGCTCAGGACTCACCGTCCTGCCTCTCCTTCTCCATCAGTATATGATCTCTCGAATGTTCTCCAGCTGCAGTAATTGTGTTTTTCTTCCTGAACCCTCGCTGAGCTCAGTAGTGGCAGTTACATGGTGAACACAGAGGTGTGGAGTTAGCCTGGGGTGCTAATTAATTGGCCTATGGTCTAGATTTATTTTGTAGTTTATGTTTCATGTGTGGATCTAGTTCTTTTTGTCTGACAGTTTTTAATGAACTTAATTGGCCCAATGCAGCTTGTAGATGTTTTAGGCGCTTGATATTTAAAGCATGTATATATATATATATATATATATATATATATATATATATATATAAAGCTAATTGTTTGTGTCAATTGTTTGTAATCTTAACCAGTTAAGTAGTGCAGAAATCTTCAACAGGGGGTCCGCGGAGGTACTGCAGGGGGGTCGCGACATTTTTGGTTGATTAGACAATTTTCTTAATATTTTTTCATTTCCACAATTATGTTCAAAATAAAAACAACAATGTGAGTAGCTTGTGTGCATGATTATCATGCAACTGACAGACATTGTTGATATTGGCATTGGTATCAGTTAACAAGATGTGTGCACAATAACAAGGTGCATTTACACATGACATTAGGCCCAGTTTAAAATAAAACACAGTTTTAAACATTATATATAGTAGGGGGTCCCTGCTCCAATTCTCCATCAGTGTAGTAGTGCATCATATCTATTTCTCTATCTTCATTGCTTTTTGCTGCCTCACCTCATTTGAACAGCAACACACTCATACAGTAGGTGCTTAGATGGCTGGAAGTGTATGTGCTTTTTAAACAATGGTGGTGTTAGACAGCAAAACTGACAGTATGGAGCTAGAAAAGACACTTGTCTTCTAGATGGGGAAACTCTTTACAGTTGAATTCTGCATCAGAGGTGAAGCTGAGTTTTCTTGTCTCAGGTTTGTGATACCCACAGAGATCAGATATCCACTGAAACTGCTGTGACTGAGGAAGCTCATATACAGAGAGAACAGACCTGGTTCTACGGGGTCTCACCACTGAACTGGATCTGAACTGGATCAGTCAGAAAGAACTGAAGGTCAGGCTCAGGTCAAGCAACACTGTGCTGCTACTCAACCCTCTCTTGACTCAGCAGCCAGCACCTATCAATAATAGATTAGAAGGACCAGAACAAGGTAGGCCCAGTGCCATGTGACTCCACAGTACATCTCTCAGTCTGGTCTTCTCTGCAGAGCAGCATGAAATGAGGAAGACTGAGTCTAAACTGGAGTGGTGGTGGTGGTGATGCTACAGCCTGATGTGATTCATCTCACTCACAAACCACGCTATAAAATACAACATACACTGACAGACAGTGCAACATGAAATCTGCTGTTTGTGAGTCTTTGAAAACAAATGCACATGCTGGGAGGAGGGTTAGCAAAACAGCAGAAAAGGCCGGCACCTGCCTTGCATAGTTCCCCTTTAAGGAGCAGGATCAGCTCTGAGTGGTGTTGCAGCCAGACCTCCCAGTTGAAGCCCCGGTTTGTACACAACAACAAAACAACAAAGAAAACTTCTCTCTCTCTCTCTCTCTCTCTCTGTCTCCAGGCTCAAATACTTTTACCAGAGGTGGGGGAAGAAGTGTAGAGGTCGACTTCTAACAAAGACAAATATATAAACCGATACAGATCTGTAGGGAAGATGGAAACAGACGCCCCACAGATCAGGCTTCAAATCACTCTGACATTTGCAGCGGCATTAAAGAATTCTCAGAAAGACGGAGAGCACGTGATCAGTTAAACTGCAGAACAACAACTCTGTCACCTTCTACAAAGGTCATATCATTTCTGTGTCTCTGAGGGGCAACAGGAGATGCTTAGACACACACATGCACTGTGCCTCAGAAAGACACACGTCAACATCTCACTGCCTGACAGTCATGTATCAGAGAAAGAGGAGCTCCGTGGTGGAGGTCTGCTGCTGACAGACAGATACTGGTGGACACTGGGCAAATAACTGACTGCAAAACTGAGAATTACACACAGTTGGTAGACTTCTGTCCCAAGGAGTCTTTATATCAAAACAATAAAGGAGGACAGTGCTGAGTCACGTCAGGAAGTAGCATGGGTTGTTGTCTTCAACAGCATGGCTCCGTTTTTACTAAGGATTCATCGAGATGTGACTTGTGCGGACTTAGGACGGCTTAGTATCCCAGAATGCATTTTTCACATTCAGTGCTCTCCTTAAAAAACATCTGCCATTTATTGAATTGTTATTCATGAAATGATGAAGTAAAATTAATTTAACTTTCACTTGTGTTCACTTTGTGCAGCAGGCTCGTCTGTTCTGATCACAATTAAATGGCCAGTTGAGTCATTAATGTGATTAGCAGCTTTTATTTTTCTGTTACATGCGACGGTTTGTCATATTACTTTCATGAGAGATATAAGAACATAATTGTTGTGTAATGTTTTCATTCTCCATCACAGTACATGAAAAGATTCAATAAGATCTTATACATCATTAAAAATAAACCAAAAGATTTATAATTAATGAATCTGTATTTACCAATGAGTTTCAGTCTGTGGAGATAGTGGACATGCAGAAACAGGAACAGCACTGTGCCCCCCCCCCCCCCCAAACTATGCTGTCATTCCAGATGTCCCAGAAAAAGCAGGAAGCAGCGTCCTGTATTGCTAAACAGCTGTGAATATAGTGAGCCACAGTTTCAAAAATAGCTTTGTTCAATTTCCTGTTCAATGCCACTTTTCCAAGTAACCTGGTTTACTTGTGGTTACGTTTTTTTTTTTTTTTTGAAATATATTTTTTGGGCCTTTTGCCTTTATTGGAAAGCACAGTGTAGAGAGACAGGACGTGGGGAGGCAGAGAGAGGGGGAATGACATGCAGCAAACGGTGCCCAATGCGGGATTCGAACCAGGGCCGACTGCAGTGAGGACTATAGCCTCTGCATATGGGGTGTCAGCTTATCCCACTGCGCCATACTAACAACAGTAGCCAGTCACCCCGCCCCAGTGTGTGTGTGTGTGTGTTATGGAGCCGCCTGCTGTGAATGATCATCTACAGACAGAACAGTTACTCTGATCAATATTATTTGTCTGGGTGGTCCTTCTACCTTCACCCCTCTCTCCAGCCCTTTTCGTCCATTCAAGTCACATTATGTGTGTGTGCCTGTGGTCCTTCGGGGGGGTGGTGTGTGTCCCATCAGCAGATGTTCACACAGCCCTAAAAGCTCTGTGTCCTGGGGCGGTCCTACTCCTTCATGGAGCATGAAGGTGAGAGAGAAGCATTGTGGCCAAGGACAGATACACAGTGTGTGTGACAGTTGTGAATGTGCAGCCACTTCAAAGGATTAAACACAGCTTTTGGCCTAGAAGCAACACATTTTGTTTAACAATCAAATTGCTGCAAAATAATGACACGAAAATCATTCACCGGCTCTGTCTGCTGGGTTTCTGCAGGTCATAGAGTTGAAGATGGTCACACTGTGACAGATTTAGACTTAGGATTCAACTGGTGGTAAGTCTCTACAAATATTTGTTCAAATATTTCTAGGAATAAAAGTGGAAAATTTTATCAAATCATCATGTATCTTTACCAGATATGCTCAAACCAAAGGGTTTGGACTTTAGGAAGTGTTAGTATCTCTTCATATCAACTTGTCCAGCAGTTCCTGAGCTATTCCACTCTGTATGGACTTGGGCAACAACTTTACCATTTTGGCATCCATCTACATTTGAGCTGCAAGATTTGTTCAACATTTTACAATTAAAATATTCCCTTTCTTTCATCAGCATGACATCATCATCAGGATCCTAAAAATTTCTCCATTGTAGACTAGCAGCTTCTTGTAATGATACAAATAATGGCCCAGTGATGGCTCTGTGCAAACCGAAACACGATGGCTGCTGTGGTGTGATTTAGTCCAGACTTACTTAGTGAGATAAAAACGGTTGTGATGTTTTAGTCTTGTAAATGTGTCCCTGCTCGTGGAAAAATGAGCCCACGGCATTTAACGGCAGAAACTAACAATAGCTGGTGTGACACACCTTCTGCCTGTGATGAGCTCTGAGCTGAATATACCCAGACTCTGATACACACACAGTGAGGGGTCATCCGGAGTTCTGCCTTCCTCCTCCTCCATCACACTATAAACTGATTTCATGGCCTCTTTCTGCCTCCCTCTCTGTTTCATTTCATCTCCTCTCTCCTCATCAGTCTGTCACTTCTGCTTCAACACCTTCTCTTCTTCACTCTTTCTTGTACTTTTGGTTCCCCTGTTGCTCCGTCACCCACTTCCTGTTTCACTCTCCCATGCTGTGGCCTTGCCTTCACCCTCAGCAGTTTGTGTGAGAGTGCAGACCAACTGTGATGCGTGCGTGTGTCTGACTCACTGAGGTCATTAGGCCTAATGATCCATGGAGGATTGTAATCCTATCCTGAGTGAATCTGAAGTTGATAAAGTAGGATGGATGGATGTGCTCATATAGAGAAATGAAAGGCCCTTGAAAAACAACTCATCTCAAACTTATTCAAATGCATCGAGTTCCAAACAATCAGCAAGTCAATGATGAATCTGTCTGTGGAAAGTCAAGAGTAAGAAGAAGTTCCCCATCGGCCACTGTCTTTCGAAAAGCACTGACGCAGCCAGTTTCCAGCCTGCTGTGTGGCTCACAAACACCTGAAGTCTAGGTTTTCTTTGACTATTTAATTTGGTCCTGCTGTATACAGTTCACCTGTACCTGCTCACACCCTTTAAAAAAAGAGACACAGAGACAACATACGTCAAAGCTGCAATCTCTTCACAATCTGTAATTGATAATTTAGAAGAACTGTTCTGTACTTTTTCTGCTACTTGATGTATGATATACTTGTATTTGTTGCTTGACATCAACAGGATGTCCTTTGTTAGGAGAGTTTCTCATGAGCGTTTTCTCACTCTGTTTTTCTGTACAGGCCCAAACTGTACGTCTCCTCTTCCTGTGAGACAAGGTCAGCAGGTTTGGAGGTGTCTTTGTGATCCACATTATGGAGGTCCTGCTGTGTCTGCTGCTCCTCAGCTCAGTGGCTCTGAGGGAAGCTGCTGGTAAGTTCAGATAAACACACACACACGCACTCACTGCAACAGGCACCTGTTTCTAAAGGGTCGTGCTTCATCAGATTGCCATTTCCCCTTCTCTTTAAAAGACAGGCGCACTGCACCTTGGTGTATTGCAATTAAAAGAGCCAGGTGTTTCACAAAGAATAAGCTTCTGTGAGACTGTGTGAACTCACTCTGCTCCAAGGACATCTGCATGATGAAGGATGTTTCATGCAGAAGGCGTCTTTACCTGTGTGATTTATTGAAAACACACCTCCAGCTGCACTCTGTCACAGACTGTAGCTCTATTTGTAGAAAGATTGTCTTTAAGGTGTGAATCCAACAGCAACCTCCAGGACCTACTCCTCAGACACAGGAACTGTTAAGGATAACAATGTTAGTGTCCACACTGATGAACAATGGAAACTCTTAGCTCAATAGGGTTCATTACTGTATGTCTGTGAATTGCAATACTTATTCTTAGTCTTAATATAAGTTTTTCAAATTCAAATTGTTTAATATTTGTTTTGTTTCTTGAACTGCAGATAATCACCTCTTTTAAAAACTTATTTTTAAATCAAAATTCAGAATGAAGTAAAACCTGGACCATGGAAAACAGGTTAGAGGTTGTGGCTGTCAGAAAGTGCCCAGGACTAAACTGAAGGTCCTCACCACCAGGGAACTTTTGGCTCAAGCTTTATTGTGTTATTTGTGTGTTGTTTTCAGGTGGAGATGTGTGTGTGTCGGGTCATGACAGCGGACCGGTGTTTGAAGAACAGCCAAGTGGCACAATTTACCCAGAGGGCCTCACTGAAGGCAAGGTGACCCTCAGCTGTCAGGCCAGAGCCAGTCCAGCTGCCTCCTACAGGTGGGTAACACACACACATACACACACACACAAATATAAAAGAACATTGTTATAATTATGTTTAAATGAATAGCTCATAAAATATTTAATCTCATAATACATCCAATAATACAGGATTCACTGTGTCACCTGTCATTTAAACATTTTAAAGACAATGACATTTATAATTAATACTGTAATACAAAGAAATAAGGCAAAGCCTTCTTATTCCTGATCTTTGTCTTGCAGGTGGCTTGTGAACGGCACTGAAGTCCCAATTGGGTTGGATGCTCATTACACCCTGGTGGCTGGCAACCTGGTGATCAGCAGCCCTGACTCTAACCGTGACCCAGGCTCATACCAGTGTCTGGCCATCAACCGCTGCGGGACCATCATCAGCAGAGCAGCCAACCTCAAGTTTGGCTGTAAGAGAACAGAGGGGTTAAAGCCCCTACAAGTAGCACGGGACACTGTGTCTTGCTTCTTCTTCTTCTTCTTCTGCTTGACAATGTGGTAGAAATCCTCTCCCTCTCTTTCCCCAGATCTCCACGACTTCCCCTCGGACAGCAGGAGTCCTCAGACAGCGTACGAGGGCTTGGGAACTTTCTTGGCCTGCCAGCCGCCTCCACATTACCCAGGTATCCCCTCTACTTCAGGGTTCATGCTGCTGCTCAGAAAACTAGTCAACAAAAGCTTTCTTCAGCTCTAACTGGATTCCTGATGTGTGTGATTTGTCCTTGTCTCTTCTCTACAGCTCTGTCCTACCGCTGGCTGCTCAATGAGTTCCCCAACTTCATCCAGAGAACAGATGGCCGTATGTTTGTGTCACAGGTGACGGGGAACCTGTACCTGGCTAAAGCAGAGCCCAACGACACAGGGAACTACTTCTGCTTCACCACCATCAGCCTGGACATCAGCACCAAGAGCACCTTCAGCAAAGGCAACCAGCTCACGGTGCTGCCCGACGGTAGGAAGCCTGGAGGTTACTGATTATTGATTAGACCTGGTTTTCAGATACTGATTCAGAAATTATTGTTTTTCAAAACTTTGGAAAAATACAGACACACAGCAACTTTAACATTAGGTCCTACACCTACATTGCTGTCTGTACTTTTGTTAACGTTGTTTAAGCAGCAGCAGGTTCATAGATCAGATCTGTGACTGTGATTCAATCTGAATATTTACAGTTTATTCTGTTTCAGCCAATCCCAGGAAGTCGGCTCCGAGCATTAAAGTGCGCTTCCCAGCAGAGACATATGCCCTGGCAGGACACACCGCTCAGTTAGAGTGCTTCGCCTATGGAAAGTAAGGCCTCTGGCACCTCTGACATCAACTGACTCCTTCAAGGCTTGAGACTGGCTAAATAAAACAATGTTATCCCACTCTCCTCCTCCCTGCTTCCCTCTCTCCCTCTACTCCTTCTCCAACAGTCCAGTTCCTAAACTGCGATGGAGGAAGGTGGATGGACTGATGCCATCCAAGGCTGGCTCCTCTGCTGAGAGCCCCACCCTCATCCTGCCATTCCTCTCCTTTGACGATGAGGGTGTTTACGAATGTGAGGCCTACAACTCTGAAGGAAGTGACACATACCAGGGACGCATCACTGTGCAAGGTGGAGAGCAGACGTTTGCTGTCATCAGGTTTCATATCTCTGTCCGTCAGTGCATATTCATTCAGTGATTCCTGCTGGTCGTTCTTCTCCACCCTCCAGCTCAGCCCGAGTGGCTACAAGTGATGAGTGACTCAGAGGTGGAGATCAGCTCCGAGCTGCACTGGAGCTGTGTCGCTGCTGGTAAACCACGCCCCTCCGTACGCTGGCTACGCAACGGACAGCCACTCACCACGCAGGTGACACAAACAGGCAGCACTGTCACACTGAAGTCTCCACACACTGAGCTATGTGAACACACTCATCCCAACACTGCACTCTTAGCTGTAGCTTCCTCTTCCCTCACTAATGGTCAGTGGAAGTATAAACCTTTTATACTTCCAGCCTTTTAAATTAGACAGTGCATTAAACCCAGGACAGGTCGAGGTCGAGTCTGTTCCCTTTTCCTATTGAATTATAAAGAGTGTGGACACAAGGAAATCAGCCTCACCATAATGTGATCATGGAGAAGAAGAAAGAGTTTATGCTGTCTGTCTATCTATCTATCTATCTATCTATCTATCTATCTATCTATCTATCTATCTATCTATCTATCTGTCTGTCTGTCTGTCTGTCTGTCTGTCTGTCTATCTATCTATTGATCTGTTGATCTATCTATCGATCTGTCTATCAATCTACCTATCGATCTATTTGTTCTAACTAAATTGCCCACCAGCCTCATTCTCCCTTTCTTCTGTCAGGACCGGGTGGAGGTGAATGGAGTGCGTCTGAAAATCAGTAACTTGGCCCTGGAGGATTCTGGGATGTACCAGTGTGTGGCTGAAAACAAACACGGCACCATCTACTCCAGCGCTGAGCTGAGAGTCCAAGGTAGTAGGAGGCTCCACTCCACTTACCTTTATGCAAATTGAAGTTTGACACAGTTCAGTCATGTTTAACAAGTCATCATCCCTCCATTTCCTTTCATCTGACTCTCATCGTATCCAACCACCACCTTCTCCCTGCCCTGCTCTTTGGACTCTGTCTCTCTATCTTGCTTCCTGTTCCTCCAGTTCAGGCGCCAGACTTCAGACTCAATCCGGTGCGGAAACTAATCCCAGCTGCCAGAGGAGGCCAGGTGAAGATCGAGTGTCGCCCCCGAGCCGCCCCGAAGCCCAGCCTGTTCTGGAGCCGTGGGACTGAGCTGCTCACCAACAGCAGCAGGTAGAGCAGTAACTGAGCCAGTGTGGTTTTCAATCACAGCGCAGTTGTAGTACAGGACGTTAAACCACATAATGAAAATTTATCCTGGATCTGTGGAGCCTGCTTCACAGTGCAGAGGCAGATTTTAATATTGATACCACTTCAATCAAAGAGGAGCCAAAAACACATTGAAGAATAAGATCATCTTCCATCGTTAGTGAGACTGAATTGGACTGCATCACTTGATAGTTGTATGAGATAGGGTTAGGGCTGGTAGCAGTACTGTGTGTAGCCACCTGGTGGCGCTGTTGACCAACCTATGTCTCCTCAGAGTCACCGTGACCTCAGATGGAGTCTTGTGGATCTACAACATCAGCCGGGCAGACGAAGGCAAATACACCTGCTTCGCTGAAAACTACCTGGGCAAGGCCAACAGCACTGGACACCTGTCTGTCAGGGGTAAACACACACACACACACACACACACAGAGCCTGTGTCTCTTCTCTATCCTTTCATTTATTATCCAGTGACATTTTGTAAAGACATGCAGCTGCTGGATTTCATCTGACCCAGTTCCCTTTTTACAGATGCCACTAAGATCACACTGGCTCCCTCCAATGCTGACATCAATCAGGGTGAGAATGTGACACTGCAGTGCCATGCCTCCCATGACCCCACCATGGACCTGACCTTCACCTGGGCCCTCAACGGGGTGCTTCTGGATGTCGAGGACTCTGCTGGGCCATACCATCGGGTGGATGGGGTGAGTCCAGTGATGCATAACCCCCATTTGATGGAAATAGGCATTAATATAGAATATTAAGAGACTGTATAAGGTTCAACTTCAAACTGCCTGCAGTCAGAGAACCAGGTCTGTGTAGACACTGTTTCTAAGGTTCATGGCTCTGTAAGCAGGATTTCTATCTGTGTTTTCTACACTCTCCTTGCCCATCAGGGCTAACCATCATGTTATGGTGACTTAGTTGGTAGCTAGATATAGTTTCAGTGAAAAGTACCAGGGGTTCTGCCAAAGTAAGTCCAGGTAAATACAAGATGCTTAGAAGAACTTAAAATGTTCACTTGGATAAAACAAAGCTGCTGAGGTCCTTTCTGGTCCAGTTGACAAAGTTAAGGATATTGTAGTAATGTTTTATAGGTATTGTTATTGTGTGAGAGTTTATCAAATTAAAATGTATAAGAAACAATTCCCAAAACAATTAAATTATTTTTGCTGTTTATTCATAGACATTTCAACTTAAACTTGTAAACTTGGCGTCCTCCTCCTTTTCCAGCCACAGCATTACTAAGCTGTGTGTTGGTAAACCTGTGACTCTGTCCATGGTGCTGAAGTCACCGATTTATACTGGTGTTTATATCTAATCTAATTCTCTAAAGCAAATATCAAGTTTTCTCAGGTCATTTTAAGAGATGCATTTAGCAACATTGTTGCTTAGTGAGGTTACTTTGACCTTGCCTTGGGATGTTTACTGTCACCTGAGCCAACACTGTGTAAGTCCCTATTAGCTGAAGGTGATTGTGGCTTCTGTGATCTGAACCTGAGCCTGTTAATGTCAGGTTCTTCTTTGTGTTTTGTGTTTCAGAAGGAGAACATTGGTGATCTGCTGATTGTGAACACTCAGCTGAGTCAGGCAGGGGTCTACATCTGCACGGCTCAGACTGTGGTGGACAGCGCCTCGGCCTCTGCTAAACTGGTGGTCCGAGGTAAGAGGAGTCATCTCATTCATCAGAAACAATGCTTCCGTCACCCCTGAATTCAGGCTACCTGCACTGGAAGAGTGCAGACCATGCCTATCCTCACTGCTGCGCCCTGTTAACATTGAATTGAAACTCTGGAAAATTACTTGTGAAAACTGCTGTTTGATTAATGTTAATTTTTCTTTTCCTTGTGACCAGGACCCCCAGGACCTCCTGGTGGTTTACTGGTGAAGAACGTCATTGAGACGTCTGTGGAGCTCAGGTGGAGCCGAGGCTTTGATAATCACAGTCCCATTGGCAAATATATCATCATGGGGCGATCATCGCTGTCTTCACAGTGGAAGAGGATGATGACAGGTGTGTATGTGTGTGTGCGTGTGGTTAGACTAATTTACCACATTAACCTGAGGGTTCCTTCTTTTTTTATGTAACTCAAAATATTAGAGTGCAGTTTGTTCTACCTCAGTATATTTACAGGTTCAATAGGACATTTGAACATGGGAAAGCCCCCTAATGAGATCATATTGAAAGAGTCACAGGTTAGTTTTGATCTTGATGTCTCACCTCCTCCTGTCTCCTCACTACCTTAGACCCAGCGAACATCGAGGGGAATGCGGAGTCGGCTCGTGTGATGGGACTGATGCCATGGATGGATTATGAATTCCAGGTTATTGCCAGCAACATCCTGGGCAGTGGAGAGCCTAGTATGCCCTCACACACCGTCCGCACACAGCAAGCAGGTGAGGGGCTTTGGGATCGCACGCTCTACTGACAACCAGCAGGAAGTCATTAGAAGACATTTCACAATTAGTCTTAAGTTTCCTTTGACTGCAGCTAGAGAAGATGATTTGAGAGAGGAGTAAAGAGGTCATCTATGTTCATTTAGAATGACCATCCTGGAACAGAGGTGGTGGTAAACACCAATTATTTTCCACCTAGAAGGCAGTTTTGTGTATCATCTTGTGTCTTATATTGTATGTGGCCGTCAGCTCCGACAGTGGCCCCCAGTGGACTTGGAGGAGGAGGAGGAGACCGCAATGAGCTCATTGCCACCTGGACGGTGAGTGGATTGTGCAGTGTCATTTTCTGATAGTTAAGAGGCTAATACCTGGTGAAATTTAGCTCAGTCCCAGGAGATGCTAACTGTTAGCTTGGGGAGGCTATGTCAAATCCCTGGGGTTGTTCCCATTCATCCTTGTAGAAGTTCTCATGTCATTTCTGGATTCCTCAGCCCATGGCCAGAGAGTACCAGAACGGGGACAGCTTTGGCTATGTCCTGTCCTTTAGGAAGAAAGACAGTGGATCACAGTGGATGGTGGTGCGGATTCCTCACGTGGAGTCGTCGCGCTATGTTTATTACAATGAGAGCCTGATGCCCTACACCCCCTTCGAGGTGAAGATCAAAGCCTACAACCGCAGAGGAGAAGGTCCCTTCAGCCAGATCGCTGTGGTTCATTCTGCAGAGGAAGGTGAGTGGATGACCCCTGCGACCTCCAGTCTCACCACGGATCATACAGCAAATCTAAAATATTGCCCAATAATTTACCCCTAACAATAATGAACTCATCCTTTTATACAGTAAACCTAAAAACACCACTCGGATAACACGTGTCTCATGTTTGTGGAGATGGTCGGGTCTATAGTCCCCCTGTAAGCCTGGTGCTCCAGGTAAAATTAGGTTACACAGCAGGCCACAGCAGCAAATGAGCATCTTTGATACACTATGAATGCACTTTTGGCAAATGTGTATATGATTATAATGAAGAAACTGACCATTGGTTTGTGTATCTGCCCCACCAAAACAATGGGATGTTATTGTCATTGTAGTGAAACAGGTGGAGACAAATGAAAACTGTAATGCACAGACATGGGCTGCTTCCACCTGCAGCACTATTTGTAGCTATTAGAGGATTACATCCACTTTCAGCTGTCAGTCAATCAATTAATTGATCAATCAAACTTTATTTATAAACCACTTTTCCTGCACAGAAAAGCAGCCTAATGTGCTTTACATAAGACCGGAGATACAGAGAAAATATCCTCCCTTCCCCACACGTGCTCACAGCATACACACACACACACACATACACACACTCATGCAGAATTATCAACAGTTAGAAACACTGAGAAGTCAGTGAACATCATGACGTGCTAAAACAGTGTAGCCTGTATGATCTGTTCTGACCTCTGACCTCTGACTTCCTCTCAGAGCCAACAGTGGGACCATCAAGCATCAACGCCACAGTGCTGACTGCCTTTGATATCCAGGTTTCGTGGGAGCCCGTCCAGCAGCTCAGCGCCAACGGCATCCTCAGAGGATACGAGGTGACCATGCCGCTCATGATATCATCAATCACCTGTAGTATTCGAGTTTGTATTGAACTCTTGACTTTTCCTGCAACAGTCTGTGAGTATTTTATTTAGTTTAGGAGACAACCCCTTATGAGAGTTTTTTGAAGATTTGTTTAAAAACCTCTGGTCTCATATAAAAGGTTGGAATTTTATTTAAACCATAGTCCAAACTCAAGTTTATATTTACCTAAGCTTATCAGTTGTAACAAAGGCTTCCTGTTATCAAAGTTTATTGCTGACATCAGCAGGATCACTCTCATTGTGTCTTTCTGATGAGGATGGATGATGTTATAAGTAGAAGAAACTGTTCGAGGCTCATGTGTCTCAGCTCACATTTGTAAATGTGTGTTCGGCCTCCTGTGCTGTGTTCAGATCCGGTACTGGCGGCAGCACGAGCGCGAGGCAGCGGCAGACCGAGTGAGGACGGCAGGACTGGAGACGACAGCCAGGGTGTCTGGACTTAGACCCAGCACTCGATACCATGTCGCTGTGCTGGCATACAACAGCGCTGGCACCGGTCCCCCTCACCACGCACCACTGTTACCACCAGGAAACCACGTATGACAGCAAAACACTCAAACACACCATGAGCATTCGCACTCACATGGACAACATCCTGGTGTATTTTGTTTGTGTCCGTTTCATCAAATTGTGACAGGACAAACTCACACAACTCAAGTCCGCTGTTTAAGTCATCTATTTAACAACGGAGCACATGGTCACATACAGATGGACAGTGGTGGTGCAGCAACAGAGACAAGGATCCTTCCACACTCCACTTTGTTTCTAAGGCCTTGTTCACACTTGTTCACATCTTAGCACAACTGGTACACTAACATACCCAGACAGACGGAGGACAAAGCAGAGATCCGATCACTCAGATCACATCCTGGACCATGTGTTCACATGGATTGGCAGTGTGGATGTGAATGTGTCCTGATCACATTAAAGGACAAACTGGTCTACTGACGTCTTCTGTCGCAGAATTTTTAGTCCCATCTCAGTTTCATTATGAATCGAGGTTATTTTACTGTTTCAAATCAATAAAACTTTATTTAATTAGCAACTCGAACCCTCTGTGCACACTCACAATGATAACATCAGGATCTGTCTGTCTTATTCATGATGGTAATGTAATGTAAGTAACAGATCAACACATTTAAACAAAGTTTAAAGCGACCTCATTGTGAAGAACTGAAGTTGAGTTCAAGTTTACATAGTACTCTTTAATATTCACCATAGTGGCAATGTGTTTGAATGTATACCATTGCCATAGCTGTCACCAACAACACGCTGGATATGTCCTCATGTTCCTGTAAGTAACACAGATGGTTACATGACCCACGCAGTCCCAGTCGACACACCACCCTTCCCAGTAGCAGCCATTAGGAGATGTCAGCAGTTAGGAAGCAGAGCAGGAGGCTTGGATTCAGCAGGAGGATCAGACCTGATCATTGTCTCAGAGCAGTGGTCCCTCCTCTGCCTGCAGACATGCTATCACATTAACCGTCAACATACAGCCCACGTATCACTGATCTTACTTACTGGTTTATTGCATGTATGTTTTTCCAGACAGTCAGTTTAAGTGTGGGTGTTGAGAGTTGACACACCTTCTAATGAAAGCTTGTTTTAATTAGGGATTGTCCTCTGTTCTCTGACAAACTGCTCTTCTTCTGATGTAGGTTTTTCATCTCATTTTTGCTGATTTCAAAGATGTCGTATTAAAAATAGGTCTGTGTTTCTGTTCCAGCTCCCAATCGTCCTCCAGGTAACGTGTCATGGAAGACAGATGGTTCATGGGTAATGGTGCGGTGGGACCATGTGAAGGCCATGCACAATGAGTCAGCTGTGCAGGGCTACAAAGTGAGTGCGGTCCGACTGAATGTGTGTGTGTATGTGTGTTTTTTCAGCATGTGTTGGAAAGTTTATCCATAGTATAAAGGTAGTTGTTTTCCTGAAACCTGATATATTTTATTAGATGACTCAGAAAACACACACACAAGATACTCACTTATGTAAATTGATGTCCTCTCCAGGTGAGATATAAGCAGATGTAAAATTGCTATTGAATAAAATCAAAGAGCACATTTATAAACCCCATAGAAACTTATCATCACCAGATAACTGCTGTAACAATAGTGCTGTGTAAGCATAAAGAACAATACACACATCACAAAACATTTTATCTTCTCGATCCATCTCTAAACCTTTTAACTTCCTGGAATGATATATTTTCAGTAGAGCATTTAATTTTCTTTATTTCTGTATGAATCAGGTCCTGTACAAACATGAGGGTCAGGCGGCACTGAAGGTTCTGGACAAGGCAAAGACCTCTGTCAATCTGCCATTGCCAAAAGACAATGGTTACGTCGTGTTGGAGATTCGGTCCTGGGGAGATGGTGGGGACGGGCCAGCACATGAGATCATAGTATCCCGAGACTCAGGTGAGAAGGCCAGAAGACACACATACAGTACTGCACACCTGAGGACAGGTCGAGCTTGACTTACCACTCAGTGCTTTTGCAGAGCGCTGGTGTCTGAGTCAGGTTCTGCTTTAACACCAACACAAACAAACAGGATGTTTATAATGAAGAGCTGATGTAGTAGCATCAGGTGGAAGAAGTTGGGTTTCATTCACAGGACACATCTTTCATTAACAAAAATAACTGTCTGGTCAGTAAATTTGTGACATGATTGTAAAGCTCTCTACTTTTAAGTTAAGATATTGAATATGGTAATGAAGTAGTTGTGAATTGTAATACTTCTTCAGTTAAAGGCTATAGGTGGTGCTTTGAAACAGTGACCCCGCCTCAGAGACTGTTTTTGTTCCAAGGCCGTGTTTGTTATCTGACAGATACGGACGTGACAATATCTCTTATGTTGATCATAAACATGTCAGCAGTATCTATGACAAACATGGTACAGTGACAGTTTGATATTTAAAGCTCTGTGGTGATAGAGCAGAGGAGTGAAGGTCGAACATCAAGACTGTATGCGAGTTGCACAGATGGTTTCACTTCCAGTTAACGTTTCCATCGGTACCAACACGTGCGCTCATTCAGAACCTGTGAGTGTACTCGGTGCAGAGCAAAGAGATGCACTGTATTTAAACTAGCGGCTGGCTGAATAGATCCTTTATTTTGAAAACACCTGTGTGAGCCTAGACCAAAAGGTGCAACAACTGTGACCGGTCTGCAGTCATGTGACACCACAGCTCTCTGACCTCAGCCCTTACAGCCCAACAGACCTGCGAGTCTGACCAGAACATGAAGAACCTTTAATCAACGTGCATCAGTGTAACGTTTGAACCTGTGTACTGTAATGACAGCAGCACTACACCATGTGAAACTGGGTGTTTACATAACCTTTGTCTGTGTCTCACAGGAACTGGTATGATGGTCCAGAATGAGGCCTCGCCCTCCACCCTGTCGTCTCAGCACCTCTTCGTGGCCCTGGTCTCCCTCACTCTCTGGTCTTCGTCAGGCCTGTGATCCCAGCTGATCTCTGGACTCTAAAACTGAAGCTCTCTTGTGTCTCAGCCTGGGTTCTGGGTCAGGGGTGGGGTTCTGATGGTTGGGGGAGGTTGTAGCACTGCAGGGATTAAAGGGATGGGAGGGGGGAAGAAGTCACAGTTCAGGTTTTTTTTTTTTTTTATAATGAAAATAAAGAGAGTCTTTTTTTTTTTTTTTTTTTTTAAACATCTGGATGGGACAGGGGAGGGGTTAAGAGGGAAGGGGAGGGGTGGGCAGGGCAGCCCTGTCTGATTGTGTGTTTGTGTACCAGTGTCAATAAAACCATGCCTTATGGGTGGGGACCATCACATCTGTGGCTGACGCGCCTCTAGACAGACTTCAGGTGTAAAATATTCGTAAATCACAGGTGTGTCACCGCTGACATCATGACTGGGTGGTGGTGGTCTATCTGTTTACACTGAGAGCAACCTGAAGGGGGTGTTGTAGTGGTTCCGGCTGGTGTGGTTGCTCACAGTGTGAACGCAGAATCAGCTTCCTCACTTGGATCACTTCACAGTTGGTTTTCAGCTCCTGAGCATCTGTGTGCTTGTTAGTGTTTTAGCCATCGGCTGTAAATTATAGCAAAACTGCAGAGCTGCGTCACTGCTGCTGATGAATGTCTGTACGTGTGAGTGCGGAGGAGTGAGACGAGGTGGGCCGAGGAGTATTACATTGTGTTTACACTGTCATGCCTGTGTTTTAGTTAATAATTCTGAGAGAGGTGTGCAGAGCCTGTGCTCAGCATCACCGCAGGTCGCTGGGACATCACAGATCAAAGAATGGGTCAGCAGTCGTCAGAGAGCAATTAACAGGGTTTTACATCATCCTGACTGTAAACCTGTCAGTGTCTATCATCACAGCTCTTGTGTAACATGTCTGGTTGATTGCAGTTTACAGGAAGGATGTGGCCTCCATCTGACCCGCTCTGTCTGTAACCCACTGCAGTGTTCTAAGCCCAGCTACAGGTGTCTGGTCCAGATCAGGTCAGAGGAGACTTCAAGTGCTTTAATTTGTCTCTTTTTTTGTTATTGTTCGTTTGATTTGCTCAGACCTGTGTAAATTATTTTGTTGCCAATAGATTAATGAGTTGAAGGGGAACTGATGCTGTGGGTTCAGATTCTTGTCCAGGTTTCCTTACACTGCCAGCTAAACACTAAACAAAACCACCTGGCTGAGCTTGAGTTGCGTTATCTCTGAGTGGTTCACTGGTGGTTTGACATCCACTGCCAAAGTTCAGCACCAAGACTGGGGAGCAGTGAAGCTCACTGAGACACTCTGTGATGTTGGTGTCCCCTTTGGTCGGTCACCTTCTGTGACAGTGATGTTGATTATTAAACAGTAAAACTGTGACAGTCACAGTAACAGATGAGTTTATATAATCAGTCCCATAGTCCAGACCTATCTTACTCTAACATTACACACCCCACACATACAGCTATTAAAGTTTCTATACAGACACACACACACACACGCACGCACGCACACACACACACATTACATTACCTTTACTCATTGGACAGTTGCCTTTGTCAAAAGCGACTTCAGCACTTGTTAGAGATATTTTATTGATCCTGTGGGATCAATAAAGGATCATAGATTATTAGTAATAATCCATAAACTGTTTGGCAAATAAAGTTCAGAACAACATTTACCAACTCTGAGGAATGATTTGTTCTGAACCATAACAATAATAATGAGATCCACACATTTCACCACTGTGATAGAGTCTCATGAGGCTGATTTGAGGTCAGTCAGAGGAGGGGTCTGCATCTGCTTCCCAGACAAAACTGAATCCACAGTATCACACAAGAGATCAGTGAAAGTAGCGTGTTTATGAAGAAACCACACGTGGAGAACAAGGTTCTTCTGTAACACACGAACGATCCGTCTTTTATTGTCCTTATTATGATTTCAGTTTTTATTGTGTCATTCATTATTTACAACCAGAATCTTGTGTAGTTCAGCATTAATGTTTCACTGTGTGAGTGCTTGAATGACTGACCGCCTGATTGTACGATGTTGTGCTTTATAATAATGTCATCAGATTTTACACAGATGTGCTCTTTGTTAATGACTGAACTGACATTAATGTAAAAACAGTGAATTAGACAAACTTTAGAAAAAATGATCTTCTGTTTACACTGTAATGATTATCATCATCATCATCATTATTATTATTGTTATTATTTTTGCCAAATGTTCTTTGATTTGTCACATTTTCAATGTGCTGATGTTTGGAGTCCTGGTCTTGTTCTACAGTGACCTACAAGCTCCTAAGTATTTTTCTTACGTTCTAAACACTGATTGTAGGTGTTTATCACACAGCTCCTTCTTCTTCTTCTCCTTCTTCTTCTTCTTCTTCTTCTTCTTCTTCTTCTTCTTCTGCTTCTGCTTCTTCTTCTTCTTCTTCTTCTTCTTCTTCTTCTTCTTCTTCTTCAAGAGCTGTGGAAGTCCAGATTTTGCGTTTTTGTGCTTTCTTCTGTGGTTCACTGTGTTCAGGTTTACTGGACTACTGACATTTGTCATCACTTCACACGGGGACAGTGAGTCTGTGCTTCATGTGTTTGGGCTGAGACGCAGCAGCTTCTGTCGCCTTAGGGCCTTTTCAACATTGTAGGGGAGGAGAGGGGAGGGGAGCTACTTGTAAATATGATTTAAAATAAACACATTGGAATTGTATTTCAGTGATGTGTACCTTCTCTACAAACATGATCGTGGTCATTGACAAATAAATGATCTGGACAAGATGAACATCCTCATCCAACCAGAGGTCCACCCCCAGAGGTCAAGACCCTCATCCATCCAAAAGGTCCACCCTAGGTGTCCAGACCAACATCCAATCAGGGTCCAGTCCCAGAGGTCCAGAACCTCATCTAACCAGAGGTTCAGACCCCAGTGGTCCAGACCCTCAACCAAGGTCCAGACCCAAAAACCCAGACATTCATCCAACCAGTTCTCTAGACTACAATGTCAAAACCCTCATCCAATCTGAGATCCAGATCGTTCCAACCGGAAGTCCAGCCTGTACCAGCCACCTCCACTATTACATCATTACTGATTATTATTCCCTGTTATTAATTAAAACAAAAGGTTCAGTGATTGCTGTTATCACTGAGCTGATAGCCAGTTTCTCAGAAGCCCTGGGCTTTTCCCAATCCTCAGTTAAAGTGCAGTTGTTAGGCATGTCAGCCTTACTCCCACCATGCCAAGCTCTTATCTGCTGCACTTTGGTATTAGTCATTAATGGTTCAAATATAAATCCAGCCCTGCTCTACTGAGTGCCGGACCCTGCCTCTGTTCCTCTTGAAGAAAGGTAAAGAGATCAGCATGTCTGGATTAGTGCTATATATTTACATTTAGCTGCAGATTGTTGCATGTTATGATGTTTTACTTTATCTAGGAGGAGAAGGTTAGTACATTTACATTTACTCACTGGACAGTTGCTTTTACCCAAAGCGACTGCAGCACTCGTTAACAATCTGTGAACTGTTTGGCAAAAAAAGTTCAAGTTCCATCAACGTTAATCAAACTTAGTCGGCTTCTTAAATTTATGTATGTTATCTGAGAAAATATAAACTTTAACGGTATCAAATTGACCATAGAAAATACAATAGTTAATTATGTGTTGACTAATAATTGATTGATATTTTATAATTACACTTGACTAGGAGTTGGTAGGATCTGTGGCTGCCTGTTCTCTGTAGTATTAAATAACACATTTTCTCATCAGGCCCCTCACTGCAGCAGTAAACTGGTTCGATATCAAGGAGGAACAATGGCGAGACTCATCACAGGTAAAAATCATTCATTCATTCATTCACTTGATTCAATTTAAAACATTTTTCCTAAATAAATCTGTACATCCTTAACTGACATCATAAGCTATGTTTTCTTGGACATGAGGTCTGTTTCATGAGTCTGTCACCTTTGTTTTCTCCCGTCTCTCAGCTCTGGGTGTCTTGCTTGCTCTGCACATGGGTGAGTATGTGCTTCACATGATGGCTTTTACTCTTCATTAAACTCAGATCAAATGGGTCAGAGCCTAATTTCTGCTGTAACTCCTTCTCCTTCTCTCAGCTTCATCAAGCAAGCTGGTGTGCCACATGACCAACTGGGCCCAGTACAGGCCCAGCGTGGGCAAATTCACAGCAGACAACATCGACCCCTTCCTGTGCACCCACGTCATCTACTCCCTGGCCACCATCAACAGCTTCAACCAGCTGAGTGCCATCGAGTGGAATGATGAGCAGCAGTACCAGAAGCTCAGCAGCCTCAAGAATGTGTGAGTTTAGACAGTCAATGTAGGCAGCCAGCAGCTTTACATGTACACCGCACCACACAGTGTTAGAGCATGGTAGTCTTTGTAACAGTAGTTAGACTGGGACCACTTACAGCTGGAATTGTTGATATCAGCTATTAACAAATAAACTGTATGGCAGTGTAATAAAAAGGACAGGGCCAATACAAACTACAAACATCAAACACACACAGACACACAGCTGATGGTTGTAATTTTTAATCAGCTGGTAATAAAATAACCTTTAGACACTTCACCAGGTAAAGGACATCTTGTCCACATTTAACCAAGCAGAGTAAAAAAAACATTACAGATAAAGATGGATTATTTCACTAATGATTGACAATATTATGAGATATGTATGTATGTATGTATACGTATGTATATATACATACATATATATAAACACACACACACACACACACATATATATTTTTCCCAGCTGATGTGAGGAATGCAGCAGAGCCATCACTATACTGACTTTCAGGTCTCAGATCTATAGCTAGTAGACATGACCAGTTTGAATGTCACTGATTGATCTGCACTAAAAGTGAACATAGTGATTTCATCAGCACACCATGGTCCAGAAACATTACAATGTTATGCCTGTTCTGTCTTCTAGTAACCCTGACCTGAAGACTCTGCTGTCAGTTGGAGGCACGGTCAATGGAATCAGCCCGTAAGTTCAAATGCTATGCCAATCTGCCCCATACATGCTCTGTTGTCTTTCAAGAATGGACACTACAGTTTGTGTTATCTCCATCCCACCAGATTCATTGCCATGGTTGCCAAGCCCGAGAGTCGTGCAGCCTTCATCAGGTCGGCCATCAAATTCCTGCGCACCCATAACTTTGATGGGTTGAACTTGGCCTGGGAATATCCTGGACACAATGGCAGCCCACCACAGGACAAGGAGAGGTTCACTCTGCTGGTTACGGTTAGCATGGCTCCCAATTTTCAGTTATGTTGTTTTTTTACATTGGACCTTCATTCAAGAACCTCAGTTTTCTTGGAGGTATATAGCATCCTGGCCCTGCTTCCCACTGAGGCCTGTGCATAAACATGGAAGTCTGGAGGGCAAGTCTAGCAGTTACACTCTGAGGGGCAAGATGCTCCATCAGAAAATAAAATGGCAAAATATTCCCATTCTAAAAAAAGCATTCAAGGACCCAAGAGCATGTTAGTGTAGTAGTTTGAGAGAGACATAAGCAATGAGATGTGTGTGTGTGTGTGTGTGTTGACAGGAACTGTCCATTGCCTTTGAGGATGATGCAAAAGAGAACAGGAAGACTCCACTGCTGCTGTCAGCCAGCGTTGCTGCTCTCCGTCCCACCATCATGAACGCTTATGAGGTCAACAAGATTTCACCGTAAGTTTCACTGCAAGTTTCACAGCACAGGAATCTGCTGAAATATAAGGCAGCCTAAAAGCAGTAAAACTACTGACTTCAGTCTCAAAGTGTCTTTGTTATTCCCGTAGAGTGAGCAGTGACCCGTATGTGTCCACATCACAAAAGCAACCACAAAAATACAAAGGAACAATTCAAATGACATGGAATTATTAACAATGTTAATGTTTTTCTTTTTTTTTTTTTAAATCTGTTTGTCATGCATAATGATAATGATATATCTGCAACCCTGATTGCAGCATATGGAATTCACCCCCAAATGGGTGACTTTAATGAGCTGAATTAGTGCTGGTTATTTCAAATACACCATCTCTACTTACTATGAATGACACATACAGGTGTCAGTATCATCTCAAGGGATACCTCAGTAGGAGATACTATGTCCTTTTTGTTTTCCTGCTGACTTAATAAGAAAACCTTTGAAAACCAACAGTCACTTGGACTTCATTAATGTCATGACCTACGACTACCATGGGCACTGGGAAGCAGTCACCGCACACAACAGCCCACTGTTCCCGAGCTCTATTGACACTGGCTCACACGTTCACCACAATGTGGTAAGATGCACAAAAATAACACACTCTTTAACATTAGCACATTTGTGAGTTTCACTGTGTGTTTACTGTCAAATTAGAAAAGATTAGATGTCAAACTTTGCACAAACATTTCATTATACACATGAGTCTTATTCTTGTATTTCAAAAGTCATGAAATAATACAGAGTATATAACATCAGGATCCAGGGAGTTGTCTGGTTACAGCCATGTCCTTATTGATAGAACGATTCTATGGCCCAATGGCGGGTTCTGGGAGCTCCAGCTGAGAAGCTGCTGATGGGTTTCCCCACCTATGGCCGAACCTTCCGCCTGACCACCGGCGCTTCTGGCCTTGGAGCACCAGCTAATGGCCCTGCAGACGCCGGCCCTTACACTCGCACTGCTGGCTTCTGGTCCTACTATGAGGTAGATCACACTTCATAATCATTGTGATAGTGTAACTTAATCCCCTGCATCTGATCTGATCTAACTCTTTTTCTATTGTACCAGATCTGTGACTTCATCCCCAGTGCTACCATTGAATGGATTGCGGAGCAGTCGGTTCCATACGCCACCCTTGGTAGTTCTTGGTTGGGCTATGATGACAGGCGGAGCTATTCTTCCAAGGTAGGAGCTCCATAACAACTAACTCTGACTTTTTTACTGTCTCTATCTCTCTCTCTTTTTTTTAATCAATGGGCACTGGCACCAATTCATGTTTTGAGCTGTTTTTATGTTGCTTGTGAGCTTTAAGCAGTTGAATAACCCCCAGATATTGGAAATCATGGTGAATACTTTAGTAGATTTTAGGGTAGAGGCCAGGAATCACCCCAGGATGTTGCAGTCAGTGCTTGTGCTACAGAATAAATGAAGTGAAAGACTAGTAGTAGGTCTGTTTCAGTGTGTGTGTGTGTGTAGGTTGCTTCTGTTCTCCTGAACTTTGTTGCTGATGTTGCCACCTGCAGGTCGAGATTTTGACAGTTATGGGTCTGGGAGGTGCTCATGTATGGACCCTGGACATGGACGACTTCAGTGGATCTTTCTGCTCACTTGAACCATATCCTCTCGTCAACCACCTCAGGATGTCCATGGGTAAGTACTCGAGCTCAGCTCACTCAAGCAGCCAAATCTAATCACTCTGATGGCCTTGTTTAATCCCAGAGGCCCGAAAAACATATTGTATTACATTAGTTGCTCACTTTCAAAGTTGTGTTTCCTAAACACATTTCTTAATATTTTCTTCACGTTTTGCTAATGTGTAGTCATCTGCCGTTTAGCCTCTGTTGATTCTGTCCTCTTGGTTGACTTGTAAGGTTTCGCTCCAAAACCCACCACCACCCCGGGCCCCACCACAACCAGGGATCCCATTGCTGACTTCTGCCGTGGCCGCCCTGATGGTCTGTATGAGAACGTGGCTGATAAGACCACCTACTTCCAGTGCTTCCAGGGGAACACCTACCTGCACCGCTGCCAGCCTGGACTCATTTACTGGGACTCCTGCAAGTGCTGCAACTGGCCCTGAGCCACGCAAACATGAACTACAACACACACTGAGTCCATGAATGTAAATGAGAATGGATAATGCCAATAAAGTCTTTTGACAGACTGTTATCTCACAATAATTTGTTTCATTGTGCTGGATTAGAACATGAATAGAACTTAAACTATTATCTTTCTCACTGAAATATTTTATTTTACAGTTGACTCATCTGCTTTAAAGTGAAACAATTAAATATATAATTGAATTTTATAATCATTTGTCCTGATGAAAGACACACTTGATCACAACTTTGTAATTTTCATTCTTGTGTTTTATTTAAAAAAACATTTCCTCAACATTTCTCTCTATTTCTTGAATATTTATTTCATTATTAAATATGAATAAATTAATTAATGGATACCTCATTAAGGTTGTTTATCAAACCCTCATATGCCCATATGAGTGTCTCCTACTGCTGCAGATGTACTTGACCTTGGTTGCCACGGTTACAATAATAGCAGTCACGGCTTGGTTATATTTATGATGGATGGTAATACTTTACATTAACTTTTTTGCACACTCATATAAAGAAACTTTCACATGGGAATTGAACTCTACTCTGGTCTTATATTCATATATCCAGCATAACCTCCTCCTGATGTTGCTACATCTCTTTACACTGCGTACATTGTCACTGATGTGACGCAACCCAGTGTCAAGTGGTGCAATTTATATTTTTTCTTAAAAATCTGACTATAAACATGAAAATAAACCTGGACACAAATGTGGAATAAATGTAATTCACTTTTACAATGCAACTCTATGTTTCCTGACAAATTTTACATAATTTGTCACATCATTTAGAAAAAAGTGGTGTTTTTAGGATATGTCCTGCTCAGTATTGCCAAACCGCATCCAAATAACATACAGCAAACAATTTTAATATATTTAAATTAAAAAGTACACGAAGATATTAAATATTTATCATTCCTCTGTGGTTACAACATTTGAAATTTTCAGGGGCATTCAGTCTAACATTTGTTAAATCACATCAAATGATATAAAACCAACATGAATACAAAACGTACATTTTAACAAATCTGATGCTCATCTTGCCAACCCTTATTTGTCACAGACCCACAGACATTTCTCTTTGCTCCTGTCCTAATTATTAACTACTACCACTAGAGGTCAAGTAGCAACAAAACCTAACTGGTCATTAAGGATCACTGTGAGATCCTCTGGGTCAGATCACAAATATTTTGCAACTGGTTCTTATAGGGTTACGTGCACATGAGGCAGGTAGAAGTAGTATTGTACTTGAAGACAACTGCCAACAAAGAATAATAACAACTTTAAAGACAATTTAACAATAAAAGTCATCCACGATGGCAAATGGATAAACCTTTTGAATGACGAACTACTTATTACCAACTGTTTGTTCTAGTCTTTTCTAAGACACAAAGTCTTTCTCTGTGAAACTGGAGGCTCGTTTTTAAGCCCAGCTGGCTGGTCAGAGCACAAATTGTAGTCATTGACATATTTCTCCACTAGGTGGCACAGCTGTCACTGTCTGTGGACCTGGAGGTGTTACTGGTTATTCAGTTTGGATTGGCGCTGCCATAAGAACATCATATACAGTGGCAGAAACTCTGCAACATTAGAGGCAGGAAAGGTTTGACCTTTGTTGTTGTAGTCACTTATTGAACAGATGTATAATGTAGACTTCAGCTGAGGATGTTCTATAGATCTTCAAAAGGGTTTTCATCGTCCTTGATAGATATGTCTGTTAGTGTGAAGAGCTTAACGACGTGTCTTAGAAGAATTTAAATTCACAGTCTGTAACTTCTGCCTTCAGGGGTCTTTACTGAATTTTCCACAGGGGAGTCCTCTTGGATAATTCAGCTCTCTGTAATAAACAGACGGGGGGATTTAAACCAGCAGAAACACCGAATAAAGCAGTTTCAGCATTGACTGACACAGTTCAGCAGCTGTCATTAACTCAGTTGTTTTCTGATAACAAATCCAGACTTCTGGAAAGTACAAAGCTGTAAACAGTGTCTGTGGCTAAAGTCTGTTCTGAGCTTCAGTCAGCCACCACCACACTGACATACGATCAAAGAGGATGACCTCACTGACAGGTGACCAGTGATAGGCACTGTTACCCTGATTATAATCGTTTGAGATATAGTAGTTTGAGAATTTATGGAAAATTTTGTGTTAATATGGGTACACAACTAACCAGCACAGAATATACAGTGTGTAGTATTATTTAGATATTTAAAGTGGAAAAGTTAGAGAATAATACTGTATGTACCAAAAGTTGTTTGCATTTTTATATGCCTTTTATTGATTTTAAATGTTTCACCAATAAACATGTTGTCCCGGTCTAGGATGATGTGTTTACTGTAATTCCCTCTCTGTCCTGGCTGCGTACATTTAACCAATATCTGACCACTTGCAAAATAACTAACAGTAACAAAGTAATGCACAGACAGAACTGGAAGAAACAGACACTGAAAGCTCTGACTGCTGCATTTGTGTCATGGCTGGTTGGTGAGATCAGCTGATCGTGGTGGTGTTACTGTCATTAGAGAGTATTGCTATTTGTGTTTAATCATTGTATATAACAATATGATGTCACTGCAATATATTGCAGTCATATTCTCCAAATCATGTGACACCATTGTCAATATTGACAGATTAGTTACACTGCAACACTTATTACTGTGAAACAAATATATATTCCAAATTATTTATCAAGAAAATGTAAATTACAAATCACATGTTTATTTTATCTATTAATTCATCAGCCCTCAAAAAAGAAATACAAGTTCCCTTATCATATGAAGCTGTAAGGTATCATTAAACACTAACGTTATTGATAATAACCTGGATGATCATACTGATGATAAGTGACAGCCAATGAATTGTAATGTACAAAGTCTGATCACTTTGTGCAGACGATCATCTTTTTGATCTGATGGTGTTGTCACATGACCTGGTCATAATTGCGGACATGTGTACACTGTACTGATGTGTCAGGATGACTACTTGTATTCATTATAGATATCGTAACAGCACATCAGAAATAGCGGCATACGATCAATATGACAGCATGCTCAGTGTTTCACTTGTGTGTGTCACAGATTTTAAACTTCTACCATTTCCAATCTGTCAACACAACGGGCTAGTTTCTCAAAAGATGCTCAGGCTGATTTTTGCCAACAACCGTATTAGTCACATATTCAAATCTGCACTCGTACTGCTAAGGAAGCTTGAATCATTCACTGTGACTGATGTACTAATATAAGTGAGCTGTGCATATTTGTTGCGTGTGTGTTCGTGTGTGTTTTATCCTGCTTCATTGTGTAATGCTCTTGATATGAGTGCTGTAAGTGATGATCAAATACATTGAACCTTGAACCTTTCTTTCCATGCAATTTGGAGTTTTGTACCTTAAGGACATTCATAGTGGATTTATCATATCGATATTGCCACCAGAGCCCAAATTAAAAGTACCATCCAGCCTCGTCAGCACAGTTTTAAGAGGAGAGAGGAGACAGACTTTGATCTTGGAGAACAAAGCTCCATGTTCTGATTCTGTTTCTGTACATCCACTGTCATTTGCCCTTGACCTCATGCACCAAATATGCACAAAACCCACCCCACCCTCAAGTGTATGCCGACTGAAAACACTTCTTTTGCAATATGGGACTTAATTTGCAGTTTGTTCATATTTTTTGCAGTGCATGTGTTGTGATGAAGATTGATTGGTTGATGATTAAAGATCGATGAAGATCGAAAATTGCAGTGTGATAATCTATTTGCATTTGTGTGGAGCTCTCACAGCTAGATAATTTAACAATGTGTGTAGCCTTGTTATTTGATGATCACTCTCTCTTGTTGATACATTATTCTTCATCTGCAAAATTGTGACGCACAGTGTCTAGTTGGGGATCCACAGTGGCCCTCAAGGACAAACACAACAAAGGGAAGGGTCATGATTAATAAAGAGCTGCATGATTATTAAAGAGCTGCTGTAGTATCCAGTAATAACCAGTTCAGTCCGTCAAACATCAGAGAGCAGCAGCAGTTTAGATAAGTGTTTATAAGGCAGGAACTGCTCCTGCAGCAGTCACTGATAACACTCTTCTTGTCTTCTTTCTCCAAGGACTTCAGTGGCTGTTCATTGTGAAACAGCTATGAAAAACACAAAACCATGTCGAATGGACAACACCGTCACACCCATCATGTATAGATTGCAGTTATATAACCACATTATCAATAGAGAGATTAATAATTCATCTGTGTTCCAGCGGATTATCAGCCGTGGAGCGATATTTTCTAATAACAGAGCTTTTTAATGATTATGTTCTCCATCTTCTGACTACAAAAGATCTATTGATATAGATGAAGCATCATGATATAGATGAAGCATTAGAGGAGAGCCAGTGATTGTTACTTTAACCAGACCTGTATGTTCTTGGGAAGCTGCCAGCAGAAATCTGCATCAGATGAGATTGTCTCCCTGTAAAGCAGGATCAGGTCAAATCTGCATTGTAAGCTATTGTTACAGTTAGTATCAGCTGCTTTGTGCTCTGTCTCCCTGTCACTGCTCATATATCATGTATTGAACATAGTTTAATACAGCAGGATACGTACAGTATATTAGTTATAGAAAGTGTTTTTATATTATATCTGAGGAAGTTTGTGCTCACAGCACACAAGTGAAGCATACCACAACAGCAAAACTTAAAGAGCGTCTCATAGAGACTGTGGTCAATGGTAGAGTCACGTTTCAGTCAGTGAGTCAACATTTTACAATTATAGGCTTGTACCTGCTGCTGCAGTCCTGCCAAAACAAGACATTAAGGCATATGGCAGGTAAATCAGATGCACTAATAATTATGACAAGAGCAAAGGAAGAAGTAGGGTAACATCCACTTCAAGCTTGTGTTCAAATATACAAGGGTCTGTTAAGGCCCACATGACCTGGATGTCATCATTTGAAGGTTTATGCAAGCCTCTGGTGCAGATATCTGTGTACCCACCAATTCGCCACTATACAGGTGGTACCACCACTAAATGAGCTCAGAAAAAACATCAGTGCTATGTTTAAAGAGACAGTTTTGAAGATTATCACTGCTGCCCTCACATCAGTAGGGAGAGATGATGATCTACTGCACATGCATTAATGTGTCTTTCCAGTATGAATGAATCAGACACATTTGTGATATCTGCAGCTGCCTACGTATGCATCCATACACCAAGACTGTTCCATAATTTAAAGATTTTGATTGGTGTGTGCCTTGTGTCTGAGGGCAGGGAAAAAATGTTGGGTATTTTATTTAAGGTGACTTTTTGTAGAAGTTCCAACACTTAAGTCTCTTTAACATCAGAAATAATCATTTTAATATTATTTTTTCATATACAGATTAAACAAAGAAGAATGTTATCACTGTCCTGTCATTCATGTATTTCTTCATCTGTACTCCTCCTAGGTTGTGAGTAACCTTCTGTTGCGCTATATAGCTGTCACCATACCATATACTATAGCTTATCACCATTTGTCAGCTGATGTCTGATGTTACTTATCTTATCCCTTTTCCAACCCACAATGTACTTTCTTGGTCATGACTACCTACCTATCTGACTGAGGACATCTGAGGACGGATACCTCCCCCCCCCACAGGTGGTGATGTATAAAGAGCTGGAGAACTCACTGGTTCCTTGGAGATCCCGAGGTAAGGAACTCAGCAGCAGCAGTTCTTTTCTTCCATTATGTTTCCATCAACTACTTGACTGTGGAAATGAAGGCTCTGGTTTCCTCTCTGTCAGTTTTTCTAGGATATGAGAGGAATGTGCTTAGGAATTCATGTAAACTAGAGAAACTTCAACCGTTGTATTTAGGGCAGGATTGGAAATGTAGAAATTAAACTGAGATGCCATCCAGACACACCTGATACACCTGGGGCACATTGTGCTGTGATGGGGAAAGTGCTCTGACTGTTCACTAACTGAACTGCGCTCCAAGATATCAGCCAGAAAGACCTTTCTTTAGTAACATCATCAGGATCATGCGTCAGGTGTCAGTCATGCTGTTGCTGTTTTTTCACCTGGTTAAAGCAGAAAAGTGTGAAGAAATGTCATTAACTAGGACTAAGGTCCTTCAAGTGTCTCTGACGCAGTGAGGCTGCAGGTGCAATATCATCAGCATGGAATTGGAGCTCAGCTAAATGCAATGCAGACATTTCTAATGTCAGCAAGTTCACCCGTGCTGTTCCTGTAGTATGTATGGTGTGAGGAAGGTCACAGATCTCTGAGGGAGCTTATTTTAATCCTATCATGAATCAAGCTCTTAAGAATCGGTGATCTTCAGCGTTACAAGAGGAATTGTTGCAGCACCAAGATGAAACTGCTTCAAAGTTCAAAAGTGCACATGTGATCATCTTATATTCATTTTTCTGTTTTTGTTTTTGTGTCTCAGGAAGTTGAAGTTGAAACTGAGCTTTGAAATCAAGATGACCAAGCTCACTGTTCTAGCAGGTAAATCTTGTCAACATGACCTCAAACCATTATAAATTAATAAACTTTTATTGGAACTGTTACAAATAGTAAATAATGAATCTATGTATGTTCTTCACTGTAGGTTTGTGCCTGGTGATGTGCCACCTGGGTAAGTTAAGCCTGAATAACACTGTGAAGTTTCTGACACTCACCATTTGTCTGTAAATAATGCAAGATAAATGCATTGCTGATGACAGATTTTCTCTTACTGGTCTCCAGCAACCGCCTCCCAGATGGTGTGCTACTTTACCAACTGGTCCCAATACAGACCTGGGACTGGGAAGTTCATGCCCCAGAATGTAGATCCCTTCATGTGCACCCATCTGATTTACGCTTTCTCCATCATCAACAACAAGAATGAGCTGGTCACCTATGAATGGAACGATGAGACCCTGTACCAGTCCTTCAATGGGATGAAGAGCAAGTAAGAACTTTCTGCAGTGTGACATTTTCTCTCAGGTGCTGAAGCTTCAGTCTGAGTGTAAATGACTGGAATGGAAACGTCACCTTTAATTCTCTGTTCAGCTGCTTTTACACAATCTGTAATAAACAAGTCTTTGTTGATTTAAATGCTCTTTATCATACAAAACACGTGACATCATGTGTGTTTACAGAAACCCTGGTCTGAAGACATTGCTGGCCGTTGGTGGATGGAACTTTGGCTCAGCTCAGTGAGTATTTCTACTCTGATCTTTCAAGTGTAGCTCCTTTTTTCAAATTCACCTTGGAAAACACATCTGGAAACAAGTATTCAAATAAAAAGAAGTCACATGAGCCTACATTCCTGAAAAATGATCTCAGTATGTATTGTATGACTTCAGTGGTAACATCAAATACACCATAAGTGTTATCAATATTGTTATTCATGTCTATTTTCCCGTCCGATGATTGTGAAGGGATGGTATTGGAGATGCTGTTGAAACAATGTGAGGAAACTGATGAGTGTGGATGAATAAACATCTGAAATGGTTTACAACCCACTTGAAACTTATGTCCATAAATGTCTGCCTCCGAGTGTGCTGGGAAGCTCTGGCCAACTGCTCTAAACATGCTACAATACCTCAACCCCTAATGACTAACTTTTAACCCCTAAACCCTAAGACAACTGTGTGTGGACACATCATGTGTCTCACATGTGATATTTGTATAAACCAAGATTTTTCGGAAGGTCTACACTCCAAAATTATAGCTCATTTTGACATGGTCTTTTAGATCTTAGTTCTTGTCTCAGTTAACTAACTCAAGTTAACATCAAGCTAATTTCCTTGCAGGTTCTCCATCATGGTGTCCACTCCAGCCAACCGTCAGACATTCATCCAGTCTTCTATCAAATTCCTGAGGGCTCATGGATTTGACGGTCTGGATCTGGACTGGGAGTACCCTGGCTCTCGTGGTAGTCCCCCAGAGGACAAGAAAAGATTCAGTCTGCTCTGCAAGGTATGCCATAATACCAGATACTGTGTATTGTATCAATCACACACGCGCACACACCATCACTTATTACTTGTTTTCATGTGCAGGAACTGGTTGCTGCCTATTCAGCTGAGGCCGAGGCCACCGGTAAGCCTCAGCTCATGGTGACTGCTGCTGTGTCCGCTGGGAAGGGAACCATCGATGCAGGATATGAGATCGCTGAGATCGCCAAGTACTGCAGTCTTTATTTGAAAATTCTGCTATTTAAATAACTCATTTATATCATTGGTTTATCGGCTCAGTAGCTGGTTTTAATCAGTGTTCAATACTCATTACCAGACACCTGGACTTCATTAATGTGATGACCTATGACTTCCATGGTGCTTGGGAGCGGTCCACTGGACACAACAGCCCTCTGTACCGTGGCTCCCAGGATAAGGGTGACCTCATCTACTTCAACACCGTAAGAGAACGAGTGGAGCCTTAAATTTTGTATATGAAAGACATTGATTATAAAGAGTGTAATCGGCTAAGTCCATCCATTTTGTCACACTGACATATTAACCCTGATGGCAGCAGTGAAGACAGGGAGCATTTAAAATGAGATTGCAAATGCTTGCATTATGGGAAATGACAGCTCCAGTGAAGCATATTTGTAATTGTACAGATTCAAGGAGACAAAAGAACTTGAGTAGCCTTTTGATTTATGACAGATACTGTAAAGTTCTGGTAATAAAGAAGTCCAGGCCTCTTGTCTACAGCTTGCATTTTTGTCCCTTCTTTAGGACTATGCCATGAAGTACTGGAGAGACAAAGGTACCCCAGTGGAGAAGCTGAGGATGGGATTTGCTACTTATGGTCGCACCTTCCGTCTGACATCATCCAACACTAACGTCGGAGCCCCAGCTAGCGGCCCTGCATCAGCTGGTCCATACACACGTGAAGCTGGATTCTGGTCCTACTATGAGGTAAAGTATGAAAATTTAAAATATACAAATATGAGAAGAAAACAGACAATGGGACAGTCCATTGATATTTCTCTAATCTGTTCCCTCAGATCTGTACATTCCTGAAGGGCGCTACTGTTCAGTGGATTGATGACCAGAAGGTTCCCTATGCGAGCAAGAACAATGAGTGGGTGGGCTTCGACACCAGGGAGAGCTATGAGATCAAGGTAGGTGGAGCATCAGTACATAGGGATTACCAGCCAAGGGTTCATCTGCACGGGGGAAGTCAAGACAGAGAATTTGTTGTCCTCACTTTGTGATTACTCTTGTTCAATCCACAGGTTCAGTACATGAAGGAGATGAAGTATGGAGGAGCCTTTGTGTGGGCACTGGATCTGGATGACTTTAAAGGAGAGTTCTGTGGACAGGGAAATTATCCTTTGCTGTCCCATCTGCGCAAACTCCTCGATGTTGGTGAGTCTCATCTCTCAAATTTTTGTGAGCCAATGTTTTCCCAGATTGAAGTGGTAAGACAAAAAGGCTGAAGTTAACATGCACAGCCTTAAGGTCTCAGACACTTTTAGGGAACTACAGGGATACCTTCACTCAGGCTGCATCTGACCTCTAGGTATAATGTTGTTTTCCTGTTTGTTTTCCCTCTTACAGACACTCCACCACCTCCAGCAACCACAACCAAGAAACCTAGTGTTACTACCGCAAAACCAGTTCCTACCAAAACACCCAAACCTACCACTGCCAAGCCCAGTGGCACCACCAACGCTCCTTCCACCAAGACCACCATCCCTATTCCTGGACGTGGCTTCTGCAAAGACAAGCCTGATGGCACATATGCCAACCCAAATGACAAGACCAGCTTCTACGTGTGTGCAGGTGGCCGCACCTACCTGAGGAAGTGTGGAAACGGCACCATCTTTGAAGATAGCTGCAAGTGCTGTGTGTGGCCCTAACTCAGAAAGACTGTTATTGTCTGCCATTGTAGTTCTGACCAAACAAGCTAAAAGCATCTAAAGAAACATGTGTCTTGTGCTTTTTGACAGGGAAAACCTGTAAACTTGTAAAACACCTTGTAAAATAGATCTCAAAATGAAATTCAGAACATGTTCCATCACAATAAAAGTACAATGACAAATCAAAATCTTGCCTCACAAGCAATTACAAACAATTCTCACCTGATCCTCCACAATTGTACAAAGGAAATGCAGAAATACAGATGAACATGAACTCATTTTGTACACATACACCACTTTTTAAAGGGGAAAACATCTTACTCTTTTACTCAACTGCATCAGAAAGCTACAGCTGTAGTAACTGGTTACTTTGTGCAGGTTAGTGATGCAGAGAGGGCAGTTTATAAGGGGCCAGTGAGACTCAATTTAAAACTGTAAAATAGCTAATATATCCTATCATTCCTATTAAAGTCGAGCAAGTCTGTCTCTGAGGAGACAAACACCAAAAGCCACACTCTCACTTTTTAATTTGTATTTTCTCAATTAAATACCTTGAGGAAATAAGCACAAGCACAGAAAGTGTCTTAGTGAGAAACACAACTGTGTTGGTGCCTCGTTCAAGCAAATTTAATAAAGACTGGAAAGTAACTGTGCATTTTATTTCTTTCCTGTTTATACACTTATTGTAACCTGCTGCCAAGCCAAATATCTTGCATGTGAAAACCTACCCAGTAACAAACCCTATTTTCCGATTCTGCCTGTCCTCACACTGCTGTCCACATTATGTAGCCCCACCCACCTGTCCCACTTCTGGCATGAACTTGAATGTTAGATTAGGTGTGTATTAACCAACTGAGCAAATGTCATAGCACAAAGTCCTGCTACCAAACTATATAAACTGAAACACAATTGGAAGCGACAACAAAATTCACATTAAACATAAGATTGATAGCCTGCCATGGACCACCTGTATGTCATACAGTGTTTCTTTGCCTTCATATTTTTGATAGACAGCATGATAATGAAATGAAATACATGATAATAACATGATTACAATGTGCAACCTAAACATAAAAGCACATCAATATTAAATGACAAGGAACATGAAAAATAAAGGTTGGATTAACTGGACCTATGTAAAATGGTGAAATGCTACCCCATGGATATGGAGCAATTAGCATGAACTTATGCAATAAAAGAAGAGATGTCAAAGATTAGATGGCCCCTAAAAGACTGGAACATTGATCATGATGTAACATATTATTGCTGGCACCTTTTAATACGATAGAGTTCTTGTGCCTGTTTTGTTTTTGTTTATGTTTCTACTTGAAGACTTTTGGATTTATGAGGGTGAAGTGATTAGAAGGTGTCAGAATCTGTCTGTGCATGATGTTTGTGTCAAATGAGATGGAGGCAGCTTATTCTGCCAAACTGTGTGTACAGTTGGCTGTGGCTTCGGGCCAAAGTTAATATCAGTGGATTTATACAGCCAGAGCAATCCAACACTTGCAGTGCAAGAGGAAATTAGACCAAGGACTGAGATGTAGTCTGAACTGATTATTTCAATGAACTTGTAATGTACAACTGCTTGTCAGCCTAATTCAATATATACATGATACTATACTGTGTAACTACTACGCTGACTCATCAGACCACCAACTGTAAACAGCATTATGTTTTGATTGTGATACTATAACCATTCAAAACATATGAAGCAGTGAACACTGCAGTGAATATGTTCCTCTGTCACTGTAAAGGTAACGTTTTGTGTTTTATGGATGGTATAGCTGTTCACTCCACCTGATATATCCCAGGGTGCACCAGTCGGCATAAGAACTGATGAAGCCGCTTGGATAAGAGGCGAAACATCTTCCACAGAGAAATACAAGTCCAGTTGCCTTCGATTCAATTTGAGAGAGACATAACAATGACCTGGATGAATGAGAACATTCACAGACACCAGTCGGCTTCAAACTTATCTCATTGTCAAACACAGATTGTTGTGGAGCATAACATGTGGCTGTGGAACATCTTGATGGTCAACGGTCATGGCCGGTGTTCAACAGAGAAGAGAGATAACGTTATTACCTTCACTCGGGGTGCCATGTTTTCACCGTCTGTTTGTTTGAAGGATTGGTTTATGTTGTCTGGTACTGGCTGTGGCGGTGGTCTGCTCTCTCTGAGCACCCCTTCCACTTGTAGCTCTTCAGTTATTGCAGAACTGGGAACTCTCTCTCTATATATATGAATGTATTTGACTGTCAATTAATTCAATTGTGAGATTGTTAATTACTTTATCACACCACGGTGGTTGTAGTCTACAACAGTGATTCTATCTTTGTCTCCAGTGTAAAATATCAACTCATCATTGAAAAACATCCTCACCTCATCTTCATTTGCACTTTACTTGGGAATTAGCTGCACTTTGATCCACCATCATCAGCTTGCCCAAAATGCAGCTGCAGTTGCAATCACATTACTCGTTACTTTCATTTTATTACTTTTATTGGCCCAACTATGTCACTAATTCATTGATAAGGTATTGAGATCTGCCGATTAGATCCTGCTGGTCATCCATGGTCAAAGTTTTTGACTTAAGGTGACCAGCAGTTAGCTTTTAGAGTCACCTTCTCTCCTAGCTGATACCAAATCTAACTACTTTTTGTTTTTAACTTTTAACTAAGTTAAAAACACAAACACTGTCTAAGTCGGCTTTATGGTAATATTTATGATTAACAGAGTTACTCACTGGTCCTGCTTTGAATATGACTACTGAACTTTATTGGGATTAAACATTAAAAAATTAAGAGTTATATTTTAATCTAATGTCAAGTTATTATGCGAGCATAATAAATCAAAACACCAAAGGTTATACTAAATTAAAATATCAGGACTGTGATCTACAGAGGTCTAAGGTCATTTTGATGATTAATGATATGAAAATGAGAGATATTTCCACTGACCTAAATTACAACCAGGTCATGTATGTGGTACATGTTGTGAACAGCACAAACTGCTGCACTGTGTACAGTGTTACAGCCCAGACTTTGCAATATCTTATCAAAACATGGTCTAATAATCATTACAGTTATTGAAACTTCATTGGAAAAAGCACACCCCCCCCTCCCTTCTCTGGCCACAACCAGCTGTATAAAAGCATGAATGTTGCTGCTGTAGTTTGGGTCACCATTAGATCTCAAGGTGCGTTTACAAGAGCAACATTGTCGTCACTGTGATAAGCTTGAAAATGTTGACTTTGTTGCCTACCTCCTTGACTTTGGTTCACTTTTTGTCTTTCTGTATTCCAGTGAAAGTGTGGAAAGAAAATTCAAGATGGCCAGGCTCACTATTCTTGCAGGTAGTTATGTTCACAAATGTAGAACTGTATATGTAAAAAATATATGTGTCCATATACACACATGCACAAATTTCCCTTCATTAACATATTCTACCTATGTTCCTTAGGCTTGTGTCTGCTGATTTGCCACCTGGGTAAGTTTATACTGTAATAATACTACTAATAATCATATTTTTATTTGATGTTGCAATTTCAGTATTACTGAAATCAGTACCTCTGATTCCTCACTCCCAACACAGGATCTGCCTCCCGCATGGAGTGCTACTTTACCAATTGGTCCCAGTACAGACCAGGTGAGGGCAAGTATATGCCACAGAATGTGGATCCTTTCCTCTGTACCACCCTGATCTATGCCTTCTCCATGATCAACCACAACAACGAACTGGTCACCTACGAGTGGAATGATGACGTCCTTTACAAGGCCTTCAATGCTCTTAAGACCAAGTAAGTGGCTGAAGTTGAAGTACCCTTGTATAGAAAATCTATTGTACCAATAGACTAAGAGAAATCCAATGTCTTGAGAAGAAGCTTTCAGCTGGGTGGTGATGCACATCCAAGGTCAAAGATGTTTCCAACTGTAAAATGCAACACAATTCAGGACCAAAAGATACATGCTTGAAGTATAAGGAACTGCAACCTTAACTAAGATCAGATGGAAATAAAAACCAATCCTCTCGGCTGTTTCCAGGAATCCTCATCTGAAGACGCTGCTGGCTGTTGGTGGCTGGAACTTTGGTTCACGACAGTGAGTAACATTTTATACCACAAACCAGATATCATATTGTATAGCTAACCAGATAATATGGTTTAATGGCTATTGAGATAACATGGAAAAATGAAAAGGTATTAATTACACAACTTATTTCCATTCAACAACAATTATGCCTGCCTTTAAAACTGTTAAATTAAGTTGTTTCCCAAATGCTACACGCTGCTAAGGGCTAACTGAGCTGTTTGCCTGTCCAAAAGCTTTAACAGAGCTTGGTTTTCTCTGAAGGTTCTCCATCATGGTGTCCACATCAGCCAACCGTGAAAGGTTCATTCAGTCTACAATCAAATTCCTGAGGACTCATGGATTTGATGGTCTTGATCTGGACTGGGAGTATCCTGGTGCTCGTGGAAGTCCCCCAGAAGATAAACAAAGGTTCACTCTGCTCTGCAGGGTAAGTGCAGATCTCTTTATACCTTAAGCCTGCAACTCAAACTTTCTGTCAAATGATTAAGATCATGCTCTTCATCTGTCTCACCACCCCTTTGGTATGTCCTTGCAGGAACTGGTTGCTGGCTTTGCTGCTGAGGCCAAGGCCACCGGCAATCCTCAGCTCATGCTGACTGCTGCTGTGTCTGCTGGGAAGGGAACCATTGATGGTGGATATGAGATCGCCGAGATTGCTAAGTGAGCGCATTTTCATGAATGCCTCTTGACAGAGAATATTGGGAGTTCTGAAGAGGGTTTTGAAAAGAGTCTTACTGGTGTACCTGTTTGTCTCCAGGGAACTGGACTTCATCAATGTCATGACCTATGACTTCCATGGAACTTGGGAGCAGTTCACTGGACACAACAGCCCTCTGTTCCGCGGTTCAGAGGACAAGGGTGACCTCATCTACTTCAACACCGTAAGTGGACACATGGGACTGAAAGGAAATTAACTGACCTTTTTTTTTATTATAAATTGCAAACTTTCAGCCTATTATACAGTAAAAATTGATATCAATGTCAGACCAAAAATTAAGTATCACTTGATCAGGGTCTACTTTTTTTTTTCAACTTTTTTTTCACTTCACCTCTTCCATCTACTTTTGTAGGACTATGCCATGAGGTACTGGAGAGACAATGGCGCCCCAGTGGAGAAGCTGAGGATGGGATTTGCTGCTTATGGTCGCACCTTCCGTCTGACATCACCAAACACTAACGTTGGAGCCCCAGCTAGCGGCCCTGCATCAGCTGGTCCATACACACGTGAAGCAGGATTCTGGTCCTACTATGAGGTATGGTTCATATGAGACAGGAACAAACTCTTTACAGCATGATGTACATGGATTTAATGCCCTGTGGTGTTGTCTATGGTCTAGATTTGTGGATTCCTGAAAGGCACCACCATTCAGTGGATTGATGACCAGAAAGTCCCTTATGCCAGCAAAAACAATGAGTGGGTAGGATTCGACAACAAGGAGAGCTATGAGATCAAGGTATGTGGAACATCATCTCTCTATTTTTATCACATTCACAGTGAGAATGCCCAAGGTAGTCACACCAGTCTCTGTTTATTTTTACCCCAATAGGTGCGCTACCTGGAGGAGCAGAATTTTGGTGGTGCCTTTGTGTGGGCCCTCGATTTGGATGACTTTGCTGGACGATTCTGCGGAGAGGGCAGCCACCCTCTTCTGGCTCATCTCCGCAAACTTCTTAATATTGGTAAGTTTCTTGCATAATTCCCTTTTTTTTTTTTAATCCACAAGTAGCAAATTTATTATATCATGGTAGACTGCATACCTCTGCCAAAGCCAAACAATCATATAACTAGATAGAACATACATAGAACAAGATTACCATTATTATCACACTAAATATTTCAGACTTTTACACCAAGAGCCAAACATTATTTCCTGAGAAACTGATGAAATTTCCAGGCTTCTTTTGACATGATCTACATAGTAACCCATACCTCCCATACCTTACTAATATCCCACAATAAAATGGTACTCAGCTGACTTTAAGCCAAGAATTCAGTGTTTGAGTATTTATTAAAGTGAGTGTCAAATTATAGCCAAAATTGAATGGAGATTTGTGCCTTCAAACCTACTGAGTAACAAATATTTCTTCTCCCTCCCTCATCCAGAGCTGCCCCCACTGCCCCCTACCACCACTCCCGAACCTGGTGCTACCACTACTACCCCAACCACCACCACCACTACCACCACCCATGCCCCAGGACCCGGCTTCTGCAACGGCAAACCTGACGGCCTGTACGCCAACCCAGATGACAGGTCCACTTTCTACATGTGTGCTGGTGGCATCACTTACTTGAGGCATTGTGGAAGCGGATCTGTCTTTGGTGACAGCTGCAAGTGCTGCATGTGGCCCTGAGGCATGAGAGGAGACATTGTGCATTACAACTGACACAAAATGTCAGCCATTAAACTGACTGAACAAGTTCTCTCATATCCACTGTGTTTACAATCATTTACCTAAATGAGTCATTATTATTATGGAATATTTTCATGTGAAATTAGTGACATTTTGCAGATTGCAAACAAATATATTAAAGTATTTTAGTACTAATAGCTGGGTGCTGGCTTACTATTGCAGTCTTTTAATCTACTAATTCCTCCATGCTTTGCTCTACAAACTTCAGTCTCACCACAGCTTACCCACAGAGCTTGGTGCTGGTGTCTGTCCATCACTACTTTCAGTGTGATATGCTAGTTTTTATATTGTACCTGGCTTTGAGTATACAAATTTCTGTTTACATCTAATGTAAACCCTCTGAAGAATAGCATTTCATCTCAACATAAAATGCTGCAGGAACTTTGTACGAATATAGAAAAAAATTAACAATGAATAAATGTATAACACCAACAGTGTGATATTAATGAGTCCCAGCTTTGCATACACATCACTATGAGTACAGAGGCTCAATAGTAAAAACAACACATGTAGGCTACAGTCAGTGTATAATGACAGGATTTTTTTTATCACTTGTCAGTTTGTCAGATCAGTGGTGAGATAACGAAACATCAGAAGTGCAGATGAGACTGAAGACAAGATAATTAGTCTGCTACTGAGTCTACACAATACAGAACAACAGTGTTTATGGTTCATGATAGGGACTATCGCAACTTGGCTTCTGCTTGTCGAAGATATGATACAGACTCACAAATCAATACATCGCTCAACTTAATCAACAGAGAAAAGATGATTAGATTTATAGCAAAAGTAACAATAATAACTTGTCAAAGGGTCACCTGGGAGATATCATATATGTGAGGGGGCAGGATTCAGCATCAATGTCATTTACAATTTGAAAATTATCTAGCAACCCCTGTCCAGTGAACAAGCTCCATGTCACTGATAACATTTGTCATATTTGTATTTACATATTTGGATCTATCACCTTTTATTAGCCTGAACTAGCAAATGAGTGAACCAGTGTTCAGTTAATAGTGTGCTTACTCTTGTGCCTTTGAACAGTAACTTGTTTCTGTAGAGACAAAGTGCATTGACTATAAATTTGGTCTAAACTGAGTTATACTATATTCTGACTTCTGGACTTTAAATAACTGTCACTATGTGATAAAGCATCCATACATGCTTCTTGCTGCTCCCTGATTTTGGAACTTGTATTTCTGATAAAAGTAGGGGAGTTACTTTTTTTGTATGAATAAGGGATTAATATCAAAACCTGTAGGTTTTCATTTATACTACAGCAAGAGCTCAAGCGTGAAGTTATGTTTTTTGTCAATGTTTTTATGTTCTCTGCAAAGTCTACCTTTAGTCTCAGTAATTTGCTTTAGGTCCTAAAATGCAACTAAGGATTTATGCTTAGTTTACAAAAAATGTCAAAAAACTCCCGTAAGTAACAAGTTCAGAAATTTATCTTTTTTCTGCCTCTTAACACCAGGAAAATTCACTGTAAATTATTCCAGATTATCGCAGACAAATGTGAAAACCTCATTCGGATAGTCTGTAAGTACTGAAAAAGCTTTTGATTTATAGCTGTGGCAAAGGTCACTGGATGAACAGATAAACAGTGACGTGGACCTTGTTACAAGATGAAACACCATAACACCATAAACCAAGTGTTTTTCCTTTAGATGTTTTATGATGACCTAATAATATTGATCTCTCCCGCCTCCAGCCCTCGCTGGTCTGTCTTGTTGCAGGTAAGACAGAGGAACCATTCAGATATTGTTTCCTCTTTTGTTAAATTATTGTTTTATATCCATTGTTTTCCATATGGCACTTTAACTGCATGAATTTAAAATCATACTATATGCTGTAACTATGATATAACATAACCAGTGTGGACTTAATATTCACTGAGATGAAAAGAAAGCATGTTTAAAGCCTCGGCTCTTCCACTCTCCATCACTAACATTCACATTTACTCATACGGGAGCTGATTTTAGCAAAAGTACACAACACACAAGTGAAGGACATAAGTTAAGCTTCAATGCAACAAGAAATGTTAGTTTAAGTATTAAATACTACATCTATTAATAAGTGCAAGGAGAAAATGAACCAAAAGTTCTAAGTAAAAGCATGTGAGCATGTTACAGAGCTATGAGGTGAGGTCTGTGGTCAACGATCCATGTCTGTCCAGTGCTGTCAGCAACAACATATTATCATGACACTGGTGGATGTTAACAGATGCAGGTAAGTTTCCAACGCATTACCATCATGAGAATTATGAAGTAGAGCTTTTTCCCCTGAAGAGTCTGCAGGGGAAAAAACTTTCCTTCAAACTGTGACTCCAAGTCGTCATCCTGATGAAACTGCTCCACCTGCTGGCCGGGAGGAGGAACAGCTGCAGAGGGTTTACTTTACATACCACGTCTCCAGTTCCTTAGTATCCGACTGCTTCTTTGTTAAGTCACCATAACCTATGAAATGTTAATCAAATCTGTTCAGAGAAGACCTTCTATATTTTAACAAGTAGCCTACAGACAACTGTGAAGTATTTATGTCAAATCCTTAACTTGGTTGCAGTTTAATTCTAAAATCGATCATTTTAACCTTCACCGGCTACATTATTATTATTATTAGAGGCTGCACAGTGAAAATCGAAGAATTCAGTTCAGATGCTTAAGACAATTGCTGTCATGATCAATAGGCTTCATATCTTGTATGCAAGGTGCTTATACAAACTGATGAACCAATGGCTCCTTTGAACACAGTTGGAGCTTGTACTTCACAGTCAGCTCCAGCTCTTTATTTTGCTGTAGCTTTATAGAAGAGGTTGTTTATTCCTCTGTGATGTTTTCCAGTCGCTGAACTTCGTTAATGAATAAATAACAACAGGGGTCAAATCGTGGCTCGACGGATGTGACGAGAGGGCTGTTGCTATGGAGACCGGAGCCAAACACACCGGCTGCTGCTCCTCCAGCCTGCAGAAGTCTGACAGGTCTCCAGATGTTTTTCCTGCGTTTCCACGGGTGAGTTTAAAGATTGAATTGGTAATTCAGTCATAATAATATAACACGATGACGTGATGACGTGCAATTTACGAAACATTAACGTTTATTGTGGAAAAAGCCTTTTAACATGAGCTCGGTCTGGATCCTTCAGATCCATCATCTGTTAATGTGGAGGAAAACCATGTTTTCCTCTTCTTGTCTGTTTGGTGCCACCGGGTCTTAGGTCCCAGTTAGCCTGGGGGTAAGGTGTCTTATTTCATGTTTATTAAAATGATCAAATATATTGAAATGATTCACTTTCAGATCACTAATGTTATTAAAAACTAAATAAAACAGCAAGCAGACACAGGAGACTAAGAAAAATCCAGGCTTATCATGACCAATATAAGTCAGAGCAACAGAGGCAAGAGTAAGGAACTTGAACTAGCCTGTCAAGCTCAACCTTACTGTATGTCAATGGTCAGCTATATTTGAACAAAGTTCATCTTTTCCAACTAAGTTTCTGTCTAAAAAGCTTTAATTGTAACGGTGATATTCTGTTTTTCATCATCAGACATCAGATAAACCACCAGCAGAGTGACCTGACGAGGACGAGAGGGGACCATGCCGAAGAAAGCCAAGAAAGGTGGAGGAGGTAAGGGTGGTGGGAGGATGGAGAGGCTGGAGTTCCTGCAGCAGAGAGCTCAGGCTGAGGAGGAGATGGCCAAGAAGAGAGAGGAGACACTCGCCCAGTTTCTGAAGGTAACTCTCATTAATCTCAGCCTCACTAACAGGAGACATAATGATCTAATGGAGAAAGATCAAAGAGTTATTGAAGTTTTTATCTAAAATTTGTTCCATGAAAATATCATGAAATAATAAATCAGTTGTTTGAATGAATAATGAACAGAATAATACTCTACACTGCTTACACTGTAAAAAAAACAACAACAAAAAACATGATTTATCAGTTTCTCTGCAGTACAGACAGTGACTCCCTTTGTGTCTTTGTGCCATGTATTTGAACTGTAACTTTAAGTAACTAAAGTCAGAGAGAGCAAGAAAACCTGCTGATCTGAATCTTTACTTTTGATATATTGGGATTAAAACAGCACAAAATGAACAGGAAAATAACAGGAACAACGATCAAATATCAAAGCAGAAAAATCAACCATCAATAGCAGAAAGATCCAACATTCAGGAGCTTTGGACGTTAGTCTTGATCCTGAAGTGAGGAACAACCAGTAAATCCTTAGAGACTCAGACTGCTGAGTTCATATAAAAGAGTTTCTACTAAAAGTTCAGCTTCTTCCCATTAGAAATAAGTAAAGTCTAATTAACAAGATGACACATCACATAAGCAGCCAAACAAAATGTGAAATGAACTGAGCACATCCGACTGTTCTCTATGTGAATCAGGACAAGTTGGAGAAGGAGGAGAAGAACACAGCAGAGAACCTGCGGAAGCTCAATGAAGGCTGGAGGGCAATTCTCCGTCAGACTCGAGACCCCGAGCTTCGTCAGGAAATCATCACCTCTGGTCAGACGTTTGAGAGGCAGCTGGAGAACCTGGACAACATCATCAAGGTGAGCAGCTTGCGAGATCCAGCCTATGTTCTTCATGCTGACAGTAACCTGTTGGCACTTAGTAAACAACTTCCTGTTTGTTTATGTTCTTTTGTTCTTGTGCAGGACCTGCTACGTGACCTGCAGGAGAAGGAGCGTCAGTCGGCCTGTGAGCGGCGGGTTCACCTGCAGCGTTTGGAGTGCCTGTGTGCTCTGCACGAAAGACACATGACGTTTGTGCAGCAACACTGGGAGCATGGCATGCAGCAGCTGAGCTCCAGGTTCAACTCCGAAGAGTGAGTCTGAGGACCTGCAGCACCCACTAAACACAGATGTACTCATGATTTAGCTTTTGCTACATGTGTTTTATGGTAAAGTCTCCTGTCACAACTGAAAAAAGGATACGGCTCAGTGACAAAAAAAAGTCACAGAATGACTTTAAAGGCACAAAACAATGATAAAGAGCCACAAAATTTAGAGACACAAACCACACCTACATATCATCATATACCTACATATCCACTGCTGCTTTCTGATCAGAATCTGTGAGCGAACTGTGTGTGTTTCAGGAAGCAGATGTCAGCAACCTCTCAGCAGCAGCGAACTGACCTGGGAGATGCATCGCTCACCTTGGAGCAGCAACACAAAGAAGTGATGGCTGAAATCCACCGTCTGTATAGTGCCAGCATTGCAGCGCACAAGGGCGCTCCAGAAGACGGGGTATCTCACAAAAACCAGTTCTCAGCCTCTCTAAGTAAGGTATATGACTGAGCCTCTGATTTGTGTGTCCTGTCTCTTCCTGTCACTGTCTGGATTCAGGATGGCAATGAAATCCTGAAGGAGAAGGAGGAGACTCTTCAAGAAGCAATGGAAAACCTGGTCGCCAGAGAGCAGCTTTCGTTTCAGATAACAACTGAAAAAATGAGGGAGGTTAAAGAGCTGCAGGTCAGTGCAGAAAAAACTAGCTCAGGATATGGTCATGGTCATGGTTTATTTTGTGACATTAAATACGTCAATAAAAGGCCCAGTCTTGATTCTTTAAGCTGTAATGTTGGTTAAAAAAAAGGCTGGTGACTAACCAGTGTCTAAATGAGACTACAGAGGTTGTCATGGACGTTAAACATCATCACAACAGTGAACATGAAAACACACCCAGTCCACCTTTACAGACTTTGTACTGGCAAACTGAAGTTAATGTTTAGTGGAAATGACACTGAAGCTATGTGACTGTGGAGTTCATGAACCGACAATGGAAGGCAACGGACAAATCCCACTGGCTTTCAGTGAAGGGAACCAGGCTGATGCTAACTCAACCTGTCCTATGTTCTCGATGTCAAAACTTGTAGAAACATGAAAGTGCAATGCCTCACACAGATAAGTTGTAAGAACCTGGCTTCTGCTTGACGTATGTGCACTGATGTGGCAGCAGCGTCAATGACAAGCGGTTGTCTTGTCATCTGTTGTCTTCTGGTTGATCTTCGCTGTGAAGTCGTGAAAAGTTTTTGCTCAAACTCACTTCATTGAGTTTAGAGCTCAGCATCAACACTTCTCTGACAGTTTTACCAGCGTCCCCCTGGACTGTCTTGATCATCTCAGCGATGAAATATTCTGTTAGCTGCAACATTCAATAGTTTTCAGTCAAGTTGTAACGCATGATCTTTTTGTGACTTTGCTCTGTCAGGACTCAGTCATTCAGATGAGGGAGAAGCTAAACTCCAGTCAGACAGACCATGAGGCAGAAGAAAGACATCTGATAGCCACCAGCAATGAAGTGAATAAAAAGACCGAACAGCTTCGCCAGCAGTTGAGTGAGGGGCGCTCTGCGGCCAGGAAGCAGCTCACCCAGCTCACCGTACAGAGCAGCAATGCCACCAGGAAACTGCAGGGAGTGATCGCTAAGGTGAAATCGGTCACACTGTGTCTCTGCTGTCAAAGCTACAACCATGTGGTGCACCTGTTCTCACTCTGTGCTCTGCTGCTGCCTCAGGGTGAGAGGATTTTACGTGTCGCTGAAATGTGTCAGAAGCTAGAGAGGAAGCACGAAAAGGTCCTGACATCATCATCACTATCATCATCACAGATTCACAGATCTGTGATTGAGGAAGAAGAGCCTGCAAAGGTAGGCCATGACAGACAGACAGACAGACAGACAGACAGACAGACAGACTCCACTGAGCTCTGTGTCTCTCTCTGTAGGAGTTTCCAGAGCTGCAGCAGCTGATACAACGCATGAACGTGGCTTTGCTGTTTCGAGACGCTCTGAAGAGACAGAGAGGAGACCTGAGCCAACAGAACCAGCAGCTGAGGCTTCAACTCCGTCAGCAGGTGGACGACATGAGCATCAGCGACCGCGCCCTCGACACGCATCACGCACTGCTCACAGTATCCAGGGCCCCGACCACGACAGCCCCACCAGACACCAACAGGCACCACAATGTCATCAGGGTTGTTCAAACTGTCAAACATACAGCTGCTCAGAAAAAACCCTGAATTCCCTATTAAACACAACACTCAGACAAAAACCAGAAAACACTCTGACTTTTTGTCCTGATGGTTTGTTTTCTTTGATAAATAGTTTTAAAAGATCTGGGTGTAAGATTTGTGTCTTTTAATTTGACTATTAATGTGCAGCAGCTAACAGTAATTGAAACGAGTGGTTAATGATTAAGTTAGAATTAGGTTAGACTGACTGACAACTGGTCCAAAGTTTGCACTATAACCTTTAAAATGCCCCCAGCCCCCAGCCTCCATCCCCCAGCCCCCAGCCTCTGGCCTTCAGCCTCCAGCCCCCAGCCTTCAGCCCATACAGTGACTCTATACAGATACTGTACAACAAAGATGACACAATACAGGCAGCACCAATTATGTGAAATGTTAAACACTTCCAAAGTGGATATGGTTGTGAGTCATGTTAAAATATATTAACAATACGGTACATCATCACTGTAGATACACTTTGGATTTGTGCCTGAGTGACGTCACTGCAGAGACATCTGCAGTAGTGACCAGACCTGGATCTGAAACCAAAAGAGATCATTGTTGTGAGATGTCATGAGACTTTGTTGCTGAGCTCAAATAAAAATATTTTTTTTCTCTAATCTGTCTGAAAATGTTACTGTCACAATGTTTTGAGGATCATTGGCTTATAACATGAATATTTCAGCTTCACGAACATCTTCCTGTTTTGAAGTTTCAGTAGAAGAACGTCTTGTTTTGTCTTCATTCAGCTCTTCATTTCCCACCGCAGAGTAAGATATGATCAGTGTCACAGTCGTTGAGGAACATGAGGGCATTGAGCAGAGCTCAGAGCCTGTGCCAATGATTCACCTTGAGTGACAGCTGAATCTCAGGCTGTACCTGTCGTGGCTGTCAGATCATCATGGTGATGTCATGGAAACAGCAGCTCTCTGTGGAACCTGCTCTTCTGTCTCTGCAGGTTCAGCCTCAAGGTCCAAGCTCAACACTTCAGTCTGACATGTCCTTTGTCCTGCCAGTCTTTGTCTATCCAATGCTATCAGCAACAACATATCGTCATGACACTGATGGATATAACAGATGCTGGGACGCTTCAGAGTTGAGTTTCCAGCAAGATTCATGTCAAAAAGACCTCAGGTGAAAACTTGGAAGTGGGTCAGTCAGAGTCCTGATCCAGTCCTTCCTGTCAGGATAAATGGTAGGACTGTAGTTCTTCATCACACCCTGATGTTGTTCCATCTCTCTCCTAATTTTCAGACATTTTCATTTATGATCTCACTCATATGACAGACTGGAATCAAATATGTTCCTGTTTGTGGAATATCCACAATAAGTGCAGCCTATATAAAAGAGGCTAGCAAGCAACTGAACCAAACACGCTAACGCATCATTCACCAGTTCAATACAAGTTGAAATGAAACAATAATTTAAACTTAATAATAGTGACTCACAAACATTTAAGGTAAATTGTAACTAATAGTATTCGGTTAACATCATCATCATCATCATCGATGTCTGCAGCTGAGGAGCTCTACTTCAGGTAAAGATATTAAGTTCAAACCATGTGACTCATAGTAACATGAGCTGTACAAATGGAGTGACATTAGACTGTGTGCAAATACCCTTCCCTTTATCTGTGCTGCTCAGAGTGAGGAGCCACACCATGACACCTGCAGGAGGAAGGAAGACACAGCTACGATGAACACAGTCATTGGAAATGTGACAGGTGAGTCTCCACATGTTATATGATGACCATCCTCTCATTATGCTGAGCTCATATCATACTTCTTTAGCTGTGATCACATGTGAACTGTGCCTCTTGCAGTGGCTCTGCAGCTCGTCATTCACATTGGTGAGCAGCACTTTCTACAGTCAGGGATGGGAGCTCATGTTGAATGAGACCTCAGCACTGTGGACTAATGTAGTTGTTGTTTCCCCTTTATCCAGCAACTGCAACCAAACTGGTTTGTTATTTTACCAACTGGTCCCAGTACAGAACTGGTGCTGGGAGATTCCTGCCTGAAAACGTGGATCCCTTGTTGTGTACTCACCTGGTTTATGCCTTCGCTGTCATCAACCACGACAATGAGATCACTGAGTATGAGTGGGATGAGAAAAGCCTCTACAGATCATTCACTGAGCTCAAGAGCAGGTAACAAGTGCCACCAAGACTATACTAAAACGGTCACAGTGTCATTTACAGTCTGTTCAGTCTTTTCCTACAATGAAGAGGGTGAGGGCCACAGGTCATCATATTGTATTTTTGTTGTTATTACATTTGTAATTTTGATCTAATCCATAAAAAAATCAGAAATCAGAATACACAAAACCCTTCAGTATGATATTCTGTGTGTGTATCTGAACAGAAACTCCAGGCTGAAGACTTTACTTTCGCTTAGAGAGAGGGAGGACGGAGTTCAGTGAGTTCATTGTGTCTCTAATTAATCACTGCTGAACAAAACAGTCTTTTGTATATCTAACTATAAACTCATTATAAAGTCATTTGTAAAGTCTGATTTTATATCTGACACACTATATCTGCTGCAGGTTCTCCATCATGGTGACCACAGCAGCCAGCCGCCAGACATTCATCCAGTCCACCATCAAATTCCTCAGGACTCATGGATTTGATGGTCTGGATCTGGACTGGGAGTACCTTGCTGCTGGTGGAAGTCCTGCGGAGGACACCAAAAGGTTCACGCTGCTCTGCAAGGTGGGAATGAAGATTGTGTATCTGTTTTTGTCCAAACCCGGGTCAGGTCTCAGGTTTTTCATGCTGCTTCATGAGTCCTGTGGCTCTTTGATACTGCCCAGCCTCTGAGTACCTGTGTGTGTTGATATGATTGTTTTTTCTTCCTCTCATTTCCTTGTTATTTAGTCTCAAAATCATGGCTTTAAGGAGATTCTATTGATTTTCAGGAGCTTTCAGAGGCCTATGAAGCTGAGAGAAAAGGAGGCAGTAAAACCCGACTAATTCTGTCTGCAGCTGTTGCAGCTCATCCAGATGTTGTTGAAACAGGATATGAAATCAAAGACTTGTCAAAGTAAGATTGAGTTTCCTGTCAACCTCACTTTGAACACATTTGGCATGATAATAATGTCATTATTTTTGAATAAGACCTCTGTCTTGTCTGTCTGTCTGTGTTTAGTTACCTGGACTTCATCAGTGTTAAAGCCTTTGACCTGCATGATATTCAAGACAGAGTGACAGCTCACCACAGTCCACTCTACTCTGACAACAATGCTAACTTGGTAATTACATTTTTTTTTAACTACTAACACCCAACAGGGTTGCAAGTTTAATTTGTTGTCAGTGTTTTCAGTGAAACACTTAGAGAATTTGAGTGATTACCGAGTAGACATGAACCAATATAACCATAGAGACTTTGGTGATGTGTTCTATGGTTATAATTCATTAACAGGAACTTTATGTAAAGATATTGATGAGCTGACATCATGTAAAAGTTCCTGTGTTTTGTCTGAAATAACACCTCCATTATATAACCTCATTCACCGACTCATGTTTTGGTAAAGTGAGGACAGGAGACAGAGGAGACAGACAGTTTTTTTTTTTTTTTACAATCACACAAAAAACTAGAAACTGAGAAGCTACAGCTGGCTCATAAACACAAAGACAGGTCAGACTGAAACACCATCTGTAATACTGTAAACCTGCAAGACCAATTCGCCATAAATGTAAAAGATCTTCAAATAGAATCATGTCTGTTTCCTTCACCAACCAACCAAGTGTCAAGAAATGGCCAGAAGTGTTTTTACAGAACATTATGATGTTACAGTGAAGTTGTCCTTTGACCTTTTAGGTGTAAAATGGCATCATTTGACAGACTTGTTTATGAACATGTTTTGTGAGATCAGTGAAATTGGCCTTTGACCTTGAACTACCAAAATTTAATCACTTCATCTTCTTGAGTTCTACTGAATGTTTGTGCCAAATTTGAAGAGCTTCCATCAAAGTGTTACTGAGTTATCATATCCATGAGAAATGGACGGACTTAAGAGTTGTGAGGAAACTGAGTGCATGTTGATGGTGAAACTAGTGAGAGTGGAGGAGGCAGACAACCATGAGGGGGTTGTTACATTACATTTAATGTTGGGATCAAATGGTCTAACATGACCTGCAGTAGAACAGCAAACGTTTACAGCACAGAGTTGTGACCTATAGGAAGCTCACTGAGGTGCATCTCCCCCCTGCCCTGCAGGATCATGTCATTCAGTACTGGATACAGCAAGGAGTTCTTGAAGAGAAGCTGTTGCTGGGATTTCCTGCCCACTCTCGATCCTTTACACTGTTGACTTCAGCTGCAGGCCTGAGTGCCCCAGTCAGTGGCCCTGCCACCCCTGGGCCCTACACCCAGCAGATTGGCCTCTGGTCATACTATGAGGTAAGAAGAGAACATTTACATGTAGCTGACAAACCTGTGTGACCACGTTATCAAATGTTATCAGTTTAGATCAATATGGTATGTTAGGGTAATAAACATTTGGCAAGTCAAGAAAATACTTTTATACTAAATGTATGAGGAAAACACTTGTTTTCCACCTTACGATCTTCATCTGTAGTGACATCAGTCATATCATTAAACTGTTTCCTGGTTTGGGGATGACTGCCACTGCACCTGGTTCAGGTTTAGGAGAGACTTGAGGCCTGTTCATTATTGATTCTTAAGCTCTTTTCTAACTCTGGTTGCTAACAAGTGTTCCAATGAGACTACAAAGATTGTTGGAGATGTTAAAAATCATCAGAGTGGGCATGAAAACAGATCTACTTGCCAGCCTTGTTGCGTTTATATGGGCTCTTACTAACTGCAAAGGCAACAAGGGTAATGATTACCTGCATATAACAATATGCCATCCCTGCAGAACTCAATGGATTAAACTCAAAACCAGTTGTGTTTATCATTACTTGTTCGGTCAGCAACATTTGTGTTCATAGAGCTGGGCCTGTTCGTACAGTCAAGCCAAAACTAATATAAATTCACATATAGATTCACATAAAATGCATAATATATATCTGATCTCTTTTTTTTGTCTTTCGCCTCCAGACCTGCTCTTTCCTAAAGGGCAGCTCTGTGCATTGGATTGAGAATCAGAGTGTTCCCTATGCTGTCAAAGGCAATCAGTGGGTGGGCTTCGACAACCAGCAGAGCTATGATGCCAAGGTGCACTATGAGTTGGTTGGGGAAGAGAACTGCTCTTTGCTTCTATACTTGATTTAATCCCTCACTGGGAAGTTTGTGATATTTTTCTAACAAAGTTCTACCCTGACATTGTGTTAAAGTGGTGTGTTCACGATTCTTTTGATAAAACACCTTAATCTGGTTTAAAATATAGCTGCATAGTGTCTTTAAGTCTGGATGATGACTGTTTGACTTGAGTGGCACCTGTGTAACCAATGTCAACTCTGTTTATCCTACAGGTAGACTACCTGAGGAGTAGGCATCTGGGGGGAGCCACTGTGTGGACCCTGGACATGGACGACTTCTCTGGGGAGTTTTGTGAACAGGGCAAATATCCACTGCTATCACATTTACAACATGCACTCAGTGAAGGTGAGTCAGCTGAACAGTAGCTTTGTTCAATTCAATTTTAATTATAAAGCACTTATCATCCTGCTTTGTTGGGTTCATGAACATAAGGACATTATGAGAGGCAGCTGCTCCATTCAAAGCTTTGTCAAGCAGATCCACTGGGACAGAAGTCCCTTTAATATTGGTCTTTCACCAATAAGGACCTTCCACTTAGTGGCCTAAAGGGGGTGTGGGCGGTGGGCCTATCAAGTGGATGGCTTAATTCTTCCCACACATATAACAACGAAAATAACAATTCATAGACATTAAGAGCCTAGGATCCACTGAGGTGACTGAGATTTCTTGACGGACACGGCGCCTCTCTAAAAATGGACATTTCGGTAGGCGGGAACACACACTTAACTCATCTTTTGTTTTAATGTTTATAGTTTTTCTCTTTTCTTTTTTTTTCCTCACGTCGCGCCTCTCCTTAAAAACTCTGGCGCCCCCAGGGGAGGTGCGCCCTGCAGTTTGAAAAACACTGATCTAGACTATTCCTAATAAAAATGTGGACCTCCACAGAGTCCTCCCTGTGAGATCTGATGGCTCCCTCTGCTCTGTACATCTTTGCATGTTATTAGCCTATTAGCTTCATTTTATAGAATGGTAAATAATAATAATAATTTAAAAAAGCCTTTTTTTCCAGACTGGACAACGCAGGAAACACCTCCCCCTGATCCTTGGCTCACAGCCTCTGCCTCTCCATCTGAACCCACACACCACACACAGGAACACTCCACCACAGCCGCACCAGACATCAGCTGCTTCCACAACATCACCGTTGTGTATCCTGACAGCAGATTCTGCACACACAGAGCTGACGGACTGTATGCGATACCAGACTGGCCGAAAACTTTGTACAGGTGTGTACAGAGGACGACATATATCACCAGGTGCCACAGCCTAGGAACAGACCAGAGCAGCACCACCCAGGTTCTCCTATCGAACATCTTAGTTGTAGTCAACTTAGCAGCCTCTCTGTTCCACCTGTCAGATTTGTGGAGTCAAAGTTGATCTACCGAGTCCAACATCATTTGTCTTAGAAAGACTTCAAAAGTATCAATATTCAACTTCACAGCATAAATAAACAGGTTTTCAGCCTGGTAAAGAAAAAAAATGGTTTTGTTCTCTGCAGATTGTCTTCCTTCATGACAACTGTATGGGTATAAAGTTTTATCTGGCTCACTATGAAGAGAATTAGCAGCTGAGGTGAGGAGGTGATGGCTTCGTCAGATTATAACCTATAGTGCTCACTGGGATGGTTTGCAGCTGCAGGGACAAGAATCAACACTGTGTTTGGAGACAGTTGTGTGTTGGTGAAAAGGCCCAGACTGAATCTGTGGCCCATAGAGAACCCCTGGAGAAGGACCTTCTGCGTTACGTGGAAAGAAAAAATTTCATTACAAAGTAGCTTATAGAAAACTAAGGACTGATTATTGATATGAAAGAATTCATGTATTTGACATAGTCACTAGCAGCTCTTCTTGGAGTCTTTGACCAGGATCTTGCGGTGACACAAGACACGCTCCTCTGGTGTCACAGCACTGAAGTCCATCATCTTCAAATGAGTCAAGGTAGAAATCACATATGCCCTAAAAAAGATTCACATTAATTAGCTTCTCCATGGACATTTTGAAAACCTCCATATATTGAATCTCCATTAAATGTTGTATGCTGTATTCAAAGTCTGTACTTTCCATCTATTTCAGATAAATTATAGAATGAAATGAGATGAAATATGAATCATGAATCTGAATGCATAAGAAATCAATCTTGAGCAACCTTCTTTCACTGTGCTGGTAGTTATTGCTGTCATGCAGACGTGATCCTAATATATATTACTATGTCTAACATGAGTAATGCTGATCTCCATTCAAGCACCTGTTACAACCTACTTGCTTTCACAAACTTCAGAGAGACACATACACACAATGTAACTGCAGACTTCGACCAGCAGTATCCTCTGGTTGTGTCTGCTGCTCTATCAAATTTACCTTTTGTTATTAACCAGGAGGCATTTTCTTACAGCTGAACATCTCACACCCAAGCAGAATGTGTGTGCAAATAAGTTGTCTAAACTGAAAGAACACCAAGTCTCCACCTGTAGCCCTTATGGTTTTCCATTCCATTCCCATGTAGCGTGATGGAGCGCAGATGCTGCAGCTCTCTCAGTTTGTCTACCTCTGCAATCTTCGGGATGTTGTTACCATGCAAGTACAGTGAACGCAGCTCATGAATCTCACATAAAACCTGAAACACACACACATACCATTGTTTTAGCTTCATTTTAAATTCTAAATAGGTAAATTGAAATCAATCATGTACATGAAATAATGTTAGTAGCCTATAGGTGCGAAGTGCTACAGCCTCACCGGGTCTATGGTTGTGAGTATGTTGAAGGATAGGTCCAACCACATGAGTTTCATTGGCTGTACCAAGAACTGGTTGAGAATATCAAGGAGGCCAATAATGTTTGGGAGCTGGTTGTTATTGAGAAGCATAGAGCAACTCACATACTTCCCATCCAAGTTCATCTTCTCAGATTGCTGGCGATTTTTGGGTCTCGATAGAAGTGCATCTGAATCACAAAGAAATTCATAACAATCAGCAAATATTGGCAAGATTTTCTTGACTATAGAGCTAAAAGAACATTGATCAGCTGACTTAGGGGAGTTATTACAATTTCATAAGACCTTTTGGTCTTCAGCATGAGGAATCTTAAGTATATTTACTACCATCTATCTTTATCTCTCTTTATCTCTTTCATTTCATTCGTTATTACAACTACTTATTTACTATGTACTCCCACCCCAGAGAGAAATGTGGAAATATTATGGATATCATAAAAGATAAACAGATTAATAGAAACAGATTAAACCTGCTTTTAAGTCAAGACAGGGAAAAAATGGTGGATCTTACCTGACATTTTCTTCAGATCTTTAAATGATAGATCCACTGGAGGACTATACATGCCCATGTCCTTGTGCATTTTCATGTTTCCTTCCATCAGCAGAATGTTTGAGTGAAAACTTCTATGGTAAACTGTCACAATTTACTTTTAATATTGGATGTAATGTGTTACCTAGCAACAGAAATGACCATTGGTATCCATTGAAGGAATGACAATGTATAAAGGTAAATATTAAAAACTAACTGACCTAGAAGAAACCGATTCCAAAATTCCTAAACTTCATTAGTTAACGCTTTTTGCTGTTATGGGTGGATTGTTTCTTTAACAGGACTACGCTCCGTGACGTAAAATTTCAGTTATTTATGGGAAATATAGTTTTTGTGAGTGCACACCCCTCTCGCAGAAACGGTTTAATGAGGCAAGTCGACCTCATTTCCCATAATTCCCTTCGTTGTATTTCCTTGTTACAGTCCCGAAGCGTCAATGCAGCTGTGTTTAGTGTTTGGTTTATGAAACTAGACACAGACGACGACTTTTTACCGACAAATGTCGTCTTTCTGTGGTTGTCAGTCAACCAGTGAGTAATAGACGTGTTTATTTTCTTGGTTCATGAAGAAGCCTCAACGGCGACACTCGCCGTGTTTGTTCTTATGTGTAAGCTAGGCTAGTTAGCAAGCTAGCGTTAGCAAGACTGAGCACTTTAGTTGTTTACAGTTTACTCCAACATGTATACTTTATTATCGGGGTTATACAAGTACATGTTCCAGAAGGACGAATACTGCGTGTTGATCCTGGGACTGGACAACGCCGGAAAAACGGTAAATTAAACTACAATTTGAATTTACTACTACAGCTGGGTGAAATCGGCCCTGTGGACATATTCTGACTTACATCTTGTGTAACAGCCTCCGACACGTTTGTCGTTCATAACAGAGTAACTACTGATTTATCAGGTGATGTATTTACCTTTTGTTAGAGCCACTAAAGCACATTTAAACTATTAAATACCACAAATATTAAGGAGCTATACATCTTACCAAGTTTCCCCCATCAATAGTGAAAACTTTTAAGAAGCCATTGAATCTCGGTCAGAGGCTGTTTGTTTGTTTATTTGTGCTTTGAATATATTGTTTTAATATTGTATTTGGCTAGTGTTTCATTGCTGCAGGTGTAGGTGGTGCCTACTTTCACATATCCGTAGATATGTTCCTGTACAGTGAACATGCAACCTGTGCAGTTTCATTAAAGCTTTATTGTCTATGGAGAAAATGATGATCTCATTCAGGAGATACTGAGGTGTTGCCTGGCTGTGTAGGCACCGCAGTGTTAATCTGCTCTGACAACTTATTGTGTTGTTTCTATATGGTGCTTCATATCGTGGCTTTGCCGTCAACCATTTTAATTCAGTTAGAGTCCAGTGGAAACCAAACTTAGTTTAGTTAATGCCCACTGTGTGCATGTACTACACCAATATGGTGCATGCATTCAATAAGTTATGATGATAATAATAATAATTCTGTTCAAAACCATGATCTAGTGCCATGTATCTGTTGGGAATGGAGCAGCCTGTACCATCTAATTCTGATCTGTTCTCTCTCTCTCTCTCTCCGTAGACCTTTCTGGAGCAGACCAAAACAAAGTTCAGTAAGAACTACAAGGGCATGAGTCTGTCGAAGATCACAACTACAGTTGGCCTGAACAGTAAGTGTGTGTTCTGCTGTGTATATTCACCTGTGCCATGAAGAGTAATGGGCTGTTTATACGTCACTGCTCTGGTACATCTACAACTGATTAGTTAACCCTTTAAAAATAAAAAATCACTGGCACTGACACTGACTGTGAGTCAGTATTTTTAATTGCTGACAGCAGGGATGAATTAATACATTTGTGATCACTTGATGTTGCTTAGCTTACAGGTGGTTACTCTCTAACATTTCCTGTATGTGTCTCACCGTCCTTCGCAGTTGGTACAATCGATGTGGGGAAGGCTCGTCTGATGTTCTGGGATCTAGGGGGTCAGGAGGAGCTCCAGTCTCTGTGGGATAAAGTGAGTTCGAAAGGAAACACCAACATCATGTAGCAACAACATCAAACATCACACTTCTGGAAAATGTCCTGAAAAGACAATTATTGGCTTTATATAACTACTGCCATCTGCATTCAACATTCATGTGTCTAATTTAAAGATGTGACATGGGGGAGCAGTTGCAGTAGTTACTGGGTTTGTCTGCTGCATGTCTACCCTGTAAAGAAAGGAATAGGATATTTTTCAATGGGCTGTAACACAGTGTTTTAGACACAGACACACACCTGTCACCTGCCCAGCTTAGTTGCCTTAAACCAGAAACACTGGCTGCACTGAACCTGTGGTTGAAATGAATCACTTAATTAAAATTTGAAGTTGACATTAAACAAAAACTAAACTAACCTGCATTTCTACTGTGTTTCCTTTGTACTGTACAGCTAATGTTAGCATCAGCTGCTATTTCACTTACTAAAATGCTTATATTGTGGCTTAAGCATCATGCTTCATTCTTTATCAGCTCTCTCCAGATGTAGATGTAGAAACAAACACACTCTTTTTTTGTTTACTCTTGTCTCTACCATGGTTTCTCTTTACCAAAGTTAGCATGCCAACCAGCTAGTGGCCTGAAGATGTAGCCACTCTTGGGAAAGAAGAAACATGTTGAAACTTAACAACTTCCCTGTGGTGAATCATTTAGACACAACTAGTTGGATGATTGGAGGCAGGGACTGGGTGGGTGGGGGTTCTGGTGACTGATGCATCATATTATATACACATGATGTCATCACTGTCAGACTGATGGTGTTGGAGCTGCTCTGATGTCTTCTTTGTCTTTCTGTTTATTCATAGTACTATGCTGAGTCTCATGGAGTCATCTACGTGATAGATTCAACCGATGAAGCCCGTCTGTCAGAATCAAAGGAGGCCTTTGGTGAGAGCCAGCCTGCTGTGTCACTGTGTTTTACTGCAAGCCACACTGTGGTCTTTGAATATAACTGAGGCTCATTTCCAGGACTGTTATGATGATGATGTTTTTGTTGTTCACTGTGTTTAGTTGGTTGTTAAATCCTTGTTTGGAGCAGATTCTCTCTTCAGTTTATCTTATAACATGAAAAGCTTTGTTGCACGCCAGTAGAAAATGTGAGCAAGCTGATAGCAGCTTTAAGAGTCAGTATGTCACTGGCATGATACAAATTTTGACTGTCACTGTTTCTCATCCAGAGAAGATGATCAGCAGTGAGGCTTTAGAGGGAGTCCCTCTCCTGGTGCTGGCCAACAAGCAGGACGTTCCGGTACTGTGTGATCCTCGTGATTTACTAACACCCTGAGCTGTAGATGTAAACACACTCCAGAGGTTTAGACTGATGTTTTGTTGTGGTTTTAACAGATGTGTGTGTGTGTGTCTGCTCTGCCCACAGGACTGCTTATCAGTGCCCGACATAAAAACCGCCTTCAGTGACTGTGCCCCAAAGATTGGAAAGAGGGACTGCTTAGTCCAGCCTTGCACTGCCCTCACAGGGTATGACCACTAAACTGTGTGTGCAGCTGGGGAGAGGAGATGATGGGAAATGTCTCTGTCTCACAATATCTGTCTCTCTTTGGCTCCACTTCGCTGCTTTTTATTCTAACAGTGATATAAAGTTTTATCCATTTGTAATAATTATTGTAATGATCATAATTACTGACCTTTAATGAAATCGTTTTGGTGCTGTGCTGTTTTAGCCCTCTCCATTTCTCTCTGTCTTACACACAAACACACACACATCCTCATCCATGCCACACATGTGGAGAGTTTTCTGGGAACTTGTTCTGTTTTGTTATAACTAACTAAGCGCTTGTCCTCCTGCAGAGACGGAGTGAATGAAGGGATTGAGTGGATGGTGAAATGTGTGGTCAGGAACATTCACAGGCCTCCCAGACAGAAGGACATCACATAAGAGGTCGTGAAGCGTCTCAACTCTTATCCTGGACTGAGACTTTCTCCTTGAGGACATTCCATGTAAACCTGGAGCCGGTTACCTCTCTTCTCTCCTGTGTTGTGACTGTGAACAGTTTGGATTTCTGTCTCATCACAGACAGCGATGGTGTTTTAGGTCTGTTAAGTACTCGTTGAAGTCGTCTGCTTCACCTGGAGCACCACCCTCAGCCTCTGCTGCAGCTGCAGTGGCTGTAGTTGTGTCTGCAGGGAGCTCCACTGACTGACAGACTGACTGACAGCCTGTGCTGTGACCACAGGGCACACACACCAGTCTGACTCATCACATCCCATTTACAATATACAAAACTTCATAGCACCATACCAACTTAACTCACATGTCAAAGAGAGTTGAGTTTTCCTGTCAACTAAAACGATCACTGCAGCTGATACAAGCTTTTCTAAACATATTTATTGAAACAGGAACAATCTGTTTTTTTGTTGCAGTGAAATCCCATGAAAAGACCAAAACCAGCAGTGTGTGTGCAGTTGTTTTCCTTCATTTTTCTGGGCCTAGTGGTTCTAAAAACTGTTTCCAGACACAAGATTTTTTTTTCTTTTAATACATAAGGGTAAATAAATCATTTCCTAAAGAATTTGGTCACTGTAGTTTTTAACAAGACTCTGCAAAGAGGATGTTTTTGCCGAAGTGAGTGTTTACAGCACCAACAGGACAGAGTGAGTCAGAATAAACAGTGTGTGTATGTGTGTAGGACAGAGTCAGAATGTGTTCATAGTGATGAAGGAACACGTGACACAATGGCCCCATGTCCAATCAGGCCCCTGCACCCTCCCACCTTGAAAACTGTATAGTGTCACTGTGTATAGAGTCACTCACATGACTTTGGGATGACCTGGCTTTTCTCTGATGGAAACTGACTACAGTCTGGACGTTTATCTGATTGTAAATAAATCTTATCCTGATTTCAATGTTAGTGTTAATCTCATTCCAATCTGGATCTTCATCTGATTACACTCTGAATCGTATTCTGATTAGATCCTTGTTTTTTTCCATATTTATTGAAAGAGATTGATGTGTTTCAGTAGTGTTTGGAAACAGTGGAACAGTCACACACATCAAACTGACCTGTAGGTGTGGTTTGGCTTTTATCATGGATGTGTGGACACAGAGGAAAACAAGAAGCCCTTGATACTGTATCAGTCACATAATTGGATGTCGTCAGACAATTATGTGACAAAAAAAAATATCGGAGTATTTAGTTTTGATAATTACTATTCATACAGTTGAGACACATTAAAGGACAAACAGGTCTCACTAGTGGTCTGGTGACCTCCATAGTCACTTGATCTCAGCTCAGTTGAACTCTGAGTCTCTTGTGTGATGGTGCTCTCCTCCACCACCACCAGCATCATCACACACCACATAAGGTGAAGCATGGCGTTGAGATTTGGCACAATGACTTTAGACATCCTGAAGACATGGTAGAACAAAGGTTTGTCATTTAAACTCTTATTTTCCAATGTAATATGACTTAATTTTAGTTGGATTTAAGCCTGCAGACTGACTCACTACTTTCCTGACTGTAGTTATTGCTCATATTTTGCTGTTGTAGCTCTTAAATACATGATAAAATATTGATTATTCATTGTGCTCTGGTTTTCCTTAATTGTGTTCAGATACATTAACGTTATCAGTATGTATGGAAATGCAGAACTGCTCCAAAAAGTACTTTTATTACCTCATAATCAGTGTTTTGGTTGTTGTAAAACACAGCTCTGTTCACATGGAAAGTGTGAAAGGAAGAGTTCATGTGAAAATTGATCACATGATTCGAAGGTCATTCCTTATTGGTGAAGATGATAATGTTACAACCAACCATAACTACTGTATAACATTGACACTCACATTCACAGTTTTTGTCTTCGACTAGGCTGTAATGGGCACGTCAGGCTCTGTAAATGAGAAACAACACAACAATGTGTTACAGAACGTCTACAGGGTGACTGCATTTGCTCATATTGCTGATACTTTTATAGTCACAATGAGTCAGATGACTATGTGCCATGTGCTATCACTTTGAAGAATAGATAAGCTACCAGTTCATTTTATCAGCACCTAAACAGAGCTGTGATAAGCATGAATTATAATGATCTTTATTCTGTTTTACAAGAGAAAAAAAACACTACATTTACCAGAACAAATGCGCAGTAATGATACTGATATCATAATCAATATGAGTAACCATCTACAGCATTACAGTAGTGTGCTTTGAACAGGATGGGAGCTCTGATAGCAACAGCCTGGTTTCCCTTTGTCACGAGTCCATGTCTGAATCATCTGACTGTTCCCCAAATGCTGCTTCACCCCATCCACCTCCTCCTTCGCCAGCAACAGAGTACACAGTCCTCTCCATCTCACACACACACACGCGCACACACACACACACACACACACAGTCCCAATGGCTGCCTGTTGTTTACGTAGACTTGAGCACTGCACCATTCAGGGCACAGACACAGACCCAGCCCATCCCCTCTCTCTCTCCCTCTCTCTCTCTCTCTCCCTCCTTCCCTCATTTATCCCCTCTGTCTCTCTCCTCCCTCCATCTCCTACTCTCTCTCTTCACTTTCTCTCCTCTCCTCCATCCAGCAGCATCCTCTGACTCCTCTTTCCTCCTCTTCCACTGTCAGCAACAATGACCAGCACAGTCTCAGGTAAGATGGCACATTCCCCAGCAGCTTGTCATCTGGTCTAAAGTGTGTGGACGTTTGTGTAGCAGGGGACGGATTCTGTTGTGTTGTTTTAATCAGAACATGGAACAGTTAGTCTTTGTTACTATTATGGCCACCAGAGTTTAATGGAGATAGAGCACACCCAAGTACAGGATCATGTCTTTACAGTAACTTTGATTCAGCACCACCTAAATCAAACAGTTGTTTGCAGTAGTTTTTTTTTTTTTACAGCAGGTGCTGGAAGACAACATGCTATGAAATGTAAAGTTTTACTTTTGTGTGTTTGTTCCCTCCTTAATCATGGTGCTATGCTTTTAAAGGAGTTCACTTGGCTCTTTGCCTCAGCTGAGTGCTTCATCCACTGATTTCTGGTTCATAATGTCACGTTTTTCTCTGTGACTTTAAATTCAGCTCACATGTGGGTGAATATTTCATGCCACTAAAAATTTAATCATACAAGTTCACATGTTTTGTTCCACCAGTTATCACATTTTGCAGTATCTTTATCTTTTCATCTTTTTCATCGATTGCAATTATCCCAGATACCTTATAATCAACATAGATGCGCTGCAGCATATTGTTTGCTTGTCACTGTAGTAATTGTAAAGGGAATTCAAAACAAATATTTAATAATATTCTTTCTGAATCCTCTTCCTCTCAGAGGTACATGGGTCATGGTACAGTGACAGATAAGCAGACAATTGCACAGAGAGCCTGGGGAGGCCACTGAAGTCAGTTTGAGATGACGTTAGTGTGATAATGCAGTGGGGTCCTGATATTTTTGTTCTTGTACACTATTCACTTCATTGAAATGATCAAAAGCCTCCAGTGATATTGGTTTATTATTTCCAGTACCAATATAACATATATTCATATGCCAGGCGAGCTGGGACTGTCTGACTCTTTTCCATCATTTTGCATTAGATTTAAATGATCCACACAGATGAACCAGGGTCAGAAAGCACTGAGTCTCTATTTCAACACCAAAAATCAAATATGTCTGTAGCTAAAAGCATGGAGGAGAAATGACGTCTTAAAGACAGCTCTTTCAGGGTACATGCACTTCTGTGGGCTTCAGAAGAGTCGATTTTACTTATAAATGTTTCTTATCCAGAAGCATCTCATATTTAATTGTTGAAGTGGAATTATTCTTATTTAAAGGCCAGTGTCCACTGTTTGGTATCATGCAGCTGTTTGACTGTGAGCTCATGTTAGCTCATGTCATATATGGGAAATCTCATGAGGCCATGTCAGTTAACATTAGCACACATTAGGTCATGTTAGTCAACGCTAGCTCACCTTAGCTCGTGTTAGCTCATGTTAGCTTCTTAGAAACATCTTTGAGTCTGCATTTTTGGACAGTTGTGCCTGCAGAGTTTTATATGATGCTTAGATTGTATTAGATTAGACAGGTTTAACTTTGTGCAAACCAGCAACAATCAACCTGGAGGCTGCAGTTTTAGGACCCTATTTATGTGCCACCCATTAGGAGTATCTGGCTGTTCTCTAGCTTGATGTTAATGGAGTAGACAGCAAATTACTATTGCATGACCTTTATAACATGTGTGCAGAAGGTAGACAAACAGGCAGATATGTAGACATGATTTGTTTGGTGATCTGTCTGGGAAGGTTTTCTATGAAGGAGGAAGTTTTCTCCCCTGATGCTGCATGCCTGTGACAGAGAGATGACCGAGAGAAAAAAGTTTGGGACACTGTGAAACACTAATGCACCCACCATGCTGAACATCTCAATTATAAATGAGGTTGTGGTGAATGCACAAATCCCACTCTGTCACGCCAGTCAGGCCTCACATCGTAACCTGCCTAGTGCCTACCTCTGTAGAAACTTTCTAAATTTATCCTAAAGCTGGAGGACAAGCTTCTTTCAACAAGAAATATCTCTCACTGATACTCATAGGGAACCAAAGAGCCAGCAGCTCATCATGCCAGGAAGTCCAGTGATGGTAAACTACAGCAGACAGGAACTGGGTAACAATCACACCATAAGACAGGCAGAAGGGGAACGAAGGTAATCACAAACATGAAGCCTGTATAACAGGTCCAACAGATCCAGTATAACTTCTCATTTTCTGTTGTAACTGAGCATAATAGTATCTACCTTGTTAGTCCTGGTATACCTGTCTAGGTACAAGCTCCTTCATGAGACTGAGGAGGTATTGCTTATTATAAACACCAACATAAGAACTATGCATTAAGTATTAATTGTGATATGAGAGGAAACAATGATACCAGCAGGTAAATTCAGTTCTACTGATGCAATAAAGTGAAAACTGCATCAAAAAAGTTACCTCAATAATCTTAAATTTTGCCTCATCATGCAGGCACCCGGACTGACAAAGACAGCCAGGTAAGGAACAAGTAGGAGCATGTAAACAGGATGGAAGAGATGGGAACAGTGGGGCAGATGAGCTGTCTAGAAACAGGTGATGCCATAGAGGTAAATATCTCAAACAGGAAACAGCACAGTAACATGAAAAACATTCAGTTGATCTGCAGATCTCTCACTCAGCTCAGGATTTGATTGCGTTACTTAGTGACACATTCATTATGTTGGACAACAATAAATTCCCCAACTAACTGTCACCTTTTGAACAGCAGGGGGCAGGTGCTGATATCAAAAAAAACCTGAAGCCTCGATCTATACATATTTGTATAATACGTCTGCATAACAGTGGAAATTTATGCAGTACTTCTTGATAATGTTGCATAAAGAAGGCCTATCTAAGATGAAAAATATCAGTCTTAGCACATAACCTTGTGGAACACCATGACTAACCTTTGTGGTCAATCGTATCAAATGCAGCACAAGTACATTGTTGGAGAGACATGACGACATCACCAGTGACCTTAAAGACAGGCGGCTGCACTAAGAGAGGTGTGGACCTTTGTTGTGCTACAGGTGTTGTATTTCTTGCCTATTCATGTAGCCTATACAGCTTCAGTGATGTCACCTTGGCAACAGTCACATGAGTTTTAACTGGTTTCTATTTAAGGCTTATTACCCCATACCTCACCCCTCCTCTTTGTTGGACAGGTTTGTTTTTTTAGCCATGGTGCTGAGGTAGACAAGTGAATTGCAGGGTCATCTGAGGACAAGGTGCCCTAAAACAAAGGCAAAGTATTTTCTCAACATATGATCATATGTGCAGGTGGTAACCTTCAATAAGTTCCAACAACAGTGACAAGAATGAAGTAGTTTGTACCAACAGCTTTCCATCACTGAGGAAATGTGATGGATCAGGTGAGGGGAAGAAGGTAAATTTACTGGAAACTCTGAATGATTAGGTGATTGTGAACATTATTTTTGCATCAGGAAATACTGTCTTTTCTTCCTCCTTCAGGACAGTGAATTATTTCCCACTGGGTGTAAGTAACTCAGTTTGTGGAAGACGGCGATTTCAGGCTAAAGTATCAAAATTAATAAGCACAAATCACAAAACTACCCATGGAAATTGGTCGACAAATATAAACGTTTTTATCCAGAGATACTGAAGTTCTTGTGTGTCCTGGCAGTCTTGCCTATGTCCAATATAGCAGTAATACTGACCTATCAGAGCAATAGAGCAATAGTGCCAGCATGCTTACTAGTTGTCTTCAAGATTATCCAAACGTTTGGAGCTTAATGTAAGTATCAGACATGTCTTTGTATAGTTTTGGTGCAGACCCAGATAATAATCTCAGTTTGACAGACGGCTGAAGGGTCGATTGGCCTTGGCAGAGGAACAGTACTGCCTACCTCTCTGGTAATATTTATTAGTGAAAATAGATCAGGCACCCTTGGGTTCTGTAGACTTGTCCATAGGAGGTCAGATGAGATGAGCTTCAGACCAGTTTTTATGTGATAAAACCATATTAAACTAAATAGCAATGATATCAGAGTTTAAAACAATTGTGGAGGCATTTGAATAAGATCATTTCAGGACTTGAATTTAATCTCCTGCATCTGCAGAAACATTCAGATCTATTTCCAAACGTAGTAACCAGTGTGATATTATCTTCCTGCATTGAACAGGTGTGTTATATACATTGATCTCTGGTCTCAAAGTTTAATGAAAAATGAAATGTACATTTTTATAAATCACATCAACACTGACAGTCTATCTTTACACACTCACAGCTGATGCGCTTCAGTATTTCACACACCCTACTCCATCATTTCACTTGCAAATCTCTGTTATAAATCTATATTTGCATTACTAATACTCTATTGTACATGAACACTGGGGGCAACCCCCGCCTCTCTTGGCCGCTGGTCATTATTGTGTTTGTGTTGCAGATTACCAGGAGGTTGTGTGGAGAGACACAGGGGAAACTCTGCTGGTGCTCCACCTTCCCTGTCTTTATTTTTAATTTCAGCCTCCACCATTCCTGTATCCTGTCAGTGCTGACCTCGTAACACTGAAACATGCCAATGAGTTTGTGTGTCATGGTTATGAGATGGTTATGACACATCAGATTACAAATTAACAAGGCAGTAAATCAAAACACCATCAAACCAGATGAGGTGTTAATGTCTTTCTTACGTAATAATTTTTTTTCTTGTATTTCCTTTTGATGTAGAGAAGCTTAGCACACATCACTAATAAATCTATCCGTAAAACTTCATGTGTGGTTTGTTATCTTCTCAGACAGGTTGGTGCAGTTCAAAGAGTTTCACAGATGATGATGAGACCAAACCAGAAGTACAAATGAGGTTGGAAAGCTGAGACTGAGATGTACTGCTACACTGACACTATAAGGGAGAAACAGATACAATAAAATAACATGTAATTTACATTGATACACTAATAATATGAGTGGAAAAACTAGGTTGATAATATAAAGAAATCCTGGTCCAGACTCAGGCAGCAGATTCTGGATCAGCTCCCAAAGTCCTGGTGAATTACAGTATCAATCACAGACCCTACAGTGTAAACCCAGTGATGAGTGACACTCAACAAGTAAGATTATCACCACACTGTGACATTCAGTGGAATCTCTTCTGCTCCATTTACTAACTTTTTTTTTTTTTTTAACAATGACCTCTCAGTGACTGTATATCTGTGCCTGGGCAGTGAAGTGTCTCATGTTCACTCATGTACACTCTCAGGTGAATGACACACTGCTGTATTACTGAGACTAAACCAGTTAGACCTGATGACATAATTATGAGCTTAACGGTTTTTGATGTAATCATTTATGTAACCAAGACTGTTGAAACCATAAGAAAGTGAATGACTATGAGAGCCCATCTCTAGTGGTCATCAGAGCATCTGCAGTTTTTCGTACTTGAGGCTTCATCTTGCAGTCCTAAAGGCTGATGCTTAGTCAGGAGGATAAGCAGCAGAAGAACCCAGTAGCCTTGTTGACTTTCTCCAGTGTCCTCAGAAAGTCAGGTCGCTGCTGCAGAGTCAGCTCAGATGTGTGCGTGACTCTGGGGCAGCTGCAGGCAGATCCATTTAGCTTTAGCTGTCACACACGCCTACGCACACACACACACGCACATTTACAGTCAGCAGCAGCAAGCACCACACACATATCCCAGCAGGCAGTGGGGCAGAAAGGGGATTTTAAGTACATGTTCATAAAAATAGCAACAGCAACTTTTTATAGTTTTAGTCACGCAACAAAAGCTTCCACACATACACACACACACACACAAAACTGATCATCCAGATACTGTGCACAGAGTCTAGAGCAGCAGCTGATATGATTCTGAGTCAGATATATGACTAGTGATAGCAACCTGTGTGCCTTCACATTTCGAAAAGAATGCTGTGTTGAGTAACTGTGAGCTTTCCTATGCTTTGTGCCCTGTAGTCATTTGTTGGTTTTGTGCCAGGTGATCTGGACTGAACTCTTGACCAGACTGGATGGACAAACTAAAACCTAATTTTCAGCCTGCAGCAATGCTCTACTGGTGACTTTGCTTAGTCAGTGAATTTTGAGTTCCTCTCCAGCTGGGATTTGAGCTTTGAGAGGTGATTTGTCAATGACTTTTGTAATTCTGTGGTTTCATTTGCTGGAATGCAAATATGCTGTGAGCACTGCAGAGAATCACAGTGAGTAACAGTGTGAATCTCATAAGGAAAGTCATGAAGCAGGTGTAGCAGCTGTTAAATAAATAATGAAAATGATAATATGCACTAATTCACAACTGGACCCAATTAATCTAGTTTGTTGTTGCTGTTGTGACATAAGAGTTGTGCAGAAACTTTGGGCTGGGTTTCCTGTTTCCTGCTGCTCATTGGATCATACATTGATGTCTGTGGTATGTAGTTTCAGTGTCTGAAAATGAGTGTAAATGAGAACAAAACAGCAGAGACTGTTTTCATGATTCAGGGCTTTATGGCTCCTGATTCATGAACCTCAGCCCGTTGCCATGTCTCTGAGGATTTATGTGTAACCGGATGAAATGTTTAATATTTGATGTGGTACACCAGGTAGAGAACATAGTGAAGTACATCCCACCTGCAGCAGTGTGAGTTTGAGTCCAGGTCTCATCTCTTTCTCACTTTCCTTTTTTAGAAATAAAGGCAAGAACTGCCCTTTAAATGATACACATGGTGAAAACTCATACTTACCCACTAACTTACTTGGTAACTTACTACCATTTTAAGTAACTGTGTTATTTTACACAACCATGGCTCTCATTTACTCCAGTTACAGTAACTCAGATGCATAAGTGTATTTATATTAACTCACAAACATTTCAGATTCCTGAGGAAAGAGAGGGACGCCTCTGCTCTGATAGACTTTGTTCCTCTATCATCCACTTGAAGAAACACAGTTGAGTTCAGCTTAATGGAGCAGACCCAGAAGTTACTCTGAAGACACTTTTAGAGAGCGAATCTGATTTAGGATAAACAGTCAGTAGGAGTGAAGTGACATGTGACATCTTTTTGATGGGGTGCTGCTACGCTGCCACAATGACTCAACACAGGAACAAGGAAGAGACTGAAAAACAAACCTGTCCTCATCAGAGGATCTGACACCTAAGAGACACAGAGATATTTTATGCAGCATTGTCTACTTAGGTTTGGTCTGAATAATTCAGTTTGGATGAAGCCTCTTTAGCTGCGTGGTTTATACTTATTCTATCGAATACACTACATGAGGGTTTATGACATCACCAGGTCAAGGGTCAACAAGGTTCAAGAGCCCATTTTATACACAGAGCCAAAGGACACACAGGATCACACAGTGTAGCCCAGGGGTGGGCAAACTTTTTTGGCTTTGGGGCCACAGTGAGTTTTAAAATTTGACAGACGGACCAGGCCAGTATCAGATGGATGGAGAGTGTTTGTGTGAAGTAATATAAATTACATGTAAAAGCCTAAAAGTAAAAGAAAACTTCAAACATTCAGTTTCAGTGGGGGCAGTCTTGCTGGTCATCCTTTTTTCCCGGTACATCCAAGTTTTGCAGTATTTACTATTATCTGAATAATTTTGAATCAATATTTGTCGAGCCCACAGGCTGTAGTTTGTCGCTACCTGGTGAAGCCTCTAAATCAGCTGATGTCAATGTAAAACAACAACCAATTAAATTTCTGCTTTGTATCAATCTGTATAAACATGTGTTTATGATCCTGTTAAACCTTTGTAACTCTGACCTAATGTTCTGATAGAGGCCAGTCATGCAGCATGTGGTGTTATTACATTATATTGCATTCATTTGGCAATGGGACCTACAGGGAAATGAAAGAGAAGGCAGGTCACATGATTTCAACACACTCTATCAACACATGCTATCAGCTCTGTGAGGAGTATCTGCACAGACCTGTCAATAACATCAGTGCACCAGTCTGTGCACCAGTGGACAGCTCACATGGGAAATTCAGGTGTAGAAGAAAAACAAGACACATGGAGGTTGTCTTGGCTGTAAGGGAGTTTTTTCATGCATCCTTGAAGAGGATTCTTTTAGACACTTAGACGCCTCCTCCAGACATAGCTGGGTTTTCTGCTGATAGTGCCACAGCACCCAGAGATAGCAGAAAACCTTGGATGGTCAGTAACACAAACAACACTGTCTTCTGAGAGCAGCACTTACTGACACAGGGGGCTCTTCCTACAGGATTGAGCTGATACCAATTATTAAATATATAGTGAAGCAACATCTCTCCCTGCTGTATCATTTTTTTTACATGGTCAGATAAATAATCTTTGATTATATGGATTGTTTGGATTTTCATTTCTTTTTTTCATTTCTTTTTTTTTAATCTTTTTGAGATGAAGCAGGTTGGTAGATGTGGCCAAGCATTTAATAGGACATCAGCTGCTGGGCCAGTCCTCAGTATTTCTATTAATTATTCATCCCTCTCAAGTCAAGTCAATCAATAATAAAAAAGATGGCAATATTTTTCCAAATCATGCTTATCACATGCACATTAACATTTATTATTTGATAAAAGAGCTTGGCTGGTAATTATACAGGAGTTATTATAGTAAGTAGAAAAGCCTGTGTCGTTTCTGTTGAAGCCAACATTGATATTGTTGGCATTAATGTCCCTTATTGGTCTGTGAAGACAAGCCAAGTCTTGTATTTTGACCATCAATATGTCAACACAGTTGTTGCCCAAAATAAACACAGCAGATCCCACAAACATCACAGTGTTCACTGTTTGGCTTCTGTTATCACAGATAGTGTCCATTTAGAGGCACTACTGTCCTCCAGTGCCACAGTTACCAACATCTCATAGTTCAGGTAGTGAAAGGAAGGATACACTTTGAGGGAAGTGCCCAAATCCAGCTCTAGTAATGTTTACGTAATTAAGTAAGAACATGTGACACTGACCAATAGAGTGTCCACACACAGGTTCAGATTATAGTTAGGAGGAGTTGGGAGTGAGGGAGGGTATAGGAGTGAGTCAGATTAGATCCTTTGACCACGTCCAGGTGGTCTCAGGTGGACTAACAAGTAATCTTCTGTCTCTTCTGTGTAACAGCCTACACAGATAAGGTGAAGGAGATGTCCATGCTGTCTCTGCTCTGCTCCTGCCTCTACTCACAGCCACATCCAAACAGCCTCTATCAGTATGAAGGTCAGTCAGTCAGTCCATCCGTCTGTCCATCCATCTGTCTGTCCAACTCTGTTTTTTCAGATTATTTATCAGTGGCCCTGAGAGCTCACACACTCACACACGCAAATTGACAAAGCAAAGAAGACATGTGTTTTGTCTGCCTGTGTTTTGTTTAGCTGCAGTGTGGTGAGCTCTCAGCACCACACCACTGATGCTTTTATAAGAAAGAAAGAAAGAAAGAAAGAAGAAAAACTTGTAACCCTGTGACTCTCTGTCAGACCTGGAGGTGAAAGGCCTGAGCAAGCGAGCATCAGGACAGTCTTTCGAGGTGATCCTGAAGGATGCTGGTCAGTCCGGGGACAAAGCCCAGCCTCAGCCGTTACGCATCACCCCAAGGAAGGAGGTGTCCCTGGAGGAGCTGCAGAAGAGACTGGAGGCGGCTGAGGAGAGGAGGAAGGTGAGCAGATACTGTGCAGGACCACAGCTAATCTATTCAGAAGGTCTGAGTCATCTTCATATTGATATGTGGTCAGTCAGTGAGATATAATAGGTTAAGGTTATAACAGGTTTATCTTTCTGTCATCACCACATCAGACACACTCGCCACCTTCCATTTAATACAGTTGTGGTTCCACAGCACATGCTGTGTTTAAGTAGGATAATATCAGAAAATCAAGAGGAACTTCTTTGCATGAAACTGTGATGGAAACAATGCAAATATCCTGACTGAAGCTGCTTTGGGATGTGACCATGTCAAAGTATTTGTTATTATTACTATGAGCAGCCTGTTCGTTTGTTGTGTTAATCTACAGTGTTTTCATCACAGGGGATGAAACTCTCAAGGTTGAGCTCCACAGAGCACACTGTTGACTCAGGCTGGTCTCTGACACACATGGTGAAGACTTAGTGTAGCAGCTTAACACACAGCAAATGACCTTGACAATGAGAGATATGATGAGCAGGGTGACAGCAACACAACAGAGAAGCAAACACAAAACGCATTTACACAAATTATCACATCAATCACCAAGTGACTGAGCAGGTTGGCTGCAGCACAACTAGAATATGTTTGCTTTTTCAATCTAAAGATAGAAAGTAATACGTGTGTGATAATTATCTGAGGGAGTGTGCAGGAATCCAGAGGACAAGGTTTTACAACCACATGACTCATCAGAACTTGTGAAATGTAGATGTCATTGCTGCAGATTATCATACACCTCACCTTAAAGAAACACAGACTGTTGTCCTTTTCTTTCTGTTCTCCGCCCTGCCATTACCTGGCTACAACCACCATGCCCACTGTAGTCCCAGGAGGCCTTGGTGTTGAAGCAACTGGCTGAGAAGAGGGAGCGCGTGCAGGAGGTTCTCCAAAAGGTGCACGAGGAGAATAACAACTTCAGCAAGAAGACGGAGGAGAAACTCATCCAAAAGATGGAGGTGAACAAGGAGAACCGGGAGGCTCACCTCAGTGCCCTCAAGCAGAGGCTGCATGAGAAAGTAAGCCCTCATCCTAAACAAACCAGATGAACACCTACAATGTTCTGAGTTTTACCCCAAAACAGAATAGAGAAAAAGGGAAAAGGAAAGAGCTGGTCTTCTGTCCAAAAGAAACAGAACCACTCTGTGCCCCTTCAACTTCAAAGCAAAATCTAAGATGTTTTGGTGTGAGCTTCATAGATGATGTCACCTGCACACAGACCCAGGTTGTCTGTCTCACTCTGTTTCCGGTCTGTGCGCTACAGTAAGTTAACCTGCTGCTTCCTGCCACAAGGGAGAGGTGTCAGGCTTCTCATCTCACCATCAGCAAGCAAAACATTAAACTTCCTGTCAGATTTATGTGTTATTTAATTTCACATCTCTGAAATGTGGATCAGCAGCTTTTAGCCCTGTAGCTATTGCCTGTTATGTTTTTTTTTTTGTTTTTTTTTTTTGCTTACACAGTTTTAAACCAGTGGAGATTAGACAGTTTCTCAAAGGTGCTTTATGTAAGTTTCTGTTATTGGTCTATAGCCAACATTAGCACAAGCACATGTTTATATTTATTCACAAGCAGCTGTCTCCAGAGGTGACATGTGGCCGAGTTCATTATGAACAATAATGCCATTTTATTTTCACATATGGCATCTTGGTGTCACAGAGGAGCAGGTATTTTAGGCTAATAGGACCAGGCCTCCATCTAAATGACATATGTCGTAAAATGGACAAAACTTGACTAACTGCAACTTATCAGTCAGACCTGAGGAGATGTACACTAAACAAGCAAACAATACATAAACACCAAAGCTTCATTTTTATTAGTGAAGTCAGTAAAGGTATTTTCTTAATTTGATTGTCTTTTGTCCATCTGCATGTGTCTTGAGATCTACAGCTCTACTCTACCTCTGGGTCTTTGTGATTCACTGTCACAAAGTGGTATTATGACTTGAAGAGAAGGTGTGATGGGTTAGTATAGGTTATTTAATATGTATCTGTGGTTAAATTTGGTTTGCAGCAAGAGAAATCAGTCTTATGTCACACATACACCACAGTACAGACAACAGTGGCACAAGGTATAAAAAAAAGAATGAATAAACACGTCACTTACTTAGAAGTAAACCTAGATTGTGGAGCATGTACACTATCTTACTGTTGTATTTCATAATAAAGTCACTTCCTCCTTCAGGAGGCAGGAAACACACACAACTCCCTACGGTTTCAAACAACATACCAAATTTGCTCTCCCCCACTTAGGCTCAAACTGAAAACTTTGTGTGTGAAATATCTGTAATTGTCCATTGTCATTAGTGTGTTAGGTGTTTCTTATGTGCTGTTTATTCATTCATGTTTCAGAAGGACTTGTGAGTGTGTGATGCTGGTAAAATATTCATCAGTCAATCATAGCTCAAACTAACAGCCAACACACAGTAAATTCATTTGTCCTTTATTATTCCCTTATTATTCATTAAATACAATTCAGTTTTGTTTTTTAAATGAATGTGTGGATTAATAATTATTCTATTCTAATCATTCTAATAATGTTTCACCCTCAAACCACTGTCTCTCTCAGAACAAGCGCAGCAGTTTGTTTTCCTGTTACAGATGTCACTTACCACAGCAGTCATCAGTAACACATAGGACCAAATATGGAAAAACACAGCAGTGATGTGATACAACCAAGGCTATATAACTCTGTAAGATATGCAGTGAGCTGACCCTGGATCAGTGAATGGTAAAATGAACAAGAGGAAAAGAGAAGTGAGATGTTATAATTGATGATATGTGACATAATCAAACACACAGTGGTGGAAAATATCCTGGGAGACTGAGGACCGTCATTTCCATAGAAATTTACATAGAGTTTGTGACATTTATGGTGGTTGTAAACTGAAGTGAATACTGGTGCGATGAGTTTATTAGTTATGTTGTTGGGCTGTAAAGGTTTAGACAACAACAGATCACACAAGTTCAGGTTTGAATGGTTGAGTCAGATCAGGGTGTGCAAACAGGGTCTGATCTGAGGTTTGGACAGAGCTGAAGTTCCCTGTTTCTTTGCATTGAAGACTAATTCTGCTCTTCCCAGATAGAGAAACAACATGGTATCTTTAAGTTTCATGTTCCATTGAAGTCCCACCCTCTGTGCTTCTAGTTAAGTTTCATTTTACCAAAATGTTTGTTTTTTTTTCTTTCCCAGGAACTCCATGCTGCTGGGGTTCGCAGGAACAAGGAGCGTCAGGCTGACCTGTCTGGCTGAGGAGGAGGAGGAGGTTCTCTACTCTCTGGGTTCTACTTCTGACACTCTTCAAACTTTTCACCATCATCATCCCACAGTGCACATTTATGGAGTTATTCAGCACCAACTACAGTTACACTTCTGTTTCATTTATGGTAAACCACACACACATATGGAAGAGGAGAGTGGAGGACAGCTGAAATAAAGTTCAGTCTCTGGTCAAATGAGATCTCTGTCTGGTTGTTCCTATTTTACATGAGAAACAACAGCAACGCAGGATAACGGTTAAATAAGGTTTGTTAGATAAGATTAGTAATAATTTATTTTGTTGCCTTAGTGTTGTGACACAGGTCATGAGCTGGTGGATAAATACATTTATTATGTGTTACTCATGTGCAGCACACTGCACTCTAAGCACTAAGCCTCTCAGTGTGTGTGTGTGTGTGTGTGTGTGGACTTTCACTATTACTACACTGCAAATCATTTCTGATGAAATAAAGAAACACATGCTCAACTACAGCAGGTGAAATGCTTGCTAACATGTCAAGAACGTGGTATAATCAAATTCAAATGACTGTCACAAACCAGATGGAGGCAGAGTGTCAGTCAAAGAAAAAAAAAAAAGACACAATGTCACACATCCACCCTACAGCCTGTCACTGTGTTATACAGTTGGTCTGATATGTTCATTAAAAATGTGTTGTTTTAATAACTTCAAACAGTATGGAGTTACGCTCAGTAGTTGTGTAGGGGGATACAGAAGGTGTGTATGACCACAACTGTGCAAAAGGAAGAAGTCACGTCGTGCACAGTGATGTGAGTGTGGTGGAAATGTGGTAGTGTGAGGTGAAAAGGAACATCATGGCTGACCGGGAACCTGCAGCTTCACAAGGAATCTACTGTTAACTTGAGGAAGCACGAGCTTTTCAACAAGTAGGCCTACACAGCTCTGCGTGCGTGCGTGCGTGCGAGTGCGTGCGCGCGCGTGTGTCACGGTGAGGGTGAGGTGGGGGCATTGAGCGCATGCCTATCGTTGTAACCTTACGCTGACGCAAAACATGAGAAACGAAACTTAGGGGAGCCAGTCTGTCCCCGGTGATCAGGGTCCCGCCTATCTACCAGCTGTTTTCCGGCTCAGGGAGGGGTTATATTCACCACTGTACACCGAGACTCCATCAGACCAGATGGCCGCGACAACATAGATAAGCTCGCCTAGTCCGCGATACCAGGTAATGTGCACCCGGTAATTATGAATTACTATTATGATTATTATAGTAGTGTTGTTGTTGTTGTTGTTGTTATTGTTGTTGTTGTTGTTGTTGTTGTTGCTGCCAGTCTTTCTCAGCTTCATCATCCTCTTCCTCTTTCTAGTTGTAGCAACAGATACAGTCACAGTGACAGATGTGTCATGGCTGTTACTGAGTGCCCTGACAGAGGATGAACTGCATTGCATTTTTTACTTCTTCTTCTTCTTCTTCTTCTTCTTCTTCTTCTGAAGTTCAAAGTCTAGTGCAACATTATTAGAGTCATCTGGGGACTTTAGTTTGAGCGGGTGTCACTGTCTCGGCTTGCTCCTCATATTGTGCTAAAAACTCGCAATGCCGCCATCTGCTGGACTTTAGATGTAAGTTCAGCAGCAGCTGTGAGCTCAATGAGCTTTCCCATCAGCAGACTTAGATAAAAAGATAGAGAGATTATATTACTTGACATATTCTTAACTCTATTCTACAGATAAAAACACAAATGAATGCTGGAGGATATCACATTGTTTCCTCTTTGTTGTTTTCTCTTTCAGACTCTCTCAAGCAAACCTGGATGTTACTCAGACTTTGTTGGTCTGATGCAACTGATTTTTGTCAGTGATACTGTAGCTTTAGTTAATCAGACTGATAATCTGGGTCTGTTTTTGTGTCTGACTATAAACAGGTGACGCACCTGAAAACAACTAGTCTTACCTCTGACAACATTCCTACATTCTGCAGAACCAGGAAAGCTTTTTCATCAATTGGCTGCGTTCAGCATTATGAATGTATCAAAATGTCAGCTGGCGGGTCCATGCTGGCTCCACTCTCAACAACCCATGACCTCAAACTTGCATGCGCTCAGTGCTCTGTCAAGGAGAGAGAAATTACCTATACAGTGAAGTCAGTCCACCGCCAGTGTCCCCATGATCTCCTGCTCTGCAAGGCCAAAGGAGGCAGCAAGTGGAGACCTGTTAAGGTGCGACCTAAGTTTCCAATTCCAAGTCAGTATGAGGTGTGCCGCTACTTTGTGGAGGGTTCTGGTTGCACATACCACAGGAATCGGTGCACGTTTGCCAGAAGTGCTGAGGAAGCTGCAGTGTGGAACTTTGTAAAGCGACACAGATTAGACCACACATTTTTTTGTAGTCTAGTAGCTCAGTCTGAGAGGGGACCCGATCAGCCTGACAATCCTGAATCTCTGGATGACCTCTTGGCATCACTGGATTTGAAGGTTGTCTGTGATCTGTGCTCTTTCAAGCACAAAGAAATAACATACACAGTTCAGTCAGTTAGTCACAGCTGCAGAGGAAATCTGCTTTTAGCCAAAGCCAAAGCGTCTGACCAGTGGAGGCCCATCTCTGAGCGGCCTACACATGGAAACTTTGGTAGAAATGTCTTTTACCAAGTGTGTCACTTTTACGAAGAAGGTTCTGGATGTAAAGAACATAGACAGGGATGCACTTATGCCAGGAGCTATGAGGAGGCCACCGTATGGAACTATGTGAGAGACAGCAAAATAGATAGAAATGAATTAATCAGACGTGTAATTAAGTCTGACCCTGTTTGTACATCACCAGAAAGTGCAGCTAAAAACATACTTCAGCAGTTGTCAGGTGAATTTATCCAGTTGTGTAAAACCTGCTTTCTTGCCCGTCCTCAAAAACTAACAACCAAAAGGTGGAATTCAACTTGCGCAGCAGTAGAAGCTCACAACTGGGACCCAGTCTTAGTTCATCACCTATCAGAGAACAGTCAAAAGAACATATACAGCCAGGTGCGTCCTCTTCCACCAAACTGTCAGTTTAAGTATTGTGGTCATGTCAGGCAAGGGAAGCCCTGCTGGCATCAGGCCAACCACTGCCAGTCTGCCCAGAGTGAGGTGGAGATGGCCGTGTGGAAAGCTGAGCACAGCGGGCTCTCTGTTCGGCCTCATCTCCTTCAGCTGAGCCAGCAGACCCAGACAGGGCACAGACAGGGTACCATGCACTGCAAAGTCTGCCTCCTGGACCTGTCCTCCCCGGAGAGTTTCTACAAGCACTGCTCCTCTTTGGAACATGCCCGACTGCTCTCTGAAGACACCACCACCAAGTGGGGAGGACGACAGCCTCCACACAACCGCCGAGATGAGCTCTGGTTGTGTCAGAGGTGAATAATGCTACTTCCCTTCACATGTTTTACAACCTTCCTGTTTATTCTCACAGGTCCCTCATCAAAGCTTTGTCCCACTGTGGGGGATTTTACAATTCATCACCATGCACAATCATAGCTATTGTTAAAATAAACTCTGAGGCATTCCATGTTGCCTCCATGTTGTGAGATGTGTCCTGGCACATTCTTGAGACTTTCAAGTGGGGTAAATTAGATGGCAAAGGGTGTTAATGCTGGTCACTGCTCCCCTCTGCTGGAGAGCACTGGATTCTACTACATCTCTTCAATTTGTTGTCTGTATTGTGATTTGATTTTAATATGACATTGGCAAAATGAGAAACAGTTTAGTCGGTCAGTAACTGTCCCTGTGTGTCACTTATGTATAACACAGAAAAGGTAATACAACTACCAGTGTGTATTTGATTGTATTTAATCTATTCAAATTTAATCTTTGTTTAAACCTTCCATAATTTAGGAACTTCAGGAGCATACACCAGAATAAAACAGGAACGTTAATCTAAGTGAATCGATTTCATGTGTTTACTGTTCTGGAGTGTTTGACTGACATTTTGCTGTGTATTGCATGGTTAACACTGACATCTCATCCTAGACCACAAACTTGTGAGTACGGCAACATGTGCCCAAAAGCTCATTCTAATGAAGAACTGCAGGAGTGGATGATGCGCATTAAAGAGGAGAAGATGATCAGAGATAACATCGATGCCCAGGGTCTCATGTCCTATAATGAAAGGCTTTTGGAGGAATACAGAAACAGCAGCAATGAAGTGTACATTGTAAGTGTGAGGCACTAACCTCTTTATTGGCAAAGAATTTGCAATAGCTTAGTTGACTGAAAGACACACCGTACTATCACCTAGTCAACAAAGGGTGTTTGCCAGTTAACAGAATGTTTTTTTAGTGAAGTTAACTCAATTTATTATTCACTTCTTTGTCACTCTGCATTAGTTTTTACTTTTTTAAATGTTGAGCAGATGTCTGAAAACGTGGATGATATCAGCATCTCTTGTGATGAAGATCTAACTGTCGAGTGTGAACAGACAGGTACAACGCTAAAATGGACTTTCCGAATTGAAACAGAGGTAAGTTTTCAAATCTGGATTTTTTGAATAAGGAGTGGAAGTTTGTACATTTTCTTGTACAGCCATGTGGGGTAGACATGAGGCGTTAAATGTTACCACGTCATTAGGGTTCATTATGTGACTCAACAGAGCAAGTACCGAACATGCAATATGCACCTGTATCTAAACCAGACCATGAAAATGACATGCAAATCAAATGATGATTGTGATTCAAAGGTTACTTCCTGTTTTCAGTAGATGGCAGTGACTGCTATGTAAATGTCTTCAGTCTTTAGAGTGGGGTGTGAACTAAGGGGAAAATTGGACAATATATCATAGAGTTACCAGTTAAATGCTGTTACAGTTACAGTTAAATGCTTTGTCAGTGTAATGCCACATAACTGTCATCTTGAAATAATAACTTTCTTTCATGTCCCAGACATGTTATATTGTTGTCATCATGTGCCTAATTGTCACTTTTGTGTATATGTAGAGACAGCTTGAGCATGTGGCTCTCCTGAAACAAGAACCAGGAGCTTTGTTCACCCTTGGTGACATCAGCTCTGACCCCTGCCTCCACTCCTCTGGTGATGACTTTCTAAGTGAAGACAAGACCTATGACATCACTGTGTCTTTCACTTCCATCAACTCAGGCTTGTATGATCAGTGGTTAGTGCTAGATTTTGATATGAGACCAGTGCTCTTGAGGAAACTCAGAGTAAGAGTAGGCCAGCTGCCACTGGGTGACACTGAACAACCAACTGTAAATCATGGGGCCACCTTTCAAAGAGCAGAGCGATGGCATCGAGGGAATAGGGTCATCATACCATGTTCGTCCAGGACGGAGGAACAGGAGGAACTGCTGAAGAAGTACAAACCTCCTCAGATTAGCTTCCAGTATAAATCCTCACACAATAGCACACCACCTCTGAATAATGAGAACTACAAAGAGAGAATGCACCACTTCCTGTACAGCGAGGAACATGCAGAGGACCAGGTTGTTTCAAGGTAATATACTTATCTCTTTCATTTTTCTTTTCTTAGGCCCCAAAAGTCTGAGACCACTTTCCTGTTCCTCACGTTTTTGTAAAAATAATGACTGAGCTTTTTTCTTGTTTACTATAGGCTCAATGTTTGTGGAGAAATAACAACACTGGAGATGTTAAACAATCTACAGTGGGGCATGACTATAGCTCTTCAGGGAGAACTGTACTGTGCCATCTCAATTCCTTGTAATCTCACACCAGACACCCCCGAGGGACTGGTACTAAGACGAAGCATCCAGTCTGGTCTGATAGCCCCTTTGTCTTCAAATGATCGACAACTTAAGGTCTATGAAGCCACCGTACTGCAGGATCAAACAAGTGAAAACAAAATGTTTTTGAAACTGTCTAAAAAATGTTGCTCTGATCTTGAACTCAAAAGCAACAAATCATATCAAATGGAAGTGCAGTTTCAGGTGAACCGCCAGAATTTCTGCTCCATGCACAAGGCCATAGACCTCCTTCCTGATACAAACAGAGTGCTACCAGACCTTAAAAAGTGTGGAGTTCCAGTTAATAGTAAACGCTATGAGAACCTGAATGGAAAGCAGCAGTCAGCAATCGACTTCATCACAGGAAATCCCGTTAGCCAAAAATTTGTGGCACCACTTCTCATCTATGGACCATTTGGAACTGGGAAGACATTTACCCTTGCTACAGCAGCCAGAGAGCTTTCTAAGCAGCCTCACAACAAAGTGCTAATTTGCACCCATACCAACAGGTAGTACATAGTTTTGAATTTTTTTTTAATATTAATTAATTGATTGATTGTATCAATCTTTTTGTTTTAAACTGTACTGTTGTTGTAGAGACATAACAACTACACCAGCATGTATGATTAACTGTGGTGATTTTGTTTCCCCTCAGTTCTGCAGATCTGTACATCAGAGACCACTTCCATCCATTCATACATGCGACAAATGATGGAATGAGGCCAATTCGAATAAAAGCAAACAAACAAGGCACTGCTTTGTGGGCCACAGATGAGATTACCTTAAAATATTGTTTGCTTTCAAAGGATAGACAGCATTTTCTCCCACCCACAAAAGCTGCCCTTGATTGCCACAAAATCATCATAACCACCACAACAATGACAAAACATTTTCATGACCTAAACCTCCCAGAAGGATACTTCACCCACATTCTTATTGACGAAGCCTCTCAGATGCTAGAATGTGAGGCCTTGATGGCCCTTGATCTTGCCGGGCCCAACACCAGAGTTGTTTTGGCTGGAGACCACATGCAAATGGGACCGAAGCTTTTCTCAGTAGATGACCATCACCGTTCAGATCATACACTGCTTAATCGCTTGTTCCACTTCTACCAAGGCCAGAAGTGTGATGCTGCCCAGAACAGTAGAATCATATTCAGTGAAAACTACCGCTCAACCAAAGAAATTGTGGAGTTCGTATCCACCCATTTCTATGTTGGTAAGAATGATGTTATCAAAGCCAGCGGAGATATTCCAGCTCCTCAAGACAGTCATGCTCTAAAGTTTCATCATGTGAGGGGAGAATGTGTCTTGGACCCTGTGTCTATGACATGGTATAACGAAGCAGAGGTTTGCAAAGTGGCTGAAGCAGTGAAAGGAGTTCTGGAACAGTGGCCATTAACCTGGGGGCCCCAGGACCAAGGATCAATCTGTGTTCTGTCAGAGGGGTTTCAGGTAAATTCAAATGTTTTGGTTTTTGCTTCTATTTTCACAAGATACTAAACAACCTACACACAGTGAAAAATTCTGCATGAACGTATAGGCAATGGCATTACATAATATGATCACAGTCTAATTATCTCACTTGTTCATGGTTCATAGGTTCGTATAATGCGGAAAGCCCTTTCGAGAATAGGCCTTGCTAAAGTGCATGTTGAGAATCTCGCAAATGTGCAAGGTAAGCTCTTGAAAACTTTTCAGACTATTTGAGAACTTACTTGATATTACCTTTCATAAATGTTGTCATTATAAATGATAAAAGCTGTCTTCATGTGCCATTAGGAAAACAGTTCAGGGCAGTCGTGATGACCGCTGTGCAAACACGTGACAGTCTGAAAACGTCACACCTGCCTGGCCTGGAACTGTTCAATGATGCCCGTGTGTTAAACACAGCAATGACAAGGGCTCAGTCCCAGGTGGTTGTGGTTGGAGATGCTGCTGCCCTTTGCTGCTTTGGGAAATGCTCAAAGATCTGGAAGAGCTACATAGATCACTGCATCAGCAACAACAGTGCTGCACCCCAGCATTTCACCAAGGATTTCTTTGAAAAAGATGTTGCGGAAACAGAAAGGTTTCAAAAATCTGAACCTGTGGATCAGAGCAACATTTTCACTGATGCAATTCTTCAAGAGCTAAAAGATGAATATGAACAGCTGAGAACAGAATACAGTTCTGATGATGAAAGCTTGGCAATTGAAAGTTTCAGTCAATCTAAGTCAAGATCATCAAACAATATCATTGATGATGACGACAATTCAGAGTCAAGGGAAAAACAACCAGAGATGTACAAGCAAGGAATGCTGGTCAGGGAGACATATAACAGAGGTTTTGTCATACAATCTAATAATCCCACCAGACATATAACCATCAAAGGAAGGGCAAACCTGGGTAAGACCTTCACAGGAGATGAAGTGCTATTACAAACAGCAAAGGTGATCAGAATCATCAAGGAAGCTCAAGCAGCCCGTGTTCTTCCGTGTCTGCTTGAGGAAGAGGATCACAGCAAACCAAGACAGAGTTCTGAGGATAACTTTGTCAGAAGGTTGATGATGCCCATTAAAAAATCTGAGCCCAAAATACGCATACTGCTCCACAAGAAACAACGCAACTTCATTCCAGTTTGGGAGGAAATTGACAAGCAGTGGACAATTGTAGAACATAAACATCTTAATGAAAATCTAAGACAGAACAATGTATTCATGGTGCAAGTGATTGGATGGAGAGAAAATTGTTCTTACCCGCTGGGTAAAGTCATTGAAATTCTACCAGTTGGAAGTTCTTTGAGTGATGGACTAAGGATCTTGAATGAAGAATTCAGGATTTCAGGAAATACACCGAAATCAGACAAAGCAGGCAAGGCAGATGAAGATGAGAGACACAGACAGGACATACGTAAGGTAATTACTTTCACTGTTGATCCAATAGGAGCAAAAGACTTGGATGATGCCATCAGTGTCAGGGACAATGGAAACCACTTTGAGGTGGGAGTCCATATTGCAGATGTGGCAAGCTATGTGAGCCCAGGTAGTGAATTAGATGAGGATGCAAAGTACCAAGGGGCTACGTATTACCGCAGTAAAGTAAAACCTGAACATATGTTCCACCAAGACTTGAGCACTGGATGCTTCAGTCTGCTGCCAGGTGAAGATCGCAGGGTGGTTTCATTAATGTTCAATGTTAACAAGGACACAAATGAGGTCACTGGGGAGCCAAACTTCCAGCTGTCACTCATCAGGTCAGACAAGCAGTTTTCTTATAAAAAGGCAGAGGAAGTAATTAACCAAAAATATGGACAGAGACTGGGATGTGACACAGTAGAAGACTGTGTTGTAGTGGCTTATTGTTTTGCAAAGGCTCAAAGGAAAGTCAGACTTAAGGACTGGGCTTATTCACAACCTGATGGTCAGAGATTACCTGGAGAGCGCAAAGCCCATCTGATGATTGAAGAGCTGAGTGTGTTATTCAACAAATATGCATCTCAGACTTTGGTTGGCTCAGAAAAAACCAGGTACTGCACACCTCTTCGCTGCCAGGATAAACCAGCTCCTGAAAAGGTAGAAGAATTCAAGCAGAAATACAGTGAATTAATTCCTCTGTCCTTTCACGTACGGCATCAAGTTGACCATGAGGAAGAAGAAGAAAACCCAAACTGCAAAAACTTCCGCATACTCACAAAAGTGTGGAAAGATATCCAATCAGCTGCCAGAGACAATGACATAGACAAAATGGTGGACCTTATTGCTGCAGATGACATCCACCCACTCCTCCAGCCAGTTGTTAATCAGTTCAGAAGATGCTCTACTAAAGCTTATGTCATCTGTTCGAAGTCCTCTCCCAAAGCAGAAATTGGGCACTATTCTCTGAATGTTCCATCTTACACATACGCAACGTCACCCATTCGGCGGTACATGGACATCATCTTACAGAGACTTTTACACACTGTCATATGTAACAGGAGCGTAAAATATACACGAAGACAGATTACAGCTTTGTGTAATGATTTTGAGGGAAACCTCAAGAATGCCAAGGAGTATGAACAAAAGGCTGAGCAGATGTCTTACGCAGAGAGCATGACAAAACAAAGTGCTTCAAAGCTAGCCTTTGTTGCCAGCGCGGATCCTGACAAAGTCAGCTTTGAAGTGTCATTTCCTTTTAACAGGGAGATCTTTGCAGAGTGTGTATCCATTATGTACAAAGATTTACAATTAGAGGACCAACCGTTTTATGATGAAGAAAATCACTACATCCATCTTCAATGGAAAAAGCGTATCTATGCTGCTGACACTATGGAGATTCACAGAGAGGCGAAGATGCTGCCAGATTGTCGTCCCTGCATTGAGCTCCCACTCACAGAATGGAAAGCCATAATTGAAGCGATTGACAAACAAAATTGGGATTGTGCAAAGTCTCGAATAATCAATGCAACTACAAAGCCCCTGCAATACAACCTCCTGCCAAAACCATCTGAGATGCCTCCTTCCAAGATTAACACATGTACCTCTGAGGAAGTCACCAAGATACAGAGTGAGCATGAAGTTGATATCAGCCTCCAGCTGCAGCCAGGTGACACACTTCAGGTGCAGTTGACAGCAGAAGTGAAAAGAGCTTATCAGACGCCTGCTGTTCAGTTGGTGCACATCAACCCGAACTTTGAGATTTGTGTGGATCATGTCCACAGCCCTATCAAATGCTTTTCCAAATCTGCAGATGATCCATCTAGGATTCATTATAGTGACACAAAGGAGTACATACGGATCTGGAAACCAATGTGTGAGATGGAATCTGCTTCCACTGCAGTGGATCAAAGTGACAGCATAGTCATTGAGAAGCTGGTGGTGAACTTCAGCACAAAGGAAGGAACACTAACAGGAAGCTTCTTCCTACCTCAGGAATGGATCGAAGAATGGGCCATCGAATGCAACCTTTCTAAGTGTTTACTGTGCATACGGAAAAGAGGCTTGAAGTTGACTTCAGTTCCGGAACACTGCGCAGTGGTAGATCCCAGAGAGTTCACATGGGTGGTCCATGGTGTCACAAGAAACGTAACACAGAAACGGTCTCCAGATGAAGGAAGTATGGTGGAGTTCTATGTCAATCACCAGCCAATGGAAAACACTCCTGAGTGTGTCTTCCAGAAAGACACACATTTCACTGTTGAAATAATCCCAAAGCTCCTGCCTGACATGTAAGTTTAAATGTACCTCACCTTGACTCAAGTAAAATAACTCTGTTTATAGTTCAAATTTTAATGTGTATTTATATTGAGGCGTTAGGTTTATTTATGTCGCATTTTTCTTTGCAGCCGGAAAGAAAGTGCTGTGGTCAACATTACTTCTGCATGTCATCTTGTTCAGACCATAGCACTTGGACAACGCATTCCAAGAGAGGGTATGTCCAATAGTTGACAGCAAATGATCACATAGAATGAAACTATTTGTATCCATGGGAGTCACACATCACCCATTCCTATAGTGTGTTTTGAATTTGATTGACTCATTTCTTGCAAAACTAACAAAGAATAGTCTGTCGTCATTTTAAGCTTTTCTCATTTTTTCACTGCAGTAAGAGCAAGAGATTTCTACATGAGGACACCTTTATCCAAACAACTGAATCCCCTTAACCACAGTCAGCGACATGCTGTGCATTCAGCTCTGAATAACCCCTTCACACTCATACAGGGACCACCTGGTAAGAATTAAAGCATATATTTGTCTGCTTCATGTTTTTTTTTAAAGACTGAAACACCATTTTTCCCACCACTGCCTCATAGGGACGGGAAAGACAGTCGTCGGTGTGTACATAGTGTATGGTTTCTTTGAACTCAACTCTCAGAACCAAAGGAAATTTGCTGATCCAAAGGATGAGAACAAGAAACAAGTTATTCTCTACTGTGGCCCATCCAACAAGTCTGTGGATGTTGTTGCAGGCAAGTTACTTCAATGTCAGCTTTATTTATATAGCACATTTAAAACAGCCGAGTGGCCAACCAAAGCGCTGTACAGTTAAAATAAGCAAAAACTTCAAGTTACCTCAGAATTTATTTTCTGATCATAATCCATGTTTTTTCTTTTACTGTTGTAACACAGAATACCTATTGAGGATTGAGGGTGAACTTAAACCCCTCAGGGTCTACAGCCAACAGGTGGAGATGCTTGATTACCCTTACCCAGACTGCAACCTTCAGTTTTCCCAGAGGACACTCCGCCAGGAACATTCTAAACCCGAGCTCAGGTACTCTACACACCAGTTGGTGACACTGGTTTGAAATATTTCCCACTATTAATAACACTTGAATATTTTACATGGTTTCAGGAGCATCACTCTGCATCACCGCATGCGACAGGACCAAAATCCTTTTTCATCTCAAATAAAAGTTTTTGACCGACGCATTCAACTTGCCCTTGAGAAAAAAGACAAGTTGTCTGCTCTGGAGGTGAAAGAGTAAGTTCAGATGTACCATTAGTTTGAAAAATTATATACTGCAAAAAAAGTGACCAAAAGTCCCCATTCAGTTAAATGTAGATCCCAAAATAGTCATGAACTTTAGTACATCAGATCAGATGATGATAAGAAATGTTTGAAGTGTGTGTATGTGTTTGTCTGCATGTGTTGTGTGTGAGTGTGTTTGTGTGTTAGTGTGTTTAGTTACCCTATGAGCAATAGAGAAAGCAATCGAAGAGCAAAAAAGAAAGCTGAGTTTTGCTTGTTCCTCTCTTTTACTCATACAACCCAAATGATTTCAGCCAGATGACAAGTAAATTGTATGGCTCTGTTAAATCTGAAGAAACCTGTCATCAAAAACAAACACATTAACAATCACAGCATTCAGAACAATCACTCAAGGTCACAACTGCTTATGACTTTTAACTGCGTAGGACTTGCAGCACTTTCTCTCTCCCTGTAGAACAGTTTACTAACTTGAAAAGATGCACACTGAGAAACCAATCTAAGTGACAAATTCTGTCCGAATATCAATCTCCTCCACTCTGTTTAGTCAGCTACATCCAACTAATACTGCTGGTTTAAGTGAGTGTGTCAGTAACATGCGGGAGATGCTGATCTGAAACTTCAGAGCAAATAAAATTTTATATTGATCAAATACTACAAACGATAGAACATTTGATCATTATCTTTGGGTGAGCCTTATGTCTTGCTAATCATTGCTCAGTTAGTTGTAGGTGACAGTTGTATGGTTATCTAGAGAGACGGTTGTTGAAAGAGATGGTGGGCAAGTTACAGGGATAGTTGGGTTTTTTGACATGAGATTGTGTGAAGTAGTCAGAAGTTAGTGGTAAGAATAGGACTGCAGTTAATGTACAGATTATATATATAGGACTTTATCACACAATCCCATGTCAAAAACCTAAACTATCCCTTTAAGCATGTAACGGGCTTATTGATTCTGATTTTATTCCATTATCCGACTACAGTCAATGTGCAACCATGTTATTTTTGCTTTAGTGTATTTTTTTTGCCCTGTATATGTCTGTAAGAGTTTGTTTGGCTGTCCTAACTGCACGGATTGTTTTTTCTCTTAGATACAAAAACCTTCTCACTGATGCTCGGGCATATGAGCTTAAACGGCATGACATCATATTGTGCACATGTACACAGTCCTCCACCCCAAGCTTGACCAAGAGCGTCAGTGCACGTCAGATCCTCATTGATGAATGCGCAATGGCTACTGAACCCCAGGCCCTGATTCCATTAGTCTGTAACAAACCAGAAAAGGTGTGTTTTTTCACTTAATGATCCATGCATTTGTGGTATGCCCTGCCGCCGCATGGGTTCCTTAACTGGGGACAAAAATGTTGTTGTTGTTGTTGTTGTTGTTGGGTCAATGGCTGCATCTTTACTTAATTTACTTAAGTGATATTTGGTAAGTAATATTCACTTAAGAAATGCCCACTTGATGCTAATCTCTATAAGAGATACACTCTCTAACGTTTAACAATATCACTTTCAGATTGTTTTGATCGGTGACCACAAGCAGTTGCGCCCCATTGTCAAGAACGAGCATGTGAAGAAGCTGGGGATGGCCAAGTCTCTGTTTGAGCGCTATTATTCATCAGCAACAACAACTAAAAGCACAGTGATGCTGGACACCCAGTACAGGATGGTGAGAATGTGATACATACAGGACTTTATATGTAATTACAGTGTGTAACATTTATTGCATTAGTTGGTTGATAGGTTAATATCTACCCTATCCTACATACATGCTATGTTAGTATTACTAAACATTCTTTACAATGAGTTCATTTATCTTTCCACTACAAATATGAGACTCAGTGCAGTCAGTTAGATTTTACCATCATGGAAAAAAATTGACCACAAGGTTCATCTTGCCATTGACGTTGACGTTCCCTATTTATATTCATGACATCCATTTCGGCATAAGAACTATGTAGCAAGAGCATCATATAGGCATGCAAGAATATTTTTTTCTTTGATCCTAGAATTTACATATGAAATGGGAGGCAAGCCTTTAAACACAAATCTCCACCAGGCTGGAATAACCTGCTCAGTTTACTGGGCTCTACCAGCTTTTACTTAGTTTTCTCTTTGTTTTTCATATAACATGTGGATATAGCTTTCTATGGGTATATGCACAAGCACTGTGCATATTTGACATCATAGGGAATCATTGGTTTTGAGAGTAAAAATGAGACTGCTTATCTCAAAGTGTTTGTCGTCCATATAAAATACATCTATATTATATATAGGAACTTATTATTACTATGAAATAAAATATTATTTGCATACTGAAGCAATATTATATGAACACACACACACACACACACATATATATATATATACATTAGGATATTGGGATATATAAAACTGCAATTAATGTGGGCCTATACCTACTCTTATAGCACGAGGACATATGTGAATTCCCATCAGAAGAATATTATGAGGGAAAGCTGAAAACTGGAGAACGACAGAAGAGAAGTGTCCTGCGTGTTGATAAGAGGACAATGCCAATCGTTTTTGGGAACGTCCAAGGAAAGACAGTCAGCTTGGTTGTCAACACAGCTAAGGGCAATGAGAACTCCAAAGCAAACAAGGAGGAGAGGAAGAAAGTGGTACGGTACTGGGCATTCTTGCAGTTCATAGTTTCTTGCGACAATGTATTATTGCATCAATCACAGGTTTTCCTTTGGTTTTCTTGCAGATTGAAATTGCTGAAATGCTGGTGAAGAATGCCAAAATCGAGCAGCAGAATATTGTTATTCTGTCGCCCTATAATGCACAAGTGTCAGACATAAGAGCAGAGCTGAGGGAGAAGAAAATGAATGACATCACTGTTACCACAATCACTAAAAGCCAAGGTATGGTCAGCTACCAGATGTAAAGCAAACAGACCTAAAGGGACTTTAATGGGCACTGGATCAAAAAAAAATCTAACTTCAGGCTTTAACTTCAAGAATCATAAAAATCTGCACAATGTCTTTATAGCACCAGTGTTTTTAATAAAGCTGCATTTGGAAGCCCTTAGCCTTTCTCAAAGAGAGCAAGCAACTCTTAACAGTCTACAAATAGATATTTTAATATCATGTTATACTGTTAAAATGTTTTTAAAATGTTCATTTTAAACAACAATCAAATGTAGTAACCTTTAACAAGTACTTTAATGTATCCTGTAGTTGTATACTGCAGTAGAGACTCCTACTGAATACTGAAAATCTTCCATTGCTGCTGTGTGATGTCTCATCAAGTGACCCAGATTATTGTGTCTTCTAGGAAGTGAATGGCGCTACGTCATCATATCTACAGTTTGCTCAGTGCCAAGTGAAGAGATTGAGAGTGAACCAGAGAGGTCTTGGCTGTCCAAAAATCTGGGTTTTGTGGGTGATCCCAACCAGATAAATGTAGGAATCACCAGAGCCAAAGAGGGACTCTGCATCATTGGTGAGATACTAAACCCTCTCATTTTTCTGCCTACTAAGGCTCCATTATAACTCAAACGTGTCTCTCCTCTCAAAGGGAACCAAGAGTTGCTGAGCTGCAGTGGACCTTGGAAAAAGCTCCTGAGACACTACAGGCGTTTCAATGCAGTGACTGATGCAGACAAGATTTGGGTTGAAGTTGCCACATAAATGAACTCATCTGCCCTTTTTTGGAGACAGGAGTTGTGCAAGCGGGAGATTAGAGCCTACAAACATAAGCATCGCTTAATGAAATTGGTATATATATTTTGTTTTTGTAATATTTGATGTCACTGTAATGTTTTTGTATTCCTTTTGTAGTTGAGTAGAAAATTCGTAGCAGATTTTTAATATTTTTGATGTTTGATATTGATATTGATCTTGTACTCAGTTTTGATACAGTTTGTCATACGTTTTGGTGATAAAAGTGCTGATTAAGTTTAAAGTTTTCAGGTTCAAGAACATTTTGTTTTGCTTTATATTTTTTTATATTTTTTCATGCATTTGAAATATTGCATTTAAGAGAGGTTGTAGAAAACAACAACAAGCTAACAAGAGTGCTCTTGCTACTCTTAACTGTGAAGACAGAGTTGAGAGCCATTGATTGATCTATTTATCCATGTTTAGGTTTAACTTACATGTACAGAATCACCGCTGTATTTGGCCCAGTAGGGCAATGCTCCTGATTATCCAGCAATGACTCATGAGTGTTTTTTGTAGCAGAATAGGTCGTCTTAACACTCAGTACAGTACCAGGTGTCCAGTTTTGAATGTTTTTTCCAAACTTTTAAGCAATAGGTTTTTATTGTGTTGTATTTTAATCATAACATTGTCCTACACTCAGGGATTTTGATAAAACAAGTCTGTGCAAATGTAGAAAAACAAAAATTAAAATGTCTTTATTTGAGGTTATAATTGTGTCATTCAATATGAAGGAGGGGTGGCAGATACCAGCTACATATCTCTTGACATTTGCAAAGGCATGAGCTGATCAGATGACCATTGATCACTGACATCGTCATCCATCCTCACAACCCTACACTCAATCATCCTGTACCAGTCAGAGAAAACAGGGGAGTAGACAGAGAGAGTAGTATTACCTGGAAAATAAAGAAAATTGCATCAATTCATATTAGGACAGCACAATGTATGCCAAAAACAGAGCTATTGAAGTTCTAACTTCAGCCCGGCCTTTGCACACTGACTTTTCTCTTGTCCCTTCCCAATCACATAATGAATAGCTCTCATCCCACAGGAGTCCCAAAAATCCTGTGACCCACATTCCCCCCACAAAAAAATTGTGAGCTTCTTCTCTACATCTCCATTCTCCAGAACTTGTCAAACTTGTTTAACTTCTGCCACATTAAAGAATTAACTCTGACCAAAATGACATAACAGTGATTAAACTTCATTGCGAACACACAGGTTGGGAAGCGGCAGAAAAGGAAAGCGTCATATCAGCACAGACACTGTTGGTGCTGCAGAGGGGATGAGGTTTATGTGGGTATGGACTAATAAACATAGGATCCAGACATTCCCTCACCAGAGACACAGCAGACAGATGAGGTCATTATGGCCGTCATACATTTTGTTTCCAGTGGCATGATGTCAAGAAAAAGAGAAGACTGTGTTCTGTTTCTCATAATGTCACAAACACAGGACAACTAAACTCCTGCTGACTGAACCCATCTCTAGCTCTAGAGAAGAGAAAGGACTTTCCACTTGACTTGCATGCAACCTTCAGATAATAACATAAGGCTATAACCTGGCAAAAGGCACATGATGGGGAATAAATCATGTTATCCCCAGTGTGTTGCCTCATCAAATTTAAGATCTGCTCTGCTTCAAAGATTTTTCCACAAACAATTACATTTTTCAGTTTCAACACTTGAAAAGTTTTTGTGCTATTTTGAGTTACACGTGGTGCTAAAATATTTCACAAACCAGGCCCTGATATGCCCTGATATGTTCCAGACCTGGACCAATCGAGACAGAACACATTTTACCCTATGTGATTAATCAAAATCAATCACCTCTTTAGCTGCTGATAAACTTCCCCGAACCCTTTGCTTCAGTGATGATTTTATGAGTATCAATTTACAGCTTATTATGGTTTGACTGGTGTGACGTCATCTGTCCTTGCCTGTTCCCTCTGCAGTTCTGCAGACAGCGTGCTGAACACGTGCCCTCGCGGGGCCGAGGACACGCGCACGTGAAATACCACGCTGGATAGGAGACGGTAGGAACGATCCATCAGTGGGAGAGAAGTGGGGGAGGCAGCGCCGACTCAAACCACTAACACGTTAACGTGACTGAAAACATGTTTACAGCGTTTTAATTACAGTGTCCACACGGCGCTGTTATCGACTATTAATCACGTGTGGCGTCACTGATAGTGTTGATCATCGCTGTATTAACCTCTGGGAAAAAAACCAAACAACAACAACAACACAAAAGGTGTTTCTGTAGTTGACATAACATGTATAAAGGTTAATGCTGCTCTCACTCACTGTAGCTGAGGATGTTTTCAGTGCTCCTTTGTTTACCGACAGACATGCAGGGTTTTCAGTAAATGTGTTTTGGTACCCCGTGTTCTTTCACAGTGGTACATCCGAACTCCCCAACCCGTACCTTCACTGGCTTCAAGCGGAAACGGAAACAGGTCGGAAATCACGACATTTTTGAGTTCAAAAATAAGAGTACTGATGACTGGAGTGAACCAGGTTACAAAGAAGGTCTAAAATCTATTTCATCATGAAAAGGGGAAGGTTAAAGACCTGTTAGTGTCTTACGTAGTTTATTTAGACGATCACCTGCTCTGATACTATCTCTAGCTGCTCAGACAAAAGGCTAATGTTGCCTTGAGGACAAATATGATGTGACAGAATCATGAATCCTATTAGTTATTACGGTGGCTAAATTGTCTTCTGACTGCCATCATTGATTGTGTTATTATAGATATTTTCACTTACTTTTATGATTATAATCATCACTGTGACTTCTAACTTTTTTCTACATTTGTATTGCATAAGATGTCAATAAGATAAACAATATTCCTTTAGCTCCATGGGGACATTTTCATTATAATAAATGTCAGTGTAATAAATACATTTTGTTTGTTTGTTGAGCCTTACATTATACAATAAAACACTCAACAAATCCTTAACGCCATGGGACTTAATTTTGGTAGGGGGCTGTCCTGTGTTTTGATACGACGTCATTTATACGTCACGCACAATTTGGTGCCAGTTGTGATATTGACTGATATTGAGTAATTTATCATTGCCTTATTAAAAAAAAAAAAAAAAAAAAACATTAATTGCATTTAGAATATATAATGAAATAGCCCGACATCTGGGAATTGGCCAAACAGGACACGCGGTCATTATGATTTTTATTTTGAAGGTCTCGACCGGAATTATTGTCACGCACTCTATGGGTCTTTACTAGCCTCGCGCCCACCCCCCTCCCTTCTGTAACCTACATTAGTAAGCAACTTTCTTCTTTTTACCCCGTCAGATCAGGGGCAGCGACGGGTCTCCAGGACAACATGTGGATACTTTTCTGTCTAATATTTGAGTCGTGAAAGCTCACGCGGACGTATGGATACGGTTGGCGGCGACAACTGGCGAGGACGCACGAGGAGCGCGCGAGCGTGCTTCAGACGACAAACCGGTGCGCGAGCTGACGAGTCCAGTGTGCTGCGGTCCTTGAGTGTTGGAAACACGGAAGAAGACCATGACATGGAGGAGGACACCGGCCTCTTCAAGCAGGACGGCCTGGAGCGGAGGGTCATGGCGCCTCGCTACAGCCTGCTGCGGGAGGTAGGAAGGGGGACGTACGGCGTGGTGTACGAAGCAATTGCCCGGAGGTCCGGGGCTAAAGTCGCCGTGAAGAAGCTGCGGTGCGACGCGCCGGAAAACGTGGAGCTGGCCCTGCAGGAGTTCTGGGCGCTGGCGAGCCTGGAGAAGCGGCATCAAAATGTGGTGCAGCTGGAAGAGTGTGTGTTGCAGAGGAACGGCATGGCCCAGAAAATGAGTCACGGGAACAAACGGTCCAAACAGTACCTACGGCTAGTGGAGACCTCACTGAAAGGTGAGTCCCTGTAGGTCTCCATGAGATATATAAACACAGGGTGAACTGCTGCTTTTTGTTGGCCGAAGGAAAGAAGCAGCTCTGAGGTGTCCACACACTCCTCTGTTGGAGCAGAGACCGCTGCTTTTTGTCTCATGTGTTAAATCTAATCATGATTACATAGATTTTCTAATGAAGTTCTGATATCCTATGTAAAGCAGGAGACAGCTGCTCGGATTTAGATGTTAGTTTACTATATTTATGGTTATAATCAGCGGTACTACTTAGGCCTTAACTAACTGATGATCAAGGCGGATAAATGGTCATTTTCGATTGGTATAAATCAGTCCACCGGTTCCTTGGATAACCCAGAGGATGATAAGTGCTTGTGGTGTAACCGTGTAGCAGATATTCACAGCTCTGCAGCAGATGTTTCCCCTTACAGCTTTAGTATCTGTAGCTGTGTTTTCATGAAATTTCCCTCAGTCAGAACTGATGTCGCCATGACACTGGCTCGTTGGGGGATGGGCAGATTTTGTGAGGGAGCTCCCAAGGCTGAGACTCACCAAAATGGAGTCCACAGTGTTGGCTGTGTTCAGAGGAGTTTTGAGTATATGCCACAGTAACTATACCACGTCAACATTAGCCTGCTATGTTTTCTAAAGTCTGTCTTCAATCATCTGTGTGTAGTACAGTGCAGACTGTGAGGGACAGTGATTTATTATATCTAGGTGTCCACACTAACTTTTTTCTTAACATTCAATATGTCCCTCATTGGTTTGTTAGTGTTACATTGCGTATCTTTGGGTTATTGTCCCGTACATTGTGCATTTGCATGGTGAACAGTGTCCTTGAAAAACTCAGCTTGGATCCAGTTGTGTTTCCTGTGTAATGAATGAATGAGTCGGTCTTTATGTAGGTTATAGGCTCTGATTCGGAGTCATAGCTCTGCTGAAGATGTTAGCTCGGGGTTAAGTTGGCTCAGTCTACGGGAGTAAAATGTTATACTTGTTATTTCCCTTTTTAATTTTACTTTCACTACAGCTCAGAGGTAAGTACTGAACTTTCTGCTATTACCAACTTCTTCAGAGTGTGGTCACATCACGATCAAATCCAATGATGATCACATATACTAATCATATATCAGTTAGGATACAAACTACTTTACTTTAACACTATAGCCACATGCTGCTCATAATACCAGTGTACCTTTACCTCAGTTGGATTTTTCATGCAGGATGTCTAATTTCCACTGGAGTATTTTCACATTGCTGTGTGCTTGTTTTATTAGGACTAAGGATTGTAATATCGGTTCACCACTGATCACGATGTAACCAGGAAGCAGATTATCCACTCTACAGTTAATTAGTTGCCAAAAAAATACAACATACAAGGAACAGCAAGGACAAGAACAGCAGAAACACCCATCATGCTGTGGTGAAGAGAACCAATGAGAGAGAGTCATTTCTGAAAATCTCATGTTCTGTCCATCTGAACTACAACAGCAACAAGAGCTTTCATGTTAAATGACAGTAAGTCTCAGCTGTCAGTGTTTGAAAGCTCCAGAGTTGTGTTGAAGGGCGGAGGATTCATAACAAAAAATTTGGCAGTGTGGAGGAAAACCCTGTCATTATGTGCAGTGTAATCATTCTGAATAATTTCTCACTCTGAGTCATAACTGATGACCTATTAACTCTTCTGCTTCACATACTGAGACCGAGAGATGATGTGTTACAACAGAACCATGCAGGAAAATGTCCAGTGTGACCTCTGCCTCCCTCTGTAGTTCATCACCTCATGTATTCACAAGGCTCTTTAGAGAAAACATCTGGTGTTGCATAACGCTGTATGACTGTGAGTGACAGCTTTGTGTCTGTTCCAGGCGAGAGGGTGCTCAGTCCTCCAGAGGAACCGTGTTACCTCTGGTTTGTCATGGAGTTCTGTGAAGGTGGAGATCTCAACCAGTTCATCCTGTCTCGGCAACCCGACCCAAGAACTAACAACAGCTTCATGCTCCAGCTGACCAGTGCCGTCGCCTTCCTTCACGAGAACAACATCGTCCACAGAGACCTGAAACCAGACAATATCCTCATCTCGGAGAAGTCGGGAAACCCGGTGCTCAAGGTGGCCGACTTTGGCCTGAGTAAGGTCTGCGCTGGTTTGGGTAACACCAACGACGGCAAAGAAGGTGAAGATAAGAACAAAAACATCAACGTCAACAAGTTCTGGTTGTCGTCGGCGTGTGGCTCAGACTTCTACATGGCTCCAGAGGTTTGGGAGGGTCACTACACGGCCAAGGCAGACATATTCGCTCTTGGCATCATCATATGGGCCATGTTGGAGAGGATCACTTTCATTGACGCAGAGTCTAAGCGGGAGCTTCTGGGGACGTACGTGAGACAGGGAGCGGACATTGTGCCAGTGGGTGAGGCACTGCTGGAGAACCCAAAGATGGTGCTGAGCATCCCACAGAAACGCAGGTCTTGCATGTCTGACGGCGTTAGGAAGCTGCTTCAGGACATGCTCGCCGTCAACCCTCAGGATCGGCCCGACGCCTTCGAGCTGCAGGCCAGAATGGACCAGGTTATGTGTCCTGCGTGACCCTGGACCACAGCGTATTACAGGTACTAGTACAGAGTGTTAGTATGTGCCATTGCTGTCAGTTCAGTCAGACAACTCTGGAATGAGAATAAATAATTTATTGGACATAAGCAAGCTGAAGCACAGCATAGGTGGCCTATTCTTGAGCATGGCTGCAGCAGGTTTGACGTCAGGCTCTGTCTCAGTTATTCATTCCCTGAATAATGATTTGTTTGACAGACATAACAGGGAATGAAAGCAGACCCCCGCAGGGGATCATAGAGACGGAGCCCACAGGTGGATGCTGGGGAGGTGGTGGGTTTGCAAAACCTCATGGGCAGCAGGGGTGGCGGCAGCGGCAGTAGCAGCAACTAGATAAAAGCAGTAGCAGCAGCAGCAGCAGAGAATAGCAGCAGCAGCATCGGCAGCAAGCCAGGGGTGGGTTTAAATAACCCGCCCTATTTGGTTGAGGGGAGCACATGACTGATCAGCTGATCAGGACGGGCGCAGCTTGAGTTGTCTGCCTGAACTAGCTCCGCAGGCTTCGCATCATTTCAGTGACTGTAGTATTCACATGGCCTCTACCCTTTGAAGTGGCAGTTGTGGTTATTTGACACATGGGTGTGTGCAGTAGTTGTTTATAGTCAGTGTGTCACATGCTGGAGATTCATACTGGGGAAACAATGTGTTTTAGACTTGTATAAGACACCCACTGAAACCGTCTGATCTCAAATATCATTTTAAATGTCTTCTTCCACTTTCCTGTGGTTCTCAATCCGCCGAACTAGCGTATTCCTACCCATTACACCCCAGCCACAGGTCAGATCAGGCAATGAAGATAAAGCATTGAAAATCTCTGACATGAAGCAAACATGTCAACAGATATTGGACTGTGTCACTGGTTATCATTTAAAAGTGTCAACACTTTTTTGAGCTGGTGCTGTGAGCAGAAGAACATTGTTCTACTTGTGCACTGTCGTCTCTGCTGCCTCCTCTAAATCAATCAGTTTAATCAGTAGTGGTTATCAATTACGAATATGTTTGAGCGCCAGTGATCACTGTTTAGCGTGGCTGAGTTTCAGGACTGGTCTGATTACCTGTGGGTCTCTTCCAGGTGAGATATGAACAAGTGAACAGAGCACTCAGCAGGTTACCGTGCTGCAGAGATACCTCCTGCGGAGCTCAGTGCAGTCTGTGACTGTTACAGCTGCACACTGTGGGTGGGCTGACCCTTCATCTGTGGTTGACCTGGATGGGCCAGCACATGTTATATTCAATCCTGCTCTGTGACCGTTGACCTTTCCTCTGACCACACCCACCTCAGTCCACAAGTGACCGGCAGTTTGTAGGTGAAAGGGGAGCCGGGTTGTGAGAGTCTTTCTCCTTAGAGAGTGATTCTCTTCCTCATAAAGAGTGCAGTTTTCCCCATTTTAACTGACGGTCCGGTCTCGTGTGTGGCCGTTCAAAGAGTCTGTGAACACAAGATTCCTGCTGTCACTGCAAACATCCTGTATAAGATCATTTTTTAAAAATCTGATCCCTTGAAACTCAATCAGACAATTGGCATCAAACTTCATACCATTAATCCTCTCTTACAACCGCAACCTTGTTTCCAGTTTACACCACATCACACATGCTTGGTGTACAACAATGGTCATGTGGTATGTGTCACAGGTGTGTCCGACCTTACACACCAGGACACGACAATGTGAAATATTTGGCGGCATATATTTCACAACAAACCATTCATACCAGCGCTGATGCGAATAGTTTTGCTTTTCTTCGGATGATTCTTTGCCTTGACATTGTGCCTTAAATCTGTACAATGCACACCTACTTCTTGATTATCCTGCCACACGTTGACCTTCATTTTATATTGTCATTTTTGCAGTGTTTGTGTCCCTTGTCAAACAAGACAAGGTGATGAGAGAGACACGTTGTTGACATTGTTGTCATGGTGTTGTGTAGGGTTATGATGTACCTCCTTTCCATGCAACATGTTTGGTTGATGTGGGACTCACTGTTGGTCCTAACTGTGTGACGCTACTGACCTTTGTGTGTGTTGAAACCTTTAGACACGCAGGTTGTTGTTGTTGTGGATCATGCCATACTGTCAGTGTAATAATCATCAGGGGGGGTGATCATCTGTGTGCAGCTGTCACTCAGTCACAGCGGATCTTGCGCAGTGTGAGCTGTTGTGACATGTTCCTGTGCCATACCCTGTCCCCATGTGTGTAAGCAAATGTTGTAGAGTGAGGGTGCGGTCACCGAGTGTCGCCCAGGGCACATATTTAGTAACTGCAGTGCTGTGTTTGTGTGTGTTGTGCTGTCAATCATTGCTGCCTGGTTAAGTGTGCGAGTGTTTGTTGTGCCGCAGCTAATCAGGACACCACAGGTCACTGTGAACACAAACACCCGTGTTGAAGAGTGAGCAGGTTTCTATATGATGTGAGTCTGTGCTCACCGATCAGCTGAGTCACCCTCTATGATACCTGAGGACTGTTCCAGACCTTTTGCCTTTTGTTTGTCCAGCCCACCATGAGCCCTCCTCCTCTAGGGGGGTGGTGCTTGTGTATATGAGCAGGGTGGGGTGGAAGCTGCAAACAAACCAGCAGCGCTGCACTCTGCTTTCTGCAGAGTCAAGGGTTACATCAGCCAGTCCACTGAGGTTAAATCAGCTGGAGAGTTAAAGATCCTCGCCGATCTACTCCTAGTAGCAGGATTCTGTAAATCGCAAAAAAGAGTTCAATCAACATTCATACAAATGACTCAGCATTAGTCAGAGGTATCTGTTGATTCCAACTTTGACTGGAATTCATATACAGTGAGGAAAATAAGTATTTGATCCTCTGCTGATTTTGTAAGTTTGCTCTGGCACAAAGAAATGGGACAATCTATAGTTTATTTTAGCAGAGAGAGACAGAATATCAACAAAAAAATCCAGATTAAAAATTCATATAAATTCTGATACTGACAGGAGCAACAACCTGGCAATGAGACGGATCCATGTTACCAGTCTGACCAGCAACACATTGTTTGAACCTGCACCTGTGTGGGCGTTTGTGTGTTTGTGTGTGGGTGTGTGCACACTCCATAAGGGCATGTGCTGACATTGCTCCCTGCAGTTGTGTCAGTTGAAATTAAAATTCTACTAAATTCCCTTAGTTCCCTTTGTTTAGCAGGTTTAGCTTTGCTTAAACTTGTTGACACAAACTGTGGTGCTGCAGATACAATGCTGATCATCTATTTGTGAAAGCTCCCTGTGGTTTATATGCTCTGGGGTTTTTTGGTGGTCTGTTGCAGTGAAATACAGTTGTAGGCAGGCAGGGCTACACTACACTGAGCTTCCCTCAGCCACTGTTGTACTACTGATCACCTTTTTAATGAAATTTGGCTGATCACCGGCTGATCAATTGCACAGGAGCGAGAGTCAGAGGACATTAGCTTAGTCAAACAGCTCTGTTATCAGCAGCAGATATTGCCGTTGTGTTCCTCTGGGAGAATCCAGACAATGACTCTGTAGTCCAGACTCGGATGCTGCATGAAATGATGAGTCAGCTCTATCCATTAAAACGTCCCTCCATTTGCAGGATGAGGCTCTTAACTCCCTGCCTCCCTTGAAGGCAGTTATGTAAAATGAGGAAAATGTATGATGACACACTGTGTGACGAGCTGCACACACTAAGTGTTTACACACAGGCCAAACAGGATTGTTGGTGCTGCAGGACCATAGGCTCTGCCTCTGGCTCCCGTGTTGATGATCACCAGTGCACTGGTTAGCTGGTCGACCTGCTGTCAGATGGATTTACTAGGCTGTACTGGATCTGTGTGCAGCCTATTGTCTGTGTCAGCGTGCAGCGAGCAGGGCATTGCAGTGGGCACTGCTGTTTGCTGCAGCAGTATGGAGGTGCTGCACTGACTCAGCATCTCTTTGTTGAGAGCCACACTCAGTGGTTCAGACCCAGGCTGTGTTCAGCAGCTGTGACAGAGCTTCAGTGTCTCCTCCCTTAACCATGCAACGATTATTGATTTAGATGGTACAATTATAGTCTCTGGGAATAATCAGTTTCATGATTTTAACAAGATTACTGATGTGTTGCATCACATGACCATTTTGTAACAGAAATAATACAGCATCCAAATAACACAGCGCAATATAGTCAACAAGGATTACAAGTCTATCTCTCCTGTTTGTAATTAAACATAAGAGACCTGGGCTTGGGGATCATGGGTCACACACTTGTCTAAGGATTCTGCTACAGTAGGTTGTTAAACTGCAGCTGCTGCAGTTATTACTTTAGTTGATTTTTAATATATGAAAATCAGAAATGTAAAACTAAGATTGATTTAATTGACTGTCTTAGGGAAATCATTGCTAAAGTAGTTTATAAACTAGAATGTATGTTGTTATTAATCTGTTTCTACTAGAAAAGCCTGTTTAGAATCTGTATGTTTTATGTGTTTCCTAAAATGTGTGGACACTGCTCACATGTTGGAGGTAGAGAAATGGTTGAAAATTGTCAGAAACATGAATGTGTAGGCGTGGACATCTTTTCTTTTGAGACACTCAACCTAACAGTGATACAGGTCATTGCTGTTGCTCTACTGTTTCCTAGTCCAGTCTAATCTGTGTTCAAACTGTAGCTCATGTTTTCTGCCATCCTGAACAGTCTGTTTGATTGTTGTTGATTTCCTATTTTTTTTTCTGCAGACACGTCTCAACCTGGAGCTGCTACACCACTTAGGGTCACCTGTGCTCACCTGAAGACTGTGAAGATATAACAGAGAAGCAAAGGAAACAGTTCTTCCTGCAGCGCGGAGGCTGCGGTGGACGTTTGTTTTTCTGTGACATTGTTTACAGTGAGGTCGTGTGCTAGTGCCGATACAGACTGTTTGTCCCACCCCCAAAGAGGAACATCAGGCCTGTTGTTTAACCTGATGAAGCTACATCTCCACCACAGAACAGAGTTCTGGAGAACCCCCTCCACCCACCCACCCACCACAGGAGACAATGACACTGTAGGGCTACGTCCACACTACTATGTTTTCATTTTAAAAACAGCGTTTTCAAATTCCTACACTGCGCATGTATGAGCCAGTGTTAACAGGAAGCAGATCGTCTACTCTGCAGTTAGTTAGTTAGTTAGTTAGTTAGTTGCACCAGAACAGTAAATAGCTGAACAACTGGTGCATCAGAGACAGGGTCAGCAAGGTCAGTAATGCTTGTGGTAATCATAATCGTGTTGTATGCGCCTGGAGTTTTCAAACTCAGACATGATCAGCAGCGTTTAGAAAAGTCTCAATCGATGGACTCGAAAACTCTGCAGTCACACAGATGAGAGGCGGAAAGATTGCAAAAAGATCAGTTTTAACAGAACAGAACATAGTGGTGTGGATGTAGTTGGTTAGTGAGTGTGTTCAGAGGTGGTGGTCTCCATGTGTCTGATCTTGAATACAAACACAGTCGTACACACACACACACACATATAGTCATGCTGCTAGGAGCCTTGATGTGAGGGAAGTTTTATTCAATGTGTTGTTTTGTCAGTGGTGTCTGGTGTTGTGTTGGATGTGTCGCTGAGCTGACTATCCTTACGTCCTGTCGGTACAGCAGTACTCAGGTAAACATCAGTGCCACATGTCGTCCTGCTGAGATTTGACAGGAAACGTGTCGTTGCTCTTCCTCCATGGTCGGGTGTTAATTTCTCCAGACATCTTTTGGTTTACAGGAGGTGGATGACACAGGAGGGTGATCTGTATAAATCCTGTGTCACGGCATGTGTAGTTTTGAATTGCAGTAGTGGTACAAATCACAACGTAATCCATTTTCCAGAGATTTAAAAGTGACTTTTTTGGATTAAAAAAACAACCCCTGTAAATTCAGTATTGTGTTTTTTTAAAAAAGGAAAAGTCCTGCTTAAAGGTCCACAGCATCATCTGCAGCATCCAGATGCAAACGGCTTATAGTGACATAGTTTCATTTATCAGCCATGAGGTAATGTTTTCAGCCTGGGTTTTTACTGTCATGTTGTGATGGTGTTTGTCCGGAGGATCAATGGAGACTCAACAGGTACAACACATTTCTATGGTACCTACCTGTCAGTTCTGAACCTGTTGGATCTCAATTTCTGTTTGAATTTGAACATTAAGTTAAAGACAATGTCCCATTTGCATTATTAAAAAGTTTTTTTTGGAGGGGTAGTGCAGCTTCTTTTCAATTTAAAACACTCTACAGTCGTTAAATGTGAGAACATGAGTAATTAATACAAGTTGCAATCATGAACACGTCCTGGATTAGACTCCTGTGAGTGAAAAGAGTGAATGTTATGGATACTGAAGACTTCCACATGCAGGTTATGTGTTAATCTGTCATCAATACGTCGCACCTTAAATCGAACTCTTCACACCTCTGGTGCCTTGAAACTGACAGGTAGTCAGGTGAGATATGGCTCGCTGCTATTTTATCTTTGATGTGACACTCAAGATGTGTGATCCAGGATACGTGGTCGTGATGATTAACCCCCCCACGACGCCTCCAAAATAAAAATAAATAATAATGATGAAATTTGGAGAGATTTGGGATTCTGATAAATGTTCATCTACTTAGCTGTGGCCCATTTGTTTGTGCAGAGGCGTCAGGTTTTAAAGGGAAATGAAGGCCACAGTGAAACCTCTGACTTGGATCTGTCTCTTGCTTTGATGCTAGTGTTGATAAAATGAGCTCCAGGGTTGTGTGAAGTGTATGTGGACAGAAAATGAATGTGGAAAAAAGAAATAGTTGGTGTGTTTGACAGCTTTCTGTTTTAACTCAAACCAAAGTTCAGTAGAAAACTAAAACTTTTGTGTGTTGACCTAAACTGGGACCTGGGTCACTGAACAGAATCTTTGTGTTTTAATTGTACTACCTCATGTTTCTACACGTTTTCTTTACTGAGCCATCATCTCTTTTTCCTACACACACATCATTCCTCAGTTAGAACCAGAGCTGGCAGACCTCAGAGCAGCGGCTTGGTGTCCCTCTCACTGTTTATGTGTTTAAAAAGTATTGGCTTGTGTCAGCGACGAGGCTCGTGATTTTTTTTCTTTCTTTCTTTCTGTTGTACTGCTGCATTTTGGGAACTAGGTTTACACTGATACAGATGTTTACACACCTTTGGCTTGGACTCTCCTCAGCTCTCCTCCTGTGTCTCACCTCTGTTAAGGTATTTGTGCTGGGTGGAAATCTTGGATCTTGAAGTCAAGATCAGTAGATGATGACATGCTATTCAGAACTGATTTAATTTACTTTAATTTAGAGGAATGTACTTGAGATATTTAAGCTGACCCCCCCCCCCCCGTCATGTCCTGGTAAACTGCTGGATGCTGTCCTCTCCTGTCACCCTGACTAAACTCTAATGACCTGCAGGTCACTCGTTTTACACTCTTCTATGCAACCCCTCGCCTCCCTGGACTCACTGTGGATCAGTCCAGGTGTGGCCGATGGCTGTTGGTCCTCTGCTTCTCATCCCAACAGGAACCAGACACCTGGATGTGGTTGCATTCAGGTGACTTCACCCTTTAGTTCAGCAGGATTTCCAGTCTGTGGTTGTTCATGTGACAGAAGCCATTTGCTTGAATGAGAATCTGTTTTGTTTTTTAAATGCTGACTTTGTACATATCTGAGCTCTGTTTCAATAAAGATTGGAAATACCTCTCATCTGTGTGACCTGGTTTCTGTGATCACCTGGGTGTACCTCAAGTGTAAACATAGATTTAGTGGGAACAACTTCAGCCAGTTTCCCTTCCACAGTTGGTGGTTTATTCACAAGGATCATTAAAAACAAGCTGAGATGTTTTTGTGTGCTGTGAATGAACAGAACTAACTCCTGTTGGGTTCATGAGACATTGTGAAATTTTAGTTTAACTATAAACAAGTGTGACCGATGGGAGACTTTCACAAGAGTAGAAACCTTTTTTCCAGATCTCCTCTGCTGCTCTAGACTCTCAGGAGCCACAAACTCAATGGCCTGAGAGCTCAGCACACTGCGACTTCAGAAAACTCATGCAAATATAAATGTGCTGCCAATTCAGAACACATCTTTTTCACTTGTACAACAGATGCTTTGTCCAAATCCACTTCCAAGACTAATTTCATTTCAACAAGCAGTACAGCATCACTCGGCTGTTATCTTCATCTAACCAAATGATTTGGAGCTGGTTAAAATTAGATCAATGAGCTACAGATCCCAAACAAGCCCATCAATCACCCCTGATAAGATGCTGTTACCTATCTGACTGTGTCTGTGTCTGTGACCGGACAGGTGTGAGCATCTTACAAGCCGGTAAATGTTTTGAATTCACCTTCACTTCTCTTACAATGTCTGTTATCTGATCTGATCTTCACTGTTCAGTCATTGTATTGTTCTTATTAAAACCACAGCTGAGACAGAGTGTGAAGCCCTCAACAATGACATGAACAGAAGCTAGAAGTCAAGAGGTGTCAGACCTGGAATCAGTCAGTGAAACCAGACTGGAAGTTTGGGGTTGGAGACACTTTGACTTCACAAATAAGGGGAGTGAGGATAAAGCCCTGTTTCAACTAAAGCTACCCTATAAGAGGAAACACTCGGTGAGAAATTCAACTTCTGTCTCCGACCTTTCCCTTAAATGTGACAGGTGTAGATCTTTCCTCCTCAACAAGTCAGAACTTCCTTATCGGCAACATGAAATTTCATGACATTGTGTTTCCTGCAGCATAACAGCTGAGAAAAAAGGGGCCAGGCAAATACATGTTCAACACTGCCACCAACTGGTGGGACATCTGCAATACAACAGATATGTATATATTAGATTCAGTGTTCGAGGTTTACTCAGGCAGCTTTGTAGACTATCTCTATCTATGTCATTTGGGGGCAGCAGAGAGATTTGTTGATGCCACTGTTCCCTCTACATAACGGGTTTGTTTGCAGACTTCTGCTACATGGAGCATACAGTTCAAATAAAAAAAGTTCTGCAGTTGGCAAACACCCCTCACTCTGCAAGTACTCCAAAAAAAATAAATAAATAAACGATACCAAGGCCATTATCAACAACGTCTGTCAACTGCATGATAATCATGCAGACAAGCTATTCAGAATGATTGATTGTTTTTATTTTATGCATAAATGAAAACATATAAAAATTCTGTAATCAACCAAAAATTTCATGACCCCCTCCCCTGCAGTACCTCCGCAGACTCCCAGGGGTCAATGACCCCTGTTGAAGACCTCTGATGTAAAGGGAGTTATTACAGTTTCCACATGGAGCTTCAACAACAAACAAATCCTCTGTCTCCTTTCAGTTCAGCTCGGGGTGCAGTATACGTCTAACATTTAAAGAAACCACAATATGTGAACCGTTGCTACTTCCTCCCTCACGTTCAACAAGTCAGGTGAGACTAAACCAGAGGAAACCTCCCCGAATTTGAATAGCAGGCAGTGCTTTCTGTAAAGCATTAAAAGAGAGGCACAGAGACCAGCAACTTGGTTATCTTAGTTTTAACTTACTTATTTTGACACTTTTTGTGACTTGTTTTGAGATTTTGATTTTGCACTAATGAATGTTGGAAATAAATGGTCCTTGATTACAACTGGCCCATTTTTGAACCATGGATTTGTAAACTAACCTTCATTACCATTCAAATGAGTTCTTTCTCTTATGTCTCCCAGCACATGTTGGTTAAACCTGCACCTCTTGTGGTGGCAGTGGAAAAGGTTCGGCAGGAATGTGGTGACAGACCTGGGAACCGTTAGTCTGCTCCTTGAACTATTTACTTTGCAGTCTGTTGCCTGTGACATCATATCCCAGACTGTATAAATGTATTGAGGTGGTCAGCTTTAGCAGATACATCCTCTCTAGAGGAGACGAAGAAGGAGGTGAGAGTGAATAAACGGAGGAGCAGAGAGGAGACAGAGGAGATGAGGATGGAGAGAAGAGCCATCCAGCTGGTCTGTTCAGTTCTGCTGTGTATCATCACCCAGGTAAGAGCTGGACATATCTGTGAAATGACACGTTCTGTTCTGTTGTGTTCTGTTCTCTGTTCTGTTCTGTTGGTTGAGTTAGGGAAGTCCCCTCTGTTTTTCATAGTAACAAATGTCAGTAGTCAGATCTGAATCTCTCAACCATCTGTTAAACACATTACTTCTGATGTGATATCATCATCAACGATTTTCCGGTGGGACTGTCCCATGAGACATTCTGATGTGAGTATCTATTGTGAGTAGTAGAGTACTGCATGTGGTTAATACATGGTTGTGCAGCTTCACCTGATGTGAACGTGCTCTTCTTCCTGTGCTCTCTTTGTTGGTGTCTGAACACAGTGTACAAACTGCAGACTGCTAGAAACCAAACTAATTCACATAGCCTTGATAATCATTGGGTCTGAATACATATACATTAATTTCAACGCTTCAAACAAGCTGGTGTGTGTCACTAAATGATTGTGGAGGATCATGTTTCTGCATGTTCTAATTACACTGAACCTAGGAGTGGATTTTCCTGTAACTATTTCCTCTGTGTAAGTCAGTGCCAAGAAAACCTGTGCATTAACCTTTACAGTACATACACATAGCCAGGACTTCAACAATCTACTGTCTGACGGTGCAAACAGGAGCTGTTATGTTCTTCCTCTCACTCCAGGTGTGGTGCCAGCTGTGCCCAGGTCTGTGTCAGTGCCCGCCCACCGTGCCGCGCTGCCCCGTCGGCATTCCTCTGCTGTTAGACAGCTGTGGCTGCTGCCAGGTATGTGCCAGACAGGAGGGTGAGGCCTGCACTGACCGACTGCCCTGCGACACCCAGAGAGGGCTGCAGTGTGACTACAGCGCCAGCTTCCCCGGAGGACCAGGACAATGTGTCGGTGTGAATACAAAACACTCCACCTACACAAAAGTGCAACTGCTACTACAGCTGCAACTAGAGCACTTGTTTCTGTGTCTCATACACTATACCTACATTTCAACCACCGAAGCGTGTTGATACCTGACCATCCTTTACAGCTCCAGAGGTTTATTTAACAACACTTTTCACTGTTTTGGGAAGGGGGACGGTGGAGCCTGTGAACTCAACAACCTTTGTTGTTGCTTTTGAATCAGTTACTAGTCACATTGCAACTAAAAGTCAAACACAGCAGTCAGAAAGACACCTTTGTTGATGGATTTCTAAGACTCATTTAAAAAGTCTTCATTTCCAAGCTCTGCTAAACTATGAAATAGCTGCACACATGCATGAGATGATAATTTAAAGTGATCCATGTCCTTGATTGGTCTATAATGCAAAAACTAGACTGGGGTATTCTCTGCATATCAATAAATGACAGAGGTTGTGCATCCTTTTCAGTGTCATGTCATATGACACTGAGGAGGGTGCACAATTTCTGTCGTTTTTGTGGGTGTTCAGACCTTCAGGATGAAATCAGTGGTAAAAAAAACACCGGCCTTAGTGTTTCCTGTGTTTGGGCTTCAGAGCTGTCACTGTGTGTGAATCGGTGTAAAACTCTGCTGTAAGATATTCTTTCGGCGTGCACACAAGCATGTAACCACAGCTCCTTTATTTGGTGTGCATTGCCAAAGGATATGTGATCTGTAAGCACATCTGGTCTTAGTACAGATGTCTCATTTCATTGCATTTCAAGTTTCAATTTTTGAATATTTCACGAAAAAAGAGGAAGTGACAACGTGAATGGAACAACAATAAAACAAATCACAAAACAAATAACATAATTCCTCATAACATAAAATGGTCAAAAAGTTGTGCAACACCTTGGCTAGACAATGAGTGTTTATGTTTTCTGACTGTGAGGAAATGGCTAATTGCTGCGTCTCTGCTGTAGATACTAGTCTTTCTAATCATGATGGACCATTGTCATAGGAAATACTTCTAGGCCAGCTCAGCTCATGGTTCTCTGTAAAGCTGGTGATTCAGTAAACCCAGTTTCCGGTTACAATATTTCTTGCTCGGACTGGAAGAGAACACCCATTTTTTCAATAGTGCCTTGTCTGCACATGTTTATCAAAACTTACATAGATAACCCCCCCCACACACACACACTCAAACAGGTCGGAACGAGCTGGGCTGTGAGGTGAATGGCAGGAGACTGGAGGAAGGACAGGTATTTCGGCCTTCCTGTGCCCAGCTCTGCCGCTGCCTGGGAGGAGGCGTGTCCTGCGTACCCCTGTGCACCGACGATCTGCAGGGACCTGCTGACAATTGCCCCAGCCCCCAGCTGGTGAGACTGCCAGGCCGCTGCTGCAAAGAGTGGGTGTGTGAGGCCACAGACAACAGCATTTCTTCAAATCCAGCAGCAGGTAATAAGAAATGAAACAAAGATTACTGGAAGCACATGTGACATGTGAGTCTGCTGAAGTCATCAGAACAACATAAGGTCAGGAGAACCTGGCAAGGAGGAAAAATGCATCAAGTAAAGCTACAGTGAAGACTGAGGCTTTTTCATCTCTTGCCGTGATTTGGACCATTTGGATAATTTTCAGTTAATTTTCTTTGAAGCTGTTGAACTGTATGGAGTCATGCTCTGCTATAACAATGGTTCAGGTGGTGCTTGTGTGGTGCTTCAAAGCTGAAGGGGTTTCAGAAAAGATAAAATATCTGTGAGCACTATTCTCAGCAGACTGGTTTCATCTGGCAAGTTTACAACATGCCAGAGTGCTCGTGTGGTGTATTTTTTGACCCATCAGCTCTCATCAAAGATACCTCCTTCAAACAGTTCTCAACCCGATGCACACACAAAATACTTTCCACTCTGATTTTTTATTTTTTTTCCAGCTGAGCAGGCACGTCAGGATCATGGGGGTGGGCTGTCCGGCCTGCCATTTGGCTCCATCTCCAACTGCATCGAGTGGACCTCAGACTGGAGCCCCTGCTCCCACAGCTGCGGCCCAGGTGTCTCCACCCGCACCACCAACAGGAACCAGGCCTGTCTCATGCAGACCGAGACCAGACTCTGCCAAGTCAGGCCGTGCCAAGGTCTGTTGCCCGGGCTCCAAAGGTTGCAAACGGTCAGTATATAATCAACACATGTTAAGTAAAGTTCCTCCTAACAACATGTGCATACTTTATACAAATACTGAGGTCGTGTACTGTGTGTCTGAGCTTCATCCACATGGATTTAACTTAACTTAAGTGGAACTCAAAAATTTCCAGTAAAAACTGACCCTTTCAAAGAAATAAGAATATCCTGGACTACCAGAGGAGTGAGGTATTTTTCTAAACCAACACAGATGTTAGCATCACAACTGTAACAAAGACCAGTTTAAGATCTTGACAGGTCTCCTTCAGCAGGATCATCTTTTAACTACTTTATGATGTTTGAAGCAGAGGTAATAAGCTAATGCTAGGCTACAATCCAACTATCTATCTATCTATCTATCTATCATTTAGACTCTTAGAGGCAGCCAGCCTTTTTAAATAGATGTATGATCTTAAAGATTCAGGAATTAATGGGAATAAAATGTCTTGGACACAGATTATAAATATGACATACATGTCAGTCTATGAAGAGTGATGTTGCTGAATATGAAAACACAGGTTTATGAATATGAAATACCCATGGTGTGTTTATACTATACGTATATTAAACTATGATGAATGTTTATATGACATTATATGTCATATAGACAAAAATATATATATTTGTATGCTGAACATAATTGTTAATATATTGAAGTTATAATTTCTCATTGGATGAATTTGTAGTTTTTACATATATATTTCAAATGTACATTTATTTCATGTAGGAAAATTCAATGTATGAATATTTGTATATGAAAAAGGTCTTTCAGGACACTCAAGGTCACCATACAAAAGACATGAAATCAACCGATGAAGTATAACATAATAAAACAGCAAAGAAGTGCAATAGTGAGGTCATTCCAGTCCCAGGATTAAAGGGAATATGCTTGAAGAGATGGGCTTTAAGGCTTTAAGATTTGAAGGATGTTTTACGTCCTGTGGCCGAAAGTTCCAGAGGCATGGGGACGAGTGGCGGAAGCTCTTGACCCCATTGTTCACGGCAAATATTTTGTCACGACAGGAAAGTCAAGATGAAACTGATACCAAATGACATTTAAACAACACAGTGAAATTTATGAGATAACCAGCATACACAATTCTTAGAAGGACAGTGATTCATGCTCTTGATTTGCACCGTGGATTACAACATACAAATTGTGTCCTACATTGGTCCTGGGAAAAAACACACAGCATCCTCTTTGTTTTACACTTCCTGATAAGTCTTGGCCCTGGAGAATATTGGTGGAACAACACAACACACAAACAACACAAACATAAACATCAGCTAAGATCCCAGTAAGAGTTAACTAAAATCAAATGCTATAAAAAAAATTGCAGTCCAGCTTCCATCAGCAGACATTTTATCCATGAGAACTTAATCACACACAAATCACAGATACATTTAAAATTTAAATAAGACATTTAGACTTATGGCATTTTACACTTTCTCATTAGCTAATGGGGCTTTAGATTAATAGACTAGTACAAAGGTTCCTATGTAAAAACAGCAGTAGGCCGATGTGAAATACAAACCCAAATGGCAGACTGTAGCTGTGAAGTCCAGCTAATGTTAACGTAACATAAACATGCTAATGCACGGCTGAAAGTCAGTGACAGAGTAACAAAGTAGAGAGAAGTATATACTCTTTTTTTTTTTTTTTACTTTATACTACTTTACTTTTTAGATGCCTCAACCCTCATTTTGAAGCCTCCTGATGATGAGTCCACTGACTCTGATGGTTTGGGCCCCTGAATTAGAACACTTAGTACCACTTGTCATCCTCAAATGAAAAGAGGTTAAAAATCTGCAATTAAATTCAATTAAATTTATTTTATGACCTAGTCCTTTATTTAGACAGCACAAGACAGGCTCATGTCTTTAGTTTGATCATCTCTGAGGCATATGGACTAACATTAACATTAGGTTTTTCAACAATCTACCAACTAATGGTATGAGTTGTTTTTAATTGACCAATTGACCAAATACACTTCACTTCAAACTTCACTTCAGTAACACATTGAATTACACAACCTGCATGTCACAACAAAACGACACACTCAACATTTGTCTTGTTTGTGGGATAACACTGACACTGTAAACAAAAATCCTCGTCAAAGATCTTTGATATGGAACCTGGTAACTGTGGATCCCACAGACAGTGACCTCACATAACTTATTAGGCAATGAGTAACGACAACATCACTGTAATGCCCACTGTTGCTGTGTGTTTCAGGGGCTGAGGGTGTGTGAGAGCGGCTACAGTTCACCGATTTCCATCCAACTTGAACACCAGGGTTGCTGGAGCACCAGAGCCTACCGCCCCAGGTTCTGTGCCCTGACCTGTTCAGAGGGAGGCTGCTGCAGCCCCTCACACACCAGGACGGTGTGGATGCTTTTCCGCTGCCCCCAGGGCAGGCTCATCCAGCAGCAGGTGATGATGATTGAGTCCTGCTCCTGTAGCATATCCACCTGCCGCCAATCCCCAGCCACAGCCGGTCGGACTGTCCTGCCCTGGCTGTGAGGTCCAGTTACAGCTACAGAGGGGCAGGTCCCATCTGTGAGGAACCAGAGGACAAAGATGATCAGACAGACTCACAGTGACTAATGTGGCAGAGCAGGAAATTGAGCCAATATTTCAAAATTATAGAAATTCAACAATCAGGATGTGAAAGTTGACTTTCAGCAACAATCATGTAGATTTGAGTCTATCCAAACGTGCATAAAAACAGTTGTTTAAATGTCCTCACACTTGCATCTATGCAGTAACCTGTATCCAGATTTAAGTTAACTTCACATTTAGCCCATATGCGTCTTTCAGCTCATCATTTCTGCTTTTACTGTTTTGGTTCTGTCTGTTTTGTTTGAAGAAGCCCCAGAAATCCCCTGGCGCTCGACCTGCTGAGCAGCAGGCAGACTCTGAGAGCAGCTGGTGGAGACCAAACACAGAGCTAAACGAGAGGGAACACTGGACTGTTCCATCAGACAAAGCAATGAATTACACATCTACAAGTGACAACTTCTCAAGGTTGACTTTACCTCCTGTGGCCTCAGGCGGCATTTTGTTTTATTTTCTGCTACAGCACCAATGTAAATGTCTACATTTCAGCTTCGTGTTTCACAATTTCCAACTGAATTTTGCATAAAGCAGTCAGTGACCATAAAAATGTTTTCATTGGTTGATAGTGAGTCGAACAACAGCTTTTAACAGAACACAACACGACCCAAACAAGTTTGAAGATCTGCCACCTCTGTCTTAATGCCCACATGGATACGTGTTAAGCCTCAATGCATCCTCAAGGAAAATTTGCACAGCTGCCAGTATCTTGTGGGTTGGATGTTTATCACAACTCAGTATGTTCATAGCCAACAGCTAAAGTTTTGTTGTGCATCTGATGCCTCAACTGTCTTATAAATCCAAACCTGGAGTAGTGCCAGTGAGAGCAGACACAGCAGTACAACTGCACTGAGATGTTTTTGGTTGATAAAACAGATATATCTTCACATGGATCAAGATTTCAAATAAAACACAGAAGAGGAAAATATGGAGCTTTAAGATAAATGTACTTTTTGGCTTCAAAAAGAGAAACAGAAATTGGTGGTTGAGGTTGGATTTTTAAGTTCTCACCTATTTATTTGTGTTGAAAATATGTCACGTCTTCAGAAATGCAGACACGGGTTAGAGGGAGTGAAATGAGCTATATAGGCTGTTGCAGTGTCTACACTCATTCACTTTTCACTCGAGTGTTTGACATTTTGTAGTTCCTTGGAACTCTGTCCAGAGGTAAACAAGAAGAAGAAGAAGTCCAAAATAGCAAACATGGAGGACACAGATGTGAGTGTTTATTCTTGAAATTTTTAATTATTGTGCAGTGGAAGCAAGCGCTAAGCAGCTTATTGAGTAATCATGGCCTTTTCTTGGCGCAGTGGCTGCAGGTGCAGAAGTGTGTGTGCATGTGTTGAAGCCAGGACTAGTGAAATTGTGACTTGATTGTGACCCAACTTTGCACAATTACGATGAACACTGATGATTGATGAACCAGGTCTATGATGAACTGATGCAGCGCTACATTCCGGATGCAGTGCCAACCTGAGATAACAACACACTGACCTGAGGTCATGTGAAACTGGGGCCAACTTTCTATGACATCTTACACAACACCGAACCATTGAAAAGTGGCTTCTATCCAGGTTTCATTTGCATACTGGATATAGGTATCTTTCATTTTCAAAAAGTACCAAATTTACTAATAAAAACCTTAAATACTTTACTTTGCAAACTAAGAAAACTCTGATTAACTGATAAGTGACATTATACTTACTAATGATATTATGATATTAGAACACTGTTTGACAGGAGGGTGTGTGTGTGTGTGTGTGTGTGTGTGTGTGTGTGTGGGGCCTATATTACTTAAAGGCAAATGGCGTGTAGGTCGCTGTTTCTGTACTGCTTTGATCACGGTGATGAATAATTTCTGTGATTTGTTCTGTGAGCTTCATTATAATGTCGACGTGATGTGTGTGTGTGTGTGTGTGTCTCACCCTGAGCAGGAGGTGGGCGGGTATTTTTGGTTTCGTATTCGTTTCAGGTTTGACTTTGTACAAGTTGTTCCCGGAGGAGATGAGATGTGTGCTCCCACCACTGCCTTATTGCTGTTTTATTTGCTATTTGAATGAAAACGCCATTTAAACCGTGAAGATGTCTGGCAACGTGAGCACCTGCGAGACCATCAACGTGAACTTTACGCACAGCCTTCTGCCGCCCGTGTTCATCACCGTGTTCGTGGTCGGGACGCTGTCCAACATCTGGGGGCTGAGGAGCGTGTGCAACAGCTGGAACAACATCGGGAACATAAACATCTTCATGCTGAACCTGGGGGTGGCGGACCTGCTCTACTTGTTCACCCTGCCCTTTCTAGTGCACTACTACGTGCAAAACAGCTACTGGCAGTTCGGCCAGCCCTTCTGCAAGATGACCCGCTTCTGCTTCAACCTCAACCTCTACGGCAGCATCGGCTTCCTCACCTGCATCAGCGTGTACAGGTATCTGGGCATCGTGCACCCCATGAGGGTGATGGGGAAAATCTCCAGCTGGCACTCGGTGGCCATCAGCGCTCTGGTCTGGCTCCTGGTGATCGTCCAGATCCTCCCAGACATGTTCTTTGACAAGAACGACCTCGCCTCTCCGCACTCGTGTTTCGACACCACCTCCAACAACCTGATCCGCAGCTACCTGCCGTACAGCATCGGCTGGACCGTCACGGGGTTCGTCATACCCCTGGTCATCATCCTGGTCTGTTACGGACACGTCGTCGTGGTTCTCACCAGAAAAGCCAACGTGAACCCGGTGCTGAAGCAGCGGTGTCTGAAGCTGGTGGCGATCCTGGTGATCCTCTTCTCCGTCTGTTTTATCCCCTACCACGTGTTCCGGAACATCAACCTGAACACGAGGATACTGAAACAGAGCGGGGTCTGCCGTGTGACTTTCAGCAACGTCTACATCCTACACCAGGTGGGTCGGTGCCTGGCGTGTCTAAACAGCGCATTAAACCCACTCATTTACATAGTTGGAAACGATGATTTTCTCATGAAGCTTCAGAAGGTCACCCAGCGGGCTCGGAGGTCTGTGGCCGGCTTGACGGGCGCAGTGCTTTACCGCAGAACCACGGATTCATCGTCGGGAACTCCGGTCAGTCCGCTGCCGGTGAACCAGTAGCTTCAGTCAAAGTTCACCTCCGACTGCTGTCAGGCTCTGTCAGGGGACAGAGCTCAGCAGGCCCCGGAGCTGCAAGAGCAAAAACAATTGTAGACATGCTGCTGAACCTGTTCAACAGTGTGTTAAAGAAAGGCTGCGGCTGCTGTGAGCCGACCTGCACTGAGGCAGTGATATAAACAGAGGTGGGTAGAGTAGCCAAAGACAGCAAGAGTAAAAAGTAGCCATCCAAATAGTTACTTCAGTAAGAAAGTACTGAGTAACTGCTGAGTAACCTCTGATTCATTCGTTTAATAATGAGGACATGAATGTCATCAAATACACACAAAAATAAAAAAAGATTCATTCAGATATTGCCAAAGAACATCACTAAACAACTAAGACAGTAAATGAAATACATAAATTAATTCATCCACAATAACTTAGATATACTTGCATACAGAGGTCTGTGAACTCTGTGTTTGTGTGTGTCCTTCTGTCTGTTGGTGACTATGTATGTGTGACCCCGTGTGCGTGTATGTGTGTGTGTCACGCTTCGTGTCGGACGGTTCACGCCTCCATTAATTACTGATCAGCCACAACACATCTGCTAACTGCAAAAAAAAAAAAAAAAAAAAAAAAAAAAAATCTGCTAACTGCAATGTGTTTCCTCAAAATTGAGGCGAAGAGGCCGCCTCTATTTACTGCAGAGATTTTGTGTGCGGTCATGTGACTGCCTGGCACTGTCTGATTGGTGAACAGGGTTAAACGTTTCTAGTGGCTACTTTTAATTGGCGAAACGCAGGCATGTGATAGAGCCTCTGTTGGAAATATCTTCATCAAATCAAAACAAACCGCGCATTTAATAGATAAAAAATAAGCAGCTAGTAGCGAGCGGAATGTAGCTCTGCTGCAGTAAAACTACTCTTACAAGTACAATTTATCCAAAAAGTTACTTAAGTAAATGTAACGGAGTAAATGTAGTGCGTTACCCACCTCTGATTATAAAGCTGCTGTTCATATCCTGCCTTTGTTTTATGTGCTTCAGTCCTGATGGATGACCTGAGTGCCAAGGGTCCAGTCCGAGTATAGTGCTGCATGGAGCTGTTAATGACCTTTGTACTGTTCCAGACAGAGCCTTTGATCCACGTGGCAGTGGTTTTGAGACTTTTGAACTTTTGCCCCTATTTCATCCAACACACAGGAGGAGCCCTGCATGCACGTGTTGGAGGAAGTAATAAGGACAAATACCGCACTGTAAAATATTCATTGCATTGCCTGTCAGCCATTACATGCAAAAATCCTGCCAGAGCTTCTGAAATAAAAATAACAGGAGTGTTGAACTCTCCTCTCTATTACCTGCATGATCAGAAAGCACCAGTGGTCAGATGTGTGCGTGTGTGTGTGTTTTCAAGAAATGCTGACAGAATCAGATAACTGTACCTGTATTACTTGCTGCTAAAGTTGTGGGAGACTAGGTAAGAGATGCAGTAAAGGTCAAGGGGCCAAGGTCAAGTCAGCCACCCCCAGTTGACTGGCCTGATAAATGATATATAAGCATCATGATATAGTGTGTGTGTGTGTGTGTGTGTGTGTATGTTTACTGCCAGGGCAATGCTGATGAATTCAGTGAATGGTTCTCCACAGTGATCAGGAGTAATAGATCTCCTGCAAGTCTGTCAGATAATAACATGGATCTGACTAAATTCTGCAAAACTCAAAGATCAACACCATCAGTATTTTGATCTGCGTGGAGCCCCATTTGGTGTCCAAAACATCTATTTGGACCTTAAGACAACAGAAATGACACCTTTGCAGCAATTTTTGTCACATTCAGACCAAATTGATGTGTAAAAACATTAATTTCTCTCGTCTTAAGATGAAGACACTTGCCATCTTAACATGGATGTCAGAAGAGACGTTTTAAACTAAGCAGCTTTCCACAGGTTTTTGGGGACTTACTGAAGATGCAGATCTTGCAGAGGGTAGCTGAACCATATGCAGCAGATATTTATCTACCCTGTGCGAACATTGCCAGGGACCTGGAGCTGCTGTCTGTTTGCATTTCTGCCCAATTCTGTTTCCTGTTCGTCAGTAAAGCCGCATACAGTTAGATTTAGTACAGCCCTGAGAAACAGAACGGAAGTTTGGAAGAAGGTACAAAGTCACTGCGGTATGAAGTATTTCACAATTGCACCACCACAGCAGCTGAGCGACAGAGAGATTGTATCGTATCATGACTTATGGGAAGTTCAGCTCCAATGGCATGGTTTCACATGGTTCACACATGGTTCAAGGAAAGGGTGGGAGTGGCTCTCAGAGTTGGGGTAAATGGAAAAGTCTTCTGTTGTTCAGTGGATAGTCTTGGGAAGTGCTCATTGAGGTAGCAGTGTCCTGTGTTCATTTTAAATAAGGCAGCAGCAGGAAGTCAAGGTTGAGGTCTGATTGCGCTCCAGGCCTGTGAGGATAACACTCTGTGACCTGCTCCTCCCCTAGTTGTTAGGAATAATAACTTAAGATTGAATCCGGTTCCCATCAAGGTATAAACAGGAACATACAACACAATTAGGATATAATTCTGTGTCCAACATTCCTCTAGCCCATTTAAGAGCACACAAAGGCCATAAGTGGTCTCTTGTTGAACCGAAGGCACAAAGATAAGAATTCATAAAGTACTTGCCTTAAAATGAGACACACACAACTCTTTCCCTGGTATGATGTAATGACGCCGGGTTCATTGAGGAAATACGGGAACTTTGTCACATTCATCACAGCATTAAGTGTTTTTCTTCCTTTATGGCTTCATTTTCCTGTGGTTGCACTGTCGCAGACATTGGAGGTCCATGGGTCGATAAGAAGATACTTTCACTTTATTAAAGGGACTTGCGGCAGGATTTGTGAAAAATTGAACATGCATTTCCTAGTAACCAGGTAAGAATACACTACAGGTCATGTTTAGAGCTTGATCTTAAAATCATGAGATCGCCGAGGACTCTCGGTGACCTAACGTGCATAACTTAGTCCACCACTATGTAACATTACAACGTTACAGACTGCGCATTTTCCACGGTCCTAACCGAATCGTTAGAAATACACACAGCACCGGCTCTCGTCTCGTTCCCGTCCCCGTCACGTGAACAGCCGGTGAAGTCATGCTTGTGCTAAATGTGCTAATGAATATTTTGCTAGACATTGACGATTGTACTGATGAATTGAATATTTTGCAAAACATTGCAAAATGAATGAATGATCGAGATTAACTTTAAACTGTGATTTTTCAGAAGTGCTGAGTGTGCCTTATCAGAGACAGGAAGAGTAAGCCAGAACGTGCAGGATGACGTAGACAACTCCTTATATAGGACATAACGCCTTAGAAAAACAGAATGGGGGTGTCTCTTTTGTCTCCTTCACTTTTCAGATAACACGGTGAACGGCCGCCGGCCACCGGCCCTCACAGCTGACCCAGAAAGCGAGGGGCGGGGGCTGGCCCGGCCAGCCGGTGGTCGCGGTACACCACGCTCCACCATACAGTCTCTGCCTGGACAGAGCCCCAGCCCTGTACAATACAATACAATACAAACACGCGTACAATACAGGCAGCTGAATCAGGAAGCGAGGGGCGGGGGCTGGCCCGGCCCGCTGGTGGTCGCGGTAGAGCTCGCTCCGCCATACCGTCTCTGCCATGGACAGAGCCTCAGCCCCGTACAACACAATACAATACAATACAGACACACGTACAATACAGGCAGCTGAATCAGGAGGCCGAATCGGAAGCTGAATCGGCGGCTGGCCCGGTGGTCGCGGTAGAGCCCGCTCCGCCATACAGTCTCTGCCATGGACAGAGACTCAGCCCCGTACAATACAATACAATACAGACACACGTACAATACAGGCAGCTGAATCAGGAAGCGAGGGGCGGGGCCTGGCCCGGTGGTCGCGGTAGAGCTCGCTCCGCCATACAGTCTCTGCCATGGACAGAGCCTCAGCCCCATACAATACAATACAATACAATACAATACAATACAGACACACGTACAATACAGGCAGCTGAATCCGGAAGCGAGGGGCGGGGGCTGGCCCGGTGGTCGCGGTAGAGCCCGCTCCGTCATACAGTCCCAGCTCCTTTCTTCAGGCCTCTATCTGAAGCCACGCCTCCACCTTTCCGCGGACGTAGTTGAAGACGCCCAACACGCATTGCCGCATACCAGACTGGCGTGTGGCCTTTTCTGCGGATGTAGTTGAAGACACTGATGACGGCAGCTTGACTGGAGTAGGCAGAACTAGACATGAAGGCATCTGATTGGTTTTTGCATTTCGGAGCGTAAAGCATGGATTGGTCAGAGTTTTGTCAGCCCTGCAGCTGCCACAGAGGTCTGATTATTTTCGTTCCTTTTTCTGAATATATAATGTATTGACTACTCTCAGGATAGAAGGACCATTTCACCCAGTATAACAAAATGTCTTTCTGATTACCAACCATAACGTGTGTGTGTAAAATGTGTTTCTGATTACCAACCATAACTTTAATACAGAACCTAGACCTGCGTTATAATCAAACAACACATGAACATCTACCTTTTGATTGTAAAGAGCTTCTGAATGTTCTGTTCTTTCATCAGACAAATTGTTTATCTGCATCCTCAGGCTAAGTCTGTGGTGGTGTGCCATAGCCATGAGCGCTCCAGCCCGGTCTCTGTTTTACACAGTGTATATGACTAAGGCTAAGGCTGTCTTGGTGTACTATAGCAACGAGCGCTGCAGCCAGGTCTCCGTATTACACAGTGTCATGTTGCTAAGTCTGTGTAGGTGTACCATAGCCACGAGCCCTGCAGCCAGGTCTCTGTATTACACATTGTATATGACTAAGGCTAAGTCTGTGTAGGTGTACCATAGCCACGAGCACTCCAGCTAGGTCTCTCTCTCACACATTGTATATGACTAAGGCTAAGTCTGTGGTGGTGTACCATAGCCACGAGCCCTGCAGCCCGGTCTCTGTATTACACATTGTATATGACTGAGGATAAGTCTGTGGAGGTGTACCATGGCCCAGAGCACTCCAGCCCGGTCTCTCTCTTACACAGTGTATATGACTCCTCAGTACTTGAGGTCTGGTGTCTGAGCAGGATCCAGGCCTTTTTTATATACGGTCTATGATCCCAGTACAACACTGTGTTGTCTCTACATATAAATATTAACATCTCACCAGTTTCCCTCCCTCACATATTCTGAATCTGTAAACACAGTCTGCTAAGAAAAACACAAAGGCACTTGATGAATGTGTGTAAGAGCTTGGAGGAAACACCCAAACCAGCTACAGCCAGCACAGACCACATTCACTTGCTTGTGACCTTATAAGCCATCCATCTGTGTCAGTCTGATCTGCGCTTAAAGCCATTTTTGTCATAACTCTGTCATAATTCATAAATCTAGGAAACTATCCAGCTGTGTGGGATCATTATGTTGTTGCTCCAACTGAGAGAAACAACCATGAATGGACAACAGACCAATTTATGTTGGTTTGCTGAAAAATTCAGAGAAGACCCTTGAAAACTGTCTCTCTTTGTAATATCAATAAAGATCCCCAGACTTTCAGTCACAGCTTCACAGTTTATGTTTTTCTTTCTTTTTGTCTGCTGACGGTCTCTAAACAGATTCTGGTGGTTGTTATAAATTACAGTGTATTAACAAGGTCTGGTGTGTCATTTGATAAAATAAGCTCCATCATTTCTTTCCTCACAACACTGTACAGCTTTAAGAGGCTCAGTCCGCCTGATCCTACATCATAAGCATTCTTTATTCTGTATACTTACCTCATTTCTGTCCTGCTTCTGTTCAGCTTCTCTGAATTTCTTCTCATAAATCATTGGTGTCTCCTTTACTTTGCTGTGAAATCACTTTGTAAACACTGGTTAAATAAAGTTATTCTCAATATTATTAGTAGAGCTTCAGCTGCAGTAACTCATCACTAGTTTTGGATGATGTTAATCTTCTGAGACGCAGCTGTAGGATGCTGACCTCAGAAGAGAAGAGTTTTAATTGACATGAAAAACTGATGCTACAGTTCATAAGGCTACAACAGGCGTATGCAGATCATATTTATAATCAATTCGATTATTGATCTAATCAAAGGCCCCTGACTGATCTGATTAAGTCTGTGAATGAAATAAAACATCTCATATCCCACAATCACGCAGCATCATACCTCAAAAATGATTTGTGGTGACTTGGTTGGTCTTCACATTATGGATTTAGCTCTTAATTGATGTTTCCTCATCTAATCATCTTAATGAGTTTTAATGAGTTTTCTGTCTCTCTGCTCATTAGCCAGACATCCTGGTCTCATCTCCAGCTGCTGCAGAATACAACAGCCAGACCGTTATTCGGTCCTAGGAAGAGATGATAGCTGATAGCTTCATCTATATATAACATTAAAATATACCAGTTTCTTTTGTTCTTCCATTGTGTGACTGTTATTCATGGTTAAATTTATTCACCTGCATGATTATGTGGTTGCCCTGACAGCAGCAGTCGGCAGTACCTTCAGGTTCTCTCAGACAGTGATACTATTCAACACAGTCTAAACTACACACTGAGGTAGGCCACAATGTAGCGAGTTCGCAAATTTTTAGTGCTGTCTGACTAGTCTGATTCATTTATAGTATTCCACAATGCATTGTGACAAGTAGTGTACAAACAGAAACAGGTGAGAAAGGAGACTGTTCACTTTAACTCATTTCCTCTTGTGTCATGTGGGTAACTGAACCTTTTGGTTGAGTTTTTTTTTTTACTTTCACTCTGATGAAAACCACATGTGCTTATTGTAGGTTATGTGCATCACCTCCTGTGAGCCCACCAAGACAAGGTATGAGGTCAAATTATTTTGTTTGTTTGGGAAGTTCAGGCTCAGTGACATGAGCTGAAGCTAAGCATCTGAGCAGAAGTTCAGAGCTGCCACACTTCTTTATAAGACAAATAAAGGAACATTGTTGCTTCCCATCTTACGTCCTTTTGGCCAAGTGAACAATGGACCTTCCTTAATTAAAGGAAAGGAGGAATGCTGTGTCACAATTCCTCACTGCAGTAAAACGTAAACTTGCTTCAGTAATTCACAGCTCATGTCCTGTTATTTGTTTTAGGGAGTCAGCTGAGTCAGTACAGTTGCATTTCTTTGTTTATTGCATGTAATCCGCTCTGTAAATGCCAGAGAGGCAATGTCATGTAAATAATTTCATAGTTGCACTCATAAATTAATAAAATATTTCTTGCATGAAAAAACATTTGATGTGTTTGTAATGAAAACAATGCATTTGTATTGACTTACATTCAGAAAAGGCACATTTCATAGCAAAATGGTGATGGTGTGAACAAATAGTAAAGCTCACTGACTCAAATCATCATTTGCAAGGAAATGTGTTGCACAGCTGTCAATGTTAATCCACTGGAGGTCAGCAAAGACAAGTTTTACAGCAAATATCAGGTTTTGGAAGTACATTTGTGACTTGATTACATCCCTTTCTGGTGGCCTGAATGTTGTGTATTTTTAGATGATGGTCACAGTTGCTATAAAACAGATTAATCTCATAACCAGTAGCAGAATGGGATCAAGTTGCACAGCCATGATGACATCATACTGTAAAGTTCAATTTTTTAATGCTAACTTTGCTGTTGGATAAAGTCTCAGCTCTCAATCACGTCAGAAATCATTTGTGAATTTCCACTTTCCTGCACTTCTCAACATCTGTCCACCATTCAGACCACCGGGGATTTCACCTGGCTCTGAGAAGAGCTTCAGTGATTTAGCAAGAACTAAACATGGACAACTCCTTTAGGCCACAGTACATGTGCAGATACAATAACAGCCGTTCACCAGGTGAGAGAGGGTGAACTGCCTCTATCTCATCATGTAGGCCGTGGCTCAATGCTGTGTTCTTCACTGAGGCAGAACTGAATGAACAATATTTGAGTGAAGGCTTAAGGTGTAGGGCAGCACAGTGATGTGGTGGTTAGCACTCCCCCATGCGTCTGGGGGAGTGCTAACCACCAGTGCTTGTCATCCTCTATCAGTTTGTCAGGAATAGTGCACCTGAACTGTGCCAAGGCCACTGGGGTCTTGCTGAGGATTAGATGTAAGTACAAAGCGCCCCCTGCTGCAGACACATTGAGAGGCAGAACATCTTTGTGCGCCATTCTGAGAAGTCTAAGGACTGAAGTCGCTGTGGAAGTGTAGCTGAAGCTCTCTGTCCATCAGGGTAGGACAATAACGACATGTGTGTCATCCTGCAACGTACGCTTTACACAGGATAAGACGTCTGTCTTCAGGACAAATTCCTTTCACGTCTAGTCTATTGGAAATCTTTCAATGCAGAAATAAATGAATAAATATTCACACACCTGAAAAAATAAATATTCAAACAGGACACATAAATAGAAGCAGAAATGGTTGCAAAAAATGTATCAGCTTTTTTCTGTTTAATCATTCATTCATTTATACTTACATATATTTCAATTTTTGTCCGATATTCATATTTAAATATGATATCTTTATCATATTTAGGGCAGACTCAACACTTGTGCGTGTTAGCCCACATGTTCGGGTCCGTGTTTACTTTACAGTGGGTCAGCGTCGTGATGACGTAACCCAGCGTGACGCGCTCACAGACGCACTGAGCTAAGGAAAAAAAATCATAACTACTCCTCAGTCCTGACTATAGGCTGTATGGTCCTGTAAGGGAGCAGTTAACTGTTTCCAGAGCGCTGTGTTGTGATTGTACATGTTCAGCTCTCTCACAGCGGGAAGAGTCAAGCTAGCGGGGCCGCATCTGAGGTCCACCCTGGAGGGTCGGAGCAGAAGTAGCGTGAGGAAGAAACACGGACTTGCCGACTGAGACCGGACAGTCATGGGGGCTGTTCTGGGAGCCTTCTCCTTCGCAAGTTGGGTAAGTTGTGGATGTAGACTATATGAACCGTGGTGTTGACACATATATGTATGTAATGTTTTTAACCGGCGAGAGACGTTAAAACTGGGTGAACACCGATATGCAACAGGTCACACCGCTTCACATGACAGTACAGTACAGTGTAGTACAGTCGCACCAAACTCCACAGTAAAATCTGTTGATTTTGCCGCTTGTCTTTAATGGTGGTCTGTTGCCAAGCAGCACGAGAATGACGTCGATTAATTAAGCCTGTGCTTTTCAGTTGAGAGCAGGAAACTAAACTAAATTCAGATATCTGTCATTTTAATGACACCGCTCCTGTTTCGCGATTCGTGAGTGAATATTGAACAAAATCTTTAAAACGCTGACTTATGTCAAAGGAACACTGATTCTTTCGTCACCGAAGTCGTCACCTGTTGAAGTGGTCGCATACGGTTGGTATCTTGCAACTTCGTCAACATTGCTGCGGTTGTCATGGCACCTGAGCCTCAGGCACAGGCTGACATTTAATAAAAGAAGACAGCAGAGTACTGAGACACTGAGAGACGTTCAGCTGTCTTATGTTAGATTAAAAAACGTGTCTCAAAAATAAAGACTGACTCATTTAAAGTCAAAACCTGTTTGGTCACCTCAAAGTCTGCATTTGTGAACCCAGTCTGTGGTCCACACAGCAAAGCAAAGGGTTAATCATAACACACTTGGTCATCTGCTTACACGTGATTAATTGGATTAACTCTGCTTTGTTGCCTTGTTGTTGCACAGGAATAACAACAGGAGCCATGCTCACAAATGCAGTCAGAATGAACGCACAGGATGTGATAGTGTGTGTCAATGTAAAGCAGGAGTGTGCGTCTGTGTGTATTGAATTAACAGGGTGTCTTGTGAAAACAAACCATATTTTTAAGCCGTGGCCTGAAAAAAGTGGAATATTTATTCGGTGAATATATAGTTTTTATAATTTCATTATTGTCTGTGCTCCTCAGCAATGGATTGTCACAAGCTACAGTGATGTTCATGTTAAATGAAGAGCATGCTTCTGTCACTTTTACTCTAATAAAGACATTTGCAAGTTTTATTGTGGTTCACGCCAGAGCATGGCCTGGTCAGTCATGAGCCCGGATCTGGCACACATTACTATGGCTTCGTCTGCGGCTGGACTAAGTCGACCTTGTCTGGCTGGCAGAGGAATTAACATGTTTTCTGGGCCTCCTTATCTCTTGACTCCTCTCAGTCTCAGTGCGTGACACTCACACACACACACACACACACACACACACTGTGAAGCAAAGTTACAGATAGTGGTTTATGATGTGTTACTACACAGATTGAACAGAGAAGTTAGTGAATGTAGGTCATTAATTGTCTTTTCTGACTCAGTTTTACATTATGATTGTACTTGCCCCCTGATCAGTAGTTAATTCGGGAATGTTTTCCACTCGCTACAGCTTAGCTCAACATTAGCACATTTACTGCCATCGCTGAGACGGAGAAGACAAGCAGCTTTACACCAGGCTCCACAGAGGTCTCTTTAAATCCTCTTCATCTGTGTTCATACTGTTTCTGTCTGTCTGTCTGTCTGTCTAGACCATATGTGGTTGGCTCTGGTCACTTGTCCCTGGATTTGTTTACAAAATACAAAAGACTAAATTGATATAGACTCATCCTTACGAGTGGACTTTAACAGTGGAACACAAATAGAGTATTTTCATTATATTATGACCATACGTGTTTCCTGTAAATGTGGCTGGCTCACTGTTGCCATGGAGCACAGGAAGGCAAGACAAGGTGAAATTATTTGTATGGTGCATTATCATACACAGAAGTCATTCAGTGTGGTTAACTGAAACAAAAGAAGCATAAAAACAGAAGTAAAAGCACAATAAGGAAACAGTATAAAAACAATATCGAACACTGACTATGAAGTTGATAATGTATCACTGGAGGGCAGGATTAAAGATTAGATGAAGGCATAAGAGAACAATCATCACTAACTTAGAGGAAGGGATAGGAGAAGGAAGGTGAAGGGACCTGAAAAACTGACTTGTAATGTTATGAATATTGATGGTTTTAGCCATAATTAATATACCAAGACCCTGCCCAGCATCATGACTATATTTCATAGCCCCTTCAGTGACAGTAAAACTCCTGCTGGTGCTGGCTCTGTTTCTGCTTCACTCATTGCTGTTACTGTCACTGAATTTTTTTTAATCACATTTGATAGATACACAAATCACCACAAGTCAAACCACTTTGTGTGGCCCATATTCTGAAAGACCACAGGTCTGTCTCCCTAACCCAAACCAAAACTTCCTGCAGCACTCAGAACAGCTAATGCATTTCTCATAAAGTAAAGTCACCTGTGCAAAAGCTGCTTAAACATCTAAACCTTGTTCACATGTGTCAAAACCTGCAAAGTAACTCTCAGCAGATCACTGTACTGTCTATACAACAATGTATAGAAATGTATATTTGAACCTATAAAAGACAGAGGAGGTTAATATTTAGGTCATTTGTGTGTAGAGTTTAGGTTCCGATAATACGAGACTAAATGTAAAAATAGTCATGAACTGGTTTCTGGTTTCATGGTACGTCACGGTGTGAAAAAGTGAAAAAGGTTTCAAAGCCACTGAAGTGTGTCCAAACAGATTTCCATGATATATCTAACATAGAAGAATACATAATATTTCATTGAAAACTGGTGTATTGAACAGCCCCATCACCAAACTGATGTATCGTGTCATGGGTAGGCTACATTTAATTTATACAAACTGTCACAACATTACTATTTATCATACTGATGGAAATTTGCTTGGGCAGACCATTCCTGCAATATGAGTCATTTTACCCCCCAGGTTGAAATGACTCATCAAACAAAGAAAGCACAGGAAGACCTTGGGCTTTGTTACGCGTACAGTAACATAACCTTTCCCCATTCGGGAAAGTCAGCTATGTACAAGAAACCGTATTTATGATGGCAGAAGGAGGTGAATCCCCCAAATCACTTTGCTTCTGCTTTGCGTGTTTACATCATTGATTTTGGATTTTATTAAACCTCTAGATTCTTTTAGTTTGATCCAATTTGTAAAGCACGGAAAGGACCTGGTCTGGTCTCGGATCACAAAGCAGCACTTGGAACTGGTTTGGATTTTTGACAACCAAGAGGAAAAGATTTTTAAAAATTGCACATCAGATGGAGACAGGACAAACCTCCCGACAGAGGACAAAATTCAAACATTCCAGATCTTTGCTTCCCACTTTTGGTCCATGCCATTATTATCTTTCACACTTGACTACTGTAAGGCTTTTCTGGTGGGCCCTCTTGTGTACGTAGTGAAACCCTCGCAGAAGTTCCAGAGTGCATTCAGCCTGTCTGATTTTCAATCAGCCTAGAAGGGCATGTGTCACACTGCTACTCTTTGACCTACTCTGGCTACCTCTGGTCTAGTCTTGTGGATAATGATTTCATATCTCGGACTGTGGGGCATAGGATCAACAGCAAGTGCACAGTGCTAGGACTTAATAAGCTAACTCAAAGCTGAGTGCTAACTGCTGTTTTTTTCGTTTGTGCCTCCTGTGGGAATGTTACATCTCTGTCACTGCTGTATAAGTTCAGCTCCTCAACAGTAAGAGGCTATATAACCAAATGAGTCCTTTAGTCAGTGAACCTTAGCTGATGTTGCCCATGGCAGATGACTTTCAGATGATGTTTTTGTCGCCTCTCTCATGTCCAATCTGAGTAACGAGCAGGGAGAAGCCATTATGTTCTCTTCTATTTATGTAGAGCACTTTGTTCCAGCTATGGGTGCTTTAAAGTGCTTCATAAATAAAGTTGAGTTGAGTTGAGAATTAGCCTGAACATCCTGTTAATGAGAAGATAGAATAATTTCATGCACTGTCTCAAGTTTCCCTGCCCCTCACATTCTTCCACAGCATGCCAACTGTTAGGGAAGAATTTCACTTCTCTGTATAGTTTGTGGAGTTAAAGGTCAATCCCTCTTTGTTTATAGGTGAACGTTGAGAATTAGATGTTTTCTTTTAGATACATTGCTAGAGACAGTTTATCTGCCCTGCGTTCTCTCCTAGAGACATGCCAAGGCCATGTTCATAGCCCTGGCGCCTTCGCCGGATAACACTCTGAGTGAGAGAGAGACCATTGTTGTTCTCGCGTCACCTAGACAGTGTGAGTCTTTATCTTAATGTTTATGTCCAATAGCCAATGGAACGTTAGCACATCTCCCTTTGTGGGCTCGATCCACCTTCCTAGTATATGAATCTGAACTTTGCAGCTTGGCCCTCAGAATTGAGGTGGCATCACGCACTCATGTTGTGTCGATGACTCTTTTGTTCTCCTTGATCAAGTCTATTAAACTTCTTCAGTATAAGACATCCAACACTCCGGTGCTTCTTCTTCCTGCATCACCACAGAATTTCTCCCTAACACTAACTTTGCTTCATTCTGAAATATTTTGTATCAGTGGTCTCCTTCCTCTTCCACCTCATGGCCCACTTGGAAATCTTGGTGGCGCATATTCATCATGGAGGCCTTAGAATCACCCAGAGCTCTTTTTTTTACATGACAATTATGCAACTTTTAAGAGTGAACTGAAACAGGGGAAGATCAGTTTTTCTTTCAAGCTTCCAGACAGAGGAGAAATCACTTCCGCTTTTTCCGTTGCCACTTTTAGTTCTTCAGTTTCTATCATGCATGTGACATTTTAGTGTGAAATCTGACTGACAGCCAAGATGTATACAGCACGGTCAGGCAGGCAACAAAATAAAAGTTCCTATCGATGGGTTATCTGTTTTTCTAACATTTTTAATTCTCTCAAACATCCAGGTGCCGTGCCTGTGCAGCAGTGCCACATGTCTGATGTGCAGCTGCTGTCCGAGCACCAGAAACTCCACAGTGACCAGGATCATCTACGCCTTCATCCTGCTGTTGGGGACCATCGTCGCCTGTGTCATGCTGTCGCCGGGTGTGGATGAGCAGCTCAAGAGGGTAAAAGAGCATCATGGGAGTCGAACTGACGGCATCTATGAAAATATTTCTGTCCTCAGTCATTTTCTTCTTCAGTGGGTGATGTCAGCTAATGCTTTACTGAGCACACCACTGTATTGTCTGTTCATTGTTCTCAGTTAACAACCAACTCAAAACATGTCACGCACAAACAACATTCACACTCTAAATGATCTTTAGAGTTTTCTCATTCGTTTTGGCTGAATTCTCAAATTAGAAAAGCATTTTATAACCGAGCTCAAGTTAGTTGGCCTTTACCACAGATCAGAATTTTTCATTCTTTTCTTCAAAATGCCTTGTGTTGGGACCTGCATACAAGAGAGCAAGTACAATTTTCTACAAATATGCTCTAAATCACTTGTATATGTCTTACTGATCAAAAGTGGTAGGTTGATTCTCAGTGAAACTTTTCACAGCTTATAAACATTCTTTCATTGTTTGATCATAACATAACAAAACGTAAAGATGCCATACATACATACCAGGATAGTCACAAATTATGTAATTATGTAGTTTTTTATAGAGCAGAGCATTGATTAACTGAGGTGTCTCTCTTGTTCTTAACCATGTATATGTGTATAATAAATCTCTCTGTCATGTCTGGCCATGAGGAGCACAGGAAGTAAATCTTGTGTGTGTCTGTGTTGGTGCCCAGGTCTCACTGATGTGACCTGAGTTACTGAGGGTTAATATTAGTTTGACATGATAGGAAACAGTGGAGCTGTGTCTATTCTGTTTTTCTCACAAGTCAAAGGTGTAAACTGTGACTTCCTGTGACTTGCTGCAGATCCCGGGCTTCTGTAAAGAGGGAGCGGGCTCTTCTATCCCCGGCGTGCAGGCAGATGTCAACTGTGACATGTTTGTGGGCTACAAGGCCGTGTACCGGGTCTGTTTTGGCATGAGCATGTGGTTCCTGGGATTCTCCATTCTCATGATCAACATCAAGAACAGCAGAGACCACCGTGCTGCCATCCATAATGGGTAAGGACTGTAGACATGTGCATGTTATTACTAGGGATGGATGTCATTAAGATTTAAATAGAACTATAACTTTTTTGGAAACCACTTATTGACCTGGTACTTAACAATTTAAGAATAAAGTTAACAAACACATGTACTCTGGGTTAACTGGTGACCCTAAAGTCCATGTAGGTGGGTCAGAGAGAGAGGGAGGGAGGGAGAGGCCTTTTGATTGGACTGTTGTTGGTGTGATAAAGTATGTGAGCTGATAGCGTTGGACCATGGACGGGAGCCTGGACGTGTTTCCTAGTTTTCCTAGTTATTACCGTTACACTGCAGTGGGTTGTGGATCCGTCCACGCTGTGCAGTGTTTCTAACCTACAATCAGGTTTCAGCCGCTGTAGAGTCACAATGTCACCGACACACCTGTGAACAGAGTGTCACAGGTGTCATGGTTTATACAACATGTTGTTGAGCAGCTGGACTTTGCCCTGTGTGCTGCAGCTGGCTTCATTATCACCAAGTGAAAGCACATTCCTGATCTGTTCTTATGTTGTTGTTTGAGGAGAGATTCACACTGATCACGCACAGGAAGAGTGAGAGAGACAGTGATCTGTGAGGTCTGCTCCTCCAGTTTCACTGTTCCTGTACAACTGTGTTCGAAGAAGCATGAACTGTACACATATAACCGGTGTATGATTCCTGCTGGATATAAAATAGTAGGGTTAGGGTTAATATCATTTATTTGACTTTAATGACTACAGGCTGTTCTTTGTTGTTGGCCTGATCTTCTGAGTTAAAGACTCCTTCATTACATTCCACTACTGATATACCCTCTCTCCTGTACATCATTCTCAACGAGGCAGCTTTTCTTTTATCCATCAATTAGACAAGAATTGAAGTTTTTGTCTTCAAAATAGAACCACAAGAGCAGCTGTCTGGTGCAGTGATCTCTGAGTGAGCTGTCACACATTCACACATTCACACATTAAACCTTGTGAAGTGTGAACCCTGTGTGGTTGATCATCAGGTGACTCTGAGTGTCACACTCTGAGGAAACACTTTGACTCTCAGGGTCACTGATTGGATGCAGGTCTACAAATAGACAGCTATAGTAACAGACCGTGTGAAACAGTTTTTCTGCATCTGCACCAGCAACAATCATCAGACATTGTTTTTGTGTATGTACATCCACAAGGACTTTTACCTGGTAAGCACAATATCGGACTTATCCCTCAAGGGACCCCCGAGGTTACACTGAGGTCACATGAGGTCACACACCTGAGGTCACACACCTGAGGTCACACATGTCAATAAAGAAGCTTTATCGACATTACTCAAGACTTCACACAGCAATAATGAAAAACACTCTCTCTGGATAAACAGGGATTTGACTTGAGACTCTCCCAGTCTTGGTGTATACCCAATGTACAGTGACAGTAAAGGCTTTCTATGCTATTCTCTTGTGGCGTTGGATTTTTTTACAGTTGTGACTTCATGTGTTTTCAGATTTTGGTTCTTCAAGTTTGCTGTGTTGGTGGCCATCACAGTCGGTGCCTTTTACATTCCAGAAGGGCCTTTTACCTACAGTAAGAACCTACACATACATACAGACACACACCGACTGTTTATTTGCTTACCCGTCTTATCAGACCTGTGTGTGTGTGTGTGTGTGTGTGTGTGTGCCTGTTTTTTTTTTTTTTTGCAGCATGGTTTGTGGTAGGCTCAGGTGGAGCTTTCTTCTTCATCCTGATCCAGCTGGTGCTGCTGGTGGACTTTGCCCACTCCTGGAATGAGGCCTGGTTAGACAAAATGGAGGCAGGGAACTCCAGAGGCTGGTATGCAGGTGAGTGACTCAGCTGAAAGAGGAGAAACACATCAAAGATCTTTGGATGCACAGATGACAGATGTGCAAACATGTGAGAAATGTGGACATTTTGTTTCTTACTGCTCTCTGTTTATAGCTCTGCTGACCGTAACCATCCTCAACTACATCCTGTCACTGACTGCCGTGGTGCTGTTCTTCGTCTTCTACACCAAGCCTGATGGATGCTTCATCAACAAGTTCTTCATCAGCTTTAACATGTTGCTCTGCATTGTAGCCTCTGTCATCTCTGTGCTGCACAAAGTCCAGGTACACAACAGAGCTGACTGGACCTTCTCTGTCCCAGTGCACATATATTCCCTGACATATTTTCAGATCAGCAAGATGTATCTTAGCTGTTTTTTTACTTCTACTTTGTGAGATTCCCGACTGTTCTCTCTGTTTCACCAGGAGTCTCAGCCACGCTCAGGTCTGCTCCAGTCCTCCATCATCACCCTGTACACCATGTTTCTGACCTGGTCAGCCATGACCAATGAGCCTGGTGAGACGGTTGAAATGTCATATTCCCTGTTAGAAACCAGGGGTCAGTTAAACAGTAGGCCTCTAGTGGAGGCTGGGGGTGTCATCAACACAGACACCCAAATAAAGGCCAGCTCCTAAATGAAGTCTGAGGAAAGAGAAACTCTATTATCCTTAATAATGTTGACCTATTATTTTTTTTTACTTTTTATACATGATTTTTTATTTTTTTATGTGATTTATTTTCATGTATTTTTTATTTACTGTAAACCTAATGAATTCAATAATATAATTATGCTGTTTTCAGCAATGTGGGTTTACATGTGCATCTACTCTGGATGTTGTTGCGTGTGGCAGAAATGAAGGGTATATTTAGCTGTATTTATCAGATAGACCAGTTCAAACGGAAATATATTACATTCATTTTGTTTGAGCTGTGGCTAATTGTTATTCTTTTGGTGCCTGGTGCACAGGCTGGAGTTAATGGATTCCTTCATTGAGCTGTACCGAAGTGTCGACACACAGGCTGTGAATATTGATTTGAAAAGGTTTAAGTGTCTTGTCTTGTGATTGTAAAAACGCAGAAAGTTAGGAACAGATTAGGTCTAAATCATGACCCTTGTGAATTCAGAATCAAGTCTGTTCATGGTACTACTCACACACAAACTGTTTCTCTCCTCTCAGACCGAGCGTGTAACCCCAGCCTGCTGAGTATCTTCCAGCAGATCGCGGCCCCAACACTGGCCCCCCTGGAGATAGAGAACCAGACAGCTGTGGTGATCATTGGCACAGAGGAACCAGTCCTGACATCTCCGTACCTGCAGTGGTGGGATGCCCAGAGTATTGTGGGACTCGTTATATTTGTCTTGTGCATCCTCTACTCCAGGTAGGTCTGCTGCACCTGAGATACTCTGACTACCACCAGGGAACAATCCAGGTGTCTTCACAAATATCCGGTCATCACTGTCCAGATTTGTCCCTCTAGACCATATTCATATGTCAGCCATTTTCCTCCAACATCATGCTGAGGAAGTCCTAAACTGATATCTGTAAAACTGGACAGATTGTATGTTAATATTACATGAATAAACATGAGACAAATGTCAGTGTTTTGTTCCTTAAATCATCAGGTGATAAATCAGTTCACTGAATCTTAAAACCAGAAGGATAACTGATACCTGTGTCTCTAGCATTCCGCGCTGCCAACCAGCTGAATGGAAGTGCACTTCCTTGCCGATGTTTATATCAGTTACAACTTGGTTCACAACAGCACCACACTGTTTTTTCAGTGACAGAATATGAGATTCACACCCGTGATTTCAGAGGAATATAGCTGCCGTGTAAATATGGTCTATGGCATCTCATAGCATTTGCTGTGGAGCTTTTAAACATATACATGACCTTCATCAGAGTGAGCCAACGAAGGCAAGAACAGAAGTGCAAAATATCTTCATACTGTATTTTGACTCCTTTATTGAATTTATCCCTGTTGTGCCCACAGCATTCGTTCATCCAGCACCAGTCAGGTGAACAAGCTTACCATGGCCTCAAAAGACTCCGCCATCCTGGCCGAGGGCGGCAGCAGCCCCGACCTATCAGAGGAGTCGACGGGGCCCAGGCGAGTGGAGGATAATGAGCGAGACATGGTTCAGTACAGCTACTCCTTCTTCCACTTCATGCTCTTTCTGGCCTCGCTCTACATCATGATGACCCTCACCAACTGGTACAGGTCAGTCCCCCCCCCCCCTCCACTGCAGCAAGCAGCACCACCAGAGCACATACGTAGAATGTAGAATCGTAGGTTGAAACGAATTATCTTGTCAGTTTAACTGAAATTTAGATTTGGAGTATCTGAGAGTATCTGACTGATGTGGGGGAGAAGATTTCCACGATTCCTCAGGCCTCTGTGTTACATACGTGCAAGGTGCTTTTTCCTCTTGTGAACATGATAAATTGAGATAAATGGTGATGACTAACAGACTGTTATGTTTTCCGCATAGCCCTGATGCAGACTACACCATAACCAGCAAATGGCCCGCAGTGTGGGTGAAGATCACCTCCAGCTGGGTGTGTTTGACCCTGTACATCTGGACCCTGGTGGCCCCCATGATCCTCACCAACCGAGACTTCAGCTGATCACCGTCTCTCTCTGACACGATCCTCCTCTTCATCCTATACGGGAACTGACTGTGTTGCCTATGTGTAAATGTCAAGATACTTTTCAGCTGGAGTTTCATTTCAATGTCTTCTGTTTTAGTGGCGTGTGAAGCCAGGGTCTGGTTCAGAGGTGCCATAACAGCTGCTTCATCTGCAGGTGATCACTGTAGTCGTGTTATACCGTATGATTCAGTAGCAGCTGCCTCTTCGTGAAACATACTGAGGCTATTAATTAATGCAGCTGAAGAAAATCATTCCGTTTTTGTTTTTAAATTTCTGCTGCAACAACCTCAAATATTTTTCAGAATCAAATATCTTCTTCATGGTGACATTGTGTCACAAGATGAATGTTCTCTCTCAGTATTACAGCTGTCCTCATTACAGTGTTATTGATGAGCGTGTAGTGAGCTGACAGTCGGCTGCTCTGCCTTCCAATGCCTTATATGTCTGTAAATGGTCTGTGCTATTTTCAAGTATTGAGAGAATTACTATGAAGATATGTGTCATAAACCACACGACAAATTTCTGCCAAATGTGTCTGACAGAGATGTTTTTAATGTAACCGTGTCTTTCAGTTTGTAAAAGTAAGCCACAGTGACAGAACTGCACTGAGCACAGACACAATCAGCCTATTTCATTACAGTTTTTCTCAGTCACTTTGATGCAGTTCACACATGCACAGAAACATCTTTCTCACAAGTTCTAATGCAACTTCTCAGGATGTTTGATCATGCCCCCACACTATGTACAAGATCTGGTGAAAAAGCTAAGTTCACTCGTGATAATGTGGAAGTGAATGACTGACTTTGCAGGTTTTAGTTTGAAAATCAACTGTTCTGTGAACGATGAGAGTGATGTTTCTGTGATCTGTATCAAAATGAAGTGAAAAAATTGAAGCTCATAACTGGTAATATGTCTATATTGTCTCTGCATCTGTATGTCAGCAGGAGAGCTTTTATATTTTCTCTGATTTTGCTTGTGATGAATGCAATGTTTTCTAATCCAAAAATGTGTTTTCTAAGAAATGTTTATTAACTGGTTGAAGATGTGTGAGAGATTTATACAAAATACCAACACTGGCCAAAGGCCTCATGAGCCAAAGTCATTTACTGTAGTTACCATGTGATTTATATTTGTCTTTGTTTGCTCTCATACCATTTTCAAACTACTCAGAACAAATAAATCCTCCAACAGGTTCATAGAAACATGATGTTTTGTACATGACTGTTCACATTCACATCACAGAAATATACGGACACAAACATGTATCATTGACTGGACAGAAAAGTCACAGATCACTGTTGAATATTATTTAAACAATTCATTAAACCACAATTTACAAAGCAGTCTTAATGGTGAAAAAAGTAAAATCTGGTTAAAAAAAAAAACAAAAAAACAACATGTACACAGCAAATGATATGAAAAATATGAAATGATATATGTGTAACCCATGTGTTATTTAACAAACATGTACTTCTTATAGTGAATAGTGCTATTCAGGGAGCATTGTATGCGTTCCACACCTGATATTGCATGAATTCTAGGCCTTTGTACAACATCACTTCCTGTCACCACGGTAGGTAGATGGTAACAGATAACCTAAAGGGAGGCGATAGCAGACCGAGCAGACCCAGTTTTTCCTGAAGGGCTGTGAGTCTGAGGACACCCCCACCTAATGGGATATTAAGTGTTCAGGCAGCTAGACTTATTTTTCACTTCTTGAAGATGTTGTGCCTGTCACTGGCAACTGCCCATGTGGTTCAGGTATCTACTACTACTACTGTATGCTGTGGATCAACAATGAATTTTACAGTAAGAAACGTGTGAACGACCTGAGTGGAAACACTAGCCACTCTCAAATCCAGATCTGGGCCCCCAAATACATATATCTTCAAACATAAAGCTGCACATCCTCTCAGGTGTCACAAAGCTTAGCAAAAAACTGTTCAGTTGAAAATGCTAATTCAGACTCTGCTTTCTAAAAGCTCTAATTCTTTCTATGATACAATATAACAAACTTCTTCAAACTTAAAACACACAAGTCTAACTTAGTTATGGTTACAGTTGATATATTGAGTAAATAAGTTTAACATTTATTGGATTTGCAACACAGTGCTTTTTTACAGTGCTGAGATAGATTATAATGACAATTCATAACACCACCACCAGTTTAATCCACAGAGCAACTGTTCTGGAAATGCTGCACTAGCCTTCCTCAGTGATCCTCTGAAGGAAACATTTGAGGGAATATACCAGATCCTTGACTGAGCTGAGAGACACTTGAGTGGTAGCTGATCAATCTGGATCTGATGCAAACTCCTTGGAGGTGCTACTCTGCTGCCGGGATGCCTCCTTCTCCACCTGGTCCTCTGTCAGCTGTGAAAACAGGGCGTTGATGAGGATGGAGCTCCATGGTTTCCTGTGGAGCTGGCTTCTGCCCCCTGGTGGCCTAGAGACACACGGTGGCACACAAATATGAAATGGTGCATCACCTCACTCTTCAGTTCAATAAACAGTGCTTCATGTTGGTCAACAAAGATGTATGGTACCTTGATCATGAAATAGATGACAGCAATCATCAACAGCAGACTAACTGGCAGGACGACCAGTCGGATGATAGGACCAATTGGATCTGATAAAACACATTCAAGTAACCCATCAGTGACCATACAGTTGTAGAGCAATTAATTTCACTGTGACATGACAATAGAGAGTTTGAACTTGACTCTGTGCTCCATCTTACCTAAGACAGTGACAAAAAGCTGACAGCTCTCAGAGGAAAAGTTGTGGGAAAAAACCTCATTGTGATAAACACAAGTGTAGTTTCCTTGGTGGGTGTGATCTGCATCAGGAATCAGGAAGTTGGCAGAGTGATTGACGGCTGGCTGGTTGTAGTCGTATGTTGTGCCAGAGGAGGAGAAGATGAGCTGGAAGAAGCCTCCTGGATACTGTGGCTCTATGGAGCAACTGATGGTGAAGTTGAAACCCATAAACACACGTGAATCCCCATGCTTGGAAGACGACATAGAGATGACTGGCTGAACCAGCAAGTCTGTGAACAGAGAGGTGATTGGCTGAATATTAATAATCCAAGTGGAGTTTAATATTAATAATAACAATAATACATATGATTTGTATAGCGCTTCTCTAAGGCACTCAGATATGCTTTAGATGAACAATTTCCTAAAATGAAAAATGAAACATGAAAAAAAAAAACACAACACAAATTGAGATGCAGTGGGTGTCAGCCCACTTGTTTGTCTTGTATGATTTCTTGAAAAGGTGGGTTTTGAACTGAATTTCAAATGAGTGCAGAGAGTCTTAGCTGCGGATATTAGGAGGGAAGGACTTCCAGAGGGTCGGGGCAACAATGGCAAAGGCTTTGTCCCCCAAGGTGCGCTGCTTGTGTCCTGGTAATGGGGGTAAAAGGTTTGCATCTAATGATCTGAAGTGGCGATGGGGGAGTGACGCTGGAGGAGGTTAGTCAGGTGTGGGGGTGGGCGAGGTTATTGAGGGCTTTGTAGGTGATGAGGAGAATCTTGATGTGGATGCATTACTGCACCAGCAGCCACTGATGGTTTCAAAGGATTGGTGTGATTTGGTCTCTGGAGATGGAGTGGGCGAGCAACCTGGCAGCTGAGGTCTGAACATACGAAGATGTGCAGTTTTGCAGGACGAACATTTGGAGGGAGAAGCAGCAGCCAAATGTACTTGTTCCCTTTGGAAGATTTTTGACAACTTTAGAGTCACAACTGTCCGTTTCTTGTAAGTTATGAATCAAAAGTTAATTATATTCAAGTTTTATTTCCTCTGTACCAGCCCACAAGAAATGTCAGCAGACCACCTGATCTGCCCTCAGGGAAACTGAGATCGCACATGACAGAAAGTCTAAGGGCAAACTCCATCAAGGCTGAACCTCTGAGTGACTGACAGAACACCAGCATCAACAAGACATGGATTGCAGCAACGGCGACATAGATGCTGCACTCGATCTTCACCAGTTGTTAGCTTGTTGTACTTGATCCATCTAATCAAGACGTCATGGCTTCTGATATGACGTTAACAACAATAACAAGGAATATTTACACATACGCTGTGGTGTTCATGCTACAGTACGTCACTGATGGACTTGCTTAAGCAGGTGAGCTCCAGTGCCCACAGTTCATTGATGACAATCAAGGGTCAATACAGTGACTTGAAAAAAGCCTGCTCATACCTATTTGGATGTCTTAAATTGAGATCATTACTGGATCCTGTTCAGACCAGTCGTGGTTTGCTCTCAGTTCCACTAGCATTAATGTTACCTCTTGGAACAGCTCCAAATGTGGATAGCCAGGCTTTGTGTGGCAGTCTCTGGTACCTCAGTTATGGACAACTTTGACTCAGATGTGGATAAATATATAAATATTAATATGATAAATAATAGTTATAAAGTTAAAAAGAAGAATTAATACAATGAATAAGGGCATACTAAAGGCAAATTGATCATGTTAAGGGTTTTTGGAAAGGTTTCTACCACAGTCTTTGTGACACTGTAAAGATTATTGTCACACATGGTGCCACTGATGTTTAGGCTTACCTGAACAGGTGATTTTCAGGGCGAGGGAAGAGGAATCTGATGATGAACATTCCCTCAGGGTAGATCCAGACTGAACACAGTCAGACCTGATCCTCCATACAGACCTCTTTGAGAACCTCCTTTTTCCTATCAACAAAGCAGAGCCACAGTCCAGCTCTCTACAGACTATAGCTGCATCCTTCAGGGTCCAGTCATTGCTCATCACTGGTCTCCACACTCTCCATTTCAACCGCAGTACACCTTCACAGCGACTGGCTCCTCCCACCAACTTGACAGGCTCTGAACACAAAGAGGAGACTCATCAGCGAAACAACTCAAGTGAGAAAATAAATAAATAAGGAGCATTTTACAGGACACATTGAACTGCTTTCACATTTGTACTCCTTTTACATAATGTTATCATACCTCATTATATACCTCATTATATAGTACTTTACTGCTTCAAGAAAAGCTGTTTGTTAAGATGTTTTTTGAAAATCTGAAATGAGGGGGCATTGTATAAGTCACTATACAGACGCTATAGTCCTTGCTGCAGCCAGCCCCAGTTCAAATCCTCTCGTATGCTGCATGTCTTCTCTTCTCTGCCTCCCCATTTCCTGTCTATCTCTACTGTCCTATCAATTAAAGCCCCCCCCCAAAAAAAATAAGAAGGAAAAAAAAGTTGTTCCATTAAACCTCTGTACCTTAATGAAAACTGGCCAAGGCTAGATCTGTAGAACTGACTGGTCTGGTTGAATAACAGTGGGTCTGAGACCTCGTTAAAAAAGTGCAAAAAGAAATGGCAAGTGAATTGTTAAGGAACTGGAGTACAAAAGTACCTATCTAAAGTTTATTGATGTCAAATATGTTTAACAGCTCCAGGGTTTGAAATAATGGGGCTGAATGAGCATTCCAGTTATAATTAGTGACCCTTCTAACAAATTTCTCTTGCAGCAAAAAGATGTAATGGAGGCTGGTTTTGTATGTACTTGCCCAAGTAGAAAAGACACAAATCAAAGCTGAAACTCCACATCTACCTGAGCAGGTGAGACCAGCAGCTTGGCCAGGTGAGCAGGTGCTTCTAGTTGAGTCTGAGATTCTACAGTCCAGGAGAGCTGACTCATGGCCCTCACACTGGAACTCTTTGGTCCGCATTGGAGCCTGCGCTTCTCCATAGAGCCCCCCCTGGAGGACTGTAGGAGACCCACAGCCAAGCTCCCTACAGACCACCTCTGCATCCTGCTGGTCAAAGTCAGCTTCACACACTGAGGACCACCACTGGTTAGACTGGTTAAACTTGACCTCCAGTCTGCCTGAACACAGACTGGTCCCATTTATCAGCCTGACGGACTCTGCAGACAGAGAGACAGACATATTTCTATTTAACAGCGAGCTTTTCTTTTGTACTGGCTGCCAAATGTTTAAGTCATCAGCATGTGTCCAGAAATTACTTCCTTGTCTGTCACTAATGCGACACACAGTCCAGGTATTATATCAGGAGTAAAATCTGCGTAATACTCAGGTATGTGCTGTAAATACACTCAGGTAGCTCTTGAACTTACGTATAAAGGCTTAAAACTGCCCAAGGACACAGAACATCATAGTTCTGTGACATACATTACACCTGAGCAATTGGTATAAAAATAAAACAGGTCAGGAAATATGACAAGCTCAACAAAAACATAACTCTCTACGTGTCTGCTGTATTCATTTTGACAATTCAATGCCATGAAATGCCTTCGTGTGACTAGTGCTCATAGCCTCCCAGGACAGAGCCTGGTTGGAAGTGGGTAATAACAACAGGTGGTGATTCAGAGGGAGTGTGTGGGTCATGCTCTGCACACCAGGCATGGCAGCTATAGCTTTCTGTGAGTTTATATAGGACAAATACACAGGTAATTCCTGGAGGGAAAGTGAAATGAAATTACTCTCTGAGAGTGTTTTTGTAGGCCGGCACCTGAAATTATTGCTGCCTCTATAAAAGACACTGGTGATAACATCACAGAAACAACACAACATGAGCCTAATCCTAATATTACACTTGGTAGGTGAACGCCTCATACAAGTTATTTGATGTGACTGAAAGAACATTGTTTGACAGTGTATTGGTTACTACAAGAGAAATGATTTACTCATGACTGCAAATCAGCTAATCCCTAGTTACCAAACTCACTATTTGAGCAGGTGTTTATATGTGTTGTGGACATTTGTGACTCCCAGGAACTTTAAGTTTCACACACCCTCTACCATATGATACTGTTTCAACATCTACCAAATAAGGAGATCAAGTCATGAAGTGAGAATGAGTCACCATACATTTCTGCCACAGTCCCTGTGACAGAGGAAGAAAGACACTGTGAAATTATCGTCCCTAATAAGCTTACCTAAGCAGGTGATTTCCAGGGAGTTAGACTGAGAAAAATCCAATGATGAACACTGCCTCAGGGTAGATCCAGACTGAACACAGTCAGACCTGATCACCCATACAACCTGCTCTGAGGAATTTACTTGTCTTATTTGAACAGCAGAACCACAGTCCAGCTCACTACAGGCTATAGCTGCTTCCTTCGGGGTCCAGTCATTGCTTTTCACTGGTCTCCACATTCTCTGTTTCACCTGGAGTGTACCTGCACAACGACTGGCTCCTCCCACCAACCTGACAGGCTCTGAACACAAAGAGGAGACTCATCAGCGAAACATCTCAAGACTCTACTCAGGGTAAATGGACACAAATCAAAGCTGAAATGCTGCATCTACCTGAGCAGGTGAGACCAGCAGCTTGGCCAGGTGAGCAGGTGCTTCTAGTTGAGTCTGAGCTTCTACAGTCCAGGAGAGCTGACTCATGGCCCTCACACTGGAACTCTTTGGTCCACATTGGAGCCTGCGCTTCTCCATAGAGCCCCCCCTGGAGGACTGAAGGAGCTAAACAGCCAAGCTCCCTACAGACCACCTCTGCATCCTGCTGGTCGAAGTCAGCTTCACACACTGAGGACCACCACTGGTTAGACTGGTTAAACTTGACCTCCATTCTGCCTGAACACAGACTGGTCCCATTCATCAGCCTGACAGACTCTGCAGACAGAGAGGAACAGCTCATCTATGCCCTGACATCAGACCTTATGAACAAAAACATACATTTATTTGGTAACACTTTAGAAGCCTGCCTGTTGTAGTGTATTTTCCACCCCACATCTCTTCTGGTTTTATATTTAAGGTGTTGTATACCCGTCCTTTGTATGTTCTAGTCACAAGTTAAGGAAGGATGTTTATTAAGTCCTTCTGAAAGGTTTCTTTACGACCGCTATTATAGGTTGAATAGAAAGAATGTGCTTGGAGGACAAATAGTCACCCATTTGGTTTCCTGTTTGGTATACCAGACCTTGACATACCACAAAAAACAGGAGATAAGGTTAAAGGTCAAAAGGGAAACTGACCATGGATTAAGATAAGAGCTTGACCAGATGTGCAGGCGACTCCGGAATGTCTGAAGGAGTGGACTTAGAATGGTATATAAAGGAGAAGTTTGGGATGGTCAGGAGAGTCTCCACATTGGCACGGAGGAGCTCTGAGATTCGGCTTGTTGACACTGTACCCTTTTTATAATAAACCTTTTTCACTGGACAAAGAAGACGTGTCAGAGTGGTCATCTTCATCGGCATCCACATCAAAATACACAACACTGTGTCAGTGCACCTCCCATCACATACCATCTACGTTACCCAGACTTCCAGTGTAGCTCCCAGGCACTTATACTTTTTCAGGTTTTACAGTATTACTCATGGTCACTTACCATGTACTTTCCTGGGAGTTACAGTGTTTTGCGGAGTCATCCAAACCGGAAGCTAAAAAACCTTCCCATTTCACATGGGACAAGGCAGGCACGGCTTCTCTCTCCTTTCCCATTTAACATTTATTGAATTTGTCAGCAGCTCTTGGTCATAACACATGCAAATGTCACCCCAACAATCAACACACTACAAGATAAGTCTCAATGCAGATGGAAGCTTTGATGTTTTAATTTTTTCTGCCAGGGTTGCTGTGTGTGCAGGGATGTATGTTTGCCTACCAGTATTTTTACTGCTGGAACAGAGGTCCATAGTGAGGTTATCTATGATGTCTGGGAAGGAAGAGGAATCCATCACGTAGTATAGGTGAAAGTCTTTGGGTTCAGATGCAATTGACCACAACTGTGGAATGTAAGCTTCTCCCACACCTGAAAGAGAAAAAACTGTGAAATCTCAAATATGAGACTTGAAACAAGAAAAAAAGTTTGCAAAGTCATTCAAGTGTGTTGTCCTCACAATGTAACAAAACTGATTTCCTCAGAGGATTAACTATTGATTCAGATTCCTTCACAACATAAGCCTGACTCTAGTTGAGTCCTCTTTAAAAACCAACATCCAATTTGATCCTCACTTGATTTTCATTACAGATACACAAGAGCTGACAGAGTCAACAAATACATTAATTTGTTGCTATTAAGATGCTGCTTCCTGTGGCCACATCATGATTCACTACCCATGAAACATAAGTCCTTTGGGGCCATTTTATCTACTACTTACTTTTTGTCTTGTTTATCTATTCTTTTAACCTCTTTGTAAAAAATGATCGGGATCAGCCCCTGAACACAAACCTTACACTGCTGACATCAGGATGCAGATGTAGGACTCTGAGGTGGAGACAGGCTCGGTTCAGTAAGAGCTTCGTCCCTTCTGCAATCTCTGCACTTAACAACCTCCCACTGTTACCTGTTGTACAGACCCCCCTTTTTTTCTGCAGTGACCGGTGGGTTAATCTTTTTGGTGGTGTACATGGTATGTACATTGTGTGTCATATGTGATGGACTGTGAGAAAAAAATGTGGGACTGTGGGACAATTAAGGCATTTATCTATCTATATTTCCTGGAGCTGCAATAAATCTGTCAGGTTTGTAGTTGTAGATATTCTCCTACATATTTTCTATTTTCTATATTCTATATTGTTTATATATATATATTTTTATTCTATTTTATTTTATTTAGATTTATATTTTTATTTTTATTTAGATTTATACCTTCTTGGTTCGAACACTTTTTCCCCTCTATCCTGTACACTTGAGCTGGATGTTACTGCAACAAAAAGCAATTTCCCCTTGGGGATTAATAAAGTATTCTGATTCTGATTCTGATTCTGATTCTGACCTCCTGACCAAGGTGAAGCAGGGAAATTTGCACACTCGCTCACCGACAGTGTAGATCTCAATGCCGTTGTCTTTTAGATTCCTTGAAGGGGACATAATATTGTCCGTAGCGTCTCCGTCTGTGATCAGGACAACAATTTTACGGGACTCTGTACGCATTCCCACATGAGCCTTAAAGCTGTTCTGGTAGATGTGGTCCAGAGCCTTTCCTGTATGACAGTGATAGATAGACTTCTCAAAAAAATGCAAATAACACTTACAAATAACAAAACCTTGAAATTCTTCTAAAGGAAAATGAGTAAACCATGGGAACAGTGCTGATACTGAAGATGAATTATCAAAATGATCATTCTATTTTAGTTATTACATATTTATCTTTTTATAGCACACCTTTGTAGTTTTAAAATATGTCTGTCTTTAAATCATTTTTTTAAATGCTGCTGACTTGTGGGGACCAGTGATGTAGTTTTGGGATCTGATAGAGGGTCCGGAGTGAAGGATCCTTGTTGCCACAATTGTTGTGAAAGTGCATATTACAGTCAGCCTGCTCTTCCCTGTATGCTCCTCATAATAATAGCTGTAATTGAATAACAACACAATAAATAATGTGCTTATCACATTATGGTCTATTCATAACATTTTTCTAATTTCTCCCTTCACTCCAGTTTTTCCTTGTATCAATGTACTCAGTCCAAATCTGTATACAATATCTAAACAATCTGTGATCTAAGGTGTTGACATTGTTATTAGACTGTTACACTGACTGTTACCCTCACTAAGTCAACACTGTCATTTATCATCCTGTCATTTTAATTGCTGTCCCACTGCTGCTGCTTTTTACAGTTTCTATGGTGACAGACTAAGGTGAAAACTTTTAAACAACTTGATTTGAACTTTTCTGAAGAAACTCAAAAACATTGAAAATTTGATAACGTTTTTCCAGTTGTGTCCCATTCATTCATTCACTTTGTTCAATAATTACTGTATTCCACCAAGGTACTGCCACAGCCCCTCCCTGGTGTGAATCTGGTGTGGACAACAAGACAACATGGTGGTATATCACCTGTATAGGTGTCTCCAAGCATTTGTCGCAGGTTGGCTATGGCTGTCAGCAGGGATTGCTGAGTATTGTAGGTGTTCAGGTCCCACACAGTTTCTGGTGAAGTACTGTATTTCGTCAGACCTACAGGTAAGGCAGAGCATGTGTCACAATTTAACTACAAGACAAGACAAAGTGCTTTGCTTGAGACTTAAAGGGCAGTAAAACATTACAAACATTACAAACTGTGAAATAACACTGAAGTGAACAAAAGTAGAAACACAACAAGAAATAATCCAAACAAACTTCTGGAATACAGAGAATCACACAAAAGCAGCAGGAAGCACAGACTGTATAGTCTAATACATTAGACGATAAATTAGTGTCTAAATATGATTATTATATAACAGTGTTAATAAAATTAGAGAGGTCACTTTTTTTCTCTTCTCTTTCACTAATAGTAATTATAGATGCAGTGTGAAGGCCGGTACATGTGTAGGCCCTATGCACACTTTCACAAGGACATGTAAAGTATAAAGAAGCAGTAGTGGACAGTAAAAATATTACCAAACTGGACTTTGTCTGGGCCGATGTCACACCTTCTGACTATATCCGAAAGAAAGTCACAGATGTCTTGAAAAAGCATTGGGGAGATGCTTGTTGACTGATCCATCAACAGCACAACGTCATTCTTGACTGCAGATTTACACTGAAGGTCTGGGGGGAGCAGGGCAGGGGAGATTATGGGATACAATATACAAACAATCAAACACAGATCTCAATACTTGCCATTTTAACCAGATTTCCTCATGTGACTATTTGTGCCACGACAGACAGGAGAAGAGAAGTAGGAATGGTTGTGAGGAGAGAGGAGCCATCCTTCATGCTTCTGAGGATGTCAGAGCAGCGAGATCAGCTGTCCATCTGATTTGTTGTATCTTTTCATTCTGTGGAGTTTGTATTTGCCCCTGTACACTGACAAAATACAAATTAGTCTGCACTCTTAACTGCTTAACTGGCTGCACAACATTTATCTATGTTTAAACATACAGCACACGTTTGACAAACGTATCTGCATTTATGAAGCCCACATTCATTAGATGTGGGATCGTGTGAGATTCAGATTAATAGCCAGTACATTGGAGGAGCAGCAGGAGCATCAACACACAAGCTAAGAAATGAGTTGTTGTGATGGGGATGGCAGCAGAAAATGCATTAGCCAACTGGCATCTCATCACCCAGCTTTTGTGTCCACTGCAGGTCCACCCTCATCATCCATACAAACTAGGGCCAAGGCAGGGATGGCGTCTCTCTCCTTTCCCATTTAACATTTATCGAATTTGTCAGCAGCTTTTGGTCAGAACACACACAAATGTCACCCCAACAAACAACAAGATCAGTCTCTATGCAGATTATCCATTACTGTACTGTTACAAAATCCTCACTACAAGTAACAATAACACTTCAGTCTACACGCCTGATTGCAATAAAGCCACCATACCTCAACTGGGATGTGATGGATGAAACACCACCTATTAAGGCTTTAATATTGTCTCCAGGTTGTCAGAACTGTTGGACTGAAATTGTGATATTACTCAGTTACTTAGATCAGTATGTGACAAACCCTTCGTTGTCAATTATGGGCAGAGTAACCACCATTAGAGTAACAGTGTTCACCAAATAAAAAATATATATATATTTACATTGACCCCTCTCAACCTACCATCGACTGGCTCAAATTTGTAGACTCCATAAGAAGTTCCATTAGAAAAAAGGCACCAAGAATTAAACTAACAACTCAACAAAAACAAATACACAAGGAGATCTAGATGCAGTCAGGTTCAATACATAATCCACCCCAGGCAATCAGATCACACATACTTAGATTTAGAACAAGCAATACTGCAAGGACATTCAGATTTTAGATTTGCCGTTTCTGTTATCTTTATATCTTTATATCTAAACATTAACAACTGCATCATATCTTACCACCTGACAGAAATGTCACGAAAACCACACTTGTGGTGTGTGATTCCACTTCTATCTGGTATAATCTTGTCTTCATAAATATAAATATATAATTCTATTTCACTTGACATCATACATGTTAAAAACATCTGTCATGATAACATTCTTTGTGTTGTTATGTGTGTACAGTCACAGGCAAGTTTGCCAGCCTTGGAGTGCAGCCTCCACATCCATCATTATATTAATGTTTTTTTTTTATTATTTATATAGTAATGTTTGGGCTACAACTAATAAAATGACTTGCGGATACTATTATGTCCTAGGATTACCACACTACATTACATTGTTATTACACTACTTGCATACATTTACAACATCACATTTGCATAAATTACACACACACACACACACACATATATATATATATAGGTTCTAAGTTCTACCTGAACTCCACAGCAGCAGCAGCACCACTACCGCAAGTGGGTGAGCCATGTTATACAGCCCTATGTGTCCGTCTCAATCTGTCTCCTGACTAGTGGACTCCCCCTTCTTTCCCTCCCTCTTTTAACAACATTTAGTAATTATGTCATCTATTTCCGCATCAAGCTGATTAGCCATTTCTTAGAAGTGAAACTGATAATAAAGAGATTAAAGGCTGAGTTTCCATGTTTTGCACTGTTCACATTTAACCCTTAATAAGTCTGGTTGCTTTTCTGCTGTTTTGCTAACCCTCCACCTGGCCATGTACATGTGTTTTTAATGAAGCTGGCAAAAAAGCAAACCATGGAGTGGTGGATAACATTATCTAACTTATACAATGTTATGACCTGTATATTTGTGTAGTATTAACTGTCATAAACAAAAGATTATGGGTTATGGAGCGCGTTTGTGTCACGGTGCGCTGAGACAAGAGCTGGGACACTGGGTTGGCGGCCAAGTACTGCACTGATGTTGCAAGATTGGTTTTCAGTCAAGAGATGCCAGGTCGAAGGCAAAGAGCCTCCATTCTCCCTTGTAACACATTACAAGTCATTTATTTAACCATCACAATTACTCCGAAGTGTTGATGTGACCTTTGACCCAACATTCATCTCATGTTCTTTGGAAGTAAGAACACAGCATCCTCCTAAGAAGCCTGCCGTCTCCCTCACTACTGAACCGTGTTGTATGGGAAAGTCCAACCAACGCTGACAGATGATTGAAGAGCCAGTTGAAAACACACAACTCTTCACAGAATGAAGAATTAAGTTTTCAAAGTCAGTAGATCTCAGGAGAAATCACAAATTTTTACATGGAAAGGGAAATTTCCATGTATCCCCCCAAGCATTATGAGGAGATTAGAAGGTCATTTTGGATCTAGAAAAAAACATAAATTTGTGAGTATATATGTACAAAGTTATTCAGTTATTCAGTTAAGTGCAGGTGTGGCAGAGTGAAGAGTCTCTCCTCAGGTTCCTTCTGGGCACTGTGAACCACCTGGCACCTGAACTCTGAGCCCTGGACGTCCGTGTTGGGAGTGATTCTGAGAAAACTGAACATGGAGTAAAGGCCGTTGATGTTGAGGCTGGGGGGGGTGTTGAAGACCCCCGAAAGAAGTGTCTCCCTGTCTTTGGTCCAAATCACAGAGACGTCCTCGGAACAAAAATCCTTGATGCACAGGTGCAGGATACACTCTTCATTCGGGAGAGGGCACAGCGGCTCACAGTCGATGAACATCACGTTAGGAGGAGTTCCTGTTTGGGACACACATCAGAGTGAGGCGTTACTGGAGCATCATGACATGAACAAAATCTTCAGTTCTCCATTTTGAAATGTAACAAACTACATCAGTGTGAAGCAGAGAATTAAACACTGATAACATTGTTTAGACATTAAATTAACATGTCATTTAAATGTGGGTTCAACCACGTCATTTATTACTAAGGAGAAACTTAAGGAACCTAAATCATTTCAAGAGAGGAAACAACTTCCTATTTATTCCACCTATTAACTTTGGTTGACAATGACACAATCATATGACACCACATATTAATTCACATATATACATTACCAGTCAAAAGTTTGGACACATTTTTTCATTCAATGGTTTTTCTTTATTTTTATTACTTTCTACTTCGTAGATTCATGTTGAATACATCACAACTATGAAGGAAAACATAAAGAATTATGTAGTAAACACAAAAATGTTACACAAAGCAGAATATGGTTTAGATTTTAGATTTTTAGAAGTAGCCACCACTTGCTTTGATGAAAGCTTTTTGCACACTCTTGACATTCTTCTTTCCAACAGTCTTGAAGGAGTTCTCAGAGGTGCTGAGCACTTGTTGGCTGTTTTGCCTTCACTCTGCAGTCCAACTCATCCCTGACCGTCTCAGTTGGGTTTAGGTCAGGTGATGGATAACACTTTTGTTTTAATTTAATGTTTTTGTGTTTACAACATAACTCCATATGTGTTCTTTCATAGATTTTTTGATGTCTGCAGTATGAATCTACAATGTAGAAAGTGATACAAATAAAGAAAAAACATTAAATGAGAAGGTGTGTCCAAACTTTTGACTAGTAGTGTAATTCACACATACACACTCACATACATTAACCACACAGGTACACACATTCAGCTGCATGTTAACACAGATATATAATAGGTCTATCACATGGCAGCAACTGAATACATGCATACATGTATACATGCCTTAATGTGAAAAGTTGTATGTTCTGCCTGTGCCTATGTTGGATCTCTAGTTTCCCCTGGTGATTATCACTGTAGTTTCAGCACTACATATCTTGTAGCATGGTTATCAGTATTTCCTCTTTAACATCTCTGTGACTAAACAAACTCACCCCTGCAGACTGGGGGGCAGATTCAAATTTGTTTTAGCAAAGCATGAGTTTGGTTATGAAAAGCAATTTTCCAAACACATACCAACAAGAATCTACCATATGTGATTCATTTTCTTTAAACTGACTTTTGTCCCTCTCCCTCAGGATTATAGAACTATTACAGGACCTAAATTGGATCTTTTTTTTTAAGTATATTTTTTGGGCCTTTTGCCTTTATTGGAAAGCACAGTGTAGAGAGACAGGAAATGGGGAGGCAGAGAGAGGGGGAATGACACACAGCGAATGGCGTCCGATGCGGGATTCGAACCAGGCCCGACTGCAGGGAGGACTATAGCCTCTGCATATAGGCCGCACACTTTACCCACTGCACCACACAGCGCCCCTAAACTGGATCATATTTTAATCAAATGGCAAGAAATGTCTGTCAGATTTAGAAATACTCAGTGGTAAGACTGTCGAGGCCCCTGCGACTGAGATGGGGCAGCAGAATGTTAATTGAGGCCTATACTCTGCTCAGATCCATAGCTTTTCAGTGGACACACGCAGATCCACTAGACTCTGTCCTCCAGGTTTTTAGAAAAGGTCGTATAATATTCAGGAGATATTCAGTTCAGTTATCTACAGAAACCTGCTGCCAGTACCTTGAGTGTTGATGTGGTACAAGACATCTTTGAACCCTGGAGATGGGAAGCTGGAGTGATAAACACGGCAGGTGTAGACGGCTCTCTCATCTTCTTGGGCCATGACCAGCTGGATCTTACTCCACACACTGTAGAGACGGCTGTGGTCAGAGAATGGACCAAAGTGTGTGATGGTGCGGACCTCCTCTCCATCGTTCCTGGACCACTCCAGGCTGATTTCCTGGGGGTAGAACTTCTCCACTCGACAGCAGAGAACCAACAGCCTCTCCACCTTGGGGACCTGAGGGATGCTGGTGATCTGGAGGAAATATGGCTCCACTGGAGGTATGCAAGTGTTTGGTGAGAGTAAAGGTCAGGACAGAGAGTACAGGGAATTAAGATATGCTGACGGGTCAATAATTTTCAGACTTGAAGCTGTGACATATGAATAATGACCTCTTGGAGCTATAGTGACTGACCTTTGACTCTGACTGTTGTCTCTCGTTTAAAGCTCCTCCCCCTGCACAGCACCACACACTCGTACTTGCTCAGGTCATCAGTCACACTCAGACACACAGTGAGAACAGAGGTGTGGTGTTTCCCCTCTGAGTGGAGACAGGCCTGTTCGCTGAGATCCTCGCTGAGCAGCAGGGAGGCTGACTCTGATGAGACCACTGAGTCTGGACTGCTCCTTAGTCTGAGCCACTTCACCTTGATCTCTCGCTGCCTCACGCCTCGGATGATGCACCTAAGCTGGGTCGGCTCCTGAACATATATGATGGCGGGCTGTCTGATTTCAGACACAGTGGGTGGAGCTGTAGAAACAGATTCATTTTTTTGACCATAACCTGATTTGTTCTGTTGTCAGTAAATAAATCTCCACGGCGACAAATGACAAACAAGAAGCTGTTAATCTCTTGACAGTTTATCACTCTACTCTGAATATCTGGATAATTAACATTAATGCGAAATTCACGTTTTTCCATCATAGCAAATTAGAGGTATCTGAAACCATGTACACAGTTGCATGGAAAGGTTGCTGTCAGAGAGCTGTTGCTTTAGGCTGGTGGGGAACATTCAATGCAATAGAATAGAATAGAATAAAATAGAAGTGCAGCTAAGTGGTTGGGTGACCTAAATGACCATTTGTTGTGGCAGGGCAACCTGTAGGTCAAAGGTAACAAGAATCTACATAAAACTGCATCATACAAAAGTCATCTTATGATAAATAGATATACATGAATACATCTAAACCAGTGCAAACAGTTTTACCCAGTGTTATACCCATGTTAAAATGTCCAACTTTAAAGTAGAAAAAACATTTACAGCCTTGTACAAAAGCAGTTTTGGCCTCTAGAGCTGATTTCCTCCTTTTGCACAGGGGGTGAGTTTTTAATATAACACAGCAGTTTTTTTTTAATTCTGTATAATTTAGGGTGGGGCCTCTTTGAGTGACGGGGAGCTGAGTGTATACCTGCCACAAGCCAGTCTCAGCTTCATGCATGCCCCTCCTCTTTGCCCAATTTGGATTTGTAGGTAGGATAGAGGCATGGCAACATGGCAACACTTTTATATTTTCTCTGATTTTGCTTGTGATGAATGCAATGTTTTCTAATCCAAAAATGTGTTTTCTAAGAAATGTTGATTAACTGGTTGAATATGTGTGAGAGATTTATACAAAACACCAACACTGGCCAAAGGCCTCATGAGCCAAAGTCATTTACTGTAGTTACCATGTGATTTATATTTGTCTTTGTTTGCTCTCATACCATTTTCAAACTACTCAGAACAAATAAATCCTCCAATAGGTTCATAGAAACATGATGTTTTGTACATGACTGTTCACATTCACATCACAGAAATATACGGACATAAACATGTATCAATGACTGGACAGAAAAGTCACAGATACTGTTGAATATTATTTAAACAATTCATTAAACCACAATTTACAATTTACAAAGAGTCTTAATGGTGAAAAAAGTAAAATCTGGTAAAAAACAAAACAAAAAAAAAAACAACATGTACACAGCAAATGATATGAAAAATATGAAATGATATTTGTGTAACCCATGTGTTATTTAACAAACATGTACTTCTTATAGTGAATAGTGCTATTCAGGGAGCATTGTATGCGTTCCACACCTGATATTGCATGAATTCTAGGCCTTTGTACAACATCACTTCCTGTCACCACGGTAGGTAGATGGTAACAGATAACCTAAAGGGAGGCGATAGCAGACTGAGCAGACCCAGTTTTTCCTGAAGGGCTGTGAGTCTGAGGACACCCCCACCTCATGGGATATTAAGTGTTCAGGCAGCTAGACTTATTTTTCACTTCTTGAAGATGTTGTGCCTGTCACTGGCAACTGCCAATGTGGTTCAGGCATCTATTGCTACTACTGTATGCTGTGGATCAACAATGAATTTTACATTTGAGGGAATATACCAGATCCAGATTGAGTGGTAGCTGATCAATCTGGATCTGATGCAAACTCCTTGGAGGCGCTACTCTGCTGCCTGGATGCCTCCTTCTTCACCTGGTCCTCTGCCAGCTGTGAAAACAGGGCAATGGAGCTTCATGGTTTCTTGTGGGGCTGGCTTCTGCCCCCTGGTGGCCTAGAGACACACAGATATGAATTGGTGCATCACCTCACTCTTCAGTTCAATAAACAGTGCTTCATGTTGGTCAACAAAGATGTATGGTACCTTGATCATGAAATAGATGACAGCAATCATCAACAGCAGACTAAGTGGCAGGACGACCAGTCGGATGATAGGACCAATTGGATCTGATAAAACACATTCAATTAACTCATCAGTGACCATACAGTTGTAGAACAATTAATTTCACTGTGACATGACAATAGAGAGTTTGAATTTGACTCTGTGCTCCATCTTACCTAAGACAGTGACAAAAAGCTGACAGCTCTCAGAGGAAAAGTTGCGGGAAAAAACCTCAGTGTGATAAACACAAGCGTAGTTTCCTTGGTGGGTGTGATCTGCATCAGGAATCAGGAAGTTGGCAGAGTGATTGATGGCTGGCTGGTTGTAGTTGTATGTTGTGCCAGAGGAGGAGAAGATGAGCTGGAAGAAGCCTCCTGGATACTGTGGCTCTGTGGAGCAACTGATAGTGAAGTTGAAGCCCATAAACACACGTGAATCCCTCAGCTGATGGGCCTTGGAAACCCCATGCTCGGAAGACGACATAGAGATGACTGGCTGAACCAGCAAGTCTGTGAACAGAGAGGTGATTGGCTGAATATTAATAATACAAATGGAGTTTAATATTAATAATAATAATAATAATAATAATAATAATAATAATAATAATACATAAGATTACATAAGGCACTCAGATATGCTTTAGATGAACAATTTCCTAAAATGAAAAATGAAACATGAAAAAAAAAACACAACACAAATTGAGATGCAGTGGGTGTCAGCCCACTTGTATGTCTTGTATGATTTCTTGAAAAGGTGGGTTTTGAACTGAATTTCAAATGAGTGCAGAGAGTCTTAGCTGCGGATATTAGGAGGGAAGGACTTCCAGAGGGTCAGGGCAACAATGGCAAAGGCTTTGTCCCCCAAGGTGCGCTGCTTGGTCCTGGTAATGGGGGTAAAAGGTTTGCATCTGATGATCTGAAGTGGCGATGGGGGAGTGACGCTGGAGGAGGTTAGTCAGGTGTGGGGGTGGGCGAGGTTATTGAGGGCTTTGTAGGTGATGAGGAGAATCTTGATGTGGATGCATTACTGCACCAGCAGCCACTGATGGTTTCAAAGGATTGGTGTGATTTGGTCTCTGGAGATGGAGTGGGCGAGCAACCTGGCAGCTGAGGTCTGAACATACGAAGATGTGCAATTTTGCAGGACGAACATTCAGAGGGAGAAGCAGCAGCCAAATGTACTTGTTCCCTTTGGAAGATTTTTGACAACTTTAGAGTCACAAATGTCCGTTTCTTGTAAGTTATGAATCAAAAGTGAGTTATATTGAAGTTATATTTCCTCTGTACCAGCCCACAAGAAATGTCAGCAGACCACCTGATCTGCCCTCGAGGAAACTGAGAGCGCCCATGACAGAAAGTCTAAGGGCAAACTCCATCAAGGCTGATCCTCTGAGTGACTGACAGAACACCAGCATCAACAAGACATGGATTGCAGCAACGGCGACATAGATGCTGCACTCGATCTTCACCAGTTGTTAGCTTGTTGTACTTGATCCATCTAATCAAGAAGTCATGGCTTCTGATATGACGTTAACAACAATAAGGAATTTTTACACATACGATGTGGTGTTCATGCTACAGTACGTCACTGATGGACTTGCTTAAGCAGGTGAGCTCCAGTGCCCACAGTTCATTGATGACAATCAAGGGTCAATACAGTGACTTGAAAAAAGCCTGCTCATACCTATTTGGATGTCTTAAATTGAGATCATTACTGGATCCTGTTCAGACCAGTCGTGGTCTGCTCTCAGTTCCACTAGCATTAATGTTACCTCTTGGAACAGCTCCAAATGTGGATAGCCAGGCTTTGTGTGGCAGTCTCTGGTACCTCAGTTATGGACAACTTTGACTCAGATGTGGATAAATATATAAATATTAATATGATAAATAATAGATATAAAGTTAAAAAGAAGAATTAATACAATGAATAAGGGCATACTAAAGGCAAATTGATCATGTTAAGGGTTTTTGGAAAGGTTTCTACCACAGTCTTTGTGACACTGTAAAGATTATTGTCACACATGGTGCCACTGATGTTTAGGCTTACCTGAACAGGTGATTTTCAGGGCGAGGGAAGAGGAATCTGATGATGAACACTCCCTCAGGGTAGATCCAGACTGAACACAGTCAGACCTGATCCTCCATACAGACCTCTTTGAGAACCTCCTTTTTCCTATCAACAAAGCAGAGCCACAGTCCAGCTCTCTACAGACTATAGCTGCATCCTTCAGGGTCCAGTCATTGCTCATCACTGGTCTCCACACTCTCCATTTCAACCGCAGTGTACCTTCACAGCGACTGGCTCCTCCCACCAACTTGACAGGCGCTGAACACAAAGAGGAGACTCATCAGCGAAACAACTCAAGTGAGAAAATAAGTGAGAAAATAAATAAATAAGGAACATTTTACAGGACACATCGAACTGCTTTCACATTTGTACTCCTTTTACATACTGTTATCATACCTCATTATATACCTCATTATATGGTACTGTACTGCTTCAAGAAAAGCTGTTAAGATGTTTTTTGAAAATCTGAAATGAAGGGACATCGTATAGGTCACTATACAGAGGCTATAGTCCTTGCTGCAGCCAGCCCCAGTTCAAATCCCCTCGTATGCTGCATGTCTTCTCTTCTCTGCCTCCCCATTTCCTGTCTATCTCTACTGTCCTATCAATTAAAGCCCCCACCCCCCCAACAAAAAGAAGAAGAAAAAAAAAGTTGTTCTATTGAACCTCTGTAGCTTAATGAAAACTGGCCAAGGCTAGATCTGTGGAACTGACTGGCCTGGTTGAATAACAGTGGGTCTGAGACCTCGTTAAAAAAGTGCAAAAAGAAATGGCAAGTGAATTGTTAAGGAACTGGAGTACAAAAGTACCAACCTGAAGTTTATTGATGTCAAATATGTTTAACAGCTCCAGGGTTTGAAATAATGGGGCTGAATGAGCATTCCAGTTATAATTGGTGACCCTTCTAACAAATTTCTCTTGCAGCAAAAAGATGTAATGGAGACTGGTTTTGTATATACTTGCCCAAGTAGAAAAGACACAAATCAAAGCTGAAACTCAACATCTACCTGAGCAGGTGAGACCAGCAGCTTGGCCAGGTGAGCAGGTTCTTCTAGTTGAGTCTGAGATTCTACAGTCAAGGAGAGCTGACTCATGGCCCTCACACTGGAACTCTTTGGTCCGCATTGGAGCCTGCGCTTTTCCATAGAGCCCCCCCGGAGGACTGTAGGAGACCCACAGCCAAGCTCCCTACAGACCACCTCTGCATCCTGCTGGTCAAAGTCAGCTTCACACACTGAGGACCACCACTGGTTAGACTGGTTAAACTTGACCTCCAGTCTGCCTGAACACAAACTGGTCCCATTCATCAGCCTGACAGACTCTGCAGACAGAGAGAAAGACATATTTCTATTTAACAGCGACTGGCTGCCAAATGTTTAAGTCATCAGCATATGTCCAGAAATTACTTCTTTGTCTGCCACGAATGCGACACACAGTCCAGGTATTATATCAGGAGTAAAATCTGCATAATACTCAGGTATATGCTGTAAATACACTCAGGTAGCTCTTGAATTTACGTATAAAGGCTTAAAACTGCCCAAGGACACAGAACATCATAGTTCTGTGACATACATTACACCTCAGCAATTGGTTGGAAGTGGGTAATAACAACAGGTGGTGATTCAGAGGGAGTGTGTGGGTCATGCTCTGCTCACCAGGCATGGCAGCTATGGCTTTGTGTAAGTTTATATAGGACAAATACACAGGTAATTACTGGAGGGAACGTGAAATGACAGCAAATTACTCTCTGAGCATGTTTTTGTAGGCCGGCACCTGAAATTATTGCTGCCTCTGTAAAAGACACTGGTGGTAACATCACAGAAACAACACAAAATGAGCCTAATCCTAACATTACACTTGGTAGGTGAACGCTTCATATAAGTTATTTGATGTGACTGAAAGAACATTGTTTGACAATGTATTGGTTACTACAAGAGAAATGATTTACTCATGACTGCAAATCAGCTAATCCCTAGTTACCAAACTCACTATTTGAGCAGGTGTTTACATGTGTTGTGGACATTTGTGACTCCCAGGAACTTTAGGTTTCACACACCCTCTACCATATGATACTGTTTCAACATCTACCGAATAAGGAGATCAAGTCATGAAGTGAGAATGTGTCACTGTACATTTCTGCCACAGTCCCTGTGACAGAGGAAGAAAGACACTGTGAAATTATCGTCCCTAATAAGCTTACCTAAGCAGGTGATTTCCAGGGAGTCAGAGTGAGAAAAATCCAATGATGAACACTCCCTCAGGGTAGATCCAGACTGAACACAGTCAGACCTGATCACCCATGCAAACCGCTCTGAGGAATTTCCTTGTCTTATTTCAACAGCAGAACCACAGTCCAGCTCACTACAGGCTATAGCTGCATCCTTCAGGGTCCAGTCATTGCTTTTCACTGGTCTCCACACTCTCTGTTTCACCTGCAGTGTACCTGCACAATGACTGGCTCCTCCCACCAACCTGACAGGCTCTGAACACAAAGAGGAGACTCATCAGCGAAACACCTCAAGACTCTGCTCAGGGTAAATGGACACAAATCAAAGCTGAAACGCCACATCTACCTGAGCAGGTGAGACCAGCAGCTTGGCCAGGTGAGCAGGTTCTTCTAGTTGAGTCTGAGCTTCTACAGTCCAGGAGAGCTGACTCATGGCCCTCACACTGGAACTCTTTGGTCCACATTGGAGCCTGCGCTTCTCCATAAAGCCCCCCCTGGAGGACTGAAGGAGCTAAACAGCCAAGCTCCCTACAGACCACCTCTGCATCCTGCTGGTCAAAGTCAGCTTCACACACTGAGGACCACCACTGGTTAGACTGGTTAAACTTGACCTCCAGTCTGCCTGAACACAGACTGGTCCCATTCATCAGCCTGACAGACTCTGCAGACAGAGAGAAACAGCTCATCTATGCCCTGACATCAGACCTTATGAACAAAAACATACATTTATTTGGTAACACTTTAGAAGCCTGCCTGTGTCAGTGCACCTCCCATCACATACCACCTACTTTACCCAGACTTCCAGTGTAACTCCCAGTCACTTATACTTTTTCAGGTTTTACAGTATTACTCATGGTCACTTACCATGTACTTTCCTGGGAGTTACAGTGTTTTGCAGAGTCATCCAAACCTAAAAAACCTTCCCATTTCACATGGGACAAGGCAGGCACGGCCTCTCTCTCCTTTCCCATTTAACATTTATTGAATTTGTCAGCAGCTCTTTGTCATAAAACATGCAAATGTCACCCCAACAATCAACACACTACAAGATCAGTCTCAATGCAGATGGAAGCTTTGATGTTTTAATTTTTTCTGCCAGGGTTGCTGTGTGTGCAGGGATGTATGTTTGCCTACCAGTATTTTTACTGCTGGTACAGAGGTCCATGGTGAGTTTATCTATGATGTCTGAGAAGGAAAAGGAATCCATCGCGTAGTATAAGTGAAAGTCTTTGGGTTCAGATGCAACTGACCACAACTCTGTAATGTTAGCGCTAGATCCCACACCTGAAAGAGAAAAAACTGTGAGTTGAGTCCTCTTTTAAAACCAACATCCAACTTGATCCTCACTCGATTTTCATTACAGATACACAAGAGCTGACAGAGTCAACAAATACATTAATTTGGTGCTATTAAGATGCTGCTTCCTGTGGCCACATCATGATTCACTACTCATGAAACATCAGTCCTTTGGATCCATTTTAAATACTTGTTTTTTGTCTTGTTTATCTATTCTTTTAACCTCTCTGTAAAAAATGACCAGGATCAGCCCCTCAACCCACACCTTACACTGCTGCCATCAGGACGAAGATGTAGGACTCTGAGGTGGAGACAGGCTCGGTTCAGTAAGAGCTTCGTCCCTTCTGCAATCTCTGCACTTAACAACCTCCCACTGTTACCTGTTGTACAGACCGCCCTTTTTTTCTGCAGTGACCGGTGGGTTAATGTTTTTGGTGGTGTACATGGTATGTACATTGTGTGTCTTATGTGATGGACTGTGAGAAAAAAAAATGTCCCTGTGGGACAGAAAAGGCATTTATCTATCTATATTTCCTGGAACTGACCTCCTGACCAAGGTGAAGCAGGGAAATTTGCACACTCGCTCACCAACAGTGTAGATCTCAATGCCATTGTCTTTTAGATTCCTTGCAGGGGACATAACATTGTCCATAGACTCTCCGTCTGTGATCAGGACAACAATTTTACGGGACTCTGTACGCATTCCCACATGAGCCTTAAAGCTGTTCTGGTAGATGTGGTCCAGAGCCCTTCCTGTATGACAGTGATAGATAGACTTTTCAAAAAAATGCAAATAACACTTACAAATAACAAAACCTTGAAATTCCTCTAAAGGAAAATGAGTAAACCATGGGAACAGTGCTGATACTGAAGATGAATTATCAAAATGATCATTTTATTTTAGTTATTACATATTCATAAATTAAAAATTAAAACAGTTAGTACACCTTTGTAGTTTTAAACTATGTCTGTCTTTAAATCATTTTTTTAAATGCTGCTGACTTGTGGGGACCAGTGATGTAGTTTTGGGATCTGATGGAGGGTCCAGAGTGAAGGATCCTTGTTGCCACAATTGCTGTGAAAGTGCATATTACAGTCAGCCTGCTGGTCCCTATATGCTCCTCATAATAATAGCTGTAATCAAATAACAACACAATAAATAATGTGCTTATCACAATATGGTCTATTCATAACATTTTTCTACTTTCCCCCTTCAGTCCAGTTTCTCCTTGTATCAGTGTACCCAGTCCAAATCTGTATGCAATATCTAAACAATCTGTGATCTAAGGTGTTGACATTGTTATTATACTGTTACACTGACTGTTACCCTCACTAAGTCAACACTGTCATTTATCATCCTGTCATTTTAATTGCTGTCCCGCTGCTGCTGCTCTTTACAGTTTCTATGGTGACAGACTAAGGTGAAAACTTTAAACCACTTGATTTGAACTTTTCTGAAGAAACTCAAAAACATTGAAAATTTGATAAAGTTTTCCAGTCGTGTCCCATTCACTTTGTTCAATAATTACTGTATTCCACCAAGGTACTGCTGCAGCCCCTCCCTGGTGTGAATCTGGTGTGGACAACAAGACAACATGGTGGTATATCACCTGTATTGGTGCCTCCACCTGTTTGTCGCAGGTTGGCTATGGCTGTCAGCAGGGATTGCTGAGTTTTGTAGGTGTTCAAGTCCCACACAGTTTCTGGTGAATCACTGTATTTTGTCAGACCTACAAGTAAGGCAGAGCATGTGTCACATTTCAACTACAAGACAAGACAAAGTGCTTTGCTTGAGACTTAAAGGGCAGTAAAACATGATATGGCATACAGCAAAAACTGTGAAATAACACTGAAGAAAAAAGTGAACAAAAGTAGAAACACAGCAACAAGAAATAATCCAAACAAACTTCTGGAATACAGAGAATCACACAAAAGCAGCAGGAAGCACAGACTATAAAGTCTAATACATCAGACTATAAATTAGTGTCTAAATATGATTATTATATAACAGTGTTAATGTAATTGGAGAGGTAACTTTTTTTCCTCTTCTCTTTCACTAATAGTAATTATAGCTGCAGTGTGAAGGCCGGTACATGTGTAGGCCCTATGCACACTTTCACAAGGTGGTGTAAAGTATAAAGAAGCAGTAGTGGTACTGAGACAGTAAAAATATTACCAAACTGGACTTTGTCTGGGCCGATGTCACACCTTCTGACTATATCCGAGAGAAAGTCACGGATGTCTTGAAAAAGCTCTGGGGAGATGCTTCCTGACTGATCCACCAACAGCACAATGTCATTCTTGACTGTAGATTTACACTGAATGTCTGGGGGGAGCAGGGCAGGGATGATTATGGGATACAATATATAAACAATCAAACACAGATCTCAATACTTGCCATTTTAACCAGATTTCCTCATGTGACTATTTGTGCCACGACAGACAGGAGAAGAGAAGTAGGAATGGTTGTGAGGAGAGAGGAGCCATCCTTCATGCTTCTGAGGATGTCAGAGCAGCGAGATCAGCTGTCCATCTGATTTGTTGTATCTTTTCATTCTGTGGAGTTTGTATTTGCCCATGTACACACTGACAAAATACAAATTAGTCTGCACTCTTAACTGCTTAACTGGCTGCACAGCATTTATCTATGTTTAAACATACAATACACATGTTTGACAAACATGTTTGCATTTATGAAGCCCACATTCATTAGATGTGGGATCGTGTGAGATTCAGATTAATAGCCAGTACATTGGAGGAGCAGCAGGAGCATCAACACACAAGCTAAGAAATGAGTTGTTGTGATGGGGCTGGCAGCAGAAAATGCATTAGCCAACTGGCATCTCATCACCCAGCTTTTGTGTCCACTGCAGGTCCACCCTCATCATCCATACAAACTAGGGCCAAGGCAGGGATGGCGTCTCTCTCCTTTCCCATTTAACACTGATCAAATTCGTCAGCAGCTTTTTGTCAGAACACACACAAATGTCACCCCAACACACAACAAGATCAGTCTCTATGCAGATTATCCATTACTGTACTGTTACAAAATCCTCACTACAAGTAACAATAACACTTCAGTCTACACGCCTGACTGCAATAAAGCCACCATACCTCAACTGGGATGTGATGGATGAAACTCCACCTATTAAGGCTTTAATATTGTCTCCAGGTTGTCAGAACTGTTGGACTGAAATTGTGATATTACCCAGTTACTCAGGTCAGTATGTGACAAACCCTTTGCTGTGAATTATGGGCAGAGTAACCACCATTAGAGTAACAGTGTTCACCAAATAAAAAAAAAAAAATATTTACATTGACCCCGATCAATCTACCATCGACTGGCTCAAATTTTTAGACTCCATAAGAAGTTCTATTAGAAAAAAAGGCACCAAGAATTAAACTAACAACTCAACAAAAACAAAGACACAAGGAGATCTAGATGCAGTCAAGTTCAATACATAATCCACCCCAGGCAATCAGATCACACATACTCAGATTTAGAACAAGCGATACTGCAAGGACATTCAGATTTTAGATTTGCCGTTTCTGTTATCTTTATATCTAAACATTAACAACTGCATCATATCTTACCGCCTGGCAGAAATGTCACGAAAACCACACTTGTGGTGTCTGATTCCACTTCTATCTGGTATAATCTTGTCTTCATAAATATAAATATATAATTCTATTTCACTTGACATCACACATGTTAAAAACATCTGTCATGATAACATTCTTTTGGTACAACTAATAAAATGACTTGCGGATACTATTATGTCCTGGGATAACCACACTACATTACATTGTTATTACGCTATTTGCATACATTTACAACATCACATTTGCATAAATTATACACACCACCTAATATAAATATATATATATATATATATATATATATATATATATATATATATATATATATAAGTTCTACCTGAACTCCACAGCAGCAGCAGCACCACCACTACCAGTGGGTGAGCCATGTTATACAGTCCTATGTGTCCGTCTCAATCTGTCTCCTGACTAGTGGACTCCCCCTTCTTTCCCTCCCTCTTTTAACAACATTTAGTAATTATGTCATCTATTTCCGCATCAAGCTGACTAGCCATTTCTTAGAAGTGAAACTGATAATAAAGAGATTAAAGGCTGAGTTCCCATGATTTGCGCAGTTCACATTTAACCCTTAATAAGTCTGGTTGCTTTTCTGCTGTTTTGCTAACCCTCCACCTGGTCATGTACATGTGTTTTTAATGAAGCCGGCAAAAAGCAAACCATGGTGTGGTGGATAACATTATCTAACTTATACAATGTTATGACCTGTATATTTGTGTAGTATTAACTGTCATAAACAAAAGATTATGGGTTATGGAGCGTGTTTGTGTCACGGTGCGCTGAGACAAGAGCTGGGACACTGGGTCGGCGGCCAAGTACTGCACTGATGTTGCAAGATTGGTTTTCAGTCAAGAGACGCCAGGTGGAAGGCAAAGATCCTCCATTCTCCCTCGTAACACATTACAAGTCATTTATTTAACCATCACAGTTACTCCGAAGTGTTGATGTGACCTTTGACCCAACATTCATCTCATGTTCTTTGGAAGTAAGAACACAGCATCCTCCTAAGAAGCCTGCCGTCTCCCTCACTACTGAACCGTGTTGTATGGGAAAGTCCAACCAACGCTGACAGATGATTGAAGAGCCAGTTGAAAACACACAACTCTTCACAGAATGAAGAATTAAGTTTTCAAAGTCAGTAGATCTCAGGAGAAATCACATATTTTTACATGGAAAGGGAAATTTCCATGTATCCCCCCAAGCATTATGAGGAGATCAGAAGGTCATTTTGGATCTAGAAAAAACATAAATTTATGAGTATATATGTACAAAGTTATTCAGTCATTCAGTAATTCAGTTAAGTGCAGGTGTGGCAGAGTGAAGAGTCTCTCCTCAGGTTCCTTCTGGGCACTGTGAACCACCTGGCACCTGAACTCTGAGCCCTGGACGTCCATGTTGGGAGTGATTCTGAGAAAACTGAACATGGAGTAAAGGCCGTTGATGTTGAGGCTGGGGGGGGTGTTGAAGACCCCCGAAAGAAGTGTCTCCCCGTCTTTGGTCCAAATCACAGAGACGTCCTCGGGACAAAAATCCTTGATGCACAGGTGCAGGATACACTCTTCATTAGGGAGAGGGCACAGCGGCTCACAGTCGATGAACATCACGTTAGGAGGAGTTCCTGTTTGGGACACACATCAGAGTGAGGCGTTACTGGAGCATCATGACATGAACAAAATCTTCAGTTCTCCATTTTGAAATGTAACAAACTACATCAGTGTGAAGCAGAGAATTAAACACTGATAACATTGTTAAGACGTTAAATTAACATGTCATTTAAATGTGGGTGCAACCACATCATTTATTACTAAGGAGAAACTTAAGAAACGTAAATCATTTCAAGAGAGGAAACAACTTCATATTTATTCCACCTATTAACTTTGGTTGACAATGACATAATCATATGACACCACATATTAATTCACATATATACATTACCAGTCAAAAGTTTGGACACATTTTCTCATTCAATGGTTTTTCTTAATTTTCATTACTTTCTACTTCGTATATTCATGTTGAATACATCACAACTATGAAGGAAAACATAAAGAATAATGTAGTAAACACAAAAATGTTACACAAAGCAGAATATAGTTTAGATTTTAGATTTTTAGAAGTAGCCACCACTTGCTTTGATGAAAGCTTTTTGCACACTCTTGACATTCTTCTTTCCAACAGTCTTGAAGGAGTTCTCAGAGGTGCTGAGCACTTGTTCACTCTGCAGTCCAAATCATCCCTGACCATCTCAGTTGGGTTTAGGTCAGGTGACAGATAACACTTTTGTTTTAATTTAATGTTTTTGTGTTTACAACATAACTCCATATGTGTTCCTTCATAGTTTTGATGTCTGCAGTATGAATCTACAATGTAGAAAGTGATACAAATAAAGAGAAGGTGTGTCCAAACTTTTGACTAGTAGTGTAATTCACATATATACACTCACATACATTAACCACACAGGTACACACATTCAACTGCATGTTAACACAGATATATAATAGGTCTATCACATGGCAGCAACTGAATACATGCATACATGTATACATGCCTTAATGTGAAAAGTTGTATGTTCTCCCTGTGCCTGTGTTGGATCTCTAGTTTCCCCTCACAGCCAAAAGACATGTAGAGTAGGTGAATGTAAATGTGTGTGTATGGTTGTTTGTCTCTATACTTTAACCCTACACTCGCCCTATTTCAGATGAGATCGTTAGGGTTAGGATTGATTTTATCTTTATGCATTTGACCCATGGTGATTATCACTGTCAACATTTTAGTTTCAGCACTACATATCTTGTAGCATGGTTATCAGTGTTTCCTGTTTAACATCTCTGTGACTAAACAAACTCACCCCTGCAGACTGGGGGACAGCTTAAAATCTGTTTTAGCAAAGCATGAGTTTGGTCATGAAAAGCAATTTTCCAAACACATACCAACAAGAATCTACCATATGTGATTCATTTTCTTTAAACTGACTTTTGTCCCTCTCCCTCAGGATTATAAAACTATTACAGGACCTAAATTGGATCATATTTTAATCAAATGGCAAGAAATGTCTGTCAGATTTAGAAATACTCAGTGGTCAGACTGTCGAGGCCCCTGCGGCTGAGATGGGGCAGCAGAATGTTAATCGAGGCCTACACTCTGCTCAGATCCATAGCTTTTCAGTGGACACACGCAGATCCACTAGACTCTTTCCTCCAGGTTTTTAGTAAAGGTCATATAATATTCAGGAGATATTCAGCTCAGTTATCTACAGAAACCTGCTGCCAGTACCTTGAGTGTTGATGTGGTACAAGACATCTTTGAACCCTGGAGATGGGAAGCTGGAGTGATAAACACGGCAGGTGTAGACGGCTCTCTCATCTTCTTGGGCCATGACCAGCTGGATCTTACTCCACACACTGTAGAGACGGCTGTGGTCAGAGAATGGACCAAAGTGTGTGACGGTGCGGACCTCCTCTCCGTCGTTCCTGGACCACTCCAGGCTGATTTCCTGGGGGTAGAACTTCTCCACTCGACAGCAGAGAACCAACAGCCTCTCCACCTTGGGGACCTGAGGGATGCTGGTGATCTGGAGGAAAGATGGCTCCACTGGAGGTATGCAAGTGTTTGGTGAGAGTAAAGGTCAGAACAGAGAGTACAGGGAATTAAGATATGCTGACGGGTCAATAATTTTCAGACTTGAAGCTGTGACATATGAATAATGAACTCTTGGAGCTATAGTGACTGACCTTTGACTCTGACTGTTGTCTCTCGTTTAAAGCTCCTCCCCCTGCACAGCACCACACACTCGTACTTGCTCAGGTCATCAGTCACACTCAGACACACAGTGAGAACAGAGGTGTGGTGTTTCCCCTCTGAGTGGAGACAGGCCTGTTCGCTGAGATCCTCGCTGAGCAGCAGGGAGGCTGACTCTGATGAGACCACTGAGTCTGGACTGCTCCTTAGTCTGAGCCACTTCACCTTGATCTCTCGCTGCCTCACGCCTCGGATGATGCACCTAAGCTGGGTCGGCTCCTGAACATATATGATGGCGGGCTGTCTGATTTCAGACACAGCGGGTGGAGCTGTAGAAACAGATTCATTTTTTCGACCATAACCTGATTTGTTCTGTTGTCAGTAAATAAATCTCCATGGTGACAAATGACAAACAAGAAGCTATTAATCTCTTGACAGTTTATCACTCTACTCTGAATATCTGGATAATTAACATTAATGAGAAATTCACGTTTTTCCATCATAGCAAATTAGAGGTATCTGAAACCATGTACACAGTTGCATGGAAAGGTTGCTGTCAGAGAGCTGTTGCTTTAGGCTGGTGGGGAACATTCAATGCAATAGAATAGAATAGAATAAAATAGAAGTGCAGCTAAGTGGTTGGGTGACCTAAATGACCATTTGTTGTGGCAGGGCAACCTGTAGGTCAAAGGTAACAAGAATCTACATAAAACTGCATCATACAAAAGTCATCTTATGATAAATAGATATACATGAATACATCTAAACCAGTGCAAACAGTTTTACCCAGTGTTACACCCATGTTAAAATGTCTAACTTTACAGTAGAAAAAACATCTACAGCCTTGTACAAAAGCAGTTTTGGCCTCTAGAGCTGATTTCCTCCTTTTGCACAGGGGTTGAGTTTTTAATATAACACAATTTTTTTTTTAAATTCTGTATAATTTAGGGTGGGGCCTCTTTGAGTGACGGGGAGCTGAGTGTATACCTGCCACAAGCCAGTCTCAGCTTCATGCATGCCCCTCCTCTTTGCCCAATTTGGATTTGTAGGTAGGATAGAGACATGGCAACATGGCGACACAAGAACAGCCCTCTCTAAATTTCTATACAGTCTGTCTTTCTGCAGTTACTGTGAACATGAGATCCACTGTGACCTGGTGCAGCCTCAGTCTGTTCACATGGGGCCTACCTTTGCAGAAGTAAGTGTGGAGAAGCAAAGCAGATCCGATGACAGAGGTGACCAGCAGCAGACTGATGACACTGGTGACAGCGATCAGAGTGACAGCACTGTAGGGTGGCAGTGATGGAGCTGCAGGGACAGGGAGAGGTCAGGTGCACTCACCATGTATAGTAAGCTCAAGACATTTCACATTCACAGAAGCGAACCCACCTTGAACAGTAAAGGTCACAGATCTGTTGTAGGGCTGGGCGTAGGTGTGGTGCTCCACTTGGCACATGATGTGGACCTCTCCACCTACCACAACAGAGGATTGCAGGGTGATGCTGCTGCGAATACTGTAGGTGCCATCTGGGTTGCGAACTGCCATTTCCGTGCAGACCCGCGACAGCTTGCTGATGCCCGCATGGAGAGCGTGGGAGCCATTTTGGATGTACCACGAGACGTCCAGCTTCTCTGGGTAGAAGCCTGTGATGTCACACTGTATGGTCTTCTCCTCCCCCTGTGTCACTGCCGCCTGCTCTGGGAGCAACACTGAGGGCCGGGCTGGGGATCAGTGAGAGAGTCACAGGCGATTGTTAAGGCATTAGTTAGTCCCTGATAAACTCTGCAATACAGTGGAAAACACATCTCCCTGTTGGGACATGTTGTCCATCGCTGAATTGTGACTTTTTGAAGTTGAATAACAAATGTGTCGCTTTTTTTTAATTTGAAGTTACTTTTCACCTGCTTCACAAAGTGCAGCTTTGTTGCCCAAGAACCTTGACAAATCTCCACTTTTTTTTAATGCTAGCTGTCCAACTGGCAGAAACACAACACTTCCATAGAAAAGAGGCAATTTGTTCACATTATTAGCAGCATGAAATGAATCTGGCGATAGGTTGATCTGTGAAGGATCTACATATTAGAGTCTTTGTAGTCCAGACTGCACTTGAAGGAACCTTTGAAATCCGTCTGTGTAGTTGCATTGCTGTCACAACTGGTTTTCAAATGCAGCACTGCAGGCCCTGAACCAAGGTACAGCTGGTATGTGGAGTATGAGGATAAAGAGGATTACCCAGCACTTCCAGTGACGTTGTCTCTGTGTAGACCACAGGTGTGATTACCCTGCAGGTGTACAGCCCTTCGTCTCCCACAGTCACATTGTGTAACTGCAGAGACGCATTGCTCTGGAGCAGCCCCGTTCTGTCCACCACAGAGCCATCCCTGCTCACACGTGCTCTCCCATCCTCAAACGTGTACACGGTCTTCTTCTCTGCATGTCTGTCCACCATGTTCCACTCAACGGTGAACGCACTCAACTCCACCCGCTGGGCCAGTTTGCCGAAGAGACAGCTGATAGTTGCGTCCGTTGCCACCAACACACTGAGCCTCCTGCTGGAGTCAGCTGAGGAGCCTGCAAACACAGAGGTGGTCAACTGCAGCTCACTGTGCAACACGCACACACTCAAAAGATCCAGACTCACCTCCACAGAGCAGCACAAGAACCAGGATCACAGTCCTCATGTTCACCTGGAGCTCCATTGCTATTGTTGGCACACACTGAGGCAATAATGAAAGTGAACTGTGGTGCAGCAGATTCAAAATGACTCCCAAGAGTGAGGATCACGTGGTGGCTGAAGAAAGCAAACACTCACTTGTGTGGTAACTACCTGTCAGGCATGTTGGACTTTGACTTTTGGCCCTGCAGAACCACATGTTATAAGATGAGTCACCTGCTGAACAAAAGTGATAAGGTGTTGACATGCGCAGCAGCTGCAGGAATATTCATGTTTACAAGTTAATCAGTATATTCTGGTAGTGGTAGTAGCATCATGATGTCTGACATAATGACATTTGCACATTATTTGTCCCCACTGAGGTGTAGTCAATCAAGTTAAGGTGTTTACATGTCTTAATAATGCGACTAAGATCCCAATACTCCATGTTTTAATATGATTATTGCTTATGCCAATCAGAAACTACTGTTTTACACATCTGGATCAATAGGTAAGTCATAATTTACTTCCACTCCAGAAGGTAACAGACTTTTGAGGCATGGTCTGCTACTGCCCCCTGCCCTAAACAGGTGAGGCCTCTTTAGATTTTAATAATGTCATGTTTCTTCTTCTCATGCAGGTGTTCTTTGGCCATTTCGATGCCACTTGTGTCATGTTTTTCTTACATGTGCAAGGTTTTATATAAGTTTTTCTCTTTTGTATTGGCTCTGTTTTGACTCCCTTATTTCCAAACCAAACTCAAGTTGTATTTTTTAAAAAAGTTTTAATATAAATCATTATTACTTGTACAATTATTTTTGATAAACTGGATGCTTTGGTGTTTTTGTAATACATTGCTTTTATCTGAACTGGCCAATGTATCTGTTTTGATATTTCTTGAGGTGTTGGCACACTTTACCTGTAGTTCTGAAGTTTTTTAGGTACTTTATGTAGCTCTGAAGTCTAGGTATTTTTCCAGGTCACACACAAACACTCACTCACTCCACCCTTCTCACTTTTTCTATCCGCGCAGAGCTCAGTTTGGTTTTTCCACACCCCTCCCTCTCACTCTCTCTACTTTCTCAGAGCTCAGTGCATTTTCCTTTTTTTTTTTTTTTACCCAACATCCTTTAGTATTAATGATACATATATCTTTAGAGTCCTGCTGAAGCAATCCAACCAAAAAATGTCCTTTAAAATACTTGTAGCACCTTGGACTTTAACTAAAACCTTGATTGGACCGTCACTTGTATTGGTGTCATATTTGACTCAAGTTAAGGACTCTGCCCTAATGGATAAGTCTCTTTATGTGCCGGTATCATCCCAATGAAGAAAAAACCTCTGTCCATTTTACCACAAGTCACATTTTTTATTGTCACTTCATTTACAACAGTCTCTTTATAGTTTTAACATGTTTCAGACAAAACCTCCACAGAGCATCGATCCTGTGTGAAGCTCAGTTCTTCAGCCCACCATGGACCTCTTTCTCCCTCTCAACCGGACCTCATCCAGCTTTTTAATGACTGCCGATGACTTCTTGGACGCTGTCGTGTAGCTCTTCAGCAGCTTCTCAAACAAAGCCTCTGTGTTAGGGTGAGTACTGAGGAATGCCTTCTCCAGCACGTACAAGTCCACCCCCTTATCCTCCGGCAGAGCAGAGATGTAACTCAAGCCGAAGTCAATGAGGACCAGTTCTGACTCTGGATCCTCCGGGCCACGTCTCAGCAGCATGTTGGAGGTGGTAAGGTCTCCGTGGATCACATCCTCGTCGTGCATTTTGGCCAGGATCTGGCCCATCCTCTGAGCCAGCCGCTCCAGCTCCTGGTCCTGACAGGATTCAGACTGCTGTGCTGTGGCGATGTGGTCACGCACAGTTGAGGAGCCAACAACTTCCTCCAAGAAAATGCAGTGGGAGGTGTAGTCCACAAAGTAGACCACAGGGGCAGATATACCTGTAAGGGGGAGAAGATGAATGAGGTTGTAATTTAGCAAACTGTATGGCTGTGACGCTCCAGGCTACAGATCATATTCTCTGGATGAAGGGATGGGAACATGGCCTGCGCTAAAGTCACTTTAACATTTTTATTTCTTTAGTGAAAATGATTTTGTCATTGTCGTTAAAATGGTGACTCCTCTGATGATTTTTGGGCATATCGCTCAGCCCTATTTTGAAGAGGAAGTTGAGCTCTGTGTCTCAGAGGAATCAGATACATCAGCCTGTGATAAACACACCAGTGCTGGTCATGGACATGTGGTTTGCTGACTGATAAGCAAAATACAGACCATCATCAAACAGGAACAGAGGGTGTTGGACTCGGACTCGTTTGTCAATCTCTGCAGAGTATTAGTGCACTGCACCCTCATGGCCTCATAGGTGCATAACACCGAGGTTCAAGACATGAGACCCAGAAAAACATTAGCAACTTCAGTAGGGGTGTACCCACACACTGACCTGCACCAAGTCATAGATTCAATGATCAACAAGTCAACAGCATCTTGCATCTGTTCTTTCATATCTCATTAGCAGAGATGTGTATGTAGAAAATTACCACGTACAAAAAAATATTTAGTTTGAGACTCTGTATAGAAGTGAGATTCACACAGGAATAATGTTTTAATGTACAGAATTAGGAAGTTAATGATGTTTCATTTTTCTTTAACAGAATTTGAAATAGGAAACTCAACAGCTAAATCAGACTGTGGCGCTTCATAGTGAACTGCTAGGAAGAGGTTGTGTGTGATGCTGATTCATATTGATCCCTCAGTCAGATCCATTCAAAATCATATCCTGGCAGACGTCATGATGCCTCCACACATTGAATCAGTGTCGCTTTAATATCACATCTTCATGATACTTTTGATTTACACACCTAAATTTCAACCACATTTGAAATGTGTCCTCTCCAGTACGTTACCGTTGTTATATGATGTACTCAGACATGCTGACAGTGCAGGTTTTAACTGGGACCTCAAACTCACACAGCTGGTGGTCAGTGTGTGAACAGCTCTGATATGATGGTTTTCAGAATGAACAGAGCTGTCAGTCAATCTGTGAGCGTAGGACCTCACAGATTCACTGAGTGAATACTACTTATAGACTACTGAAAAGCCCAGTGGTAAACGGTATACCATAGACCATGAATGATGACGATAAAAAGAGTAACAAACACTTAACTTTAATGAGTACTTTAACAAACAGACCCGTGCTGCCTCACTCGGTCTGACAGCAGTGATACGGCGGCTTTTTAACGCCCCCGGGCTGAGAAGATCTTACATTAGTGACCATGTTCATTCATCTCCGACTGAGTAGTAACTAGGCTAACACGGACACGGCCGCCCGGACCTGTCTGGAGCTCTGCCTCTCGTCGTACCTGCTCTCCGGCAGCGCAGTATGGAGCGGACCTCCTGCACCGTCCTCCGGTGAGTCAGCCTCTCGTCCAGCACCGGGTGTCTGTACCGTTTCGGGAACCGTTCCTTCACTATCGTCGGCTTTCCCAGAAACGCTGTCCGGTACACCCGAGCTTCTGCCCCTTGTTTTAATAGTTCTGCCTTACTGAGTAACTCTGGGACCGCCATGTTGTTCTCCAGAGCCATGTTTACTCCCGCCTTCTTCTGCTGAGTCGCGTGGTGCCACTTCCTCTGCTCTGCGTCGACGTGCTGCCACCTGGCGGCCACCGCTACAAACACACCTTCACCGCAGCTGGAAACGCCACTGCTCAGAGGGAAGAAATGGTTTTCTGGTTGTGAAACAGATACTTTGAAACTCAAAGTATATGAGACATATTTTATACTTTTTTTCTTTCACAGAGATGTAATGGAGTCAAAAGTGCAATATTTGTAATAAAAGTAAAAGTCAGAAGTTTCCAAAACAATAGCCTTCTACTTAAAGTAAAGCAGATGAAATACTCACATAAATTGACCTCGTATACCGTTAACACCTGCTTGTTGTACATGCCAGCTGAATATTGTTCACTTTAATACTTTATTAAGCGAGAGTCAAGGACTAATTATGTTGATTATATATTTTAATGCTGATCATTGCCCGTGTTGTATTCTGCTGAATGTATGACTGAATTTGGCTGCTATTAAATAACAGACATGTGATGGCGTGGATGTGACTTCCACAAAGTCTTCTTCTGGGGGGAACTTAAAATTGTGTCGTTGTTTAAGCCCCTATAGGCCTAACAGCTGTGGTCATTATGGACAAAGTCCCATATAAAGTGAGTATAGCCTACATGCCCTCCCATTTTAAGCTGAAAAGTTAAAAAATTAAAGTGCCTGTGTCAGGAATGTATTTAGCCTGTGTCTGCCGTCTTATTCTTGTCCCTCTCTCAGTTCCTCATTTCAGTTTCTTTGCTCTTTGAATGGATCTGCTTCTTGTTCTGAACAGATTCTTTCATGTGATTTTATTCATTCTTGGTGCCAGCCCTGTGATATTCTGCTGACCTGTCCAGGCTGTACCCACCCTTGCGTCTGAGATTGGCTCGCATTGTCCTCTGACCAGTGGGCGGTGTGCTGGTCCCCCTCCGGGACCCTCTGGAGTCATTCCTGGGATCTTGGACAGATGTCGACCTCTGGCGTCAAAACTTCGCCAAGAAGTTTTCTCTCCTGGTAACTTGACTCGGCTGCCACGTAGCCCCGACTTCCTGCAGGACCAGCGGTTCTCCAACAGCATCTCCAGCCGTTTAACCCGGTCTCTGTTTGCGCACCGTCTCGTCTTCTTTCGTTCCCCGGAGGTCTCAGGGTCGACAGAGTCCAGGTGGACCGCATACAGAGGAGCCCTCTCCATCTGTCTGCCCCGTGTCACAGCGGCCTCTGCCTTCGGATTCCTGAGCGGACTCTCGGTCTGTGGTCCCGATAAGTAACGGGTCTGTACAAGTCCACAACAGAAGCACCACAGAGAGGACTGTACAGACCAGAGCAGGACGGGTGAGTGGCCCAGGGAACTGAAGTAATATGTGACTGTCTGTCAGTAATAGTCAGTTATTGTGCAGATCAAACAACATTTGTTAGTTCAAACTCCACCAGACGACTCAAAGATGCTGCTCAAGTGTCTATGCATGAAGAGTAATGGTTGTAACATTCCTGACATTTCTAACTACAATGCGTGCTTGCGTGTCTGTAACACAAACAAAACGTGTGGTTTAGTCTCAAAATCTCTCCTAATCTTCATGGAAAATATCTAGACCCACAATGAACTGCATGACACGATGAAATGTGAAGGAGCCAGCTCTATTACAAAACTTAGCAGGTGTAGATTTAATTAGATGATTCCCAGCTGACCTCCCTGTGTCCCCTGTAATGTGCCAGTGTTGTAACACTGACACTTTGCTGGATAATCAACACTTAATCCCTCATGCAGCGCAATGACATATCACTGTTGACATAAGGTTTGACTACAGGATGTTTACATTGTGGATTTGATGATTTCACTTAAGTACTGGATTAATGTTTTCACCACAGTGTAAACCAGCTTTGACACTTGGCTGCTTCTCATAGGACATCTGTACTAACTTTTGTGTTTTTGCCACTGATATTAAGACATTTATTAACCTTATTACTGATGAAATAACTTGACTAACTGAAGGAAAACATACCAAACACCTTCCTCAATACTTTTAATACTACACTGGTGAAATCCCATAGTTTTTTGTTGCTTAATCTAAACTCTGCATTCCTTTTCAATATATATTTAAACCTGGTCCAGGTTTGTGTACCCGTGCATGACGAATGTGAAAGTACAGACCTGTTTCACTGCTGTGCACAGACATTGTTGATGTTAATGATCCTTAGTGTTGGATCATGGATTAAAAGACAGGAGTATTCAGCTTTTGATCACTGTTGTGAACATTAGGATCACAGGCCGCACCTTTCAAATGTGATGACATGAACAATTTAAAAGTTATGAAGTTCCAGTGCTGAATAGCACGACAGAGGCCCAAGACAATTGGGCCCGTCATAGCTCTGATGGTTGGTCCAAAATCAGCTGTAAAAACAAACAGAAGCCTGTGTTGTGCTGTTGAGCTATTGAGCTATTATCAACGAACTATCAAAGAACGTGAATTGTGTTTTGACTTTGCCTCAGTTGTTTGAGTTTAAAAAAGTGGGGTGCTCTGTAACTGTATCCACCCTGAACAAGGTCTGAAGCTCTCTGGGCCTCAGTTGTGCCTGAGTTTGGAGCATCAGGATTATTCATAGTCACTGTCTGGACCAGACTCAAACACTTGAGTCCAAAGTGAAGAGGCTGTGATGGAACAACATGGAGCTGGACAAGTGGGGAGGACAGATTCCTGAGCATGCTCAGTGACTATCTGAAGGACAACCCTGCAGCTGTTTGCATGGTGTCATTAGGGAGTCCACATGTGATGGACTCAACAGAAGATGATTCCGGTTCTTTGCAGGATGTGATCTGTTGACGGTCCTGCATCAACCATGGTCTAAGACTCTAAGTGCTCCTGATCATGAAGGAACATGTCAGTGGAGCAGACTGCTTGATGTGGAGACAGTCACTGTTGAACTGTCATACAGTACAACACTGTAACAACTGATTTCGACACAAGTGTGTTTTGTTTGGTCTACCTCAAGTGGACTCCCTAATGAAATCATGCAATCATTTGGAAGGTTACCATGGCGATGGGACTGCAACAAGCTCTTGTGGGCTTCTCTGTCTTTTCACAACACAGGACACAAGACTCCCTGTGAGGATGGATCTGTTGTTATTTAATTTTTGCCTCTGTGTTGCAGATGACGCCCTCTCCAGAATGAGTCCACTCCTGCAGTCCGACTGAGATGTGTTCATGACGGAGTAGAAGCAATGGGTAAGATAAACAACTTTAATCCTCACAATGTTTATTTCTACTCGGATGTTGGATAAAGTACAGATGTCCCCTTAACCTGCCAAAGTCAGTGCAGAGACCCATATGTTCTTGTATTGAAGCTGATAATAACTGACATGATTGAAGTCTCCGAAAATACATCAAACTTTTCAATTAACTGAATTATTTGGCTGTTTTTTGTTTGAACCCTATGTGAGTGTGAAAACAGTGAACTGAGCCTCAGCAGCACTCATTTGCATGTTGGTTTCCTTCATTTACATTTGTATCAGTAGATCCTGCATATCAGATACTCACAGGATAATGTGATGAACAGCTGCAGAGCAGTTCAGGTAGCAAAGGTTCATTATTCAAGAGGAGACTAACAATACATGACAAATACTGTTTTTACTCACCACTGTGAGACTGGATGTATTTACTAAACCTGGACTGGAAACTGCTGCGACACAGGAAATCCACAGATGACTTTATTTTATGCATTTGCAAAGGAGCATGCAGAATGTCATGGGATGTTATGCACTGTGGCAGGTTAGTTTACATCTTTGCCAACATAGAGACTAAATCACTGTTGTGTTGCACAAATTACAGTGTTGCTCGGTTCATCTCTCATTGTTCTAACCTCATGAATACATCAACAATTAAGTTTACACCTGGACAATTTGAATTCATCTGTCACTTTATCTGTCTAGGTTTGCAGCTGTAGGTTGCATGCAAAAAAACATAAAAACACAGTGCAACACCTAACACCTACCTAAATACCTACATTTTTCTCGAATGATGTAAAAGAAGGGATTTAGGAAACTGTAACTTTTGATATACAGAAATAAGTTCATTTGTCAAATTCATGGAAAAACCTCTGTGTTGTGTTGTCCTTTTCACCACCTCATCTGTCTATATCTGTTTGACCTTGAGAGATTGAAACCAACAGATAACAGAAAGTGAGAGGACAGGTGGAACATCAGGGTCCTGTCCATCTTAATCTTTAAAAGCTTCTGGAGACCATAGATATGCTGCTTGCTTTTCTTGTATACTATGCTTATGGTATAGTGTGGCTCCCAGATAAGTCAACTCTGTGTGCATGTCCCCCCCAATGCAACTTTAACCCTAGTTTAATGTTATAATCCCCCAAACTTTTTGAAACATGCTTGACAAGGTATTTTCAATCATGTCTCCTGACCCCCAGGTTGCTCCATCCTCCTGTTGACCTGCATGGTGTCCACCCTGGGTGGCCTGGTCTTTGGTTATGAGCTGGGCATAATCTCTGGTGCCTTATTGCAGCTGAAGGTAGAGTTCAGGCTGTCATGTATCCAGCAGGAGGCTCTGGTCAGCTCTTTATTGATTGGAGCTCTGCTGGCTTCCACCGTGGGAGGTTGCCTGATTGACCGCCATGGACGCAGGAAAGCAATCCTCTTCAGCAACATCCTGATCCTGACTGGCAGCCTGGTCCTACTCATCAGTTCCTACCTTGCCCTGGTGGTTGGCAGGATAACAGTGGGCTTCGCCATGTGTATTTCCTCCATGTCCTGCTGCATCTTTGTGTCTGAGATGGTTCCCCCAGATCGCAGGGGTTTCCTGGTAACACTGTACGAAGCCGGGATCACCGTGGGCATCCTGGTGGCTTATGCCATCAACTACTTTCTCTCTGATTCCACAGGAGGGTGGAGGTGGATGTTTGGATTTGCTGTGGTTCCAACTTTGGTTCAGCTTGTCTCCATCTGGTTTCTCCCATCCAACACTAAGGACTCCGGAAGCCAAGACTGCTGTCAGGCTGAGAGAGACCTCATGAGCCCCGCTGACTCGAGCAGGGACACCAAGAAGTTTCAGTATGACAGCTGCTGCCTGTTCCAGCATAAAGACAACATGAGGACTCGGACTGTTATTGGACTGGGTTTGGTGCTGTTCCAGCAGTTCACAGGTCAGCCAAACATCCTCTTCTATGCTTCCACCATCTTCCATTCAGTGGGCTTTCAGAGCAATGCCTCGGCGGTGCTGGCCTCCGTGGGCCTGGGCCTGGTCAAAGTGATCGCCACTCTGACCTCCATGGTGTTCTCCGACAGACTGGGCAGGAGACCTTTGCTCATCAGTGGGTGCTGTGTGATGGCTCTGTGTCTGATGACCATCGGACTTCTCAGTGGACAGTCAGCGATGAACACTCAGAGGTCATGTGATTCTGAGTTCAGGGTGAACACGACAGACCTACCTCAATTACCTGCTGGTCACAGGTCAATTGTTGACGTGCCTCTTGATGACAGCCTGATGCTTCTTACGAACAGCACACAAGATGAAAACATAATTGATAATTCTGGACCTGTGGAGTCCTCGAGCATCATTGTGAACTGGATCGTTATGCTCTGTATGATGGCTGTGGTCATTGCGTACTCCGTCGGCTTTGGGCCAAGTTTGTATCTTCACTACTATCATATTCATTGAAGCTACACAGATATATCTAAATACTACACAGTGTATACTGTGAAGTCTCACCTCTTTCTCCAGGTTGTTACAACTTTGGAATTCTTTGTCTTTCAGTGACCTGGATTCTCCTGAGTGAAATATTTCCAGCTGCTGTCAGAGGAAGAGCCTTTGCCTTCACAAGCTGCTTCAACTGGGCTGCCAACCTGTTGGTCACATGCACGTTCCTTAATGTTATTGGTGAGTTCCCACACACCGTTCACCTGGAGGACAGGTGCAGCTGTAACTAACAAAGGATTGATTATAGTGATTATATTCATTAACTGACCACTCAGAATGTAGAAGTCAGTTTTGGACTGATCCACTGGGGTTAGGGTTAGCTGGTAAAGACACTACAAGATATTTTGAAAACGCAGAGTTAGGAGTCAGGACTGTCTGGAGGTATTTGTCCCCTACATGACTTGGTTTAGTGACTGAATCTTTGTATCATGCTTAGGCGAGTTATAGGTGAATTTCAGGTGATCAGGAAGTATACTGTGCTTCTGTTCTACAGATTGGATTGGTCTGTCAAAGGTGTTTTTCCTGTACGGGGTAACTGCTGTGGTAGCAGGAGTCTTCTTCTATGTCCTTCTGCCAGAGACCAAAGGGAAGAGTCTGGAGGAAATAGACCAAGAGCTACGTTTGAACAGGTGAGCTCCACACTACACCTGTCCAGGGAAGTAATGAAGTATATTTACTTGCGTACCAAACTCAAGTTTATTTTTTAGCATGTTAGAAACTTCTGACCCTAACTCCACAACACTTAAAGACATATGTTGTACTTTTGACTCAACTACTACGAAGGACTCTTACTTTGAAAGAGAGCTTTTAGTCAGCAAAATGTACTTTTGAATACTTACTGTAAGTATTTTTTTTTAATGAAATACTCCAGTTTCACTCAAGTACAACTGTGACTGAACAACATATATTGGAGTCGTGTTGAATTGGAGTCATATTCAAGCTATACTGGTGTGTAGTGCCATGCTAAGACAGTGCTGTGTCTTGTTCTGTAGGTTTCACCATAGTCAACAGTGCTGTGGCTTCATCAGCTGCAGACAGACCTCCCCACAGTACCAGAGAGTGCACTGTCAGGTGAGCACCTCAGGGTGAACACCTGACAGAGACACCACGGCGGAGGTCCATCCTACTCCCACACCTTAGGACTGAAAGTCTAAAATGTGTGTCTCCATGAAACCTGTTGATAAGTTGTGTGTGCGCGCATGTGTGTCTGTGCGTCAATCAGATCAATCTGACAATGTTTTTGAGATTCAAACATAATTTTCCAACATGACCTTACTCTCGCACTTAGGACTGATGTGTCTGATATTGTGTATTGTGTACACTCTTTGTGTCTGTCAAACTGTTAAAGATAAAAATATCAACAACATGACTGCAGGTGTGATGAATGTCAGTTTGTTTTTTCAGACTGTTAAAGCTTGATCAGTGGAGCTTTATTGGGTTTTTGTTCAGGTATTTGAAGCCCTTTGTGGGTGGTGGGTCATCAGTAAAATGAGACCTTGTAGTTATAGAGATCCTGTCCGTCCCATTCACCCCTTTAAAGACTGTTGGTTCTGATGTATAAATGAGACGTACACACAGTGCATGTGTTATTTCCTGCACATGAACTGGTATTTATAGGCACAGAATGTCACACACTCCTTTGAACCATGTGAAGACACAATCTCTGGACCAAGATACAGTGAAAGCACAAGAACACAAAGAAAACCAAGATAAGTAATTTAATATAAAAAAATAAAGTCAGTGTCACAGAGCTACATTCATTATCATCATTGTAAGTTTTTTTGTGATCAGTATTTCCTGCCTCATTAACATGTCTCTAATCAATAACTGAAGCTCTGGGTATAAAAGGACTTGACGTGATTGTTCTATAGTAAACTGATGCTCGTTTCTGTCTCAGGTTCATGATCAGTGAAATAGCTCTTCTTCCTTGTGTTTCTTCTCTGTATCTGAAAACCTGTGGCAGAGACTAAGGAAGAGTCTTGATTCATTTATGGCTCATAGTGGGAGTGGAAATTGGCACATGTGAGTTAGATTTATAAAGTGGAACCATGTGAACGAACAGCTTTGTAATTCTGTTTAAAAAAAGAGTGGGTATTTATATTTCTGGTTTTGCACATGCACATAGTTTTAGTTACGAATCTGCACAGAGTTTTATACAGCTGGCCCCTGGTGTGTTCCTCGTGTGTGTTTTACTGGACACTGGATTGCATGGTATTGTATTCCTATGTGTAATCACAGTTATATTTTCAGTTTAATTGATTTGACCTGTTTATTGCCATGTGAAGCACTTTGTCTCTGTAAAGAGCTGTGTGTAAATAAACTTACTTACTGAACGGTCTGAAGTTAATGAAATAGAGTTGTCATGTGTATTTTTCTAATACATCAATGGTTTGTGTAAATACTTTGTACAGGTATAAGAATAGCAATATATTGATCAAGTTTATAGAATAGAAATAGAATAGAATAGAAAATTCTATTGATTAAATGTATCAAAAACTACCATATCAAATATTATATGGAGCTGAGTCCCTGTTATGGCAATGGTCCTCAAGCCACTTGTTAAATGGCCTGAACTGTTTCCGTGTCACAAATTCCAGTTTCTGACATTGAGGTTGTAGTGTAGTTTTTAGACTGTGAAATGTATGCAGTATGTGCTGAGAGTTTGCTTAGTGCTTCATCAAATAAAGCAGTCAAGGAGTCAGGTAAGTCTGGATGCTCCTCTGAAGCAGGGTCAGATGATGCAGTGTCCATGTCACTGTTCTCCAGACTTGTCAGCACTGCAGCACCCGGGTCCACAAGCTGCAGTTCCCGGATTTCTTCATCTGTCAACACTGATCATAGAGCAACAAAAAGACAGTTATTGTGCTGCATAATACTCACACTTTCAGAATATTGGCTGAATTCTTAGTAAACCAATTATGCAAATCTTTGGGCATGCAGATGCACAGTAGATAACAACCACATCTCATTTCTAGAATCTTGAAGACATAAACACGGTCTTTAGGATTTTAATCTCTGCACCATTGAAAAAGGAAAATTATCTAGGCTACATACCTCTGGGTGTGATAGTGTTCTTCCTACCAGATTTCAAAGCTTCTGGAAGCTGCCTCCATAGGCTGTTTGGTTTAAGAGAGCTGATTTCCCTCAGTAGAGCTGGTCTGACTTCTCTCCTGCTGCTGTCTTTCCACATGCACACTCGAGAACAGCTACTTTCTCTGTCCTTCCCATCCTAGATCCTGAATCTCAGCTTTGAATCATGTTGCAGCCTGGAATTTCACAAAAACGTTATAAACATAATCTATATGTTTTAATGTTATGACCAGGGCTTGAAAGTAACATTTGGTCTGAGCCAGATTTCATCTGTGGCTATGATCTACGTAAAGTCTGACTTAGCAAATATCCAACCTAAGGTTGATCAGGTTTTGACTCTGAATGATTTTGCCTGCTGAAATTTGAACCCTATTGCCACTGTGTGTAGCTTATGAAAAAAGTTAGTTTCAAACCCTGGTTATGACCAAGCTAGGAGGCAAGATATACGATTTTTGATTTTTGAGGAATAATAGCCTAACTTTAACTTGAAAGGACAGTAACACAGAGGCATAATTAATGTTTGCTCAATATATCATAGAGCTCTGAACTATGTTAGTTACAAGCCCACAACACCAATATATATATATTTTACAATACTTAATATTTTTCATATATCGTCTAATTTAGATATGAATGAGCTTGACAAGTTGTTGATCTCCGCCATACTTCCGTTGCAAATCGCGCGCGCAACGATTTGATGACGTAGGCTGGGAGGAGCCTGTTGTGCTGTCCTGTAAGCGAGGCTAACAACAAACCGGCTACCAAACACGATGTCCGCACTCGACTTACTGAAGGAGTACGCGGAGCAGCGGCTGACTCTTGCGGTGGAGGAGATATTTGATTTTTTCCAGAAGACTGTTACCGACTATGAAGTGGAGCTAGATCGGTACCGGAAGTTGCTGGACTCCCTGTTCCTGCCCGAAATCAGACTGCGGAGAGAAGGTCCGTGTCCATGCAATCAAACCTCTATGATGCTGTTGCTTCATTTAGCATATGTAGCAGCAGCTAACACCTGGCTTCTGCTCGATGAAGCGGGTTCAACAGCCACACAATTTATCGGTGTATAGTGATGTTGTGGGACATATGTCCACCCGATGCCGTGCTGCAAACCTGCAGCTTACTGCACCGCCGTGGTTCGAGGCCACTGTGGTGGTCCTGACCAGGTCCAAATCAAATCAACTGGTCGTTGTCAGGCAGTACGTAGCCCCGACTCCCCGTCTGCGGAGATGAACACAACTAATCCTGATGAGATGACAAACACAATCCTGATTTCTGGATTGTGTTTGTGTTGTCAGGAGTAAAACACACTGAGTCATCGAACTAGTTCTAAAACAGTGGTGTTGAGATTTGTGTTAGTTTCCCCCGAGTGGCAGCAATGTGGACGCTACAGACTCTGAACATTTTTCCAGGATTTGGAGAGAACAACCACGCACTGTGTAGGTGAATAGTGTATTGCCTGTGTTGTCTCCAGAGGGAGCTGAGGCCTAGCAGTCCTTCAGGTGTGAACACACCTCCAAGATGCATCCAGGGTGCATTTGAGATCCGACCACTAAGACCTAAGGCTTAAGAAAAAAAAAAACATGAAATTGGTCAAAAACCTACAGCATGCAGCTGTTTGTTTGCATTAAAACAAGTCATATGAAGAGACATATCTTTTAGAGCTAACCACTTGCGACTGGAGCAATACCAGGTCTCAGTACAGTAGGCCTGAGAGCTCAATGCTCAGTGCACAAATGATTGATAAAATGCATACACACAAAGCACCAAGACATGTCATACCCAGTCTGACTCCACATGTTTTCAGGGGACACAAGTTGTTCAGTATCCAGTTGTGAATTTTGAAAATAAAGACAAAAAGTGTGACATCACTTGGGTCAGCCTACTGTGAAGCTGCAGACACAAACCTGAGAAGTATTGTGGGTGTGAAGAGAGGTGACCTCTCTTCCAGCCTGGCCGAAGGTGGTAACATAACTATAATTCGGCTGTTGAACTGTCAGTGCTCAAGCTGCATTTCAACACCAATCTCCTCTCTCTGAAGTGAAGAATGATTTTATAGTGATTTGATGAGATGATGTTATCAGTCTGCCCTCCTTACAGACAAGGCAACATGTTGACAAAAGGTCCCTGATGTTTGTGTCTTTGTCTGTTTCACCTGCAGATGTCTCTTCTTTGACTGTGAAGGTGAACAGTTGCCCAGAGGAGGAGGAGCAGCAGCAGCAGCAGCAGCAGCAGCAGCAGCAGCAGCATGAGATTGGGCCCGTTCTGAAGCAGGAGGAGCCACAGCCACCACACATTAAAGAGGAACAGGAGGAAGTCTGGACCAGTCCTTGGGGAGAGCAGTTCCCAGGTTTGCAGGGGCCTGTTGTCCTGAATCTCCCCAACATCTCTGTAAAGATTGAGGAGTACACAGAAGATGGTCTGATGGAAACAACAGCTGATGTAAAAGACATTAAAAGGTCAGAACCAGCCAGTGCCGTACCAGCACCCAGAGATAACAGTAGTTTGGACATCTCTCAGCCACAGAGGAAGGACACAGAGGATTTGAGCAGATTGAATAGCAGGAACACTTGTAAAGCTCGTGGAGGACTGGTGACATATGAGAGGGGCCACACAAGGCAGAAACCTTACAGCAGGCCACTGCAGCACAGCAGTGATGTGAGCTCAGACACTGAAGAGAAACCCCTCAGGTGCTCACTCTGTTGGGAATGTTTCAGTCACCCTGCTCTTTTACAGCAGCACATGATGAGCCATGGAGGGGAGAAACCAACCGGTGGGAGTGTGTGTGACAGAAGATCCACTGACTGAGACATCACAGGATACAGGGCACAGCAGCAGCAAAGGAAACTGATGTTGGTGACATGATGCTTCTCAAAAAGTTGTAGTCATATATAACAAACCCTTTAATTAGCTTTCAAGTGTTCTTAAAATGTTTCATTACAGCCTCTACAACTCAGACAGAAACTTACAACTTACAGAGGTGAAGATGATGTGTTTCTGTCACCAACAGGCTGAGTGTGATGGAGGAGGAGTTGCTTCATCTCACGGGAGTGAATTAAAAATAATTTTATTAAAAGGGTGTTTTTGTACCAAGTAGATTTAGTTTCTATGAAGGACTCTTACTTACAAGGAGAACTTTCATTTGGCTGAATATAATAATGTTCTTTTGAAAACTGTAGCCTAAACACTGTGTGGAGAAAAATCAGTTAGTGCCAACTTCTCCACTTTCAATCACATTTGAATCTCACTGTCCTAACAATGCTACGTTAGAAAAAAGATGAGATGGAAGATTCTTCACTAGAGATGTTTTGTTTTGATGTTGTAATGACTTCTCTGCAGGAAAAAAGTGCAATTGAACTTGAGATATGTAATGTTTACTCAGTTCCAAATAAAATGTTTGAGAGACAGCGTGTGGCAGTTGCTGTTTTTATGCTGTGGTTGGTTAAATGACTTACGCTCATGTCTACACTCTTTGTATCATATTCTGCAGTGTATTTATTCCCAGGTTCAACAGTCAGTCAGTCAGTATGTGGTTTCAGAGTCATTAGTCATTGTAAATGTGGAGCAGCAGAACAGTATGCTGACATTACAAAATATACTTTTCAGTGATTCAGGATTTTTTTTTATTATCTTATATTCCAATATTCAAGTAAAAATCTGACTGAAAACCTTTCACACCAGCAGGCCTACGCCGTGGACCACATGTTCACATTGACCTTTACTATTTTAATGGAAGATTCCAATTAACGAGTCGGCAATAGCAAGAAGAGACTAAAGTCATGGATCTTTATAACAAAAACATCAACAAAATCTTCACTGGTCAACAAAATACTGTGCTGTTAACGTGATCATACAGACCTCTGGACTCTGTGCTGGTGATTATGAGGACTGTAACACAACAGCAGGTGGTGGTAATGCTCCACGGAACAGCAGGTCTCAACACGGTTGTGTTTCACTGCCTCACTGTGGCAGTCAATTTGAAACCATGAATGAATAGGGTGAAATAAAATTATATGTATTTTTGCTTAAAGATGATGCTACTGTTATTGTGTCGTTGAGTTAAACAGAGATGATCATTAGACTGATGTGATCTTGCTCTGGGTTGATCACTCTTTTAAACTAGCAGATTAAATCGAGCAGTAAATCCAAACTGTAACTAGTGACGAATTGTTGTTGTTGTGACGTGACCGCTACGCCGACTTAGAAGACAGGAAATACCTAATTCCATTTCATTGAACTGGCGCTGCCTGGAATGTAACATCATCTTGTGTATAGGCGATCTTTGACACGGTGCACGCTCCAGGCTGCGCCAAGTTGTCTTCCAGTCCTCTTCCCTGGTGGTGAAGACCTGCTGCCCCCCAGCCTCCCCCGCCAACATGTCCACCATCGAGCTGCTCAGAGCGTTCGTCAACCAGAGACTGAAAGTGGCCGTGGAGGAGATCATCGGTCTGTTCGAGAGAACCATCACCGAATATGAGGAGGAGATCGACCGCCAGCGCAGGCTGCTGGGAGCCGAGGGGCGGCAGCTCCTGCCCGGCATCAGGGTGGCCTTAGACCAACAGGCAGGTCCGTGTCACTATGTCCACTCTATGTCCAACCTCTCTGTTGGTTTAGCATCATAGCTACAGTTAGCTTTAGCAGTATCAGACCGACAACCGGTGTCGGTTCTGAATGACAGAAACACATGTCCAGAGATGACGTAGCCTATCAGCTGTTTGCAGCCCGCGTGTCCTCAGGTCAACTCTTCTCTAAGTTAGTCAACATCTCATTTTGTTTTAGTCAAGTTCTCGACAGGTTAACCTCCATAAAACTACGTTTTAATCGCGATGATAGGATGTGTAACTACTGTTAGTCTTCAGCTCATTCTTGACTGAGACAGGAAGTCATTTTATTTTGAAATGTTTGTGTTGTATTATCCTGGGTTTTATGCATCGTCTACTGTTCATTTAACATCCAGCAGCTGACTAGTAACAACTAGGACCTCAAGTAAGCTTTTTCTCTTAGCAGTTGTTATTGTGAGCAATTTTATTGACCGATCTTATTTTAATACAGTTAAGTATGTACGTTTCTCTTAGAGGTATTCTGTGTCCTCTCACAATAAAAGTCTCAGAAATACTTCTATGAGAAACATGAATGTACTTAATTGTATGGAAAAAAAAGTCTGTCAATAAAATTGCTTGCAATTGCATGTTTAAAACACCAAAACAAACTAGTGTAAGCCCAAGGTTAGCTGGGTAATGTGGCACTGACACAAGATGCTACACCACTGACATGGCTTTACGTGGATATATGGGTTTACAAACCAAAGGCAGGTTTCATTTACTATGGCAAGAGGTTAGGGCCCTTTGTGTGGTAGCTGGGCAACCACAGTGGCTGGTGGTAGCTAGGCAACAAAAGCTACCAAGGCAATACTAGCAGCAGGTTGCATCCAGCTCAGGACAAAGAGTTTTATGTGGCTCTTTAGTCAGTTTTGTTACACAGGTTCAACCTGTTCACTGATGTATAAAACTGTCTTATGATGATATTCAAGTATAAAAACATGAAAACACAAAGGGATGAAAAATGAATGAATGAAAACATGAATTTAAAAAAATACAAATGGATGCACTGAAATCTAATCAGTAGCAACATGCTCTTGGTTAGGTGTCTAAAATCTTTTACATTACCAATAGGGATGCAAATTATCGATTCATTCATTAATTGTTAGTTGGTTGACTTTGTTGATTGATTACAGATTAATTGATAAGCAGTGATTTTCCTGACAACCTAAATTTCCCTCGGTATAGGGTCTATAACATAAAAAGCTGAACATTGCTACAGACTTCTACACTAACATTTGTTAGTTTACTTTAGGAGCACAATGAAAAATGTGAAGTAGCACATTATTTAACCCTTAAATAATGTTAAAGGTCCAATGTGACACATTTTTACATGTGAGAACAGTAAAAACACCCTAAACATTTTCATGTTGACTTTAAGTTGACCTCTGATGTGACCCATGGTGGACCATACATGGAAATATTTCAACTTCTTTAAATCAACAGACACAAGCAGTAACTTGTTCTAGGTGCACTGTGACCAACACAATATTTGATCCATACAGGTGAACTGGTCTGTCCTGCCACTACACTATTATGATGACATTAACTGCATTACATCTCTTTATCTAACTACTTAAATCACAGTAGCATATACTGATTTGTTGAACTCAGCCTGGTGTAAACTTTGATAAAACATATCCTGTCACACAGGCCAGCTCCATGTTGTCCCTGTGTGATGTTCAGGGACAGGTCAGGACAGTCTGAGGACAGACAGCTTTGAGCTTGAAGTTTATATTAATGAAAGGGTGCATTGTGAGACTGTGACTCAACCACATGTCAGCTGTAGTAGAGGAAAACTCTGTACTGGCACGGATCCCATGTATTTATCAGAGCTTGTCACATGCTGAAGCAGCGGGTTGGTTTGAGCTGCGTTCCTATGAAGTTATACTTTCAAACTCTTCAGGCAGTTATCAGTGTCGGCGGCTGTTTGACTCGTTAGACTCGCTGGTCGTCATCATTTTAGCGATCGTACACGCCTACGGCAGTATACAACAGGTAAAAGTGTTCATGTCTCTTCACCTACAGCTCCTCTCTCTTTTGTGTGATTAGTGTGCTGCACACACACTGAAGCTGTTTTAAACAGAGATCCACTGTGTCGTTTACGTTTCGCAGAAAAACTCCCGTGGAAAATGATCAATTAACTACAAGTAATTTAATTTAATTGATTAAATTCTTATCCAATCGATAGTTGATTAATTGTTTACATCCCTAATTACCAACCTCATGTCTCTAATGTTTGAAGATAGGGAAGTATGGAAAAGTTTCATCAGGCACTTCAAACCACAGTCAGGTGGAACAAACCAGAGCAAACAGTTTGATGAATATAACCTGAACCGTATTCTGCGGGCATACAGCAGTTATGAAAAAAGTTCTCTTGAACTTTTTCACCTGTATCTCTGTACTACAGGTGTGTGTCGGGATGTCAAGCCACTCATCGTCGATGCTAAAATTCTCTGTGAGGAGCCGAGCCCCCGTCTGGATCAGGAGGCTTCGCAACTGCACCTCCCTCACATTAAAGAGGAACCGGAGGCGGAGTGGACTGGTCATGGGGGAGGGCTGGAGGGGACTGATGGTGACTTCCCTGCTGTCTCTGTGAAGACAGACGATGACAAAGAAGATCCTCAGTCTCTTCAGCTTCATCAGAGTTGGGCCGAGGATAACACAGATGGCCCAGGCTCTGGTCCAGCTCAGCAGACAGATCCTGGAGCTGCTGTACAGGACAGTGGAGAAGCAGAACCAACTTTTGACTTGGACGTAGCTGGTTTTTTAAATGCAACCAGCAGCGGTCAGTTTTTCCTTTCTCAGTGTTTTAAAGCTGAGCCTGAAGTGCTCGATGAAAACCGGAACCAGCCGTCAGATACCGAGGCCGCGTCTCATAAGAGATCCCAGGAAAAACTCTACAAATGCCCAGCGTGCAGCAAAACCTTTAAGCACAACACGGCTCTGCAGAGACACATCACCTGTCACACAGGGGAGAGGCCGTTCGACTGCTCTGAGTGTGGTAAGACCTTCAGACAGAAGGGAAGTCTCCATATTCACATGAGGAAACACACGGGAGAGAAACCTTTTAGCTGTTTAGTTTGTGGTAAAAACTTCACCCAGAGTGGAACCCTAGCTGCACACTTGAGGATCCACACTGGAGAAAAGCCGTTCAGCTGCTCAGTGTGTAAGAAAAGGTACAACGAAAGAGGGACACTGGTCAGACACATGAGAGTCCACACCGGAGAGAAACCCTTCACCTGTTCACTGTGTGGCAAAAGGTTCAGCGAGAGGGGAAATCTGAACAAACACAAGAGAATCCACACAGGAGAGAAACCGTTCAGCTGCAGCGAGTGTGAGAAAAAATTTAGTTTGCTGTCACACCTCAAAAACCACAAGTGCCCTGGAAAGAAAAGCAGTGATGCTGCAAAGCAGGAATTTCAGCCCAAATGTCCCGACATCACGGAGCAGGTAACCAGAGGAGTTTCATGAGTCAGTCTCATTACTCTCCTTTATAGCTGTTGAATAGACCAAACAATTACTCAAAGACAATTTAATCAATAGAGGGAGGACAGCTGTTTTCATCTGGGAACTGGGACCAAATTAGTGCATTATTCAAGAACCCAGGAAACGGGAACCAAAGGTGGATAACTACCTGTACAAATGCAGTAGTACAAATCCTCTGGTAAACTCCGACCCTCCGCCCACAAACGTCCCCGTGCACAACAAAACAAAGCAAAAGACCAAAATACAGGCAGAGGGAGGGGGCTCTGCAGACAGTCACCACCACACAGGACTAGAAGCCCATAGGTAATGATTAAGCCGGATCTCATTTGTATCAATTTAGCGTTTGTTTTTGAGCAAAAAACTCCAGACTCTACCTTTAACCTGGTGGAGTAGTTAATTAAACATTCAGTTTAAAATCAAACAATCGGATGTAATGATTTGTCGTGTGTAGACATAGATAGAGGGCTTTTATTGTGCCTCCTCTGAAGACATGGTGTGGGCAAAGCAGCGGTAGCTTCAATCGTTTACTGTACAAATATAGCGTGGTATCAGGTTTTTCATCTGTCCTATTACTCCCTGAATATTTGTGTCGTCTTTGGTCATGTTAAACATGGAAGATTTGTTTGCTTTATTGCAACATTCTGTGATTTTCTGAGTCTCTGAGTCATAAAATAAACTTTTATGTTTTAACAACAGCCAAATATGGTTTTTATATGTGTACTTATTGAAAAATCAAGATGCAAGAATTAGGACCTCGTTCTCCTCATGACCTTAGACAGTATCTTAATCGGTGCTGATTCAAAGAAGATCAGACTCTGTAGACTATTGTTCAGTTGATCTGATGGGGCTGGAAGAGGAGCCAACAGACTCTCCTCAAAATAGCTTTAGTTATTTGCCCAGCAGTAAATCACCTGCAGAAACAAGTGTGGGTGTTGGCTCCAAAATATGTGATATCAAAATGAAACACACATTCAGGACTTCTGCCAAGACCAAACAATCCCACATCGTCTGTTTTGTGCATAATAAAAAGGTTGTGGGTTGCTAAGCTAAATAAGTTGTAAGGAGCAGACATGCATGGAAGGCAACATAGCATAAGTTTTAGTCTTAATGGATACTCTGAAGTATTTTTAATGGCCTTTACTTTAGGGCATGAAGGTATGTAGTTACTCAGTAGTGGCCTCCTGTATGAGATATAGTTTTGCAGTGGTGCACTCAAATGAGGAGGCAGTGATAGGGTCTTCACACTGGCAGGGCTCCATGCCGGTGCCAGTTCCCAAACCCAACTTTGAACCAGCCAGCACGTTCAGACCATAAAAATAACAAGTTTGGAACCTGAAAAGTTGGTCCTCATGGGTACCAAGAAATAAACCAACTTCTCTCCCGTGAACTGTGACATCATCGGTGGGTGTGTCATATTCTGTGAAGCTGAGCAGGAAGGAGGAGAAGGCAGTAACTGACAACCTGGAGAAAAAGAATTTGTTGTGGTCTGCTGAGGAAACTAAATGTTTGGTGGCTAATCGGGCATGAACAGAATTTCAAGAAAAGCTAGAAAGCAGTACAAGGAAGAACTAGTTGTATGAATTTCCCTTTAAGACGTAATAAAGTGAATGAATTCTCATCTTTGAACTTGCTGAAGAGATGGTCAAGGCTGGGTTCACTCTAACACCAAACCAAATGATTAATAAACCTAAAAAGAAAAACCGAAGAAGGATTACAGAGACTGTAAAAAAGCAAAATGTTGCCACTGCTGTGTTTACTCGCAGCTGAGTAAAGCAGAGTAACGTACGCCCACTTTGGCTCCACTTAAACCGGTGTGAACGCGGGCAGCTTCACTAGAAAGCACCAAGGTTCTGAGACTCCAGAACGGAACCAGAGCCAGAACCAGAACTGCGCCTGTCTGAATGCACCCTGAGTGAGCCAGCTCCTTGCTGAGTATTTCTTCCATGCCATGGTACTGGTTGGGTTGAAGTGGAGTGCTGGCACCCTCTGTTGGGGAGTAAATTACCACTCCTCTGATGCTCTCCAATTTCCAGTCAATCTGCGGGGGTTGTATAGTTTTAAGCAGGGATGGCCAAATAACAGGGCCGTCTTTAGACCTTGTGTTATTGTGGGAATCACTCACAATCATTAATGGAATTGAAGAGTATAACATCATTTTTGCCAAAACAGCTAAATAATGGAAATAATAATAATTAAAAAAGGTGTGCTATTATGAAAATCAATCAATCAAATAGAATCAAATATAACGGCTTTACAAGCAAAAGACAGAATTTAAGTTTTCAGGGAAGAAAAGGATTGAAGACACCAACTATCTACTTGGTTTTCAATCAGCCAATGTCTCAAAACACAACACAAAACTGTGTGGGAAATCGATTGACTGTCACCTTTGCACAAAATGTTGAATGTGATCTGAATCTTGGTGAAGAATGGTAAAAACGATGAAAAGATAAAATGCTTGTGTGTGTACATCTTTCTCACTGAGGTGGTGTGCACTGTGTTTATGTAAATCAGAACTGGTTGGCTGTCGCTCAGGAACATCTTGTCTTGCTCCTTTCTCTTTTCTTTTGTCTCTCCCTCTCTCCATGTTTGTTTCTGCTGCTGCTGCTGCTGCTGGCTCAGGGAGGGGTTCAGACCAGCAGACAGTCCTCTTATCTTATTGGCTCACGCCTCCTCTCAGTCTCTCCGTCACTGTAATGAAAAGGGGGAATTGAGCAGCAATGTGATGTCACCCCCCTGCACCCATTCACTCTTGTCCTCTCCCTGCCTCCTTCTCTCCTTGCTTTCATCTCCTGCGCTCACTCTGTGACTGACGGTGGATGGCAGGTCATGTGATCTTATAATACCCAGGGATTTTCTGGCCAGGCATGCTCCGTAGCCTGCTTTCCTCCCTCTATCCATCCCAGTCTGAGGAGAGATTTCCTATTATTGTCCTGCATCCAGCCGCTCATTGGGGCTCTCCTTCTTGGAGGATCTATTGTTAGACAGTGTGACGTTCACCGTGGTTGTGACTGCAGCCTGAATGGACTGTTGGAGCAGTGTCATCCCAACACACAAGGTGGAATACATGGTCACAGGCAGCGGGGGGACGCGGCAGCCTCTCTACATGTGACTGGTAAGTGACAGGCTGGTTGTGTGTGTATGTGCTCCCCCCTGTCCTCCAACTGAACAGCTTTGGTATTGATATTTGATCAAATGATGATTAAATGGTTATTGATTGTTGATTTGTATGCAGTGCACCTGTCTTGTATTGACTTTGCACCTGCTGTTCTTTCAGTCATTTGTTTTCTCTGTGTGTGTGTGTGTGTGTGCTTGAAGGCGAGAACACAGTGTGCAACACCATTCGTGTTAAAGGGCACCTCCTCTGTTTACATCACAAACACAGAAATAGCAGACAGAGTGGATGTGTGTGTGCGCGCGGGGAGGATAGTGAAGGGATGGACAGCAGCCAACAGGCCATTAACGGCCGCCACCTGAGCTGATGGTCACTGGCAGCTCGTCTCTCAGTCGCCATGGCAACCACAGTGCAGGGCCAAAGTTATGGGCTGAAAGACTGATGTTGCAGATCCTAGTCTGGCTCACAGAGAGACATGGACCACCGCACAGGCCTTGTTGTTATTTTACAGCATGTGTCTGGGCGCAAAGAGCAGGACAGGATGTGGGTCTTACCTGAGTCACTGGAGGTGGCTGCTGGGCTGCAGTACTTGAGTCAGAGTACAGAGACTATCATGTTACAAGTTACAAGTGAGTGTCAGTTTTAATTAAGTTGAAGTAAGGATTTTTAAATACTCAGCTATTCAAGAGTATGTTTTTTTTTTAACTCACTGTATTGCTCCACATTTATAGAACCTGATGACTATGAAACAACTAACTGACTGACTGTAGAACCACGAGAATAAACAGATTGTGGGATATGATTTAAAAAGGCCGTAGGAGGCATTGTCCTTTCCATGCTTCTATCTTTTGGGCAGTGATGAAGTTTGTTTGTGGTAAACTCAGCAAACATTATGAATCTTTCTTCTTCTGGGGCTTCAGATCAGATCAAGGATCTTCTGACTAACCTGGAATCATTAGGGCACTGACACAACTGTGACAGTGGAGGAGTGGGCTCTGATTATGTCCTATCACATTTTCAAAATAAAACAAAATAAACTGCAGCTGACTTAAAGCAACAAGTAAAATATATGGTATACACCACTGACATAAAACCACTTTGTTACTGTCCACTCCTGGCTGCAGGTGTGGAGCGGTGTCCTCTGTGAGTTCAGCATTGGTTTCAGGCAGCAGCTGAACCAAAACACCTCAGGGACATAGAAGTAGCTCTGACCGAACAGAAGTGATAGGGAGAGCTGAGCTGCTGGAAACAGACACACAGATTCTCCTCCTTTGTATTCCTCACCAGGCAGTTTGCTGATGCCGAAACAAGTTGTCTCTGTTTATTTTGCAGCAACAGTAGTGTCATATCTTAGACTGTGTGTAGGTTCATTGACATAAAAATAAAGAGCGTGTCCCTCCTGTGGGTGTGTCTCTGTGTCATGTGGCAGGGTGCTGTGCTGGATGCCACATGGCAGCATTAAGATAATCCAGGCCAATTCCCTCCAATCCTCCAAGCAGAGCTGATCAGAGGCAAAGCAGGATGAGGAGGCTTTGATTCAGGCTTCAGCCTCACTCTGATGGATGTGCTGTTCCATGTGTATAAATATGTGTGTATGTGTGTGTGTGTGTGTGTGCATGAAGAAATGCATACTATATGAGTGCGTTAGCAAGTGGAGGAGAGAAATGAGGAAGATGCAGCCTGACAGAGAGCACTGTTGCATGTCAGTAAGTGGTTCTGGGTTTTGTTTCTGGGTGGAATTTGCATGTAGTCACTGTGCATATCTCTATCTCTGGGTTCTCCAATTGCCCAGGTGCGATAGACTGATGACCTGTCCAGGGTGTAACCCACCCTGGTCCTGTCAAATGGGATTGGCTCCACTCCCCTCAGATCCTGCATGGATGAGCGGTACAGCCAATGGAAGGATGGATAGCTGTTCCTAATCAATCAATTGTCAAGATTGATGTAACTGCCACAGTTTTAAGGCTGCAGTCCGCATCAGAGCAAAGACACACACGCAAGCACGCACGCACACACGCACACACGCACACACGCACACACTTTGCCTAGCCCACTTCAACTCCTGTCTCCAGCTCCTCTTCTTTCCTCCTGCCATTCTCCCTCTGACCGCCAGATGTATCCATGGATTTCCTGGCTCCACACCCTCCATCCACCTGCCCACGCCCATCATTATCATCAGTAGTTAATCAGTATCTATTCCTGCGTCCCCACTCATTGTATGCTCATCTGCTCCTGTGCCCTGGTGTCCCAACCTGTCAGCCTTCTTGTCCTCTCATCTGACTCTAAGCTTGTTTTCACCTAATAGCAGCTCCTACACTCACCAGCCTGTGTGTGTGTGTGTGTGTGTGTGTGTGTGTGTGGGGGGGGGGGGGGGGGGGGGGGGGGGGGGGCTGACTTGAGTGAGGGCTCCTTACACCCACTCTTCTCGTACACTGTGTCTTGGGGGAGAGTTTACCTTGGATTAAGTACACACTTAATCCACACCGTGTTAGTGTGTGTGTATGTGTGTGTGATGATTTCCTATCAGTGTGTGTGTGTGTGTGATGATTTCCTATCAGTGTGTGTGTGTGTGTCATGATTTCCTATCACAGAATGAATCATTTTGTCTTCGCATCCCCAAAGTCAGCAGGTATATTCTGTTTGTAATTTGCTAATGGTCTCCGTGAGAGTGAAAAGGTTAAGTACCTGCTCTCCTGCTGACACACACACACAAACACACACACACACACACACCCTTGCAACCATGGCAACAGCCATAATAATCGGGCAGTCCCCCTTGGCAGAGAGAGACTAGGGACAAAGGCTGTGTGGAGGAGGGGTGGAGGAGGACATGAGAGAGAGTGAGAGAGGGAGCTTGTTAGGGTGAATGGGAGGAGACTTATAGGATGGAGAGAGTGATGTCAGGAAATGAAAGAGTGAGAGGGTGGAGTATGTTGGTGCACCTTTTAATGTAGTTTGTATGTATGCAGTCAGTGCTGTATCTGACTGTACACTGCGGTTACTGTCTTTAAAGCAGTGATCTTATACCTGCAGGTATGAACCATTCATTATCTCTAACGTTTCTCTTTATAAAGCCCCCCCCCACAGGTAGGGCCTACCTACAGGGAGAAAATGCAAACTCCACAAAGGGCCCCCAGTACTAACCCAGAACCATCTTCAATCAGTCAAATCAAATAATCAGTATTAAAATATGTGCATTAATGCATCTAATATTCACAGAACTCTTCCCACAGGAGAGTTTTGTACTGGTGTAACGGCAGGTCTTCAGCTGAGACATGCAGTCATTACTGACACTGGAAGGCACCACACAAAGAGACAAAAGGCCATTACCAAGTCCCTGAGGAGAGGGAGGGGGGCAGGTGGTGGTGGGGCAGTGCCAATGTCTTCTCATTAATTATTCACTCACTATTCAGAAATGAACATTGCTTAATGTCTCTGTCAGGATGTGTTGTGATGGGATGGGTATTAATATCACTGTTATACATGCTGGTCATTTCCCCCTGCACTCTTTATCTCTCTCTACATCTCCTCTCTCTATCTCGCCTGACCCAATCAATCAAAGGAGATTACCCTGCCCACCCTCGGCCCGGACAATGCGTTCGCTCCTAATAAATATTTGTGTCAGGGTGGTGATTAATTGTCTGAAGTCACTGGGAACAGTGTCTGTATGAATTTAAACCTTAATCCAGAGCTGTGAGAGGTTTAAACTTTACCACAACGAAGATCCGCAGTGCAGCAGCTACAAAAAACTGATATCATATTATAAGAAAATGAATGAAATATGTGGTGATAAAACGATTTATCTTCAAATAAGACAGTCTTACAGAAACATCTTTGTCTCTGCTCTAACTGTTCTGTAACACATCCCAGTCCTCTTCTCTTTCTGAGGACCTGTCATGTCAGGACTCTGCAGCTGATAACACTGCAGTGAACGACGATGAAAGATGCTGCTTGCAAGATGGCCAAACAGGGGTTTAAGCTAGGCTGTGTGTGTGTGTGTGTGTGTGTGTGCGTGTGTGTGCAGCAGCAGCAGCAGCAGCAGCATAGTGAGGCTGTGTCAGGGCAGATAAACAGTCAACAATCAGACTTATGTGCCTGTTTGCAGCTGCTCAACAAATCTGCAGTGTCATTAGGTCTAAACCCTCCCCCTGCCCTCACCAGCCTGGTTATATAACTAAAGCCGCTGTGACATCTCGCCTGCACTCTTTGTAGTATTTCCTGTTTTATTTTGAAATCGCTTACCTTACAAGTTCACTTTACTTCCTATCCTTGTCTCCCCCTGGAGTTCTCCCATCTTCTCACTGTTTTCTCTCTGGCTACATTACATACACACTACTTTTTGTGAGCATTTTAGCCTTGCATCAGAAACAATGCAAAAATCGCATGGACTATGCGGGTGTAAACAGGAAGCAGATTGTGTAATCTGGAGGTGATTATTTGGCAATAGTACTCTGAACACTGAACAGCAAAGAGCTGAACTGTTTAAAGACAGATAAACTGATAAACTGCTGCTAGCACGGACAACAAGATCAGAAACACTTGTATTCCACTGTTCGTATTGTAACACTTGCATTTCATCAGCTTTCAAATGTTCATCATTGTCCAATATCAGGGTCCACAGGTTTACAGAATTCATAGTAATTGTGTGGTAACTGCAGCTGTAGCTATCAGTGTAAACAGTCATATGTAGGAAATTAGATTTTCATTTTAAATTGAGTTATTTCCTCTAAACGTCGACATCATCCAAACACAAACTGATGAACTGACCGGATGTGAATCTGCTCATCTGTCACGTCACTGCAGAGAGAGGAGCCACAGACTGTTTCTGACAGAACATCTCGCAATCCTCTGTTCAACTCAGACAAGGTCAAAGGTCATCTAATTTTAAATCCATGTGCTCTGCAGCCAAGCCACAGGATTTATTTTGCTGGAGGGTTAGTGATAGTGAGGGGAAATCCACCCAGAGCTGAGTTCATGTTTTCATGTCTTCACTCAACTAGTTACTCAACTGATCTGATTGAAAAAATGGGCACAAGCACAATAATATTGTTTGGATGGTATTAGTTAAGATACTAGGATTCAGACCATGTGACATATAAACATGTCCACACAGTAATTTGTGCATGTGTGAATTTCAGTGAATTTTCTGAAATAATAATTTTGAAGAAATCTACCGCTTTCCTGATTCATCAATGAAACGGCTGTTCCTTCATTCAGCGCTCTTGTGTCACATTTGTACACACATCCACCACAGCTCCCCACTGATGTGAACTCTTAATGCTGCATAACCCCACTTTTACCTTTACTTCTGTCATAATTACTATGGCCACTAGGCATTGCTTAGCAACAAAATGCAACAGTTGGTCATAATAACCTGCTACAAAGATGATGGACTCATATCTTACAGGATAGTCTCAGTTCATTACAATACAGCTTCAGAGTAAGAGTATCATGCTACTGTTGGTATAGGTGTCTAGCAACGGAAGAGTACAAATCTTCTAGTAAGGGTGGTTAGTGTAGTTTTTAGATAAATATGTGATTATGCAAATACGCTCATTAAATTTCATCTGACTCGTAATTGTTATTTTCCTATGGACTAAAGAACCGAGCAGGTGGTCAACCGTGCAGGAGAGGTGTTGCACTGTGCACCGTTCAGGAAGTTGAGAACAAAACAAGCTGAGTCTCCCTGAACTGTTGCAGCAGCGCAGCTCTGTTCCCACAGTATGTGAGACGTTTCTGCTCTGCCTGAGGTGGAGCCTGCAGCTCCTGCAGCAAATTATGATGGAACACATTGATTATAGAGTGGAGGAACATGCAGGAGCTATTCTGGGACCACACACACACACACACACACACGCACACACACACAGACAAACAGATGATTACTATCATTACTTTGTGTTGGTAACGGAATGTCCTGCAAAATCAACTCATAAAGTCATTATTATTATCTTTCTATGAATGTGTGTGTATTAGCTTGTATATGCCTATGAGTGTGTGTATTACTGTGTAGTAGAGCATGTCTGTGAGTGAGTGAGCACATATCAAATCTAGATCAAGTGGCAAGTGGCATCTGATCAGCTCTTTTAGTTACTGGTTAGTTTGCTCTGGCCACTGTGACTGACCTCACTCCAGCAGCTGTCTCCACAGCTGTACTCTACCTGACTGGTATATCAGATTGAGTTTACATTTTGTTAGGGTTTAAAAATGATCAATAATTAAGGGTGGTCTCCTTGAGTGACAGGTGGGTGAGTGTCTGACTGCCAAAAGCTGCCATGTACTGAGATCTCAGCTCCACACATGCCCCGCCTCTTTTGAGATTTTGCTTTAGCCAGAAGTTCAGCAGTATCAGGTGCTTTCTGACTGCTCTTTGGCTGCTCTGTTTGCTCTCTATCTGCCCATTGACTGCTCTGTCTGGCTTCTGGTTGTCTCAGTAAGCGATGTCAGACATGTTAAGACATGATGTTGTTCTTTGAGGTCTCCTCAGCAGCATCATGTCTCTGACTCTCAAAAGAGGAATCAAAACAGAGGTGTGTGGGCACACAAGTCTGTCTTCAGCCAGGTGAGGTGATTAGACATAAATGGTGTGTGTGTGTGTGTGTGTGTGTGTGTATGTTTGTATGTGTGTGTGAGACTGGGAGGCATGTGTGGACCTGTGAGGTAGCGTGGGTAGGATGGAGGTGGAGGATCACTTGCAACCCTCCAGTCATGTGCTTCATCCAAACACATTAACATCCTCCACTTCCGTCTCCTGTATCCCTTCACCAAGTCGCCTCTCCCTAAACACCTGCGTTTCCTAATGCTGACTAATGCTGACTAACAGCAACAGCCATAATTACAGTGACTCATGTGCACTCACTTAGACACAGAGGAGACAGTGGATGTGGATGTGGCTCCACACTTCAGCCAATAGGGGGCCTCAGGCAGATTAGAGAAAGATGCCGAGCTGCTTTCATACAAAAGAGGTTTCGGATCAGTTTTTACTGATTGGTGGAGATTCTGATCATCTTTAGCATGTACCACAGATGGAGAACATGATGTCAGTCCCACAGAGTTTTTAAACCTTCCGCATGATATTTCTATCTGGATCTAGATGAGTATCAGAACCACATCAGCAATCACTGAATATCAATGAGTCAGTGTAAACAGGAAGCAGAATATCATCTCTGCAGTTGATTACTTGCAAAGCACTCCCAATGAAGAACAGCAAAGCTGCAAGGTCATTAACACTTGTGATTCATTATCCTGTTTCTGTCACCACCTAGTCACTTCTAGGTCGTCAGTTCCAAAGATCTCAGAGTCATTTGTGACATGTCATTGATTCATATTTTTTGTGAAAATCAATTGATGATCAGTGGATGATCCTCTCAAACTAACACCACATAGGTTTGTGCCTTTTCAGCATCTTCTTCCTTTTGATGTGGTCCAGGTTACTGCAGCGGTGTGTGGAAACATTGCAGCTCCACTGAACAACGTATGAATATAATGGACCATTTCTCGTTTGTCTGTGTTTCAGCCTGAAACTTGTGAATGTGACGTTCAGCTCCTCTGCTCCCTCTGTCAAACTCCAAGTGTTGTGAAAATATGGAGCATTTCCTTCTTTCTCTGGGCTGAGGGAGAAATAACAGAGGTGAGGGAGGAGAGGAAAAGCAAAGGGAGGGAGGAAGAGGAGTGAAAAATGGACAGGATGAAGGGCTAAGTGCTTTGACTCGCATGCTAAATGAATGAGGGGGAGATGAGGCAGAGGAGAAAAGGGAGGGAGGCAGAGGGGGAGATGGAGGGAGACAGCAGGAGGAGGGAGGGAGGGACAGGGTGATTGTTTCTGGAGCTCTGGAGGTTTCAGATTTCTCTTTTCTTTCGATTCTCTGCTCACATGCAGATTGAATCCCTTCCTGTCTTTTCCTCTCTCTCCCTCTCTCTCTCTCTCTCTCTCTCTCTCCCTTTCTCTCTTATTTTCCTCAGACCAGTGGGACTTTCTGCAGACTGGCCCATTCCAGCCAAGCCCCAGCATGTTGTAGGCGTCTGCTACCGCCAGGAAGACCAGAGTGAGAGAGAGCAACAAAGAGCAGAAGAGAGCAAAGGAGGGGATGGTGAAGGAAGGTAAGAGCTGCTGCTGCACGTGTTCTTTATTTCAGACGGTGGAGCGAGAGAGGGAGGGGATCTCCAGTTTCTCCTCTTTGTGCTCAGTTTCTGTCGAGGAGGCATAGCTGAGTGTGTGTGTGTGTGTGTGTGTGTGTGAGAGACCTGCAGCTGAAACCAGACTCTGATGTGACGGACTAAATAAAGTCACATCTGTGGGGTGTGACCACAGGATAGAAAACTGTGTGTGTGTGTGTGTGTGTGTGTGTGTGTGCTCTCCAAACTTTTTCATGTAAACACACATTTGTTTGCATTCATAGAGTTATACAGAGAGAAATACTGTGTGTGTTTGAGGTTGTGTGTGTGTGAGTGTGATTATACACAGTGTCATTGTGTTAATGTTAGTGTGTTCCTAAGTGTTGATCTGATTAAAGTGTGTGTGAGCAGGAGCTGACCTTGTCCAGAAGCCTTTTTTTGTTTTGAGGTACTGTAACAGAGAGAGGCCACACTTCTCTTACAGATGCATGATACAGTATGTCCACACACTTTAAAGCCTCAGGCTGCAGCCACAATGCATTTTAATTTCTAAACAGCATTTTCTAACACAACAGGCTATCACACCTGAATGCAAACACATACCTGAGCGGTCACGAACACTGGGCATGTGTGAGCTGGTATAAATAGGAAGCAGATTGTCTACTCTGTAGTTGATAAGATGCAAAAGTACTGTGGATGTGCTCTGAAGCAGGAACTGCAAAGAGCTGCAGTGTTCAGATACAGAAGGTAACTCAACATTAGGTGTTTTTAAAATGAAAACATGTGTCTGTCTGTCTTGTTGTTAACCTGGTGTGTGAGTCAGGAATGCTCCACTGAAAATGAATGGTATCTTTATTTTGGATCTCCTTAGTGAGGCTCAGAGCTGGTCCTGATCAGTTTACAGATCACAGAGGATGATGGCTGCCACAGTCAGCTCAGACTGTCGTCTCAGGTCTCAGACCAGCAGCGTAATCCACGTCCTCAGTCCTCTGCTGTGCCAGTAAATGCTGGAGGGTGGCTGTGGCCGAAAAGGCACCGTATGAAAGAGTGAATGTGACTGGATGAAAGTGACCTGTGGTTCGTAAGAGTGGAGCTGTGTGTGTGAGTACAGTTACCAGAATGTTTCAGCTTGTGATCTTCGCCACTGGACTGAGAATAAAGTTGCTTTTATACTGAGTTTTCACCTTGAGATAAACACGGGTTTATTATCTGTGTGTTGGAGACAATATCAACATACAGGTTACTGTCAGAGAAGTGGATTCATTTTGAAGAAATTCTGAAACCAGCTGTATCCTCAGATCAGTGTTGCCGTTCTTCAGTGTGTATTGCTATGGCGCATCTTCTTTCTCTGATGTTTCCACACCTTCATGATGCATTAGTGATGCTGTGAGAAATATTCAACAATGGAAAAACATCATACAAAATTGCATTTGTCACACATCAACATCTTATACATTCTGAATTAGTGAGATCTGCAGTTCACTGACCAAGGCCTTCTGTCAATCCTTGTATTTAGACTGAAAAGAAGAGATGATGGACTTTTGTTTTCTTGTGGTTCCCTCCTTCTTGAACTGTCTTCATTTAGTTATTATTAGAAATGTTGAGTCTGTTGAGTAAAACTCACCTGTTTTCGGCTTCCTCTGGTTCTACTGTTGCTCTGTCCTCTGTGTGCTTTTTATTCTTTTATCGGTTTTATTGCTTTTTGCTCTGTTGTTTCCCTTTGTTCTGTGCAGCACTTTATTACTTTTGAAATGTTTGAAAGGTGCTATAGAAAATAAACCTTATTATTAACATTATCATTATTATTACATTACATAGCATGGAAACGCAAACTGTGCTTGGTGTTAATGTGAAACAAAGGCAGGAGTGAAACAGATCCCATTGTTGTCATGAAAACATATTCACCACCAGCCATTTGGGGTCTTTTTAAAGTAACTTTGACTGTCTGCTTAAGCTTCAGATGTCAGTCACCCAGAACCTCATCACAGATATCTTTGTTGTGGTCTGTTGGAAGAAATTCCTCACCCTCATTACTTCTACCACGATGATGTCACATTCTTGTGAGATGAACTATTTCACCAATTGTTACACTTCCATTTACGATACATTAACTCAACTCAGATCGAAATACATTAGGCCTGTTCATCATCTATTTATTCATTACATGACATTTTGAAATGCATTATGAATTAAATATGCATCCTGAGCATTTATGTAAGTGCACTTACACAGATGAAACTGATGTTGTGTTCGGTTCCTCCCGTCAAGTGATTATTCACTGCTGAGGTGTGATGGAGGAAGGTGAAGGTGCCTTCAAGGAGGTGGACAGGTGGGCTGACAGTTTTTATCCCTGGTTGTCCTTTGAACATGACTGATCACATCTTTGAATTAGGCTCTCGATGAAAGTTAACTGTGGGAAGAAGAAGAAACCAGACCAGAGGATGAACCATTTAGGACCATTACAAGTGATATCGATTGGCTTTAGAAACCCGCGATGAGACGATCATATCTTGACTGGACTTAACTGGATTGACAACTGTCTGAAGGATTGCACACTTAGACAGAAGAGTGTGTATGTGTGTGTGTGTGTGTGCGCGCGCATGTGTGTGTTTAGTATATGCGTATATGAGTCTTACCTCTGTTTACGTTCCTCTCTCCTTTTCCCTCCAAAATTCTTCCCTCCCAGAACTCACTGCCTCCTCCCCCTTCTCACTCCTCCTCCTTTCCTACCCTGGCCTCCATCACTTTCAGATTTCACTCTCACCCTCCCCCTGCTCTCCTCCTGCCCCTCCCTCCCTCTCCTGCTGACAGTTGACCAGCAGCCAGGGTTTAAACAGAAGAGAGGTAGAAACAGTCCAGTTGCCTCCTGTTCCCCTGAGGCCGATCTTGCCACACACATATGGATCACATCCCCCACCGAGTGCATGTGTGTGTGTGACTCTCTCTCTCTGTCTCTTTCACACACATACATACACACACTCACTCCATCTCTCTCTTTCACTTTCTGCGCACTCACTCAGTTTCATTCTGTCACAGTGGTCAGGTCTTTTAACCCACCCACCCATGACACATGAGACTCAGACACAAACACATGAACACACACCCATACATGCACAGTCTAAACAGAGTCCATGTGTCAGTGATCAGTAGAGCTACTGGTTGTTACGTAACATGTAAAGCCCGCTTATGTGAGATGTTAGGATCTGAGAATGAGATGGGCCCTGGACCAAGCCTGTATTTACTGTTGTATAAAACCCTGTGCATTGTGTTTGTGCTGAAGCAGCTGACAGTGATCTGCTGGCTGGGATGTAAAGTCTAGTTTTTCCTAAACACTCAGTTTGTATCATATGTACTAACACGAACACTACCACAACTGAGTACAGGTCATTACAAGAGTTTAAGCGGATCAACCAATGAGCTGTCTGTGAGCATCATCAGGTCCTCCCAGGCAAATATAACTCCAAAATGTTGCTCAGTCACATTTTTACTTGAGTTAAAATACTACAGCAATATTCAAAAGTAGATGTTTTATATCAACACATACTTGTATTGCTCCATATTTTTACAGAACCTGATGTGTCTAAAACGACAGTAATAGAGTCAGTAATGTTGATTCTGTATTTTCATTAGTTATGTATCATGCTACTAGTGGCAGTGGTAGTAACTTGGCAGGTAAATCTGTAAGAAAAAATATTTGACCAACCAACCAAAATAAATGTGCCTTCATGCGTCGTGACTCATTTGATTCTAAAACAAAGAACAGAACAGCCACAGTGAAAGTAACAGGTTTAAAACCAATAGGAGCATTGTCCCTGAAAACATGCTCCCTTGGTTTCCAGGGACACCGTGTCCTGAATGGTTGTTTTCAAAGGAGCCCTACTGTTTCATGATGGCTCCATAGACTTTATAAAAAAACGCTGGCAGGCATCAGGAACAATGTAATTAGCAGCCAATAATCAATAATAACTGCCTCTGGCTAATAGTTGTTTGATGCCATGTGAGCTCTACACTGATACATCAGGCAGGAATTTAAGGAATCAGCAGTTCTCATTAACTCCATCTATTATGTCAGTTCTGTTTTAGTTTAAAGTCTTTTGACCTGAAAGAGCTGAATGCATGAACTGCTGAGTTCATTCAACTCAAGTCTTAAATAAACAGAACTAGCACATTATCAGACATCCCAGCATGCCTTGTTTGACAGAAACATCAGAAAAAAGACCTCATGGCTACATGCTCACTTCTACCCTAGAGTCTCAAGTCACATTTGGGCGGCTGTGGCTCAGGAGGTTTGTCCACTAACCAGAAGGTTGGAGGTTCAGTCTCCAGGTCCTCCAAGTCCACATGCCATGGGCAAGATACTGAACCCACAATTGCTTGATGTTCATACGCCAATTGCACTGGTGCATGAATGTGCTAATGGTGAGTTAGAAATGTGCTAGAAGTGCTGTATGAATGTGTATGTGAATGGGTGAATGTGATTGTAGTGTAAAGTGCTTTGAGTGGTTGTAGAGAGTAGGAGAGTGCCATATAAATCCATCCATCCATCCATCTTCTTGCTTATCCGGGTGCAAGACCATTAAACAATGTTCAACCAAACGTGACAAAACAAAATCTCCTTGTAGCTACTGTTTTTTCCATCGTTAGGATTTGGTGCTACCACTGTCCATCTTCAGGCTACTGTCTCCTACACAGGTCTCACTGTTCCTCCAATCAGCTCTCTGGTCACATACCTCTGCCCTGAGTAGAAGTATAGTAAAGTATCACAGACTGTTGGTGGTTGTCAGTCAACAGCAGCCAACATGAAAGATTGACTTTGATTTGACAACACTCAGAGAATACCCTGGAGAGGATGGAGTTATCACTGGATGTCTGAGCAGCGCTTTCTGCTCTGTCCACCAGGGGGCGGCATAACTCAGACTCTTTCACCTTGCAAGAGCTGCATGGGTTGTTGTTGCCAACTGGGGCAGACGTCTGCAGCCTGTGTTTGGAGCGGAGCCGCTGAGAAGTGATGAATCCAGGCCAGCAGGTGATTCATGAGCAGCATCTGTTGTACATGGAGAACAGTATCAGACAACCACCTGACCAGCAGCCTGTTGTTGTTGTTGGTGGTGGTGGTATGGAGGCTGTTGGTGCTTCCTGTTTGAGTCTGACCTCCCATGGTGGAGGAACTCACTGATCCTGCACGTCTCTCAGATCAGACCTCAGCTCGTCAAATTCAGGCATCAAAGACCGAGGTCAAAGTTCAGGACAGATGGTTAAATACAAATTTGTCTCACATTTGAGCCTGACTCTTTAAATATTTATCCACAGCCAGAATATTTCCCACATAGTTTTGAACAGGATGTTAATGATACTGGAGGAAAATGACATTTAGTGATTGTACAGATGAGCGTTTATAAAGCAGTTCCTGGACATGCTCATCAGGGGTATTTCAGACTGATAGAGAGGGTCAGTGATGGATCATCAGCCTCTCCATATGAACTCAGTCTCTGTTGTCTGTTTAAATACAGTTCATTGTCCTGCATTTTATCAGTGTTTACTGCATACCAGCTAATGAAGCATCAGAGCTCCCACATCTGCCTCATTAGAGCTCAGAGCCACTTTTCTTCAACATAAAGAAAATTGAACAGTGATGTTGGTTACTGTGTGTAAGAAATGGAAACAGATGCAGATAATAAAGTCACTGGTTTTAACAGTCCAGAAACATCTACATTTAACTTAAAGGTCTCATGTGATAGCTCCTGTAGTCTGGGACTGGGATGTCCTGGGTTCACCCATTGTTGCTCCACCCCTCTCACCGTGTTACACTGTCAGCAGGTGGTGGCTGTGGTCAGCCCACATCTATTGATCAGACTGGTCTCAAACAGAGCATAGCTTTGGAATCAGTTGGCTCATGGCTGGATCAATGTTCATAAACATGATGTCATAGCGCTAGCCTAAGCACTGAGGGAGGAGGGTCAGACCAGGTCTGAACGCTGGGAGGACAGTCAGATCAGGTTCAAACACAGAGGGTAGGGTCAGACCAGGTCTAAACGCTATGAGCAGGAGCAGGTTTAAACAGAAAGGGAGGGTCAAACCAGGTCTGACTGCAGATAGGGGGGTCAGAACAAGTCAAATGCTGAGATCAAACCAGGTCTGCTTTTATCCTCAGTACGTTTGTGTGTTTAGGGTGCCTGGTTGGTTGTATTTGAATGAACTGTAATAAAAGGAGTAATCATAGTAGAGTTGTGAAAAGCAGTGTGAAGCTTTCATTTACCTATGGGAGTTGAATTATGTTTGAAAAGCCCCAAAGCAAGCAGCTTCAGACCGAGGAACCATGGTTCAGATTAGTCAGTAAACATGTACTGTTCTGTACAACATCTAGAACCTCTGTATCTGAGCTTAGTGGTGATGGACTGATTGACTAATAGACTGACTTGACAGATCCAGGTTTTGAATGAACATGTGGTCAAATGCAGAGCATGTATTCAGGATTAGGGATGTTCCTTTGGTCTCCCATTGATGTGGGTTGGGGTGAGGTTAACCCAAATGTGTGGTGTGAATACAGCACAGAATACAACACAAAAACCCCAGACTGCAGAACAGTTATAAACAGTGGTATCCCAAGACATCATGGTGTATTATACTTGCTTATACCCTTAATTATACCCATCAGAACTACCTCAGTTGCTTTTGGCATGAATTGAACAAGGTGCTGGACACATTCATCAGAGGTTTTCCCCCTGGATTGAGATCTGGTGACTGTGGAGGCTGCTGCAGTATGGTGAACTCATTGTCATGTTCAAGGAACCAGTTTGAGATGATTTCAGCTCTGATCCAGCTGGAAGTAGCCATCAGAAGATGTGGTCATAAAGGTCTGAACAGGGTCATCCTCAGGACGGCTGAGGGTTGTGCATTTTGATGATGCTCAGTTGGTTTACTCAGCCTGGGCCCCAAAGTGTCCCCTGGTATGGTCATCTGCTGCTGTGGCACATCTGCTTGACGTATTGTGCATTCAGCTCTTCTGTCCATCTTCCTTCAACCTCTGGCATCAACAAGGTATTTTCACCACTGGATATTTTCTCCTTTTGGACCATTCTCTGTAAACCCTAGAGATGCTTGTGTGTGTAAATCACAGTGCATCAGCAGTTTCTGAAATATTCAGCACGGCCTGTTGCAACAACCATGCCACATTCAAAGTCATCTAAACCACATCTCTTTCCCAATCTGATGCTCTGTTTGAACTTAAGCAGATCATCTGCAGCACGTCTATACACAATTAAGTGGCTGGTGAGTGCCTGTTGATGGTTGAGATTTCATCACTATTCAAGTAATCACTGGTTTTAGCAAGAGCATCAGGCCCAGTCTTTCAAAAACTTGTCAACCATGTTTTTACATTAAAATGTGAAGAAGCAGTGTGACTCCAAAGAAGGGTGGGTTTGGTCATTTTAAGATACCTCTCCATTCATTCTCTATGGCAAATGTACGTTGCCATACTAACTTTAATCACAAAGAAAGGTCATAGCACACCATTCATTATGTCTGGGCTTTCTTAAAGCAGGACTAGCTGTGTTCTGAAATTTTTATAGAGGAGGAATAATAAGGAGTAAGAGAAGTTTGATGGATTACATAATAAGTCCTCTGTACTTACAGCAGGCGTAAGAGCCCTAACCAGAGTAGAAGCAGATAAAGACAGGGACGAGGCCCTTCAGTGTACAGACCCTCACTGATATCAGCTCAGTTTAGCTGTCAGTGAGGGGGCAGTTAATGACAACATGACGTAAAAGAAAAATGAGGCATTCGGTTGAAAGTACATTGTAGTCATAAAACATATAGCAACACATCATTATGCCTCTCCTCTGCTGGATGATTAATGCTTGAATAAAAACTGAGGAGCTTGATAATCTGAGCCTCACAATTACATATGACCGGTCTGCTGCAGCCCCTCCACTACTCCCCCACCCCACCCTCTCACCAACCCCGCCACTGCAGGCTTCTATCTCTGCTCTGGACTGTGGCCAGCTCTCTGCTGGCAGTCTGCCACACTGAGCATGCTCTGTACACAGTGATGGCACTAACACATGCTCCCCATGCTGCAGCATCCTCCTCCAACCTCTGACTGTAACACCAACTTTATGTGATGACTCCTAGACATGTGACAGCCATATAAGCTGTTTGAATCAATGTTTTATATTAATAGATCAAATGACTGTAATACCTACAAGTCATCGGCATCTCCTCTTGTAGGCTGATTACTTTTTGGCTGAGTTTCATCGCCATCATATAAGTACTGTGGATTTGTTCAGCGGTTGTTGTTGTTGCTGCTGCTGATGTCCTCAGCTGGAGCTCCACCCTCCTGCAGGAGGCCCTCCCCTTGCCATTTCTGCAGACTGAGGGCAATTGCAATGGCGAAGACCTAAGGAATAAAGGCTCTAACTCAGCTGGGGAGGCTCATGGCTGTGAGTCTGAGTCAAATTAATGGAAATCTCTATAATAACCAGACTGAATTACGCGTGACTTTAAACTTTGAATGTCTCATCTCCATAGTGACGCTGTCTGTCTCTTGAACAGAACCCAGTGAGATCACCTGACTATATAATTATACTGTACAATAGGTTAAATAAACAACAATGTAAAAGGCTGTGTGCTGGGTTTTACATTTATATCAATCTAGCAACTATATGATAATGAAATTTATCCTCATGCCTTCAGGCCCAACAGTGGAGTTATTACTGAAAAATACACTTATGGTTAAGTAGTACGGAGAATCTACATCTAAAGAGGAGAAAAGGGGAAAGATAGAAACACATGGTAAAAATGATTTTTCCTCCTTTTGCTTGAGGAGTCACCTTGACCACTGAACTAGAGCTATTGTGTTCACAATGCTATCACCAGATTTTGTGAGGACAATGTGACCTTGACCTTTGACCCCAGAAATCTAATCAGTTTGAAAATGAACCTGACAAGCTATCGCTTGTCACAGGAGACCATAACTGCTCAACACAGGTTAGAATATGTTGAAGCTGATATTCAGTAGCTTGATATTGCTGCAGTCCACTGTAATGGTAGATATCTGTGAGGAGCCTTGCAGAGCAGAGATACTGTCCAGCTGTACATGCTTCAGTGGGCTCCCTTGGGGGTCAGTGCTGACAAGATGACATGTTAATATGTGAGTCCTGCTGAGCTCTGGGCCCAGGGGCTCCTGCTGGGGCTGCTTTAATGCTAACCTCAGCAGATACATGTGACTGTGGCCCAGCAGGGATCACACATGAGCTGTTTACTGTTTGTGTGGATAGTTGAACCAGAAGCATAGAGGGTAACAGTACAATACCACAGGTTGAAAAATATGTTTCAGATAAAGTGTGAGAACAGGGAGATAACTGACACAACAAATGTTGGATTATTGTGTGTTGTGGTTCAGTGCAATAATTATGGCAGATACTACTATTTATTTTTGGAATAGTTGTGAAGAATGATTCAGTCTGAAGCTGATTCATTTCAGTCTTCATATCATTTCATTTTTTTTATTACATGCAAATTCTGAATGTTTGACAAAGTTTGAAAATGAAAGTTTCTTATGTGGAAACTCTCTGGGACAGTCCAGTCAGCTGATTCAGTCTCTTCCATGTTGCTTGTTAATACTGTGGCTTTGTGGGAAACCACCTGAGAGTCGACTGCTTCGGAGCCAGTGGGTGATGACGCAGCCGCCCCACGTGAACGTCCATGTTTGTCACGGAGAGCAGCGGTCGTGTGACAGAGCGGCATTCATTCAGTATCTGCCAGCAGTCATATGATACTCCTGACAACTACAACTACAACATGAACAGTACCTCCACCCAACCCCCACCTCTGCATCCACTGCTGTCCTGACCAAGTGGTCACATACACACACACACACACGCATGGATGGAGGTCTTACAGTAGCTGTGGCCACCTGGGTTTTTTGTGTAAACTATGAGAGACAACTAAGAGAGAGGGAGAGCGAGAGAGAGGGAGAGAGAGAGAGAGAGTGACACAGAGGAGGGGGGCGCAGAGAGAGAGAGAGAGAGAGGGTGTTGGCCAGCAAATGAGATAAAGATAGAGAGAGAGACCATAATAGAGATAGAGTGTACATCAGCCAGACTGAATAAGCTGAGTGTTGCAGTTCTCAGGCAGTAGGCTGAGAGAAAGAGAGAGAGAGAGAGAGAGAGAGAGAGAGAGAGAGAGAAAGAGAAAGAGAAAGAGAAAGAGAGAGAGAGAGGAGGAGGGGGATAAAGTGAGAGAGGGAGGGTGAGACAGGTGGGGAAATGAGCAGAGGGAGAGAGAGTCATGCAGTCTGAAGGAGAGAGACGAGGACAGTGGTGGGTATCTCCCTCCTCTCCTCCATCCCTCCAGCTGCTCTCCCCCTCTCTGTTCATCTCTCCATCTTTCCTCCATCCCTCCGTTCATCCGTCCCATCTCCTGCGCCGCTGGCACATGACTGATCCTGGGGAGGATGTTGAAGTTCCGTGTGGACAGGAGAGTCAGGTAGGTGCATGAAGGCACATGATGGAGGAGGTGACATGCAGGGTCGAGGGTAGGATGAGAGAGAGAGGATGAGGGGAGGGGCTGACGGAGGAGTGGGTGTCCATGAGCTTGGAGGTCAGAGATGACTGCAATGCAGTGCCACACACAGCAAATTTACTAGACTGTGGTTTTAGGCTGCGTGGTTTTAGGCTGCGTGGTTTACGGCGTGTGTGTGGAGATTCGCACAGACAGAGGAAACACGTGACACTGCGGGTGAGACCATCACAGTGATTGACAGCTTTGACACTTTAATATCTGGCCGTTTGGACACTGGCTGAAGTGTTGGACTGTCCTCTATTTTCTTCCTGTGGCTTCCAGCATGAACAGAGACGACACACTTGTGAGTATCACGTCATAAATACTCATGCTGCTTCCATTGTTGTGTACTGGGATGTGTTTTTGTCAACGTCACACAACCAACTCACTGCAACTTTGAAAACTCATGCACATACACAAACATGCTGCTAAAACTGTCATACAACACTGACTCTATCAGTGATAAACCTACTGGGATTCACTTGTTATTCTATGGTTTAACTTTATAAATCACAGTTTGAAATTGTCCCAGCAGGTTCATCACTTCTTACTGTCCCCTGTTAACACTTCTATTGTGTTGTGTGAATTTGCAGCATGTGTTGTGTCATTGATGAAGATATTTTCTGAACTTGCTCTGTTTTCTTAAGTTGCAGTGTGATAAGTTACAACACCAGTAGTCAGGCTTGTTCCTGTTATGTTGTTTAACATATTTCTAGATGATCATGATGTAAATGATCAGCCTGCAGCTCAAGCTCCTCAACGCTGATCACTGAGGCTGATGATTGTTATGAAGGTTCAGTTGTGGCTGTATGGTTAAAGTTAAAAGCTGGTTTTACATTGCATTAAGATCAGTGCTCAACAATCTTACGTCATATTTTAGGATTAGTATGTGAAGTATTAACACTGCACCTAATGGAAACACATTTAACCTGAAGTGATGATTCATAACTAAAAAACAAACAATAATACCTTATGGCACAAAATAGGCTGTGATTTGTGGCAGGTTATAGAGTAGAAACCTAGAGAGGGTTGGCCCAGTAGGCCACATGGTGTGGAAATTTAGTTTAGACATACAGAAAGAAATATGATGTTGTAACTTTATTTCCCCCCGCAGCCATGCAGGAACTGAGAAGAACCAGGAGAGACCTCCTTACATCTTGAACGAGCAGCCCCCTTTATGTCTGCTTTGTGTGTTCAGGTCGATGAACTGGACCCAGTCCCTGAATACACATGATCTATTCTCATCTTCTTCTCTTTTCTATTTGATTCTTAAATTCTCTCCATCCAAGTACCAAACAGGCTGAACCACTCTCCCTGTCATTGTTTTGGTTGATCCCAATGATGCTCTCCATGAGAGATGGACACTGCATTTCCACAACATTTTAGTTGTTTTCATTTTGAATATTTCACTTATTATGATGAATTGTGATGATGTGATGATGACACTTTATATGTGTAATGTCACTGTACATCATTGTCAAACATTTTTAAAGAACAAATAATAAAATGCTGTTTCATTGCAGTTCTTGCCGGAGTGGTTATTGCACATAATTGAGGGTTGGATACATTTTAACTCTAATACTCTTAATCCCAGATGTACCCTCAATCAGCAGCACACTGAATACTGGACAATGAACAGAACTGCAGCAGAAATCGCTCGAATGTTGAATACATCAGAGTACCAGTCCCCTGGACAAATATGAGTATTTGATTTATATTCATGTCATATTGAGTATTTAAAAGTACATTTTAATGTTAACACGTGTGTTGTTCAGAGCCCAGTGAGCTCCTGACTCACTGTTGAACCTGGAGAACAAACAGACTGTAGCATATGATACAAAGACTGTAGATGTGGAAGTAACTATAAGCTGTCTGTCTAAGGTTTATGTGGAGTTATTTAACAGGCTTTCTCAAGATGGGAGTTTTGGTCAGGTGTTAAGTTTGTTTTTCGTAAAGACACATAATTGCACATATTGTAAACAGACTTCAGAACAGATCATGGGTCTGTATAGTGAAGAATCTCCTGCCTCATCTTTATCTAATGTAGTATTGCTAGGACAGGTTCACACATGACTGGAGGAGCGGAGGAGTTGGCTCTTATTGTTTTTTCTAATAGTTCTATCACAATGCATCATGATGAAAAGCTCTCCTTCACTATAACAGTACATCTGTACTTCATAGCATTATGGCAAAAGTTGTTAGTTTCTAGAAAATAAAGTATTTACATGAAGTGGAGTGAGTGCAGTACTCAACTAAGTGTTTGTCATTACTGTCCCACACAGACATCACACCCAGTCACAGCACCTGTTCACTCTGCTGCCCCCTGGGGGCACTATATATCCATGTGGGTCTTCAGTGGTACTGACTTTCCTTCAAGCTGTTTAACTGATCTATTGATCCTTTCGTCAGCTCAAAGATTTACATATATTAGCGGCTGGGCAGGAACTGAGAGAAAGACCTAGTTGTTACTCATCTCTAATGTTGGTGTGTTGCTGCTGCTGCTCATGTCAAACTCTGTCTGTAATTGTTATACTGTCATATATGCCAGTTAGAGTTACATTTGACAGAGCTTGGTTGTGTATCTGACTGATATGACTTAGTCTCAGTAGTGAGCACAGTGTGTTACAGTGTTTACAGTGTTAGTCCTCCAGCAGGTCCAGTACCTGGTCCAGTACCTGCACCCTGCTGTCAGGTTTTTATTCTTTACCCAGCAACTGCCCTTATGTGGGTTTGTAGGTTATCACTCTGTCTCTCTCTTCCTTTCTCTCTCACTTACACAAATATCGTGCCATAAATATACAGGAACAACCCAACCTCTCACAGAATGCCTGGCTGACATATAGTGCAAGCTGCTGCGCTTCACACATGCATCTCTTATTATATTGATGAGTCTCATCTGAGTGTGTAGAAACAGAGAGTACATTTTGTTTTAGACAGATTCAGTTCAGATCAGTTCAGAGACGTTCAAGTGTGTTGCATATTGACGCATCCACCACAAACTAAGAACTGTTTTTTGGGTCAGGGATCAAACTGTACATGTATATAAGTGATGAGCCACACGGATGAAACAGTAGCAGTGTTTCATCTGCCAGTGGAGCACTCAAGAAAGGAAAGAAAAAAGGAGGAATTAAGTAATTAAGGGAGTAAAAATATATATTTCACTTATTTATGTTATTTACCTCTTGTGTGTGCTCTGGTTTCACTTCAGCTCAGTGCATCTTCTGCATTTTGCAGTTTCTCTCTTCTTCTAGCAGAGGCCTGGTAACTAGGGCACATGCCAATGAAACACGCACACACCCTCACACACATGCATCTTCACACACACACACACACACTGAGGGAGCCTTAGCTTCCAGGGCAGCAGCATGTGAGTGTGAAGCCCTGAACCAGCTGCAGATTCTGAGCACTGTGGGTTGATCCAGGCAGACAGCTGCAGTGCTGCTGTCACTGATTAAGCTGGTATTTTCCTTTTTTATTTCCCATCAAGAGATAATTCAGTCTTATTATAAACTTGTAGTATTGTCCGTCATCCAGTAACAGAGAACTGTATTCATCAACCTGCTGATATCAGGATACAACAAATCAAAAACCATATCCATCATTCATTTCAACACTGACAGATGGATAAACTCTAAACATCTTAACCATGTTGTAATATTTTTTTTTTCTCTAATTGGCATCCCATGATGCCTTTTTAAAACCCTGTGCTGCTGCTGATACGTCCTCTTTGTCCTCTTTTCAGTCAACATGACCCCAGTGGACCAGCTGGACCAGCAGTGAGCGCGATCCAGCTGGAAGAGCCTACACCAATACACTCTTATCTGCAGTGAGTAATCTACAACCACATCTTAATACTTGTAGTATAATGTAACAGGCTGTGGATAATACTGTGGATGTTACTGTGGATGGTTCTGCTGAGGAGGCTAGAGGATGGTGTTATGGATCATGGTGTGGATGGTGTTGTTGATTATGTTGTGGATGACACTGTTGATTATGTGGTTGATGTGTTTTTAAATGATATGGTTGATGTTGATTGAGGAGGATAGTGTGGTTCTATTGATAGTGCTGATGATTTTGATTTTGATGGTGTCATGGACCGTGTTTCTCCTGATGGTGCTGTGGTGCTGTTGATGGTATTGTAGATGGTGCTGTGGATAGAGTGGATGATATATGAATCATGCTGTTGGTGGTGTTGCTGAGACATTAAAACAAGACTTCTCTGCTGTTTTTTATGTGCTGAAGTTGTGAAGTAGACGTCTTCGGGTCTACACAAGGCAAACACAAACACCAGCTGGATTCTTCCTCACCCAACATCTGGTGGGAAGTCCTAAACCTATTATCTGCTACTGTGTACATACAGCAGCTTCCTAATATTTCCTGGCAGCCTCATACGTCTATAATAAGACTAAATCAGAGGAGAGAAGAGGATGAATCATCTGGTGCAGGATTCAGCGACTCATCCTGAAGATAGTTAGAAACATTAGTCTGCTACATGGTGCTAATACAAAATGAAGATTCATGTGTTATAAAGAATAGATGGAGATTAAGATGGATGAATGGTGAATTGTCGTGCATTAAAGGACTAACTGCTCTGGTCCAGCTGATTCTGATTTTGATTCACGAAGAAAAGACCTCAGTGACTTTGAATGAGGAGTCATTGCTGGGTCACAGTACAAAAGGTGTAGTCACCAGTGCTCAGCTGGCTGGTGTTTCCATAGCAAAAGTGACATCAGCATTTAGATCAGTGGGACGGATTTCGGTATCTTTTTACACTCTTCAATATTTAACCTGATAAAGTGATTGACTGGCTTTATTTTATCTGAGGTTTTTATAAGTTGATGGCTTTATGACTCACACTCTGCCATCCTCCTCCTGACAGGTTATTACTCACATGACCACTAGATGTCCCTGTCATGTACCTGTAGTCTAACAGTGTCAGAGGCTGGAGCAGGCCTGACCTCGTCCAGCCCAGATCAGACTTGTTGCACAGTGATTGCATGACAGTTATGTTGTGAGATGACAGTAAATGCACTGATGCACTGACTGCTGCGTGTTTGTGCCTCTGTGCAGGAACTGTGATCTGGATATGAATGTGAAGGTGAACACTGCAGCTGAGAGGATTAGTAAGTGCAAGAGCAACAACATGGTGTCAGACCTTTCTCCAGAGGCCCAGCCTTACACCCGGGTGAGACACACACTCACACACACACATACACACACAAAACTGTAAAACTGTAAATCGGTCAGTTTTTAAACAGAATAAAAAGTGTAGAGTCACAGCTGCATGTTATATATTGAGTGTATCAAAACAAGAAATGGAGATAGTATGATATAAATCAACCCCAGCATTTGTGGACATTTAATAAAACATCACATATGAATAAAATGATTTGTTCCTGTGTTTGCAGGTGTCTCGTACTCCCAGGAAGGCAGCTACCTTTGGGAAGCGCTCCAACTCAATGCGCAGGAACCCCAAAGCAGAAGTCTCCAAACAGGGCTGGTTGTACAAGCAGGTACTCTTCTCTCTGCTCGCTGTTTTATAGAGAGCTCACCTTAGTTTATGGGACTGATGGGAATCGTATGATCCAGTGTCAGTAAACAACATCAGCTTTCCAAAGAGTATCACACAGGAGGAACTGAGAGAATAACAATAAGAGTTGTTTATGTAAAACAGCACAGCGCTGAATTCAAATGACCCACAGAGACAGTAAAGCAGCTGCATCAATAAATAATGATTTATTTAAAAACTTAAAAACTGAAATGGAGTTTCAATTTCCACTTCATTGTGTAAAACAGACAGAGGTAGATTCCTCAGGTTCGTGTCCTCTCTTAGGTTATTCAAAGGTTGAATAAGAAATCCCCATCCCCCTACAGAGACCATCTGAACCCAGGTCCAGGCCCTGTTTTTCCAGAGCAGCTATCTCAGTGGAGCTGTAGGACACTTGTATTAGATAACAGTGGAGCAGCACCTGACACATCGGGTCATTGCTTCTTCTCTCTCCGGGGATGATGATGCTGTTGAGGATGATGATGTTGATCATGATGAGTGTGTGATGTGTGCTCCTACAGGCCAGCAGTGGAGTGAAGCAGTGGAACAAGAGGTGGTTTGTCCTCACTGACAGGTGTCTCTTCTATTACAAAGGTTAGTGCTTCACCCACCACTCACTCCTCTGCAGTTGTCCTCACATCCTCACTTCAGATTAGTTTCTGTTCACACTGTGATTAATGAGTCCCAAGCTCGGTTTACAAAGAGTTTAGAGTCACAGTCTCACTTCCTCTGGTCCTGGGCAACAACACGTACAAGTCAGTTAGGTCAGTTATTCATAATTATCTTTTAGTTTCTGATGATGTTTTCATTGTGGTCGTTCAGGTGACAGTGAAGCAGCGACAGTGTCCAGTTTGTCTTACAGTTTGCTTCATGGTCATGGTGTGTGTGACTTTATGTTAAATTACATGATGCTATATTTTCTTCTTCATCTGTGTAACTCAGTGCTGATCAGATTTCCATCAGCAGATCAATTCTGTCATCCGATGCACCTGCTCACTTTTCTCAAGCATGATTCAGAACTGCAATGCACTTGGTGCTGGAGTGTGTTATGAACAGTCTTGTCCTCTACCTGTCTGTTTGGAGGGCTCTTCCTCCATGGTGACCCTGAGAGCTCAAGAAGAGAGCATGAGAAAACAAATGAAAACACACAAATTCGGCATCTTCATCAATGTGACAGTGCATGAGTTTCCAGGGAACACTAAAAAGTGATGAAACTGCTCGGAATTTCATCAGGTTTTATGTCCAGTTTTGATGGTAAATGGTGTGTCCCAGCAGGTTTACCAGTTTTTTCTGTTTTTACTTTTCAAGTTATTCTTATTATTCTTATCATCACTCTTGATTTGTCTGGTATGTTATTTCATCTCTATATTTAGAGAGATAACATGGTACACAGGAAACTGGTTGGACTTGAGTCCGGGCTGCTGTGGTAAGGACTCAACCACAGTTTTGCCAGCTTGAACCTGCAGTGTGTTTCTGTGTTCTTTTTCCTGAGTTGTGTTAAGATGAGCTCTCAGAGCCATAGATTGACCTATCACAACGTAACGTCAGTGAGGACGCAGTGATGTTATGTTGTGTGTGGTCATGACAGGAAAACATTCAGATGTGCTGCTGTGAGAATGTTTTTGAATGATGGCTTATATGAAATATTAACCTAACCTGAGTGTTAACACACAGGAGCTGTTTATGTTTGTTTATGTAAAGAGCTGTGTTTCTGTGTGTGTGTGTGTGTGTGTGTGTGTGTGTGCACACGCAGAGATGTGAGGCATTTCTCACACACACATTAATGGGTCACTGAACTGACTCTGGGCTGCAGCCTCTCAACAGTGGCTCTCTTTTCAGCAGTGTACGTCACCATGGTAACGGTGGCTGCGGTCCTACCAGTGAACCCTGACAATAAAAACACTGTAGGGGAATCTTTAAGACTTTAATAACTTTCACCCCTGTGAGCATAGATGAGATACGTGTCAGCAGAAAGGGCGGGCTGGAGCTGTTGCCATGGGGAAGGAGACTGACAGATGATACTTGGGCTGTCATGTGACTGGTCCAGATGTGTCATGTGATATCTCTTGTCCTCTAGGTACACAGAACAGGTCACGGACGCCCTTGTATCTGAATATCAGCTTTCTATTTCTGCTCTTTGCATTGTTCCTTCTTGCTTGGATGATAATTAGACACAACGTCTCACAGAGCTGCTGTGGGTTTCCTCTCCTTTCCAGCTGTCAGTGGTTTTCTGCAGCAGATGTTACACAGCCAATCACGGCCCAAGTTGGAGGTGATAAAGTCTTAAAACGTTAACCTCTGTCAGTTCACTTCACTGGTTTTACTCTGATTTTCTCTGACACCAGCTGATGTGTGCATGATTGAACAAATGTCCGTCTATATCTCAGCTCATCTGCAGCTCCATATCTTGTCATTATTGTTAAAGTTGCAGGATCTCTTGAGGTATTTTTATTCAGTCATCATAGGCCATAAACTAATAAATATAAATAGCATAAAAACAAAGTCAATAGTCTGTCTACCTCCTATTGATTTAAGCTGCTCAATAAGAAGAAGTACTCCTTTGAAAGACAAAGGCGAATTACAATTTTTTTTAAATTTATATAAATATTGCCCCAGTAATTTACCCACACCATTAGCAGATATCATCTGTTTTTGTGAACAGTCTGGACTGGCATTGATGCTTTGGCTATACCAACAAACAATGCGTGCATTCCCCCATGCAGGCAATTTAGAGTCACTAATCAACCTGGACTGTGGGAGGAAGCTGGAGAGCCCACACACAAAGGCACAGGGAGAAACTTGCAACTCCACCAACTCCAACTTGTGAGGCAAGTTTCAATTCATTCCCGTCATCATCCAGGTCCAGGTGTTGTGCAGGTCCAGTGCAGGGACACCTGACCTTCTGTCAGTCCTGTTTGTCCCCGACTTTTCAGCCCGAAATAACCTTGAGCAGGCTCTAGCAGAAAAGCCATAAAACAAGACGAAGTCACAAAACAAGCTGAGATAAGAGTGGCCACCCAAACCCCTCCAGGATTAAAAGCTGCACTATTTCTTCTTCTGTGGTGCCGGCCGAGACACAAATCTTTGTCCCTTTGTCTCTCGATGTACTACTTAACAGTAACCCATGTTCAGGTTGTACTCATTTTACACACATGGCCTCTGAGTGCTCTTACTTTCTGTCTTATTAGACATTATTCCTTTGTGCCGGGGGCTGCTCTCTTCATTCTGAACACGTCTGATTTGTTCCAGCCTCTCCTCCCTCTCTGCCTGGCCCAGCTGTGTTTTGGAAAAGGAGGCTTAGAGAGAGGGAGCGATGGAGGCAGGAATGTGTGACAGTGCAATTTACCACTGTGATTGCTATGCCAGCGAGGACCGAGGGCCAAAAAATGGGCAGGAGGGAGGAGAGAAGGCGCAGTACTTTTGTTGTGTGGGCTAACATCTTTTACAGGCCTGTCTCTGACTGGCTGAAGCTCAGTCTGTGTTTCTATCAGTCTGTCTCTGCAGACAAATATACATTATGACTGACAAGAAAAATCCGTCTGGAGTCCTAAATGGTCAAACTGTGCCTGTGCTTTATGATGAGGTAGAGGTCCTCAGATGGGAGTGTCTACACTTTCACTTCCTGGTTTGTATATCATGCTGTGGTGTTTATAGTATTGGTTATGGTAAGCCTAACCAGGGCTGGCTGCTGGCATAAACACTATGCGGTTGTTTAGGGCCACAATTACTAGGTTGGGGTGGGTGGGTGAGGGGCATTATCAGGAAAGTACCAACCGGGTCCAATTTAATTCATTTAACACATAAACATGTCTGTGTGTGTCTGTTCATTCAGTTGTTGTACTTGGTGTGTTGTGAGGGCCACAAACACAATCTTGTTTAGGGCCACCAAAGTCCTAGGGCCGGCCCTGACCCTAACCCTAACATCTTTAGAGGGTTAAGTGTTTGTTGTGTTAGGACGTTCAAGGTGTTCAGAGTGTTGGGGTGCTCAGGATGTTCAATTTAAGGGTGTTTAGAGTGTTATGGGATGTAAAGAGCATTCAGGGCAGTTGCTGTATACATTATGGTAGAGTTAGGTTTTTAGCTCAGAGCATTATAGGGTGCTCAGGGTGGTTGCTATGATGTTTGTGGTAGTGTTAGGATGTGCACCGTGTTCAAGGTGTTCAAGGTGTTCAGGGTGATAGGGCGTTACAGGGTGCTCAGTGTTAGGGTGTTCAGAGTGTTAAGGTGCTCAAAGTGGTTGCTATAGTGACATAACGGTTGGTCCAGATGCACAGCAGCTTTGACGTTTCAAGTGAGAATATTTGTCTTTTCTATTCTGAGATATGAGTGTGGCATAGAAATGAAATGTTTTTGTTTTATATTATTCCTTCAATTGATAGGAGAGAGTCAGAGAGAGACAGGAAATGGGGAGACAGAGAGAGGGAATGGCTTGCAGGTATTCGAACCGGGGCCTGTGCAGTGAGGACTACAGCCTCCGTATATGAGGCACCTGCTCAAGCCAGTAAGCGACACGACATCCCATAATAGAAATATTTACTGGGAGAGCATCCGGTGTCCTTTATTTGTCAAGTGTCATGCAAATAAAGACCTTGAACCTTAGAGTGAGTTCACACACATGAAGGTAAATAAATGAAATGTTGTATGATGACATGATTCAAACTGTATCAGACTTTTAGTTCGCCTGCACTGGTGGTTGAGTTTGTAGCTTGGATTTGGCTCTTTTCTTTGATGCCTTTGTAAAGTGGTTCTGTGTCCATCAGTGTTTATTTATCAGCAAGATGATCCATTGGGGCAGGTTTTGTTATGTTGTGTCCAGATGGAGTTTGGTGGGTCACTCGTAGTCCAGAGTCCTGAGTCTTGACTTTGCCTACAGATCAAAGACGTGAAACCTGATTTGGACTGAAAAACAATTTGTGAGCATCGTGTGTGTGTTGACCGTGTGTATGTGTAATCTCTCCTCAGCTCAGAGGGCTCAGATCCATCACAGTTGTTATCAGGAGACAGTCAGATCTGTTTGATCTGAATTTTACTGAAAATAAGAAAGATGTGACCAGACTTCAACCAAACCACCTCAGTCACAATCACAGTCACAGCGAGGTCTGTGGATCAGCAAGTAACAGGGACACTGTGTGTCATCACCAGTAGAAGTGATTCTTATTCTTATTCGTATTATGAACAAAAATATCTGTTGGGATTAATGAGTTGTGTTCAGTTGTAACATTATTATTGTGTTTATGATCTGCTCAGACAGAAGTTAGACATTCGTCTTAATCACCATCTCTGCAGAGGCTTCGTTCAGCTGTTTAAATATTAATGCTGTCAGCACCACAGCATCCATTGTCTCAAACCCTGACAAATAAAACCGAAACCTCTGGACACATCTTTACCTTGATGATAGATAACAAACAATAAACATCCTACAGATCAGCTTCATCTGATCTGATGTGCGAAGTGTTGACATCATTAAACCGATCTTTGTTTCCTCCTTTCATCGCTGTTTTTTCCTGTGTGTTTTTGTTTTCATGGCTTCACTCTATAAATACAGACAACACTAAATCATTCAGACGGGTGTGGGAGACACGAACGAAGGAGCGGCAGGTCTATTTACCTGCCGTCCCTGTTGGCGTGTGCGTGTCTGTGTGTTTGTGTGTGCGTGAAATCTCATTGGTGCACACAAGCAGCAGGTACAGTTGGCTGGGGGCCGAGATTCCTGCAACACTGAGTCACATGGGCAGATCATTATCTCATGCAAACACACACACACACATACTCTCTCTCTCTTTCTCTTTCTTTCTCTCTCTCTTCCAGTGTATTGTATGATTGCACAAGCCCTTCCCCCTCCCTCAGATCTCTCTCTCTCTCCCCCTTGCCCTCGTTTGCAGTCTCCCTCTCACACACACCCACACAAGAACACACACACTCAGTGAATGGCAGCAGAGAGGGAGAGAGCATTGGTGCAGAGCAGCGTTGGAGAAATCAGAGGTAGGAGCTCTCAGATACACACACACTGGATCCTTTTCTAACTGCTGAAATTTTCATGTCTACTTCCATTATTTAGTCGGCACCGTGCTCCTGTTTATCACTGCTGGATCCTGCTGTGTGTGTGTGTGTGTGAGAGAGAGAAGGAGAGAGAGCCATTACTACTGCTTATCACAGGGACCCCTCGGACCATAATGGATATCTATTCTAGGCAGCTGTCACCGTGGGAGGAGTGGGAATGCTGGGAGGGGAGCAAAAGGTTCTCCCTGCAGGTTGAACTGGATCGGGATGTGACTGTTGTCCTCCTCTGTCAGTGACTGGTCCTTGGGATGTGTTCTTACATCTTGCACGTTCTCCCTCTCCACAGATGAGAAGGAGGAGTCGGTGTTAGGGAGCCTGCCGCTGCTCAGTTTTCGGATCGGAGGAGTGCAGCCTTCGGATAACATCACCCGCAAGTTTGCCTTTAAGGTCAGTGAAATCTTGGTGATGGGGGCAAAGTCTGCTGGGATGTCTGTAAGAACATTAATGAGTTCATGTAAGTGAAATTGGGAATCTGTTCTATGTACATGTGTTGTTTTTTTGTGATTTTATGTCCAGATGAACATTTGTGGAAAAGTTTCAGCACAGTGTCTTAGATATTAAAAAGTAAAGGAGCAAGAGATAGAGAAGTGTTTCAGTAAGATGTTCCACAGCACAGGGTCCCGAGAGACCGTGGTTCCTCACAGAACGAATGGTCTAACGCTGGAGAACCCTCCCTGTGCAGTGGGACTGCTTATTGCAAAAGCAGGATTTAGTGATGTCTGAGTTCTTCGCTGCATGGCTGTGGTTCAACGCAGGGTGTTGGTTTGGATCTGGCTGATTGATGGAGGCTGACTCAGTCACATGATGTTATTTATGACTGGTGAAGAGCCCCATGGGGACGCAGTCTCTCGGTCTCATCAGAGGGGTGGGCGGATTTTTTTTTTTTTTTTTTTCCAGTTAGAGAGGCGACCTTGAAATGAGACTGCCAGTTTAACCATAACTCTGGATGATGTTGGAGGTAAAGCGGGATGTTCACTAACCAGAAGGTCTGCGGTTCGATTCCCAGGTCCTCTGTCTGCATGTTGAAGTGTCCTTGGGCAAGATAGTGAACCCCGATCTGTGCACTGGGTGTGTGAATAAGTAGATTTCAAGCACTGTGTCCCCTGTGAAAGGGTGAATGTGTCATACAGAGTAAAGTGCTTTGAGTGGTCCAAGAGAGTAGAAAAGTGCTATATAAGTGCAAATCCATTTACCACTCAGACCACGTCTCATTCTTTTAAAAACGTTGGCATGAAGCTGCATCACCAGAGTCCACATTGATGTAGATCATGAGGACACATTGGTCCAGGGGACAGAAAAGTCCTCCTTTGACAGTTAGTGAAAAGCACTGACTTGGACTTCAGATTGAAGACCTGAGACTTTAAAAAAAAACTTGTGAGTGTCTTTGACGTTGGGTGTTTCAAGCAGCAGGACTATTATGCTGTGCGCTTGAGACACAAATTACTTAAAAAACTTGTGAGCATCTCTGAGGCGTGTGTGGGTGAATGTGTGTTGGTCAAATGAGAGGTGAGGTTGTAAAGTGCTTTGTAACTGTAAAGGTGAGAAAATTTCAGTCCATTTACAGGTTCCTCCTCCTCCTCCTCCTTGTGGTGTGAGGAGGTGTGTGTGTGTGTGTGTGCTGGTGATAAAACATATTTGGATGACAGTCAGACAGCACAGATAGACAGCGAATGACAAACAGATGAAGGCTGTGTTTCCTTCCCATGAATCACATCAGCAGCCTCCTGACAGAGCTGCGAGGATGAGGATGTAATATAGGTTAGCTGAGTGTGGATATGCTGAGCAAAGCTTTATGTAAGAGGGAGTCAGCCTTGTGTCCCTTTGTGTCAGAGTGACACACACACACACACACACACACACACACACACACACAAACTCATACATACACAGTGACAGCTCCGCTCTCTACAGTCACTGTTTATCACCTCTCTTCTTTTCAGAACATTTAGTTCTTCTCTCTCTTTACATGTCCAGAGCAAAGTCCAGCACATGTACCCAGTATACAGACAAACACACACACACACACACACACACACACACTGAGTAAATACAGCCAGTGTGTGACACTCAGTTCGTGTAGTGTAATGTTAATATGAACAGTCAGGTTCATGTCAGTGACCATCAAAGTAACATTCATGCTAACAATGTGTGGTGTGGTGCTGCATGTGTGTGTGTCCAGTCTAGATGTTGTTATATATATATATAACAACATATATATATATATATATGTGTGTGTGTGTGTGTGTGTGTGTGTGTGTGTGTGTGTTATACACAGGTTCAAACCCCAGAGAATAAGATAGATAATGTGTCACAAAGAGACAAGTTATAAATATGAGGTAACAAAAATAGATAAAAGGAGGTAAATATAAAACATGATGTCTTTGAATCAGAGTCGGTCTGATGTAAGAGTCAGCAGTGATCAAGCTGACAGTGACACCCTGACTCCATCAGAGGCCTGTACAATGAAGCAGGTACATTATTCCCACGATAACCACTGAACCTAACATTGTACATCCCAGACAACTTCTACTCTGAAGCTGGTCAGCAGCGAGTCTGTGAGGTGTGATGTAGGTCAGAACTACAATAAAAGATATTTCTAAATATAATTTCTGAGCCACCATTATAGGACTGAAAACCTATGAGACCCATGTCTCAGTGAGGATCAAAAATTTTTCATTTGAACATTGTTGTTGTTGTCTTTCATTGATTTGTGAATGACAAACCATTCCACCTTGTTTTTCCAGTCTCACTGTTGTTAGGATTTGATCAGACCTGCAGCAGGTGATCGCCTGAGTGCAGCGTCAAACGGTTCCACCTCTGTGACACTTCGTACTTGAACCTGGCCCCCTCAGGTCATGGTGGTCTGTGATGTGGTGACTTGTTTAGTCTGTTTGGGCACGTTAGTTTTGTGATATTTTAAATGCCTCAGGAATAACTCCTAAACCTGAACATTAACACATGTGTTAGCTCCTCATGTTCCCTGATCCTGAAATCTCTGATGTTGTTTAACGTGTTTTTTGGTTGGATGGCAGAAATCATGTCTTCGGTTAATACCAGCTCAGCATGCTTTCATGTTTTCCTCTAGAACACATTAGTTAATATAGTCCAGTGCTGACTCATTAAAGGTCGCTAACGAGTGTCTAAATGAGACTACAGTGGTTAACGTAGACAGTAAACATCATCACATTTAACATGAAAACAGACTTACTCATCGGTCTACTTTTACAGCCTTGTTGTGTTTACATTAGCTCTTATTGTTAGTAACTCTGTCAGAGGAAGGGCTTCTGTAGAAGAGCACAGAGCTCAATCCCACTACAAGCTCCATGCATTTCTCTGTAAGTACCCTCAGGTCCCTTTAGAATCAGGTCTGACTGTCTTTGGGTCAATTAAGACCAGGTCTGATGGTCTACAGGGCCCCTTAAAATCAGGTCTGACTTCCCTCAGGCTCCTTAAAGATCAGGTCTGATGGTACAGGTCTCCTCAGATCAGGTCTTACTATCCTCAGGTCTCTTCAGGATCAGGTCTTTGTTAAAGATTAGAATAGATACTGAGGAATGTGTAGGTCGTATTACCATCATTATGAATCAGACCAGTTCAGATTAAACTTTGCTCTGGGTCATGAGAACTATGAATCATAGTCACAAACCAGAGAAACTGTAGAGAGCCTGAGATAAATTACTGTCCCAAGGCAGCCTCAGTCCACAAATATCTCAGAACCCACATTGGTTAACCCACTTCAACCTGGGACCAGACCAGGACCTCAGACTGCTTTAAGAGGAACCAAGGGACATCAAGATAAAAATAACATGGGAGGAAACCACCACAGACTGTGGTTGTTGCTGTAAAAATCAGTTTTATTAAACTTGCATATATGATTAAAAATATATTGTCAACAGATACAGTTTCACAACATACGAAAAATATATGTACATATACAAGTTTTTTTTTTTTAGGGTGGTAATTCTTGTATGTCTTCATGTGTCCATCCAACAATTAGTAAATGGGACAATTATATGTCACCTTATAGGTTACATATGTCAACATCCATCATCAGACATATGTGTTGTGTCTTACGTTTCTGAATGCGGGGTGTTACACTCTGTGTGTAGATCATTAAAACGGTATGGGAAGATCATTAACAATTGAAAAGGCTGTTTTAAAATGAAAACCTAGTGTGGATGAATTCTTGAAGGTCTTAAAGGAGTCTGATCAGAAGGTCCTTAAGAAATCATTCCAGGATCCGGAGACTTCCTCCACCCTCTGTGCAGCAGCTTGTTGTGCAGAGTCTTGTCATCTGACTGTGGTATGTGGTTGTGCTTTAGCGTGTACAGACAGGTGACACACTGCACCTATCACTTACATAATGGCAGATAAATGTCAGTGAACATTGGCCACTGTGTGTTTTTCTGAGGTGGGCTCCTCATCTTCTTTCTCATTGGATGAAGGCCCTGAGGGGATCATGGAGGCTGGGCCTGTTCCAGCATGCCTCACTTAGAGTTGTCTGGTGATTCCTGTCCAACCCACTCAGAGTGACCCACAGAGATAGAGTCGGTCTCTGGTTCAACATTTGAATGAGACATTTCCCTGTAAAGTGAACCAAGACTGTAACAACAACTTTGACTTTAATACACGAGTTGTATAAAAAAGTTCTAAAGACAGAGCTTTTCCTCTGTTCTGTTAACACACCTTTGAAATGTCTGAATGTGTCTCTGGTGAATTGAATGAATCCAGAAGGTTTTCTGTCTCAGTGCTGATCCGGACTCTGCTGAAGGCAGACAGTAAACAAACCCTCAGGTCAGTCAAACATGTTGAGAAAACAAAGGTGAACCTCTGAAGTTATTACACAAACTCCCTCATCTCAAACCTGCCACACTCAACACAAAAACATATGTTCAAATTCCTTCATATAGCTACAGATGACTAGAGATGTAGATGTTGTGGCTCTCTCACTGACTCCATCAGAAAAACCTCTTGTTAAAAGATGGAGCAGAGCTTCTGATTCTTGGAGACTGGCTGGGAAAGCAGCGAATAACAGATCATACTGTGTTGTCTGTAACAGGTCCTTCATGTTCCAGTGTCTCAGTTGAACCATTAACTAAATGCAGGACTCAATTTGACCATATTGCCCTCTCTGGAGCTGTACTGGGCTGAGTCTGTGGAGGAGGAGGAGCAGTCTCTGCCCCAGCCTGGCATCCATACAGGCTTTAATATGGTCATTGACCCCTGATGTGTCAGCTGACCCTCCTCTGGACCAGGTTGGGCCACTGGACTGAGACTGTCCAGCCTTGGTGAAATGTGCAGATGGTGAGACAGACGGGCTTAAAAATGAAGCCTTGTAAAATAAATCAAACATGTGGCCAGGAATATGGATGTAATAAGTTGTTTTTAATCCGGCCTATGCACCTATACATGTTTATCAAATCACTACTTCCACATATCCTGGCACACACACTGGAGGCCTTCTAGCTGTCAGCAACCTGGAATCTGTCCAAATGTGTAAGTACGTGGGAAAGACACAGGCATAGGTCGGCCCAGACATTACATTTTGCTATTTGGCTCCTATCTTGTAGATAATTGGATGTAATTGAGTGTAATTGAGTTGTATCAGTGGAGCCAGACTATACTGCAGCCTGGAGTCTATGACAGGGTTTTGTTTGACCCGTGTCCAATGTGGATCTGCAGCCCGAAAGAGGAATAAACATCACAGAGGGCATCAGCCAGGTCTGAATTCAGCTCCTGATCATGCACCTTCATCTGTATCTGCAGGATCAGAAGCTTTGACAATGATCCAAACAACCTTTGATAATCTATTCCAGCGAACTGTGTGGTTCACCTATGTTGGAAAGAGTTCTGCTCTTCAGGAGTGTTGTTTTCATTCAGCAGCAACACAGAGCTGTTGGAACCTGTTCTACCTGTAGCTTCACTTTATGACTGTGGTGTGTTAAATAGCCAGGAGACATCCAAAGAGCAAAGGAATCTGTCTCATATCTCACATCAGCTCTCTGTTACCAACTGGTCAACAGGTCTGAGTATCACCAATAAAAAGACCAAAATAACTTTATCTCATTAGGTCAATTATTAAACCAGGGCTTCAGGTGTGTGTGTGTGTGTATGTTTGTGATTAGGTGTGTCACCAGATAGAGTCATAGGGTTACACCTCTGGGTGTGTATGTGGGTGTGTGTTGGAGCTCAGCTTCACCCTTCCTGTCAGCAAACAGTTCAACACAGCTATCAGGAGGCTGAGGTCACTCATCTAAGCTTTTGTTGCTGCTTCCTGTTCTTCATGTCACTGACTGGAGTGTCCACTCCCCAATCCTCAGTCAAACACAGACATGGGGTTGAGTGGTAAATTGAACCTCACAAAAACTCCCAGGAGGCTCTGGTAGTCAGGACCCTGCTGGCCGTATGACAATGTGACCATGTAATTACTAAAATCTGAAGACGGAGGTCAGAGGTCAGGCTCTGATTTAAAGCCTGAGTTAAATCCCAAATTAAACCACAGTTTAAACCTGAATTATAGTTTGGACTAAAGCCCAAATTAAAGCTTCTATGCAAGAACAGCTGAGAGTGGAGGGTTGAAGAGGCAGAAACACTGTTTGTTATTAGATGGAGTTTAATTGATGCAGAAACTTTCTGAATGGGTCTGAGATTGTGTCTGAGACTGAGCTCTGGTCTGCAGGTGAACATTATCACCAAGGTGTAAATCATATCTTCTCACATCTGTGTCAGTTGCTTTTTCTCACCTGCTCTACGTCACATTATCACCTACTTCTCTACAGCTGGTGGACCCACCCTTGGTATTTGGGCATTTAGCCAAATCCATATTTCAAGTCTTGGTCTCACAGCATTGCAAGTGTTTGATCTGAGATTCTTAGGTGATTTATATGATTTTTTTTCTTTGCTGTGCTGAATAAGGACACAACAGTTAATTTCAGTGAGTAATCCTGTCCATCTCTCACTGTTCTTTCCAAATTAAGGGCAAAATGCTCAAGAAATTACTTAAGAAAAACTATGTAATGAAAGAGCACTGATTTTTAAAGTAGGCACGTAAATGTCTTTATTGGAGGAACAACAATGAATGTAACATGTAACCTCCACCTGTGAAAGTCAACAGCTCAGTGTGTGTTACCTGATTAATTAATAACATAATAAAGAAGGGATTAACAACACAGACTCAACAAAGCCGAGTTGACAGTGTGCATACAACACACACGTAGGAGGCGTGTGTACTTGTTCTTTCTCGTTCTCTCTGGCTCTGTGTGTGTGCGTGTGAGACAGAGAGTGAGAGACCAAGGAAGCTTTTCAATGGTTCTCAGTGCTGCTTCTCTTTGAATGGTTGCATTGACAACATTTCCTGACTTGGATTTGGCAAGCTAGACAAACACACACGCACCCACCCACACAGACAGACAGACACACACACAGACACTGTATGTTCAGAGGAAGAACTTGATGGTGAAGTGTGTGTGTGTGTGTGTGTGTGTGTGTGTGTCTGTGTGTGTGTGTAAGTAAACAATTTACTCTGACAGTGGTTCCTGTGATAGATGCAAACAACCACCAGACAACAACTAATCCACATGGATGCATGGTTGCCATGCCAACACATTACCTATATAATTTACAGGGCAGTCCAAATGATGTGTACAGCAGTCTTTGCCTTTTCACCCCGAACAGTCCATAGCTGTTATCTCTAGCAGAACATGAAGACAAAGATCAGGGTGTAAGCTGGTTTCTCTGAAACTGTCTATACATCATGTTTTTTTTTCAGTGGGAGGGTAAAGTCATCTGGGTTGTCCAGAGTTTCTTCTACTGTTACTTCTTCTACTACTACTTCAATTATACTTAGAGCAAATGTGCAGCCCTACAATATGTGCTATATTTTATATATTCTATCTATATTTTATATGTTATACTTGTTGTCCTGTACCTCTTAATATACTAATATAACATGAGTAGAGCCAAATGACAACTGTGTGAAACAGTGTTTAACTAGTAAACATGTACTGGCCTCTGCAGCACCAGGGGCTGTGTGTGTGTTTGTTTGAATTTACAGAGCTATGCAAAGTAGCATAAATGTTCCGCCGCAAAGGAATCAGTTCTTCTTCTGATGTTCTTGGCGGTCAGCAAACAGCTTGTCGGTGCAGTAACGCCAACTGCTGGTGGTTGAGCATTCCCACATTGATACATTTAGGTCACTGTTCACCAAAAACATGCACATGTTCAGTCAACCCAGAGAAAACACAACGCAGTAAGACACTTAGATGTAAAAGATCACATACAGACTGAAGGCAACATGACTGTAGCTTTAAAGTGTCAGTGATGTGACTGACCTGTATAGATAAGGAGCACATTCCACACAGAGGTTAAACAGTCCACCTCTAACCGCGGCTAACAGATGTGACAGGGAGGAGTGAAGAGATACACATATCTCAGCCATAGCACCTTCACAATAAGAGCTCAGACCCTAACAAAATAAAATTAAGCATGTACCCTTCACAGTAAATCAATGTTTTTGGTCATACAGTATGTTGTTGCCAGAAAGAGATTTTAGTCAAGTCAGCAGTAATGTGTTAATGAACATCTAACAAAACCACAACCTTTCACTAACTCAACCAAACACCTGCTGTTGGTTTGCATACAGTGTGAGGACTCACAGAGAAGCTGCTGTGTTTGTGTTGGTTTCCTGTGAAAATTAGAGGTAGAACAAAGAATATTGTTGTTTCCATTGATGGACTGTATCACACTGTAAATTTTTAATGACATCTCTCAACCAATCAGCAGCAAGTATTTTAAATGATTGTACTGAATTGTTGTTGTGGCTCAGATGTATCAGCGATTGAAACACTGTGTGTATTCAGAGTGTAAAATACCAAACAACACTGCTCTCTTGTGTTGTGTCAACACATGGTGATTCCCTCCTCTGCTCCCATCATAATCACCAGGACCACAGGGTCAAACCTGAACGTATGTGAAGCTGCTGCACAGACAGGAGGACAGTCTCTGAATAAAGTGATGTCCACAACCCAGAGCAGCACAGGGTCACTTTGTTCTGGTTCGTCTGCATCAACAAGAATGTCAGCGACCCAGCAGTGTTTAGGTCAGTGTGTTGTTCTGCTGGGTGACTCTGGTTGTGTCCCACTTCCTGATCCTGAGATCTGGAACAGGTGTTGTGGTGTGTTAGAGTAGTTTATCTTTATCTTACTTTCAGTTTTAACTTTTACCTCCACCTGTCCACCCTTCACCCCTTCTCTCCATTCATCGTTCTGATCTTTCCTTCCTTTCTGCTTTTTCTTGTTTAGAAAATATGATTCATGACAATAATTTTACCTTTCTGATTCATTATATACGACGATGATGAAGATGATGGTGGTGGTGGTGGTGGTGGTGATGATAAATCGTCACCTCCGTCCTTCCCTGTAAGTGTGAACAAAGGAAGGACAATGAGGGACGGAAGCCACATACATGTACACACACACATCCTTCCCATAGCTCCACCTCTGTTGCTAGGTTACTGCTCCCACATATGATACAGCAATTTCAGCCAATTGCATCTCCTCAGGTCACAGCTGAAGGTGGAGCCTCACAGAGCTCCACCGTGGAAGGAAGTGACTCCTCTCAAGCAGTGACATCATTTCCTTCTGTTGACGTATGGCAGCACACCTCCTCCTAAACACACACACATGAATATCTCACATGAGTCTAATATAAGATCAGTTTGATGTCAGTGCTGATGTGGAGCAGCTGATGTAAGAGGATCATTTCTGACCTTGACCTTGCTGTGGTTGATGCTGATCTCAACATGGACATATAAGGAATTCACATGTGTAAATAAATTAAGCTTTTCATTGTGGTCAATATGATGATGGATGATGAACAGAAGAGGAGATCATCATTTGTTTTCATGCTGGAAGACATATCCTCCTCCATACTGATTTGAGACCTGCAGCTGAGGGTTGATGCGCTCAACATGAATGTGTGTGTGTGTGTGTGTGTGTATGTGTGTGTGTGAGAGAGAGAGAGAGCAGCCTGAAGCTGGTGTTCAGTCACTGACACAGATCTTTGAATCTGATGCTTCCCATTACAGCTGCCTCCTGAAGGTGACTGAGTGGTATTTTAGTGTGTGCTGCCCTCCTGTGGTCCACATCCGAAGCTTGCTTACATGTTACATAATGTGACTGCTCAGCTGAGATGATCCGGTTTTTACACCAGTAATGGGGACAGACCTTGGTTAGTGAGCTGTGTATGAAGTGCAGGTTCTGAAATGGGACTCTTATCTATAATAAAGCCACATGTTTCGCTATAGCAAGAAATGAAGATTAGGATTTTTGTACTGAGAGGATCCTAACATCAGACTCACCAGCAGCGACCTTTGACACCACACAAGTCTTAACTTATCCCTCCCTCATTGTCGTCTCTCCCTCCTCCTGAGGTCTCCTGGTCCTCGCTGCCTCCTGATGTGGCAGAGAGAACAGTAGGTGCACTGAGGATTTTTTATTCTATTCACTGTGGCATGATTATAACCTGTGCTCTGCATGTCTGCATGTCTGCATGGAGACAGTTTGGGTTGTTGTGGGACTGTCATGATTGCCACATCTGTCATGTTTCAAAATTTAAGTTTCAGGACATAAGAAGAGAGCTGAGAGGATATGTAGAGACTGAGAGCTAGTGATTGGAAGGAAACAGATAACATTAAAAAAATGTAATGTCTGCTATTTGTGTCATTAACAGTGGTGTTCTCTCCAAATTAGTAAATGAAGTGATGAACTCGAGCAAGAACCAGACAGAATCATAACATCATTATACAAACCCAAGTCATGTGCAAGTTATTTATAAAGCCTGGTATAATATCACATCTTACTCTGACTGCTCCTGTTTTTTGACCCTTCAGAGACAAGTGCAGGGATTGTGATAAAGAGAGAGAAATAGAGGATGATATGGTGCAAAGGGCTATTGGTTGGACTCAAGCCTGGGTCACATGTGATCAGTTAGGATCAAGGCATTCATGGCTTCCCCACTCCACCCACACTTCCAATGGAAAGACTTAAGTTGTGTTGTTGGACTGAATTTGCTGAGAATTATTTTATTTGCACATGTTATGCACTGAATTCTTAGAGCCACTTAAAAGATGGTGTAACCACCTTAAGCCTGATGTTTTCACTGTCATGCTTTTTCATTGCATGAGGGGGTCAAGTTGTGCTGATGAAGATGATGAAGACATCGGAGTCTGAGATGATATACTCATTTGCCGTCTCTCTTGCCTCTTTGTCCCTCTGCAGGTTTGGTTGGAGGAGGAGGAGGAGGAAGAGGAGGGTGAGGAGGGAGACCTGAAGGGTGCCGTTGTGTTTTGCATGCAGGCCGAGCACGCTGGGACCAGGACGTACTACTTCAGCGCAGACAGCCATGAGGAACAGGAGGAGTGGATCACAGCCATGAGCGAGGCTGCACAGGTCAACGTCCAGCCAACACAGAGGTGACGGCCACATACATGAGACACACTGTACATATATTGCACACAGACACACAGTACATACAGTGCAACCCTGTTACCACACAGTGGATTTGAAAGTTAAACTCTGCTGCCATCTGTTGGTTTAATTATGAATGACACTGTAATTGGCATCAGGATGCAGCAGGACACAACACCACTAGAAATGCAGTTTTATGCTATTTATATCTGTCTTACAATTGTTAAACATCTACACCTAAAACAGCAGTGATTTATTTACAATTGCCAACATATTCTCCTTTCGAATGACTGTAAGAAGACAGACAGACGGACGGACAGACCATGGTTTCTGGAGCTAAATGTCCAGATCTATAAATAGGGATGATAGAGACTGTTGGTGAAAAACATTTAGCTCTGTGGTGTGGAGGAAAAGATCACTAAGTTTAAAATTCTAGTATTTGAACAAAGGAAAAACCATCAGTCAAAGTCAACGTGTAGCTACAGGATATTGCAGTTCAAACTCTGGGCAGGGGGTAGATGAGAGCAGCATGGTTTTCTGTCAGAGGAAGATGATGAATGAGAGCTGTCACACACCTGTCCAGTGTGTGAGTTTCTTGTCTGTCCCTGAGACAACGTAAAAATGAAATGGAGGTGAGGGGCAGCACATTTAGTTGAACGTAGAAACTCCTCTAACACATCTACGTCCTTTGTTGGTCACTCCTCCTGTCCCTCTAATGTTTCACTGTCTGTGTTTCCCTCAACAGAACAAGCTCAGAAACCCCAGCTGATCTCAACCACACCATGGTGACCAACGCCCCCGACCCGCAGCAGCGTCCACACACACAAACCAACAATGAAACTAACAGTGACGTGCCCACACATCCTAAGGTTAATGGGGTCGGCCTGGAGACTCCTCCCTCTTCTACTCCCCGCTCCGACCTGGAGGGAAAAAAGAATGACAGAAGACGGGCAGAGGGTGAAGATGAGGGGGGAGGACCAGGTCCTGACCCAGCCCCCCACCTAAATCATCATCCTAATGGTTGGGCCAACCACAGCCCCAACAATGTCATGACCAACAACAGCAATAGCAAACAGCATCCCTCCAGGAGTCACAGTGGACACCGTGCCACTCAGGGACACCCAGAGGGGGGTGGTGGTCTGGTGCAGCAGGACCCCAGGGAGCAGCAGGAGAACGTGGTACTGAGGAGAGGCTTTGTGCCCAGGACCGCTCCTGAGAGAGTAGCCCAGAGAAAGAGCTCCATGGCCCAGCTGCAGCAGTGGGTCAACCAACGGCGGGGTATGGCCTCTCAGGAGGACATCAACAGGTAGATACAACACAGTACAATACAATAAATCTTTACTATCCACCAAGGGCTGGCAAAGCCCCTCTATTTCTTCTTTGGTATCCAGTGCAATTTAATGTTTTTACAGACTTATTTATTTATCCATTTTTTTTCATTACATAGGATACCTTAAAACATTTCATCACTAACTAACTTCATAAACATAGTTGCTGGTTAAGACACTAACTTCAGCCTGTTTTTTCAAAATTGTTTTATCATACTCTCCATCTCCTTCTGTCCTGTCCCTTCAGCCCCTCTCGTTACTACACAGTGAACCGGGGGGTACCATCTGACTACTATGGCTACCCTGGTGGCCCCCAGTATGTGGAGGAGTACCCTCTGTACCCGCCAGGGGTCCGGCCTGACAGCATCTGCTCCGTCTCTGCCGTGGGGGGATATGACCGACGCTGGACTGTGGAGGAGAAGCGCCACTCACTGAGGGACGGACCTCATCAGCTGTATGGACCCCCGATGTCCAGGGACTCATGGGGGCCGCAATACTACAGTGGAATGGAGACATCCATGAGACGGCTGTCCATACAGCCGCGCTCCAGGTCTGTGCCCAGGTCACCATCCTCGTCATCAGGGGGACCCTACTCCCCAGTGCCCCCCAATTTTGCCTCCCCAGCTCGGTCCCTGTCTGCGCGTTTTGACCGGTTCCCTGGGAGGATGAGGGACGACATCATCTATGCTGATCCATCAGTCTACAGCCTGAGGCGGTCTCTCAGCTCACCTAAGGTCAGTGGATGTGTGTATATAAAAAAATATATAAAAATCTCACATCATGTTTAATAACCAGGAAGTAAAGGTTTGTAAATGACCTTGTGCAACAGATTGTCAGTCGCAGTTGTGTGAAAGTAGTGAAAGCTGATGTTTGTCTCCATGTTCAACTTTACTCCATCCTAACACTTTCATTCATTCTGATCTCCATTTTTCCTCCTTTCCTTGATTCCTTTCCTTCCTTCCTTCCTTCCTTCCTTCCTTCCTTCAGTACGACTACCCTGGCGACAGGAGGTCCTTAAGCCAAGGATTGTACCATCATAACTATCCTGTTTCCCCCTCCATCCACAGTAAAATGGTATGTGCCACTGATGTACAATACACAGTCACACTGTCACACACAGTCTCATGCAGTGAGTGTAGTGGCATGTGTAGCTTCGCTGTGCAGCTGCAGACAGCTGTGTGGTTTCTCCTTCACACCTATCCTCTGCTGATCTGTGCTAACCCTTTTTACATCTGACGCCACTGGAGCCATTCTTGCGTCTGTCTGTGTGTCTGCGTGTATGTGCGACTGTGTGTACATGTAAGACAATGTTTACAATAGAGACCTTTATGGAATATAGTCCCCCAGGCATCTAACTTCAGTGTCATGGGAGACCAGAAGCCACTTGATATGAAAGTCACACATGTCATTAAAAATGTAATCTATAGTGTCTGACCACAGGTGAGGAGATGGAGCAGTGTTTTTGGTTTTTGGTTTTTTTACCTACTGAATAAAACCCATAACCCAGTAAGACAAAACCTGGAAGCTTTGTTACATCTTGTAATCAGGTGTTGGAAGGTGTTAGCAGATAATGCCGGATATATAGCAGATGTTAGCAGAAGCTACTAGATATTGGCAGATATAAGCAGATAGTAATGTAGCATGTGTTAGCTGATGTTAGCTGGTATGGCCAGATGTTAGCAGAACCAGTAGATATTGCCAGATATTAGTCGATAGCAGCCAGCTGCATGTTTTAGCTGATGATGGCCAATTTTGCCAGTTAGTATGAGTAGGTGTTGGTAGGCTAGATGTTAGCAGAAGTCAGTTAGTAGCAGATAGCATTTAGCATGCATTAGCTGATTAGGAGGTGCTAGGTGTTAGGCCCATATTACATCCATGGTTAGGTCTCGTAGCATGTGTCTGCCATGGGCATCCAGTGTGATTGGGTGTGCTGCTTTGCTGCTGTGTCTCTGAGCCATCTGTCTGTACTATGTGTATGTTTGTGTGCTTTCATGTATGCTACTGCTTGGCTCAGGAGGACATATTAGACCTTCAGCTCCAGCGCAACCTGGACTACCTAGACCAGCAGGTAGGGACACAGACACATAACACAACGTGAACCTCCTACCCCTCACCCCCACCCCTGTAACGTACCCCCATGTGTCACCTATATGATGCTCATCTGTGAGTTAGTTGTAAAGACACATTGTTAACTTGGCTTCGGTGTATTTCCTCAAGTTTGCTGTGGGGTGTCTTTAATTGTGAGCTGAATCCTCAGGTGCTGGAGGGAAACCGTCTAATTGGCTCAGTTACCAGAATGGTGGAGCGCTCGTCCTCATCAGCAAAGCTCTGTATTCAAGTAAGAGAGGAGAGAGCCGCACAGGGAGGCAGGCTTCAGCTGCAGCACCAGCACTGCTGCTATGACACTTACCTGGTCAAACACCCTTTTTTCAGCTGGACTCTCTTAGACTGTGGGCTTGTTCAGTCCAGTCCAGTCCAGTCCAGTTTGCCTGGATAGAGCCTATAGACCTCTAACAGACCACATGTTCCACACCTGTCCAAGCCTGCCTCTCTCTTCTTGTCTCGTTGTGCATGTGGTCCACACTGTTGTTGTCCATCAAACCATCAATTCAGCTATAGGTCAGGGTCAGAGGGGTGTGTAGTCATGTATGTGAGGGTCTCTGGGACAGAGATTTTCCCTGACCACTCCCAACACTGACACACCGTAACATCTATCAACCATTGTTTGCTGAGGTCTCTTTGCACAGAGACCCTTGCAATCAAACCCTGATCAGGGCAGAAAGAGTCCTCACTTTATTTGCAGAACAGTCCACTGATGAACTGTTTGTGTTTGTGTTTTTGGAAATTGTTTTTCGTATTGTGCAGACTTCAGACACACCTGGTCAAACATGGTGAGGTCTGAAGTGGGGTCACCCTGGCCCCAGCTCCATCCCACTATCACATGTTTGTTGTCTGGACGTGATGAATCATGTGAAGTGAAAATGAGACACACTCTAGGACAGCACATCTGCACTGAGGCCTGAAGATCCCTCACCAATAACACCAGCCCATCATCTGTCCTGACCAGTATGACAACAGCCCAGAATTGTGTTTCCAGTAAATCAACAAAAAATTATTAAGATGTCAAAACCATTAACTCGTGTTCGCGTCTGGTGATGACTGGTCTTAGACATTGGTGTTTTCCTCCATCATATTCCATGTGGATATTGTTCCAGTTGTGTTCAGTGTGTGTGTATGTGCGTGTGTGTGTCCTGGGGAGGAAACAACCTTCAGTTACTGACACACTCACATTTACAGATGTGGTAATGAGCAGGTATTCATTACCAGAATCAACATCTGTTTTCTGACAGTTACTGTGTTTACACGGAAATTGTCCTGAAGCGTTACACTCCTCAGAATGAAGAACAGGAGCACCTGGGGTCTGAGCTGTCTGACTTATGATGGTGATCGTGATGACAATGATGATGATGGTGATGATGATGATGACGATGATGATGATGATGATGCTTGTTTTCACAGGTACCTCCTTTCCATGATGTCTACAGAGGAGAGCTGCACCCAACACTGAAACTCAATGAGATTGAAACCAGTGTAAGAGGCTCAATACTGCATATTAGAAACAGACAAACAATAACAATGACTCTGATCCTTCCACCCCTATTTTAACACATGGAAGAACATGAGAAGCAGGAAGAACAACACATTTTACATCTATATGTTTACATCTCGATCTAAATTCTCTGTCCTATCTGAAACAGAAACTCCTGGGTCGGCTCTGTGAGCAAAACCAAATTCTAAAAGACCATGAGGCAGTGGTCCACAGGCTGAGGATGGACAAGGTACCACCCTCCTTATAATGTTACATCATGTATTATTCATGCTGCTTCACAATCACCATGAATCTGGAAACACCTAATGCAGTCTAATGAATCCTCTCTGTGATGATGCTTGCTGTTTCCAGGACAGCCTAGAGGAGGCATTAGTGGCCACTCACCAGGAGATGGAGCTGTACCATAACCAGCCTCTGGCCATGGAGAAGCTGCAGTTCAAGAAAGAGTCTCTGCAGAACCAGCTGATCAACATTAGAGGGGAGCTGTCCCAGGCCTCCAGTGTAAGAGCATCTGTCTCCTGTCCCACTAAACCAACACCCTTCGTCTTTATATGAGAGAATGTAATGTGTCGTCTCTGCCATTACTCCCTTCATCCCACTGTGATGTAACCTTAATGTTGTAACAATGTGCCCATAGTGATGTTACATCTCGGAGAAAAATCCGGTGAGAGAATGTTGTGACAGTGGACGAAAAAGATGAGATGTTTTTTTGTCTCTCAGGCTTTGACCACCACTCGTATGGAGTTTGAAGCATTGGAGGACGAGGCCAATGCCATCCATGGAGATCTGTGGGAGCAGCTTAATGCAGGAGGACAGGTAAAAGTCACCTGTCATCATCTCATTAGTGTAGTGGACCCTTTTGTGGGGGGGTGTAAATGAAACCCCAGATTAAGTTTGTGTGAAAAAGTTCAGGATATGTTTCAAGATATCTGCCTCCACCACAGTGGAGATGGTCCTGTAAGTCTTCCCGTCTTCCTCTCCTCATGTCTTTTTCTGACCCGGGGTTTTGCAGAGTGAACTAGTCCGAAGACACATCCAGAAGGAGTTCTGGAGAGTCCAGGACGTTTTAGAGGGACTGCACAAGAACAACTCTTCCAGAGGCACTGACACAGCCAAGCACAGAGGTGAACACTGAGAAACGGTCTACTTAAATCACTAATGTCTCTGTTCTGTATATTTTAACATCCTCCCCCTCTGTCTCTCCTGCAGTGGCCAGCGGTGCATCAGGCTCCTTTAGCACCAATAGTCCAGCCAGTCCCCTGAGCTCAGTAAGCCTCACCAGCCCGCTCAGCCCCTTCTCCCCAGTGCCCGGCTCCCAGGCCTCCCCCACCAAACAGCTGGGCCCGGAGGTAAGCACCGGACACACCCAGCTGGGGCCTGACCCCAACCCAAAACCTGTTTCAGTCATGTATTCAGACTCTAGAACCAACCCTGAAGTACGTAGAAGATCAAGCCCTAAACCTCGTCCCAGGTCTTGTGTAGTGCCTCATTTCAAAGCTGACCCCAAGCCCAGGTGTAGACCCAGGAGTTACACTGAGTCTGACACAGGCCTGCACACAGAACATGTAAATCACCATAACAGTGACAACTATGAACACACCAGTCCCCAGTTCTATCTTGCTTTCCAAAATCACCGGGAGTCCCTGGGTAGACTAGACCCTGTGATAGAGGAGGTAGACCAAAATATGAACCACAGAACCAGCTCAGACTCTGACCAGCTTGTAAATCCAGAAAAAGCCAGAGCAGAGGAACAGATTTGTTTTCTCCAGGTACAATATCAGGACTCCAAATACACCAGTCACCATCAAGGTCCAGTCCAGGTTAGCCCTGTCAGCTGGTCCTCAAACAGGTGCATCCAAGAGGTCAGGATTGGTCTTAGAAAAGATGTTTATCCGGACTCTCATCAGTCTCAGTCCTCAGTAAGAGACCATGGTGGCCTCAAAAACCAGTCCTCTAACAGACAGTGGTCTGGGCCTGAATCCCAGATCCTGCTTCTCCAAGACCCCTGTCAGACTGATGTATCAACAAATTACACTCCAGATCTTCGTGTACGTTCAACCCCTTGTTGTAAAGGTGTTAGCCTGGATACTCAGCACCATCAGCAGCAGCCACGGAGTCAGGGTGGTCCAGGTATGAGACCACTGACTTACCCCAACAGTCAGGGGACCCCCGATATTGACTCAGTGATCAGTACTGTGATGCAATCTGATTCACCCAGGAACCACTCAGGTAGAGTGTTCATGCAGAGCCATCTCTAAAGACTGTGACATCCACAGTTACTATCATCATCATCATCATCATCATCATCATCATCATCATCATCATCATCATCATCATCATCATCATCATCATCGTCATCATCATAATCATCTGCAAAGCACTGCAAAAACAAGAACATTATTTTCCCCCAGATTATAATCAACACACATAATTATTGGTCTGATCCCTGCATGTAAATGGTCCTTGTAGATCCTGGTCTAGCCTCTGAGTTCCAGAGATCCCATCACACAGAAAGACTAATAATCTGTGGCTCTGTTGTTTCAGTCTGACTCTAACAAAGACTCAGAACTTGTAGAGTCTTCATCATGGTCCCTGAGAGGCAGATCAGAAAACTCCACGCATGTGCGCTGACCTCAGTTCTTAATAGAAACAGAAAGCTCAAGTATAGTGGGTGTTCAGAGTCTGTCAGACCAGGTCTTTGACCAAACCCCCGGCATTTTCACATCTAACTCCTTAACATGGAATCAAGACCCCATTCCACGTAATCATTCCCATGATCCTTTCTGCTCTGCACTTTGCCTGGCTTTTATCAGTCCTCCTGATGTGCAGCACTCTCTCTTCCTCCTGTCCTTTTCTCCATCTTCCCTTCCTTCCTCCCTCCCTCCCTCCTGGCCTTATGGTAATCTAGGAAAGTGTTCCCCCAAGGCCTCCCCTCCCCAAGGCCTATTACCCTTTGGAGCCCTCCCCTGCTTCCCCTACCTCTCCTCCCTCCGTACCCCCCCTGCCCTTTGACAGCACCGCCTGGCTACGCAGCTTGGGCCTTGACGATGGTTACCTCGATGGTGAAGATCCTCGTGTCAGAAAGGTATTTGGGTGTCTCCCCCCTCCACGTGGTGCTGACTGTTGTCCAGTGTCATCATGTCAGAACATCACTGTAGCTCACCAGAGACCATCCTCCGCTCCATCATCGCTTTAAACCTCTCTATACATTATCTCTGTCTCCATCAGCTGTCTCTGACCTCCCACAGACCTTGATCCAGACATGGCCGCTCTATATATGTATATTTAAGGTGTTGTTTGTACCTAAACGCAGAATGCACCGCATGTGCTTTGGGAGAGCTGAAGCAGCACATAACACAGTACTTTTAGCTGGTGTGTGGTTCTCTGCAGCCACACATCACCTGTGTATGTGATGTAATAACAAGACATAGTGAGTCAGTACCATAGTGACTCAGTGACACAGTAGTAGTGATATAGTGACGCTGTGACACAGCAAGGCTGGTGACAGATGTGTCATGTGACTTCAAGGTCTGTGTGGAGAAGTTCTCAAGAAGAACTCAGGGTCTGTTCTGGACTCTGTGGTCCCCCAGGTCACTGAGACCAGGTGATACTGGTGTGAAGCATCACTGTCATTGATGCTGGTCATGTTTAGCTCCTGATGTGACAAGTAGACCAGGTGTTTTAACACAACAATCACCACCTCTCAATCTCTCTCAACAATCACCACAATCTCTGAACACATGATGCATCACCTGATGCATCGGCCTCATCTGTAACCTGGCACATTCCCTCAACCCCCATCTTTAATGTTGATGACATGAGACTAATGTTAATCTTCTGTGTTACAGGCCAAGTATGGAGAACAAAACATCAGTGAGATGCAGGACCAGGTGCAGGAACGGCAGTCCGTTATGAATAAAGGTACAAAAACCTCAGATCACATTTTTTTCAGCTGATGAACTCCTGACCCTGATGCAGGATTTCTGTGTTGTGACATCCACAGAGATTAGCAGGATGTGGATACAGCTCTGAGAATCCAGCCTCCTCTTCTTTCCCAAGGTTCTGATCGTGTGTTCTGTCTCCTCTTTTACAGTTGGCATTGTTCCTCCAAGAACCAAGTCCCCCACAGATGAAACACACAGCAGCTCTACTCGAATGTCCCGCCACAATGGAAGAGTGCCTAATGGACTCTCCAGGGTAAGTTGACTAAACCTCATGTCAGTCCTACCCAAATGTCTTAACCACAGCCTACAATGATCTGTAACCTCAGCCCTCAAACAAAACTGCCCTCAAACAAAACCATCTGTGCCCAGACTGTAGGAGACTCAGTCCTGGCTTAAAAGCCCAGATCACTGTGTCCTAACAAAGCCCTGTCCAGACCTGGTATTAACATCTATCTTTGGTGATCCAATCACATAATGATCATCACAAAAAAAAGTTTAAAGACATAAATAATGCATAAATGCTTAAGCTCAGTGTCACTGAACAACATTTCATATACGGTGGCTCTGGAATAGGAAATGAAGTGTTAAACATTCAGGCGCCATATCTTTAGAGGACACAGTCTAAAAAGGTGTACCCATTTCAAGTCATTGCAGAAAGTGATGGCTGAACCAAATGAGATGTCTAGTCTAAAGATAATTTTCACTTAACAGTCTGTTGAAGAGTAGGCCGCTTCAACAGTTTCACTGGTAGCTATTGAACTGAGCTGAAATACTTCCTTTCAACAATGTGTTTCCCACATACTGGAGACTTTGTGGTTCTTTCTGGTCCAAGAATATTTTGGGTTTGAGGGAAATCAAGAACACACTTAAAAGGTTTGATTGTTTCACATAATGTATCTTATGTCTTATTAGTTTGTTTCTATCATGAGAAAACAGCAGGACCTGAACCTCAGAGTGCAGAGTGACCTCCTGAGTTAAAATGTCTCTGTGCCCCCTCTGTCTCAGGAGCGTCCGAAGAGCGCTGTGTTTCCTGCGGAGGTGAAGTCCAAGATGAGTGTAGAGGAGCAGAATGAGCGAATCCGCCGCAACCAGAGCAGCTCTGTGAGGGACAAGAGGCGGAGTCTAAACCTGTCAGGTGGCCAGTCTCCAGCCAACTACAGAGTGGTATGATCAATCATGTTATGATGGTGTTGTAGAATGCAAGAATGTGCCTGACCCTGTAACTCTTCATATAATGATGCTTGCTCATCATCATATCATAAAACAGTTAGCACCTCCCTTAGTCACGCACACTCATGGACACTCATGTAGTCCAGCATACACAACTGCCAAGTGGATGACTCTATCCTTCAACAAGGGTATTCAGTGTCTATGAATCCACTTCCTCAGATCTGAGAACAGATTATAACACAAAACTGTCCCAGATGGAAGAAGATTTTAACAATCTATATCTGTTTGTGCGTCTGTGTGTGTGTGTGGGCAGGTTCGCAGGCGGCTCACAGCTCATGAGATCGACATCAAGGATCTGGAGGCGGCGGTTCGAGGTCAGGGCCAGGAGTCACCTCGGGAGGAAATTGCTCGCCTCCGACGGTTACAGGTCGAGCCAGATCATTATGACCTGGACATTTGTGGAGAGGTGAGTCAGCTAACACGTCACCTCCTCTGTGTGCTCCCACACCCTCCACATGTCTGCTCTTGTAGACAGATGAGCAATCATGAGCTCCAGGTCTGCGGCATTGAGGATAGATTTACCAATGATATGATGACAGCTCCCCTCAAAGTGGGGTAGAAAGTGGTCATAGTTACAGGCCCTTTTATTTATCTGTATGCATTGCGTGTTGTGTGTCATAGCTGATGGCTCCTGAGAAAGTCCTGATCCCAGAGCGGTACGTGGATGTGGAGGACAGCACTCCTCTGAGCCCTGAGGAGCAGAAGGAGAAGCAGAAGAAACTCGAGCGTATCAAGACCCTCATCGCCAAGTCCAAGTGGGTCTGATTTTGTTTTTGTACTGCGCCACTGGACCTCCATGTTTTGTCTGAACCACATTGTGTGTTCATGGTGATGTCACACTTGTCTGAATGCATCCTTCCTGTCTGTCAGTTTACAGAACATGGTTCCTGTCCTGGACGGCCCGGTGGAGGGCGGAGCTCCTGCCTCCTCCCAGCAGCAGCTGCAGGAACAGGAGAAGAGGATCGAGATCTCCTGTGCTCTGGCTGCTGAGGCGTCACGACGCAGCCGCATCCTCTCTGGTGAGGACACGGCCCACAAGACTGCCCAGCAATTACACAACATCATCAATAACATCAACATAACACCACAACAGCAACACAACAGCAACATCAACACAACTCCATCAACATCAACTCAAGACAACAATATCAAAACCATCAAATCAACATCAACATAACGACACAACACCGGCAACAACACATCAGCACAGACGCCATCAACACCATTAGCAACACATCGTCAACACGACAAAAGACCACCATCCCACTAACCTTCTCTCATGAAGCTATGTGTGACCTCATGTGGCAGGACAGTGAACATACACCTAAACACGTGACATCGGACTCGTCTTCATCATGTTAGGGGATGAGGAGTGTGAAGTGGAGCTTTGTTAATGAGACGCTATGAAGTCATGATGTGATCATCATTGTGCTCCTTCATCCTCAGCAACAATCAACAAGAACCTCACTCACCACAAGCATATACAGTGTTTCCCCTATCATTACCTTGGTGGAGAGGGGCAACCCACAATACACACACACACAGAGTAGTAACTCATTAAGACCAACAAAAGCTTTTAAAACCAAATACTCCCCTTCCCCAACAATCGACCAGGGGAAACACTGATATATGATGCAATTGAAAGTGTGATGTTTATGTTTAGTAGATTTGTGTCACTGCTCTCTTCTGGAGGCAAACTCTTGTGTAACCTTGTTGACCAAACTAACCGCCAAAACACATGATGACAAATATTGAGCAAACTGCTCATGAGTGAAGTCATGGAAAGAGAAGAAAAAGACAATCATGGCAGATTAGGTTACACTAAAGTTTTTTTTTTTTTTTTTAGCTAACTTTATAACACATGGACAACCCTCCTCTCTTAACCACAAACGCAAAACAAACACAACTGAAATGTTAAAATAAGATAAGATAGAAAAGGCAAGACACTAAAAAGTGATCATTTAAATTAAATTAGGAAATGAGAAACTTAGAAAGAGATCAGAGTAGATTATATTCAGACATGAATACACAGTTTCTTAGTACTTAAGTTTCTTAGTACTTAACACAATGGGAGGGGATTTAAGCAACATATAATCAGCTATAGTATTTTGTTAGGATCATGATGATTGTGACAATTTAAATTCAGAGGTCTGTATTTATGGTTTTAGTGGCTTTTCAAACATAAAACATATCTTGTTTCTACAATTATGTGGCTTTGCTGCAGTGAAACAATAAGTCACTTAATATGTTGATGCAGCAAGGAATTGTGGGACAGATATTCTCCTCCCCTTTCATAAAGGAAGGCCCAATCTTTCCTCTGCTAAAGGGGATAAGATAGGAAGCACTGACGCTCCTTTCTTCATCATGTAGAGAAGTGGAGCAGCTCTGGTTTCTTCTGGTGGTCTTAAATTTCCTGTAGGGTGTTAGGGCTTTTCCTGATCCTGGACAAGTGAACACCCTCCAGGTTGAATGGATGGAAGCAGACCTTCTTCCCAGGTGGAAAGCTTTGGAGCTTCACCTCTAACCTCACCGTTCTCTTCTCCTTGGTTGGCTCACTCCTTGTTTTGTTTTGCTCTCCATCTCTCCCTCTGTTCACTCCTCCCACCTCCCTCCATCTCATTCCAGCCCAGTGCGCCCCCAGTCCCCCCACCTCCCCGACCAGCCTGGCCCCTCCCCCTTCCTCTGCCGACTTCCCCAACTCTGCCCACATCATGAAGGTGTGAGTCTGACAAGGTGAGTGTCCGTTCACCACAGCACGTCCAGCAGCCCCACCCCCACCATGTCCTGTGTAGACTCCCCCTCACCTCACCGCTGATGTTCAAGTGATTGTTGTGGTTCTTTGACGTAGGGTTGTGTGAGATAGCTGGGCATAGTAAGTGCAGTAGATTCACCTGCAGTAGATTCAGATCAGTGTGCTGCCAGTTGGTAGGCAGCTAATGTTCTTTAAAAAAAAACAGCACTTTCCTTTGGTGCCACGTTTTCTCACATGCTGCACTACTGGATAGGTTAACTTAATTTAAGTTCAGTTAAGATAAGATATTAGGCGTTGCAGCAGTAATCAGTACATTAGAGAACAACAAAATGACAAAAACAAAGCAATAAAATCTGCATTTTTCAAAAATATAATAAAATTGTTCTAACAGTATGTAAAGTATTTATTACATATTACACAGCAGTTGCAGTAGTGCAGCAGGTGAATGTGTATATGGAAGGTGTTGAGCATTTCATGGCTGGCCCCTTGCTCTGCTGCCTTTTGTAACTGACAGTCCAACTATCCCTTTAATGATACTATAACATATCACCTCAGACTTGTGGTGTCATCAACTGACTTAAATTTCCCAGGCGAAAAGTTCACGTGTTTTTTTTCCCCCCATAACTGAATCTAACTTGCTGTTTGTTTCTGAGTAAATCCTGCTTTTTCTATTTAAGTTGTTGTGTGATTGACTCTTGAGTGTTAGTCCATCACATCACAGCTGGGCAGCAGAGGACCATGAGCTGTGGCTGAGAAACCAAATCATATCTGTCCTTTAAACACACCTTCTGCTGTAGAGTGGCAGTAATCACTCGAGGTAACTCACCTATCTGTGTGTCTCTCACCAGCTCTGTCTCTGCCCCCTCTGCAGCTCAGGCCCTGGCTGCTGTCAAGTTTGATGGAGCGTCTTTCTGAGGATCCACCGGACAGACTGAACGATGGAGACGACCCCAGACGAACACTTTAATTTCTGTTACCACCTGAACTGACACAACAAAAGCACCGGCACCTGTCAGAGGAGCAGATTCCAAACCCAAAGTGAAGCTATCCCACCACCCCGCCCCACAACTGGGGCACCAGTGCATCCAGTCCGCCACAGCCCCCCTCAGTCCATCCTCTCTGTCCACAGCACAGAGGTTGGTTGCAGGTCTCCTACCAGCTTTGAGTGGTGTAATATTTCTATATAATTTAGCTCAGGACATGTTTTACAGAGGAGAGATTACAATGAGGTGTCAATGAACTGATGTGAGGAATGAAGAGATCAGTGCATCAACAGAGGACAATGATGAAGGAGGAAGAGAGAGAGAAAGACTGGGATGAAACCAGAGGAAGCTCGACTGAAGTCTCACTGAAACTTGCTCCTGGACTCTAAGAGAGAGGATATTCACCCCCCACCAAATATGAACGAGGATGGGGGCTCAGACTGAGGATTGTGACCTACTGACCATCCCAGACCTCCACCCCTGTCCCTGTCCCCCACTCTGCGTGACCCTCATGTTTCAGTTGCATATGAGAGTATTCATATGATTCAGAAACCTCCATCACCTCTGGCCACTGTGCAGCTCATGTTGCAGGTTCAGGCCGGTGGTGGTGAAGGTGGTCTCAGAATCAGCCCAGTGAATGTCACGTTGTTGGTAAAGTATGTTGGACATGTGTTTATCAGTGGTTTCTGTATGTGGAATTAAAAGTGACCTTAGAGTCTGTGAGGACGAAGAGTTAATGATGCAGTCATGTGACAGGATTGATTACTGGAATATACCCCCGTGACATCATCATCAGTGCCATAGTCTGACACACACATTGTCAGTCAGTGATCATGTAATTCATGTCACAATGTGCACAATTTGAATCTGGAGGAGACACAATGCTCAGTGGGTCAAAGGTCAAAGCTACACACACAACAGGAAGTAATAGGATGTTACCGCCCCTGCTGGTCTTTCACGTTCAGCATCTAATGAACATAAACTTTATGTCACAAATCACTAAAATATTGAATCTTCAACCTTTACCTCTTTATTGTGACCTCCCGATTGAAGTCTGTGACCTTACACACACACACAAATGCACACATACCGCTCCCTCCCCTGTCTCATCTTTGTGTTCATCATGTTTTTGTGCCCCTCCCCTCAGTGTGTGTACAGAGAGCTGTTGTACTCAGAGACAGTGTGTTACAGGAAGACGGACTTTTACTCTGAAAGGAAACGACTCACTAAAAGCAAAAACAGCCGAGGACTTCAGAGAAACGTCTATTTTTTCTTGTGTTATGTTTTTAAGAAAGGGAATACGTTCACAGAGGCAGTACTTATTTTTTTAGACGTCCAGTCGACAGGTTGAATTTTTACACACAGAGGTTTTTCACAGACGACACTTTGTGTTCACGTTGTGGCTCTCGAAGACAGAACACATATTTTTGGATTCTCTGGGATCTGACGTGTTAGAAACCAACTGGTGGTGTCTGATATTTGATACTAGATGTAGCATTTGTGATGATGACAATACAGAATATATACCTTCTATACATTGGCCAGTGTACATACTGTTTTGGATCAGTGAACCTGACTCTTACATGTAACCACTGCTACTTTGGGGACATAGACAACTGCTTGAACTATGCAAACGATAAAAGACAAATAATACGCTTGCTTTCAGAAATAAATCTGCAATAAAGTGAATGTATACAAATACTATGTTTCTATATATGCTTCTGAATCATCACAGTGTCCGCAACGATGATGATATATTCACTGCTGTTGTTTTAATCCACCTAACGATGATCATAATGATGATGATGATGATGATGATGATGAAGTTCACTGCCAAAAGTCTCCTGAGGTCACATGTGCAGACCGCCCTTCACCTGCAGGCCCCCGATGATGCTCTATAGTCTTTGTTATATCAAAGTGTATGTGATGAATAAAGAGCAGAAATACACACAGACTGGATTCTTTCAGCTCAAAGCTGACAGGATGGGGAGGAGGTGGAGGAGGAGAAGGAGGAGGAGGAGGAGGAAGAAGACATTGTGTCTGTGTCCCAGTGTCCACAGAACCCTACACATACATATAATATAAGATCTGTTGTCATGTCATGCCATGTCCTGGAATCACCATGTGAATGTGGTGAGTATGTTATGATCAGTGGACACATGATTACAAGCCACTGTTATGTTAACTGTCAAGTCGACAACATAAATAAGCTCAAGGCGCATTACAAATAGAGAATATGTAGACCTTTTCCTCACAATAGTATTTACAGAGACCCAAACTATCCCACCAAGAGCAAGCACAGATGGCAACAGTGGTGAGGAAAAACTTCCTTCTGAGAGGCAGAAATGTCAAGCAGAACCAGACTCAGGGTGAGCCCGCTGTCTGCCTTGACCAGTTGGGCTGAAGAGTAACAGAGAGAGTGAGGGGTACAACAACAGACAAAGACTAAGACAAGTAAGACCAATAAAAAAGATGAGACAGGATCAAAATCACTTTGGAGAGAACATGGCACTGTTTGAGTGGTAAAATATATTCTGAATCTCAACACTGGTTTATCTGATTGCTGAATATAATGCACGTCTGTGATTTGTGGTACAATAGTATTGATTTGGGGCTGAGAGAAGGTAGAAGAAGATGAAAGTTGTACAGAGAAGTCTACACATAGTTTTATTGGGGTTGGCAATACTCAAAGAGGTCAGGAAGACACAAACACAAGGGATAAATACGTCATGTCATTGATTGGTTGATGACATCACTCAGGTAGATTATTCCTCACCTGAGAGTCCCCAGTTACTACGGGGGTCAGTGTTCTGTGTGCGTGCCGGCTCTGGTTAATGTTCACACACTGACAACATCAATGCACAAAGGTCACAGCTGTGAACGACTGAGGACTCGCCAATTCCTGACAGAGACACACGGGCAGCAGGTGAAAAAGAGGAAGACATCAGGGATCAGCATGGTGTCCATCACGGAGCTCCAGAGTAAGTGTTTATGCAAGCCCTCCTTTCTATGGGGTTAGAGAAGCTGTGAGCGACTGGTAGAGCGGAGAGCAGAGGTCTGACCTCCCACAGACGGACGTGTCAGTGGAGACACTGTACCTGCTGGTAAAAGACAGAACAGACCCTCACCAGTCAGAACACAAACCTACCTGACCTGATGTAGAGCAGAACTGGTGTTTGACACAGAACAGGCGAGAGGTCCAGATTTTTCAGGGAAACCTCAGCGTTAATAAGGACTACATATCTACCCACAATGCTCTCCTGCGCTCCAGTGAGTCAGCCAATAGCAGACCTCATGCTGCATCGCAGCAGTTGTCACAGCTTCCTGAAGACTTACTGTGATTTATTACCCTTCATTCATTGGGTGGAACAAGTGAGACTCGGTGTTTTTTCTGACTAGTTTCTGCACCTTGCAGTGGGTTGTTGCTGCTGATAGTGTGTAGGCTAATCTCCACATAGCTGTGAACTTATTTCTTATGAATAAAGGTACAAAAACCTCAGATCACATTTTTTTTCAGCTGATGAACTCCTGACCCTGATGCAGGATTTCTGTGTTGTGACATCCAGAGATTAGCAGGATGTGGATACAGCTCTGAGAATCCAGCCCTCTCTTCTTTCCCAAGGTTCTGATCGTGTGTTCTGTCTCCTCTTTTACAGTTGGCATTGTTCCTCCAAGAACCAAGTCCCCCACAGATGAAACACACAGCAGCTCTACTCGAATGTCCCGCCACAATGGAAGAGTGCCTAATGGACTCTCCAGGGTAAGTTGACTAAACCTCATGTCAGTCCTACCCAAATGTCTTAACCACAGCCTACAATGATCTGTAACCTCAGCCCTCAAACAAAACTGCCCTCAAACAAAACCATCTGTGCCCAGACTGTAGGAGACTCAGTCCTGGCTTAAAAGCCCAGATCACTGTGTCCTAACAAAGCCCTGTCCAGACCTGGTATTAACATCTATCTTTGTGATCCAATCACATAATGATCATCACAAAAAAAGTTTAAAGACATAAATAATGCATAAATGCTTAAGCTCAGTGTCACTGAACAACATTTCATATACGGTGGCTCTGGAATAGGAAATGAAGTGTTAACATTCAGGCGCCATATCTTTAGAGGACACAGTCTAAAAAGGTGTACCCATTTCAAGTCATTGCAGAAAGTGATGGCTGAACCAAATGAGATGTCTAGTCTAAAGATAATTTTCACTTAACAGTCTGTTGAAGAGTAGGCCGCTTCAACAGTTTCACTGGTAGCTATTGAACTGAGCTGAAATACTTCCTTTCAACAATGTGTTTCCCACATACTGGAGACTTTGTGGTTCTTTCTGGTCCAAGAATATTTTGGGTTTGAGGGAAATCAAGAACACACTTAAAGGTTTGATTGTTTCACATAATGTATCTTATGTCTTATTAGTTTGTTTCTATCATGAGAAAACAGCAGGACCTGAACCTCAGAGTGCAGAGTGACCTCCTGAGTTAAATGTCTCTGTGCCCCCTCTGTCTCAGGAGCGTCCGAAGAGCGCTGTGTTTCCTGCGGAGGTGAAGTCCAAGATGAGTGTAGAGGAGCAGAATGAGCGAATCCGCCGCAACCAGAGCAGCTCTGTGAGGGACAAGAGGCGGAGTCTAAACCTGTCAGGTGGCAGTCTCCAGCCAACTACAGAGTGTATGATCAATCATGTTGTTATGATGGTGTTGTAGAATGCAAGAATGTGCCTGACCCTGTAACTCTTCATATAATGATGCTTGCTCATCATCATATCATAAAACAGTTAGCACCTCCCTTAGTCACGCACACTCATGGACACTCATGTAGTCCAGCATACACAACTGCCAAGTGGATGACTCTATCCTTCAACAAGGGTATTCAGTGTCTATGAATCCACTTCCTCAGATCTGAGAACAGATTATAACACAAAACTGTCCCAGATGGAAGAAGATTTTAACAATCTATATCTGTTTGTGCATCTGTGTGTGTGTGTGGGCAGGTTCGCAGGGGCGCTCACAGCTCATGAGATCGACATCAAGGATCTGGAGGCGGCGGTTCGAGGTCAGGGCCAGGAGTCACCTCGGGAGGAAATTGCTCGCCTCCGACGGTTACAGGTCGAGCCAGATCATTATGACCTGGACATTTGTGGAGAGGTGAGTCAGCTAACACGTCACCTCCTCTGTGTGCTCCCACACCCTCCACATGTCTGCTCTTGTAGACAGATGAGCAATCATGAGCTCCAGGTCTGCGGCATTGAGGATAGATTTACCAATGATATGATGACAGCTCCCCTCAAAGTGGGGTAGAAAGTGGTCATAGTTACAGGCCCTTTTATTTATCTGTATGCATTGCGTGTTGTGTGTCATAGCTGATGGCTCCTGAGAAAGTCCTGATCCCAGAGCGGTACGTGGATGTGGAGGACAGCACTCCTCTGAGCCCTGAGGAGCAGAAGGAGAAGCAGAAGAAACTCGAGCGTATCAAGACCCTCATCGCCAAGTCCAAGTGGGTCTGATTTTGTTTTTGTACTGCGCCACTGGACCTCCATGTTTTGTCTGAACCACATTGTGTATTCATGGTGATGTCACACTTGTCTGAATGCATCCTTCCTGTCTGTCAGTTTACAGAACATGGTTCCTGTCCTGGACGGCCCGGTGGAGGGCGGAGCTCCTGCCTCCTCCCAGCAGCAGCTGCAGGAACAGGAGAAGAGGATCGAGATCTCCTGTGCTCTGGCTGCTGAGGCGTCACGACGCAGCCGCATCCTCTCTGGTGAGGACACGGCCCACAAGACTGCCCAGCAATTACACAACACATCAATAACATCAACATAACACCACAACAGCAACACAACAGCAACACAACAGCAACATCAACACAACTCCATCAACATCAACTCAAGACAACAATATCAAAACCATCAAATCAACATCAAACATAACGACACAACACCGGCAACAACACATCAGCACAGACGCCATCAACACCATTAGCAACACATCGTCAACACGACAAAAGACCACCATCCCACTAACCTTCTCTCATGAAGCTATGTGTGACCTCATGTGGCAGGACAGTGAACATACACCTAAACACATGTGACATCGGACTCGTCTTCATCATGTTAGGGGATGAGGAGTGTGAAGTGGAGCTTTGTTAATGAGACGCTATGAAGTCATGATGTGATCATCATTGTGCTCCTTCATCCTCAGCAACAATCAACAAGAACCTCACTCACCACTAAAGCATATACAGTGTTTCCCTATCATTACCTTGGTGGAGAGGGGCAACCCAATACACACACACAACAGAGTAGTAACTCATTAAGACCAACAAAAGCTTTTAAACCAAATACTCCCTTCCCCAACAATCGACCAGGGGAAACACTGATATATGATGCAATTGAAAGTGTGATGTTTATGTTTAGTAGATTTGTGTCACTGCTCTCTTCTGGAGGCAAACTCTTGTGTAACCTTGTTGACCAAACTAACCGCCAAAACACATGATGACAAATATTGAGCAAACTGCTCATGAGTGAAGTCATGGAAAGAGAAAAAAGACAATCATGGCAGATTAGGTTACACTAAAGTTTTTTTTTTTTTTTTTAGCTAACTTTATAACACATGGACAACCCTCCTCTCTTAACCACAAACGCAAAACAAACACAACTGAAATGTTAAAATAAGATAAGATAGAAAAGGCAAGACACTAAAAAGTGATCATTTAAATTAAATTAGGAAATGAGAAACTTAGAAAGAGATCAGAGTAGATTATATTCAGACATGAATACACAGTTTCTTAGTACTTAAGTTTCTTAGTACTTAACACAATGGGAGGGGATTTAAGCAACATATAATCAGCTATAGTATTTTGTTAGGATCATGATGATTGTGACAATTTAAATTCAGAGGTCTGTATTTATGGTTTTAGTGGCTTTTCAAACATAAAACATATCTTGTTCTACAATTATGTGGCTTTGCTGCAGTGAAACAATAAGTCACTTAATATGTTGATGCAGCAAGGAATTGTGGGACAGATATTCTCCTCCCCTTTCATAAAGGAAGGCCCAATCTTTCCTCTGCTAAAGGGGATAAGATAGGAAGCACTGACGCTCCTTTCTTCATCATGTAGAGAAGTGGAGCAGCTCTGGTTTCTTCTGGTGGTCTTAAATTTCCTGTAGGGTGTTAGGGCTTTTCCTGATCCTGGACAAGTGAACACCCTCCAGGTTGAATGGATGGAAGCAGACCTTCTTCCCAGGTGGAAAGCTTTGGAGCTTCACCTCTAACCTCACCGTTCTCTTCTCCTTGGTTGGCTCACTCCTTGTTTTGTTTTGCTCTCCATCTCTCCTCTGTTCACTCCTCCCACCTCCCTCCATCTCATTCCAGCCCAGTGCGCCCCCAGTCCCCCCACCTCCCCGACCAGCCTGGCCCCTCCCCCTTCCTCTGCCGACTTCCCCAACTCTGCCCACATCATGAAGGTGTGAGTCTGACAAGGTGAGTGTCCGTTCACCACAGCACGTCCAGCAGCCCCACCCCCACCATGTCCTGTGTAGACTCCCCCTCACCTCACCGCTGATGTTCAAGTGATTGTTGTGGTTCTTTGACGTAGGGTTGTGTGAGATAGCTGGGCATAGTAAGTGCAGTAGATTCACCTGCAGTAGATTCAGATCAGTGTGCTGCCAGTTGGTAGGCAGCTAATGTTCTTTAAAAAAACAGCACTTTCCTTTGGTGCCACGTTTTCTCACATGCTGCACTACTGGATAGGTTAACTTAATTTAAGTTCAGTTAAGATAAGATATTAGGCGTTGCAGCAGTAATCAGTACATTAGAGAACAACAAAATGACAAAAACAAAGCAATAAAATCTGCATTTTTCAAAAATATAATAAAATTGTTCTAACAGTATGTAAAGTATTTATTACATATTACACAGCAGTTGCAGTAGTGCAGCAGGTGAATGTGTATATGGAAGGTGTTGAGCATTTCATGGCTGGCCCCTTGCTCTGCTGCCTTTTGTAACTGACAGTCCAACTATCCCTTTAATGATACTATAACATATCACCTCAGACTTGTGGTGTCATCAACTGACTTAAATTTCCCAGGCGAAAAGTTCACGTGTTTTTTTCCCCCCATAACTGAATCTAACTTGCTGTTTGTTTCTGAGTAAATCCTGCTTTTTCTATTTAAGTTGTTGTGTGATTGACTCTTGAGTGTTAGTCCATCACATCACAGCTGGGCAGCAGAGGACCATGAGCTGTGGCTGAGAAACCAAATCATATCTGTCCTTTAAACACACCTTCTGCTGTAGAGTGGCAGTAATCACTCGAGGTACTCACCTATCTGTGTGTCTCTCACCAGCTCTGTCTCTGCCCCCTCTGCAGCTCAGGCCCTGGCTGCTGTCAAGTTTGATGGAGCGTCTTTCTGAGGATCCACCGGACAGACTGAACGATGGAGACGACCCCAGACGAACACTTTAATTTCTGTTACCACCTGAACTGACACACAAAAGCACCGGCACCTGTCAGAGGAGCAGATTCCAAACCCAAAGTGAAGCTATCCCACCACCCCGCCCCACAACTGGGGCCCAGTGCATCCAGTCCGCCACAGCCCCCCTCAGTCCATCCTCTCTGTCCACAGCACAGAGGTTGGTTGCAGGTCTCCTACCAGCTTTGAGTGGTGTAATATTTCTATATAATTTAGCTCAGGACATGTTTTACAGAGGAGAGATTACAATGAGGTGTCAATGAACTGATGTGAGGAATGAAGAGATCAGTGCATCAACAGAGGACAATGATGAAGGAGGAAGAGAGAGAGAAAGACTGGGATGAAACCAGAGGAAGCTCGACTGAAGTCTCACTGAAACTTGCTCCTGGACTCTAAGAGAGAGGATATTCACCCCCCACCAAATATGAACGAGGATGGGGGCTCAGACTGAGGATTGTGACCTACTGACCATCCCAGACCTCCACCCCTGTCCCTGTCCCCACTCTGCGTGACCCTCATGTTTCAGTTGCATATGAGAGTATTCATATGATTCAGAAACCTCCATCACCTCTGGCCACTGTGCAGCTCATGTTGCAGGTTCAGGCCGGTGGTGGTGAAGGTGGTCTCAGAATCAGCCCAGTGAATGTCACGTTGTTGGTAAAGTATGTTGGACATGTGTTTATCAGTGGTTTCTGTATGTGGAATTAAAAGTGACCTTAGAGTCTGTGAGGACGAAGAGTTAATGATGCAGTCATGTGACAGGATTGATTACTGGAATATACCCCCGTGACATCATCATCAGTGCCATAGTCTGACACACACATTGTCAGTCAGTGATCATGTAATTCATGTCACAATGTGCACAATTTGAATCTGGAGGAGACACAATGCTCAGTGGGTCAAAGGTCAAAGCTACACACACAACAGGAAGTAATAGGATGTTACCGCCCCCTGCTGGTCTTTCACGTTCAGCATCTAATGAACATAAACTTTATGTCACAAATCACTAAAATATTGAATCTTCAACCTTTACCTCTTTATTGTGACCTCCCGATTGAAGTCTGTGACCTTACACACACACACAAATGCACACATACCGCTCCCTCCCTGTCTCATCTTTGTGTTCATCATGTTTTTGTGCCCCTCCCCTCAGTGTGTGTACAGAGAGCTGTTGTACTCAGAGACAGTGTGTTACAGGAAGACGGACTTTTACTCTGAAAGGAAATGACTCACTAAAAGCAAAAACAGCCGAGGACTTCAGAGAAACGTCTATTTTTTCTTGTGTTATGTTTTTTAAGAAAGGGAATACGTTCACAGAGGCAGTACTTATTTTTTTAGACGTCCAGTCGACAGGTTGAATTTTTACACACAGAGGTTTTTCACAGACGACACTTTGTGTTCACGTTGTGGCTCTCGAAGACAGAACACATATTTTTGGATTCTCTGGGATCTGACGTGTTAGAAACCAACTGGTGGTGTCTGATATTTGATACTAGATGTAGCATTTGTGATGATGACAATACAGAATATATACCTTCTATACATTGGCCAGTGTACATACTGTTTTGGATCAGTGAACCTGACTCTTACATGTAACCACTGCTACTTTGGGGACATAGACAACTGCTTGAACTATGCAAACGATAAAAGACAAATAATACGCTTGCTTTCAGAAATAAATCTGCAATAAAGTGAATGTATACAAATACTATGTTTCTATATATGCTTCTGAATCATCACAGTGTCCGCAACGATGATGATATATTCACTGCTGTTGTTTTAATCCACCTAACGATGATCATAATGATGATGATGATGATGATGATGATGAAGTTCACTGCCAAAAGTCTCCTGAGGTCACATGTGCAGACCGCCCTTCACCTGCAGGCCCCCGATGATGCTCTATAGTCTTTGTTATATCAAAGTGTATGTGATGAATAAAGAGCAGAAATACACACAGACTGGATTCTTTCAGCTCAAAGCTGACAGGATGGGGAGGAGGTGGAGGAGGAGAAGGAGGAGGAGGAGGAGGAAGAAGACATTGTGTCTGTGTCCCAGTGTCCACAGAACCCTACACATACATATAATATAAGATCTGTTGTCATGTCATGCCATGTCCTGGAATCACCATGTGAATGTGGTGAGTATGTTATGATCAGTGGACACATGATTACAAGCCACTGTTATGTTAACTGTCAAGTCGACAACATAAATAAGCTCAAGGCGCATTACAAATAGAGAATATGTAGACCTTTTCCTCACAATAGTATTTACAGAGACCCAAACTATCCCACCAAGAGCAAGCACAGATGGCAACAGTGGTGAGGAAAAACTTCCTTCTGAGAGGCAGAAATGTCAAGCAGAACCAGACTCAGGGTGAGCCCGCTGTCTGCCTTGACCAGTTGGGCTGAAGAGTAACAGAGAGAGTGAGGGGTACAACAACAGACAAAGACTAAGACAAGTAAGACCAATAAAAAGATGAGACAGGATCAAAATCACTTTGGAGAGAACATGGCACTGTTTGAGTGGTAAAATATATTCTGAATCTCAACACTGGTTTATCTGATTGCTGAATATAATGCACGTCTGTGATTTGTGGTACAATAGTATTGATTTGGGGCTGAGAGAAGGTAGAAGAAGATTCTATTGAAAAAAAAAATGTAATGAAAGTTGTACAGAGAAGTCTACACATAGTTTTATTGGGTTGGCAATACTCAAAGAGGTCAGGAAGACACACAACACAAGGGATAAATACGTCATGTCATTGATTGGTTGATGACATCACTCAGGTAGATTATTCCTCACCTGAGAATCCCCAGTTACTACCGGGGGTCAGTGTTCTGTGTGCGTGCCGGCTCTGGTTAATGTTCACACACTGACAACATCAATGCACAAAGGTCACAGCTGTGAACGACTGAGGACTCGCCAATTCCTGACAGAGACACACGGGCAGCAGGTGAAAAAGAGGAAGACATCAGGGATCAGCATGGTGTCCATCACGGAGCTCCAGAGTAAGTGTTTATGCAAGCCCTCCTTTCTATGGGGTTAGAGAAGCTGTGAGCGACTGGTAGAGCGGAGAGCAGAGGTCTGACCTCCCAACAGACGGACGTGTCAGTGGAGACACTGTACCTGCTGGTAAAAGACAGAACAGACCCTCACCAGTCAGAACACAAACCTACCTGACCTGATGTAGAGCAGAACTGGTGTTTGACACAGAACAGGCGAGAGGTCCAGATTTTTCAGGGAAACCTCAGCGTTAATAAGGACTACATATCTACCCACAATGCTCTCCTGCGCTCCAGTGAGTCAGCCAATAGCAGACCTCATGCTGCATCGCAGCAGTTGTCACAGCTTCCTGAAGACTTACTGTGATTTATTACCCTTCATTCATTGGGTGGAACAAGTGAAGTTGTCTCGGTGTTTTTTCTAGACTAGTTTCTGCACCTTGCAGTGGGTTGTTGCTGCTGATAGTGTGTAGGCTAATCTCCACATAGCTGTGTGACTTATTTCTTTGAGATGAAACTATGTATTTGTGCCAAGTTGTTTTCAAAGATTTATATCTAGAGAAATTCCTGAGGACTGAATGACGCAATGTGTGTGTGTGTGTGTGTGTGCGTGTGCGTGTGTGTGTGTCTCCCCTCTAGAGATCGGTGTTGGCGTGATGGGCTTCGGGCTGTTCTTCCTGCTTTTTGGAGTGCTGCTGTACTTTGACTCAGTCTTGCTGGCCTTTGGGAATGTGAGTGATAAACTATGTGACTCTTCTAACTGACTAACCGTGAAATGAACAAACTAACAAACTGATGAAACTAAGAAACTTATTGCAAATCTAGATTGATCATGAAGTTAATGAGCTAACTATAAAGTCAATGCCTGTAACAGTTATCAAAGTTAATTGGCTAATCATGAAGCTAACAAACTTATAATTTTATTTAGAAGCTAATCATAAAGTTCAAATTTAATAAGCAATTCATGAAGATAACTGCTAACTGTAAAGTTAACAAGTCTAATCATTAATTAACAAGAAAATTATGAAGTCAGCAGGCTCATCACAAAGTCACTGGGTAAAATTCAAGCTAGTATTAAAAATAAATACCTCATGCTAATGATCATCAGCACAAGACAGTTAAACAAACACAATTTGTCAGTTTTTGTTAAGTAGACTACATTTTAACCAGAATGAAGTATTTGTTTTGGATAAATAATTAAAAATATAAATTTATCTTTTGTACTTATTTTTCTTTGGTGTGATTTTCCTGCCTTGAGGTCCTGTTCCTGACTGGTTTGATGTTCATCATTGGCGTCAGAAGAACAGCTCACTTCTTCTTCCAGAGACACAAATTTCGAGGCTCCTTTTTCTTCCTGGGAGGTGTGTCTCTGGTGCTGTGCCGCTGGCCAATCATAGGGATGTTGGTGGAGAGTTACGGCTTCGTGCTTTTGTTCAGGTATGCTTAAATAGTGGAACAGAAAAACAAGGTCACAAATTGGTCTTTGCCTAATATGATAATATGGTAACTAATGTTACCAGGTTGATGCAGGGACACTATGATCTGATTGATAAGTTTACATGTTGTGTGACAACTGACATGACACACCACTCTGTTATGTCCCCTGCTGTAGGTCCTTCTTCCCCATGGCCATAGGATTTGTGGTGTCAACTCTGAACCTCCCCTTCCTCAATGCGGTACAGTGCCTTCATCAACATGTTTATGAAACAATGAGAAATACTTCAGGGATATGACATGCCTTGTATTTCTGTCAGTTTTTCCCCAGCAGTTCCTCCATGGTGTGAGCAGAACAACATGTTTACAGCGGTGAAGGAGCGAGGGGGGCACTGTGCAAGACCTGTAACAATAATTTATTTATCAAGTTTCTCTAACTCAATCTTATCAAGTGAAAAAAAAACAAGCCCTGCAGTTGTATAGGATCTCATTTTGTGATCAGTTCCTGTTTTTATTGTCTTATATCATTGTTTTGTTGAATTAAAGTAAATAATAATTGCCTAATGGATTCAGTGTGTATGATTTGTGTGTGTTTTTATGAAACTTTGAAGACACCAAAAATATAATCTAATATATCAAACATTTAAGTGTAGTGTCCATAGTTAGTCATGATCAATCCCAAATCAATTGCACATTCTTTTATTTGTTATTGTCGTTTCAAGTGTTTAATAGTCAGATATGCTTTCCATATGCATATGTCCTTCATACCAAAAATTTATACACCCTTTACACTTTAAACCAAAAAATGAAAGCCCTCAAAGGTATTGCATTTGACATAAGAATTATGCTCAATTCAATATACTACTGGTACATAGTTTTTGAGTGAATAAACACAGATAAATGACAGATAATGCATAACAAAAAAATAAGATGAAAAGTAAGATGATAAAGTACAAAAAGTCTTTGCTTTTTACAAAGCGTTACTTGTGTTAAATTAAAGGGTTTTAATGCATCAGTGACAATTAGCGGATTGCGGAGTTGACTCAGGTTATGAGTGTGGAGAAATTCAATCACCATCATAATCATCATCATCTGCACTGACGGTGTACCGCAGATCATTTCCTGTGTTCGAAGGTCACTTGAGTGTAAGTGACTTCGTCCTCCTCATCCTCACTGTCATGACTCTGCTCTGAGTTTCTGAGTTTCCTCACCACTTTTACTGTACTTGTCTTCTTCGTGTATCCCACCTTGCCCTCTCCTCCTCCTGTATCCTGAGAATGAGCAGCTACTCCAAGTTTCACTCTGACGTAGTCCGTTTCCTCCCGGCTGACCCTGGAGGAACTTTTAGGGCAAACAGGCAACTCCTCAAACTGGGAACAAGGTGACACAGAGCAAATGAATCAGAACAGACACACCGAGCAGGAATAATACATACAATTAACATAGCCAAATAGTATGACAAACACAATAGTGAACAGTAACGACATATTTTATACACCAACGCACACTTTCCAAATCTGAACTGACGTTTTTCTTGTCTTTTTTGATTCACTAGCTGGAGAGACAGGGAATCACACCACTAGCTTTCTAATTAGTGGTAATTAGTGGACACCCTGTGCTACCTGCTGAACCACAGCTGCCCCTAATACAGTATATTTAACTTCAACACTTGAAGACATATATTGTACTTCTGACTACGATACAGGTGTAGGAAAGACGCTTAGAGCAGATTTTTTAGCCAGAGGGAAGAAATCCCTTTTATTTTGAAATTTGATCGAAACATTTATGAATAAAGAATTCATTAAGATTTATTTTATTTTATATAACGGTTTATGTTTAATTTCAGATAAACCATGAGACATGCAGCTTGTAGCAGGTGCTGTTTTCTATACTGTAGTTGGTCAAATGCCTAATAAATAATAATTTCTTGCCTCAAAATGATCTAAAATGCTTACTGCATTAAATCACAATTCAAATTACAGTAACTACACTAACACTAATAATGTGTTCTGTCCTTCAATCTTCTGACATGACTCACCTCGTCATCTGAGTTACTTGAGGTTTCTCTGTCATTGCCTGTAAAGAGAGACACAACACTGATATATTATTATTGACTTATAAAGTTGTTGTGGCTAAATGAGAGCAAACATCCAACAGTCACATGGTGAACGTGTTGTGGAGTGGTGTCTGCGTCCAGTGTTCTCTGGCTTCACCTCTGAAGGTTGCTAAGTGACAGACATAACCAGACCAGTCTCATTTCACGATGGGCCACAACATCACAGATCGAATCCTACCATGAATTAGGACACAGCCACAGTCTGCCTCATGGAAGAAAATCTCATTCATACGCACCTTGACCCTGTTTGTCAGCTGGGATCACCTGGCCATGATTTTGACGGTAATAGTTAGCAACTGAGTTGGCGTATATGGTTGCATCGATGTCAACAGCTGACAGTGGTGATCTCCTTGTAAACAACAGATGACACCTCTGTCTTAATTTCCTCAGACCTGAAACATAAAACCCAAATTAGTTCTCATTCATCTGCAATACAACAATACAAGTGAGTTTTTTGTAATCATAACAAATCTGACCAGAGCAGACCGAGAGACCAGTTGAAACTTTGACCTCTGCAGTGCTCCACCCATTTGAGGCATTAACCACAGGTGATCATTTTAAGGTGAACGGTGGCTAGAAGCATAATTTGCCAATAATGAAAACAGGCCAATCAGGAACATCTGCCAACCAATAGAGGCATATTGAAAAGTAGGAGGTTGTCTGGAGGTTAGACATCCTTTTACTTTTGCGACAGCTGCAGAAATCATCCAAAAATCATTTGTTTGTAATGATTTAAAGAATCTGAATGTCCCTTTTATGTTCATCCAGGGAACCATGCCAGCTCAATACAACACAGAAATCTGTTTCAGCATCACTCTGGCTCTACTCCACACCAGACTTTTTCTTGCTCCAAAGTGAACTATCGAAAATGATGTGAGTAGGATTTTGAATCAACCTGTTGTTCTGATACTTACCCTTACATGTGGCGACTGCAATGGCCAAAGTGATGATGAGAAGACTTATACTGCTCAATAACACAATGATGCCTACATTGTGTGGAGAGCTACTGGTGGATCAGAAAATACAAGACAGACAAAAAAGACAAAAATTGTAATCAAGACTACACATATTAAATTATTAGGTAACTTGCAATGTAACCTTGCTTTCTTGTCCTCTGGAGGCATGACTGTCGTGTCTGGAGGAGGACGAGGAGTACGAGGAGGAGGAGGAGGAGGAGATTCTGTAAAACAGAGATTTAAATATGATGTCACTGTACACAAAAGTGATCTTGTTTTCCCATATGATCCTTTACTGCCCTCACAGGCATCAGATCTTACATCCTCTCAAAGAACAATAACATGAACACTGTGGGATTATAATGTGGGATTGTTTGTAAATAGCATCAAGTATTCTGTCATATTTGTTTGTCTTCACAGAGAATGGATCAAATTGAACATTTTAAGAATTGTGTAACCTTTCAAGACAAAACGACAGAAGCAAACAAGCAAAAAAAAAAAAAAGCCTCTCAAAATAAAGGCATATAAGTGTTGTCCATACCTAAGACAACAAGTTCCACTTCTGCGGTCCACCAAGGGGTATTGCAGCGATACTTGGCTCCATCATCATTTGGTGTGACACAGATTTGTAAAGTGAGTGAGTGTGTTGTGTCTTTAATATTTGTCCCTACAGGTTTACAGAAAAAGTAATCTACTCTGCACCAGGATACCACATAATAATCAAAATCATTTCCTCCATTTCTGGAACCTCTTCTATCGTGTGTGTCATACTTGATACAGATTAGATCAAGCAGACTGTAGGCAGTTATCTGTACCTTCCTTTTCGAATATGAATTCACCTGTATAATATGAGCCTCAGGTTGATAGTGAACCTCGGACCTCACGATGGTCTCTTGCATGTAGGCCACACACTGGAACGATCTAATTCTTGAGCAACCTACATGATCAATAGTCAGAATGAGGGCTGACTGGAATCTGTCATCCACACTTTTAACTGTCTCAGGACACTGTGAATTGTCACATATCCAGGATTTATAATAATCTTTCAGGTCCTGAGAATACCTACAATTGATCTCAAAGTGCTGGCCTGGCTTTGTATCCACTTGAACAGGAATGATCTCTAAATGACGAGGTTCATCTCTAACCTGGACCTTCACTTCACAAACCTTTGTGTGACTGTGAAAATTCATAGTGAGCCTATAGGATCCTGCATCGCTGTGTGTGAGGTATTGTTTCTCTAAGGAGAATGAGCTGTTTCTGTCCAGGATCTTGAAATCTCCCAGGTTTCGTTCTCTAGGTCCAGGAATGTGTCTGACTCACAGACACCTGCATTATTCAAATGGCACCAGTGTTTCTCTGAGGCTGCCATGATGTCCTGCTCAGCGCCACATGACATGACGATGGATTGTGCCACAATCCCAATCACAGTGGTTGAATCTTGACCTGATAAACGAAGAACAATGAATGAGCTGTGAGTTCAAGTAGCTTGATTTTGAAGATGAATCAGATGTTTGTTGTGTCAGTTTGTTTAAGGTAGAGCCTGGAGGTGTTTGCTAAAAAATAAATGCTAGACTTTTACAAATGAAATCCAGCTTAACCATCACCTATGGCAGGCATGTCCAAACTATACCACAAACTATACCACAGGGTACCAGTGTGGCTGCAGGTTTTTGTTTCTAACGCAGTTTGACCAATCAGCTGTCTGAAGACTGAGATCAATTGATTAAATGATTCAAGTATGGTGTGCTGCTGCTTGGTTGGAAAGAAACCCTGTAGCCACTTGGCCCTTTGTGGAGTAGTTTGGACATGCCTGACCTATGGGCTTCTAGTCCTGTGTGGTGTGACTGTGTCTGCAGAGCCCCCTCCCTCCGCCTGTATTTTGGTCTTTTGCTTTGTTTTGTTGTGCACGGGGTTTCGGGTGGAGAGTCGGTGTTTTTTTTTTCTCCAGCCAGTGACAGAGCAGGTGAAGCTCCGTGCAACACAAGTGGGAGGGCTGCTAGCCTCGCTAGCTGTCCCGGATGCTAGTGAGTGCTATCGGCGGATCTTATCCATACATCCATGATCCTATCCGCCATAGCTCGACGCTAACTTCCGCTAGCGTAGCGGCAGATGCTAGCCGCTAACGCTAGCGGAAGTTTCCCAGCTTCCCCGCTTCCCAGCTCACCACAACGGCCCTCCTACTCGTTGTAGCATCCAGTTACCGGTGACGGCCAGGTATCGGACCGCGGCTCCAGCGCTTCACTCGGACTGTATTTCCTTTTCTTTCCAGTCCTGACAACTGCTGCTGCTGCTACTGCTGCTGTCGGGGGCAGCAGGCGTGCGCATTTGAGCCCAAGAGGAGGGGCCAGATTTGAATATTTTGTTTACAAACTGCAACGAACAAACCTCCAGACTCTACCTCTAATATAAGGATTCAAACTGAATGAGACTATGTTGGCTCAGGTCACAGTGTATTGAACAGCCTGACAACAGTGTCAGTCTTCACAGGAACCATCTGTGCTGGCAATGGAAACACATCAGCTGACACACTGAGTCTCTCTTACAGCAGAAACACGGTAGTTGACTATTACTCACCATCTAACACATTTAACTTGTATATACTTCCTACTCTCCAGCTCCAGCACACATATTGTCCTGAGTCTCTCTGCTCCAGTCCCTGTAATGTGTAATAAACCATGTGTCCTGAGGTTTTAAAACTGGTTTGTGCTTTGATATCCGTACACCTGTTGCACCTTCCAGGGTAGGGAGGGCAGATACACCACATGAGAACCTCATGGTTGGAGCACATGAGCGTGACAGAATCGTTCCTCTTGACGTTGATGGTCAGCTCTGAGCCCCACGCACCTGGAAGGACAAGTCACAAAGGTGTTACTGTTGCAGCCCCCTGCCTTCCCTAGTTTCTTTGTCACAGGCTGATCACTCACTGTTGTCATCTTCCTTCCTGTCAAGCAGCACTTTACACTGAGGCTGATAAGCGCAGAGAGTGTGATGTCTCTAACATCAACAGAAATCAAGTTTCCACTGTTTATCTGAGGCAGGAAGGTGACAAGATAGTTAACTCTTCACAGACCAAAGCTAAACAAAATCATTCAAACTTTAATATGAGCAGGTACATACTTAATTTATTCTTGTCCATGGTGGGAATTGTTCGGTCTCTGAAGTAAATAAAGTTATAATACACAAGTTTGGGTAACACTTTACGTGACTGGTGGGTGCATAGTATATTCCTTTCCTACAGACCCTTCATAAGGCGTTGGTAATTCAATTCATTTGTGACAGCTTCATAAGGCATGACTCATGAACCATTGCAATAAAATGCTGAATCCAGGTATTTTGTTCTTGTATTTCCAGGTGCAATTATGGGGCTTTTAGTTTGAAAAAAATTCCATAGCAATGTAACCCAAAGTATGAATGCTGAGTCATGCCTTATGAAGCAGCCATAAATGCATTACGGACACCTTATGGAAGGTCTTATGAATGTGCTATGTAGCTAGCCAATCGTCATGTAAAGTGTCACTCAAATTTCAGTGACAGACAACGTGTGTCCTGTGTTGTTCCAATATAGGAGACAACATTTTGTAGTTGAATACATATTGTTGAATATGATGCCTAGATCTGTGCTATATAAAGAAGATAAACATTTTCTTGATTTTATTCTTTTACAGGAGGCCAGGTAAAAAGTCACAGACATTTCAAATCCCTCAAATCATTCACATAATACAGGTAGGTACATGGTAACAAAGTCTGGCCCCTGAAGTCCACTACAAGCGATAGAGCCTCATCACCAACAAGCAACACTATTATATCTGTATCGTGTTCAAGGGTTCAAGGTAAGATAAACCTGTTCAGCACCATGGCAAATGTTTTCCAATGGGCGCCATCCCTAATTAGGTCTAGCTCAAGTGAAAGGGTCCAGACCCCGTGTGACTGAGACTTACTGGATTCTGTGCTCTGACTGGTTTATTTAGAAACATGAAACTCATGGTAAATCATGTGCACCATGTGATCAGATTATAAAATAATGACGGTGGTAAAACTTTACTCTGGCTCAGGGTCCCTTTATAGGTTGAGTTAAATAAGTTTTATTAATGATGTATATCATGTATAATATACACAAACCACCTAACACACAGGGTTGTAAAGGCCCCAGCAGGTCTTGGACCTGGGTTGTCGCCCACTGATTAAACCTTCATTATTAAGTTACGGTATTAATGTCTTAGCATAAACTCTTTAAAAATAAATTCATCAGAACATCATCTTTGTAAAATATACTGCTGTTATACAGTATAGGTTTTAAACTGCAGTGTTGGAAAATCTAAATGGTTTTGGGAAACCAGACTGATGGTGGAGCAGACTTTAAAGCTGTTGTATAATCATTCGTCTCTGGTCTTTTTACTGATGATTTTAGAACTTCAATACATATGTTTGTAAGAAGCTACATAAAGTCGGAAGTTTGTCCTTTAGTACATAGATTTGCAATGACCTGTGTTTATCTTAATGCAGAGTAAAATCACTCACCCTTTGCTGTGAGGAACAGTAACATACAGACCGCTGCAGAGATGTTCATGGTCTCCTCCTGTGAGGTTCAGGCTCCCAGGAGGTGAGAGATTCATTCAGTCACTTGTTTCTGATGCTTTACCTTTATCTCAGTAAGCATGACCTCAGGAAGATCCCCCCACCCACCAACACTTCAGTGGAAAGTTGTGGTTTAGATCTGACAGGAAGTGGAGAAGATTTTATCTTAACATCTCAGAACAACATGTCCGCTAAAGATTCATGTGAAAGGGTTTCATAACAGCTTTACAAAATTGTTAAAGCACATTTAATGAAACCCTCAATGCTTTCCCCAAAACTCTCCTTCCTCTTGCAAAACATGCACATCAGTACAACTTTATTCAAAATCAAGCTCAAATCATACACAAGCTGATCAAGGTAAAAACACCTCGTTCTGCTCTGGACTGGACTGTTCTGCACTGTTTATGTGTCTGTAAGTCATTTAAGTTTCCTAAAACTTGGTGAGTCCACATTATTAAACTGGTTTGTGGAGCAGACTCAAAAGTCCTGGTTCCGTTCAAGTTTAAAATAGAATTTAGATTTAACCTAAATGTAAACCACAGACGGGTCTCTGGTGTCTGGGTCTTATTTAATATATATATTAAATATTATCTAGTCTGTGAAATATAGTGGTACCACTGTGAACTCTGTAGGATCCTGGTCAGTGATCTGATACTAAGTCTGGGTCTGGACACTTAAGATCCCTGTTTCTTTCTGTGCCGAGTCATGTTTAAGAAAACTGAGCCTTTAACTGAGTCATTATTTATTGATTGATTGATTATCATTGCTTGAATTAGAAATGAAATGAAAACATCAGCTCTAAAAAGAAACAGCATTCATCAAGTGTTGCATCATTTCCCGTAACGTAGACCGAACGAATTCAGGTTATACGACGACACGTCGTGACGCTTCCTCACAGTCTGAGGGAGGACCACCTTCCACCATCCTGTCCTGGGCAACTTTCCATCAGATGGATGGGTCTCATCAGCAACTAAATTCCCATAATTTTTTGCTGATGGCTGCACTGATGCTTGTCTTAAATTTCTCAGGATGTTGAGTAAGGCTTGATCTAGAGGAAAAACAAACACATTGTTATATTATACATTTTCTCCAAAAAATATATATTTCCATTTACTGCTCAGCAAAGAGAAGGCTAAAAGAGAACAGAAGACTTTGAGTCTTGACTTCTATCGCAAGATGGCAGAGCTCATGTTTTCTATCCAAACTAACTTCACTTCCCTCTGCCATTTGTACAATGACAAACACAGTTGATTAAGCTATTCAAGACTTTTTGCTTTTTCTAAACTAACGTTAGCACAGACAGCTGTTCAAACGCTCTACGCTCTAAGCACACCTCTCGAAGTATAAAGTGCAGTTAGCCGCTTAGCATGCTGAAGGCAAGTTTGGTGTTTGTTCTGTGGAGAGAGCGGCTGGTGAGTAGAGGAATGAAGTTTGATGCTGAACTCACAATGTCCCTTCCAATCTAATCTAATCATTGGCTAATCATTTATCCAAACTGGCATACAGTTGAGAAGAAAATTTAAGTTTCACACAGTTTCACAGCTGGATGTTATACAACATGTCCCTCATTTAATACTGTCCTCTGGAAACACTTACGTTCAGATATTCACTCCACTAACATGCCTCAGGATGAACTCTGATGGAGCATGACCTAGGTCGTATGAACTCCATGAATATATTATATTATATTACATTACATTATATTTTATTATATTATAGATCCATGACCTGACCGTGAAGCAGACGTCCCTCTCAGGAACAGCCTTCACCATCTGTGATTGCTGTTAAGCTTGACATGTTTTTGTCCTTACACATGCAAGTAATTGATTGTGTTGGACTGAGCATCCTGCAGAACTGTCAGCCACATCCAGCTGCTGCAGACATATCAACAGTGTGATCTAGTCTTCTCACACATTCCAGCCCTATGACTGTACCTTCACTGTAGTGGGTGGATGGGATGGTTCTGGTGGCATAGACCTTCCTGTCACAGTGTTGAGACACTGTTGACAGAGCAGCCAAAAACAGAGCAATGATGAGTCGAGGCATCATCACAGTCAGAGTGTTCAGAGCAGCTGAAATAAATCTGTGAGCAGACAGAGATCATTCAGATGTTACAGATGCCGGTGGAGGTGTGCAGCACACATTGACAGCAGTACAGATCAGTGTTATAGATGAATTTATATCTATTTACATATATTTATGTATTATGTACTACAGATGCTCTATTTTATTTGATTGTACAGGCTATGAGTCACTAGACTTGTGTGAATTAGGGGATGGTTTTCTGGTCCTAGTAGAGGGCACTTCATCATACTATGTAGCTATCAAATAAAAGAACCAAATGGACCAGTGTGACATTTGAGTGTCTGTATCCTGAAACACCTTCCTGTCCGGTCTCCTTTATCATGGACCAACAAAACCTGAGTGGGAGCATCAGTCAGACTCCACTGACCTCAGCATCACCTCCTCCAGAGATGAAAGACCTTACTGATCAATAATTCATTTTGTGTGTGTGTGTGTGTGTGTGTGTGTGTGTCCCAACTGTTTATCTGTTTTAATTATTTATTTTATCAATATTATTTCTGAAGATTTGTTGTGATCTTTAAATAAATGGAAAGTTGAACCAAATGAGATAAACCTGACCCTGGATCTCTATCTGGGTCTAGTTTTAGATCTAGATGTGCATCTGTATCCTGACCTTGATCTGAATCTTGTCAGAGATGGATCAGCCTGAGCCTGCCTAACTTTACGTGGACCCTGTGACCACCAAGGGGCCCTGTTGCCACATTTCGTGGCAACATTTCTTTGACTCTGACAAATGTATGCAGATCTGATAGATTTATTTTACTACTTTAAACCTGATTTGCAATCATCTTGTTAACATAGCAGTGTGTGTGAGTGTGTGTACAATACATATAGCACCCCCCTACCCCCCACTGATTCCCACCCAGTTGTACAAGCACTGCACCCCAAGTATATGTAAGAACAGATATTTGCTATGATATTACTTGCACAACAGGAAGCTTTTATTCTTATTACACACAGTCAGTGGGTTGTTTCAGAGTCACTGTGTTCTGTAAATGTGGAGAACACGTCACTTTGGAGGCAAAATCAACATTACAATTTGAATCATATTTTATCAGAGGATCTGTCCTCTGATAAAAAACCTCTGGTAGTTACACACATGCAGAGCAATATTAAGATCCAGATTCAGCCATATGTAAATGATGCCCATTCTCAGCCACTATCTCACATACATACACACACATACACACACACACAGCATGTATGAAGTGTGATGGTCTTACCTGTTGGCTGCAGGCGAGTGTTGACTGAGACTCCTGGCCCTCCTTCTGGACCAGGGGTCTCTTTATAGAACCACGCCTCCTGCGTCATCAACACTGACCACTGTTTGCTGGTTTCTGTGTGTGTGTGTGTGCGCACATCCAGCTGATCAGTCAACTCCCATGATACTTCACTTTGCTTTTTGTAATAGACTTAGAATCAGGTTTCTGGTCAACACAAAAGCCTTAAGGTCATGACAATAAGAACACAATGACAGTAAAGAAGACTGAATAATATAAACTAAAAATAAACACACAGAGACGTACACACACACATACACATGCACACAGACATTTTCAGTAACAAGAGTCAAACAGGCTGATGAATTACAGACTTCATTCATAACAACAATCAGGAGCTGCAGTGTCTGATCACACCAGGAATCATAATCAATTAAAATTTTCAATAATGAACAGTGTCATGTAATGTGGAAAGCATTTTCCCAGCTTTGACAGCTGGAATCTGGTACAGCTGTTTTACAAGGGGATCTAACCCAGTAGCAAAACACACAGGCTGTGGTCAGAAAGTCAAAATAAACTCCTCTAACCACTCCTCCTCAACCTCAGTGGAAAACTGCGGTCAGACATACGAAGGAGGATTCATAAAGGGTTAGGAAAACAACTGCTGAAAGAATGTTACTGCAATGACACTAAACTTTTTTTTTTTTTACATAACCTTATTAAGAAGTTCAAAACCAAACCATCCTCTCCTCCACAGACACGAGAAGTCATTGAATATAAATTAAAAAAAAAAAAAACTAAGCAAGAAGTCAAAATAAATTATATTCAGACATAGTACATAGGGTTTAGCTTCCTGACACAGGTCCTTCAGACATTTTTACATTACACAGAGGAAAAAAAAAGCGTGTTTTTACACAATGGAAGGGGTTTATCAAATAGCCTATATATATAGGCTATGGTTTTTTTATGCTGATGATAATGTTGAAACTCAATCTGTTTGCTCTTTCCTGCCTGGAAATATGCATTTCTTTTTTTTTCTTTTTCAGTCATGTTCACAAACATAAAACAGTTGGTCTTGGTTCTGCTGTGGTTAAACTACAATGATGTGTCATGTTTCAGTGTTACATGCTGGAAGGACTTGTGGGACAGTTTTTCTCCTTCCCTTTCACAAAGGATTTTCCAGTGTTTCCTAAAAGGCCTGGTAATGAGGGGTGGTCAGTCATGTCAGAAGCTATCTGTATCATAAAGAAGACAAATAACTGAAGAAGTTATAACTCATTTTATTTTCAGAGGTTCAATAAATAACATTTTGTCTCATTTTTTCACGTTAAAGGAAAGAAAACATTAGAGCCACCACATTGTCATCATTGTGTGTGTGTGTATATATATATATATATATATATATATATATACATGTGTGTGTGTGTGTATATACATATATATATAGTTTTTTTCCCCAGTCCTTTGCCACATTGATTTATCATTCATGTTTTTCATGTTGTGGACTCTATCCTCAGTTACCTGTTCTGAGATCAGATAGCCTGTAAATTTTAACTGTTTCCACAAAAACAACTCTTCTTGCCTGTTCTGTGTCTGGGTCCACGACCTGTTGCATCATACAATACACAACATGAGTACATTCTTAAAGAAGCAGCTCACATGGTCAGAAACAGACTTTTACTAGATTATTACTAGAAATGTATGCAAAAACAAATGAAAAAGACAACCAGATGATTGTAGCTTATGACCAGACCAGTTTACAATAAACAAACAAACAAACAAACAAAAAACATAGTATAGAATATATTTACAGAAAAACAACAACAAAACACATCTTTCACGTTAAACTGCCACCCGGCTCAGAGACAGCAGCATTTCAGGAGCTGTACCATGAAGACAAATTATCTTTGGTGCATTGGCACCTCATCACCAGCAGCTGTCAGAGCTCAGCTCCACATGGGACAGAGGTGTCTGCAAAGACACAATATAGACAGAGGGGCTTTAGGCAGTAGCATCAGGAACTGTACTGAGCAACAGGCTTTCACAGTTCTGTCTTCAAGAGATGGATGCATTTACTCTTTGTATGATGAAATGCAGGTGATTTAATTGCGTTAGACTGTCTTCTCACTTGTTTGTGTAGGTGTCCCAGTAAAACATGAATGTAGTCAAACCCTCACTCTGAGTAATAAACTGGTCCAGATGCTTTGACATCCACCTCTGCTTTTCCTGCAGTAACATGTCAAATGCCTACTGTGAAAAAAGCCAGATGGTAGCAGGGCATTTAAATGGGATCAACTGCAGCTGAGGTTATTTACATGATCTCTCTTTGTAAAACCAAACTAAACTGAAAACATGTCAGGATGAAAATTTCTGCAGCTATTTGTGACCATTTGTGGTAAATCCTTCCCAGGATGTGGTTAACCAGTATCATGGTCTGAGCTTTGATGTTCTTTGAGCTACAGCGTAATGTTGAAATTCAAACACCATAGCTCAAAGCTCACTTCATTATGACTACACTAAAATAATGTCAATATTGTGCTGTGCATCTCTCTCTGTCACAAATAACCATGCAACAAAACCAGAAAAATGTTTGCTCTGTTTGTGGTTTCAGGCTTAAGCCCCTTGAAGTGTTCAGTGCTCGAGTCCAAACAACCTACAGTGTGTTCATGTTGAGATATTTATTGATACAGTTTAATGTGACAACAGTGGAAGCCCAGTGTTCATCTACAATGATGTGTCGATCATTCCCCATCGCCAGGCTCAGGTTGCTTGGCCCCATGATGCATGACACCAGGAACATTACCCAACTAACCTCACGTACTTTACGCTGACCTAATGTACATGTAACACACCTTTGAGCTGACCTCACACACCTTAGCATGTTCACCTAACTCAGGGTTGTCAAATTCAATTACACAAGGGGCCAAAATCTAAAACACTTATGCCATGGGACAAACATGAAAACTGTATTGTGAATTCAGAACAGGGTGTAAAAAAAAAAAACAACTGAACAAAAAATGTATATTTAGCCTAATTTTCCCTCCTATGCCATTTTGTCCATGCCAGATACTTAGCATCTTTTCTTGGCTGCAAGTTCAGTTATTTTTGGGTTTAGGTCCTGAGCTGGGTGGAGGTGTGCACGATCTACTGCTTGGTTATGACTGCATGGTAGCTGTTGCACTGTATTATGGGATATGTAGTGTAAGTAGTGTCAGTGCTATACAGACAGGCCATTAACAAGAGAAATATGAAATTTTCTCATGGGCCCCATAAAATTGTACGGCAGGCCGGATCTGGCCCCCGGGCCTTGAGTTTGACATGTGTATCCTAACTGATGCCCTGTTCCTTTAAACTCAGTTTAACTACTCTGACTCATGTAAGCATTAAACATGCATTTCATTATTACAGATTAAGTGTAATCCTTTGGAGCCATATGCTTGGAAGTGACTGCTTTTTTCCCCTGTTAAAATACCATGAGTGGTATGGGCCCACAGTAAATTCATTCACGCCATATGTTTTATACACTGTGCATGCTGAACTGTTAATATAGAGCCTTTAAAATTGTCGGTGCAGGAGAAGTAATTAAATGTTTGTGTGTTTTTAGGGGAAAAATGTCAAAAATCACCACAGCTATCATGGGGAGGCACAGCCAAACAGCCTCAGACTTGACGCGAATTAATAGACGTGATGTGATTTTTGCAGCATGAATATCCTTACCTAGTAATGCATGAGTGAGACCTGGGCTAACAGTGTCCTGCTTCACCTGCAAAGGACAAAAAAATGGTTTAATTGCAACATACAGATCTGAGAGATGATCACACATTCATTCAAAGTCAGAAATGTTTCTCAAAGTTTCAGGTAAGATAACTGTGCTCTTCTGTACCTGTGGTGCTGGTGACAGCCGCAGCAGTGGACTCTGGGTCTTCCTCAGCAGCATACTCTGCCTGACAGTCCCAGTCCACAGGACCGCCGCTCTTTGTCATCAGGCTCAGATACATCTGGATCACACCTCTGACCCTTTTCAGAGCCTCCTTAGGAGAGCTCTCGATCATTCTGGTAAACCTCACTGGGCTGTCCTGAAACATCATCAGAAACAATGAAGACAGTGGAGAGGAGTCTTGGATATCACAGCCTCCCTGAGTGCATTGTTACCCGTAGTTATGAATATAAGTTGTTGATACATCAGGTTCACTCCTCACACTACAGGCTGACATTAAAATGCAATCTGACGCAATGTCCAGTTTCCTCAATCTAATCAGAGTGATTGATTGCACTGGAGTCCAAATTCTTTGGTTCTTTGTACCACAACACCCCCACACCCCTCTCTTTCTCCCTCCTCTAAAAACTAACTGAAAAACAAAGAAGTAATGAACCTGCTGGGACACGCTTGTTATTCAGTGCTTTTGACTTCACAATTCCCAATTGATCACCAAACAATAGATTTTTTATTGTCCCATGAGACACTTGTGTTTATGAAAAGACCTAAGTCTTAGCTAAAAGATTTTTCAAGTCTCAAAGGATAACAACACCCTGAATTATTATTTTTTGTGCTGTTGTGCATGATATTGATACAGGACAGCATGTTCTGCTCAGATCTATTACATTTCTGTCTGGTATTTTAGAAAATAACCATATGGTAGCAGTTCTTCCGCAAAGTGTTAAGAAGAAGGACATGAAGAGCTAATAGTAGCTTCATTCAAACAGAGTTGCTGAAGATGAATCACTGGCACTGCAGCTACTGACCAGTCATTAACCTCAGTGTTGGATTTCTGTTACCTGGCCCTGAGACTGGACAAATAGGAGAGAGCATTCAAGAGCAGCAGTCACACAGAGTTCATATCAAAGCAGAGACTGAGGGAAGAGCCATCATGTTCAGCAGCGTCACAGGCTCGTGAGGTGTTTGTTCATGTTAACTCGGCCACCGGGCCATTTTACCGAAGCCATGTGACACAGAATTAACACATTCCAGCGGTACCTGCACAGGTCAGGAGATTCCCACACTGCACCAGCTCTGTGGAGCCGGTAATCCACCTTTAACCCTACTCTGTACAGGACAGTGAACCTGGTGGCTAACACCATTTAATTTATCGTCTATCAGTTTGTTTTCATCATCTATCAGGTTGGTATTGTCAGAGTAGGTGAAGCTTCTCAGAAACACCAGGTCTCAACTATTTCAACTCCTCATGATGTCTCAAATGCTCCTTTAGAATAATGTGTCTTTAATGATGTGTGACCTGGATGACTTAGAACCTACACAGACTGATGTAAGGTGCGTTGACCCTACTGTACCTCAGTCTCCTCATCGATGGCAGGCACACACCCTTGAGAGTAGAGTTGGTAGATCACCTTCTCCCAGCTGCTGACGTATCTCCTATTGTCTGAGTTCCTGACATAGTGGAAGTGTGTCCTCAGCAGCTCCAGGATCTGGGGGAAGGCTGCTTTGATGTAACAGACCTGGCTCTGTGTGAAGTTTACAGAGAGCATTAGAAGAGGATTTCTCTAGTTTAAAGAAGATGTAAGCCAGTGAGCCTGTTGGAGGGACATCTGAGGCTGATTCAGTGAGTATGTGTTGGTAATGTCTAAAATATGGTCTCCACTGTTCACTCATGAGTTCTGACTGGTTGTTTGATGATAATCATTGCCATCCAAACACTGAGAGTTTTCCTGCTCAGTGATTCTGACGGTGGTCCTTAGAAGATACACAATTCTTAGAAGCCACATGTGACTAGTTTATTTTAAATTTTGGACAAATGTCTGAAAAGTTACAACCATCCAAGGAAGATAGATCAGTTGCATTCTTTCAAGCTCTATTTACGAGAGAAAGTGTTTGGGGTGTCTGTGTCTGTGTGTGTGTAGTTGTATGGCTTTGGGTTTTACTTTTGCTTTGTTTTGTCTGCTTTTATGGTGTAAAGCACTTTGTGCTACATTTCATTTGTATGAAAAGTGCTCTATAAAAAACTCAGATTGATTGATTGATTGATTGATACTTTCCATGCATGTGGCTGTATGGTAGACTTTTAAATCCAGGCCAAGGACATTTTCGAAATATCCCTCCTTTTTCTATGCATCCCCACCACATGTGGGAGCCTGGGCGACCTCATAGGATCCCACTTGCACCTGACAAACATGATGAAGAGCACATCGAATGCAGAGAGAACATGTGGCTGCAGTACTTACCAGGTTGTGATGATCAGTGAATGGATAGATGATAAAACAGCTGTGATCCAGCTGGTTATCAATCTGTGGAATTCACATAACAGTGAAAAGTTAATTGACACACATACAAACATACTTTGACCAAAATAAGTCTAAACTGTTGGTGCGGTTTGTCTTGAACCTCACCAGACGATTCAGGCTAAGAACATGATCCCGCGTCACTGAATAGCGGCATGGACCGGGGACACCACCCAACGGCAGGCACAAGCACAGGAGGAGCAACAAGCACAGATGCTGAGCCTGGAGGAGGAAGAAAACAGGATCTGTAGACAAAACTGGATGGTGCTCTGAGCTATAGGCAAAGAGCTCATGGGTTGCTCATGTGTGGCTGAGGCTATGGAGATAGAGTGTCATCAGCTAATCCATGGTTTGATCCTCAGCTCCTCCAGTCCACATGTCTAAATGTCCTGGGGCCAGATACTACCTTTCACCATATCTTACAATGGAGATCTTCTCTGGTCTCAGATCCTGGTCTGGTTTCACTGCTGCAGATGTCACCTTCCAGGTGCAGCATTTGAGGACTGAGGTGAAACCACCGATCAAAAGTTTAAACTGAAACAAACTTGTATTTCTGTGCTTCATAATTGTGCACTGTTTGCGTGCTCTGAGAGGATCATGTTGTAACTGCCAGATAAAAACAAGAAGAGCATCAGGCACAAATCTCGAGTGTATCTAATGATGTACTGTGTTGTTGTCATGTTTTGACATGAACAATCACGCCCACTCAGGGGACAGGACGTGTTTAACATTTCATACCTATGCGTCATCTTTGATACTGAAGATCTTTGCTCTCTTGCTCCAGTGTCAGCGCTCTCTCTTTCTCTCAAAAACTGAACCAGATGATTGCAATGAAAAAGAAATAAATCATTTTACCAAAGAAGTGGAAATATCAACAGCACTGCGCTTAGAAAAAGACCAAAAGAGTGATGGACCGTGACCTGGCACCAGACCAACCCACAATGGGCTGTAAACCCTGGTGTGATCCCACTAATCTAAAAACAGAACCCAGCTCTCTGACTCTGCCAGCCTCAGAGATTTCCCTGCATAAACAGCCCAGACCTAACCTCTGTGTGTTGAAGGCAAGCAACCACAGACTCCGGCCCATCAACCATCTAGTTTTCTAGTTTAATTCTGAAGCACACACAGGTTATGATCTGTATAAATGATCACAGGAGCACTAAATGAGCCAAAACAAGCGGGAAGGGTTGTAAAGCACTTGAGTAAAATAGAATACAATTTCTGATGACAGCTGAGTTGCTTAGAGGAGTGAAAGCACCCACTCTGGTGTCACTTGCATTACCAACCAACCACCCTGATCAAACCAGGACGGCATTTAAGAGGAGACTTTTTTAATGCTCAAATCCTAACTTCATCTGAACAGAATGAACCCAACATCCTGACAATTCTGTGTAGTCCAGCCAGCTTCTCCAGATCTTCACCTTAAAGCTCTGTGTATTGTTCTGGCACTTAAAGTTGGGTGGTAGGCTGAGATAAATGACTACAGACCAGTGGCCAATGAAATTCAATGGAGATACTAGGTCTGAATCTACACTATGTGTTAGGGTGCAGTGAGTTGAGCTCTTAGCTCTGTTTAAGCACTGTGTCAGACAAATGCTGGTGCTACATTAATCTGAAGGGAACATGAACATATAAGACCAGGTGTTTCTGTGAAGCATCACCAACTCTGTCAATACCAGCCTGTATGTAAAACAGATAGATGATAGATGGATGACACTGCCCCATGGTGAACCTGTTTAAATTCAGTGGTGTCAGCCACCAGGCTGTCCTGTACTCAGTAGGGGTGGAGGTGGATTACTGGCTGCACAGAGCTGGTGCAGCGTGAGAATCTCCTGACCTGTGCAGGTGCCACTGGAATGTGTTAATTCTGCATCACATGGCTTCAGTAAAATGGCCCGGTGGCTGAGTTAACATCTCACGAGCCCATGGTGCTGCTGAGCACAGTTCTTCCCTCAGTCTCTGCTTTGATATACAGTACTGAACTCCACACATTAGACTGTCTACATAAGAAATTACATCTCAGGAATATTTCATGAAAAGTTTCGGGGGCTATATGGGGGAAAGGAGGTATTTAAGTATCTGGGTGAAATGCTGCACATTCAGATCAATAGATCTGAGAAGAAATTTTGAGGCCTGCCAAAAGAGAGAAAAATCTGAAGTTCCAGCTGTTGGACAATAGCTGTGAAAGTCAGACACAATTTCTAACCAGTGTGCAATTCATTAAGCCCAGCATGCATCATGACCAGCGCCACATAATGGCAACCACAGCTAGCACCACATGCCAGGGAAAATAAGACGGGGAATGACAGCTCAGGTTTTCCTGCAGTAACCTAATGATATTGTTTTTTCCCCCACCAAGTGTAAAGCTGTAGATCGTATGAGATAATTCAGGTGATGTGTTCACAGTTATAGATCACATGCTGATACCAGATGAAAACAGGGACCGTGGCGCAACAGTGCTGCGTTGATGGGGAGTAGAAGTGTGGTGGGTGAAATGTGGACAACCCAGGGCTGGAAGAATTCGGTGTTTACACCACTGGTGTCTCAACTGGAATGAGCACGAAGCCACAGACCGTTTCTCTGCTAGCTGGGTTTCAGACATTAACGTAGATTTAGCTGACTTTCTCAGAACTCACAAGTTGTAATAGAAAAGTGGTGTGATTCCGTGTTTGCTTTTATTTTTTTTTTAATGTGCTTTCCAAGAAGTGAAACTTTCAAAAGTCATTTCCTACACAATTACCCCCCACCCCCTGCCAAGTTGGTATTGCACCACTACTCACCAGAGGGACTTTCACCAGGTCAAACAGTCAAACGGATTAAGTAAACATTGTTATAAACTGGACATGGACTATATGTGAATACACTCATGCTCTGGTTTTCAAATTTAACAAAACAGAAGTGAAGGAGGCAACACGCACACAAGTGCACACACACGCACAGAAAGAGAAAGAGAAAGAGAAAGAGAGAGAGAGCTTGATTGCAAACATGTCAGTCTGTTTACACTGTTTTAAACATATATATATATATATATATATATATATAATTAAATTTAACTGGTAATGAAAAAAGTCTAAAAAAAAGTCTTTTGCAAGAGTGACTAAGTTGAGCAGTCAAACAAACTGACAGCACCCAGTTAAAACACTGCATACATGACCTGACAGATATTTTAACTTCACACCTTTCCCAAGACACAACCATGTGTCATTCACCTGCAGCAGCAAAGACAGCTTTGATCTTAGAGAGAAGGCTCAGTCTGGTTGTAATGAACTGAAATAATGTTCCATTTTCATCCATTAACGGAGACATATTAAGCTGTTACATGTTTTAGAACATCCTTGCAATGTTATAATCTCATATGCATAGCAGTTGAAATCCTTATGAGACATCTGAGGAGTTTGTGGAGCTGAAAATCATGCTCTACTCTGTGGGTGTTTAAAACTACAGAGCGATATATAAATATGTCAAATATGCCATTGGTTGAGTTTTTTTCTCTGGTATCTATTCATTTTTCATTAGGTGATAATTGTTGTTAAGGGCCAGAGCCAGCAGCTGGTTAGCCTAGCTTACCATGCCTGCATCTGTTCAGGAGCAGCAGCACCACCACCACAAGCAGCAGCAGCAGCAGCAGCACTGCAGTCATTCAGCTCATAGGCATGCGCCTTTGCTTGTTTGTTAACGTGTTGTAGAAAAGTCTTTAAGCTTTGTTAAGTGCAAATCAGACAACTGTTCTTGATAAGTTTGCACTGCACCCTCCACTCACCACTCTTAGGAATTTATTTTTGTAAATGGATGATTAGGATCAGGACTGACTGTGACTGTGGCAGCTCCACATATATCACCATGACACACACTAACTAAAGGCAGCTGTGTGGTTGTTTAAGGCCTGCAAGGTCACTACAGTTGCAGCATTTCACCATCAGGTTGCATGACATCTCTGAGGAGGGGCCCCTGTTGTTTCAGAGGTTCTCCACAATCTCACAGGACTGGGTGCATGTGAGACTGTATCTTTAAATGGATATTTCCTCATGATGGATTCAAACTTCCCTCCCATCGACAGAAACAGTGACCAGGCATTTTCCCATTGACTTAATGTGCCCATGTTCCTTGGAATACTAAAATGACATATATCCTGAGGGTCGACTAAAATCAACAATGTGCAATCAACTATCAACTAATCAACTAAATACAAAGTCTTCGTGGAGGAATGTTCTCATTTATGTTTACCCAGGAGTGAGAATGAGGGACTAAAGCCTCGGTGCAGCAGCGGACCTTGATGTAAGGTCAAAGAGCCTGATTTATTAGAGGTTTGTATGTGTAGAAACATGCACACATTTGATATCACCTGCAAACAAAAACATACAAGCTCATATGTGCGCACTGAGGATTGGGCCTCTGAAATATGCAAAACAACACATGCTATCCATTTAGTACCCTTGCTTTAATAAATGTGAAATATGGGGCGATTCTGCCTTGGTATGCATGCAATGCTATTTACCAAGCCTGGAGGTAATTGTGGTGCTTATGACTGCATGTGTATTCAGGTAGGACCTACTAATCAGCCCACCATTGGCAACAGTAGCTTCTGTTATTGCAGTGATGTAGAGACATGGGCACAATGAAAGAAAACATATTTAGAGCATGTATTTTTCAGTCATGTTAACATTCTTGGGATAAAAGAAAAAAAAGAATTGCTATTTGTGGAGCAGTTTGATGAATCAAAGGCTGATTTGAAGCCATACCTGCAATGCCAAGCCTTAAAGCTACGCCATGCGGGATGGACAGCTACAAATGGTTTTCACACTCTCTGGATGCACTGAATGAAACCACAGTTGCTGGTTTCGTGCACTTCCCTCTCCAGTCTCCAACTGCTTATTGAGATTGACAGATTTCACCACTGCCTTCACCCCATCCCTCTCAACAAAGTATTTAGGGTCATCAACCAGCTATAGTGCTGAACATCTGCCAAGCACGGAACTTCAGATTCTTTTGTTTCTGCAGGAACTCCTCATCAGTGGTGTCATACCTCCATATCCGTCTTACCACCTGCTGCTGATGGTTGGAGACTTCCTCCATTTGCTGAGGTGTTGTTATCAGACAATTTTTCATTTGTTCTACATCTTGCAATCCTCTCTGAACTATATCTGTTGTTCTTCTTATTTATCAACTGCATGATAATGAATTAAGTTAAGTGTATTATAATAATTAAGTGTTCTTGTTGTCTCTCCTATATAATTATCAAACACACCAAGTGTATGTGATTTCTTAGGTTCATCTGGAAGCCGATGGTCCTGATGGAACTTAAGTTGTCTGGACAGAGAGTGTGGATGTAGTCTCAGAGGACCTTCATATTAAAAGCAGTATTACTATAGAGCAGGACTGTTGGTGTGATTTATGAACCCATTTAACAGGTTTCATTAGTATTCACTTGAGACATATGGGAAAGAAGGAGCTAGGATGTATTTTGTCCCCAGTCAAACACTTGACACTCAACATGCCACATTATATCAGTAATAATCACTGATACCAAAAATCTGCATCCTGTCAATGCTAGTGAAGATGAACAGAAACATGTTTGGTGCTGTTCCACACATCAGCTGATTTTCATCTGTGAAAAAACACTTGGATTCCTATGAAGACTTAAATCTGCTCCTTTGATTTGTGTAACCGACTTTAACAGACAAGCGAAGAAAGCATTTTATGAGCAGACATCTCTGGCCCCACTGGAAACATGAGACATGACAGGAAAATAAACAGAGTGAAGAGCGGGAAAAGATCAAACTGGTTTTTAGGCTCACTGCTGGATTAACTATGAGTTTTCAAAAACACAGCAGGAGCTGGTTTGTATGCCTGTCTGCTGCTTGGGTGGAGCAGATCACTGTGTCATTTTTTCATCTGGACATGCCACAAGAAACCCCATCAGATCAACCTGCTAAAACGGATTTGCAAGGGCTCAGCTGGCTCCATCATTCCTGCGTTTCCTTCTGCTATACATTGCATTGCCTCAAATTGGCTCAGTTAAACACGCACCATCACATATTGACATAATTTAGGTACAAAGAAGTTAAGTTCTTAAAATTATAGTTTCCATCATCAAAATCAGGTCATGAACAGAACCAAGTTACAGCAGCACTGGTCAGGATATCCATGGTCTATCGCACCATGAGACCGAGTAGAACTCCCCCTAGTGAGATCAATCTTGCCGACTGTAAACTTCTCTAGTTGTAGCGACTTCAGCAAAGACCGCACAATAGCAAAAATACTGCTGTCTGTGTAGCCATGAGCCAAACGCGATAAAAAATGCCACTCATAGCAGCCACAAATAATGCTCAGAACAGCACCAAACTTCGTCAACAGTACAAATAGGGTCCCAGCACATAATACAAGGCATCAAACATCTGCTAACTTAGTCTGGTTTATATTGAAAAGAGATGAAAACAGAACTCACCCACTCTCCTCCAGCAAAGACAGCAGTATTGTGCTATCTATTCTATTCTACTTGGTCACACGGTGCATTAGACCATGGGTTAAACTTACGCTGGAATATCCCTTTAAAGATCCATGTGGTATAAATGTAAATGCTCAAGTCTTCTTTGATTATAAAGCAGGTCTAGGTTCTATATTAGTACTCAAGTACTCAAGCCTCAAGTTCACAGAAAAATGTACAGAGTCTGTGTTTAGAAGCTGATCCTGAAACCAGTCATCAGGACTCCTGTGACTTTTCGATGTCACAATAAAGCAGTCACTGTCAGCTATGCCCCAACCTCCCCAAACCTGGATTTGGTTTCTATGAAAAATGAAATAATAAAACATAAATGGATTGTTATTGGATCACTCCGAAAACAGACCAAGCAGAAGAGAGTCTCAGGGCCTCCTCTCTTCTGATTGGCTGACTGACTTGTTATCGTTAGAGCTCCAAAGAGAAGCCTGAGAGAGTAGGTGTGATACTCAACTGAGATGGTGTTTGGCTCTAAAAAACACAAACATACTGTATCTTCTTATGGGCCAACACTTCAAATAAACACAGGAGAAGAGGTGCGTTTTCAGAGTAAAACACACCGCCTGCCTCAGCTCAATGTTTTGGCTTTATTTCTGTCAGTTTCACTGTTTTGATCCCTCACCTGTTCTCAGCATCCTACAGCTATAAACATCATCTGTCCTTGACCAGCTTGACAGCAAACAGCAGCCAGACCCAGTCAGAGAGAAGATAATGGACATAGCCTAGTTGCTAAAGAGGAGCTGGTGGAGACCAAACACAGAGAGCTACTATGAAAACAGGAGGAACACAGGGCTCACTCATCAGGTGACATAGAGACCGCATTATATAAATCATCATTGTGATCTATAACGAATGGACATGCATCCAACAGCCTAGCCAACAGGTGGAGGAAGAGATGTTAAATTTGACACAGTCACCCTAACTCCAAATGCTAATCCCATCTCATGAAATGTGACTAGTGGCTATAAGCAGCACTGGATTGTGCAACCAACCCCCCTAAATCTCAACAGCAACAACAACAGACCCACAGTATCCAAACTGATGAACCTCTGAGGTCAACAAATCAGGGGTCAAACTCCAAGTCCTACCATCAGTTAACACCATAAAACTGGAGTGGCGGTCTGGAAATCTGAGAGGTTCATTATATAATTTATTTCTTAGTGTGGTGGAGAGTCGGAGAACATGTGTGTGTGTGTGTGTGTGTGTGTGTGTGTGTGTGTGTGTGGGTGGGTGGGTGGGGGGGTGACTAATTATCTGTCACATACTTTGAAATAATTACGCAGCAGGACATCATCATTGGGACACCACATGTTGAGTTCACCACTCAATCATTTCTCTAAGGCTGGGAAACTAGAGACTGTTTCTTTGGGGGTTTAATGCAGGACAAATGTCTTTGTGTCAGGATTTATTCCTTTAGTCTTTAACAAATGAAGTGGTGAGTCCAGATTTCATGAGTGAGTCCAAGTCATCTCAATCAGGATGATTGACCATCTGAATATTATAGATGTCATACAGGTTCCTCCAGATCCCAGTATTTTCTAAGCGTCGTTCAGTGAAACTGATTCTAAGTTTTCATTTCATTGTGTTAAATGTAAAAGCAGCAAGATCATATAAGATCATTATGTTCTCTCCACATCTCTTCACAATGTTCTCACATGATTTCATGTTCTAACTTTCTGTGGATAACAAACCTTCTGTATTTTCATCATTTTTTTTATTTTATCTTGAACAAGTTCAGCTTTTTCTTACATACTTTATATTTATCATGTATCATACAGAAATTTCTGGATTGTATTTCCCTCTAGGTGCAATTGTTCAGTATTGATCAAATCACTTTGTATCAAAGACTCTTGTGTTTAATCAGTTTAATCATTTACCATCACATATGGTAGATTACTTGTGAAAATTTCCAATTAGCATTTGTTAAACTTTGGAACTGCACTATAACAATAATAACAACAACAGCAAACAATAATACAAGAATAATGTACATGTTCAACAGCCTAACAGTGGTCTGAATTTTTAAACCTGAGTATGAGGAGATTTTTTCTCTACAACTCAAACAATATAAATATGCTACCAGAGTAATTCCAATTTTCTCAATGAGTCATTGTGGTTTACACACTCTGGCAGCATCTCTCCTCCAAACCCATAGAGAAATTAAAGCTGCTTTGCAGTAGTGGTTAGGGCCAGGCAATTTTTTGACACATTTAGGCAATTTTTGATAACTTTAGGCAATTTTGAACAAATTTAGGCAGTTTTGAGTAACAAGAGGAAGGAAGGAAGATCAGCATTATAATGTCCATTCTGCCTTAGCTGAAGCTTGAACTCACAATCTCTAGATACCAAGAACCATCCTCTAACATTGAGCTAATTGACTGGAAGTGAGACCTGGTGTGTGACTTAACAAATAGAATCAGGCAGTCACCAGACAGTTTTTCCCTTGAAAACAGAATTTAGCAAGTATTTAGCAAGAATTGGCTGGTATATGTTTACAGTCAAATGTTTTCATGTGCTGTAGGCTTAGTTTTTCAGCTATCAAAAATACAGGTGTCAACTTCGTGGGGGACAGTCTGAGGACGCAGTGTAGCAAATTTGGTGTCAATTGAGCAAAAATTGTGGGACAAGAAAGTCTGAAAAGTTTTACAGTTTTTGAAAAAAAAACAGAGTGACTTCATTATTTGCACTGAGTTTGAATGTACAAAGGTTTCTGCAGTATTGGGGCTACATTTTGGTGAAAGTTGCAAAACTGTAGCATGTGCGGTTGGTTTGTTAGGGATTTTCAAATATTTAATATTTAGATGCTTATTGTGCCCCCCCCCCCCCCCCGTCCACATGTTCTTGGACTGGACCTTTGTGCAAAGTTTGGGGATTTTCATGTATGGGAAGTAGGATTTCCTAGGAAGAAGAAGAAAAGAAGAAGAACAAGAACAAGAAGAACAAGAAAAATACTGGCAATAACAATCGGTTCCCAGCAGCTCACGCTGCATGGCCCCTAATAAACATCAGATGAAGCTTTGAGTCAAACGGAAGGAGTCAGAGACTCGGTGAACACAGTGTTCAGTCTGAGGCTCTACACACTGGAACTGACTCTGACTGATGTTGTAGATCACCTCCTCAGTAGTAAAGCTAATTTAAGCCTCAGTAGGAGAACCACAGATGTTTTATACACTTGTGAGTGTGACAGTGAGTGTGAACTGCAGAAACAGCAGCAGCGTGTGGGCCAGTTCTTACCTTTGCTAGAAGTTCTATCTGTGTGTGTGTGTTCATCTGGCTGAGCAGGGAGAGCAGAGAAGAACAAAGTCTAGTTCCAGCGTCATTGGTTGTGTGTATGAGGTGGGGTCGTAGAATCCCGTAGAATCCCAATCCAGATGTTTGGCAGCAAAACCAAAGACACCAGGAGACAGTGTGTCTTGCTGAGACCTGAGGGGCTGACGCTCAGCTCTGCTGCTTATAGCCACCTCCATCCATCCATACAGAGAGAAACAGCAGGAGAGGGAGGGAGGAGGAGAATGCATGACCGCCCATGCCTGCTGATATTTCCTCTCGACCACCTCCTCCTGCTGGCTCTGAGCCCAGCTGTCTCACCGAGGAGCCAGGGAGGCAGCGACCACAGCGTCTGTTACAAAAAGCCTGGAAGAGTTGGATTTCATCACTACAACAACTCAAGGTATAAACCTGTGAAGGAAAGGTGAAGGAAAACACTAACCCGGGAGGGTAAAACCTGCTTTGCCATCTCCCAGTTCATTTTGAAAGAGGAACAGTCAAAGGGAGAAGTCCAACACTCACAGTGACTACTCACATACAGTGGTCCAGAGTTGGCCCATGGTCGATCCTGCAAAAAGTGGCTTGATAGCAGAATATATTTTCTGTCTCCACAACATGCAGTTTAAATAAAGTTGAGGTTTTACTCCAAAGGTGAAAGCCAGCTCTAGTGTTTTTCCATATAAAAGGCAACAACATGTCTATGAGTTGGTGCATTAGTCTTCGAGATGAAGCAGTTGTTAGGGACTAGATGAACTGCAGTGTGTGTTCATGTCTTAGAACAGGAATCTCCTTCAGCATCATTGTTATTTTCTGTCATTGCAGTCAGTTACTGTCCTTTTCCTGTCACTGCATCAGACTGATCTGATGTGTGTGAGCATCAGCACTTCTTTTCTGTTTCAATTTGTCTTCTCACATGAAAGAGCCCCCATGTTGGGGGAACACCTCAGCTACCCTGCCAGTAGGTGGGTCATAAAGGTGCCCTGCCCCCCTCTGAAAGGTGTAGATCTCTGAGATCTACACCTTTCTTCACACCTCTAATCTCCAATGAGGGGAGGTGTCATTGTTTTTCAAAGGATTTCTTATGAGCACAGAGAGTTGCACTGAGCTGCACTAATAAACCATTCTCTTTATTACCACAGGAACAGTCACAAACTGTGTTTCTCACAGAGTCACTGACAGCGTTTGTCTCGACACCGTTGAGCTGCTGCTGGTGTTTATTGTTCAACATTTAAGGTGGCCTGAGTCTCTAGGTCTTAGTGTTCATACATAGCTATACACAACACACAATGGGTTTCATTCATGAAATGTTAGTAAATCTATGTGTAGATTTGCACATAAAAGTCCACACTACTAAAACCCTACTCTGGATTCATGAACGCTGTGGGAATCTCACACGTGTGTAAGATCATGAAGATCAACTCATCATAAATTATAAGCATGTCCCCGGTGATCAGCAATTAGCATAGATCTCTGCCCATGAATAGCCATATAAAGAGACATGACCACCATGAAAGGAGGTGGGTGCATCCTCTCCACCTGCGATCATGACGCAAACAAGGAAAGAGGGAGAGAGAAAAAAAAAGAGAGAGATCAGGGATTGAAGTCATTTTGGGTGACGTGGCGTTCAGGAAAAAAAAGAATTAATTCTCTTCTGTCAGTAGTGATGTGACTGGGACAGGTAAAGCAAAGGTGTGGAGGGAAGTAACGCATGTTGTGAATAAAGTGTCCTTGGTTTAAAGAACCAATGAATTGACGAAGTAAAACCAGAATAATTCAATATGAGACAAGGAAAAAACACAAACACACACAAGAACTCCAACAGCCACAGGAGGAGGAGGCTCTTCTTCACAGCCTCAGCTGTCTGCTGCAGAGGAGCATTGCTGTATCAACACATGAAGTTGTACAGGCAGGTCATACTCTTACAGACGAACCAGCCGTCTCTCACAGCTCCATCCAAACCAGTGCCAACTGCGCTACTGCGCAGGATGAAGTGTGTCCACCGAGCGTGTGTACACAACAACAACAACACACACTTTGCATCACATATCAGCTGCACATTTATGGAATTAAGATTTTTCCCGTTGATATCATATATCAGGTCATTATCATCATTACATGGAGCCTTGATGCGTATGTGTGTCCGATCCCTGAAACCTGTCCTTCTCCAAATATTTCTGTAGGGCTCTCTGAAAAGGTTTAAAAACATTTTTTCTTTCATTTTTTTCTCAGTGTTTTTGTAATTCTAGAGATGGTAAAGAAACAAAAAACAAACATGCAGTCTCCCCTACTATGCTGCCTCGAGCACAGAGCAGAGAAGGACTCTGTTCCCCAGAATCCTCTCTTTTCTTTCTGTTTTTGCCAGGGTATTGTTTTATTTGATACTGTTCATATACTCTGTAAATTATGTATTGTATTATTTCATGATATTCAGTTGTCTTTAAAACTGATAAAGGTTTAGTTTCTGTTTAACAAAAAGGGAAAAAGAACTATTATTTCTTCCGTAAAGAGGAAGTATCCCACAGTTCCCCGGGACAGAGGAGGACTGTTTCTTTCTTGTCCAAAATAACCAGTAAATGTTTGGAGACTTAACCAGATATTGTACGGCAGAGAGAGAAAGAGTTATTGTCCATACTACTCTTTTCATGCATTTCACTCCACCGTGTTTAGTTTACACGACGGTGAAGTTTTTTTTTTTTTCCCCCCTTATCGAGCCGCGATAGCGAGGTCTAGCCACTTGCTCCAGTGTTAGCTCTGTTAAGAGTTAGCTTGGCGGCGGAGAACTAGCCTGCTACCATGGATCTATTGTGAGAACTGGATACAACGCCGCCGCTGAGCCGACACGCCGATTTTTCCCAGTGGCCACTCGTGGTATTGCAACAAAAAGTCCCCATGGGCCCAAAAACCATTTTTCCCATAGACCGCAATAGTAAAAGAGACTGCTGTCAAACTGTTCACAGGGCACCTCCAGCTGTAACCACCGTTAATTACTGATCATTCTATTGAATATTTTTAAGTCATGGACTTTAGACCCATTAGACTGTACGGGCAGATGTGACCACGCCGGCCCGAACGGAGACAGTCAGCCACACAGCCATACACATACAGACCAGGAAGCGGAGGGAGGGGCGGGGGGATAGCTGGCCTGCCAGCCGCTGGCTCGCGGTTGCACTGTAGGGGCAGAGTGACCACGCCGGAGCTGAACGGAGCACACTCACATACACATACACGGGGCTACTACACAGACCAGGAAGCAGAGGGGCGGGGGGATAGCTCAGCCCTAGCCGCCGGCTGGCCGGTAGAGGCTAACGGGCGGAGGTGACCACGCCGGACTGAACGGAGACACTCACATACACATACACGGGGCTACTACACAGACCAGGAAGCAGAGGGGCGGGGGGATAGCTCAGCCCTAGCCGCCGGCTGGCCGGTAGAGGCTAACGGGCGGAGGTGACCACGCCGGACTGAACGGAGACACTCACATACACATACACGGGGCTACTACACAGACCAGGAAGCAGAGGGGCGGGGGGATAGCTCAGCCCTAGCCGCCGGCTGGCCGGTAGAGGCTAACGGGCGGAGGTGACCACGCCGGACTGAACGGAGACACTCACATACACATACACGGGGCTACTACACAGACCAGGAAGCAGAGGGGCGGGGGGATAGCTCAGCCCTAGCCGCCGGCTGGCCGGTAGAGGCTAACGGGCGGAGGTGACCACGCCGGACTGAACGGAGACACTCACATACACATACACGGGGCTACTACACAGACCAGGAAGCAGAGGGGCGGGGGGATAGCTCAGCCCTAGCCGCCGGCTGGCCGGTAGAGGCTAACGGGCGGAGGTGACCACGCCGGACTGAACGGAGACACTCACATACACATACACGGGGCTACTACACAGACCAGGAAGCAGAGGGGCGGGGGGATAGCTCAGCCCTAGCCGCCGGCTGGCCGGTAGAGGCTAACGGGCGGAGGTGACCACGCCGGACTGAACGGAGACACTCACATACACATACACGGGGCTACTACACAGACCAGGAAGCAGAGGGGCGGGGGGATAGCTCAGCCCTAGCCGCCGGCTGGCCGGTAGAGGCTAACGGGCGGAGGTGACCACGCCGGACTGAACGGAGACACTCACATACACATACACGGGGCTACTACACAGACCAGGAAGCAGAGGGGCGGGGGGATAGCTCAGCCCTAGCCGCCGGCTGGCCGGTAGAGGCTAACGGGCGGAGGTGACCACGCCGGACTGAACGGAGACACTCACATACACATACACGGGGCTACTACACAGACCAGGAAGCAGAGGGGCGGGGGGATAGCTCAGCCCTAGCCGCCGGCTGGCCGGTAGAGGCTAACGGGCGGAGGTGACCACGCCGGACTGAACGGAGACCACTCACATACACATACACGGGGCTACTACACAGAGCAGGAAGCAGAGGGGCGGGGGGATAGCTCAGCCCTAGCCGCCGGCTGGCCGGTAGAGGCTAACGGGCGGAGGTGACCACGCCGGACTGAACGGAGCCACTCACATACACATACACGGGGCTACTACACAGACCGGGAAGCAGAGGGGCGGGGGGATAGCTCAGCCCTAGCCGCCGGCTGGCCGGTAGAGGCTAACGGGCGGAGGTGACCACGCCGGACTGAACGGAGACACTCACATACACATACACGGGGCTACTACACAGACCAGGAAGCAGAGGGGCGGGGGGATAGCTCAGCCCTAGCCGCCGGCTGGCCGGTAGAGGCTAACGGGCGGAGGTGACCACGCCGGACTGAACGGAGCCACTCACATACACATACACGGGGCTACTACACAGACCAGGAAGCAGAGGGGCGGGGGGATAGCTCAGCCCTAGCCGCCGGCTGGCCGGTAGAGGCTAACGGGCGGAGGTGACCACGCCGGACTGAACGGAGACACTCACATACACATACACGGGGCTACTACACAGACCAGGAAGCAGAGGGGCGGGGGGATAGCTCAGCCCTAGCCGCCGGCTGGCCGGTAGAGGCTAACGGGCGGAGGTGACCACGCCGGACTGAACGGAGACACTCACATACACATACACGGGGCTACTACACAGACCAGGAAGCAGAGGGGCGGGGGGATAGCTCAGCCCTAGCCGCCGGCTGGCCGGTAGAGGCTAACGGGCGGAGGTGACCACGCCGGACTGAACGGAGACACTCACATACACATACACGGGGCTACTACACAGACCAGGAAGCAGAGGGGCGGGGGGATAGCTCAGCCCTAGCCGCCGGCTGGCCGGTAGAGGCTAACGGGCGGAGGTGACCACGCCGGACTGAACGGAGACACTCACATACACATACACGGGGCTACTACACAGACCAGGAAGCAGAGGGGCGGGGGGATAGCTCAGCCCTAGCCGCCGGCTGGCCGGTAGAGGCTAACGGGCGGAGGTGACCACGCCGGACTGAACGGAGCCACTCACATACACATACACGGGGCTACTACACAGACCAGGAAGCAGAGGGGCGGGGGGATAGCTCAGCCCTAGCCGCCGGCTGGCCGGTAGAGGCTAACGGGCGGAGGTGACCACGCCGGACTGAACGGAGACACTCACATACACATACACGGGGCTACTACACAGACCAGGAAGCAGAGGGGCGGGGGGATAGCTCAGCCCTAGCCGCCGGCTGGCCGGTAGAGGCTAACGGGCGGAGGTGACCACGCCGGACTGAACGGAGACACTCACATACACATACACGGGGCTACTACACAGACCAGGAAGCAGAGGGGCGGGGGGATAGCTCAGCCCTAGCCGCCGGCTGGCCGGTAGAGGCTAACGGGCGGAGGTGACCACGCCGGACTGAACGGAGACACTCACATACACATACACGGGGCTACTACACAGACGGGAAGCAGAGGGGCGGGGGATAGCTCAGCCCTAGCCGCCGGCTGGCCGGTAGAGGCTAACGGGCGGAGGTGACCACGCCGGACTGAACGGAGACACTCACATACACATACACGGGGCTACTACACAGACCAGGAAGCAGAGGGGCGGGGGATAGCTCAGCCCTAGCCGCCGGCTGGCCGGTAGAGGCTAACGGGCGGAGGTGACCACGCCGGACTGAACGGAGACACTCACATACACATACACGGGGCTACTACACAGACCAGGAAGCAGAGGGGCGGGGGGATAGCTCAGCCCTAGCCGCCGGCTGGCCGGTAGAGGCTAACGGGCGGAGGTGACCACGCCGGACTGAACGGAGACACTCACATACACATACACGGGGCTACTACACAGACCAGGAAGCAGAGGGGCGGGGGGATAGCTCAGCCCTAGCCGCCGGCTGGCCGGTAGAGGCTAACGGGCGGAGGTGACCACGCCGGACTGAACGGAGACACTCACATACACATACACGGGGCTACTACACAGACCGGGAAGCAGAGGGGCGGGGGGATAGCTCAGCCCTAGCCGCCGGCTGGCCGGTAGAGGCTAACGGGCGGAGGTGACCACGCCGGACTGAACGGAGACACTCACATACACATACACGGGGCTACTACACAGACCAGGAAGCAGAGGGGCGGGGGGATAGCTCAGCCCTAGCCGCCGGCTGGCCGGTAGAGGCTAACGGGCGGAGGTGACCACGCCGGACTGAACGGAGACACTCACATACACATACACGGGGCTACTACACAGACCAGGAAGCAGAGGGGCGGGGGGATAGCTCAGCCCTAGCCGCCGGCTGGCCGGTAGAGGCTAACGGGCGGAGGTGACCACGCCGGACTGAACGGAGACACTCACATACACATACACGGGGCTACTACACAGACCAGGAAGCAGAGGGGCGGGGGGATAGCTCAGCCCTAGCCGCCGGCTGGCCGGTAGAGGCTAACGGGCGGAGGTGACCACGCCGGACTGAACGGAGCACTCACATACACATACACGGGGCTACTACACAGACCAGGAAGCAGAGGGGCGGGGGGATAGCTCAGCCCTAGCCGCCGGCTGGCCGGTAGAGGCTAACGGGCGGAGGTGACCACGCCGGACTGAACGGAGACACTCACATACACATACACGGGGCTACTACACAGACCAGGAAGCAGAGGGGCGGGGGGATAGCTCAGCCCTAGCCGCCGGCTGGCCGGTAGAGGCTAACGGGCGGAGGTGACCACGCCGGACTGAACGGAGACACTCACATACACATACACGGGGCTACTACACAGACCAGGAAGCAGAGGGGCGGGGGGATAGCTCAGCCCTAGCCGCCGGCTGGCCGGTAGAGGCTAACGGGCGGAGGTGACCACGCCGGACTGAACGGAGACACTCACATACACATACACGGGGCTACTACACAGACCAGGAAGCAGAGGGGCGGGGGGATAGCTCAGCCCTAGCCGCCGGCTGGCCGGTAGAGGCTAACGGGCGGAGGTGACCACGCCGGACTGAACGGAGACACTCACATACACATACACGGGGCTACTACACAGACCAGGAAGCAGAGGGGCGGGGGGATAGCTCAGCCCTAGCCGCCGGCTGGCCGGTAGAGGCTAACGGGCGGAGGTGACCACGCCGGACTGAACGGAGACACTCACATACACATACACGGGGCTACTACACAGACCAGGAAGCAGAGGGGCGGGGGGATAGCTCAGCCCTAGCCGCCGGCTGGCCGGTAGAGGCTAACGGGCGGAGGTGACCACGCCGGACTGAACGGAGACCACTCACATACACATACACGGGGCTACTACACAGACCAGGAAGCAGAGGGGCGGGGGGATAGCTCAGCCCTAGCCGCCGGCTGGCCGGTAGAGGCTAACGGGCGGAGGTGACCACGCCGGACTGAACGGAGACACTCACATACACATACACGGGGCTACTACACAGACCAGGAAGCAGAGGGGCGGGGGGATAGCTCAGCCCTAGCCGCCGGCTGGCCGGTAGAGGCTAACGGGCGGAGGTGACCACGCCGGACTGAACGGAGACACTCACATACACATACACGGGGCTACTACACAGACCAGGAAGCAGAGGGGCGGGGGGATAGCTCAGCCCTAGCCGCCGGCTGGCCGGTAGAGGCTAACGGGCGGAGGTGACCACGCCGGACTGAACGGAGACACTCACATACACATACACGGGGCTACTACACAGACCAGGAAGCAGAGGGGCGGGGGGATAGCTCAGCCCTAGCCGCCGGCTGGCCGGTAGAGGCTAACGGGCGGAGGTGACCACGCCGGACTGAACGGAGACACTCACATACACATACACGGGGCTACTACACAGACCAGGAAGCAGAGGGGCGGGGGGATAGCTCAGCCCTAGCCGCCGGCTGGCCGGTAGAGGCTAACGGGCGGAGGTGACCACGCCGGACTGAACGGAGACACTCACATACACATACACGGGGCTACTACACAGACCAGGAAGCAGAGGGGCGGGGGGATAGCTCAGCCCTAGCCGCCGGCTGGCCGGTAGAGGCTAACGGGCGGAGGTGACCACGCCGGACTGAACGGAGACACTCACATACACATACACGGGGCTACTACACAGACCAGGAAGCAGAGGGGCGGGGGGATAGCTCAGCCCTAGCCGCCGGCTGGCCGGTAGAGGCTAACGGGCGGAGGTGACCACGCCGGACTGAACGGAGACACTCACATACACATACACGGGGCTACTACACAGACCAGGAAGCAGAGGGGCGGGGGGATAGCTCAGCCCTAGCCGCCGGCTGGCCGGTAGAGGCTAACGGGCGGAGGTGACCACGCCGGACTGAACGGAGACACTCACATACACATACACGGGGCTACTACACAGACCAGGAAGCAGAGGGGCGGGGGGATAGCTCAGCCCTAGCCGCCGGCTGGCCGGTAGAGGCTAACGGGCGGAGGTGACCACGCCGGACTGAACGGAGACACTCACATACACATACACGGGGCTACTACACAGACCAGGAAGCAGAGGGGCGGGGGGATAGCTCAGCCCTAGCCGCCGGCTGGCCGGTAGAGGCTAACGGGCGGAGGTGACCACGCCGGACTGAACGGAGACACTCACATACACATACACGGGGCTACTACACAGACCGGGAAGCAGAGGGGCGGGGGGATAGCTCAGCCCTAGCCGCCGGCTGGCCGGTAGAGGCTAACGGGCGGAGGTGACCACGCCGGACTGAACGGAGACACTCACATACACATACACGGGGCTACTACACAGACCAGGAAGCAGAGGGGCGGGGGGATAGCTCAGCCCTAGCCGCCGGCTGGCCGGTAGAGGCTAACGGGCGGAGGTGACCACGCCGGACTGAACGGAGACACTCACATACACATACACGGGGCTACTACACAGACCAGGAAGCAGAGGGGCGGGGGGATAGCTCAGCCCTAGCCGCCGGCTGGCCGGTAGAGGCTAACGGGCGGAGGTGACCACGCCGGACTGAACGGAGACACTCACATACACATACACGGGGCTACTACACAGACCAGGAAGCAGAGGGGCGGGGGGATAGCTCAGCCCTAGCCGCCGGCTGGCCGGTAGAGGCTAACGGGCGGAGGTGACCACGCCGGACTGAACGGAGACACTCACATACACATACACGGGGCTACTACACAGACCAGGAAGCAGAGGGGCGGGGGGATAGCTCAGCCCTAGCCGCCGGCTGGCCGGTAGAGGCTAACGGGCGGAGGTGACCACGCCGGACTGAACGGAGACACTCACATACACATACACGGGGCTACTACACAGACGGGAAGCAGAGGGGCGGGGGGATAGCTCAGCCCTAGCCGCCGGCTGGCCGGTAGAGGCTAACGGGCGGAGGTGACCACGCCGGACTGAACGGAGACACTCACATACACATACACGGGGCTACTACACAGACCAGGAAGCAGAGGGGCGGGGGGATAGCTCAGCCCTAGCCGCCGGCTGGCCGGTAGAGGCTAACGGGCGGAGGTGACCACGCCGGACTGAACGGAGACACTCACATACACATACACGGGGCTACTACACAGAGCAGGAAGCAGAGGGGCGGGGGGATAGCTCAGCCCTAGCCGCCGGCTGGCCGGTAGAGGCTAACGGGCGGAGGTGACCACGCCGGACTGAACGGAGACACTCACATACACATACACGGGGCTACTACACAGACCAGGAAGCAGAGGGGCGGGGGGATAGCTCAGCCCTAGCCGCCGGCTGGCCGGTAGAGGCTAACGGGCGGAGGTGACCACGCCGGACTGAACGGAGACACTCACATACACATACACGGGGCTACTACACAGACCAGGAAGCAGAGGGGCGGGGGGATAGCTCAGCCCTAGCCGCCGGCTGGCCGGTAGAGGCTAACGGGCGGAGGTGACCACGCCGGACTGAACGGAGACACTCACATACACATACACGGGGCTACTACACAGACCAGGAAGCAGAGGGGCGGGGGGATAGCTCAGCCCTAGCCGCCGGCTGGCCGGTAGAGGCTAACGGGCGGAGGTGACCACGCCGGACTGAACGGAGACACTCACATACACATACACGGGGCTACTACACAGACCAGGAAGCAGAGGGGCGGGGGGATAGCTCAGCCCTAGCCGCCGGCTGGCCGGTAGAGGCTAACGGGCGGAGGTGACCACGCCGGACTGAACGGAGCCACTCACATACACATACACGGGGCTACTACACAGAGCAGGAAGCAGAGGGGCGGGGGGATAGCTCAGCCCTAGCCGCCGGCTGGCCGGTAGAGGCTAACGGGCGGAGGTGACCACGCCGGACTGAACGGAGCACTCACATACACATACACGGGGCTACTACACAGACCAGGAAGCAGAGGGGCGGGGGGATAGCTCAGCCCTAGCCGCCGGCTGGCCGGTAGAGGCTAACGGGCGGAGGTGACCACGCCGGACTGAACGGAGACACTCACATACACATACACGGGGCTACTACACAGACCAGGAAGCAGAGGGGCGGGGGGATAGCTCAGCCCTAGCCGCCGGCTGGCCGGTAGAGGCTAACGGGCGGAGGTGACCACGCCGGACTGAACGGAGACACTCACATACACATACACGGGGCTACTACACAGACCAGGAAGCAGAGGGGCGGGGGGATAGCTCAGCCCTAGCCGCCGGCTGGCCGGTAGAGGCTAACGGGCGGAGGTGACCACGCCGGACTGAACGGAGCCACTCACATACACATACACGGGGCTACTACACAGAGCAGGAAGCAGAGGGGCGGGGGGATAGCTCAGCCCTAGCCGCCGGCTGGCCGGTAGAGGCTAACGGGCGGAGGTGACCACGCCGGACTGAACGGAGACACTCACATACACATACACGGGGCTACTACACAGAGCGGGAAGCAGAGGGGCGGGGGGATAGCTCAGCCCTAGCCGCCGGCTGGCCGGTAGAGGCTAACGGGCGGAGGTGACCACGCCGGACTGAACGGAGACACTCACATACACATACACGGGGCTACTACACAGAGCAGGAAGCAGAGGGGCGGGGGGATAGCTCAGCCCTAGCCGCCGGCTGGCCGGTAGAGGCTAACGGGCGGAGGTGACCACGCCGGACTGAACGGAGACACTCACATACACATACACGGGGCTACTACACAGACCAGGAAGCAGAGGGGCGGGGGGATAGCTCAGCCCTAGCCGCCGGCTGGCCGGTAGAGGCTAACGGGCGGAGGTGACCACGCCGGACTGAACGGAGACCACTCACATACACATACACGGGGCTACTACACAGACCAGGAAGCAGAGGGGCGGGGGGATAGCTCAGCCCTAGCCGCCGGCTGGCCGGTAGAGGCTAACGGGCGGAGGTGACCACGCCGGACTGAACGGAGACACTCACATACACATACACGGGGCTACTACACAGACCAGGAAGCAGAGGGGCGGGGGGATAGCTCAGCCCTAGCCGCCGGCTGGCCGGTAGAGGCTAACGGGCGGAGGTGACCACGCCGGACTGAACGGAGACACTCACATACACATACACGGGGCTACTACACAGAGCAGGAAGCAGAGGGGCGGGGGGATAGCTCAGCCCTAGCCGCCGGCTGGCCGGTAGAGGCTAACGGGCGGAGGTGACCACGCCGGACTGAACGGAGACACTCACATACACATACACGGGGCTACTACACAGACCAGGAAGCAGAGGGGCGGGGGGATAGCTCAGCCCTAGCCGCCGGCTGGCCGGTAGAGGCTAACGGGCGGAGGTGACCACGCCGGACTGAACGGAGACACTCACATACACATACACGGGGCTACTACACAGACCAGGAAGCAGAGGGGCGGGGGGATAGCTCAGCCCTAGCCGCCGGCTGGCCGGTAGAGGCTAACGGGCGGAGGTGACCACGCCGGACTGAACGGAGACACTCACATACACATACACGGGGCTACTACACAGACCGGGAAGCAGAGGGGCGGGGGGATAGCTCAGCCCTAGCCGCCGGCTGGCCGGTAGAGGCTAACGGGCGGAGGTGACCACGCCGGACTGAACGGAGACACTCACATACACATACACGGGGCTACTACACAGACCAGGAAGCAGAGGGGCGGGGGGATAGCTCAGCCCTAGCCGCCGGCTGGCCGGTAGAGGCTAACGGGCGGAGGTGACCACGCCGGACTGAACGGAGACACTCACATACACATACACGGGGCTACTACACAGACCAGGAAGCAGAGGGGCGGGGGGATAGCTCAGCCCTAGCCGCCGGCTGGCCGGTAGAGGCTAACGGGCGGAGGTGACCACGCCGGACTGAACGGAGACACTCACATACACATACACGGGGCTACTACACAGACCAGGAAGCAGAGGGGCGGGGGGATAGCTCAGCCCTAGCCGCCGGCTGGCCGGTAGAGGCTAACGGGCGGAGGTGACCACGCCGGACTGAACGGAGACACTCACATACACATACACGGGGCTACTACACAGACCAGGAAGCAGAGGGGCGGGGGGATAGCTCAGCCCTAGCCGCCGGCTGGCCGGTAGAGGCTAACGGGCGGAGGTGACCACGCCGGACTGAACGGAGACACTCACATACACATACACGGGGCTACTACACAGACCAGGAAGCAGAGGGGCGGGGGGATAGCTCAGCCCTAGCCGCCGGCTGGCCGGTAGAGGCTAACGGGCGGAGGTGACCACGCCGGACTGAACGGAGACACTCACATACACATACACGGGGCTACTACACAGACCAGGAAGCAGAGGGGCGGGGGGATAGCTCAGCCCTAGCCGCCGGCTGGCCGGTAGAGGCTAACGGGCGGAGGTGACCACGCCGGACTGAACGGAGACACTCACATACACATACACGGGGCTACTACACAGACCAGGAAGCAGAGGGGCGGGGGGATAGCTCAGCCCTAGCCGCCGGCTGGCCGGTAGAGGCTAACGGGCGGAGGTGACCACGCCGGACTGAACGGAGACACTCACATACACATACACGGGGCTACTACACAGACCAGGAAGCAGAGGGGCGGGGGGATAGCTCAGCCCTAGCCGCCGGCTGGCCGGTAGAGGCTAACGGGCGGAGGTGACCACGCCGGACTGAACGGAGACACTCACATACACATACACGGGGCTACTACACAGACCAGGAAGCAGAGGGGCGGGGGGATAGCTCAGCCCTAGCCGCCGGCTGGCCGGTAGAGGCTAACGGGCGGAGGTGACCACGCCGGACTGAACGGAGACACTCACATACACATACACGGGGCTACTACACAGACCAGGAAGCAGAGGGGCGGGGGGATAGCTCAGCCCTAGCCGCCGGCTGGCCGGTAGAGGCTAACGGGCGGAGGTGACCACGCCGGACTGAACGGAGACACTCACATACACATACACGGGGCTACTACACAGACCAGGAAGCAGAGGGGCGGGGGGATAGCTCAGCCCTAGCCGCCGGCTGGCCGGTAGAGGCTAACGGGCGGAGGTGACCACGCCGGACTGAACGGAGACACTCACATACACATACACGGGGCTACTACACAGACCAGGAAGCAGAGGGGCGGGGGGATAGCTCAGCCCTAGCCGCCGGCTGGCCGGTAGAGGCTAACGGGCGGAGGTGACCACGCCGGACTGAACGGAGACACTCACATACACATACACGGGGCTACTACACAGACCAGGAAGCAGAGGGGCGGGGGGATAGCTCAGCCCTAGCCGCCGGCTGGCCGGTAGAGGCTAACGGGCGGAGGTGACCACGCCGGACTGAACGGAGACACTCACATACACATACACGGGGCTACTACACAGACCAGGAAGCAGAGGGGCGGGGGGATAGCTCAGCCCTAGCCGCCGGCTGGCCGGTAGAGGCTAACGGGCGGAGGTGACCACGCCGGACTGAACGGAGACACTCACATACACATACACGGGGCTACTACACAGACCAGGAAGCAGAGGGGCGGGGGGATAGCTCAGCCCTAGCCGCCGGCTGGCCGGTAGAGGCTAACGGGCGGAGGTGACCACGCCGGACTGAACGGAGACACTCACATACACATACACGGGGCTACTACACAGACCAGGAAGCAGAGGGGCGGGGGGATAGCTCAGCCCTAGCCGCCGGCTGGCCGGTAGAGGCTAACGGGCGGAGGTGACCACGCCGGACTGAACGGAGACACTCACATACACGTAGAGGCTAACGGGCGGAGGTGACCACGCCGGACTGAACGGAGACACTCACATACACATACACGGGGCTACTACACAGACCAGGAAGCAGAGGGGCGGGGGGATAGCTCAGCCCTAGCCGCCGGCTGGCCGGTAGAGGCTAACGGGCGGAGGTGACCACGCCGGACTGAACGGAGACACTCACATACACATACACGGGGCTACTACACAGACCAGGAAGCAGAGGGGCGGGGGGATAGCTCAGCCCTAGCCGCCGGCTGGCCGGTAGAGGCTAACGGGCGGAGGTGACCACGCCGGACTGAACGGAGACACTCACATACACATACACGGGGCTACTACACAGACCAGGAAGCAGAGGGGCGGGGGGATAGCTCAGCCCTAGCCGCCGGCTGGCCGGTAGAGGCTAACGGGCGGAGGTGACCACGCCGGACTGAACGGAGACACTCACATACACATACACGGGGCTACTACACAGACCAGGAAGCAGAGGGGCGGGGGGATAGCTCAGCCCTAGCCGCCGGCTGGCCGGTAGAGGCTAACGGGCGGAGGTGACCACGCCGGACTGAACGGAGACCACTCACATACACATACACGGGGCTACTACACAGACCAGGAAGCAGAGGGGCGGGGGGATAGCTCAGCCCTAGCCGCCGGCTGGCCGGTAGAGGCTAACGGGCGGAGGTGACCACGCCGGACTGAACGGAGACACTCACATACACATACACGGGGCTACTACACAGACCAGGAAGCAGAGGGGCGGGGGATAGCTCAGCCCTAGCCGCCGGCTGGCCGGTAGAGGCTAACGGGCGGAGGTGACCACGCCGGACTGAACGGAGACACTCACATACACATACACGGGGCTACTACACAGACCAGGAAGCAGAGGGGCGGGGGGATAGCTCAGCCCTAGCCGCCGGCTGGCCGGTAGAGGCTAACGGGCGGAGGTGACCACGCCGACTGAACGGAGACACTCACATACACATTGAAGGATATGTGTTGCTGTTGCTATGTGTTTTAATCTTCCTATGCTATCCTTTAAGTAATCATCTTTGACGTATAAGTATTGTTGATAGTGTATGACTGTTTTGACTAGACAAGGAGTGTAGTGCAGGCCTAGGGAGAGGAGATTATGTGCAAGGACAGTGAGTGTAGAGGAGACAGGTCGCCGCCACTGTGCAGAGAAGTAGATTGGGGAAAGTATCTCTAGGTCAAGGGGTGGGGTGGAATTCTGTACAAAATTATCTGGTAAACGGGGAAGACACACACTTGGCTTAGAAGAGGCGGTGGAAGCATTGTGGTCAGAGCTCTGTAAGCAATCTCAAACTTTGATTCTCTGCTGTATTCATTTAATAAATTAAGATGTGATTTTAATTTTAACTTTGTGTCCTGCATACTTCATCAAACGAACACGCGAGTCCTGGGTTTATAAGTTAAAAGACTCACAATTTGGTGACCCCGACGTGATGAAGGCAGGAATTAATTTTATCTGTGTTTACTGTTAAAGACTTTGTTACAGGACATATAGACAAGTGGGACGCGGCAGACAACCAGAGGCCTCTAAAACGGAGCGGTAAGCAGAAGCCTGTTTCACCAAAACTCTGCACATTGAGAATGACTAAAGTAACGTTGTACTAAGTGTCCCTATTGTCTATCATACGTTCAGAGCACAGAGATTGAGATTGCTTGACGCGATCGGAGGAAGGGTCCCCGGGTGATTAGCACGCTGAGTGGCTGCCTCCAGGAGAGATCGCGATCGGCGGAAGGTCCCCGGTGACTGACAACTGAAGTGTGGTGCCGCCGAGGGGATCGATAAATCAACCCTTCAGGATCCACGATCTGGTGAGAAGGGGATCTCCTTAGTGAGTGCAAAGCCTGTTCTCATAAAAGAACAGTGGAATTAGTGATTGTTTGTACATATCCTCCAAATTAAAAGGGGCAGGTTCGCAATACTTGTGCTTGACTAGAGCCGTCGCAAGGCGTGGTGCGGTAACTCGCATGCTTAGACCCGTTTGCGAAGAGGGCGCGAAGCAAATTAGGATGGTGTCAAGAACTCCCTGGTAATTTACCGGGACCTGTGGAGGTCTGATCAGCCTGCCACAGGGGAACGAAGACCCCTCGCACTCAGGGTAGGAATAGGTTGGTCCAAAGTGATGGTTACAAAGTGATGGTGACAACCGCTTCGATTGCGCGGAAAACCTCGATCAGAGAGGCGTTGTGTTATCAGTCGTTTACAAGGACCAGGGGAGCGAGTGTTATGCAGTAATTCAGGATAATTTACTGCTGGAGTGTTTCATTTCTGGTTTTTTCCCGCTGGGGACGATCAGCTTGTGATTCCCAAACTGTGGTCAAAAATTCCATATTGGAGGGACCCCACAGTGGTCTGAGAGACTGGTGCATTGTGTGATCATTTTTGAGAAGGAGCGTAACAAAATTGGCAAAGCAAAAGAAACAGGACAACAACGCAAGTGGGTGGTAGATACAACGTGTCTCTGTGCTAGTCTGTCCAGGTGTCTGAGCTGTGAAAACGTGTGGGGGTAACTAACGGTGAGAACAAACCACACGCTGCACTGAAAAGTGTGTGCAGCTCATTGGGTCAGTGACTCGGGTGTACTCCATACACACTGACCGGCCTGGCGGACTACAACAGTAGGGTCAGTTGCTCGGGTGTTATGCCATACAAACTGACTGGCCGTTGGGGGAGGTCATTAACTATTGTTTCTCCTTAGGAACGAGAGGAAGGTGAGTATTTCAACAATAAAAGAGTAAGTATACAAACACCACACAAACATGGAGGGTGAATTTGATAGAGAATGTCAAGAGGGGGCTGTGGGCCTCAGAGGTTGTTAGCAGTGCCACCACAACAGCAGGAACAGTGGAGTCAGGTGAAGAAGCAGGTGCTTAGTGGTGAAACAGCTGAAGACAGACTGAAGGTGAGCAGTGAGTGTGATGCATTGTGGACAGAGGCCAGGAGGGGTTGAAAGGTGAAAAGAAGGGAGGGGGCCTACTCCGTCTTTTCGCCAGGTTGGAGGTAGAGGCGAGAGAAGAATTAGAGAAACATGAGAAACACAGCCCTTCTCTCTTGCAGAGGAATGCGTGGGAAAAGGACAGGCAGAGAAAAGATATGAGAAGAGCAGTATTACACAAGGTCGCTCTAGTTTGCAGCGCGTTGTTCCCAGAAGATAAACATACACTCACTGACCTATATAAACACACACACCCCACATATGCACAGCCAAGGAAGTCACAGCTCCAGGATCACTGTATCCAGTGTTGAGCCTGGAACTGGAGGAAACAGCTCCTCCTCCGTCTCATCACACTCAGATGCCTGTGATGTCAGTGTCAGGAGTGTTGGAGGTGAAAGAAGGAGAAGCAGCTCAGAATTACCCACCAGACACTCTGCACCACCCCAGGCCAACCACTAGCACTCCACAGAACATCAGCATTCCCAGAACAGGTCACGCACACTACCCTACTCAGGAGCTCCATTTAGTTCCAGAGTACTGAGAGAAAACACCCCCCACACTAGCACTATCAGAACAGTCACCACATCTGACATCATCACATGCTCAAGCATACACACCTGTGAAGGAGAAAACAGTTCAGGTAGCCTTGCCACAAGAGGAAGTGTGCTGCGTGTGTAAGGGAGGACGAGAATTAAGTGATAGTGAGTATGAGGGGGACACTGGGGGACAAGACGATCGCGTGGAGGTCATTCGCTTAACCGGTGAATTTCAGAAGATGAATCGTGAACATAGTCCCCGCCCACAACACGGTCGGCCGCCACACCAACAGTCGCGGGCGCGCATAATTATCAGATGCCGTTAATAGCTAATCCCACCGGAGGTGCAGTATATCAACCATTCTCATTCACAGACATGAATTGTTTATTAGAAAAGATGCCTCCTCCCACTTCGGGAGGAGGACCATGGATGAGGCAGTTTTGTCAACTTACTATGGGATGCACGTTGTCGATGGGTGATTGGAGAGCATTGTTGGGTAGGCAGGTAGTTGAGATTGAGGTGTACCAGGTTGAATTGATCGCTCACACTGGTCAGCTGCCTCCAGAGGCCCCATTTGCTAGACATGCTACTGATATAGGGACTGCCATGAGAACCAAATACCCGGTACCACCGGGGGCAGTGCATTCTTGGCGTTCAAAATAAAGGATGATGAAGAGATTCCCGCCTTTTGATTAATGCAGAGGACAGTGGATAGACACGGCAGGTGTTCATCCCGGTCAAGATCCGTTGCAGACTGAATGGTTCAGAGGCAGTCTTAAAAGGCATGCCCAAAGCGGTCAAAGCAGCTCTTGAAAAGAACCCCGACATCCCAGGCTGTGACTGTGAGAAATGGGAGAAGCACTTAGCTCACCACCTCAGAGAATACAGAAGCGAAATGGAGATTGAAAGGGCTGAAGCATCTAAGAACCAGTCTCAGTTGTGTAAAATGCAGCTAGACACAGCACGTAAACAACTCAACACTGAAAAGAAACAACCTAAACAGATGGTCCAGCAGCCGGCGGGAGCAGTAAGTGACTCTCCCGACCTGGATCCAATGCCTGATTGGATGCCTCAATCACGACAGCATGATTATCAGATGCGGATGGGGAGCGGTCTGGGGGGGGACGGGGTTCCCGGGGTCGTGGTAGGGGTTTCCGCGGTGGCTTTGGGAGGAATCAGTGGTCAAGACAGCCTAGTTCTCAGGATAGATGCTGGAATTGTGGACAAGTCGGACACTGGTCCAGGGACTGTAGGAGCAGATCTCAGAGAGGCGGCATGCAGCAAGGCAGAGGTGGGATGTACCAGGCACCTAATGCGGGTGCCGCACCGGAGGGCAGTTCCCCAACATGTGCCCTCCTGAACATCAGTATTGATGGGGCCCAGAGACACCGACCCAGGTAGGGTTGGCAGATCCCTACATGGTTATGACTGTGGACAACACTGAACTGCCTTTTCTTGTGGATACGGGAGCGAGATATTCTACAATCACGGGTGGCATGGCACCTGCAGCTCTCTCTAGTGACTCTGTGTACGTTGTCGGTTTCTCAGGGAAAAATGAAGCTCTGCCTCTGACTAAGCCTCTCACGGTTCGTGTGGCTGGTCAATCATTCCATCATCAGTTTGTGAACTCTGTGTCTTGCCCAGTGAATCTCATGGGACGAGATATGTTGGTGAAGTGCGGCGCCTCTGTGTTGTGTAGCCCAGATGGACTAGTGGTCACATTTCCGAATGGAATATCCACGAACTGTTCTCTGCCCTCTCTATCCACCACTTCGCACATGATGCTTGCGGCTGACGTCACACCTCAGGCGGCAATGTGGGCAGATATCTATTGGGGACTGTTGCTGTCGAAACACCTCATACCACTGGTATTCTCTCTCTGTTCACTCAGTGGCGTCCCTGGCTGCAGGCACTGGGTCCCTACTCTCCGCCCGCTGACCCTATCATGTCACTCTGTATTATGATCGTCACTGTGATGAGGTATATCAACAGGCATTCTATTCTCAGGTGAAGGTCAGAACTGGCACATTGCCTCACCTGACATCCTCATTGGACCAGAAGGTGTAGCCGCCCTGGTCACTCTCACACCTGACCAAGCACAATGGTATGAAATGGGGGCTGAGGCCCGACCGCACATTACTCTGTTGGTGCATGCTGATCACCAGGCTAAGGACCTGGGTCCTATGTGTAAACGACTGGCTGCTATCACTGATTGGCAACCTTCACAGATACCTGCACTCTTTTACAGCCATCATCCAAATCTTTCAAAATTGTGCATTACACACTGACATTGTTGAGTTGGAACACAGACAAATTGAGCGTTTCCATGGAAGAGAAAAAACAGATCATGAGTCAGCAAATGAAATGCTGAACTCTCTCCCACCTTCTCTGTGGTCATCAGGTCCTACCGATGTTGGGTTCTGTAAACATGCCTCACCTGTAGTTTTCCAACATAGTGCAGGTCAGCCCATCTGGCAACCTCAGTACAGACACAAACCTGAGGCAGAGGAAGGCATATCAGACACAGTAGAAGGGTTGCTTAAAGCGGGAGTACTTGAACCATCACAGTCGTCATGGAACACACCTATTTTACCTGTAGAAAAGAAAGGGACAGGTAAATACCGCATGGCACATGATCTAAGGAGAATTAACTCTATCATACCACTCCCACCGCACCTGTACCAAACCCATACACTGCTATGTCCTCCATCACTCCTCAGCACCAGTGGTTCACGTGTATCGACCTGGCTAATGCATTCTTCTGCCTCCCATTAGCCACACCTCAGGGATATGTTTTCATTCACATACAAGGCAACAAACTGCGCTACACCAGGTTACCTCAGGGTTTTGTTCTCTCTCCTGGCATCTTTAATCAGGTGCTCAGGCACAGTTAGGTGATCTTTCACTTCCACCTGGTGTGACACTCATCCAGTATGTTGATGATTTACTCTTGGCTGCACCTACGTCTGACCTCTGCCTAGAGGGCACACGACTGGTGCTTGAACATCTGCACCTCATGGGATTCAAAGTTGCACGCAACAAGCTTCAATGCTGTCGCCAGTCTGTCACGTTTCTAGGCCGTGTTGTTTCTGCCTCTGGTACGTCTATTTCAGGCACGCATCGTTCTGCTATTTTACAACACCCCCGACCTCGCACCGTCAAAGACATGCTCTCATTCTTAGGACTAGCAGGTTTTAGCAGACATTTCGTGCCTCAGTTCTGTGAACGTACGTCATCATTGCGGGATATGGTCAAGGATCAGGGCATGCGTAATCTTACTGCCCTGTTGACATGGACTACGGAGTCTGAAACAGCATTTGTAGAACTCAAACGTGCACTGTCTCAGGCCGCCGACCTCGCAGTTCCAGACTACTCTCTGCCATTCTTCCTGGATGTTTCTGTAAAAGCACACACAGCGGACGGGGTGCTTTTCCAGAAAAAAGGGGGAGGTAGACAAGTGTTGATGTATGCTAGTGCAGTCTTGGACCCCACAGAAGTCAGACATCCACCATGCACAAGACATGCAGCTGGAGTGGCTAAGCTACTACAAAAACAGCACACATAGTCATGGGACACGCACTGACAGTACTAACAACACACAGCATAGTAGCATACGTAAATTCCACATCATTCACAATGACATCACTGAGGCAGATAAGACTAGAAAGATTCTAGGAGCAGCACATATCACATACACACATGAAGGAATCAACATGGCCGACAGCATCGGAGAGGGTGAGCCACACCAGTGTGAGGAAAAGGTAGAGACAGACAATAGAATCAGAACTGACCTCACATGCACACCATTCACGGAGGCACAGGAACACCTGTACACTGATGGATGTTGTTACAGACATCCTGACAAAGGTCTACAAGCAGCATATGCAGTGGTCAGACAAGATGAGGAAGGAGAGTTTGAGACGGTGGTGGCAGAAAAAATGGAAGGGAGAGTGTCAGCTCAACTAGCAGAACTAAAAGCAGTAATAGCAGCATTAGAACACTCAGCAGGAAAAGTGGTTAACATCTACACAGACTCAGCATATGTTGCAGGAGCAGTCCATGTAGAACTAGGTCAGTGGAAGAGAGCAGGTTTCAAACTACAACAGGCACCCCCATCAAACACAGAGAGAGATGCAGAGCTGGCAGAAGTGTTGATGAGACCCAAAGCAGTAGCGGTGATAAAGTGTAGGGGACATGACAAAGCAAACACACTGATTGCAAAAGGGAACAACGAAGCTGATAGAGTAGCCAAGCAGATAGCTGGATACAAACCACGATTCATGATGATGCAAGCTGGACCAAGTGTGACAGAGATGTTGCCGCCTTGCGATGTAATATGTTGATAAAAGAACAGGCCAAGGCCTCACTCTATGACATTTCAGTGTGGAGGGAGAGAGGAGCACAGAAACAGGATGACTTGTGGCGTGCAGCAGATGGGAGACCAGTGCTACCGCCAGGCATGGTGGCAGCAGTGCTGGAGGAAGCTCATGGGTTAACACATTGTGGAAAGAAACAAATGGAGAGACAGTTGACTCATTGGTGGCACCCCTATCTACCTGCTATGATTGAGAATCATGTGAGAGAATGTTCTGTTTGCAATGTACATAATGTAAAAAGCACTGTGAAACCACATGAGGGAAAGTTCCCGCTGCCCAAGCTGCCAGGTGAAGAAATAATCATTGATTACACAGACATGGGAGAGGCAGTCAGGGGCTACAGGTACCTATTGGTCGCAGTAGATGCATACACAGGCTGGCCAGAAGCTGTACCTACAAAGAAGGAGGATGCAAAATCAGTGATCAAGTTTCTGATAAATCAATACATTCCTTTCCATGGCTTCCCTAGGAGAATTCGGTCTGATAATGGTACACATTTCAAGAGTCATCACTTACGGGAGGTGGAGCAAGCTCTAGGGCTAAAACATTCATTTGGATCAGTGTATCACCCCAGTCGCAAGGCAAAGTGGAAAGGATGAACCGGAACATTAAAGAAAACTAGCCAAAATCTGCACACAAACAAAGATGTCATGGTTGGATGCTCTGCCTATTGCCTTAATGGGCATCAGGAGTTCAGTAAACAGAGCATCAGGCTACACGCCATTTGAACTGTCCAGGGGAATCCAGTTCCCTGGACCTGGAGCTGGAGTAGTGCAGGCTCCTAGCTCCCCGAAGATGAGATATAAGCCGTATTTTGAACAACTAACCGCTCTTATCTCGGCCTTCTCTGCTCAGGTTCACAACAACACAACAGGAGGAGAGAACGACACACCTCACTCGGCTGAGTGGGTGTACCTGAAAGTCATCAAAAGGAGTGGTCAGAGCCCAGGTGGACGGGCCCTTTTGAAGTGACTGAACGCACAAACTGTGCTGTGAGATTAAAAGGAAAAGGGGACACTTGGTTTCATTGGAGCAGGTGTTCACCGCTGACAAGCCCCACCGTTCACTGTCTGAAACTAGAATAGATCTGTTACATTCCAAGGAAGATAACACATGCCTCACAGAAGAAGGAGAACCAAAACAAAACTGATACCACACCACACACTCACTGCATCACTTTTCGCTGACTGCAGAGTTTCAGAAGCGGAATACACAGAACACATTTTAAAACACAGACACCTAGCTGCATACAACATCCCACACAAAGACAGAAGACCTGAATTGCAGTGGATCTCATTGTGGTTAACTCCCAAACAACCGCAGAGACGTGTATCGACTAACAGTCATCTAGTGCAGATCACACACACTGGAGATAGGATTTGGACAGATCTACACATTCACTCATTCCACATCAGACTAGTGACAGACTCTGTTTTGGTGACACAATTTGACCAGCGTGACCCAGCCGGGGGGCCGGTACAGGCAGGAGGAGTTCATCATTTTATAGAAGTGTGGCTAGCAGGGGCTTTGTTATATCAGGGCCCCCTTATATAATCAGCTTTGCTATAAGAAATAATCAAAACGGTCAGAAGTGGTGAAAAGATAAAAAGGCTTTGAGCTCTCTAAAAAAAAAAAAAAAAAAAGGGAAAATTCTTTTACATTTTGTTTGACATTTTTGGAAGTTGGATAATCAAGTGAAAATGAGATACGGTCATGGGGAACCCTGATGGGTCTCTCCCTGATTGCATGTGCTATTGTAATTCCTTTGCTTGGTTGGGAAAGGGGCAGAGACCATGGAGACCAGGTACAGGTGCGTCCTAAAAGACAGTATACCAGTTTGAAAGGTAAGGCGCCTAAAGATTCCTGCTTGGATGAATATGGAGGTATTGAATTAAATTACACTATGGGCAGTAATACGGGTGGGTATTCGATTTGTGCCAAATAATTGATTGTAAAGGGGGGGATGCATATTGGAGAGGCTATGATCTTTACCTCTGTGACAGCGATGCTGGGGGACCCTCCTCGGCAGACAATGGTTGGTGCCCGCATTGGGGAAGAGTGGTAGTAGGAACGGCACCTCATTATCTTGCAGGGGGCTATGTTCAGTCGAGGCCGCAACATGCTCGGACCAGTGACCTGCAGAAGAGAATGGAGCTAACCCGGCTATCTGGGTCAGCCGGGTTAGGGCTCAACCCTGTGTTGTTGTTAATGAAGAATATTACGACTAACCCTTATGAATTAAGCAGGAGAGGAAGCTACTGTAACCCGCATGACACCCATTCAGTTTACTTCATTTTAGGAGTAGATCAGTCTGGAGTAGACACCATGGGGCTAATTAAGGTTAATATGCTTCCACTTAACACCCCAGCTGCACCCACCACTCCACCTCCATCCGAGGGGTCTACACCTACTCCCGTCACAGACGAAAATGAAGTGCTGAAAATTGATTTAACATCTATCACAGGTAAAGACATGGTGAGGTTGGTTACTGGATACTCGGATAAAAACCTGTGGCTGGATTGGATAGCGGCCACAGCCAGAACTGCAGGCATCACGGATTGTTTAGTTTGCTCATCCGCCAGACCGGTTTTGAGATTAACACCTGCACCATTACTCATCAGTCAGGACAGGCGGGGTTTTGATTGCATGATAGCATTGCACATGTCACCTAGGCTGCTAACTGTAGCATGCTGTCTAACCAGTTCCCTGTTGTTAAAAAGACCACCATCCCTCCAGTCTTTTCTCCTAAGGCAGGTAACTACACCTGTCTCAGTAGGCTGCAGCCTGACAACCATACCACCTCGACTGTAATGGGTAAGGTATCAGCAACATGGTGTGCAGACACGGTGGATGTCAGTTCTTGGAGCAATATGTCTTCCTTAGGTTGGCCCGTGCTGATCTCTTCTGGTACTGTGGAGGAAGAACACTGTTTAACTATCTCCCGCCAGACTGGACGGGGGTTTGTACTCTAACCAGACTTTTGATCCCAGTACAGATGCTCGGCAGAGACCTCAAGACTCAAACTCAGAATGTTGTGAGAGGGAAACGTTCCACTAATAACTTTGATTGGATGTCTTCCCTCCCACTTATATAGATTCCATAGGTGTTCCCAGAGGAGTCCCCAGCGAACACAAACTGGCTAATCAGATTGCTGCAGGGTTTGAGTCCTCTCTCTGTTGGTGGTGTACAGTTAATAAAAAGGTTGATCGCATAAATTATGTTATTACAATGTTCAGCGGTTGGGCAATTTCACAGTACAGCGATTGGAGGGCTATCTGAACAGCTGGCTGCAGATTCTTTGATGACGGTGCAAAACAGGATGGCCTTAGACATGTTGCTGGCTGAAAGAGGGGTGTTTGTCACATGTTTGGAGATCAGTGCTGTACAGCCATCCCGAACAACACGGCTCCTGATGGGTCTGTAGCCAGAGCTCTCCACGCCCTCATGGCTCTTAATGATGAAATGGCCTCTCATACTGGGATTGATGATCCATTCATTGATGTGTTTTGATAGTTGGTTTGGTAAATGGCGCAACCTGGTGGTCTCCATTGTCTCCTCACTGATTGCTGTTACTGGATGTTGATACTGTGTGGATGTTGTTGTGTCCCCTGTATTCGCTCTCTCTGTGTCAGGCTTATCACCACCGCCATTGAGGGCAAGGCCCAGCCACCACCCCATACCAAATGCCACTCCTGGAAAGACTCAGGATAACGACGAGGAGACAGTGACGGTGGCGAAACCTTCATGTGATATTGATCTCAGAAATTATCTGAGATCAAAAGGGGGACTGAAGGATATGTGTTGCTGTTGCTATGTGTTTTAATCTTCCTATGCTATCCTTTAAGTAATCATCTTTGACGTATAAGTATTGTTGATATTGTGTATGACTGTTTTGACTAGACAAGGAGTGTAGTGCAGGGCCTAGGGAGAGGAGATTATGTGCAAGGACAGTGAGTGTAGAGGAGACAGGTCGCCGCCACTGTGCAGAGAAGTAGATTGGGGAAAGTATCTCTAGGTCAAGGGGGTGGGGGGAATTCTGTACAAAATTATCTGGGTAAACGGGAAGACACACACTTTGCTTAGAAAGAGGCGGTGGAAGCATTGTGGTCCAGAGCTCTGTAAGCAATCTCAAACTTTGATTCTCTGCTGTATTCATTTAATAATTAAGATGTATTTTAATTTTAACTTTGTGTCCTGCATACTTCATCAAACGAACACGCGAGTCCTGGGTTTATAAGTTAAAGACTCAACAACATACACGGGGCTACTACACAGACCAGGAAGCAGAGGGGCGGGGGATAGCTCAGCCCTAGCCGCCGGCTGGCCGGTAGAGGCTAACGGGCGGAGGTGACCACGCCGGACTGAACGGAGACACTCACATACACATACACGGGGCTACTACACAGACCAGGAAGCAGAGGGGCGGGGGGATAGCTCAGCCCTAGCCGCCGGCTGGCCGGTAGAGGCTAACGGGCGGAGGTGACCACGCCGGACTGAACGGAGACACTCACATACACATACACGGGGCTACTACACAGACCAGGAAGCAGAGGGGCGGGGGGATAGCTCAGCCCTAGCCGCCGGCTGGCCGGTAGAGGCTAACGGGCGGAGGTGACCACGCCGGACTGAACGGAGACACTCACATACACATACACGGGGCTACTACACAGACCAGGAAGCAGAGGGGCGGGGGATAGCTCAGCCCTAGCCGCCGGCTGGCCGGTAGAGGCTAACGGGCGGAGGTGACCACGCCGGACTGAACGGAGACACTCACATACACATACACGGGGCTACTACACAGACCAGGAAGCAGAGGGGCGGGGGGATAGCTCAGCCCTAGCCGCCGGCTGGCCGGTAGAGGCTAACGGGCGGAGGTGACCACGCCGGACTGAACGGAGACACTCACATACACATACACGGGGCTACTACACAGACCAGGAAGCAGAGGGGCGGGGGGATAGCTCAGCCCTAGCCGCCGGCTGGCCGGTAGAGGCTAACGGGCGGAGGTGACCACGCCGGACTGAACGGAGACACTCACATACACATACACGGGGCTACTACACAGACCAGGAAGCAGAGGGGCGGGGGGATAGCTCAGCCCTAGCCGCCGGCTGGCCGGTAGAGGCTAACGGGCGGAGGTGACCACGCCGGACTGAACGGAGACACTCACATACACATACACGGGGCTACTACACAGACCAGGAAGCAGAGGGGCGGGGGGATAGCTCAGCCCTAGCCGCCGGCTGGCCGGTAGAGGCTAACGGGCGGAGGTGACCACGCCGGACTGAACGGAGACACTCACATACACATACACGGGGCTACTACACAGACCAGGAAGCAGAGGGGCGGGGGATAGCTCAGCCCTAGCCGCCGGCTGGCCGGTAGAGGCTAACGGGCGGAGGTGACCACGCCGGACTGAACGGAGACACTCACATACACATACACGGGGCTACTACACAGACCAGGAAGCAGAGGGGCGGGGGGATAGCTCAGCCCTAGCCGCCGGCTGGCCGGTAGAGGCTAACGGGCGGAGGTGACCACGCCGGACTGAACGGAGACACTCACATACACATACACGGGGCTACTACACAGACCAGGAAGCAGAGGGGCGGGGGGATAGCTCAGCCCTAGCCGCCGGCTGGCCGGTAGAGGCTAACGGGCGGAGGTGACCACGCCGGACTGAACGGAGACACTCACATACACATACACGGGGCTACTACACAGACCAGGAAGCAGAGGGGCGGGGGGATAGCTCAGCCCTAGCCGCCGGCTGGCCGGTAGAGGCTAACGGGCGGAGGTGACCACGCCGGACTGAACGGAGACACTCACATACACATACACGGGGCTACTACACAGACCAGGAAGCAGAGGGGCGGGGGGATAGCTCAGCCCTAGCCGCCGGCTGGCCGGTAGAGGCTAACGGGCGGAGGTGACCACGCCGGACTGAACGGAGACACTCACATACACATACACGGGGCTACTACACAGACCAGGAAGCAGAGGGGCGGGGGGATAGCTCAGCCCTAGCCGCCGGCTGGCCGGTAGAGGCTAACGGGCGGAGGTGACCACGCCGGACTGAACGGAGACACTCACATACACATACACGGGGCTACTACACAGACCAGGAAGCAGAGGGGCGGGGGGATAGCTCAGCCCTAGCCGCCGGCTGGCCGGTAGAGGCTAACGGGCGGAGGTGACCACGCCGGACTGAACGGAGACACTCACATACACATACACGGGGCTACTACACAGACCAGGAAGCAGAGGGGCGGGGGGATAGCTCAGCCCTAGCCGCCGGCTGGCCGGTAGAGGCTAACGGGCGGAGGTGACCACGCCGGACTGAACGGAGACACTCACATACACATACACGGGGCTACTACACAGACCAGGAAGCAGAGGGGCGGGGGATAGCTCAGCCCTAGCCGCCGGCTGGCCGGTAGAGGCTAACGGGCGGAGGTGACCACGCCGGACTGAACGGAGACACTCACATACACATACACGGGGCTACTACACAGACCAGGAAGCAGAGGGGCGGGGGGATAGCTCAGCCCTAGCCGCCGGCTGGCCGGTAGAGGCTAACGGGCGGAGGTGACCACGCCGGACTGAACGGAGACACTCACATACACATACACGGGCTACTACACAGACCAGGAAGCAGAGGGGCGGGGGGATAGCTCAGCCCTAGCCGCCGGCTGGCCGGTAGAGGCTAACGGGCGGAGGTGACCACGCCGGACTGAACGGAGACACTCACATACACATACACGGGGCTACTACACAGACCAGGAAGCAGAGGGGCGGGGGGATAGCTCAGCCCTAGCCGCCGGCTGGCCGGTAGAGGCTAACGGGCGGAGGTGACCACGCCGGACTGAACGGAGACACTCACATACACATACACGGGGCTACTACACAGACCAGGAAGCAGAGGGGCGGGGGGATAGCTCAGCCCTAGCCGCCGGCTGGCCGGTAGAGGCTAACGGGCGAGGTGACCACGCCGGACTGAACGGAGACACTCACATACACATACACGGGGCTACTACACAGACCAGGAAGCAGAGGGGCGGGGGGATAGCTCAGCCCTAGCCGCCGGCTGGCCGGTAGAGGCTAACGGGCGGAGGTGACCACGCCGGACTGAACGGAGACACTCACATACACATACACGGGGCTACTACACAGACCAGGAAGCAGAGGGGCGGGGGATAGCTCAGCCCTAGCCGCCGGCTGGCCGGTAGAGGCTAACGGGCGGAGGTGACCACGCCGGACTGAACGGAGACACTCACATACACATACACGGGGCTACTACACAGACCAGGAAGCAGAGGGGCGGGGGGATAGCTCAGCCCTAGCCGCCGGCTGGCCGGTAGAGGCTAACGGGCGGAGGTGACCACGCCGGACTGAACGGAGACACTCACATACACATACACGGGGCTACTACACAGACCAGGAAGCAGAGGGGCGGGGGGATAGCTCAGCCCTAGCCGCCGGCTGGCCGGTAGAGGCTAACGGGCGGAGGTGACCACGCCGGACTGAACGGAGACACTCACATACACATACACGGGGCTACTACACAGACCAGGAAGCAGAGGGGCGGGGGGATAGCTCAGCCCTAGCCGCCGGCTGGCCGGTAGAGGCTAACGGGCGGAGGTGACCACGCCGGACTGAACGGAGACACTCACATACACATACACGGGGCTACTACACAGACCAGGAAGCAGAGGGGCGGGGGGATAGCTCAGCCCTAGCCGCCGGCTGGCCGGTAGAGGCTAACGGGCGGAGGTGACCACGCCGGACTGAACGGAGACACTCACATACACATACACGGGGCTACTACACAGACCAGGAAGCAGAGGGGCGGGGGGATAGCTCAGCCCTAGCCGCCGGCTGGCCGGTAGAGGCTAACGGGCGGAGGTGACCACGCCGGACTGAACGGAGACACTCACATACACATACACGGGGCTACTACACAGACCAGGAAGCAGAGGGGCGGGGGGATAGCTCAGCCCTAGCCGCCGGCTGGCCGGTAGAGGCTAACGGGCGGAGGTGACCACGCCGGACTGAACGGAGACACTCACATACACATACACGGGGCTACTACACAGACCAGGAAGCAGAGGGGCGGGGGGATAGCTCAGCCCTAGCCGCCGGCTGGCCGGTAGAGGCTAACGGGCGGAGGTGACCACGCCGGACTGAACGGAGACACTCACATACACATACACGGGGCTACTACACAGACCAGGAAGCAGAGGGGCGGGGGGATAGCTCAGCCCTAGCCGCCGGCTGGCCGGTAGAGGCTAACGGGCGGAGGTGACCACGCCGGACTGAACGGAGACACTCACATACACATACACGGGGCTACTACACAGACCAGGAAGCAGAGGGGCGGGGGGATAGCTCAGCCCTAGCCGCCGGCTGGCCGGTAGAGGCTAACGGGCGGAGGTGACCACGCCGGACTGAACGGAGACACTCACATACACATACACGGGGCTACTACACAGACCAGGAAGCAGAGGGGCGGGGGGATAGCTCAGCCCTAGCCGCCGGCTGGCCGGTAGAGGCTAACGGGCGGAGGTGACCACGCCGGACTGAACGGAGACACTCACATACACATACACGGGGCTACTACACAGACCAGGAAGCAGAGGGGCGGGGGGATAGCTCAGCCCTAGCCGCCGGCTGGCCGGTAGAGGCTAACGGGCGGAGGTGACCACGCCGGACTGAACGGAGACACTCACATACACATACACGGGGCTACTACACAGACCAGGAAGCAGAGGGGCGGGGGGATAGCTCAGCCCTAGCCGCCGGCTGGCCGGTAGAGGCTAACGGGCGGAGGTGACCACGCCGGACTGAACGGAGACACTCACATACACATACACGGGGCTACTACACAGACCAGGAAGCAGAGGGGCGGGGGGATAGCTCAGCCCTAGCCGCCGGCTGGCCGGTAGAGGCTAACGGGCGGAGGTGACCACGCCGGACTGAACGGAGACACTCACATACACATACACGGGGCTACTACACAGACCAGGAAGCAGAGGGGCGGGGGATAGCTCAGCCCTAGCCGCCGGCTGGCCGGTAGAGGCTAACGGGCGGAGGTGACCACGCCGGACTGAACGGAGACACTCACATACACATACACGGGGCTACTACACAGACCAGGAAGCAGAGGGGCGGGGGGATAGCTCAGCCCTAGCCGCCGGCTGGCCGGTAGAGGCTAACGGGCGGAGGTGACCACGCCGGACTGAACGGAGACACTCACATACACATACACGGGGCTACTACACAGACCAGGAAGCAGAGGGGCGGGGGGATAGCTCAGCCCTAGCCGCCGGCTGGCCGGTAGAGGCTAACGGGCGGAGGTGACCACGCCGGACTGAACGGAGACACTCACATACACATACACGGGGCTACTACACAGACCAGGAAGCAGAGGGGCGGGGGGATAGCTCAGCCCTAGCCGCCGGCTGGCCGGTAGAGGCTAACGGGCGGAGGTGACCACGCCGGACTGAACGGAGACACTCACATACACATACACGGGGCTACTACACAGACCAGGAAGCAGAGGGGCGGGGGGATAGCTCAGCCCTAGCCGCCGGCTGGCCGGTAGAGGCTAACGGGCGGAGGTGACCACGCCGGACTGAACGGAGACACTCACATACACATACACGGGGCTACTACACAGACCAGGAAGCAGAGGGGCGGGGGGATAGCTCAGCCCTAGCCGCCGGCTGGCCGGTAGAGGCTAACGGGCGGAGGTGACCACGCCGGACTGAACGGAGACACTCACATACACATACACGGGGCTACTACACAGACCAGGAAGCAGAGGGGCGGGGGGATAGCTCAGCCCTAGCCGCCGGCTGGCCGGTAGAGGCTAACGGGCGGAGGTGACCACGCCGGACTGAACGGAGACACTCACATACACATACACGGGGCTACTACACAGACCAGGAAGCAGAGGGGCGGGGGGATAGCTCAGCCCTAGCCGCCGGCTGGCCGGTAGAGGCTAACGGGCGAGGTGACCACGCCGGACTGAACGGAGACACTCACATACACATACACGGGGCTACTACACAGACCAGGAAGCAGAGGGGCGGGGGGATAGCTCAGCCCTAGCCGCCGGCTGGCCGGTAGAGGCTAACGGGCGGAGGTGACCACGCCGGACTGAACGGAGACACTCACATACACATACACGGGGCTACTACACAGACCAGGAAGCAGAGGGGCGGGGGGATAGCTCAGCCCTAGCCGCCGGCTGGCCGGTAGAGGCTAACGGGCGGAGGTGACCACGCCGGACTGAACGGAGACACTCACATACACATACACGGGGCTACTACACAGACCAGGAAGCAGAGGGGCGGGGGGATAGCTCAGCCCTAGCCGCCGGCTGGCCGGTAGAGGCTAACGGGCGGAGGTGACCACGCCGGACTGAACGGAGACACTCACATACACATACACGGGGCTACTACACAGACCAGGAAGCAGAGGGGCGGGGGGATAGCTCAGCCCTAGCCGCCGGCTGGCCGGTAGAGGCTAACGGGCAGAGGTGACCACGCCGGACTGAACGGAGACACTCACATACACATACACGGGGCTACTACACAGACCAGGAAGCAGAGGGGCGGGGGATAGCTCAGCCCTAGCCGCCGGCTGGCCGGTAGAGGCTAACGGGCAGAGGTGACCACGCCGGACTGAACGGAGACACTCACATACACATACACGGGGCTACTACACAGACCAGGAAGCAGAGGGGCGGGGGGATAGCTCAGCCCTAGCCGCCGGCTGGCCGGTAGAGGCTAACGGGCGGAGGTGACCACGCCGGACTGAACGGAGACACTCACATACACATACACGGGGCTACTACACAGACCAGGAAGCAGAGGGGCGGGGGGATAGCTCAGCCCTAGCCGCCGGCTGGCCGGTAGAGGCTAACGGGCAGAGGTGACCACGCCGGACTGAACGGAGACACTCACATACACATACACGGGGCTACTACACAGACCAGGAAGCAGAGGGGCGGGGGATAGCTCAGCCCTAGCCGCCGGCTGGCCGGTAGAGGCTAACGGGCAGAGGTGACCACGCCGGACTGAACGGAGACACTCACATACACATACACGGGGCTACTACACAGACCAGGAAGCAGAGGGGCGGGGGGATAGCTCAGCCCTAGCCGCCGGCTGGCCGGTAGAGGCTAACGGGCGAGGTGACCACGCCGGACTGAACGGAGACACTCACATACACATACACGGGGCTACTACACAGACCAGGAAGCAGAGGGGCGGGGGGATAGCTCAGCCCTAGCCGCCGGCTGGCCGGTAGAGGCTAACGGGCAGAGGTGACCACGCCGGACTGAACGGAGACACTCACATACACATACACGGGGCTACTACACAGACCAGGAAGCAGAGGGGCGGGGGGATAGCTCAGCCCTAGCCGCCGGCTGGCCGGTAGAGGCTAACGGGCGGAGGTGACCACGCCGGACTGAACGGAGACACTCACATACACATACACGGGGCTACTACACAGACCAGGAAGCAGAGGGGCGGGGGGATAGCTCAGCCCTAGCCGCCGGCTGGCCGGTAGAGGCTAACGGGCGGAGGTGACCACGCCGGACTGAACGGAGACACTCACATACACATACACGGGGCTACTACACAGACCAGGAAGCAGAGGGGCGGGGGGATAGCTCAGCCCTAGCCGCCGGCTGGCCGGTAGAGGCTAACGGGCGGAGGTGACCACGCCGGACTGAACGGAGACACTCACATACACATACACGGGGCTACTACACAGACCAGGAAGCAGAGGGGCGGGGGGATAGCTCAGCCCTAGCCGCCGGCTGGCCGGTAGAGGCTAACGGGCAGAGGTGACCACGCCGGACTGAACGGAGACACTCACATACACATACACGGGGCTACTACACAGACCAGGAAGCAGAGGGGCGGGGGGATAGCTCAGCCCTAGCCGCCGGCTGGCCGGTAGAGGCTAACGGGCAGAGGTGACCACGCCGGACTGAACGGAGACACTCACATACACATACACGGGGCTACTACACAGACCAGGAAGCAGAGGGGCGGGGGGATAGCTCAGCCCTAGCCGCCGGCTGGCCGGTAGAGGCTAACGGGCAGAGGTGACCACGCCGGACTGAACGGAGACACTCACATACACATACACGGGGCTACTACACAGACCAGGAAGCAGAGGGGCGGGGGGATAGCTCAGCCCTAGCCGCCGGCTGGCCGGTAGAGGCTAACGGGCAGAGGTGACCACGCCGGACTGAACGGAGACACTCACATACACATACACGGGGCTACTACACAGACCAGGAAGCAGAGGGGCGGGGGGATAGCTCAGCCCTAGCCGCCGGCTGGCCGGTAGAGGCTAACGGGCAGAGGTGACCACGCCGGACTGAACGGAGACACTCACATACACATACACGGGGCTACTACACAGACCAGGAAGCAGAGGGGCGGGGGGATAGCTCAGCCCTAGCCGCCGGCTGGCCGGTAGAGGCTAACGGGCGGAGGTGACCACGCCGGACTGAACGGAGACACTCACATACACATACACGGGGCTACTACACAGACCAGGAAGCAGAGGGGCGGGGGGATAGCTCAGCCCTAGCCGCCGGCTGGCCGGTAGAGGCTAACGGGCAGAGGTGACCACGCCGGACTGAACGGAGACACTCACATACACATACACGGGGCTACTACACAGACCAGGAAGCAGAGGGGCGGGGGGATAGCTCAGCCCTAGCCGCCGGCTGGCCGGTAGAGGCTAACGGGCAGAGGTGACCACGCCGGACTGAACGGAGACACTCACATACACATACACGGGGCTACTACACAGACCAGGAAGCAGAGGGGCGGGGGGATAGCTCAGCCCTAGCCGCCGGCTGGCCGGTAGAGGCTAACGGGCAGAGGTGACCACGCCGGACTGAACGGAGACACTCACATACACATACACGGGGCTACTACACAGACCAGGAAGCAGAGGGGCGGGGGGATAGCTCAGCCCTAGCCGCCGGCTGGCCGGTAGAGGCTAACGGGCAGAGGTGACCACGCCGGACTGAACGGAGACACTCACATACACATACACGGGGCTACTACACAGACCAGGAAGCAGAGGGGCGGGGGGATAGCTCAGCCCTAGCCGCCGGCTGGCCGGTAGAGGCTAACGGGCAGAGGTGACCACGCCGGACTGAACGGAGACACTCACATACACATACACGGGGCTACTACACAGACCAGGAAGCAGAGGGGCGGGGGGATAGCTCAGCCCTAGCCGCCGGCTGGCCGGTAGAGGCTAACGGGCAGAGGTGACCACGCCGGACTGAACGGAGACACTCACATACACATACACGGGGCTACTACACAGACCAGGAAGCAGAGGGGCGGGGGGATAGCTCAGCCCTAGCCGCCGGCTGGCCGGTAGAGGCTAACGGGCAGAGGTGACCACGCCGGACTGAACGGAGACACTCACATACACATACACGGGGCTACTACACAGACCAGGAAGCAGAGGGGCGGGGGGATAGCTCAGCCCTAGCCGCCGGCTGGCCGGTAGAGGCTAACGGGCAGAGGTGACCACGCCGGACTGAACGGAGACACTCACATACACATACACGGGGCTACTACACAGACCAGGAAGCAGAGGGGCGGGGGGATAGCTCAGCCCTAGCCGCCGGCTGGCCGGTAGAGGCTAACGGGCAGAGGTGACCACGCCGGACTGAACGGAGACACTCACATACACATACACGGGGCTACTACACAGACCAGGAAGCAGAGGGGCGGGGGGATAGCTCAGCCCTAGCCGCCGGCTGGCCGGTAGAGGCTAACGGGCAGAGGTGACCACGCCGGACTGAACGGAGACACTCACATACACATACACGGGGCTACTACACAGACCAGGAAGCAGAGGGGCGGGGGGATAGCTCAGCCCTAGCCGCCGGCTGGCCGGTAGAGGCTAACGGGCAGAGGTGACCACGCCGGACTGAACGGAGACACTCACATACACATACACGGGGCTACTACACAGACCAGGAAGCAGAGGGGCGGGGGGATAGCTCAGCCCTAGCCGCCGGCTGGCCGGTAGAGGCTAACGGGCAGAGGTGACCACGCCGGACTGAACGGAGACACTCACATACACATACACGGGGCTACTACACAGACCAGGAAGCAGAGGGGCGGGGGGATAGCTCAGCCCTAGCCGCCGGCTGGCCGGTAGAGGCTAACGGGCAGAGGTGACCACGCCGGACTGAACGGAGACACTCACATACACATACACGGGGCTACTACACAGACCAGGAAGCAGAGGGGCGGGGGGATAGCTCAGCCCTAGCCGCCGGCTGGCCGGTAGAGGCTAACGGGCAGAGGTGACCACGCCGGACTGAACGGAGACACTCACATACACATACACGGGGCTACTACACAGACCAGGAAGCAGAGGGGCGGGGGGATAGCTCAGCCCTAGCCGCCGGCTGGCCGGTAGAGGCTAACGGGCAGAGGTGACCACGCCGGACTGAACGGAGACACTCACATACACATACACGGGGCTACTACACAGACCAGGAAGCAGAGGGGCGGGGGGATAGCTCAGCCCTAGCCGCCGGCTGGCCGGTAGAGGCTAACGGGCAGAGGTGACCACGCCGGACTGAACGGAGACACTCACATACACATACACGGGGCTACTACACAGACCAGGAAGCAGAGGGGCGGGGGGATAGCTCAGCCCTAGCCGCCGGCTGGCCGGTAGAGGCTAACGGGCGGAGGTGACCACGCCGGACTGAACGGAGACACTCACATACACATACACGGGGCTACTACACAGACCAGGAAGCAGAGGGGCGGGGGGATAGCTCAGCCCTAGCCGCCGGCTGGCCGGTAGAGGCTAACGGGCAGAGGTGACCACGCCGGACTGAACGGAGACACTCACATACACATACACGGGGCTACTACACAGACCAGGAAGCAGAGGGGCGGGGGGATAGCTCAGCCCTAGCCGCCGGCTGGCCGGTAGAGGCTAACGGGCAGAGGTGACCACGCCGGACTGAACGGAGACACTCACATACACATACACGGGGCTACTACACAGACCAGGAAGCAGAGGGGCGGGGGGATAGCTCAGCCCTAGCCGCCGGCTGGCCGGTAGAGGCTAACGGGCAGAGGTGACCACGCCGGACTGAACGGAGACACTCACATACACATACACGGGGCTACTACACAGACCAGGAAGCAGAGGGGCGGGGGGATAGCTCAGCCCTAGCCGCCGGCTGGCCGGTAGAGGCTAACGGGCAGAGGTGACCACGCCGGACTGAACGGAGACACTCACATACACATACACGGGGCTACTACACAGACCAGGAAGCAGAGGGGCGGGGGGATAGCTCAGCCCTAGCCGCCGGCTGGCCGGTAGAGGCTAACGGGCAGAGGTGACCACGCCGGACTGAACGGAGACACTCACATACACATACACGGGGCTACTACACAGACCAGGAAGCAGAGGGGCGGGGGGATAGCTCAGCCCTAGCCGCCGGCTGGCCGGTAGAGGCTAACGGGCAGAGGTGACCACGCCGGACTGAACGGAGACACTCACATACACATACACGGGGCTACTACACAGACCAGGAAGCAGAGGGGCGGGGGGATAGCTCAGCCCTAGCCGCCGGCTGGCCGGTAGAGGCTAACGGGCAGAGGTGACCACGCCGGACTGAACGGAGACACTCACATACACATACACGGGGCTACTACACAGACCAGGAAGCAGAGGGGCGGGGGGATAGCTCAGCCCTAGCCGCCGGCTGGCCGGTAGAGGCTAACGGGCAGAGGTGACCACGCCGGACTGAACGGAGACACTCACATACACATACACGGGGCTACTACACAGACCAGGAAGCAGAGGGGCGGGGGGATAGCTCAGCCCTAGCCGCCGGCTGGCCGGTAGAGGCTAACGGGCAGAGGTGACCACGCCGGACTGAACGGAGACACTCACATACACATACACGGGGCTACTACACAGACCAGGAAGCAGAGGGGCGGGGGGATAGCTCAGCCCTAGCCGCCGGCTGGCCGGTAGAGGCTAACGGGCAGAGGTGACCACGCCGGACTGAACGGAGACACTCACATACACATACACGGGGCTACTACACAGACCAGGAAGCAGAGGGGCGGGGGGATAGCTCAGCCCTAGCCGCCGGCTGGCCGGTAGAGGCTAACGGGCAGAGGTGACCACGCCGGACTGAACGGAGACACTCACATACACATACACGGGGCTACTACACAGACCAGGAAGCAGAGGGGCGGGGGGATAGCTCAGCCCTAGCCGCCGGCTGGCCGGTAGAGGCTAACGGGCAGAGGTGACCACGCCGGACTGAACGGAGACACTCACATACACATACACGGGGCTACTACACAGACCAGGAAGCAGAGGGGCGGGGGGATAGCTCAGCCCTAGCCGCCGGCTGGCCGGTAGAGGCTAACGGGCAGAGGTGACCACGCCGGACTGAACGGAGACACTCACATACACATACACGGGGCTACTACACAGACCAGGAAGCAGAGGGGCGGGGGGATAGCTCAGCCCTAGCCGCCGGCTGGCCGGTAGAGGCTAACGGGCAGAGGTGACCACGCCGGACTGAACGGAGACACTCACATACACATACACGGGGCTACTACACAGACCAGGAAGCAGAGGGGCGGGGGGATAGCTCAGCCCTAGCCGCCGGCTGGCCGGTAGAGGCTAACGGGCAGAGGTGACCACGCCGGACTGAACGGAGACACTCACATACACATACACGGGGCTACTACACAGACCAGGAAGCAGAGGGGCGGGGGGATAGCTCAGCCCTAGCCGCCGGCTGGCCGGTAGAGGCTAACGGGCAGAGGTGACCACGCCGGACTGAACGGAGACACTCACATACACATACACGGGGCTACTACACAGACCAGGAAGCAGAGGGGCGGGGGGATAGCTCAGCCCTAGCCGCCGGCTGGCCGGTAGAGGCTAACGGGCAGAGGTGACCACGCCGGACTGAACGGAGACACTCACATACACATACACGGGGCTACTACACAGACCAGGAAGCAGAGGGGCGGGGGGATAGCTCAGCCCTAGCCGCCGGCTGGCCGGTAGAGGCTAACGGGCAGAGGTGACCACGCCGGACTGAACGGAGACACTCACATACACATACACGGGGCTACTACACAGACCAGGAAGCAGAGGGGCGGGGGGATAGCTCAGCCCTAGCCGCCGGCTGGCCGGTAGAGGCTAACGGGCAGAGGTGACCACGCCGGACTGAACGGAGACACTCACATACACATACACGGGGCTACTACACAGACCAGGAAGCAGAGGGGCGGGGGGATAGCTCAGCCCTAGCCGCCGGCTGGCCGGTAGAGGCTAACGGGCAGAGGTGACCACGCCGGACTGAACGGAGACACTCACATACACATACACGGGGCTACTACACAGACCAGGAAGCAGAGGGGCGGGGGGATAGCTCAGCCCTAGCCGCCGGCTGGCCGGTAGAGGCTAACGGGCAGAGGTGACCACGCCGGACTGAACGGAGACACTCACATACACATACACGGGGCTACTACACAGACCAGGAAGCAGAGGGGCGGGGGGATAGCTCAGCCCTAGCCGCCGGCTGGCCGGTAGAGGCTAACGGGCAGAGGTGACCACGCCGGACTGAACGGAGACACTCACATACACATACACGGGGCTACTACACAGACCAGGAAGCAGAGGGGCGGGGGGATAGCTCAGCCCTAGCCGCCGGCTGGCCGGTAGAGGCTAACGGGCAGAGGTGACCACGCCGGACTGAACGGAGACACTCACATACACATACACGGGGCTACTACACAGACCAGGAAGCAGAGGGGCGGGGGGATAGCTCAGCCCTAGCCGCCGGCTGGCCGGTAGAGGCTAACGGGCAGAGGTGACCACGCCGGACTGAACGGAGACACTCACATACACATACACGGGGCTACTACACAGACCAGGAAGCAGAGGGGCGGGGGGATAGCTCAGCCCTAGCCGCCGGCTGGCCGGTAGAGGCTAACGGGCAGAGGTGACCACGCCGGACTGAACGGAGACACTCACATACACATACACGGGGCTACTACACAGACCAGGAAGCAGAGGGGCGGGGGGATAGCTCAGCCCTAGCCGCCGGCTGGCCGGTAGAGGCTAACGGGCAGAGGTGACCACGCCGGACTGAACGGAGACACTCACATACACATACACGGGGCTACTACACAGACCAGGAAGCAGAGGGGCGGGGGGATAGCTCAGCCCTAGCCGCCGGCTGGCCGGTAGAGGCTAACGGGCAGAGGTGACCACGCCGGACTGAACGGAGACACTCACATACACATACACGGGGCTACTACACAGACCAGGAAGCAGAGGGGCGGGGGGATAGCTCAGCCCTAGCCGCCGGCTGGCCGGTAGAGGCTAACGGGCAGAGGTGACCACGCCGGACTGAACGGAGACACTCACATACACATACACGGGGCTACTACACAGACCAGGAAGCAGAGGGGCGGGGGGATAGCTCAGCCCTAGCCGCCGGCTGGCCGGTAGAGGCTAACGGGCAGAGGTGACCACGCCGGACTGAACGGAGACACTCACATACACATACACGGGGCTACTACACAGACCAGGAAGCAGAGGGGCGGGGGGATAGCTCAGCCCTAGCCGCCGGCTGGCCGGTAGAGGCTAACGGGCAGAGGTGACCACGCCGGACTGAACGGAGACACTCACATACACATACACGGGGCTACTACACAGACCAGGAAGCAGAGGGGCGGGGGGATAGCTCAGCCCTAGCCGCCGGCTGGCCGGTAGAGGCTAACGGGCAGAGGTGACCACGCCGGACTGAACGGAGACACTCACATACACATACACGGGGCTACTACACAGACCAGGAAGCAGAGGGGCGGGGGGATAGCTCAGCCCTAGCCGCCGGCTGGCCGGTAGAGGCTAACGGGCAGAGGTGACCACGCCGGACTGAACGGAGACACTCACATACACATACACGGGGCTACTACACAGACCAGGAAGCAGAGGGGCGGGGGGATAGCTCAGCCCTAGCCGCCGGCTGGCCGGTAGAGGCTAACGGGCAGAGGTGACCACGCCGGACTGAACGGAGACACTCACATACACATACACGGGGCTACTACACAGACCAGGAAGCAGAGGGGCGGGGGGATAGCTCAGCCCTAGCCGCCGGCTGGCCGGTAGAGGCTAACGGGCAGAGGTGACCACGCCGGACTGAACGGAGACACTCACATACACATACACGGGGCTACTACACAGACCAGGAAGCAGAGGGGCGGGGGGATAGCTCAGCCCTAGCCGCCGGCTGGCCGGTAGAGGCTAACGGGCAGAGGTGACCACGCCGGACTGAACGGAGACACTCACATACACATACACGGGGCTACTACACAGACCAGGAAGCAGAGGGGCGGGGGGATAGCTCAGCCCTAGCCGCCGGCTGGCCGGTAGAGGCTAACGGGCAGAGGTGACCACGCCGGACTGAACGGAGACACTCACATACACATACACGGGGCTACTACACAGACCAGGAAGCAGAGGGGCGGGGGGATAGCTCAGCCCTAGCCGCCGGCTGGCCGGTAGAGGCTAACGGGCAGAGGTGACCACGCCGGACTGAACGGAGACACTCACATACACATACACGGGGCTACTACACAGACCAGGAAGCAGAGGGGCGGGGGGATAGCTCAGCCCTAGCCGCCGGCTGGCCGGTAGAGGCTAACGGGCAGAGGTGACCACGCCGGACTGAACGGAGACACTCACATACACATACACGGGGCTACTACACAGACCAGGAAGCAGAGGGGCGGGGGGATAGCTCAGCCCTAGCCGCCGGCTGGCCGGTAGAGGCTAACGGGCAGAGGTGACCACGCCGGACTGAACGGAGACACTCACATACACATACACGGGGCTACTACACAGACCAGGAAGCAGAGGGGCGGGGGGATAGCTCAGCCCTAGCCGCCGGCTGGCCGGTAGAGGCTAACGGGCAGAGGTGACCACGCCGGACTGAACGGAGACACTCACATACACATACACGGGGCTACTACACAGACCAGGAAGCAGAGGGGCGGGGGGATAGCTCAGCCCTAGCCGCCGGCTGGCCGGTAGAGGCTAACGGGCAGAGGTGACCACGCCGGACTGAACGGAGACACTCACATACACATACACGGGGCTACTACACAGACCAGGAAGCAGAGGGGCGGGGGGATAGCTCAGCCCTAGCCGCCGGCTGGCCGGTAGAGGCTAACGGGCAGAGGTGACCACGCCGGACTGAACGGAGACACTCACATACACATACACGGGGCTACTACACAGACCAGGAAGCAGAGGGGCGGGGGGATAGCTCAGCCCTAGCCGCCGGCTGGCCGGTAGAGGCTAACGGGCAGAGGTGACCACGCCGGACTGAACGGAGACACTCACATACACATACACGGGGCTACTACACAGACCAGGAAGCAGAGGGGCGGGGGGATAGCTCAGCCCTAGCCGCCGGCTGGCCGGTAGAGGCTAACGGGCAGAGGTGACCACGCCGGACTGAACGGAGACACTCACATACACATACACGGGGCTACTACACAGACCAGGAAGCAGAGGGGCGGGGGGATAGCTCAGCCCTAGCCGCCGGCTGGCCGGTAGAGGCTAACGGGCAGAGGTGACCACGCCGGACTGAACGGAGACACTCACATACACATACACGGGGCTACTACACAGACCAGGAAGCAGAGGGGCGGGGGGATAGCTCAGCCCTAGCCGCCGGCTGGCCGGTAGAGGCTAACGGGCAGAGGTGACCACGCCGGACTGAACGGAGACACTCACATACACATACACGGGGCTACTACACAGACCAGGAAGCAGAGGGGCGGGGGGATAGCTCAGCCCTAGCCGCCGGCTGGCCGGTAGAGGCTAACGGGCAGAGGTGACCACGCCGGACTGAACGGAGACACTCACATACACATACACGGGGCTACTACACAGACCAGGAAGCAGAGGGGCGGGGGGATAGCTCAGCCCTAGCCGCCGGCTGGCCGGTAGAGGCTAACGGGCAGAGGTGACCACGCCGGACTGAACGGAGACACTCACATACACATACACGGGGCTACTACACAGACCAGGAAGCAGAGGGGCGGGGGGATAGCTCAGCCCTAGCCGCCGGCTGGCCGGTAGAGGCTAACGGGCAGAGGTGACCACGCCGGACTGAACGGAGACACTCACATACACATACACGGGGCTACTACACAGACCAGGAAGCAGAGGGGCGGGGGGATAGCTCAGCCCTAGCCGCCGGCTGGCCGGTAGAGGCTAACGGGCAGAGGTGACCACGCCGGACTGAACGGAGACACTCACATACACATACACGGGGCTACTACACAGACCAGGAAGCAGAGGGGCGGGGGGATAGCTCAGCCCTAGCCGCCGGCTGGCCGGTAGAGGCTAACGGGCAGAGGTGACCACGCCGGACTGAACGGAGACACTCACATACACATACACGGGGCTACTACACAGACCAGGAAGCAGAGGGGCGGGGGGATAGCTCAGCCCTAGCCGCCGGCTGGCCGGTAGAGGCTAACGGGCAGAGGTGACCACGCCGGACTGAACGGAGACACTCACATACACATACACGGGGCTACTACACAGACCAGGAAGCAGAGGGGCGGGGGGATAGCTCAGCCCTAGCCGCCGGCTGGCCGGTAGAGGCTAACGGGCAGAGGTGACCACGCCGGACTGAACGGAGACACTCACATACACATACACGGGGCTACTACACAGACCAGGAAGCAGAGGGGCGGGGGGATAGCTCAGCCCTAGCCGCCGGCTGGCCGGTAGAGGCTAACGGGCAGAGGTGACCACGCCGGACTGAACGGAGACACTCACATACACATACACGGGGCTACTACACAGACCAGGAAGCAGAGGGGCGGGGGGATAGCTCAGCCCTAGCCGCCGGCTGGCCGGTAGAGGCTAACGGGCAGAGGTGACCACGCCGGACTGAACGGAGACACTCACATACACATACACGGGGCTACTACACAGACCAGGAAGCAGAGGGGCGGGGGGATAGCTCAGCCCTAGCCGCCGGCTGGCCGGTAGAGGCTAACGGGCAGAGGTGACCACGCCGGACTGAACGGAGACACTCACATACACATACACGGGGCTACTACACAGACCAGGAAGCAGAGGGGCGGGGGGATAGCTCAGCCCTAGCCGCCGGCTGGCCGGTAGAGGCTAACGGGCAGAGGTGACCACGCCGGACTGAACGGAGACACTCACATACACATACACGGGGCTACTACACAGACCAGGAAGCAGAGGGGCGGGGGGATAGCTCAGCCCTAGCCGCCGGCTGGCCGGTAGAGGCTAACGGGCAGAGGTGACCACGCCGGACTGAACGGAGACACTCACATACACATACACGGGGCTACTACACAGACCAGGAAGCAGAGGGGCGGGGGGATAGCTCAGCCCTAGCCGCCGGCTGGCCGGTAGAGGCTAACGGGCAGAGGTGACCACGCCGGACTGAACGGAGACACTCACATACACATACACGGGGCTACTACACAGACCAGGAAGCAGAGGGGCGGGGGGATAGCTCAGCCCTAGCCGCCGGCTGGCCGGTAGAGGCTAACGGGCAGAGGTGACCACGCCGGACTGAACGGAGACACTCACATACACATACACGGGGCTACTACACAGACCAGGAAGCAGAGGGGCGGGGGGATAGCTCAGCCCTAGCCGCCGGCTGGCCGGTAGAGGCTAACGGGCAGAGGTGACCACGCCGGACTGAACGGAGACACTCACATACACATACACGGGGCTACTACACAGACCAGGAAGCAGAGGGGCGGGGGGATAGCTCAGCCCTAGCCGCCGGCTGGCCGGTAGAGGCTAACGGGCAGAGGTGACCACGCCGGACTGAACGGAGACACTCACATACACATACACGGGGCTACTACACAGACCAGGAAGCAGAGGGGCGGGGGGATAGCTCAGCCCTAGCCGCCGGCTGGCCGGTAGAGGCTAACGGGCAGAGGTGACCACGCCGGACTGAACGGAGACACTCACATACACATACACGGGGCTACTACACAGACCAGGAAGCAGAGGGGCGGGGGGATAGCTCAGCCCTAGCCGCCGGCTGGCCGGTAGAGGCTAACGGGCAGAGGTGACCACGCCGGACTGAACGGAGACACTCACATACACATACACGGGGCTACTACACAGACCAGGAAGCAGAGGGGCGGGGGGATAGCTCAGCCCTAGCCGCCGGCTGGCCGGTAGAGGCTAACGGGCAGAGGTGACCACGCCGGACTGAACGGAGACACTCACATACACATACACGGGGCTACTACACAGACCAGGAAGCAGAGGGGCGGGGGGATAGCTCAGCCCTAGCCGCCGGCTGGCCGGTAGAGGCTAACGGGCAGAGGTGACCACGCCGGACTGAACGGAGACACTCACATACACATACACGGGGCTACTACACAGACCAGGAAGCAGAGGGGCGGGGGGATAGCTCAGCCCTAGCCGCCGGCTGGCCGGTAGAGGCTAACGGGCAGAGGTGACCACGCCGGACTGAACGGAGACACTCACATACACATACACGGGGCTACTACACAGACCAGGAAGCAGAGGGGCGGGGGGATAGCTCAGCCCTAGCCGCCGGCTGGCCGGTAGAGGCTAACGGGCAGAGGTGACCACGCCGGACTGAACGGAGACACTCACATACACATACACGGGGCTACTACACAGACCAGGAAGCAGAGGGGCGGGGGGATAGCTCAGCCCTAGCCGCCGGCTGGCCGGTAGAGGCTAACGGGCAGAGGTGACCACGCCGGACTGAACGGAGACACTCACATACACATACACGGGGCTACTACACAGACCAGGAAGCAGAGGGGCGGGGGGATAGCTCAGCCCTAGCCGCCGGCTGGCCGGTAGAGGCTAACGGGCAGAGGTGACCACGCCGGACTGAACGGAGACACTCACATACACATACACGGGGCTACTACACAGACCAGGAAGCAGAGGGGCGGGGGGATAGCTCAGCCCTAGCCGCCGGCTGGCCGGTAGAGGCTAACGGGCAGAGGTGACCACGCCGGACTGAACGGAGACACTCACATACACATACACGGGGCTACTACACAGACCAGGAAGCAGAGGGGCGGGGGGATAGCTCAGCCCTAGCCGCCGGCTGGCCGGTAGAGGCTAACGGGCAGAGGTGACCACGCCGGACTGAACGGAGACACTCACATACACATACACGGGGCTACTACACAGACCAGGAAGCAGAGGGGCGGGGGGATAGCTCAGCCCTAGCCGCCGGCTGGCCGGTAGAGGCTAACGGGCAGAGGTGACCACGCCGGACTGAACGGAGACACTCACATACACATACACGGGGCTACTACACAGACCAGGAAGCAGAGGGGCGGGGGGATAGCTCAGCCCTAGCCGCCGGCTGGCCGGTAGAGGCTAACGGGCAGAGGTGACCACGCCGGACTGAACGGAGACACTCACATACACATACACGGGGCTACTACACAGACCAGGAAGCAGAGGGGCGGGGGGATAGCTCAGCCCTAGCCGCCGGCTGGCCGGTAGAGGCTAACGGGCAGAGGTGACCACGCCGGACTGAACGGAGACACTCACATACACATACACGGGGCTACTACACAGACCAGGAAGCAGAGGGGCGGGGGGATAGCTCAGCCCTAGCCGCCGGCTGGCCGGTAGAGGCTAACGGGCAGAGGTGACCACGCCGGACTGAACGGAGACACTCACATACACATACACGGGGCTACTACACAGACCAGGAAGCAGAGGGGCGGGGGGATAGCTCAGCCCTAGCCGCCGGCTGGCCGGTAGAGGCTAACGGGCAGAGGTGACCACGCCGGACTGAACGGAGACACTCACATACACATACACGGGGCTACTACACAGACCAGGAAGCAGAGGGGCGGGGGGATAGCTCAGCCCTAGCCGCCGGCTGGCCGGTAGAGGCTAACGGGCAGAGGTGACCACGCCGGACTGAACGGAGACACTCACATACACATACACGGGGCTACTACACAGACCAGGAAGCAGAGGGGCGGGGGGATAGCTCAGCCCTAGCCGCCGGCTGGCCGGTAGAGGCTAACGGGCAGAGGTGACCACGCCGGACTGAACGGAGACACTCACATACACATACACGGGGCTACTACACAGACCAGGAAGCAGAGGGGCGGGGGGATAGCTCAGCCCTAGCCGCCGGCTGGCCGGTAGAGGCTAACGGGCAGAGGTGACCACGCCGGACTGAACGGAGACACTCACATACACATACACGGGGCTACTACACAGACCAGGAAGCAGAGGGGCGGGGGGATAGCTCAGCCCTAGCCGCCGGCTGGCCGGTAGAGGCTAACGGGCAGAGGTGACCACGCCGGACTGAACGGAGACACTCACATACACATACACGGGGCTACTACACAGACCAGGAAGCAGAGGGGCGGGGGGATAGCTCAGCCCTAGCCGCCGGCTGGCCGGTAGAGGCTAACGGGCAGAGGTGACCACGCCGGACTGAACGGAGACACTCACATACACATACACGGGGCTACTACACAGACCAGGAAGCAGAGGGGCGGGGGGATAGCTCAGCCCTAGCCGCCGGCTGGCCGGTAGAGGCTAACGGGCAGAGGTGACCACGCCGGACTGAACGGAGACACTCACATACACATACACGGGGCTACTACACAGACCAGGAAGCAGAGGGGCGGGGGGATAGCTCAGCCCTAGCCGCCGGCTGGCCGGTAGAGGCTAACGGGCAGAGGTGACCACGCCGGACTGAACGGAGACACTCACATACACATACACGGGGCTACTACACAGACCAGGAAGCAGAGGGGCGGGGGGATAGCTCAGCCCTAGCCGCCGGCTGGCCGGTAGAGGCTAACGGGCAGAGGTGACCACGCCGGACTGAACGGAGACACTCACATACACATACACGGGGCTACTACACAGACCAGGAAGCAGAGGGGCGGGGGGATAGCTCAGCCCTAGCCGCCGGCTGGCCGGTAGAGGCTAACGGGCAGAGGTGACCACGCCGGACTGAACGGAGACACTCACATACACATACACGGGGCTACTACACAGACCAGGAAGCAGAGGGGCGGGGGGATAGCTCAGCCCTAGCCGCCGGCTGGCCGGTAGAGGCTAACGGGCAGAGGTGACCACGCCGGACTGAACGGAGACACTCACATACACATACACGGGGCTACTACACAGACCAGGAAGCAGAGGGGCGGGGGGATAGCTCAGCCCTAGCCGCCGGCTGGCCGGTAGAGGCTAACGGGCAGAGGTGACCACGCCGGACTGAACGGAGACACTCACATACACATACACGGGGCTACTACACAGACCAGGAAGCAGAGGGGCGGGGGGATAGCTCAGCCCTAGCCGCCGGCTGGCCGGTAGAGGCTAACGGGCAGAGGTGACCACGCCGGACTGAACGGAGACACTCACATACACATACACGGGGCTACTACACAGACCAGGAAGCAGAGGGGCGGGGGGATAGCTCAGCCCTAGCCGCCGGCTGGCCGGTAGAGGCTAACGGGCAGAGGTGACCACGCCGGACTGAACGGAGACACTCACATACACATACACGGGGCTACTACACAGACCAGGAAGCAGAGGGGCGGGGGGATAGCTCAGCCCTAGCCGCCGGCTGGCCGGTAGAGGCTAACGGGCAGAGGTGACCACGCCGGACTGAACGGAGACACTCACATACACATACACGGGGCTACTACACAGACCAGGAAGCAGAGGGGCGGGGGGATAGCTCAGCCCTAGCCGCCGGCTGGCCGGTAGAGGCTAACGGGCAGAGGTGACCACGCCGGACTGAACGGAGACACTCACATACACATACACGGGGCTACTACACAGACCAGGAAGCAGAGGGGCGGGGGGATAGCTCAGCCCTAGCCGCCGGCTGGCCGGTAGAGGCTAACGGGCAGAGGTGACCACGCCGGACTGAACGGAGACACTCACATACACATACACGGGGCTACTACACAGACCAGGAAGCAGAGGGGCGGGGGGATAGCTCAGCCCTAGCCGCCGGCTGGCCGGTAGAGGCTAACGGGCAGAGGTGACCACGCCGGACTGAACGGAGACACTCACATACACATACACGGGGCTACTACACAGACCAGGAAGCAGAGGGGCGGGGGGATAGCTCAGCCCTAGCCGCCGGCTGGCCGGTAGAGGCTAACGGGCAGAGGTGACCACGCCGGACTGAACGGAGACACTCACATACACATACACGGGGCTACTACACAGACCAGGAAGCAGAGGGGCGGGGGGATAGCTCAGCCCTAGCCGCCGGCTGGCCGGTAGAGGCTAACGGGCAGAGGTGACCACGCCGGACTGAACGGAGACACTCACATACACATACACGGGGCTACTACACAGACCAGGAAGCAGAGGGGCGGGGGGATAGCTCAGCCCTAGCCGCCGGCTGGCCGGTAGAGGCTAACGGGCAGAGGTGACCACGCCGGACTGAACGGAGACACTCACATACACATACACGGGGCTACTACACAGACCAGGAAGCAGAGGGGCGGGGGGATAGCTCAGCCCTAGCCGCCGGCTGGCCGGTAGAGGCTAACGGGCAGAGGTGACCACGCCGGACTGAACGGAGACACTCACATACACATACACGGGGCTACTACACAGACCAGGAAGCAGAGGGGCGGGGGGATAGCTCAGCCCTAGCCGCCGGCTGGCCGGTAGAGGCTAACGGGCAGAGGTGACCACGCCGGACTGAACGGAGACACTCACATACACATACACGGGGCTACTACACAGACCAGGAAGCAGAGGGGCGGGGGGATAGCTCAGCCCTAGCCGCCGGCTGGCCGGTAGAGGCTAACGGGCAGAGGTGACCACGCCGGACTGAACGGAGACACTCACATACACATACACGGGGCTACTACACAGACCAGGAAGCAGAGGGGCGGGGGGATAGCTCAGCCCTAGCCGCCGGCTGGCCGGTAGAGGCTAACGGGCAGAGGTGACCACGCCGGACTGAACGGAGACACTCACATACACATACACGGGGCTACTACACAGACCAGGAAGCAGAGGGGCGGGGGGATAGCTCAGCCCTAGCCGCCGGCTGGCCGGTAGAGGCTAACGGGCAGAGGTGACCACGCCGGACTGAACGGAGACACTCACATACACATACACGGGGCTACTACACAGACCAGGAAGCAGAGGGGCGGGGGGATAGCTCAGCCCTAGCCGCCGGCTGGCCGGTAGAGGCTAACGGGCAGAGGTGACCACGCCGGACTGAACGGAGACACTCACATACACATACACGGGGCTACTACACAGACCAGGAAGCAGAGGGGCGGGGGGATAGCTCAGCCCTAGCCGCCGGCTGGCCGGTAGAGGCTAACGGGCAGAGGTGACCACGCCGGACTGAACGGAGACACTCACATACACATACACGGGGCTACTACACAGACCAGGAAGCAGAGGGGCGGGGGGATAGCTCAGCCCTAGCCGCCGGCTGGCCGGTAGAGGCTAACGGGCAGAGGTGACCACGCCGGACTGAACGGAGACACTCACATACACATACACGGGGCTACTACACAGACCAGGAAGCAGAGGGGCGGGGGGATAGCTCAGCCCTAGCCGCCGGCTGGCCGGTAGAGGCTAACGGGCAGAGGTGACCACGCCGGACTGAACGGAGACACTCACATACACATACACGGGGCTACTACACAGACCAGGAAGCAGAGGGGCGGGGGGATAGCTCAGCCCTAGCCGCCGGCTGGCCGGTAGAGGCTAACGGGCAGAGGTGACCACGCCGGACTGAACGGAGACACTCACATACACATACACGGGGCTACTACACAGACCAGGAAGCAGAGGGGCGGGGGGATAGCTCAGCCCTAGCCGCCGGCTGGCCGGTAGAGGCTAACGGGCAGAGGTGACCACGCCGGACTGAACGGAGACACTCACATACACATACACGGGGCTACTACACAGACCAGGAAGCAGAGGGGCGGGGGGATAGCTCAGCCCTAGCCGCCGGCTGGCCGGTAGAGGCTAACGGGCAGAGGTGACCACGCCGGACTGAACGGAGACACTCACATACACATACACGGGGCTACTACACAGACCAGGAAGCAGAGGGGCGGGGGGATAGCTCAGCCCTAGCCGCCGGCTGGCCGGTAGAGGCTAACGGGCAGAGGTGACCACGCCGGACTGAACGGAGACACTCACATACACATACACGGGGCTACTACACAGACCAGGAAGCAGAGGGGCGGGGGGATAGCTCAGCCCTAGCCGCCGGCTGGCCGGTAGAGGCTAACGGGCAGAGGTGACCACGCCGGACTGAACGGAGACACTCACATACACATACACGGGGCTACTACACAGACCAGGAAGCAGAGGGGCGGGGGGATAGCTCAGCCCTAGCCGCCGGCTGGCCGGTAGAGGCTAACGGGCAGAGGTGACCACGCCGGACTGAACGGAGACACTCACATACACATACACGGGGCTACTACACAGACCAGGAAGCAGAGGGGCGGGGGGATAGCTCAGCCCTAGCCGCCGGCTGGCCGGTAGAGGCTAACGGGCAGAGGTGACCACGCCGGACTGAACGGAGACACTCACATACACATACACGGGGCTACTACACAGACCAGGAAGCAGAGGGGCGGGGGGATAGCTCAGCCCTAGCCGCCGGCTGGCCGGTAGAGGCTAACGGGCAGAGGTGACCACGCCGGACTGAACGGAGACACTCACATACACATACACGGGGCTACTACACAGACCAGGAAGCAGAGGGGCGGGGGGATAGCTCAGCCCTAGCCGCCGGCTGGCCGGTAGAGGCTAACGGGCAGAGGTGACCACGCCGGACTGAACGGAGACACTCACATACACATACACGGGGCTACTACACAGACCAGGAAGCAGAGGGGCGGGGGGATAGCTCAGCCCTAGCCGCCGGCTGGCCGGTAGAGGCTAACGGGCAGAGGTGACCACGCCGGACTGAACGGAGACACTCACATACACATACACGGGGCTACTACACAGACCAGGAAGCAGAGGGGCGGGGGGATAGCTCAGCCCTAGCCGCCGGCTGGCCGGTAGAGGCTAACGGGCAGAGGTGACCACGCCGGACTGAACGGAGACACTCACATACACATACACGGGGCTACTACACAGACCAGGAAGCAGAGGGGCGGGGGGATAGCTCAGCCCTAGCCGCCGGCTGGCCGGTAGAGGCTAACGGGCAGAGGTGACCACGCCGGACTGAACGGAGACACTCACATACACATACACGGGGCTACTACACAGACCAGGAAGCAGAGGGGCGGGGGGATAGCTCAGCCCTAGCCGCCGGCTGGCCGGTAGAGGCTAACGGGCAGAGGTGACCACGCCGGACTGAACGGAGACACTCACATACACATACACGGGGCTACTACACAGACCAGGAAGCAGAGGGGCGGGGGGATAGCTCAGCCCTAGCCGCCGGCTGGCCGGTAGAGGCTAACGGGCAGAGGTGACCACGCCGGACTGAACGGAGACACTCACATACACATACACGGGGCTACTACACAGACCAGGAAGCAGAGGGGCGGGGGGATAGCTCAGCCCTAGCCGCCGGCTGGCCGGTAGAGGCTAACGGGCAGAGGTGACCACGCCGGACTGAACGGAGACACTCACATACACATACACGGGGCTACTACACAGACCAGGAAGCAGAGGGGCGGGGGGATAGCTCAGCCCTAGCCGCCGGCTGGCCGGTAGAGGCTAACGGGCAGAGGTGACCACGCCGGACTGAACGGAGACACTCACATACACATACACGGGGCTACTACACAGACCAGGAAGCAGAGGGGCGGGGGGATAGCTCAGCCCTAGCCGCCGGCTGGCCGGTAGAGGCTAACGGGCAGAGGTGACCACGCCGGACTGAACGGAGACACTCACATACACATACACGGGGCTACTACACAGACCAGGAAGCAGAGGGGCGGGGGGATAGCTCAGCCCTAGCCGCCGGCTGGCCGGTAGAGGCTAACGGGCAGAGGTGACCACGCCGGACTGAACGGAGACACTCACATACACATACACGGGGCTACTACACAGACCAGGAAGCAGAGGGGCGGGGGGATAGCTCAGCCCTAGCCGCCGGCTGGCCGGTAGAGGCTAACGGGCAGAGGTGACCACGCCGGACTGAACGGAGACACTCACATACACATACACGGGGCTACTACACAGACCAGGAAGCAGAGGGGCGGGGGGATAGCTCAGCCCTAGCCGCCGGCTGGCCGGTAGAGGCTAACGGGCAGAGGTGACCACGCCGGACTGAACGGAGACACTCACATACACATACACGGGGCTACTACACAGACCAGGAAGCAGAGGGGCGGGGGGATAGCTCAGCCCTAGCCGCCGGCTGGCCGGTAGAGGCTAACGGGCAGAGGTGACCACGCCGGACTGAACGGAGACACTCACATACACATACACGGGGCTACTACACAGACCAGGAAGCAGAGGGGCGGGGGGATAGCTCAGCCCTAGCCGCCGGCTGGCCGGTAGAGGCTAACGGGCAGAGGTGACCACGCCGGACTGAACGGAGACACTCACATACACATACACGGGGCTACTACACAGACCAGGAAGCAGAGGGGCGGGGGGATAGCTCAGCCCTAGCCGCCGGCTGGCCGGTAGAGGCTAACGGGCAGAGGTGACCACGCCGGACTGAACGGAGACACTCACATACACATACACGGGGCTACTACACAGACCAGGAAGCAGAGGGGCGGGGGGATAGCTCAGCCCTAGCCGCCGGCTGGCCGGTAGAGGCTAACGGGCAGAGGTGACCACGCCGGACTGAACGGAGACACTCACATACACATACACGGGGCTACTACACAGACCAGGAAGCAGAGGGGCGGGGGGATAGCTCAGCCCTAGCCGCCGGCTGGCCGGTAGAGGCTAACGGGCAGAGGTGACCACGCCGGACTGAACGGAGACACTCACATACACATACACGGGGCTACTACACAGACCAGGAAGCAGAGGGGCGGGGGGATAGCTCAGCCCTAGCCGCCGGCTGGCCGGTAGAGGCTAACGGGCAGAGGTGACCACGCCGGACTGAACGGAGACACTCACATACACATACACGGGGCTACTACACAGACCAGGAAGCAGAGGGGCGGGGGGATAGCTCAGCCCTAGCCGCCGGCTGGCCGGTAGAGGCTAACGGGCAGAGGTGACCACGCCGGACTGAACGGAGACACTCACATACACATACACGGGGCTACTACACAGACCAGGAAGCAGAGGGGCGGGGGGATAGCTCAGCCCTAGCCGCCGGCTGGCCGGTAGAGGCTAACGGGCAGAGGTGACCACGCCGGACTGAACGGAGACACTCACATACACATACACGGGGCTACTACACAGACCAGGAAGCAGAGGGGCGGGGGGATAGCTCAGCCCTAGCCGCCGGCTGGCCGGTAGAGGCTAACGGGCAGAGGTGACCACGCCGGACTGAACGGAGACACTCACATACACATACACGGGGCTACTACACAGACCAGGAAGCAGAGGGGCGGGGGGATAGCTCAGCCCTAGCCGCCGGCTGGCCGGTAGAGGCTAACGGGCAGAGGTGACCACGCCGGACTGAACGGAGACACTCACATACACATACACGGGGCTACTACACAGACCAGGAAGCAGAGGGGCGGGGGGATAGCTCAGCCCTAGCCGCCGGCTGGCCGGTAGAGGCTAACGGGCAGAGGTGACCACGCCGGACTGAACGGAGACACTCACATACACATACACGGGGCTACTACACAGACCAGGAAGCAGAGGGGCGGGGGGATAGCTCAGCCCTAGCCGCCGGCTGGCCGGTAGAGGCTAACGGGCAGAGGTGACCACGCCGGACTGAACGGAGACACTCACATACACATACACGGGGCTACTACACAGACCAGGAAGCAGAGGGGCGGGGGGATAGCTCAGCCCTAGCCGCCGGCTGGCCGGTAGAGGCTAACGGGCAGAGGTGACCACGCCGGACTGAACGGAGACACTCACATACACATACACGGGGCTACTACACAGACCAGGAAGCAGAGGGGCGGGGGGATAGCTCAGCCCTAGCCGCCGGCTGGCCGGTAGAGGCTAACGGGCAGAGGTGACCACGCCGGACTGAACGGAGACACTCACATACACATACACGGGGCTACTACACAGACCAGGAAGCAGAGGGGCGGGGGGATAGCTCAGCCCTAGCCGCCGGCTGGCCGGTAGAGGCTAACGGGCAGAGGTGACCACGCCGGACTGAACGGAGACACTCACATACACATACACGGGGCTACTACACAGACCAGGAAGCAGAGGGGCGGGGGGATAGCTCAGCCCTAGCCGCCGGCTGGCCGGTAGAGGCTAACGGGCAGAGGTGACCACGCCGGACTGAACGGAGACACTCACATACACATACACGGGGCTACTACACAGACCAGGAAGCAGAGGGGCGGGGGGATAGCTCAGCCCTAGCCGCCGGCTGGCCGGTAGAGGCTAACGGGCAGAGGTGACCACGCCGGACTGAACGGAGACACTCACATACACATACACGGGGCTACTACACAGACCAGGAAGCAGAGGGGCGGGGGGATAGCTCAGCCCTAGCCGCCGGCTGGCCGGTAGAGGCTAACGGGCAGAGGTGACCACGCCGGACTGAACGGAGACACTCACATACACATACACGGGGCTACTACACAGACCAGGAAGCAGAGGGGCGGGGGGATAGCTCAGCCCTAGCCGCCGGCTGGCCGGTAGAGGCTAACGGGCAGAGGTGACCACGCCGGACTGAACGGAGACACTCACATACACATACACGGGGCTACTACACAGACCAGGAAGCAGAGGGGCGGGGGGATAGCTCAGCCCTAGCCGCCGGCTGGCCGGTAGAGGCTAACGGGCAGAGGTGACCACGCCGGACTGAACGGAGACACTCACATACACATACACGGGGCTACTACACAGACCAGGAAGCAGAGGGGCGGGGGGATAGCTCAGCCCTAGCCGCCGGCTGGCCGGTAGAGGCTAACGGGCAGAGGTGACCACGCCGGACTGAACGGAGACACTCACATACACATACACGGGGCTACTACACAGACCAGGAAGCAGAGGGGCGGGGGGATAGCTCAGCCCTAGCCGCCGGCTGGCCGGTAGAGGCTAACGGGCAGAGGTGACCACGCCGGACTGAACGGAGACACTCACATACACATACACGGGGCTACTACACAGACCAGGAAGCAGAGGGGCGGGGGGATAGCTCAGCCCTAGCCGCCGGCTGGCCGGTAGAGGCTAACGGGCAGAGGTGACCACGCCGGACTGAACGGAGACACTCACATACACATACACGGGGCTACTACACAGACCAGGAAGCAGAGGGGCGGGGGGATAGCTCAGCCCTAGCCGCCGGCTGGCCGGTAGAGGCTAACGGGCAGAGGTGACCACGCCGGACTGAACGGAGACACTCACATACACATACACGGGGCTACTACACAGACCAGGAAGCAGAGGGGCGGGGGGATAGCTCAGCCCTAGCCGCCGGCTGGCCGGTAGAGGCTAACGGGCAGAGGTGACCACGCCGGACTGAACGGAGACACTCACATACACATACACGGGGCTACTACACAGACCAGGAAGCAGAGGGGCGGGGGGATAGCTCAGCCCTAGCCGCCGGCTGGCCGGTAGAGGCTAACGGGCAGAGGTGACCACGCCGGACTGAACGGAGACACTCACATACACATACACGGGGCTACTACACAGACCAGGAAGCAGAGGGGCGGGGGGATAGCTCAGCCCTAGCCGCCGGCTGGCCGGTAGAGGCTAACGGGCAGAGGTGACCACGCCGGACTGAACGGAGACACTCACATACACATACACGGGGCTACTACACAGACCAGGAAGCAGAGGGGCGGGGGGATAGCTCAGCCCTAGCCGCCGGCTGGCCGGTAGAGGCTAACGGGCAGAGGTGACCACGCCGGACTGAACGGAGACACTCACATACACATACACGGGGCTACTACACAGACCAGGAAGCAGAGGGGCGGGGGGATAGCTCAGCCCTAGCCGCCGGCTGGCCGGTAGAGGCTAACGGGCAGAGGTGACCACGCCGGACTGAACGGAGACACTCACATACACATACACGGGGCTACTACACAGACCAGGAAGCAGAGGGGCGGGGGGATAGCTCAGCCCTAGCCGCCGGCTGGCCGGTAGAGGCTAACGGGCAGAGGTGACCACGCCGGACTGAACGGAGACACTCACATACACATACACGGGGCTACTACACAGACCAGGAAGCAGAGGGGCGGGGGGATAGCTCAGCCCTAGCCGCCGGCTGGCCGGTAGAGGCTAACGGGCAGAGGTGACCACGCCGGACTGAACGGAGACACTCACATACACATACACGGGGCTACTACACAGACCAGGAAGCAGAGGGGCGGGGGGATAGCTCAGCCCTAGCCGCCGGCTGGCCGGTAGAGGCTAACGGGCAGAGGTGACCACGCCGGACTGAACGGAGACACTCACATACACATACACGGGGCTACTACACAGACCAGGAAGCAGAGGGGCGGGGGGATAGCTCAGCCCTAGCCGCCGGCTGGCCGGTAGAGGCTAACGGGCAGAGGTGACCACGCCGGACTGAACGGAGACACTCACATACACATACACGGGGCTACTACACAGACCAGGAAGCAGAGGGGCGGGGGGATAGCTCAGCCCTAGCCGCCGGCTGGCCGGTAGAGGCTAACGGGCAGAGGTGACCACGCCGGACTGAACGGAGACACTCACATACACATACACGGGGCTACTACACAGACCAGGAAGCAGAGGGGCGGGGGGATAGCTCAGCCCTAGCCGCCGGCTGGCCGGTAGAGGCTAACGGGCAGAGGTGACCACGCCGGACTGAACGGAGACACTCACATACACATACACGGGGCTACTACACAGACCAGGAAGCAGAGGGGCGGGGGGATAGCTCAGCCCTAGCCGCCGGCTGGCCGGTAGAGGCTAACGGGCAGAGGTGACCACGCCGGACTGAACGGAGACACTCACATACACATACACGGGGCTACTACACAGACCAGGAAGCAGAGGGGCGGGGGGATAGCTCAGCCCTAGCCGCCGGCTGGCCGGTAGAGGCTAACGGGCAGAGGTGACCACGCCGGACTGAACGGAGACACTCACATACACATACACGGGGCTACTACACAGACCAGGAAGCAGAGGGGCGGGGGGATAGCTCAGCCCTAGCCGCCGGCTGGCCGGTAGAGGCTAACGGGCAGAGGTGACCACGCCGGACTGAACGGAGACACTCACATACACATACACGGGGCTACTACACAGACCAGGAAGCAGAGGGGCGGGGGGATAGCTCAGCCCTAGCCGCCGGCTGGCCGGTAGAGGCTAACGGGCAGAGGTGACCACGCCGGACTGAACGGAGACACTCACATACACATACACGGGGCTACTACACAGACCAGGAAGCAGAGGGGCGGGGGGATAGCTCAGCCCTAGCCGCCGGCTGGCCGGTAGAGGCTAACGGGCAGAGGTGACCACGCCGGACTGAACGGAGACACTCACATACACATACACGGGGCTACTACACAGACCAGGAAGCAGAGGGGCGGGGGGATAGCTCAGCCCTAGCCGCCGGCTGGCCGGTAGAGGCTAACGGGCAGAGGTGACCACGCCGGACTGAACGGAGACACTCACATACACATACACGGGGCTACTACACAGACCAGGAAGCAGAGGGGCGGGGGGATAGCTCAGCCCTAGCCGCCGGCTGGCCGGTAGAGGCTAACGGGCAGAGGTGACCACGCCGGACTGAACGGAGACACTCACATACACATACACGGGGCTACTACACAGACCAGGAAGCAGAGGGGCGGGGGGATAGCTCAGCCCTAGCCGCCGGCTGGCCGGTAGAGGCTAACGGGCAGAGGTGACCACGCCGGACTGAACGGAGACACTCACATACACATACACGGGGCTACTACACAGACCAGGAAGCAGAGGGGCGGGGGGATAGCTCAGCCCTAGCCGCCGGCTGGCCGGTAGAGGCTAACGGGCAGAGGTGACCACGCCGGACTGAACGGAGACACTCACATACACATACACGGGGCTACTACACAGACCAGGAAGCAGAGGGGCGGGGGGATAGCTCAGCCCTAGCCGCCGGCTGGCCGGTAGAGGCTAACGGGCAGAGGTGACCACGCCGGACTGAACGGAGACACTCACATACACATACACGGGGCTACTACACAGACCAGGAAGCAGAGGGGCGGGGGGATAGCTCAGCCCTAGCCGCCGGCTGGCCGGTAGAGGCTAACGGGCAGAGGTGACCACGCCGGACTGAACGGAGACACTCACATACACATACACGGGGCTACTACACAGACCAGGAAGCAGAGGGGCGGGGGGATAGCTCAGCCCTAGCCGCCGGCTGGCCGGTAGAGGCTAACGGGCAGAGGTGACCACGCCGGACTGAACGGAGACACTCACATACACATACACGGGGCTACTACACAGACCAGGAAGCAGAGGGGCGGGGGGATAGCTCAGCCCTAGCCGCCGGCTGGCCGGTAGAGGCTAACGGGCAGAGGTGACCACGCCGGACTGAACGGAGACACTCACATACACATACACGGGGCTACTACACAGACCAGGAAGCAGAGGGGCGGGGGGATAGCTCAGCCCTAGCCGCCGGCTGGCCGGTAGAGGCTAACGGGCAGAGGTGACCACGCCGGACTGAACGGAGACACTCACATACACATACACGGGGCTACTACACAGACCAGGAAGCAGAGGGGCGGGGGGATAGCTCAGCCCTAGCCGCCGGCTGGCCGGTAGAGGCTAACGGGCAGAGGTGACCACGCCGGACTGAACGGAGACACTCACATACACATACACGGGGCTACTACACAGACCAGGAAGCAGAGGGGCGGGGGGATAGCTCAGCCCTAGCCGCCGGCTGGCCGGTAGAGGCTAACGGGCAGAGGTGACCACGCCGGACTGAACGGAGACACTCACATACACATACACGGGGCTACTACACAGACCAGGAAGCAGAGGGGCGGGGGGATAGCTCAGCCCTAGCCGCCGGCTGGCCGGTAGAGGCTAACGGGCAGAGGTGACCACGCCGGACTGAACGGAGACACTCACATACACATACACGGGGCTACTACACAGACCAGGAAGCAGAGGGGCGGGGGGATAGCTCAGCCCTAGCCGCCGGCTGGCCGGTAGAGGCTAACGGGCAGAGGTGACCACGCCGGACTGAACGGAGACACTCACATACACATACACGGGGCTACTACACAGACCAGGAAGCAGAGGGGCGGGGGGATAGCTCAGCCCTAGCCGCCGGCTGGCCGGTAGAGGCTAACGGGCAGAGGTGACCACGCCGGACTGAACGGAGACACTCACATACACATACACGGGGCTACTACACAGACCAGGAAGCAGAGGGGCGGGGGGATAGCTCAGCCCTAGCCGCCGGCTGGCCGGTAGAGGCTAACGGGCAGAGGTGACCACGCCGGACTGAACGGAGACACTCACATACACATACACGGGGCTACTACACAGACCAGGAAGCAGAGGGGCGGGGGGATAGCTCAGCCCTAGCCGCCGGCTGGCCGGTAGAGGCTAACGGGCAGAGGTGACCACGCCGGACTGAACGGAGACACTCACATACACATACACGGGGCTACTACACAGACCAGGAAGCAGAGGGGCGGGGGGATAGCTCAGCCCTAGCCGCCGGCTGGCCGGTAGAGGCTAACGGGCAGAGGTGACCACGCCGGACTGAACGGAGACACTCACATACACATACACGGGGCTACTACACAGACCAGGAAGCAGAGGGGCGGGGGGATAGCTCAGCCCTAGCCGCCGGCTGGCCGGTAGAGGCTAACGGGCAGAGGTGACCACGCCGGACTGAACGGAGACACTCACATACACATACACGGGGCTACTACACAGACCAGGAAGCAGAGGGGCGGGGGGATAGCTCAGCCCTAGCCGCCGGCTGGCCGGTAGAGGCTAACGGGCAGAGGTGACCACGCCGGACTGAACGGAGACACTCACATACACATACACGGGGCTACTACACAGACCAGGAAGCAGAGGGGCGGGGGGATAGCTCAGCCCTAGCCGCCGGCTGGCCGGTAGAGGCTAACGGGCAGAGGTGACCACGCCGGACTGAACGGAGACACTCACATACACATACACGGGGCTACTACACAGACCAGGAAGCAGAGGGGCGGGGGGATAGCTCAGCCCTAGCCGCCGGCTGGCCGGTAGAGGCTAACGGGCAGAGGTGACCACGCCGGACTGAACGGAGACACTCACATACACATACACGGGGCTACTACACAGACCAGGAAGCAGAGGGGCGGGGGGATAGCTCAGCCCTAGCCGCCGGCTGGCCGGTAGAGGCTAACGGGCAGAGGTGACCACGCCGGACTGAACGGAGACACTCACATACACATACACGGGGCTACTACACAGACCAGGAAGCAGAGGGGCGGGGGGATAGCTCAGCCCTAGCCGCCGGCTGGCCGGTAGAGGCTAACGGGCAGAGGTGACCACGCCGGACTGAACGGAGACACTCACATACACATACACGGGGCTACTACACAGACCAGGAAGCAGAGGGGCGGGGGGATAGCTCAGCCCTAGCCGCCGGCTGGCCGGTAGAGGCTAACGGGCAGAGGTGACCACGCCGGACTGAACGGAGACACTCACATACACATACACGGGGCTACTACACAGACCAGGAAGCAGAGGGGCGGGGGGATAGCTCAGCCCTAGCCGCCGGCTGGCCGGTAGAGGCTAACGGGCAGAGGTGACCACGCCGGACTGAACGGAGACACTCACATACACATACACGGGGCTACTACACAGACCAGGAAGCAGAGGGGCGGGGGGATAGCTCAGCCCTAGCCGCCGGCTGGCCGGTAGAGGCTAACGGGCAGAGGTGACCACGCCGGACTGAACGGAGACACTCACATACACATACACGGGGCTACTACACAGACCAGGAAGCAGAGGGGCGGGGGGATAGCTCAGCCCTAGCCGCCGGCTGGCCGGTAGAGGCTAACGGGCAGAGGTGACCACGCCGGACTGAACGGAGACACTCACATACACATACACGGGGCTACTACACAGACCAGGAAGCAGAGGGGCGGGGGGATAGCTCAGCCCTAGCCGCCGGCTGGCCGGTAGAGGCTAACGGGCAGAGGTGACCACGCCGGACTGAACGGAGACACTCACATACACATACACGGGGCTACTACACAGACCAGGAAGCAGAGGGGCGGGGGGATAGCTCAGCCCTAGCCGCCGGCTGGCCGGTAGAGGCTAACGGGCAGAGGTGACCACGCCGGACTGAACGGAGACACTCACATACACATACACGGGGCTACTACACAGACCAGGAAGCAGAGGGGCGGGGGGATAGCTCAGCCCTAGCCGCCGGCTGGCCGGTAGAGGCTAACGGGCAGAGGTGACCACGCCGGACTGAACGGAGACACTCACATACACATACACGGGGCTACTACACAGACCAGGAAGCAGAGGGGCGGGGGGATAGCTCAGCCCTAGCCGCCGGCTGGCCGGTAGAGGCTAACGGGCAGAGGTGACCACGCCGGACTGAACGGAGACACTCACATACACATACACGGGGCTACTACACAGACCAGGAAGCAGAGGGGCGGGGGGATAGCTCAGCCCTAGCCGCCGGCTGGCCGGTAGAGGCTAACGGGCAGAGGTGACCACGCCGGACTGAACGGAGACACTCACATACACATACACGGGGCTACTACACAGACCAGGAAGCAGAGGGGCGGGGGGATAGCTCAGCCCTAGCCGCCGGCTGGCCGGTAGAGGCTAACGGGCAGAGGTGACCACGCCGGACTGAACGGAGACACTCACATACACATACACGGGGCTACTACACAGACCAGGAAGCAGAGGGGCGGGGGGATAGCTCAGCCCTAGCCGCCGGCTGGCCGGTAGAGGCTAACGGGCAGAGGTGACCACGCCGGACTGAACGGAGACACTCACATACACATACACGGGGCTACTACACAGACCAGGAAGCAGAGGGGCGGGGGGATAGCTCAGCCCTAGCCGCCGGCTGGCCGGTAGAGGCTAACGGGCAGAGGTGACCACGCCGGACTGAACGGAGACACTCACATACACATACACGGGGCTACTACACAGACCAGGAAGCAGAGGGGCGGGGGGATAGCTCAGCCCTAGCCGCCGGCTGGCCGGTAGAGGCTAACGGGCAGAGGTGACCACGCCGGACTGAACGGAGACACTCACATACACATACACGGGGCTACTACACAGACCAGGAAGCAGAGGGGCGGGGGGATAGCTCAGCCCTAGCCGCCGGCTGGCCGGTAGAGGCTAACGGGCAGAGGTGACCACGCCGGACTGAACGGAGACACTCACATACACATACACGGGGCTACTACACAGACCAGGAAGCAGAGGGGCGGGGGGATAGCTCAGCCCTAGCCGCCGGCTGGCCGGTAGAGGCTAACGGGCAGAGGTGACCACGCCGGACTGAACGGAGACACTCACATACACATACACGGGGCTACTACACAGACCAGGAAGCAGAGGGGCGGGGGGATAGCTCAGCCCTAGCCGCCGGCTGGCCGGTAGAGGCTAACGGGCAGAGGTGACCACGCCGGACTGAACGGAGACACTCACATACACATACACGGGGCTACTACACAGACCAGGAAGCAGAGGGGCGGGGGGATAGCTCAGCCCTAGCCGCCGGCTGGCCGGTAGAGGCTAACGGGCAGAGGTGACCACGCCGGACTGAACGGAGACACTCACATACACATACACGGGGCTACTACACAGACCAGGAAGCAGAGGGGCGGGGGGATAGCTCAGCCCTAGCCGCCGGCTGGCCGGTAGAGGCTAACGGGCAGAGGTGACCACGCCGGACTGAACGGAGACACTCACATACACATACACGGGGCTACTACACAGACCAGGAAGCAGAGGGGCGGGGGGATAGCTCAGCCCTAGCCGCCGGCTGGCCGGTAGAGGCTAACGGGCAGAGGTGACCACGCCGGACTGAACGGAGACACTCACATACACATACACGGGGCTACTACACAGACCAGGAAGCAGAGGGGCGGGGGGATAGCTCAGCCCTAGCCGCCGGCTGGCCGGTAGAGGCTAACGGGCAGAGGTGACCACGCCGGACTGAACGGAGACACTCACATACACATACACGGGGCTACTACACAGACCAGGAAGCAGAGGGGCGGGGGGATAGCTCAGCCCTAGCCGCCGGCTGGCCGGTAGAGGCTAACGGGCAGAGGTGACCACGCCGGACTGAACGGAGACACTCACATACACATACACGGGGCTACTACACAGACCAGGAAGCAGAGGGGCGGGGGGATAGCTCAGCCCTAGCCGCCGGCTGGCCGGTAGAGGCTAACGGGCAGAGGTGACCACGCCGGACTGAACGGAGACACTCACATACACATACACGGGGCTACTACACAGACCAGGAAGCAGAGGGGCGGGGGGATAGCTCAGCCCTAGCCGCCGGCTGGCCGGTAGAGGCTAACGGGCAGAGGTGACCACGCCGGACTGAACGGAGACACTCACATACACATACACGGGGCTACTACACAGACCAGGAAGCAGAGGGGCGGGGGGATAGCTCAGCCCTAGCCGCCGGCTGGCCGGTAGAGGCTAACGGGCAGAGGTGACCACGCCGGACTGAACGGAGACACTCACATACACATACACGGGGCTACTACACAGACCAGGAAGCAGAGGGGCGGGGGGATAGCTCAGCCCTAGCCGCCGGCTGGCCGGTAGAGGCTAACGGGCAGAGGTGACCACGCCGGACTGAACGGAGACACTCACATACACATACACGGGGCTACTACACAGACCAGGAAGCAGAGGGGCGGGGGGATAGCTCAGCCCTAGCCGCCGGCTGGCCGGTAGAGGCTAACGGGCAGAGGTGACCACGCCGGACTGAACGGAGACACTCACATACACATACACGGGGCTACTACACAGACCAGGAAGCAGAGGGGCGGGGGGATAGCTCAGCCCTAGCCGCCGGCTGGCCGGTAGAGGCTAACGGGCAGAGGTGACCACGCCGGACTGAACGGAGACACTCACATACACATACACGGGGCTACTACACAGACCAGGAAGCAGAGGGGCGGGGGGATAGCTCAGCCCTAGCCGCCGGCTGGCCGGTAGAGGCTAACGGGCAGAGGTGACCACGCCGGACTGAACGGAGACACTCACATACACATACACGGGGCTACTACACAGACCAGGAAGCAGAGGGGCGGGGGGATAGCTCAGCCCTAGCCGCCGGCTGGCCGGTAGAGGCTAACGGGCAGAGGTGACCACGCCGGACTGAACGGAGACACTCACATACACATACACGGGGCTACTACACAGACCAGGAAGCAGAGGGGCGGGGGGATAGCTCAGCCCTAGCCGCCGGCTGGCCGGTAGAGGCTAACGGGCAGAGGTGACCACGCCGGACTGAACGGAGACACTCACATACACATACACGGGGCTACTACACAGACCAGGAAGCAGAGGGGCGGGGGGATAGCTCAGCCCTAGCCGCCGGCTGGCCGGTAGAGGCTAACGGGCAGAGGTGACCACGCCGGACTGAACGGAGACACTCACATACACATACACGGGGCTACTACACAGACCAGGAAGCAGAGGGGCGGGGGGATAGCTCAGCCCTAGCCGCCGGCTGGCCGGTAGAGGCTAACGGGCAGAGGTGACCACGCCGGACTGAACGGAGACACTCACATACACATACACGGGGCTACTACACAGACCAGGAAGCAGAGGGGCGGGGGGATAGCTCAGCCCTAGCCGCCGGCTGGCCGGTAGAGGCTAACGGGCAGAGGTGACCACGCCGGACTGAACGGAGACACTCACATACACATACACGGGGCTACTACACAGACCAGGAAGCAGAGGGGCGGGGGGATAGCTCAGCCCTAGCCGCCGGCTGGCCGGTAGAGGCTAACGGGCAGAGGTGACCACGCCGGACTGAACGGAGACACTCACATACACATACACGGGGCTACTACACAGACCAGGAAGCAGAGGGGCGGGGGGATAGCTCAGCCCTAGCCGCCGGCTGGCCGGTAGAGGCTAACGGGCAGAGGTGACCACGCCGGACTGAACGGAGACACTCACATACACATACACGGGGCTACTACACAGACCAGGAAGCAGAGGGGCGGGGGGATAGCTCAGCCCTAGCCGCCGGCTGGCCGGTAGAGGCTAACGGGCAGAGGTGACCACGCCGGACTGAACGGAGACACTCACATACACATACACGGGGCTACTACACAGACCAGGAAGCAGAGGGGCGGGGGGATAGCTCAGCCCTAGCCGCCGGCTGGCCGGTAGAGGCTAACGGGCAGAGGTGACCACGCCGGACTGAACGGAGACACTCACATACACATACACGGGGCTACTACACAGACCAGGAAGCAGAGGGGCGGGGGGATAGCTCAGCCCTAGCCGCCGGCTGGCCGGTAGAGGCTAACGGGCAGAGGTGACCACGCCGGACTGAACGGAGACACTCACATACACATACACGGGGCTACTACACAGACCAGGAAGCAGAGGGGCGGGGGGATAGCTCAGCCCTAGCCGCCGGCTGGCCGGTAGAGGCTAACGGGCAGAGGTGACCACGCCGGACTGAACGGAGACACTCACATACACATACACGGGGCTACTACACAGACCAGGAAGCAGAGGGGCGGGGGGATAGCTCAGCCCTAGCCGCCGGCTGGCCGGTAGAGGCTAACGGGCAGAGGTGACCACGCCGGACTGAACGGAGACACTCACATACACATACACGGGGCTACTACACAGACCAGGAAGCAGAGGGGCGGGGGGATAGCTCAGCCCTAGCCGCCGGCTGGCCGGTAGAGGCTAACGGGCAGAGGTGACCACGCCGGACTGAACGGAGACACTCACATACACATACACGGGGCTACTACACAGACCAGGAAGCAGAGGGGCGGGGGGATAGCTCAGCCCTAGCCGCCGGCTGGCCGGTAGAGGCTAACGGGCAGAGGTGACCACGCCGGACTGAACGGAGACACTCACATACACATACACGGGGCTACTACACAGACCAGGAAGCAGAGGGGCGGGGGGATAGCTCAGCCCTAGCCGCCGGCTGGCCGGTAGAGGCTAACGGGCAGAGGTGACCACGCCGGACTGAACGGAGACACTCACATACACATACACGGGGCTACTACACAGACCAGGAAGCAGAGGGGCGGGGGGATAGCTCAGCCCTAGCCGCCGGCTGGCCGGTAGAGGCTAACGGGCAGAGGTGACCACGCCGGACTGAACGGAGACACTCACATACACATACACGGGGCTACTACACAGACCAGGAAGCAGAGGGGCGGGGGGATAGCTCAGCCCTAGCCGCCGGCTGGCCGGTAGAGGCTAACGGGCAGAGGTGACCACGCCGGACTGAACGGAGACACTCACATACACATACACGGGGCTACTACACAGACCAGGAAGCAGAGGGGCGGGGGGATAGCTCAGCCCTAGCCGCCGGCTGGCCGGTAGAGGCTAACGGGCAGAGGTGACCACGCCGGACTGAACGGAGACACTCACATACACATACACGGGGCTACTACACAGACCAGGAAGCAGAGGGGCGGGGGGATAGCTCAGCCCTAGCCGCCGGCTGGCCGGTAGAGGCTAACGGGCAGAGGTGACCACGCCGGACTGAACGGAGACACTCACATACACATACACGGGGCTACTACACAGACCAGGAAGCAGAGGGGCGGGGGGATAGCTCAGCCCTAGCCGCCGGCTGGCCGGTAGAGGCTAACGGGCAGAGGTGACCACGCCGGACTGAACGGAGACACTCACATACACATACACGGGGCTACTACACAGACCAGGAAGCAGAGGGGCGGGGGGATAGCTCAGCCCTAGCCGCCGGCTGGCCGGTAGAGGCTAACGGGCAGAGGTGACCACGCCGGACTGAACGGAGACACTCACATACACATACACGGGGCTACTACACAGACCAGGAAGCAGAGGGGCGGGGGGATAGCTCAGCCCTAGCCGCCGGCTGGCCGGTAGAGGCTAACGGGCAGAGGTGACCACGCCGGACTGAACGGAGACACTCACATACACATACACGGGGCTACTACACAGACCAGGAAGCAGAGGGGCGGGGGGATAGCTCAGCCCTAGCCGCCGGCTGGCCGGTAGAGGCTAACGGGCAGAGGTGACCACGCCGGACTGAACGGAGACACTCACATACACATACACGGGGCTACTACACAGACCAGGAAGCAGAGGGGCGGGGGGATAGCTCAGCCCTAGCCGCCGGCTGGCCGGTAGAGGCTAACGGGCAGAGGTGACCACGCCGGACTGAACGGAGACACTCACATACACATACACGGGGCTACTACACAGACCAGGAAGCAGAGGGGCGGGGGGATAGCTCAGCCCTAGCCGCCGGCTGGCCGGTAGAGGCTAACGGGCAGAGGTGACCACGCCGGACTGAACGGAGACACTCACATACACATACACGGGGCTACTACACAGACCAGGAAGCAGAGGGGCGGGGGGATAGCTCAGCCCTAGCCGCCGGCTGGCCGGTAGAGGCTAACGGGCAGAGGTGACCACGCCGGACTGAACGGAGACACTCACATACACATACACGGGGCTACTACACAGACCAGGAAGCAGAGGGGCGGGGGGATAGCTCAGCCCTAGCCGCCGGCTGGCCGGTAGAGGCTAACGGGCAGAGGTGACCACGCCGGACTGAACGGAGACACTCACATACACATACACGGGGCTACTACACAGACCAGGAAGCAGAGGGGCGGGGGGATAGCTCAGCCCTAGCCGCCGGCTGGCCGGTAGAGGCTAACGGGCAGAGGTGACCACGCCGGACTGAACGGAGACACTCACATACACATACACGGGGCTACTACACAGACCAGGAAGCAGAGGGGCGGGGGGATAGCTCAGCCCTAGCCGCCGGCTGGCCGGTAGAGGCTAACGGGCAGAGGTGACCACGCCGGACTGAACGGAGACACTCACATACACATACACGGGGCTACTACACAGACCAGGAAGCAGAGGGGCGGGGGGATAGCTCAGCCCTAGCCGCCGGCTGGCCGGTAGAGGCTAACGGGCAGAGGTGACCACGCCGGACTGAACGGAGACACTCACATACACATACACGGGGCTACTACACAGACCAGGAAGCAGAGGGGCGGGGGGATAGCTCAGCCCTAGCCGCCGGCTGGCCGGTAGAGGCTAACGGGCAGAGGTGACCACGCCGGACTGAACGGAGACACTCACATACACATACACGGGGCTACTACACAGACCAGGAAGCAGAGGGGCGGGGGGATAGCTCAGCCCTAGCCGCCGGCTGGCCGGTAGAGGCTAACGGGCAGAGGTGACCACGCCGGACTGAACGGAGACACTCACATACACATACACGGGGCTACTACACAGACCAGGAAGCAGAGGGGCGGGGGGATAGCTCAGCCCTAGCCGCCGGCTGGCCGGTAGAGGCTAACGGGCAGAGGTGACCACGCCGGACTGAACGGAGACACTCACATACACATACACGGGGCTACTACACAGACCAGGAAGCAGAGGGGCGGGGGGATAGCTCAGCCCTAGCCGCCGGCTGGCCGGTAGAGGCTAACGGGCAGAGGTGACCACGCCGGACTGAACGGAGACACTCACATACACATACACGGGGCTACTACACAGACCAGGAAGCAGAGGGGCGGGGGGATAGCTCAGCCCTAGCCGCCGGCTGGCCGGTAGAGGCTAACGGGCAGAGGTGACCACGCCGGACTGAACGGAGACACTCACATACACATACACGGGGCTACTACACAGACCAGGAAGCAGAGGGGCGGGGGGATAGCTCAGCCCTAGCCGCCGGCTGGCCGGTAGAGGCTAACGGGCAGAGGTGACCACGCCGGACTGAACGGAGACACTCACATACACATACACGGGGCTACTACACAGACCAGGAAGCAGAGGGGCGGGGGGATAGCTCAGCCCTAGCCGCCGGCTGGCCGGTAGAGGCTAACGGGCAGAGGTGACCACGCCGGACTGAACGGAGACACTCACATACACATACACGGGGCTACTACACAGACCAGGAAGCAGAGGGGCGGGGGGATAGCTCAGCCCTAGCCGCCGGCTGGCCGGTAGAGGCTAACGGGCAGAGGTGACCACGCCGGACTGAACGGAGACACTCACATACACATACACGGGGCTACTACACAGACCAGGAAGCAGAGGGGCGGGGGGATAGCTCAGCCCTAGCCGCCGGCTGGCCGGTAGAGGCTAACGGGCAGAGGTGACCACGCCGGACTGAACGGAGACACTCACATACACATACACGGGGCTACTACACAGACCAGGAAGCAGAGGGGCGGGGGGATAGCTCAGCCCTAGCCGCCGGCTGGCCGGTAGAGGCTAACGGGCAGAGGTGACCACGCCGGACTGAACGGAGACACTCACATACACATACACGGGGCTACTACACAGACCAGGAAGCAGAGGGGCGGGGGGATAGCTCAGCCCTAGCCGCCGGCTGGCCGGTAGAGGCTAACGGGCAGAGGTGACCACGCCGGACTGAACGGAGACACTCACATACACATACACGGGGCTACTACACAGACCAGGAAGCAGAGGGGCGGGGGGATAGCTCAGCCCTAGCCGCCGGCTGGCCGGTAGAGGCTAACGGGCAGAGGTGACCACGCCGGACTGAACGGAGACACTCACATACACATACACGGGGCTACTACACAGACCAGGAAGCAGAGGGGCGGGGGGATAGCTCAGCCCTAGCCGCCGGCTGGCCGGTAGAGGCTAACGGGCAGAGGTGACCACGCCGGACTGAACGGAGACACTCACATACACATACACGGGGCTACTACACAGACCAGGAAGCAGAGGGGCGGGGGGATAGCTCAGCCCTAGCCGCCGGCTGGCCGGTAGAGGCTAACGGGCAGAGGTGACCACGCCGGACTGAACGGAGACACTCACATACACATACACGGGGCTACTACACAGACCAGGAAGCAGAGGGGCGGGGGGATAGCTCAGCCCTAGCCGCCGGCTGGCCGGTAGAGGCTAACGGGCAGAGGTGACCACGCCGGACTGAACGGAGACACTCACATACACATACACGGGGCTACTACACAGACCAGGAAGCAGAGGGGCGGGGGGATAGCTCAGCCCTAGCCGCCGGCTGGCCGGTAGAGGCTAACGGGCAGAGGTGACCACGCCGGACTGAACGGAGACACTCACATACACATACACGGGGCTACTACACAGACCAGGAAGCAGAGGGGCGGGGGGATAGCTCAGCCCTAGCCGCCGGCTGGCCGGTAGAGGCTAACGGGCAGAGGTGACCACGCCGGACTGAACGGAGACACTCACATACACATACACGGGGCTACTACACAGACCAGGAAGCAGAGGGGCGGGGGGATAGCTCAGCCCTAGCCGCCGGCTGGCCGGTAGAGGCTAACGGGCAGAGGTGACCACGCCGGACTGAACGGAGACACTCACATACACATACACGGGGCTACTACACAGACCAGGAAGCAGAGGGGCGGGGGGATAGCTCAGCCCTAGCCGCCGGCTGGCCGGTAGAGGCTAACGGGCAGAGGTGACCACGCCGGACTGAACGGAGACACTCACATACACATACACGGGGCTACTACACAGACCAGGAAGCAGAGGGGCGGGGGGATAGCTCAGCCCTAGCCGCCGGCTGGCCGGTAGAGGCTAACGGGCAGAGGTGACCACGCCGGACTGAACGGAGACACTCACATACACATACACGGGGCTACTACACAGACCAGGAAGCAGAGGGGCGGGGGGATAGCTCAGCCCTAGCCGCCGGCTGGCCGGTAGAGGCTAACGGGCAGAGGTGACCACGCCGGACTGAACGGAGACACTCACATACACATACACGGGGCTACTACACAGACCAGGAAGCAGAGGGGCGGGGGGATAGCTCAGCCCTAGCCGCCGGCTGGCCGGTAGAGGCTAACGGGCAGAGGTGACCACGCCGGACTGAACGGAGACACTCACATACACATACACGGGGCTACTACACAGACCAGGAAGCAGAGGGGCGGGGGGATAGCTCAGCCCTAGCCGCCGGCTGGCCGGTAGAGGCTAACGGGCAGAGGTGACCACGCCGGACTGAACGGAGACACTCACATACACATACACGGGGCTACTACACAGACCAGGAAGCAGAGGGGCGGGGGGATAGCTCAGCCCTAGCCGCCGGCTGGCCGGTAGAGGCTAACGGGCAGAGGTGACCACGCCGGACTGAACGGAGACACTCACATACACATACACGGGGCTACTACACAGACCAGGAAGCAGAGGGGCGGGGGGATAGCTCAGCCCTAGCCGCCGGCTGGCCGGTAGAGGCTAACGGGCAGAGGTGACCACGCCGGACTGAACGGAGACACTCACATACACATACACGGGGCTACTACACAGACCAGGAAGCAGAGGGGCGGGGGGATAGCTCAGCCCTAGCCGCCGGCTGGCCGGTAGAGGCTAACGGGCAGAGGTGACCACGCCGGACTGAACGGAGACACTCACATACACATACACGGGGCTACTACACAGACCAGGAAGCAGAGGGGCGGGGGGATAGCTCAGCCCTAGCCGCCGGCTGGCCGGTAGAGGCTAACGGGCAGAGGTGACCACGCCGGACTGAACGGAGACACTCACATACACATACACGGGGCTACTACACAGACCAGGAAGCAGAGGGGCGGGGGGATAGCTCAGCCCTAGCCGCCGGCTGGCCGGTAGAGGCTAACGGGCAGAGGTGACCACGCCGGACTGAACGGAGACACTCACATACACATACACGGGGCTACTACACAGACCAGGAAGCAGAGGGGCGGGGGGATAGCTCAGCCCTAGCCGCCGGCTGGCCGGTAGAGGCTAACGGGCAGAGGTGACCACGCCGGACTGAACGGAGACACTCACATACACATACACGGGGCTACTACACAGACCAGGAAGCAGAGGGGCGGGGGGATAGCTCAGCCCTAGCCGCCGGCTGGCCGGTAGAGGCTAACGGGCAGAGGTGACCACGCCGGACTGAACGGAGACACTCACATACACATACACGGGGCTACTACACAGACCAGGAAGCAGAGGGGCGGGGGGATAGCTCAGCCCTAGCCGCCGGCTGGCCGGTAGAGGCTAACGGGCAGAGGTGACCACGCCGGACTGAACGGAGACACTCACATACACATACACGGGGCTACTACACAGACCAGGAAGCAGAGGGGCGGGGGGATAGCTCAGCCCTAGCCGCCGGCTGGCCGGTAGAGGCTAACGGGCAGAGGTGACCACGCCGGACTGAACGGAGACACTCACATACACATACACGGGGCTACTACACAGACCAGGAAGCAGAGGGGCGGGGGGATAGCTCAGCCCTAGCCGCCGGCTGGCCGGTAGAGGCTAACGGGCAGAGGTGACCACGCCGGACTGAACGGAGACACTCACATACACATACACGGGGCTACTACACAGACCAGGAAGCAGAGGGGCGGGGGGATAGCTCAGCCCTAGCCGCCGGCTGGCCGGTAGAGGCTAACGGGCAGAGGTGACCACGCCGGACTGAACGGAGACACTCACATACACATACACGGGGCTACTACACAGACCAGGAAGCAGAGGGGCGGGGGGATAGCTCAGCCCTAGCCGCCGGCTGGCCGGTAGAGGCTAACGGGCAGAGGTGACCACGCCGGACTGAACGGAGACACTCACATACACATACACGGGGCTACTACACAGACCAGGAAGCAGAGGGGCGGGGGGATAGCTCAGCCCTAGCCGCCGGCTGGCCGGTAGAGGCTAACGGGCAGAGGTGACCACGCCGGACTGAACGGAGACACTCACATACACATACACGGGGCTACTACACAGACCAGGAAGCAGAGGGGCGGGGGGATAGCTCAGCCCTAGCCGCCGGCTGGCCGGTAGAGGCTAACGGGCAGAGGTGACCACGCCGGACTGAACGGAGACACTCACATACACATACACGGGGCTACTACACAGACCAGGAAGCAGAGGGGCGGGGGGATAGCTCAGCCCTAGCCGCCGGCTGGCCGGTAGAGGCTAACGGGCAGAGGTGACCACGCCGGACTGAACGGAGACACTCACATACACATACACGGGGCTACTACACAGACCAGGAAGCAGAGGGGCGGGGGGATAGCTCAGCCCTAGCCGCCGGCTGGCCGGTAGAGGCTAACGGGCAGAGGTGACCACGCCGGACTGAACGGAGACACTCACATACACATACACGGGGCTACTACACAGACCAGGAAGCAGAGGGGCGGGGGGATAGCTCAGCCCTAGCCGCCGGCTGGCCGGTAGAGGCTAACGGGCAGAGGTGACCACGCCGGACTGAACGGAGACACTCACATACACATACACGGGGCTACTACACAGACCAGGAAGCAGAGGGGCGGGGGGATAGCTCAGCCCTAGCCGCCGGCTGGCCGGTAGAGGCTAACGGGCAGAGGTGACCACGCCGGACTGAACGGAGACACTCACATACACATACACGGGGCTACTACACAGACCAGGAAGCAGAGGGGCGGGGGGATAGCTCAGCCCTAGCCGCCGGCTGGCCGGTAGAGGCTAACGGGCAGAGGTGACCACGCCGGACTGAACGGAGACACTCACATACACATACACGGGGCTACTACACAGACCAGGAAGCAGAGGGGCGGGGGGATAGCTCAGCCCTAGCCGCCGGCTGGCCGGTAGAGGCTAACGGGCAGAGGTGACCACGCCGGACTGAACGGAGACACTCACATACACATACACGGGGCTACTACACAGACCAGGAAGCAGAGGGGCGGGGGGATAGCTCAGCCCTAGCCGCCGGCTGGCCGGTAGAGGCTAACGGGCAGAGGTGACCACGCCGGACTGAACGGAGACACTCACATACACATACACGGGGCTACTACACAGACCAGGAAGCAGAGGGGCGGGGGGATAGCTCAGCCCTAGCCGCCGGCTGGCCGGTAGAGGCTAACGGGCAGAGGTGACCACGCCGGACTGAACGGAGACACTCACATACACATACACGGGGCTACTACACAGACCAGGAAGCAGAGGGGCGGGGGGATAGCTCAGCCCTAGCCGCCGGCTGGCCGGTAGAGGCTAACGGGCAGAGGTGACCACGCCGGACTGAACGGAGACACTCACATACACATACACGGGGCTACTACACAGACCAGGAAGCAGAGGGGCGGGGGGATAGCTCAGCCCTAGCCGCCGGCTGGCCGGTAGAGGCTAACGGGCAGAGGTGACCACGCCGGACTGAACGGAGACACTCACATACACATACACGGGGCTACTACACAGACCAGGAAGCAGAGGGGCGGGGGGATAGCTCAGCCCTAGCCGCCGGCTGGCCGGTAGAGGCTAACGGGCAGAGGTGACCACGCCGGACTGAACGGAGACACTCACATACACATACACGGGGCTACTACACAGACCAGGAAGCAGAGGGGCGGGGGGATAGCTCAGCCCTAGCCGCCGGCTGGCCGGTAGAGGCTAACGGGCAGAGGTGACCACGCCGGACTGAACGGAGACACTCACATACACATACACGGGGCTACTACACAGACCAGGAAGCAGAGGGGCGGGGGGATAGCTCAGCCCTAGCCGCCGGCTGGCCGGTAGAGGCTAACGGGCAGAGGTGACCACGCCGGACTGAACGGAGACACTCACATACACATACACGGGGCTACTACACAGACCAGGAAGCAGAGGGGCGGGGGGATAGCTCAGCCCTAGCCGCCGGCTGGCCGGTAGAGGCTAACGGGCAGAGGTGACCACGCCGGACTGAACGGAGACACTCACATACACATACACGGGGCTACTACACAGACCAGGAAGCAGAGGGGCGGGGGGATAGCTCAGCCCTAGCCGCCGGCTGGCCGGTAGAGGCTAACGGGCAGAGGTGACCACGCCGGACTGAACGGAGACACTCACATACACATACACGGGGCTACTACACAGACCAGGAAGCAGAGGGGCGGGGGGATAGCTCAGCCCTAGCCGCCGGCTGGCCGGTAGAGGCTAACGGGCAGAGGTGACCACGCCGGACTGAACGGACGTATACTCTTCAATATTAAAAGGTAAGAGAGTAAAGCCCTCATGATAACATAATGAGGTGTTCTGAGCTAATCTGTCATGTTTAACATTAATTTCTCATTAAAATTGCACAAAAGACAGTTGATTGTAATTTATTGCCCATTGTGATTTACGCTCTACAGGTTCAAATCAACTCGTTTTCAGTGTAACATCGTAGATAAACAATAATAATCAGAACGAGTTAACGATCATATCAACGAACATAATAAATCTACAATCACATCGTCTTACTTTTTCAACCATTATCTTTGTTTTCCAGCCCGTGTGAGTCTCGTAAAAGTCTTAAAAGCCGTTCTTTAAATCCGCTATCATAGCATCATGAACGCGCAGCGCCAAAACCAGAACGCCGATCGCGCGTTCTCTTTGCCCAGAGGCATGATGGGAGGGGCCCAAAGCATCATGGGGGGTGACTCTACTGCGCATATTCAGTGGGCCCATAGCGAAAGTAAACCCGGAAGCCAGAAACTTTTTCGGCGTATGCGCCAAGCGAGCAGTTCCAATTGAAATCAACGGCGGCCATTTTCGATCCGGCATCCAGTTCATATAATACATCCATGCCTGCTACACACCAGGGACACATCCTGGGAAAACTCTACTCGACATACCTGTGGTTCGCGTGGACCGAAAAGACGACGGACAAGGTAGCAGAGACAACGAGGATTTGCCGCTAGCAGCCTGGGCTACGGGAGTCGTCGCAGGGCTGGTCTGGAAATTGCTCCGCTGCCTATAGAGCACCATCTTGCATCTGCACCGGGAGGTTGTGTGAGTACTTGACATTGAACGGGGATGAATGGGTGAAGGAAAGCGGCACAGGACGGTGTTAAAGCCGGTAACAGTGTGAACTCTTTCGGCGTTAAAGTTGAATTCCTTATGACCGGATCAAACATCATGTGCACCAACAGTTAGTGTAATTATCCAAGCGCCTGGGTGAGGTTTAGATGGCACCATCAACTCTCTCTTTATTTTATGGGAACTGTGGAAAGTCTTTGAGACATTCGTGTGTTACTGACACAGTGTTTGAAGAGTTACATTTATGGTATCACTATCTATCCTTGTTATTGATTGCACATTTTGATTATTCATTTCATTGCTGACAGGTGGCATATACATTGGAAATACTAGGGGAACACATTCAAATATTACATAGGTTTATTAACGGAGAACCATTAAAAAGTAGACACATGAAAATTTCATATTTTGGGGTTTGTTGGAGCAGAAGTCAGTCCTGATTTAAAAGAGTAGAAGGAAAAGAAAGCATTTTGATACACAAGGTATTACTGTTTGATTTCATGTGACAAGAAGTTGTCTGTTTGTTGTTTTCCTATTTTATTTTATTTTTTTTCTATCTCTGAAGCATGTCTTGGTCAGAAAAAAAGGGCATTACAAATCTTAAGGGTTAAAAGGAAAATAAAGGTGTCGTGTCCTACCTTTACACATTGTTGCTTACTATCTATTAAATTTCTGAAGGCTTGCACAAGTTTGTTAGTTTTCAGTGGAGGCACCACGTGAGTTAGGCAATATCTTCCTATTCCTCACCACAGTGATAAAGTCCCGTGTTGAATTCAGTAGAGAAGAACCACAGCTACTTCACCATCTACAGCTGAGGACCCAGGACCTGTTTTATCATTATTGAGTGTGACTTTAGTGTAGATCATAAACACCAAGGGGAAAGGGATTACGGTACATTTCTAATCGTATGTCATGTTTAAATTACGCGTTTCAAAGGCATTAGTATTGTGAACATAACAGAGAGCAATATGAATTAAGATAGTCATTTACAACAGTGACAAGCAATATTTATGTGCATTCCCACATTTACACGAGCACTACATACAGTCAGGAGCAGGTGTAGTTACGAAAAGACCAGCACTACTAAAAGACTGAGGAATGCGGAAATCCACGTAAATTTCCCGCTGCACACAATTTACACACAAATTCATGCTGCTCATGTTTCATGAATGAGACCCAGTGAGCGTCAATCTTCTGCACATGCCTAGTGTGTGTTTTTCTCTTAAAAAGCTACAGTGATAACATGTCCTGTGAATGGCCCCTCTCTCCCCCCACTGAACGAGCTAAACTCTTCACAGATAGGAAGGTTTTGTCACAGTGATGAGGTGACTAGAGGTAAATGAGTAACTAACTGACTAATTATGTGTCACATAGTTTGAAATAAGTACTTGGCAGGACATCATCATTGTTGAGTTCACGACCCAGTCATTTATCTAAGACCGGAAAGCTAGAGACTTTGGGGGTTTAATGCCGGACAAATGAAGTGGTGGGACCAGATTTCATGTGTGAGTCAAAGTCATCTTAATTAGGATGATTGACCATCTGAATATGTATCATTTATAGATGTCACACAGGTTCCTCCAGATCCCAGTATTTTCTAAACGTGGTTCAGTGAAACTGATTCTAAGTTTTCATTTCATTGTGTTAAATGTAAAAGCAGCAACATGATCTCACGTTCTAACTTTCTGTGGATAACAAACCTTCTGTGAATGACTGTTGTTTTTCTGTATTTTCATCTTTTTTTTTTTTAATTTTATCTTTACCAATTTCAGCCACAGCAATAAACATAGCTGTGTCGTCTGCATTCATTACTGGTTTTGACCGTCCTAATCTTTGGTGAGAATAAGAGGTAATCTGGATTTGGAATTGGAAATTGAAATTGAGCAATGTTTGAACTTGTCAGTGTCCTTACACTGAGGTAGAAAAAAGGTAGAAAGATACAAAATTGCACATTTGAATACTCCAGTATTTTTACTGTAAAAAATGTGACAGAACAACACTCACTAAGAACTACAATCAATTGAGACTGAAACTGACCCATCATTCTGGTGCGGGGATTACTCCAACACAAGTGGAGGAAATTATGTTAAAGCAACACTATGTAGTTTCTGAACAGGGGTCGCCTAAATATTGGACTGGTGTCGTAGAACTCCCCACCAGAATATCACTCCCCTCGGAGTTACAGGGGGAGTCAGATTTAGAGAGACAAAGCAGCCTTCATCCACTGCTGTACCTGACTGTGAATGTAATTACAGTCGCCTCAAAAACCAGTTGGTGGGCAAAAACTCGTCCGACCCCTGCTGGTCTGTGAATGAATTCTTTTGAAATATCATAAGTTGGACCCACAATGAGATTTTTTCATAACTTTGGGTTTTTACAAATAAAGTTGTTGTAAAGGTTTCACCAAGCACTACACTATATTAGAATCAACACAACCTCAGCTAATTCTAATGTCAATCAGTAAAGACCTCTGTACAGTATGATGAGGTAAACAGACCATGAAAAAAAACAGACAGTATTTTTTCATTAGAAACCAACAAACCTAATAAGGGAAATTTCCGCATAGAAAATTGCATTTATCTGTTCATGAGTTTTTGCTTTTCCAACATGAGGGCGTTACATAGGAACCAGAGGCCCGGGGTACGAAGCAGTTCACCATACCCAGGATATGTTTTCATTGTTTCTGCTTCACTGAGCCTAACAATCACAGTAAGGCTAACTGTTCCCAGGAGTCCTACTGAGGAGCTGGCCCTGAACACTAATGTGGTTCCCTTGAAGAGGACCTATCACAGTAAGGCTAACTTGTCCCAAGACCTATGCAAGGTGTGTATCTTAATTAAACAGCTTCAAGGTAATTGTGATGGTTGAATGACTTGTTACAGAATGAATGGGGTCTCTCTGCCATCCACCTGGGGTGTCTTGGCTGAAAACCAACCTTGCAAGATCAGCTCCTCTGACCCCTTGTCCATGATCTTGTCTCGTGAGAGTCCCTCATCCCCTGAGCATTTTGCCTGATGGAGTATGTATGTGTGTGGCCATCTCTGCCAACAGGACCTGGAGGTAAACAGGCAAATCCTTACCACTATCAAAATAGACGACCACGAACTACGGACATATGAGGCATACTTGTGTCAGGCAGTGTGGTATCATCACTAAATCATAATGCAATCTACTCCAATTAATCAGCAGCTGAGAAGATGATGGATACCTTGTTTGACATCTCCTTTTTTCGCCTTCGCACTGCTGTCCTCAACACTTGGCATCTGGACTCAACACAGGATATCTGGAGCTCAGAGTGACTGTCAGATTCTTCATCTCCCCTCCTTGTTGCCTTCCAATTCCTGGTATATGAAACAAGCAGCATCATTATTCACAGCTTTTAGGTCACTCTGAAAAATGAATGCAATTTGTTGCAACTTAATTTTTTATTATCAAAACATGTAATTTTCCTTTTTTTTTTTTTTTTTTTTTAAAGATTTCTAAATGGTTATTATAAAAACAAACACTTCCTGTTTTTGGTTTTCTCATGTCATGAAAATTCACTGTCCTCCATAGACTGCTTCCTATATTGGATACCTTACTGTTGGCCTGTATGTCTGTGCTGTGCAAATCAGTTTGGGGATATGTCCAGCAGGCCCTGAGTTTCTAGTGTTAGTACGTATTTTCAATGCATCAGTGCATCGGTGTCATCAACTCACTAAAAACCTTGACAAACCTGTGTACATCAGACATGAAGCTGGCGTAGGGGAGGCATCACGAAGATCCCCTTAAATATGATAGTCTATCATATTTAAAGTCCATGTAAAGAACTTTTAACTGGATATGCAGAAGTCTCTCATTTCTGCTGATGTCTCTGAATGACCTACAACAGCAAATGAGGCCATCAGTGGGAACATAAGCTTTTTCTAAATACTGTAACTTTTTACCTTCGCGAGGCAGTGGACGGGTCAGTCCACTGACCAGAGGAGACGACGGCGCATTTGACGAGGATATAAGTTAACATTGAGTTGATGCGACGCTAGCGAATAAAAACCAAGCTCAATTTCAATTGCTATATTTTCATCATGGCTGATATTTGGACAGGATCCACAAAGAGAAACCTACGGCTTTTGTCCACAGGGGTCACCAAAATCAACACAAAATGAAAGTTCTTTGTAGGAGCTTTAACATTTGAACCAGAGGTGCACAAGAAAGAGTGAGCATCTCCAGAGTGAGGTGCTCTTCACAAGGCAGCAGTCATATGATTTACTGAGCCATGTATGACTGCAGAACCAGAGCACCATCACTGTGTGGTCTGTGCCACGCAAGGACGACAGAAAAGAATTTTCTGAATTTAGGGTTCATGTTTCTACAGAAAATGTAATACCAGGAAAAAATCTATGGATCGCAGCAGTGACCACGAATTGTATGTGATCCACAAACTGTCAAGTGTCATTAAGATGAAGCAATTACAAGCTCTAGCATGGTAAAAAACCTTCACCACTCACTGGCTATGTGCTTTGACCTTTTTACTGCACTTATCTAAATATACAAAAAACATCACTGCTCACTGTGGCTTTAAGCTTCTCTGGGCACGCACACACACAAACACACACACTAGGAATGTTGGACTGCTGATTTCAGAGTGTCACCGCAGACGTAGAATAATTTAATAATTTACTTGATGTATAGTATATTTATACATGCATACAGATAATATAGTATACATGTATTCCCTCTGGAGAAGCTGTGGGATGATATTGAACAGGATGTTGATTTGGGTTGTGGTCAGGGGTCCCTCTCTAGCTTCAAACCACAAAGTTGACAGAACATGAGGCTCCAGAGAGTTTGGGGCCTTCGGGCTTCATTTAACTCAAATCTTCCTGAGGCTTTGAGAGCAACAGCTCAAGCAGAGTCCCAATAAAGAACTTTTAACTGGTTTCTGCTGATGTCTCTGAATGACCTACAACAGCAAATGAGGCCATCGGTGGGAAGATAAGCTTTTTCTAAATACTGTAACTCTTTACCTTTGGGAGGCAGCGGACGGGTCAGTCCACCGACCGGAGGAGACGACGGCACACTCTCTAGCTTTAAATCACAAAGTTGACAGAACATGAGGCTCCAGAGAGTTTGGGGCCTTCGGGCTTCTTTTAACTCAAATTTTCCTGAAGCTTTGAGAGCAACGGCTCAAGTAGAGGCCAGAGCAACATTAAACAGATGCTCAACAGGAATAGAATGATCACCCCTCATTCATCCATCATGCAACCATCTATGAATGGATGATCACAATTGATGGATCATCCATCAATCTATGGTCATCAGTCCTGGATCAGAACCACTGGACTGTCCTGGAGGACCTTAGTTGATCACTTCCACTGGATACAGCACAACAAACAACTCTGTTTTATTTGCTATTCACTGTTTTTGTGTTGAGGATGGACATCCCATTCAAATGGACACAATGTCTCTGTAATGACTTGATGGAGCCTCTTCAAATTCGGACTCAAGGATGGACTGATTATATATTGCTGTCAAAGGTCAGGGTCAGTATCACCTCAGAAAACACTTTTTAGTTATTATGACAAAGTTTCACATCAGTGGAGAATATTTCATTTGATTCTGAATTAACAACAGTGTGACCTGAGGCTAGTGACAGAGGTAGACAACCACAACTCTAGTGTAACAGGTAAACTGAACATTGCTCATGGGGTGATGACATTTAGGGGTTTGAAGGAAAATGGGAAGTTAAAACTTTCATCTGTGTGTGTGTGTGTGTGTGTGTGTGTGTGAAGGGGACACTGGTGACAGCTGAGTACACGTTGACTGAAATGACCTGACCAACCCCCCTCTCTTTCTGCCGCGTCATTGCCCTTTTCTTTCCACATAAGGAGGCTTTGTCCACAAGCCTCTCTCAGGCCAAGTGAACAACAGGGGCCCGTGGGGACTCCGGGACCAGTCTGAGAGCCCTCAGGGGACGAAGCACCCACTAACAGGATCAGGAGGATTGAAGGTTTGTGGAGTCATCAGGTGAGAACAGCAGACACAAACAGTAAGCTCTCGTCATTTTGTTAACTCTATTTAGCAGGTGATGGGTGATACACAGTTCCTGCACTGTTCCTCTGTGTACACTGATCCTGCTTATACACTGTTATTGTATGTTAAAAAGAAATCCATTGGGTTTTATTCTAAATGTTCCTGATTTTCACAGGCTGGTTTAATCTCTGATGGAATTCATCCTTTGTGCCAACAGACTACAGCAGAGCCAGACTAACACTTGTTCTAGTTTCACAGAGGTTTTAGTTCAGCGAGGAACTGTGCCTTGCGTGGTCTGGTTAAGGAATATGAATGTTAAGATAAGATAAGATGTACTTTATCGTCCCGTTCAGGGAAATTGTCTTCGGCATGAAGTACATGCTCTGTGATAAATATTACTGCATGTAAAGTTATAGGCACATTAGCTGCAGCTCTGGCCCACAGGTTCAGTGGTCCTGATCATCTCCTTCAGATGCACTGGCGCTGTCTGCAGTCTGGTTACGGTAGATAAAAGAGAGAGTATATGCAGAGATCAGAGTGAACAGCCTGCACTGACCGTCCCAGCAGACCAGCACTCACACAGTCCTGTCATATTCCAAAGCAAACATTCCTCTGGCAGTCTGACCAAACAGTGAACAATGCTTCTTTGGCTCACTAATCGGGGAGGGAGCGCTACTCAAACTTTAACAGCCTCAGGCCTGACTAATGGCCCAGATCAACGATAAAAAGAAAATGTTATCGTTCACTACCTTATGCAACAGTTGAACGATCTCAGAAGTGATCCATCGCAATGTGAGGAGATAAGCATGGGAGCTTTCAGTGGAGAAACAACTTTATTGGATAGGACAGTAAAAAGAGACAGGGTCAGGGTAATTTACTAGTTCCCTTTGGTCCTTTGCCCTTGTGCCAGAGAGTTTATTTTATTATACTTTATTTTCATTGATCTGACCTTATTTGTATGCCCCATGATCTTGTCCACTGGAAGCGTTGAGCATCAGCCACATGTCCTTTCTAATATCATGCTGATCATTACATTTCATCATTTTTGATGTAAAATCATTACAAACATTGATGTAAACTGGTGTAGCTAAGTGAGATAACTGTGCCGGAAAATGGCCAATTACAGTGATGTCCAACTGAGGGGTCATGTGATATCTCTACTTGCTGCTGTTCCAGCTCTCTGTCCACCACTCTATTACATTTTCATTTTAAAACTCATCTGTTTTGCTATGTCGTACTGTCCTCATGACTCCAGTCTTATCGAGCACTGAAAATGGAGACACTTGGAAACAATGACCCTGTTTTACTTTGAAGACATCATCAGCCCCAACAGTGGAGAAAGTAATATAATAATCAAGTGTTATTGACCTTGTTGTTCAGTTACGCATTTTAACACTGCTGCTCCTTGCTGTTCCTATTTCATAGTATTTGTTCATATTAACCAGCTGTAGAGCCGATAATCTTTGCACTGGTTGGCAGTGCATATGATTGCTCAGGTATGTGTGTTTCCACGTGTGTTAGACTGGACAGAGATGGTTTGTGTTTGAAAAGAGCCTTTGTCAGTCCCTCTGTCCTTAAGCTGAAGTGACCCTTTGACTGTCTTTTCTTGGATCCTTTGTCCTTTGACCTTCTTTCTTTAAACCCTCTTTTCATAGACCTTCTGTCCTCTGATAAGTTTTTGCTAGATTAAATACTGTAAACCACAGAGATGTTCTGGTGTGCCACAGCTGGTCCTTGTATCAAATGGGCCAGAGACTGTGACATTACCAGTTAGTCTTTTTACTAAGTCATTGGTACATTCTGTTTCTGATTAAGACCTTCATATATGATCAACTGCTTGGCTCGCAGTCAGTCTGTCATAGCGTCAGATGTGTTTTGTTTACGGCTGCCTGCAGAGTTAAGAGGTTAATGAATTGTCAACTGGTCAATTGTTGTGGGTGTGTAGCTAAATGCAATTTGAAATGACAGAGCATCACCTGCACTGTTCAGATATGTGGGGGCTGGTGGTGAAACTGCTGCACAGTAGAAATACTGTCTGAGAAAAGACCTGTAGTAAATCACTGTGCATTGCATTTTTACCAATAATAAACCAGTCTATATAGTGATATGCTCCAGACAGTATGGCTGAAGTTTGCTAATATTACTTGAGTACAACAAAATAGCCAAAAGGACAGAAGAGAAAACTGTTCAGGTAGAGATGGATGAGAGGTATTGGTAAAAGTAGTGTTATAATTCCTTTAGGAAAGTCACTCCACTTGTGTGGCATCTGATACAGGGGCAAGTGGCAAGCTTTCTGGTAACTCTCTGCTGCTCTTTGCCTTTTTCACTTCAGGATTGTTTTGATGTAGCTTTGTAAGAAAGACATCCCAGAATGAACCAGATTATACGGTGAGGCAGACCGCTGACATGCTGTAATGTTATTGTTTATTTTCTGTCTTAATTTGCAGTGAGGCTCTTTCTATGTGGCTACCAAGAAAATGTCTGATCCTGAAAAACATTATCCAATAGCCCCCAGGAAGAAGATGTTACAGAACATAAAGATGACAAGGTTATAGTAGATGAAAGATATGATCTAGGACATGGAGAAACTGAGCTACACAATCACCTCTTTACCAATGAAGACCTCGCACTGACAAACTTTAAAAAAAACAAACAAAACATTCACATCTCAGGAGGGGAGTGGTACTCCAAAAGATCCAGATTTAAAACATCTGGACTGACAGCCATGAGAGAAGAGAGGTCCCAGACATGCAGAGTGAAAGGAGAGGTCAGAGGACAGACATTTTGGGTTTTTCATGTGCTTCAAGTGAAAGAGCTGTTTTTCATAAAATTTACTTTAATCTCACTGACATGACCATAAAGATTCTGCTGCACAGTCCAAGTTAAATGGATTCACTGAGACTGAGATTAAGACCAACCTACCAGCTGGAGAATGGTAATAAGCACCAGGCCTGAAGTAATCAAGGAAATCGCCCACTGCCGCCTGGTGATTTATTTTAGCTCCGAGGACAGAGAGGAGCCCTGCATTTTGAGAGCAAGGAATAAACATGGAGAGACAAGCAAATCTTCTGCACTTGTTAAGAACTGTTCTTGGTAAAGACGTGTGGTACAACATCAGGGGAGTTTGTGGTTCAGTATTTGCTCAGGGACACTTCCACATGTGAGCTGGAGGAGCTAACTGAAAACATATGTAATCCTATCTTCTTAAGAACCATAACCAGACACCAGAGGGAAACAGCTACTCATTTTGATAACTGAATTTGAGTTATGTTGATTTTCCACATCCATGTGAATAAGTTTAAGTACTCAGTCTGGTAACATATCATGCACATATCCTTCTTTGATGTTGCAGGTCATCTTCATGTCTGAGCTGAGGATGTCTCTGCAGTCTCTCATGGTGGCTGTGGTCATGGTCCTGCTCCTCCTCAGTCCCTGCCCTGGAACAGCAGCCCCTCCAGGTGAGCCAGATGAGGACGCCTTTGACTACGACCTGAACAGTGAGGACTGGGAGAACCTGGATGTCAACATTTATGGAGACAGTTATGATTATGATGACTTGGATCAAGAGGTGAGGAAGAACAGGATATTCATGTTTGTAGATAAAACATTAGTGTTAATACTAGGGATGGATACTGCTTCTTGATCTTCTGCAACAGCAATTCTCTGATCAGACATGTTTGTTGTTCTTGGAAGAAAAATGAATAACATTTTATTTCCTTTCATTTATTTGATCATATTTGCAAAATAATACAAGCAGAGGTATACGTTCATTTGCTTCTGGATTTTTTGAATGATCAAAAGGTTGTTTCAATTTTTAATTGAAACAATTTTGAAATATATTTAGAAATATAAACCTATTTTACTGTTTTACTTTTGGTATCTGTGTTGTATGTGGATCAATCAATCCATCACTTTTTGAATACTATTGGACGCTAGATAGATTGCCATAGAATTTGTTGTTGTTTGTGGGTCCAAGAGAATGAACTTTTAAGTCCATGGTGACCTCTGACCTTTCCTCTAGAGTCACCAACAGGTCCCTGTTTTCAGTTATCCAGTGAAACGTCTTACTGACTCGGTTGGTTCAGTCATTATGACTCTGTGATCTTACTTTTCCTCAACTGATTCAAAATTGAGGTTTTGAGTGAAACATCTAAACAATTATTCACAGTCATGTCCACATCAAAGGATTTATTTATTTTACGTTGCACCATCAGGTTTCCTTCGTCTCATGCTTGTGATTATGTCCAAATCCCTGAGGACAAACACCTGACTTACAGTAAAAATTCAAACTCAGACTGGATTAATGTGATTTGAACTCTTTTGGTCTTTCTGCTCCGGCCCACCCTTGGAGAACAGATAGAGGTGGGCACCATAGCACCAGATAGCCCCTCCCCAGACTACCAGCCCACGGACCAGCACTATGAGGATGAGGAGGAACCCCTGCCCACCCTGCCTCCAGCTCCTGGCTCCCTGGACTTCAAGGAACCAGGGCTCTTTGGTCCAGAGACTGGTCTGGGTAGGTCAGAGAATCTGCTGCTGGTTTATCTTCAGTCAGCAGAGTTCAGGGACACAGACAGACAGACAGACAGACAGACAGACACACCTCAGTTAGATACATGTGGCTAATTGTTAGTCTCTGTGTTAAGTCTCCATCCTCCATTTGTGTGCAGGTATGCCCACCTGCCTGCTGTGTGTGTGTATTGGTGGGAGTGTGTACTGCGAGGACACAAACCTGGATCAGATCCCACCCCTGCCAAAAGACACCACCCACTTTTATGGTCGCTTCAACAAGATCCGGCATGTGAAGAACACAGACTTCCTGAACCTCAGTGAGGAGGACCCTCTCTACACACACTCATAGTCTCATACCCAGTTTACACTCTGTCAGACTCTAGACAATGCTAAAATTAGTAAAAAAAAAAATATTAAGATTATATGTCGTAATTGATACCTGATGATGGAATGCATCTTAAAACATTCTTTTCTTCATCAAAACTTCAGGGACTTTTATAGGCACCAAATCCCACTGTACAGTATTAATCAATGGTATTCTATGGCTCTTTTTTTTAATCAGAGAAGCTCCAGTCCATTGATCTAACAGGGAATCAGATCTCAGGGATGGATGAGGATGTGTTTCATTCCCTGACACAGCTCCAGGATTTGTTGTTGCCTGATAATAACATTCAGATGATGCCTGAGCTGCCAGTCACCATGAGACGCATAGATCTACGCAACAACAAGCTGGTCAACCGTGGGCTACACGCTGAGAGCTTTAAGGTGAATATCCTGCACATATACATAAAAATGTCAGCTGTGGACCTCTGGCTTATAATCACATGCTTAATAGTTCCTAAATTTGTGCGGCATGAGTGTCGGTGAGAGGAACAAGACGGATGATGAATTTGATGTGTAAAAGATCAAATAGATCCTCAGCAGTTTCTGCATCTGTACCTGAACATAATTTCCTCTGCAAGCTCAGAGAGGAAATGTTATTGTGTCCACACCCAGGTGTCTGTGGAGAGTTACATAAAACACATGCCTCACAGATCATAGACTGATATTCCAGGGGGACCTGTGAACCTTCAGTCATGCTGTTCCACTTAAATGCTGGAGCATCATATGAAATGTAAAGATGAGTGTGGGCTCCCTCTTGTGGATACCATCAAGTGTTGAGGTGTCCTTCCTCTGTGCAGGATATGACCCAACTTGAGTTCCTCTACCTGTCTAACAACAACCTGGATTATATTCCTACTCCACTTCCACTCAGCCTGAGAGTGTTACATCTGCAGGTAAGAGCAACTCTCACCTCTTCTTTATTTTCTTCATCGAAAAACACAGTACAACATAGTACAACACAACATGACACAGTACAACAGTGTAATACACTGCAGCACAGCATAACACAGTACAAGGCATTATAACATAGTAAAACACAGGAACACAGGACAACAAAGTTTATGATACATCATTGTGCAACACATTATACAGTACAACACATAACAGAGTGCAACACTGTAGTATAAATTACAGCACAGTATAACATTGTACTGCAACGCAGTACAACACAGTAAAAAAAACAAACAAAAAAACAGTAAAAACACAATGCAATACAGGACAACACAGTACTACAGAGCTCATTTTAAATCTTTTGCCTCTGAACTGTCTACCTCACAATCAGAACAACAACATCCAGTCTCTGCATGAGGACACCTTCTGTGACAGTCACAATCGCAACTTCATCCGCCGCAACTTGGAGGACATCCGCCTGGATGGCAACCCCCTGAACATCAACCTGTTTGCCCAGGCCTACATCTGCCTGCCCCGTCTGCCGGTGGGGAGCCGCTGACGGCTGCCTGAGCTGTGGCACTGACCAGGCCGCAGTAGTAAAGACATGATGATACAAGAGTAGAAGCTTTGTGACTGCAATGTTGTTTTGTCTTAGGATTGTGGGTAGAAAGTTTTGTCTAAAGAAGCATCATGAGACGGGTTTTTAAAGCTGCATTCATTCATTGATTGAGTGACTTTTTAAAGTTGAGTGTGGCTCATGTGTTAACAAGCAGTTCATTTAGCAACACTATCATCCATGTGGAGTCATGTTGACAGGGTCTATGTCCTGAAACCAAAACACCTGAAGGACCTGAAAAGGGCTGAAAGGCTCCGTAGACCTGAAGTGTTGGCGATGATGGATTCGACTTCACAAACACCCTTCAGATATTATTTGATCCATTGTCACGATAAACATCGATTCACTCAGCTGTGTTGGTGTAATGGAGAGAACAACCCTTTGAACCATCAGCTGTCTTGGTTTGATCATGTCTCTTTATATATCTCATTGTGTCATTCAGAAACATCATCATTTGCTTTGCTGATAAATCAATAGATCAATTTTTATTTCTGGTCCAAATTCTTTTTCTGTTTGTCGTCATGTTTGAAACACACACTGACAAACACCTGTTTAAGTATACACAGTTGATGTAACATTGCATACATGATGAGATACCTGGTGTTGCAGGTAAATGTTGCTGCTTTCTGAGGTTTACTCTAGACTTAACATGTGCAACAGTGACCTTTGACCTCTGTCTGATCTTTACCTGCATACGATGATTATTAACTTCTGTGGTCATAAATCCTACCACGCCATCGTTCTCAGAAGAATAATAAATCTCAAACTGTTGAATGAACAGACCAGACTTCCTTTTCCCTTTTTAATATCACACTGACTCAGTTAGAGACACAGCTCTTATCAGTGGTGATGATTTGAATGTGTCAGTGTGTTGTTCTGTTGTCTCCAGTGATCCAATCAACAGATACAAACAACAGAAGGTTTAAAAGGAAAATTAGGGACATTTAGTGTAAAACACATCCTGGTCAATGAACACTGAAAATGTAGGGTCAAAAAAATATTTAAAAAATATTTAGAGGTTTCATGTAAAAAGTTTAAATCAGAATAATGTTTAATAATTTAATGGAAAAAAACAAAATCAGTCTTTTTTCAGTCTTCAGCCCAGTCATCACAGTCCAACCTGTTGCAGTCTCTGTGCAGCTTAAGTCAAAGGTCAGAGGCCGACTCTGTTAAAAAAGGCTGAGGATACAAAGGGAGAAGAAGAAACAGTGAGATGATCTGCTGTGAGCAGCAAACTCAATAAATTATCACACACAACATCCACCTCCACATCCAAACCAAGAAGGCTCAACAATCCAGGTCATGTCAAGTCACCTCATAGTGGTACAGAAGCACAGTCTGAGATTATTGTGGTAACTTCAGGCTTAACTCCAGGTCCAGTGACGGTGGCTCACTTGTAACTGTGATTTTTAATAAAGAGCCATAACAGGAATGCACTGACCTGTGATTAGTGTTGCTATTGCCTCCTTCTGCCATCTGCAGGGGGCGTTGATTAGTGGCCTGACCTGCTATTTCACCCTCCACAGAAAAAGGGTCTGAGAGGTTTCCAAAGAGACTCCCCTGCCTCTGTGAAGACAACAGAGCACAGGTCACAGAGAAGCACTGACATGAAAATGTGTAAAAAATTAATATCATGATTATAATGTATTATCACAGTTATCAGTACCATCATAATAACAATGATAATACTGTGATTATAGTGCTTGTAAAATCTAAATGCTCTGGAATTTATCCTGTGATTTAATATGAAAACAGTGACTGTTTCATCTCTGTCTGCACTGTCTATACAACTTTTCACACACACACACACACACACACACACACACACACACACTAGACATCAGTGGTGAGTGTCTGCAGACTTGAAACAGTACAGAAATCTCTAAGGGGTAGTTTTGCTATCTCTCTCTGTTACCCTGAAGATGACTTCCGCAGCAGCTTCATCTCCTCGGTCCAGCTCCTCGTCCGACATCAGGTCTCCAGAGATGGTCCTGTGCAGCTCTGGAGCTGCCTCCTCTTCGATGTTCCTCAGCCCTGCCTGAAGGACAAAGAAGGAGAAGAAGAAGAGGAAATGCTTTAGGACCAAGTGTGCAAGCCTGAGACTGGTTCATCTGTAGGTCAATACTGGAGCAGGATGTCTATATGTGGGTTTTTATATATCATAGTTGGTCAGTTACTCTGTTGGTGAGGACAAACAAACAAGTAATCAAACATTCATAATAATCATCATACTACTAATACAGAACAAAAAAGATGGACATTAAACATATTGGTGATGAGCTTCCAGAGAAAGTAGACTGTGATGCTCTGAGCGGCATGCTGTCAAAAACATGATGTCATGATTAAAACACAGATGAATTTCTTCGTAACAAATCAGAAAAACAACAGAAACATTCAACATTCAGACCATGTGCAGCTGTTTTGATGCGACGACACATTTTGAATGAGTTTGAATGAAATTGAAATGAATTAAATTAGGAGTGACTGAGATCAAATAATCACTGAAATGCTTCACTGGGCAGTGCGCCATCAAACACTGACCTGGATCTCATGAGTGGCACTTTTCTTGGTGGGCCTGTAGCCATAGTACTCCTCCTGTCTCTTCTTCAGTTTCCTGAAATAATCCTGGATCAGGAACGTGGCATAAAACTTTCCCACCGTCACTTCATCATCTGTACAAAACACAGAAATCAATAAAAGCGTGGAGTAGCCAAAATATAGGAAGGAAAGGAGAGTGAGGCAACTGCGCTGCACCATGAGAGACAGACAGAGAAGAATGAGATACTTATTTTTCTTTTCCTTACAGGATGTACAAGAGGTGGCAAAAGCTATAACTGTCCTTTTACTTCCATTTGAGAATATCCCAAGCTCCGCAGAGATGAAGCAAATTCTGACTCTGGCAGGTAGCATGATGCTAACACTATTGTTGTGCAAACAGAAGTGAAGGGGAGATTAGCCTGTCTTTTTCAAATGTTAGTGGGAATGCTATTACTTTTTTTTTTTTTTTTTTTTTGGCTTGGACATTATGTAAGCATCACAAATCAAAGTATGTACATACCTTCTTATATATACTGTGGTACTTCATACAGTTATTGCTGGTTTTATTTTTTCTCCTCTCCTTGGCTCTGCTGCAGTAACGAGTGGATTTCCCCAGTGTGGGATTAATAAAGGTTTAACTTATCTTATTATTAATGGCCTAAAATGGGTTTACTGACTCGGCCCTTCACAAAAGGTTAGTCCTCCAGTTTACTAAAGCTTTAACTTCTTGTTTTCTTTTCCCAGAAGCCTAAAGAAGTTCTCCCCCTGTCCATCTTCTCTCAGTTCTTCTTGAACTCAGTCTGAAGTCCACACTAAGTTCATGAAAATCAGGAACAAGTCAGTGTATGGAAGTGTGTTTAAAGATGACTGCCTTGTTGTTGAACACTGACCTCCAATAGGTGGGATGACCTGATCCAGTAGCTTCATGCTGGTGCGCTTCCAGATCTTCTTGATAATGGCCCTCAGCTCCTCATTGGCTTTTTCAAAGTTCCCTGAGCAAAGAAAAAGAACCCCCCATCAACTTCAGAGGTGCAAAAACACATGTGGTCACACAAATCATCTTCAACAACGTGACGACGCAGGCAAACAACAGAAGTATTTCCAGGGCAGAGTGCCAGCTGATTTTGTGTTGTTACACTGATTAAGAAATTTTCTGAATTTTCAGCATGATTGTCTAATCCACTGTTCTGTAAAGCTGAGACCTTTCAGATCAGAACGTTTCATCGCCATTCAATTAACATATGAATGTCCATTATAGCCACTTCGATTGAGTCCTGCTTTATTTTCTTTGGTTCTTTGGCTTAAAATGTCTTTTTCAATTCCAGCCTGGATTCATTATAAATGACACAAATTTACTAAAAAAACATTAAAGGACACAGACCTTCTGTCTTTATTTTGAGTGCAGTTCTAACCAGAGCAAACAAAGTGGCGTTGAAGGTAACAGTTCCGTCACTGTTCAGAGGCATGTTCATGGAGACCAGCCTCTGTAAACACAACACACACACAAAACAATGTTGAAATGTTAATAAAAGCAAAACCTTTTAAATTCAATTATAAATGATATTTTTATGTTTACTCTGGCTTGGCCTGTGGCCTTCATTTTGAAAGCCTTTATTATCTGTGCCAGATGTCAATATGCACAAACAAAAACCAATACAAATAAAAACTGTTTGTATTTTGTGTAATTGCTTTTCCACACCTCATTGTTGTCACTACTATCAGAAAACAGCCTGGATGTGATGATTGATATGTGGCTTGAATATTAAGGTTAGAATACTTGAATACTTACGTCTTAAAAATATGAAAAGTTAAAATCTTTGATCATAAAAATAATAATATGAATATTATATGTAATAATTTTGTGATATTATAATGAAAAAGCTAATGAAGGAACTACTCAGTAACCATTGTATCTGTCACACAACCACATCATGTAGTGGTTTTCATATTTCGTTCTGTTGCAATGTGCTGCTAATTACTCAGTGAAGAAACCTCATCAGTGCTTAAAGAGATCTAATAATGTCTAATTAGTTTTCAGCAACGTCAAGACAGCTTCCACAGTCTGATGTCTGTGAAATTTTGGAGTACAAACTATCTCCATACCAACAACATACAGCTGTTTTGATCAGTGAGTTTATCTCAAGTCTGTAGGCACAAAGCTTGACTGAGGAGAACATGGTGCAGACTGCTCAGTATTGTTGCGAGCTACATTAGTTTTCCTTGTGTTTGCTATCTTTAGTTCATTAACACTGGTCCAGTGAACAGCAGCAAATGAGGAGCAATTATCTAAATGTATCTAAAGACACTTTGCTTTAAAATACATGCTCTGAACATGAAGAGCTCCACTCACTGTGGATTCACTCTCTAAGTACTGAACTGATAACTCCTTATAAAAAATGAATTAAAAGACCAGTCAGGACTTTAGACCAGAGTCAGGATGAACATGCCCCTCACCTTACAGGCGATACGATGAGGACAAAACTTCCCAAACCCCAAAGGAGGAGGTATTCTTCGAAGAAGTGTCACCACATCAAGGTGCTTAATCCGCCCTCTGTAAAAATGTTTCAGAGATTTTATATTCACACGAACATGAAAGAGTGAAAATCTCACAAACATTTGGAAATCATTACCATGGTTTTGCTCTCTAAGACCCACAACAAGGCTTCTAAAAAATATATATTTTTCAGTTATGTTTTTCCTAATGAAATTTGCAACGAATTCAAAATGAGTACAATCTAATTAAATATATCGCTCCACATGATACACAGCCAGGGCCATTTAACTGAATAAGAGCAGAGCAAGGTAACTCAACTATTTAAGCATACACACAAACAGACATGCACGCACACACTTACGTGGCCTCGGGGTCATATTCAGCCCAGATTTTCTTGAACTCATCCAAGTGCTGGGGGCCAAGGATCGACCAATCACGTGTCAGATAGTCAAAGTTGTCCATGATGACAGCAACAAACAGGTTGATGATCTATGACGGACAGAGGCCATGTGCACCTTTAAGTGATTCCTCTACTTCTTCTTGTGATAATTTCAAGCAAACAGGTGTAATATGAGTCAAGTGTGTGTGTGTGTGTGTGTGTGTGTGTGTGTTTTTTACCAGAAAGGCACACAACATGTAGAAGCTCATGAAGTAAATGATGGCGAAGTTGGATCCACAGGTGTATTCCTCCCCAGGCAGGTAGTCTGACTTAGGATCGCACCTCTTTCCGTACATACAGCCTAACATCACTTCATGCCAGGCCTCACCTGTAGCACATCTGCACAACAGATTGATGTTGTTTATTTAACTCTATGTTATTCAAAAACTAAAGAAACAAAAGCATCTGTTTGGTCTGGTTTAATGTGTATGACTGAGTCACCACATTTTATAAAACCACCTAGCCCGTATCCCAAACCAGCTTCCTGTTGACATACCACAGCAGAAGTAGGACTGATGCCATACATTTTTATAAGGTCAGCTCATAGCTGTACCATCTCCTGACACAGCAGGAACTGAAAATTATCTTAACTGGTGTGTGTGTGTGTGGTATAACCAAGAGGCAGGTAACCGACCTGAATAACAGGAGCACAGCCTGTGGGAACGTCTGGAAGTTGTTGTTCCTGTTGATGTATGTCCCATCGACCAGAGCAATCTTACCAAATATCTGCAGAGAGAGAACAGAAGATGTCTGTCATGGTTCATGTGTCACGTACCTTTTTGACCACGGCTGCTTCTGATCCCTCAACATCCTCCATTACCAATAAATTGCCATATGGATTCAAAACTTAATTTACAACTACTGTCACTCACTTTTCTCTTTGAAATCTAAATTTCTGTTGGATGTTGCTAGGCAACACTAAGATAAAGAGGAAAGGCTTCACATCCTGTGACAAGTAGCTAACAAAACAGTAGGCTACAGCACCACTTTCTACTTCCCCACATCACTGGCACATGTGTGGAGATGAGGTGACCAGTGTCACCGTGGTAACATTGTGTAGCAGAGAGGGGTTATTGGCATATTATATATCCTCCCAATCAGAATATATTTTTCATTTTTGCATTACATTATGACAGTTTTTGTTGAAGACTCAGTTAGAGAAATAGCTATTTGGGTGTGTGTGTGTGTGTGTGTGTGTGTGTGTGTGTGTCATAGCTACCTGCATACCAACCACAGCATAGATAAAGAACAGCATGAGGATAAGCAGCGCCACATAGGGCAGAGCCTGTAACACAACGGCTGTCAGTCACACAGTTAACATACATAGGCTGATGATGATGATGATGATGATGATGATGACGACGACGACTCTGACCTGCAAGGACTTGATGAATGTCCACAGAAGATTGCGAATCCCCTCGGAGCGATTCAACAGTTTGACAAGACGCATGACACGGAACAGTCTGAAGAAGGTGATGGACACACTCATGTTCTCAGAGGACTTCACAGAGAGAGACAGAGAGATGTTACACACTCACACACACACACACACACACACACAGCAGCTGACACACTCCACTAGACCTAAAGAGGTAGAAATGAAGCAGCTCACCGCAATCGCCTGCATGGGATCCACCGCCTGCAGACACAAACACATGAATGGTTTGTACACGCTCGTGTGGTAGATTTAGCGTCAACACCATCACGTATGATATTTCAAGAAGGAAGCAGAACGACATTCGACATGCAGAGTCACAGGTCGAGTAAAAGGTTACTGAGTGCTGAATATAATACAGTAGAGCTGGCCAGTGTGCAGGTAAGGCCTGGCTCTAACCGCTTGACCAAATCATGCTACTTTGTTCCACAATTAACAAAAATAACACTTACTCGATCTGAACTAATCATAAACACATCACATTGAAATCATAATGATTGGTTGGTCTGGCCAAATATAAACAGCAGTGATGATTTTGTTGCATCCTTCCCATTTAAATAGAAGATATATTTAGTAGACTTATACTGGATAAGAGGAGATAGCTTGTCGATGTAATTCATGCATTTCATTATACGTAAATAAATGAACAACATCACTATTATTGGACTCATGATTGACCAGAGGACCTGTAGCCTGAGCTGTGGGCCTGTTCTCCTCTGATCATCAATGATCATCTGGCTTTTAAGCAGGTTTGTTTAGACAAATTTCATGCAACATGCGAATGTCATGCAAAGGGAAGCAGTGGATAGTTACAGCGCAGCCATGGAGACAGTAAAGTCCTCCAGAGGAGGCCAGTGCTGCCTGTGGGAAGAAACACAAGAGGAAGTGATGTCAGAGAGAGAGAGAGAGAGAGAGAGAGAGAGAGAGAGCAGTGAAAGTGTGCATGTGGCAATAGAGGAGAAGATTGTGTAATGTCAGTATTGATAACACTAAAGATAGCCACACCACATGACCAAAAAATTAAACAGGAGTTTCACAGATTGTTTTTGTTTCATGAGGAAAATACAGAAAGACTAAACCATCAAGTGTATCTGTAGGTTACCATGTGCGGCAAACAAAACACTGTATTCACTGTAATCATCACAGGTCATCACTGATAGTTATGCTTTAACTGTCAGTATCAGGTTCTCCAATCACAATAAGTGCAGCCTGAAGGAGGCACAGACCCACTTCACCTGCTGCTGTTTTATTCACCAGGCAGGTGCTAAATGCAGTGGGGAAAAATGAAGGAAAAACAGTCGTCTATATGTGATGATGAGGAGATTTATGTCGGACAAACACAACTAGAATCAGCAGTTCATGTCTCCTGTCTGACTGTGCCACTAGTTTCAAGTTACATTCTGTTTAACCAGCCGTATAATATGAACATGTGAAGTCTGATAACCTCAGCTCCTGCTTTATAATTAAGGCCTCAGGTAAAATGTTATGTCAAAAGTTTATCTTTTACTCTGGAGGGACTAAAACACAACAGGAAATTTTGTGTCTTCAGTGTCACAAGCTGCACCACAGTACAGAGACAGTCTCACTCTGTTCGTCATGTGTGTCTTAACATCGGTTGTTGAATTCATCCGTCTTCACAAATTAAAAACTTAATAAAAGGTGATAAAGATGCACAATGTGTGTGCGTGTGTACTCACATCAATCTCGCTCAGCATTACGTCCACAACACTTCCAATGACGATGACAAAGTCAAACACATTCCAGGGATCTCCAAAATAACCCTAAGGAAACAGCACAAGTGTGTGTGGATTCTATTAACTACTGTGGCCCACTAACCAGAGAGGTCCACAAATCACAAACAGCAATGTGTTGGCTGCTGACTAACCTTGGCTTTGAAGGCCATCAGTTTAAGGATCATCTCCACGGTGAAGAGCACAGTAAAGATCACGTTCAGCATGTCAGACAGGTGAGTGACGTGGTCTGACTGGTTACAGTGCTGTGGATTAAAGAGACAGTTGGATGAATAGAAAGTGATGTTGACTTGTAATGAGGACACTTTTACAGGTGGACAGCTGATAAAGTTTTCAAAGATAATCTTCAAAGATTAAAAAAAAATCAACAGACTAAACCTTCCTCATTATTCTCTCTCCTTCTAAACCTGACTGTGTGTTGAATGTGGGTGTGTGTGTTGTGTTCATACCTGCATCCCCAGACACATGGTGTTGAGCATAATGAGCAGGAACATCAGGTACTCAAAATAACAGGAGGTGACGATGTACCACACCTGATACTGGTATGGGTTCTTAGGAATGTAACATCTCAGTGGTCGGGCCTTCAGAGCATACTGCACACACTGACGCTGGGCAGGTTATAAAAAAGCAGATGGGCGTTACAGAGCTCAGACAACATAAAGATGTAAATATGTCTATTGTGTAAGTGTGTACCTGGTTCTTATCCAGCTCACAGTTCTTATACTCTTGCTCCCCTTGCTCCTGGAAGGTGACAATGACAAAGCCCACAAATATGTTCATCATGAAGAAGGCGATGAGGATGAGGTAGATGATGAAGTAGATGGAGATGGCCACTCGGTTGTTGTATACTGGGCCTTTGTCCTCTAGATTTGAATCTATGGCCTTATAGAGAATCCTAGGAAACATTGTACAAGTATGTCAGGCTTTGAAGTACACACAAACACACACACACACACACACACACACACACACACACACACACAGATCAATTATCTGGATCTGATCTGACTTTGACTCACTTGGGCCAACCTTCGAAGGTTGAGATGGTGAACAGAGTCAGCATGCCATTCAGGATGTTGTCAAAGTTCAGCTGAGAGTTGGTCCACTTCCTCTCATGGACCTCCATCTCATGAAGCGCCCCCTCCTGGTACTTTATGTACCAGCCTCTGCAGCAAACACAGACAGACTTTTATGTTCAACGTAAATGTGTTATTGTTTGAGCAGCAGTTGTCTGACATGTGGTCTGACATTGTAAATCACTTCTTAATGTTACTAGTTTGGCTCTTTCTCCTGACTGAAACCAGTACAATCATAAACGTGGTGTGGAGGAATACAAATTCTCGTGGTCATTTCATTCTTCATACATCCAACCATGGGCGTGAACCAGAGGAGGAACAAGACAGAGGTTTAATTTAAATTCACAGCAGAGTCACACAGCATCACTGAGTCCTTACCTGCAGCTTTCTTCAGACATCATATCAGGATCTGTGCAGGAATAGAATTTCCCCTGGGAACAGAAGTGATGTTAGTCATGAAAAGGTCAGAGGTCACATGAGTGTGTCCATCATATACTGTAAAGCACGGTGTTACTCTAATTTCTTTGCTTCCCTGCTCACTTTGAAAAGTTGGACTCCGATACAGGCAAACATGAAATCCAGCAGCATGGTGACCAGGACGATGTTTCCAATGGTCTTCACAGCAACAAACACACACTGGACCACATGCTGCAAAGACAGACATACGGACAGAGAGATGGTAAACCAGCTCAGTGTGAAGCCATCAGTACAACTGGAGGTCTGTTCACACCCGCAGATATCTCATACCTTCAGCCCCTTGGCTCTGTTGATGGCCCTCAGGGGCCGGAGCACCCTTAACACCCTGAGAATCTTGACCACTGAGATGGCACTGGATCTGATACCACACACACACACACAGAAAAAATGTCCTGATAAAGAGCAGAGCTGAGAGAGGAGGAACGTCAGTAACAGGAGACTGCACTTACTCCATGCCCATCGAAAGCAGAGACACACTGACCACCAGCAGGTCCAGGATGTTGAAGGAGTTCCTGCAGAAAGAGCCTTTGTGAAGAATGGCTCCATATGTTGTCATCTGAAAGAACATGAGCAGGTGTGAACAGCGCTGAAATACATTTACTTGAGTATATATGTTTTAGGAATATACTGGCTATAGAGGAATACACTGTATAACCTTTACTCAGCTGCATTTATAGCTTTGACTGCACTTTATGTTTACTGTTTTGCACCAATCACCAAAACAAACTCCTCATATAAGAAAAATCTACTTGGCTATCAACTAGAGCAGTTTACAGTTCAGGTCAGTTTGCAGTTAATCAATCTGAAACCACAACTCTCTCTTAATCTTTGTTTGGTGATTTGTCAGATGACATCAAGGTTATAAAATCAAGATTTGTCTCTGTTGTTACCTTGAGCACAATTTCAGCTGTGAACACTGAAGTGAAGACGATATCAGCATAGGCCAACACCTGAAAATATCACATCATTTATAATAGTAATAATCATATGATACAAAATAATACTGTAATTGTATGCTAATGTGACATTGTTGTAGAATAGAAATGCACTTTGTCACCTGGTTCCTGAAGGACATGGGGTCAATGGGATCCTCAGCAGCCAAAGAAATGGATGAGAGCAGGATGAAGAGGAGGATGATGTTGGTGAAAGTAGTAGCATTTATGATTCGATGACAGAGTTTCCGAAACCTGAAAGAGTTAAAAAAAAACAAACAAACAAACAAAAAAAAACATATCCTCCAATAAATGATGTTACTGAACCTGATCTGCTAACATTATACCCTATCTATCCTAAGACGTGTGATGAAAGAACCCATCTAACAATACTGGATCCCCAACAGATCTTTGAGACCCTTTATGACTGATTGGACTATGGACATTAGATGGTCTTGTATCGTACTTGTTCTGAGGTCCAAAGATAAAAAACGAGCTGGCCTCTGGCATCGGCACTGCCTCCTCCTTTAGCTGCAGGTCTGCCATTGGACGAGGTCTGGGGCTCTCTGGGATGTCAGGGTCCTCCTCCTCATCATCACCTAGCCAACGGGAAGAAGATTAGTCCAGATCCTCTGATCAATATGACTCCAATACAAGTCAGAGTTGTTCAGTTATATTTTTACTTGAGTTAAACTGCAGTGACTGAATCTGGAAAGCAAACAGAGTGTAGAATATGATACAGAAACTGGACAGAAAACACAATTCAAATTTTCTACTTTCTCTTTGTGGTAAACACAGCAAACATTTATAGTAAAACCAAAAGAACAGCTATTTCTAAAACGTCAAACAAGTTCAAACTCAAGTTAATATACTTTGTCACTGTGCGCTCCTTACAACAAACCATGGAGAAGGTGGGATTTACCAGGAAAGTCTGCTGGAGGGAATGGGTCTTTGATTTCGTTCACATTAGACTCAAACTCATCAATTTTCAGCTGCAGAATAGGTCAGACAGAGAGAAAAGATTATTTATACTAGTATTTACATGTATTTACACTTGTATGATATGTATGTACAAGCTGACCAGTTTTGGAGGCCTCACCTTAGCTGTAGTGGGGATGCCCTCGATGCCCTTCGCTCTCTGCTCAGCCAGCTTCTTTGCCAGATTTGCCTTCTCCTCTGACGTCTTGTCAGGCATGTTGGCCCTGTAAACAAATAGCAGGAGGATTTAACAGGCTGTGGTTTTTAATTAACATCACGCTCAAGGTCATGATGCTGAGCTGAACATCATTATGGCTGTGATTCAGTTGTAGATACAAGGCTGCAGGTGGGGGTGCTGAGGACAGGTACACAGCCTCCTGGCATAGGTGGTTTAGACATTTTTATGCAATTGTGAAACAGGAAAAAAAAACTGTCCTTTACACAATGGAAGGGGATTCAGTGGAACACATTAATGTGTAATGACGTTGTTAGATCTGCTAGTTCTTAAAACATCAAACAGCTGCTCTGTTGTTCCTGCATTCACATGGGTCTGCTCTGGTGGAACAGCAGAAGTCACTTTAAGTGTTGCTGCAGCACACTAGGTCATTAGGTCAGGAGGAGCTTCACAGAAGTGGGTTAGTCTAAACGCAGGAAGTCTTACCTCAGAGCTTTCTTGCGTTTTTTCTCCTCTGCTTTCTCCTTCTGAGCTAACGTGAGAGACTCTGCCTCTGCCAGGTTGTCAACAGCAATGGCCAGGAAGACGTTCAGAAGGATGACTGACAGGAGAGTTAAAGACCGTGGTCTATGTACACACACGCACGCATTCACACGCACACAATTTAAGGATACAGTTTCCACAGACAAAGAGGATGATGAAGTAGAGGCTGACGAGGATTCCTGGCATACTGGGTCCTCCATGAGCATTGATCCCATCGTACATAACAGCATTCCAGTCCTCACCTGTCAGGATCTGAAAAGACATCAGTAACACAACATCACTGTTACTCTATAGATTAATCACTAGAGTGACATCACTTGCCATCTTTGTGAACGTTTCTACACTTTCAACCTTAAATGTGGCTGCAAGGGATAATCTGCAATAGTTTAACACTAAACACCTCTGTTACTGCTAATCATTTTAACCGTATTTCTAGGGGCGTACATTGATCAAGTACTCTGCTACATCTACAGGTAAGTATTAGAATATTACAAATTACTTATTACTGTAAAAGTACCATGACTCTACTAAATTCAAGCAAAAGTAACGATGAGCCAGAAGATTCTTGACCAGAGACTGTGATCTAATCTGAAGTCTGTCTGAAATTTAGAGGGTTTAGAGATAAAGATTGATTATTTTACCTTTAAGTGTTAGCTTTGTCTACTACAACCCCCAAAGTAATATATATGAAAAATGCAGTTTGATTGTTGAGTCAGCGTTACTCTGACCTGGTGAATACTGCAGTATTTTTAAAATCAAGTACTCCAGTACAACTTTTACTTGTAGTACTTGTACTTGTAGGCTCTTTCCTGTCAGAGCAGTAGATGCTGACCTGGAACACAGTAATGAGGGCCTGAGGGAAGCTGTCGAAGGTGCTGCGGGGCTTGGGTTGATCGGGGAAGTTGAACTTCCCTCCAAACACCTGCATACCCAGAAGGGAGAAGATCACGATGAAAAGGAAGAGGAGCAGCAGCAAACAGGCGATAGAGCGGACCGAGTTCAGGAGGGAGGCCACCAGGTTACTGAGAGACGTCCAGTACCTACAGCAACAACAATGACAGAGGACACCTCATTTGTACCTGAAGAATGTGTAATTATAGTCCGGCAGAGAACATTGAATAAAATAATATAAGAAATAATTAATAATACATTGACTACAATCAGTCCCACATCTACACTGTAACTGCAGTGATATGTCTCTTTGTATCTGATCTCAGAGCAGTGCTCTGTCCCATTACAGATCTGAAGCCTGCTTGGCTCTATCATGTAAATCACTGCCCTCTTGTGGTGGAAGCATGGTATTGTTTTATTGTGAATCTAGCTTGAATTCCAACTGTTGTATAATAACATAACAGTAACATAACAGCAGCCACTATACACAACAGATAGAGCTTCATTAAAATCAGGGGGCCAGAGTGTTAAAGTGAGTGTATGTGATGGGTTATATGTGTTTCTATACTTTAAATAATAATGATTCTCCCGCCTGTATTGCACAACATAAATAAAAACCAACCCCAGTGTAAATCCTCTAATCAATCCACATTCATTGAGTATTTATTATCAGGTGCAGCTGAATTCTGTGTTTGATTTACTGATTTTACAGATCAAGTTTTTGTTCCTCACAAACTAAAACCTAAAAGAACATGGGAAAATCCAAGATTGCAGATTTGTTCATTGCTAGTTAAATCCAACATTTAAGGTGTAGACTTCCAACATGCTCCACTCAGAGGCTCCTGGGTAATCACAGCTCACCTGGTTACTTTGAGCAGGCGCAGCAGGCGTATGCAGCGCAGTACAGAGATACCCATGACGGACATGACGCCCATGTGGACAAGGATGAGCTCCATGATGCCAGTGGACACCACAAAGCAGTCAAAGCGGTTGAAGAGTGACATGAAGTACGAGGGTAACCCCAGAGCGTACATCTTCATCACCATCTCCAGGGCAAACATGGACAGCAGCAGCTTGTTGGCGTTGTCTGTCAGTGGTGGTTTGGCCCAACAGCATCAGGTGGAAGACAGTGGAGCAACATCATGAGAAATATAGACTTTATACCATGATAAGATATTACAGAAATTAACAGAACTATGTTCTGTGAATCACTTATGGCATCAGTGAGATGTACTGGTCTTAGAGCCAAATATCCACTGTGAGTGCATGTGTGTTTCCTCTGCTCACTCAGAGAGAGCAGATGAACAAAGACAATCACATATAAACACAGGATGAGGTGTGTTTAGGCCGGTGAGGTGTGTGATGTTCTGACCTTGCCAGTTGGTAAGTCTCTCAGACTGCTTGTGATGCTCTGTGGCGATGGCCAGCGTGTTGAAGAAGACGAGCATGATGACCCACCAGTAGAAGAGTTTGGACTTCACATACACTCGACATTTACGCCGTAGCCAGCGATTCCACTTACGAGCCAGTTTACTGTAGAAAGTGAACAGAGACCAGATGAACGATAAAACAGACTGAGTTCTGGATTAGGACACTGTGACTTTTCAATGATGCTGATGATTTCTGGAGACACTAGTGGGACTGCTGCTGAAACTGCTGAAGGTTAACAAAACAGAGTTGCTGGTTGCCAACAATAATCGCTTCAGCTGAATGGCGTACATTCATAGCTTTTGTGCACTCGGACACATTTAACACCAGTCCTACACACTCTTTTATGAATGAGGCCCAGAACTTTGCCTTATGCCAATTAAACCCCTGTCACCCTAATCCTATGTGTCTGTGCTTCTCTAGGATCTTAATTATACCAGAATATAACAAACTATTGTTTTGGAATCTGTATTGGAGCATATGGTAGATATAAATAGCATATTATGTAGCTCAGCTTTGACAGAAACATCCACAGATGTCTCTGATCAGCTGGTTTGAAACAGCTGTTTGATACCCACTGAGTTGAATCTGATATCAAAAACTGAACTGCTGTTTGAATGAAAATTATGAGAAGAGGTGCTGGGCCTGTGGGGGGAGGGCCAAAAAATGGGAGTGGAAGAATACATTTTCAACCTGGCAAAATATACAACCACCACTGAAAACAGTTGATTTTAGAAACTTCCATGCCAGATGTAGTGTACACAGTTTTTGTTGGAATAGGAACATGAGATGCAGTACTGACTAGTAATAGATGATCAGCTGCATCGTGTCCATTTTGCCGACACTTCCTGTTTCTGATCCTCCATTTTCCAAAGGCAGCAGGCCTGATGAAGAAACACACACACATACAGACTGAGAGACCCAAAAACCCTATTTTGTCAGCATCAGTGCATATTGGTGTAACCCTGTGGAAATTTATAAAGAATAAAAAGGGCATATGTTTAAATGAATAAGTTAATTTCATAATAAATAGCCATCAAGAAGATGAGAGAGGCGTGTTGTAAACAGTGAAGTAAGGAGTGTTTAGTGAATGTCTTGTAGGGGTGTTCAACCAGGACTCTTCGAAAGACTTTGTGCTGACTTTTCCTTTCGGTTTGAGTGGACTACTCGACCCGCGATAAGAGGAAGAAGTGAAGCTAGCAGCTAACCCAGTAGCTAGCCTGGACTTTGCTAACTTAGCGGCCAGCGACCTGGATGGAGCTGCAGACGACGGAGAGGAGCCCCGTGAGACTAGCAGCGACGGGTCTTCTGTCCTGTGGGCGGAACCTTCCCTCTGCTCCCCTCCCCTCACCTCTGCTGCTTCAGCCCGTGTGTGTTTGCGTGGCCACAACCCCGGAGGCTAACGTACCTTTTCTTTTCTCTTGCCCTGTTGTGGTGAAGCAGCCATTTCCTTTTGAGGCGTTCACGAGCGTCGTCCAGGCCCGCATCGTTTGAACGGTGTATTTGAACATTTGATTATCATTTCATTGCCAGCTGTTATGTTTTCACGGGGCCCATTACAGCGTCATGGTGATATATTTAATATTTTGAGAAGGTCTGTGAAAAAAGTGTGTACCTGTTGAATTTAATTTGTGAGAAAATAATTCATTTTTTATTTACATAAAACAATTTGGTCGTTGATTTTAATGTTTTAAGTTCATTAAGGTAAGCATAATTTTAAGTTTAAAAAGTGGTTAAAAATTAATATAATTTAAAGGGTATTTCACTTCATGGGAGAGTGATGTTGATGTTTAAAAAACTTGATTTAAAACTTTTAGTGTATACTTCTAGGTTTACTATAGAAACCCCATCTTATTGGTTTGATAAAACAAAAAAGGAAAAACAGATCTCAGGTTAGCCATCTCTCACTATATTACAGTAGAGAGGTGCTACATTTGCTTAAGAAAAAACTTCTATTCTGTGTGCCTTGTGTCTTACCCTGTCTCTCCTGGTCATTGTCCATGACCTCAGCCTGAGTGATCCACTCCATATAGCCCTTCAGGTCCTCGTCTAGCTGCTGGGTTTCTCTCAGCTTCTGAAACTCTCCTCGGGACTTGGCTTTCTCTCGCTCTTTGGTGAACTCACTGGCGGGAAACAAGGGAAACAATCTGAATGATCTTAAAGACAAAGTGAGATAATATGCAGTGTAGGCTCCAGAAATGTCTAGGAGAGGGTTAGGTTCAGAGTATCCTACCCACTCAGAACACCCAGAACCAGGTTGAGCACGAAGAAGGACCCAACCAGAATGAGTGTGGTAAAAAAGATCCATGGCCACTCCATTCCTATGGCATCATTCACCTGTCAGACATGATGAGATAGAGAGATACATAAATAGATAGATAGATAGATAGATAGATAGATAGATAGATAGATAGGTAGATGTGTGTAATAGCCTATTAGTTAAAATCTATAATCAAATCTGAAGCCGTTGCTCCCCTGAAACAAATCTACTTCTAGTCCATACCGACACCTTACCCAATACAGGACGTCGGTCCACCCCTGAGTGGTGATACACTGGTACACGGTCAGCATGGAGAAACCCAGGTTGTCGAAGTGGGTGATTCCATTGTTAGGACCTGGCCAGCCAGCACGACACTCCGTGCCATTGATGGTACAACGGCGGCCGTTCCCAGCCTGGGCACATGGAGCCGGCTTCTCATTCTCCACTGTTGCAATGATATCTGGAGCCCAGAGAAGTATGCGTTAGGCTGACATCTGTTTGTGGATGCATGCTAGACAATGTGAAGACAAATGGCCATAGTCTACATGCAGTGTACAGATGATAACATGATGTCATCATACGAGAAACTGTTTATATATTTTGGTTCTTGCATATTAATGTAGCTACATATTAAAAACTCAATGTAGTTTATGACATCATCAGTTCAGCTGTCATTTCCTTGAAAATGTAGCTAATGTGGAACATGTAGGAAATGATGAGTTTGCCTCAGGAGTATCTGTGAACAAGATGGGAAGTGGATAGTTAGTATCCGAAAATATCTGTAAACACAAAATAAAGTCATCTGTAAAAAATCTGTAAACATGTAGGGATTAAGTGAGTTGGTTTCAATTCGAAAACACAGTTGAAGTGAGGGGTCGACCTCAGAAACATCTGTGAACATGTGGGAAGAAAGTTAGTTTCGCAAACTGTTACTTGCACAGTAACAACAAAGATACTCTAACAAAGACTCTACTGTTAGCAGCGCATTCCTCTACCAGAGACGTTCTGCCTCTACCAAGGGTGAGTTTATGTTTTAGCTTATATTTCCCATTCACTCTATCTAAATGCATTGGGAAGTGAATGAGCCTTGACAGTGATCCATATCAGAATGGTGCATGGTAAAGATTCCTGCCAAGCACATATAATGCTAATGTGAAACATACAGTACCTGTGCCTGTGTAGTAGCATGTCTTGTGCATTTTGCATTTGAAGAGCTCCAGTGCCATGATGGAGTAAATGGTGACCATGAAGAAGACCAGTAAGGTTATGTGAAACAGAGGCAGCATGGACTTCAGGATAGAGTTCATCACCACCTGCAGGCCTGAGCAGACAGGGGAATCAATCACATTAACTGTCGTGAAGTAGAATGTAACTTCTGACCCAATATATACCTGGGTCCTGGTCAAGTCTAGCCCATATATAAGGGCAGAAAGTGTTACATGGAGGAAAATAAGACACATCCATACTGTAATATTTCCCTGTAGCACTAATTGAGTTGTCTCAGTTTCGAGGAGTCGTTACTGCATCCTTCACAAAGTCCACAACAGTCTTTATTTCCTCAAGATTGAGTTGCACATTCTTGGTTACTCAGCATTTTTTCAGGTTTCCACTAAATCTTAATGTGGAATGACAGTATTTATTTTATGACTTGTTGTGATTTGGTCTTAGTGAATTAAGAGTCCTCTCCACTACTTCTAACCTCTCCCTATGATTTAGGTGCTACTTTTGCCAGTAAGTGGCTTTTGTGAATTACTATTAGTCAGAAAGATGAATTGTCCTTAAGTGAACACTGACAGAGCCATTGTTTTAAGAGTTTCTGTTAAATTACCAAGTTTGCACATACTTTTATGTGTTATTGAGTATGAAACCCAGAGGTAGAGATGGCATCTTACAGTCCTGCGTAAAGGGACTTGGGGCAGGATCAAGAAATAAGGCTCAATACTGACACGACAGCCATTGTGGGTAATTGCATTTTAACTGACGAGATGCTGCTGATAAAACTTTTGTTTTCTTCTTTGTGAGACTTTTCAGTGGACTTTGCGTGGTGGTGGGTCATTTGTTTACCATAGCAGAGTCCATTACTACCACGCTTGCCTTCTTCCGTATCTAAGTCGAAAGCTGTCGAGAACACGCATTCAGCGTCATGTGACGTCACATCCGCAGAACTATGTGGGAAATTCGGACCCAGAATTGCAGTGCATTATGCAGCACACAGCCTGTTCAAGGCAATGGAGAGATACGTGGGTGGGCTCATTCTTTTTGGTTTAACAGCTGGTCTTTTTGGCCAGAAAAAAAGAAGTTTGGACCGGATTTTTTTTTGATGTCATCTTTATGTCTAATGATAAATAATCCATGATAATATTTAAACAATAAATAAAAAACAGTAGTAAAAGAAACATTATTCATCACATCATAATGAAATTCTGCAGCTCCAAAGAGTCAGTTATCAGCAGACCAGTTACTTACTGGGGACTCCGGAGACCAGTCTGAGTGGTCTGAGGACTCTGAATGCTCTTAGAGCTTTCATATCAAAGCCACCACCCTTCTCTCCAACCGGTGCCTCCACTCCACTGATGTGGTTAATGGCATCTACAACCACAGTGAACAGCCTGCAGAGGTACAGACAATATATGATCAGATAGTTCTTGTACCCAGAAGCTGTTTCTCATAAACACAAATTCACACAGCCAGGGTTTCATGCATCACAAACCTAAGGAACCAATCATGTCAACTTGGGGGGAGGGGGGTGGGGTTGAAAAAACCCCTGAAACATTGTTAGTACAGAGAGCTAGAGGTAGCATTAACACAGCCAATAACACTGTCAGACACTGCTAGTTTTAAACTTACAAACAACATGAACAGATAAAAGTTGTTAACTATGCAAACTGCTCTGATCTGTCTCCTAGACTCTGGTTCTGGTCTCAACAAACTCCTCATCTGGCTCTGGATCTGGCTGAGCCTCAAACATGCTGCTGATGCTTTCCCTCTAAACATCGATGCTCTCACAGCCTGATCCAGATTCCTCAGTCAGGGAATGAGCGTAAATGAGCTTCAGACACAGAGTGAAAACCGTCTTTGAAAGGGTGAGGATGAGGATTGATCGGGACCATGGTCTTGCTCTCTTGTCAGTTCTAAAAGGGCCAAACACAAACTTATCAACTTACCCAACAGATACACAAACAAAGTCCAAGATGTTCCAGCAGTTTCGTAAATATGCATCTGCATGAAACAGAAATCCATAGGCAACGATCTTCAGGAAGCACTCGATAGAGAAGATGATGAGGAAGATGTACTCCAAACTTTCCTGTTAAACAACAACAACAATAGCTGTGGTTTAAATCTCAGTTCTTGAACTTTGAGTGTTGTGTTGCTTTGTGCATAAATTTAGGTTTTACTGTAACCCATTGACAAAGCACGTAAGTTCCAATCTATTTCCATCATTGGAAGATTAATATGAAGACACGATTTGGAAACTCTTTTCCTCCCTTGGCTCTGTGTTGTAATAATATCATGCCTCATGTTTCTCACAACTTCATAGGGGTTTTTGTTGCACATCACACTAATCTCCTTCTGTCTGTTCACGTCACTTACACACTCACACACCACTGCAGTGTCTGATGGCTGCTCTCATTTCAGCCGAGGCATGTGGTGAATGTCTATTTTAACTACACGTCACTGACAGTGCCCTTCAGCTGATATGTGAGCCAGATATTGTCCTTCAGGCCTTGTCCTGGATATAGACTCATTCGAGAAACTCAATGAATTCAGAGAACCTAATGAGCATATCGGTGCACGAGTTTACTTTCTCTGAATATACTATTTTATCATCCAACAGCAACATAACAAAATGTGTGTCAAGGTCTTCGGAGTGTTTCTGTATTAAGTGTTTAAATTTGGGAAATGTAAGTGTTAGTCAGTGTTAGTTTGGCCATTGACCTGTTTAATTTATCATTTATTGAAGGAATGTAAGACACACCTGGGCTGTGGGACCTTGAGTGTAACTCAGGAGTGTGTGGTGTGTGTGCACCACAGTGGTGTTTAAACACAGATACATGATTGGAATGAAGTTTGGCAGAAGCCTGTTTGTCTTCGTAGAACTCCACAGAGCTCTTAATCTAGACTCAATATAGGCTTTATTCATCCAGCTATTGCTTATCTTCCTACACCTCTCGCAACAAGCTGTCTTTTCCTAGCATGGCTGTCAAGTCTTCAGAGTGACATGGCAGTTGAGGACGGTACGATTAGCTGAATGTTCAAGGGAGAGTTAAGAGATATAATATCTTTCTTTCTTAGGTTTTCCAGATTTTGTTTTCCAGATTTACTCTTTGTGTCAGTCATAGTGAGACAAAGGATGGTGCTCAGGTTCAAGCACTGGAAAGGTCATGAATCTGGGTCCCTGGGGCAAGGACTAAACCTACAGTGAGCCACCCACCCAGGTGCCTGCTCCTGGGACAGTGCAGCAGTTCTTACTCCAAGTTCAGAGCTGCAGTGTTGAGTGTTTCTCTGCCATTGAATGAGAAAGACCAGAGTTCGTTTGAAGTTTGTTTGTTCTCTTGGCTGAGATTAGCAGAGAATGCTCTTTCTGCTGTCTCGGTCAAACCTGCACTAGCATAGGTATCAGCTGATCCAATCACTAGTTCATGTGAGTTCACACCTGCATTAGCCTGCATATCTAGTGAACACCTGTGATCAGATCTGAGTTTCTCATCAACACAAACAAGCAGCTATATCTTTTCTGTTAAAGACCAATGGACTCTTTATATCCACTGCATATGCACAAAACATGCCAGAAAGATGGGTACACTGAGGGTGGGATCTATGAAAACAAACTGCGTGGAAATTAGTGTGGCAGATGATGAGGTGGTAATTAATTAACACATATCCATATACATATTTAATTAACTGCTGTACATGCAAGTTCAGTTTTCATTGTGTTTTCAAAATGGCAGTGATCACAACTGTGATGCACAGGGAGTACATGAACAAATAATTTGTGTCAACTATTAGCTGGATCACTGTAAACATCGGCTTATAAACTAAATGCCACAATGACACTTAAGCTGCATGATGGGGGGTCACAAAGATCAATGATGGCTCATGACGATGCAAACACTGCTGCCCATAATGATGATATTATTAATCGACCCCCCCCCCCCCCCCCCCCACCAAAAAAAAATAAAATCAAATGACAAAATATTACAGTGAGACATTAATGAAGAAAATACATTCTGGTTGGTTTAATTCATACTGAAATATGAATTCAATCCATGTTGACCTTATAATGTTAAAATGACCCAGTTCATCCAGCAATAATCTTAGTAATCTATTTATATAATGACAAAAATAGGTGGATGAAATAGACAGACAATTAGAAACAATGAGTACTTTATTAATCCAAATACAAGTCTGTTGTTACCAAGTGTCAAGTTATACAGGATAACAGTACAAAAGGTTTCTACACATGCACTGAGGTGATGTAGAAGTTTGTTAGAGAAGGGTACAGACAGTATCCACGGACCATGGTATGTTATGGTGTCCATTTATGCACACTGCACAAGCATGCTGACGCACCAAGTTGCTGTTGGTGTTGTTGCTGTCCTCCTCAGGCATGGGCAGGTACACAGCCAGTGCCACACAGTTGGCAAAGATGGCCAGAAGGATTATGATTTCAAAAGGTCTGAGGGGGGGATTTATAGGAAGCTTATGTGGAAGAGACATTCCCTCACACACTTACATGCAGTGACAGAAATGTTACTTACTTACTTTACTTAACAATAAACTTACTTTACTTAACAGTAAAGTTCTTTTGCTTGAGGTTTATTACCATAGTTCTTTTGTTATTTCTCTACACTTAAAATCAAATATTCATACTTTTGTCACGACCACATTTCAGAGGATTTATTTTTTTCTTATAAAAATGTGTCCACACACCATATCGATCACAGTGGAAAACCAATCAGGACCAACCAATGTCAATCATGCTTGTCCTAAAGATGCTACTTCCTACCGCCTGTTAATACTTCATATCTAAAACAAGTACACCAGAACTTTAACTCAAGTAAAGATGTAACTGGACAACTTAGACTTGCATTGCACCAGAGTATCTGTACTCTGACTCAAGTAATGGAGTTGTGAGCATAGCTGACACATACTGTAAACCACCACCAAACATAACAGCTAATGATCCTGAATGATGATTCAGATCCTGAATGATCTGAATCATCAGTGATTCAATGATCAGAATGTATGCAACAGCAACAATCACAAACATTATATTAGGCCCCTCTGCCAAGAGACTCCTCACTGCTGCAGGATACTTCCACTCCACGATGCTGATGCAGGCCTTACGGAAAGGATTCCTCAGTGTCAAAAAGAGGAGAGAGCGGGCTGGCCTTGGGTTTCCTCCTGTGGCCATCAGCTTCTTTAGCTTCTCCTTCTGCTTTCTCTTCAGAGTTTCCTCATCCATGATGTAGGATGTCAGCGGGGGGCTGCTGCTGTCCGCCATTGTCAACAGAATATTAGTGCCAAGTGTATTATTCCAGAGTGTCTGTCTAAGATTTTATCAATATGTGGTAGTCCTGTCCTATAGGTCTCATTCCACTCATTTATAACCCTTCTCAACTTGTCTCAATCATCTTTCTCACTGACAGTTTGACTGAGTTCCCTCTCCTGCCCCCTCCCTGTCTGTGGAACGGCAGCTGTCCCCTCTACTTGTAAGGGATTGGCTTACTGAGCAGCTGTTTGGACAAGAGAATAAATATAGACAATGAGCAGGGCTGTCACAGGCAGGGGCGACAAAAGAGGACATTCACACAGTCTTGGTGCATGATATATTTTAGAAGTGAATCACAGTTACAATTCATTATTAATGTCCTGGTTTGTATGAACTCCACAAATGGACATAAGTACACAGGTCCAAGTCAGAGTAAGATCATTTGCTGTTGCGCTTTTGAACATGTAGTCAATCAACATTCTTAGCTACAAACTATGAGCATGATTGAAAACTGATGGAGGAATTAAAGTATTTTTTGATGTTTATGCTTGTTTTTTGGAAATGGGAAATGGAAGTGGGCACTGTATTTGAACTCAGCTTTTTTCCAACATATAAACAACTCAGGCTTCATTTGCAGGTTTATTTGCTTACTGAGCCCATAAAAGTACATATTGTTAACTTGTACAGACTGTTTATTGTAAATAATTTGCAACAAAGGGTCTTACAAGTTGGATAAAATCAATAATTGTATGACTTGGTTGGATGTGATACGTTTTTAATGTGCTTGACTTGCCACACATGTAAACCAAAGACAAATGTCTGCCTGAGTAAATGATGCACAGTAACGTATTCTATTCTATTCAATTCTATTCTATTCTAATTAATATTATAAATATTTTTGTAATGAAACCATAAACATCATAAACATCAGATGTAAACAGTTTTCATCATCACAGTGTAATCATCTCTGAATGCTAACCTGTTTTGATTGTATCTAATGTCAGGTTTTATAAATGTCAGCTGAGAGAAGACACACTTCATTTAGATTCCACCTAAGATTAAGAGAACATGTTAATATAGGCATGCATGTATAGAGGTTCATGGAGATGGATGTTGTCAGGTTGTTTCCACCCAGACTTCTCAACTAACGACAGTGGTGTAGGCTGGAGGCTCATTGAAATCTGTGGCCTCTGCTTCTTGCAGGTTTTTAGGGTAATTCACCTGCACCTGCAAAACAAAATTGGAATGAACTTCTAAAGCTACAGACAATATCCACAGGTAGTCACAGCTTCACAGATTTGACTGACCTGTGAGGGTGTGTGCTGAGCCACTGGGACACCCAGTGGTTGGGGAGTGGGCATAATCACTGAAGCTCCTGCGTCACCAATAACGAGTGGTGGTGTCTGCGAGTCAAACACACAGCTTCATTTACAGAAAACAAACAAACAAAACAGTTTGACAAGCATCTGGACATTTCCTGTGTAATTAGATTTCAATAGCCAGATACTGTATCATTAGGGAGTAGGTCCAATGAGGGAGTTTAGGCGTAAAGACATGTTTATGTTGATTTATGATGTTGATTTACTGTACTCAAATAAATAAGAAATAGTAATAACAATAAATAGGGTAATACTGCTGTGTACTTGTACTACAGATCACAACACAACAACCACAGTGGAGAATATTGTATTTGATGCCATAGTGTGGCTTACTCACATTGTAGCAATTGCAAGTAGCTTTGCCAGCAAATGCTGCAACCGTGACTGAAACAATGAACTCCAACAAACTGAAAATAGCCAGGACCCCTGAAAATCCTTGTGTCCGTATCTATCAAAACAAACAAGGAAGTTGTAGTCAGTGCAAACATGGGTGTTTTCTCAGCACAGACCATTTTCACACAGCAGCCAGTTTTCTCTGATTTCACAGGTGCTATATGCTATGAGTGGACAAACTATCCTCAGCTAAAACTCAGCTGATTCTTCCTTCTAAATCATTATCTGTCTGCATGTTGTAGCTCTGGATATAAATAATAAAGTGAATACCCGATAGGTGTAGCACATCGAAGAATAAGAAGGATAGTAGCCAGGATTATCAGAGCAGTAGAGTAATATTCCTGCAGCATCCAAGGAATAGAGGATGGTGCCAGTCAATGAAAATACAGCAGCAACGATACAGACACCCAAAGAGCCGTTCACCTAACAGAGAGACAAGAAACAACACATAAGGACACCTGGACATCTCTGTCCATCTGCATACAGGACATTCACTCTGAAAGTGGGAGGTCTCAGCATCTATGATTGGCCAAGGGCTCAGCCATGACAGCCCCAGGGCCCCTGCCAGGGTGTTGCATGTTCTGCAGGTTTATGTGACATGTTCTTGGTTGGGTGGAGCCCAGTGCCATCAGAGAGGTGGAGGCAGCTGTGGACTGTCCACCACTTCAATTTTATGTCTTACTAAGAGTTGGCCTTATCACAAAATCTAACCTGATCAAATTGTAAGTAAAGCAGGAAAACGTTCATTTTGCGTCTCCCCTTATTTTTGATGTATGGGGGCTCATCCTGGAATCAAACCTATTATATCTTGGTGCAGTTTTTTATATTGAGTAATACTCCTGTTTAGCAGGGATCTGTCCAACAATCCTTTGTGAGTATAGCATTGAAAAATGGCCAGAGCATTATGGTGTCACGGTTAAGTTGATATTTGACCATTTGGATATAAAATGTCATCACTTTTTTTATCCTTATTAACATTTAAGTTATATTGTGTCATTAATGGTGAATTTTTTTTTTAATGCAGCCTCTGAACAATGAGACCCCTGAACTGTGACACCGCTGTTTCGTCACAACACCATCATGAACCTGTAGTAACCCGTGAGTATTGAAAGACACGAACCAGACAGCGGGTCAGATATTTCCCGGCAGCCACTGTCAGGCCTCCAGCTGTGATGTACTGCAACAGAGAAGGACATAATTATTATTTTGATGCAAATTCAACATCTGGAAACACTGCACAGCAGCTGGACCTGATGTGAATTGAACTGAGGATAACTCCCTGATACCATTCAGGTGATATGCTGTACAAGCTTTTGCAGTGAAACTGCAACAATGACTCTCTGGTGTCTGACTGCAGTTTAGCCTATTAACCCCGTAGTCCTTTTTCATTAGTACTTGTTAAGTAGTGCTCTTGGTGCTCTATCATGATGATGTACTGTCCTGTTCATTAATGGAAGAATCAGTACCTCTGCACTAAACTACTCTGCTCCCAGCTGTGTAACCCAGTCAAGAATGTGGCTCCACCCCAAGCTGCATGAACCCAGCAAGGGTGTGTGTTAAATGAATAGATAGTTCAATGTGAGCAATAGGAAGCCAGGGGGTGCTCTGTTCTTTACTCTGCAGCTTTAAAGGTTAAAGTTCCCACACTGCCCAATTGTGTGTTTGTCACCATTACTACTCCTCTTTCCCGACTTAGAGCTGTTCCCTTCCTGATGTGGCTTCACTGTGAGTGATAGGAATCCTCCCGTTTTTCGTACATGACAGTTGACTCACCATCAAAGCTCCCCAGACGAAAATGCCACTCAATACTCCCAGTGTATCTCCACGAATCGCCATCACAATCCCAAACATCAGAAACATCAGGCCAACCATGATCTGGATTGTCTGGACGGACAATACAATCAGAGTTAACACATGTAGACTGAAGTGTTCCGTCAAACTATAAAGACGGTGAACGTTTTTGTTTGTGATGATCAAACAAACAGACAGATCACATGAAATATCCAGTGCATGAGGTATATATTTTCAATGGGATGAAGTTCAGCTCAAGTCTGGTAACACCTTATATGTAGACCACAACAGGTGTAAAACCTCTGTGATGACCCCCAGGATCTCCTGGGGGTGAAGTCACCTAAAATCTGACCTAACCACCTGGATTTTTTTGAGGTTTGGTTGTTTTTCACTCTCTTTCTGTTTTTCTCCACAGACTCATCCCTTTTTGTTTTGTTATGCCTTCGTTAGTGCTGTGTTTATGGCACTGACATTCACACACCTCACTTATGCACACCACACACCACTGATTCTACTGATTTTCACACTTAAACCATTTAATTTGCTCCTCTAACTTGGTTTGTTGTGGTCGTCTTTTTTATCCTGACTGAGACCTTTTTGTTTTTCCCTTTTGCTGTGGCCACTTGAGCCAAGGCCATGAGATCCTCAATAACTCAGGTCTAGAACACCTCAGGTTGACACCCCAGATCGAGAACACCTGAGGTGTATAACATATAATATATCAATGCATCTGTTGCTCTTGCTCCAAATACTGAAGTTCTTAATCTTACCCCGAGCTCCAGTGGCCTGCCCTTGCTGAACATGTTTATCCCGACATAATGCTGTTGTCCACCATTCTCACCATTCTGAGGCACTGGGTGGACGTGGGTTACCACCACCACCACACCTCCTGCTGTAGTTGATACAGACGACGACATTTCTGAAATTACCCTCTGCTGCTCTGAGCTGAAGCTTCCTGGTCAGTCACATATGTGTCTAGTTAATTTAAGACCTGTTAATAATTGATCAGAAGACTGATTCCAAAGGTCAGCTTTGTTTTTTCTGGAAAGCATTTCCTTATGACACAACACACACACACACACACACACACACACTCGTATGTCTGGAACCAAACTGAATCAGGAGAACAAAAGTGGATCAGGATGTTTTTCATTATTCAATTTCATTTTGAAGATGTCTGGCTTCCTCTGAAGTTATCAAGGCGAGACTAACCAGTTGGATAAACTTCCGCAGTGGATCACCAGCAATTTTTCACATAGTTAATTCACACCATAAGGATGGAATCTGGCCTTTAAAGATTCGTATGACTGGATATTACAAAATAACAGTAATAAAATAACTGCTGATGTGGTCCAGCTGATGAAGGAAATGTAGAAGCAGGGAAGTAACCATGTATGGAAAAAAACATGAAATGTGTCCCTTCCCTTCACCCACTGATCATCACCATGACAACATTTTACTGCAGGAAGTAGGACCATATGCTGCTGTCAGAGCACAAGGAGGCAGGAGAGGTGACAGACAGGAAGATAATGACGGACCAGAAGAATTAGAAGAACACAGCCAAGGTTTTTGCTTGAGGTTTATTACCATAGTTCTTTTGTCATTTCACTAGACTTAAAACCAAATATTTGTACTTTTGTCACAATCACATTTCAGAGCAATTATTATTATTGCTTTTTTTGTTTGTTTGTTTGTTTGTTTGTTTAAAAGAAAACGCAATAGTCAACACACCATATTTACCATAGCGGAAAATCAATCAGGACCAACTCCTCCAATGTCAGTCATGCTTGAACCTGTTATCGTCCTAAAAATGTGACTTTTTACAGCCTGTTAATACTTCATTATATCTTAAATGAAGTACACCAGAACTTTAACTCAAGTAAATATGTAACTGAGAAAATGGTGCATAATAAAGTCTATTCTATTCTATTCTATTCTATTCTATTCTATTCCATTCTATTCTATTCTATTCTATTCTATTCTAATCTATTCTATTCTATTCTATTGTAATTAGTGTCATAAATATTTACTATTATAAATGAGACCAATCAGACAACAGTTAACTGGTGCTAGCTTGAACACATCAGACCCCCAGCTCACTCATTTCCCTATAATTTCTGGTGGAGTTAAAGGACTTTAGTTTTAATAAACTAGAGTGAAAGGCCCACTCCTGATCACTCTATTTAATAAAATGACTTAACTACTTGAGTGTGTTCTTTTCACTTGCCCCTAATAACCTTTAAGTTCAGCACCTCGGGGATGATCTGTCTAAATGTCTAAAACTCTTTTTGGGATATCCAGTCTAGACTGATGAGGGAAAAGCAATTCTGAATGATACTGTCATATCTTTTGTTAAGTGTTGCTCTCTTTTGCCTGCATAAAAACAGTTTTCATCATCACAGTGTAATCATCTCTGAATGCTAACCTGTTTTGATTGTATCTAATGTCAGGTTTTATAAATGTCAGCTGAGAGAAGACACACTTCATTTAGATTCCACCTAAGATTAAGAGAACATGTTAATATAGGCATGCATGTATAGAGGTTCATGGAGATGGATGTTGTCAGGTTGTTTCCACCCAGACTTCTCAACTAACGACAGTGGTGTAGGCTGGAGGCTCATTGAAATCTGTGGCCTCTGCTTCTTGCAGGTTTTTAGGGTAATTCACCTGCACCTGCAAAACAAAATTGGAATGAACTTCTAAAGCTACAGACAATATCCACAGGTAGTCACAGCTTCACAGATTTGACTGACCTGTGAGGGTGTGTGCTGAGCCACTGGGACACCCAGTGGTTGGGGAGTGGGCATAATCACTGAAGCTCCTGCGTCACCAATAACGAGTGGTGGTGTCTGCGAGTCAAACACACAGCTTCATTTACAGAAAACAAACAAACAAAACAGTTTGACAAGCATCTGGACATTTCCTGTGTAATTAGATTTCAATAGCCAGATACTGTATCATTAGGGAGTAGGTCCAATGAGGGAGTTTAGGCGTAAAGACATGTTTATGTTGATTTATGATGTTGATTTACTGTACTCAAATAAATAAGAAATAGTAATAACAATAAATAGGGTAATACTGCTGTGTACTTGTACTACAGATCACAACACAACAACCACAGTGGAGAATATTGTATTTGATGCCATAGTGTGGCTTACTCACATCGGAGCAATTGCAAGTAGCTTTGCCAGCAAATACTGCAACCGTGACTGAAACAATGAACTCCAACAAATTGAAAATAGCCAAGACCCCTGAAAATCCTTGTGTCCGTACCTAGCAAAAAGAAAACAAGGAAGTTGAGTCAGTGCAAACATGGGTGTTTTCTCAGCACAGACCATTTTCACACAGCAGCCAGTTTTCTCTGATTTCACAGGTGCTATATGCTATGAGTGGACAAACTATCCTCAGCTAAAACTCAGCTGATTCTTCCCTCTAAATCATTATCTGTCTGCATGTTGTAGCTCTGGATATAAATAATAAAGTGAATACCCAATAGGTGTAGCACATCGAAGAATAAGAAGGATAGTAGTCAGGATTATCAGAGCAGTAGAGTAATACTCCTGCAGCATCAAAGGAATAGAGGATGGTGCCAGTCAATGAAAATACAGCAGCAACGATACAGACACCCAAAGAGCCGTTCACCTAACAGAGAGACAAGAAACAACACATAAGGACACCTGGACATCTCTGTCCATCTGCATACAGGACATTCACTCTGAAAGTGGGAGGTCTCAGCATCTATGATCGGCCAAGGACTCAGCCATGACAGCCCCGGGGCCCCTGCCAGGGTGTTGCATGTTCTGCAGGTTCATGTGACATGTTCTTGGTTGGGTGGAGCCCAGTGCCATCAGAGAGGTGGAGGCAGCTGTGGACTGTCCACCACTTCAATTTTATGTCTTACTAAGAGTTGGCCTTATCACAAAATCTAATATGATCAAACTGTAAGTAAAGCAGGAAAACGTTCATTTTGCATCTCCCCTTATTTTTGATGTATGGGGGCTCATCCTGGAATCAAACCTATTGTATCTTGGTACAGTTTTTTTTTTATATTGAGTAATACTCCTGTTTAGCAGGGATCTGTCCAACAATCCTTTGTGAGTATAGCATTGAAAAATGGCCAGAGCATTATGGTGTCATGGTTAAGTTGATATTTGACCATTTGGCTATAAAATGTCATCACTTTTTTATCCTTATTAACATTTAAGTTATATTGTGTCATTAATGGTGAATTCATTTTTTAATGCAGCCTCTGAACAATGAGACCCCTGAACTGTGTAGTAACCCGTGAGTATTGAAAGACACGAACCAGACAGCGGGTCAGATGTTTCCCAGCAGCCACTGTCAGGCCTCCAGCTGTGATGTACTGCAACAGAGAAGGACATAATTATTATTTTGATGCAAATTCAACATCTGGAAACACTGCACAGCAGCTGGACCCGATGTGAATTAAACTGAGGATAACTCATTGATATCATTCAGGTGATATGCTGTACAAGCAGTTGCAGTGAAGCTGCAATAATGACTCTCTGGTGCCTGACTGCAGTTTAGCCTATTAACCCTTTTTCATTAGTACTTGTTAAGTAGTGCTCTTGGTGCTCTATCATGATGATGTACTGTCCTGTTCATTAATGGAAGAATCAGTACCTCTGCACTAAACTACTCTGCTCCCAGCTGTGTAACCCAGTCAAGAATGTGGCTCCACCCCAAGCTGCATGAACCCAGCAAGGGTGTGTGTTAAATGAATAGATGGGGGCGCTCTTTTCTTTACTCTGCAGCTTTAAAGGTTAAAGTTCCCACACTGCCCAGTTGTGTGTTTGTCACCATTACTACTCCTCTTTCCCGACTTAGAGCTGTCCCCTTCCTGATGTGGCTTCACTGTGAGTGATAACTCCTCTTTATCTGAAACTACCAGGTAATATCAGACAAGTAGTTTCCAGGATATTATGATTGTTTGTGTGAATGGAAAATGCAAACTCAGAATCACAATATCCCTGCAGTCATTTACACCATAGGAATCCTCCCGTTTTTCGTACATGACAGTTGACTCACCATCAAAGCTCCCCAGACGAAAATGCCACTGAATACTCCCATTGTATCTCCATGAATCGCCATCACAATCCCAAACATCAGAAACATCAGGCCAAGTATGATCTGGACTGTCTGGACGGACAAACACAATCACAGTGTTAACACAGTGTTTGAAATGTAGACTGAACTGTTCTTACAATGGCTTTTTCCTCAGTCAAACTATAAAGACGGTGAACGTTTTTGTTTGTGATGATCAAACAAACAGACAGATCACATGAAATATCCAGCGCATGAGGTATATATTTTCAATGGGATGAAGTTCAGCTCAAGTCTAGTAACACCTTATATGTAGACCACACTCTCACCGTTTCTCTCTACAGACTCATCCCTTTTTGTTTTGTTATGCCTTAGTTCCAGTGCTGTGTTTATGGCACTGACATTCACACACCTCACTTATGCACACCACACACCACTGATTCTATTGATCTTCACACTTCAACCATTTAATTTGCTCCTCTAACTTGGTTTGTTGTGGTCGTCTTTTTTATTCTGACTGAGAACTTTTTTTTCCCCTTTTGCTGTGGCCACTTGAGCCAAGGCCATGAGATCCTCAATAACTCAGGTCTAGAACACCTCAGGTTGACACCCCAGATCAAGAACACCTGAGGTGTATAACAATATGTCTATGCATCTGTTGCTCTTGCTCCAAATACTGAAGTGCTTAATCTTACCCCAAGCTCCAGTGGCCTGCCCTTGCTGAATATGTTTATCCCGACATAATGCTGTTGTCCACCATTCCCACCATTCTGAGGCACTGGGTGGACGTGGGTTACCACCACCACACCTCCTGCTGTAGTTGATACAGACGACGACATTTCTGAAATTACCCTCTGCTGCTCTGAGCTGAAGCTTCCTGGTCAGTCACATATGTGTCTAGTTAATTTAAGACCTGTTAATAATTGATCAGAAGACTGATTCCAAAGGTCAGCGTTGTATTTTTCTGGAAAGCATTTCCTTATGACACATACACAAACACAAACACACACACACACACACACACACACACACACACACACACACACACACACACACACACTCGTATGTCTGGAACCAAACTGAATCAGGAGAACAAAAGTGGATCAGGATGTTTTTCATTATTCAATTTCATTTTGAAGATGTCTGGCTTCCTCTGAAGTTATCAAGGCGAGACTAACCAGTTGGATAAACTTCAGCAGTGGATCACCAGCAATTTTTCACATAGTTAATTCACACCATAAGGATGGAATCTGGCCTTTAAAGATTCGTATGACTGGATATTACAAAATAACAGTAATAAAATAACTGCTGATGTGGTCCAGCTGATGAAGGAAATGTAGAAGCAGGGAAGTAACCATGTATGGAAAGAAACATGAAATGTGTCCCTTCCCTTCACCCACTGATCATCACCATGACAACATTTTACTGCAGGAAGTAGGATGATATGCTGCTGTCAGAGCACAAGGAGGCAGGAGAGTTGACAGACAGGAAGATAATGACGGACCAGAAGAATTACTTTAGAAGAACACAGCTGAGGAGCAAATGAGGAGTTAACATGTTAGACGTGTTTTCTGCCCACTTCCATTCACACTAAGTGAAGGAGATCAGGTAAAAGAGTGCAGAGAAAGTGCAAAGTAAGTGTTCACACAGTAGACACACACACACTCCGTGAAGAGCCCCCCCCCCCGCAGGTCTTTAAATAGACCTGTTGGGTGTATGAGCTGCAGCTGCCTGTGTGTGTCTGCTGTAGCCTGAGCTGTGTGAGCCTTTAAAGGCTTGTGCCAAAACTGATATTTTTAGATTGAAGCTGCTGATAGATAGTGTTTTATGCTGAGTGTGCATGTATAATGAGTTTTAATACAGTAACTCCAGCCTGTGAAATCACTTTTTTAATTTTTATTTTCCTTCACCTGAAATTTAAACTCCATTGGATGTGGTCGGTGCACTGGCCCTCAGAGCTTTATAGATTTACTTTTATTTTATCTGGGTTACAGTTTTGCTCAGCACAGGAGAATGAGTTCCCAGATCAGACACCTCATGGGATATTGACCTATACTTCACCAAATCCTGGTTTTTGTACTGACCTATGAACTGTCTGATCTAACCTCTCTCTCTCTCTCTCTCTCTCTGTCTCTCACTCTCTCTCTGTGGGCTGGGGTGGGGTTCCTTGCACCACTTTCTTCCTCTGTGCTCCCCTTTCCTTTCTACCATTCCACTCCTCCCCCTCACTTGCTCTCCTTTCCTTCTTTCTTCTGTTGAGTCTTTTTCTTTGTTTCAGGTCTTCTATCCTTACCTCCAGTCTTATTCTACATTTTACGTCTTTTTTTAAATAGTTATTCCTTCAGATCACTTTCGCCATGGCAGACAAGAGTCACATGCAAATGAGAAGAAAGGAGAAAAAAGACAAAGAAGCAACTGAAGTGACCAAGGATGTAAAGGAAGAGAAGAAGGCAGGAGAGAGCACAGAAAACAATGGAGAGGCAGAGGCAGCTGGCGGGGCAGTAGCCAACGGTCAGAATGGAGATCTGCAGGTGGAGCCGATGGAACTGCCTCCATTTGAGATCATCACAGGGTAGGCAATCAAGCACACTGACATCATTATCATTTTACATGAGCTTTAGTATCACAGTTTCGTGGTGCCTTCATTGTCTTAATGACAATTTCTGTTCACATCCTGACATTTAGTAATGATGTAAGTCTCAGACCCTTATGATTATTTAGAAACTAACATTACATGTGAGATAGTGAACATGGGGAGAAGAAGTCTGCACACAATGTGATAAACTCATTATACAACTAATAATAACCAATAACCTCACCTACAATCCATGATCTGTGAATGTGATCAAAACCCAGCCAAGGTACAGGAAACTACAGCTGCTGACTATCACTCAGCACTGGTTAAATGTACTTCAAAATGACAGCATGCTGAGAGATGTGCTGGTGGATGATTATTCCATCTAACTCAACCAATATGCAAATTACCACAACATAATCTAATGGTGATGACATGATGATACATTCAGTCACAGACACGTTGACCAGCACTGTAACCAGCCCAGGCCTTGACCAGCTCAGCTTAATTTAGTGACTGAATGAATACGTGGCTGGAACACAACAGTGAGGACTTACTGATCATGTTGCTCTCTCTCTCTCTCTCTCTGTCTCTCTCTCTCTTTTTTCTCTTTGTGTCTCACTCTCTCAGAGGACACGGGCAGCAGTTTGTGACTCAGAGAAAACAATGAACTTGTGTGTTTTTCTAAATTTGTCAGTGAAAATTAATTTACAGTAATTCCAGCTGAAGTCAGCTGAGATCTGCCCAGTCTGTGTTTTTAACTGATGTGTTTGGTGATTGTCAGATGTCAGACATTGTGGTTATAAAATCAGGATTTTGGCAACAGCAGAGCAGCAGTTTGTTAGTGACTGCTAGTTCACATGTTGTAATGGGTCACGTTTCAGTCACTATTTCAACTTTGCTCTTGCTGTGTCATCTAAATCTTGGGGTTTTGAACTGATTTGAACAGGTAAATACTTAGTGATTAATCTAAAAAACAAAATAGTAGTGGCTGATCAGATTATGCTGTATGAGCATAAGACTCATGTAAAAAAAACAAACCAAAAAACAAACAAAAAAAAAACAAAAAACATATGCAACGGCACATACATGCTGCAAATTCAAATTTAGAAAGCACCTTTGCTTTGACAAGAATAAAATATCACACCACAAGCAAATAAACACTGGGGGCAGTAAAAGGGTAAAAAGTACCTTCCTGGGACTTGTTCACTGCCCAGTTGTGGCTCTCTAGGTTGAATAACAGCAGATTCATCACTTTTTTTTTTTTTTTTTTTTTTTTACCTGTCAGGCAATAGCTTGCATGTTGCCCAATGGGTAATGTCTAAGACCTGGGTGTTGGAAAACAACTGTGTACTACTTGTGAAGTTGTGTAGCTGTGAGAAGAGATTGTAAAAGACCATAAAAATCATGTGTCGTTTGTCCAAGCAGCTTATAACAACCAATAGTTGTGTTTTATTGTTGACATCTGGCATCATGTGAGACAGAATCAGTCATCTCAGCAAATGACCCACAGTGACATGTTTATCTTTGTTATGTTACAGTCTGCTAAAATAAGACATTGTTTCCCTCACCAGTCTACACAGTAGGCTACCCCACAGTGACAAACTGATAATAAAGTTTTAGACATTTTTGTGTATTATAACTGTATACAAAAAAAAAAAATTAAATCACATTTACATAAGTAGGCTATTCAGATACGTCACTATGAGTTGAACTGAAGTTTCTTAATCTCTCTAGATCATCTCTGAGATGTTTCTCCACCTTGAGTGGAATCTGTGGTAGACTCAGCTGATTGGACACAATGTGGGTAAACACAGTTGTCTATCTAATCAGGTCTCACAGCTGACAATGCAGCTCAGAGGAGAAAACATGAGGAAGCAGGAGCTGCTGCAGAGCCCAGAGACAGGACTGTGTCAAGGTGCAGATCTCTGAGAGGAAAAAAAAAAACTTAGCTTTTGAGACATTATAAAGGTGTTGTTTAATTTCTTAGTGTGTCTGTGGCCTACTATACATCTTGCTGTGGTATTTCATTCAAGAAAAGCCTCCATGGCTTGTATCAGAGGGTAAGAGCAAATGCTCTAGGGGCTGATTTGACGTGGGATCACAGTAAGTGGATTCTGTGCATTTTTGAGAGGCTCCTAGAGACTGATATTCCTCTAAATGTTCAGCTGATCAGAACAGCCTCAAGCTAACATGAGTCTGCTGTCTGACTCTGGAACACGAACAAGTCTCCAGGCTGGCATTGATGACAGGCTCTTTGTGAACATGATAATTCTTGCCAACCTCATGAAACTCAAAACGCTACAGAGTGGGGTTTCCTCTCACATGAAACATCTTTGGCTGAATGGACAGACATGTCTCAGCAGTTTCATTTAGTAACTGACCTAAATAACGAATACAGCCTCTAAAATATACAAAACAGGTGTCTTAAGGTGTGAGGGGCATTTTGTGTTTTAAGGTGGTCGCAATGAACAAACCCTGCTTATTACATGATGCATTTGATTTTTTAACGAGTCAAATGGAATGAAAAAATTATAATCCCTCACAGTGACCTCCATCCTGCAAATGTACAAGTTCATCCTGTTTAGGTGATGTTTGCTAACAACAGAGGTCAGCTGTTTCATAACCTTAGTCAAAGCCTTTTGTAGAGATTATTATGTCCAAGACCTTATTATGACATCAGTCATGTGATGTAAGACGTATTCGTTATGACACCGAAGTCAAAACAATGAAAACTCTTTTTTAATAATCCAGATCTCATGGACTGAAACATTTAGGGTGCGTCCATGTCATATTGGCTATTTTACCACAGGCAAAAACAGTCACTGCCCCAGCATGGTTGTTCTTCATCTCTTAATAAGTTATGTGTCAAGTCAAGTGTTTTGGGTGTAACATCCAATAAACCAATTATACAGCCACCTCCCAGTCTCTGAAAGCGAGGTGTGCTGCAGGCCTGTAGTTTCCAGTCCTGACTCACACAAACGTGCCCACTTACAGGCAGGGGATAAAGCTGAAGGAAAGGACAATACAAATCATATTGAAAAGATGTTGTATAATGAAAGGTGTGAATAATTATAAGTTAATTATAAGTTCATCTTTTAGCTGTGAACCAGTTCTTCTCTGCAGACCTGCAGGAGGCACCATGACACATGTTGTTATACAACACACAACATATCACAAAGAGATGTACTGTAATCATCCACCTGATTTATTACAACAACTGCACGCAGGTCATCCTATTACAGCATCCTAATACAGCATGCCCATGTATTTTGTTGCCAAAGAGGACAGTGTTCACTGTGTCTCAGTAATTGAGATGCACTACAGATTTTTAGGTCAAATACAGCTCCAATACATGCGAAAGTTGTTCACTCACATTTTTTAAGTACTGAAGTGCCTGGTGCCTGTAGTGCAATGTGCTTGCATAAAAAGTATTCAAATGAACACTTTCAAACACATTACTGTGTTGTTCAACATAGAACCTGATGACTCTGGACAACTTGCTGATTGTAGAAAATTGCATGACACCATCTCTACCTTAAAATGAATTGTGGTCAATGCGTTTGTGTCGCGGTGCCATTGAGACGAGAGCTGGGACACCGAGTCAGAGACTCTGATCTTACGAGGTTGGTTTTTGGTCAAAAGATGCTAGATAGAAGGCAGAGAGCCTCCATTCTCCCTGTAACAAGTTACAAGTCATTTATTTAACCATCACAATTACTCTGAATCTGTTTAATTAAGGTAAAAATGTAGCATAGTTAAGGTAAAAATCCTGCATAGTTTCTCTTTAAGCTTTAAGATGGAGCTCGAACAAACAGAAACAGTGTAGCACTTCATTGCTACACTGTTTCTGTTTGTTATGTGGGTCAAATAAGCAGACTGCCTTTACAGCATGGAGCAGGAGGACCAGGACCAGGACCAGCAAATGACCTGCTGTAAATGTTACACCTGGCTCTGGTGACCCGACCAGCTGCGATTGGTTGTGCCATACTGTATTGGGTCACACCAAAACCAGTCTAATAATAACATAGTGGAATTCCAGTCTCAGCAATAGAGAACAGTGTAAAATTAGCACCGGTCTGCCTGCCTGCTGTGACCGTGATGCCCCAACCCTTGACAGTCCAAGATTCAACTTGACACTCACCTCACCTTTCTTAATGTTAGCCTGACTCATGCCAACAGCTGCTGCAGTTATGTCGCGTCCTGTTATATATAGGGCCACATCAGCAGTGTTGTATCGTCAGCAGATTTACAGCACATTGTTGACAGTCATTGTACTTCCCAAATTTACTATTCTTGTATTTAGTGGATGGCTAAAATTCTAGTACAGCCAGTAGTCAGATTTCAGTTCACTTTAACAAAACTTTGATAACACTGATAACTGTGTTCGTTTTGGTCACTTTAATTGTGATACTTCATTTCTATACTGCTTCATGTCTACCTCAGATTTGCTGAGGGGCATTGCTGTTATTTCCATACACTCAGGGCTACATGTAAAACTGGAAACAACAGCAGAAAGAGAAGTAACTAGGAATGAGTACAGAAGCCCAACAAACAGACCATAAATCTGCTGGGTGAGTAATGGATGAGTGATGGATGAGCCCTGACATTATTGGTTCTGCTCTGGGAACTTGGAGAAGTTATCGCTATATAGAGGTTCTCTCGTACATTTCCCTGTGTTTGTGATGAGGGCATTCATTTAAGTGTTCATGACAGAGGATTATCTTAAATTACTCTGGTGGAGAGAACATAACATTCAGAGGTGTTATTCAGTGTTTTTCACATAAGAGCGGATACCTGTGGAAACATCTGGTGAACATCCATCATGTACAGATGTTCGGCGTTCAACTGACTTACTTGCAGTGAGTCTGTCATTGTGTCAGGTGTGATTTGTTTAGTACAGCCTGGAGAATCACCTACATTACACCAACATGGGTAAATAATGAAAGGTAACTATGGTATATCCAGCTGTCCTGGGTGTGTTGTTAAACTCTTCAAAAACTCTGTGGTAGAGGGACAAGGGTTTAGGCTGCTAAAATCACACAGTTACAATATTGTCAGAGAAACTCCTGCAAAAATTGTTTTACCGTTGTCATTGTGTTATCCTGAGAAATAACACTGCTGAGAACAAACAGCTTGGTGGCAGCCATTCGGGGACCAGGTGAAGTTAGAAAGGCAGGACAAGAGCATTAAGATCAAGGTCAAGATAGATTTTATTGTCCTCAAAGAGGAACTTTGGCTTGGGCTTCAAAATAATGTTATGAAACTGGGAAAAGCCCAGTTCTAACTCGAGGTGATGTGAATGAGCTGGCGAAGACAGCTGTTGACTGGGGCTAGATAACATCATCATCACAAAGTCCACAACTTCATTACTTGAGTCAGAGTACAGATGATTCAAGTGAAAGGTCTGTAGTCATAAAGCACACTTCTTGTTCCACATCCACAGAACCTGATGACTGAAACATTAAGTGACTGACAGAATAAACAGGCTGTGGTCTGTTTGGTTATGGTGACAGTCAACATTTCAAACTAAATTAATCTTTTTTGATTTGTATGTGTCAAGCACAGATTGAGTCACACGTTTCAAAACTAAATAACACTCATGTATAGTTTTCATGAATGTTAGTCATCTGGATAACATCACTAAGGGCACTAGTGCTTCTTTTCATGTCTTCTGTTGTCTGCAGGGACCGGATCGATCCCTTTGTCTTTAAGTTCCAGTTCAAGAACGTGGAATACTCCTCTGGCCGCAACAAGACCTTCCTGTGTTATCTTGTGGATAAAGGGAACACAGTTGATGGGCTGCTGAGGGGCTACCTGGAGGATGAGCACACCGGTTGTCATGCTGAGGAGGCCTTCTTCACACAGTGCCTGCCAGACTGCGACCCTGCACTCAAATACACAGTCACCTGGTACATACCTCTCATACACTGACAGATGGTATGTGGCAGAGAGAATGAGGCAAATTAAAAGACAAATCTTTTTCTTTGGGGTGGTATGAAGGTGTAATCCTAACCACAGTGGCCCAGGTTCAAGTCCAAACAATGCTGTGGCCGATGAAAGTTTCATTTTGTTCTTCAACCAACCAGTTGTTTCAGTAACCCTTCTATCACCCCCTGCTGGTGATTGGAGGGAGGTTCAACAGGTGAACTGGAGCAACTCACGCAAACTTCTGATATTCTGATATTTGACCTGTTGAGTATAAAAAAATAATCACATAAAAGACAAAGTCCAGGACAAAAATGACGATGAGTTTGAGTAGACAGAGCTGCCTCCACCTCCTGTCTTTCTGAAAACCAGTTGACTCTTCTCTTAACTAGTGAACTCACAATGACATGTATAAGTGATAGTGTGGACCTTCAGCAAAAATATCAAAGCTCTATGGCAGTAAGTGAAATGCATCTTGTTTTTTCCATAGCTTTGTCTTCACTGTGTCTCTCTCCTCTCAGGTACGTGTCCTCTAGTCCCTGCTCTGCTTGTGCAGAGAAGATAGCTGAGGTGCTGAAGGCCAGGAAAAACGTCAAGATGACCATTTTCTCTGCACGGCTGTTTGAGTGGGAGGAACCAGAGATCCAGGCAGGGTTGAAGGCCCTACACAGTGCTGGCTGTAAACTGAGGATCATGAAGCCTCTGGACTTCTCCTACACCTGGGACACATTTGTGGAGAATGATGAGCAAGTCTTTAACCTGTGGGAAGACTGCAAAGACAACTATGAATACTACCACGAGAAGCTGAGTGACATTCTACAGTGACCACAGTGAGTGTACAACATATACACTACAAGTCAAAAGTTTGGACACACCTTCTCATTTAATGGTTTTTCTTTCTTTGTATTACTTTCAACATTGTAGATTCATACTGAAGACATCAAATCTATTTGTTGTGTATTCTACATAATTCCTTTGTGTCCCTTCATACTTCTGATGTACTCAGTTTGAATCTACAATGTAGAACAGAGGTGGGCAACTCATTCCACAAAGGGCCACTGTGGCTGCAGGTTTTTGTTTCAACCAATCAAGAGCACACAGTTTGACCAATCAGCTGTCTGCAGACTGAGATCAGTTGATTAAATGAGTCACGTCTGGTGTGCTTCTGCTTGGTTGGAACAAAAACCTGCAGCCACAGTGGCCCTTTGTGGAACGAGTTGCCCAGCCCTGATGTAGAAAGTAATGAAAATCAAGAAAAACCATTGAATGAGAAAGAGAAAGTGTGCCCAAACTTTTGACTGGTAGTGTACAGTACAACTGGATATACTGGACCTCAGCTCTGACTGATCAAAGTGCCAAACCCTGATTGACAGGGACATTTAAATTATTCTTTTAATGTCTCAGCACCGGCGACAACAGTCAGAGCAGGAGCCATATTGCTTTTCCATTTGGCACCAATATTCACTAACTCTCACCTTTGAAGTTTGACACTGAAATCTGATTCATAGAGATACCATCTCTATAAGAACGTGACAGGCAGGTTACCTGAAAACAATATGCCTCCAACTCTGGCAGTTGCCATTGCACCAGAATAAACAGAGGCAATTGGAAGAGAGCTGTCTTATGTCATGTTTCAATCAGCAAAGTCCCCAGACAAGTTCAACTATCCCTGTGCTGTCCTCCAAAACACCAAGAGCAGAGCGATGTTGAAGACAAGACAATTCCTTCCTCATTTTAATCACTTAAATAAAAGCAGAACCAGTCTAATGGAAGTCAAAAGATGTTTGTATTTTAAGCTTTTTCTTTATATATTTAAATATCACAATGATGAAATCAGTTTTTATGTGTTTGCACTGACAAAGATCATTGATTTTATGACTGTTAAGAGTTTCTCTGACCTCTCTCTTTCTCTCTGTTGACACAGGATCCAGTGTGGAATACGTGACCCTCGGTCATCATCACTTCAGAGCACATGACTGGTGTCGATGTTGTTGACTGATAGCGATAAAATCTTAGTTCATATGAATCTGTAACAGAAGCTGCTGCGTGCGTGTGAGTCAGTGTGCTGCCCTTTCTTGAGTGTGTTTATGAATGCTGTAACCACTCTTTCTGTAGCCACATCTGGCAGTGACCTCCACATCTGTTGTCCACTCTGGGGTGGTACTACTGTCAGACATGTATTGTTTGATATACATTGTTTTTTGTTTAATTTGCACTTTTTTTCTTTTTTTTGCACAGTGATTATTCTGGGGTGCTGGAGTATTTCTATCTGGAGGTAAAATGACTGATGATGATACTCATGTATATAATATACATGTAGATGAAAGAGGGATCTACACAGGACTTTGTTGGATCTATCACTTGATTTGGGCTTGGTATTGTGTGTGTGTGAGTGTGTGAGAGAATGACTGTATTACAGTGAGTGCTGCAAAAATGACTGTATTACATCTGCAGTCTTCTGCTCAGCACTCTCAATACACATTGATGCATGTTTACACTGTCAGATTAACAACAGCTCCTAGTTCGACTTGCAACAAGAAGAAACATCAGAACATCATCTAGTCTGAGGTGAATGTTCCCACACAACCTGAGCCCAAGAACCAGAGGTCAACCGACAGTCTTAACTCTGATCAAGCGGCTTCCCAGGCCACAGATAAAGGATTTGTAGTTGAACAGATATGTTCATTTTTCAATCATCTATATGCATGTAAACATGACTCAAAGCACATCTTAATGCTCTAAGTGTGTTTTACATGTGTAACTGCAGTGACTCTGTATTGGGCTCCAAGAGCTTCCTGGTGAACAAGTGCTGAGCACTGCATAGACATGATACAGGCGAGTACAGCGTCTGTTCAGGTCCACATCATGTATCTGTATTTGCCTTCCCTCCTTTCATTAATAAACAGATTCAGTATTGATTAGTGGCACATGTTGGTACATTGCTAAGATAATTAATAAAATTAGGGGAAACCTTGTCTTTTATTTTTCTAGTTTTGGTTGATTGTGGTGACAAATAAATCCACTGGGACTGCTGCCATGACTGGATGACTGTCTGGTAATTCAAACAATGAAAAGAAAAAAACCCAGAAAAAAACTGGGGCACTCGTGGTGTACCACTGATGTTGCTGACATACAGGCCGGCTGTCTGGACTTCTCGCCACTGCTGTTCCCAGTTCGTAGCTGCTGCTGTTGCTCTTAGTCGTTAGCCGTTGCTCCTGTCGGCTTGTTCCTGCTATGCTCTTGCCACGCCCTCATCCACTGATGCCTCTGCCGCACCTGTGTCACTGGCATCTGCTCCAGCCTCGCACTCCTGCTGCCCATGTAGTAATTAGGCTCCTGGTAGGCACCGCCTGTGTCATTCAGGTACTATAAGAAAACACACTGCATGCCACTCTAACAAAGTGTCACACTAAAACACAAAACACAGCAAAATCACACAAATCATGCAGTAATACATACAATACTGTCACACTCACCATCAGCAGAGTCTGAGCGTTACTTCCCAAGAGCCAACTGGACCCATGAGATACGAAGAAATGGACCCATTTGTGAATGTCTGTTGAAAACCCTCCATGTCTACACAGGGAGAAGATCCTAGAGCCAGTTCCTTGAGATTTCAAATGGCAGTGGTATTAAACATACCTTTTGACGTGGAACCACAAAGGCAACAAGGCATTTGAAACATGATCTCTGCCATTCTTCTGGGTTAAAGTCAAGGTGGAATAGCCTGAGTTTGTCACAAAGCACTGAATACTCCTTTACATTACATTTTCAACATCCTATCTTCTGCAAAAAATGGAAAAACCATGAGCAGACACAAGAAACACATGTTGGGTGTCACATCCCCAGATGCCAGATGGGACCATCTTGTTGCTGGGGAAACAAGCACAGGGCTCCCACTGAGCTACATGGGTTTCAGTGGTTTTATTATATGTTTTGCTCAAATTTGGAAAGTGCTGATACTGACCATGGATACACATATTATCCCCAGCCAGGGAATGAAACATGTTACTATTGCTGCTCTATAATTACAAATAAAAGCAGCAAAGCAAATAGCCAATGTTCTCCAGGTCCTTAAGGATCGGCCAGGGTAGTCAGGCCGACTCACAACACCGGACCTTTGCAGACAAACAGAACAGCTAAGGGGTAGGTCTGGGGCAGGGCTGACCTGTGGTCTGGACCAGTTCCTGTCCAGTTTAACGCTCATGCCTAATCTTTGCAAAGAATTGTTGTAACTGTTGACCAGCACAAGGTGGCACTGTCCATTCAATTCCTGCATCTCTTTCTGCCCTTTAAGATGAGGTTGGACTGGTTTGTCAGGTAATGAGTGATGACTTATATAAGAGTGCAATTAAGGGTCTAGGATTCCAACCAAGTGAAACCATGCAATTATAATGATGTTAATATGAAATTAAAGTGTTCCTGTTGATTTCCAATGTCCCTGCTGAGGTATATCATACTCAGGAGGGGGCTCAGCGTCCATGTCAGTTTGGTTCTTACAGCATTAGGGTGGACAGGCGTGTCAGTGTCATTGGTCCAAGTGTTTGTGGAAGTCAGCCATCCGCAGCATCAGTGATGAGAGACCATTGTCTTCTGCAACAGGCTCACAACCATCTCCTCATATAGCAAAGATAATTTCGTCTCTCTTTGTTCAAACCAGCCAAACCAGATATCCCTGTCCTCTCCAAACGCATAGAGTCGTCATGTCTGGCAGTTTCTGTGTTTATCCAAATACAATGGTGACTTATATTCACTGAGTGTTAGTCACTCGTTGAGCCTTGAATGAACCCTCTCTGCCTGACCAGTCCAGATTTCACCAGAGAGCTAAACACGAAAAGCTTGAAATTTTCATCATTTCTACGGACTCCCCCCCTGGACTGTCTTTTTCTCCCCAAAGGGAATTCCCAATTTTATATAATTCCAGTAAGTGTATGTGCAGCCTTTACAATAAGATCTCTTATTTGAAAATATCTTAAATTTTAATGATAAAAAGGAAGATCAAATCTTATAAGTGATTTAAAAACGGTTGAAGGGTTAAATTCAGCTTTTAGCATGGTATTCTGGGATATTTAGAGTAAGTCCAGAAAAGTCACGTAGAGATGCATCCCAGATAAAACTGGTTTTGTGAGAGCCCGACACAACTTTGAACAGACTGACTCAACTCAGCTGCAGCTCACAGACTTTTACATAAAAATAACTATACAGGCCCAGGTCTACTGACTAATAGCATTAATTAATCTGCTTGGACACCTTTTAGAGTTTCCTGTTTTATTTTGAAATCATGTAGACAGATAAAGGATAAGATAAGATATGTCTTTATCAGACCCACACTGGGAAAATTTACACAATACTGTAAATTTACGGTACATTTTATTGCTGCAAAGTTCAGTCAGCTTCGTCACTTCCAGTAATCTTCAGTTATCTTTATTTCACCTAGTTCTGTGTCTGCTGCAGCCTCTGCCCTGCAGTTCACTTCAAGTATATACGTATGCATGTGTGTGTGTGTGTGTGTGTGTGTGTAAGAGTGTGTGTTGCACGTGTTCCCGTTATGTCACCATTTCCAGTAGATTCATGAACAAGTAGGACCAGCACAGTCCGTAAGTACATACCCTGTGTGTGTGTGTGTGTGTGTGTGTGTGTGAGAGAGAGAGAGAGAGAGAGAGAGTGCACCTGTCTAGTCTATGAATGAATGTTACCTTTTTACCTTCATGCAGTGGCAAATGAAGAAATCACTTGCAAACACACAAATGTGCTGCAAATTCACTCAACAAAGTGAAAGTGTTTCCATGGAACAGTAAAAAGTGATGAACCTCGTGGGACTTGTTGTTCAATGTCCAACTGTGACTTTTGGAGTTAAAATCATTGAGTGGCAAGTGCATCCCAGCAGATTCATCCTTGCTTAGATTGATCCATAACCACTCCACCTTTATTAAGATACTCAAATACTATTCTGTAAATTATTCTATGTGCTGCATTGCTTGCTGACTAAAAGCCTGCCAGTTAGGTTTTGTGAGGTAACCTAACAGGTGAGTAATTCTTCAAGTAAGAATTCAATTTCTTAATCTGAAACTGAATCAACACATAATATCTAATTGATGCATTTTAGACAAATTACAATCTGTTATTATACAATAGTAAAGTAGTAGTTAATAGTAATTCTGTTTTTATCATTAATATGAGATGCTCTTTCACTGCAACAGACCGCTCTTTCATAAGTGGTGAGATACGGTAGGATGCTTGGTAAATGAGGGCAAAGAGTCGGAGGTGTGAGACCAGGTGTAGCAGTATTCAGCTCTTTGACATGGGCATGATGTTGGAATGATACAATGAGCTGTGTGGTGTGTTGAGTCACTGTGCGTTTTAATTGGTTCTCCAATTTTAGCCTATTAATTAACTGTACTGGTCCAGCTGGTCTTGACTGGTGCCGGGAATCACTCAAATATTTTCAGAAACTAACAAAGCGAGTTTGGTCATATGACATTATAGATTGTATACAGTATCTCGTTCAATTATGTGTTTGCTTTACACATGCATTTGTTAGTATTAAATAACGACACATGAGCGACTCTCATCAAGCCCTCTGGTCAAACAAGCCAGCTACACCTACATTATATTAAGGATAATATTTTCCTGACCCACTATCTCCTGTAAGGCTCCCAAACAAGCTCGGCCTCCATCTCATGGCTTCTAGTTGGGTGATTAAAATAAGCTTCATGATGCAGGGTTCAGATTTTTCACAAGGTTCTTGCTATTATCTTTTATATTGATTTAACCACTAGCCAAGTGATGTGTCACACCATGCACCTATGAACACCATCCACGCCTGTTTTCCCTCCTTTGCAGGTGGAGGTGGAGTAATTGGGGAAGTCCTCAGAAGGGCTGGAAGGAGGAGTCACTGGTGCCACATGGTTTAACATGTGGAGACTTTTCTTGTTTTGGTTTGATATTGTAGTTTGGATCGGTGGTTCAGTTTTCTTCTTCCTTTAGTTTAGCTTGTTGGGAACCTTTTTGCCCTGGAGCTCTCAGTTTTTGTTATTTTTGGCTGACCTCCAGTCCCTCTTTTTGTTTTGTTTTTTTGGGGGGAGGGGGACTACATGGGTGCATTAAAAAATAATAAATAAATAAATAAATAAATAAATAAATAAATAAAGGATAATAGCAAGAACCATATGAAAAATATGAACTCTCCATCATGAAGCTCACTTGAATCACCCAGCTTGTTTGGGAGTCTTGCAGGAGAAAGTGGGTCAGGAAAATATTATCAGCACTTAAAGTGAGAGTCGCTCACGTGTCTTTTTTTAATACTGACAAATGCATGTGTAAAGCCAACACACTGATCCATATGCTGTACACAATCTATACTGTCAACTATTCAAAGCATCTTTCCCCTGAGCAGCATCGTCATTAAACACCAAACTCACTTTGTTAGTTCCTAAAAACATTTGAGTATTTACTGCAAGCCCACTTTACCATTAACTTTTATAAGTCAAGTGTTGAGATAAGATGCTTTGTGAATATGGACAAAAGTCTGCGATACTGGCTGTAGCTGTGTTCAGCTCTTTGACATGTGCGTGATGTTGTCATAGCACAACGAGTTGTGTGTGGTGTGTTGAGTCTTTGTGGGTTTTGATTTTTTTTTTAGCCTATTAATTATGAGTCAAACACTACTGGTCCCGCTGGTCATGACTGGTGCCACAAACATTTTAAATAAGTTTGGTGTTTATGCCGATTGTAGGAAAGGAAAGTTTAATGGCAAAAGGGATTGTGTTTTCTCAACACATGCATTTGTTATGTATAAAATAACTACAACTGAGCAGCTCTCATCGGGCCCTCTGTCACTGATTCATCCATTGATTAGTCACTGTTTTTACTGCACGCCTACTTGTCAATTCACTTAGGAGTAAACCTTTAGTTAGAAACTTTTATTGTGACCTTTTATTAGGCAAGTGGTGAGATAAGATGCTTTGCAAAAGTCGGGAGGCATGAAACCGATGGTATTCGGCTCTTTGGTCTGTGCATGTTGTTGGCATAATTCAATGAGATATGTGTGGTGTGTTGAATCTTATTGGGTCTCAGTTTGTTTTCCAGTGTTACCCTATTCATTATGAGGCTAACTCCACTGGTCCAGCTGGTCTTGACTAGTGCCAGGAATCATTCAAATATTTTCAGAAACTTACTAGTTGAGCCTGGTATTTCATAGTGTTGTTGCTAACTGGAAAGATACTTTGAATAGCTAAATGACAATAGTGATTGTCTACATTATCTGGGTCAATTATGTGTTTGATTGACACGTGCATTTTTTGTGTATTAAAAATCTACTCATGAGTGACTGTAATCAGGCCCTCTGGTTAGATAAACCTGTCCTCAGGCTGTACTACACCTGCATTTACTGACCTACTGATAATATTTTCCTGTCCCACTTTCTCTTCGAAGGCTCCCAAACAAGTGTCACTCAGGTGAACGGGCTCAGCCTCCATCTCACGGCTCACGGTCGGGTGATAAAAATAAGCTTCATGATGCTGGGTTCAGATTTTCACATGGTTGTTGCTATTATCTTTGCAATCAATTTAACCCAGGTCAACTAGCTCCAAGATTTGTGTATAGGCCTGTAGTTTAGTATTGCATCTAACAAATGTGCCTCTCTACAGAAAAATAAAATCAGGATTCACTTAATGTTTGTTGACGAATCAACTTTTATTTCCATGTGTGAGGAAAAGTGAGCGGTTTGAGAGTCCTCAGTGGTCCAACTGTAGTTAAAAGGAAAAAGGAGGAGAATTGTGTTTTATCTGTGTTGTCTTGATTTGCTGCATGTTTGTTTATTTGCTTGTGTTGTAATTTTTGTAGAGCTTGTGTTGTCACATTATAAAAGATAGATTTAAAGGAACTGAGCATGTTTGCATTTTTGAATATGTTTTCTAAGGTGCAGTGCATTAAACCCTCCGACCGTCAAAGTTTTATTTTGTCTTCTCCTCAGCAATGTGCTGAAAATTTACTCAACAAAGTGGAGGTGTTTCAGTGAAAAGTGATGCAGCTCCTGGTGATTCTTGTTCAATGTCCAACTGTGATGTCTGAAGTTGAAATAATTCAATGACAAGTCCATCCCAGCAGGTTCATCACCACCCAACAACTACATGAGCATTTTCATTCATCGCTACTACAACCAACTGTTCATAATGTCAAACATGAAAATATTCAAGTGAAAATAACAGAAGAGAGTTCACTTCTGACATTCATCAGCTGCCCTCTGCACACATTGGAATACTGCAGTTATATTAAGACTTACTTGTTTCCACATTTTGTCTTTTGTTTTACATGTTATGCCGGTTTGAAACCTGACTTTTCCTGGTGGTGCCAGGAGTTACTCAAATACTTCCACAAACGTGAGTTTGGTGTTTTATAACAATGGCGCTTACAGGACAGGAAAGTTCATTGACAATAGGGATTGTATACATTATCTGGATCAATTATGTGTTTGCTTTACACGTGCATTTGTTAGTATTAAATAACTACACGTGAACGACGTTCATCAGGCCCTCTGGTCAGACAAACCTGTCTAACTACATCTAAATTTACGGAAACTGATAACACTTTCCTGTCCCACATTCTTCTGCAAGGCTCCCAAACAAGTGTCACTCAGATGAGCGGGCTCAGCCCCCATCTCATGGCTCATTGTTGGGTCATAACAAACAAAATTCATGATGCAGGTGCAGAATTTAGTTGTATTATTCACATGGTTGTTGTTGTTGTCTATGCTATTGATTTAACCAGCCAATTTGTTGACAAAATTGTCTCAATTTGGCATAAACTGTAGACTACAGCTTAACCTCTGCATTCTTTATCAAAGCCACATGAGATGCAAGAAAGGTAGGTGTTCTTACAACAATGAAAAAATAAAAGTTTACTAAAAGTAAAATTCATTCACATCCATCACATCATTCTGTAGAAAAACTATGTGCTCCCTTTCCTGTTGTAACTCTCATCTGAACACTTTATCTGTCGTTGACATCATTTAAATGCTTTCCACATTATATTGAACAGCCTAAATATATAAACTATGAAATTCAAAAACTTATGAAACTATTTAATTAGCTTTTATTTCCCTGTGTGAGGAAAAGTGAGAAGTGAGTGAGTCTTCAGTAGTCTTATCTAGTTCAAAGCACTGAATAACAAATTTGTCTCAACAGGTTCATCACTTCTTCTTTTGATCTTTTTATTTGTTTTTGTTTTTTTTTTTATTCTAAATGAAAGTGAATTATATTTCATTTCCACTGTGTTGACTTGCACCATGTGTGTTTATTTGCTCATGTTGTGATTTTTGCAGCATGTGTCTTGTCTCGTTGAAGAAGATGGATTCACAGAATATTAATTTGCAGCACATTTGTGTATTTGAATTTGTTGAACCCTGACCCTAGTATTAAGGACACATATCCAAAGTACAAATGCAGTCATCAGTTTAAATATCAGTATGTGTGAGATCAGCTAGCGGACAGTGAAGGGAGTGCTGATGAACTGAGAAGAGTGTGAGACAAAAAGTAGATGTGATCCGACATACAAAATAAGTGATGCTATCACCTTATCTGTTTACCAGAGGTGTTTGTGAACGCCTGTGACTGTGTGGATGTGTATGTTAGTAAATAGGAACGACAGCAGCATGCAAAGCAGCGTAAAGGAGATCATTATCCCTGCTGAGCTACACAATGAACTGTGCTGTTTTACCACAGTAGCACAACCGCTCAACTGGTGCTCCGAGGGCTGGTCTTGTCCAGGTTCACTGGCTGGACATGCAATGTTGAGACTACAAACACAGCCCAGCACTATTGTTTAATTAGTTTTGTCCAGTGAGAGGCCAGAGTTTGAATACAGGTCCCAACTCTCACACACTCACCGTCAGTGGAAACATTCAGTCAGGCCTCTGGGCTTTATTGTGGGCCTTCTACTGTTCTGATATCCCAGGACAGTTTAGCATCAACTTCAGTGTGCAGACATTATCAGTCTTAGTTGTTCAAGTTTTTTTTTTGTTTTTTTTTCTTTAAATTTTAAGTTAGGTTAAGTTTAAATTAGGCAAGGCTACATCCAGATTGTGCTCCAGATGTGCTTATGAGAAGTGGTGAGAGCAAATTAAAAATCCAAACAGTGCATGTTACATGAAGGCTGCAGTTCAGATACTTTGCTGGCAGCCAGTATGGTGTAGTGGACAACAGCATGTTTTTCCAAGAGCTGTCCCAAATACTGTCAGAGCAGTTTGACTATAAAGGTAGAATCAAAGAAATGCTGCTTCTCGGTCCTGACCCCTACAGAATGAACAGGATCAGAGCCAGGACGGGCCCCTGTGGAGCCCCACTGCTGCTCATCACTGTCCCAGAGACACAGCTACCCAGCCTGACATAATGTGGTCATCTTTTCAGAGGCACAATCGAGGGTGTGTTGTGGAGATTGTTTTGCTTGTGTGTCTTTATACTGAGAAAACCATGACAAAGTGACAGGAAGAGATGGGTACTGAAATTCACTGTGGACCTGAAAGGTAACTCCTGTCTCAGGTCCCCTGGACTCCAGGATTGGATTAGTCCTACAAAATATGAGGAAAATTTGCCATATGTGATAACAATGTTCAGTATTGCAACGTTGATGTGACTTATGATAGATAGATATATATTAAAATGTGCATGTACAACAAACAGAGACCTCTGTCATCTCTGTCCTCCTCCCTCTGCTGCAGGTGATGCTGCTGAGAGCAAGAGACTCAAGGAACTGACTGACTTTTGGGGGGGTCAAAGGTCAATGGCATGGTGACATCATAAATATAAATAACACCTTAAAGGATTGTCTTCATTTTGCTAAAATGTTCAGATGGGAACAAAGTGTTTAGGATTGAGTAGCTAAAAGTCCAAAGTCAAGGTCACAGTGACCTCAGGAAACACTTTTTGGCTCTTATCAAGACATCACAGGAATGATGACAACAAGTTCGCTGTTTTGCAGTGTGTTTGTTGCTCATTTTCATGTCATGATAATGATGAAAATATTTTTTTTCTCTGGTTTTCTTGAAAGTTTATCAAAAAACAGAGAAACCACTCTACCTGTCCTTGAAGCTGAGAAGCCCCCTCCTTCCTGGCTACTCATTGTGGCTGGATGGACAAAGACGTCCTCCATCTTGTGTTCATCCCACCAATGGCTACTGCTGAAGTTCCATGTGAAGGTCTCCATGAAGTCGTTGCTAGGATACAGACTAAACATCCTGAGGCACTTGACTTCAGAGAGATCAGAGATACATGCTGGTGGAGGCCATTCTGAACAACTCAGATCATCCTCTTCATAACACCTTGATGGACCAAGAAAAGAGCGGTGGTGGACGGCTCCTCTCTCTTCACTGCAGGACGGAGAAATATAGAAGATCCTTTGTACCTTCAGCCATCAGACTTCTTCATTCTTCTGCAAATGGTTGATGAGCTGACAGACAAATGAATTTCCCTTTGGGGATCAATAAAGTAATTCATATTCATATTCATATTCATATTCAACTGCTTGATCTGTGCCTCACCACAGTTTTGTAGAGATCTTAGGAGAGTCCTTTGCATTCAAGGTTTGTTTTTATTCAGACACGCAGAGTGAGTTATGAGACTAAGCATTGATAATATGGTTATATATGTATACGTCTATATATTAGCCATTATATTATATTACATTATCCATTCATAACAATTATTTTATAATTAATAATTAATTAAAATTTTAACTTTAACTTAAACAAAGACCACCAAGAATTGAATTATATTTCTATATCTGTTTTAAAGATGAAAAATCCCCAGATGCAAAACAGTTTGACTGAGCACAAAAGAAAACAACTTAATTACAAATTACAAAAAAGAAAAGAAACGTGCCAGAAATATCTAATTTCTCACAATTATGTCCTGAACACACTAAAAACACTCATAGCTGTTATTGAGCAGAAGGGGTGATGATAACATTACTGTCAGGGGCAACAGTTACTGGTTTGGTGGAGAGGTTTGGCATGTATGTATGTGGATATAAAATCTTATCATAATACATATTTAGGAAAAGAAAAACAAACAGCTCAAATCCTTTCTTGGAAAGTTGATGAAATGTTTCCAAATGGGAGAGATTTGGTGTTAGATGGAGGAAAGCTGTGTGTCTTACATGTCAGTACTTTCCTGTTGAAAATGTTGCAGTGTCACAGTTGTCATGTTGTCTGCAGGGTCGGTTGGTTAATGCCAAAAATAGCTGCAACTAAACAATCTCAAATGTGGGTCCTACAATAGCGGCCTGTGTCTGCTGTGTGTCATTATGAAACAGGTGGATTTCAGTCAAGTTCTGCTCTCTTTTCAACTGATACTTATACAGACAGGAAGCCGACCACCACAGTTTGGAGCCACAGTGAGTGATCTGATTTCTCTTGTGAAACATTCTTTCACGTTGTTATGACATATTCATGTTCATTCACACTAGACCTATAGAGCATCACTCCTCACACCTCTTTAAAGAGACTAGTGCTTATTGTGGAAAGCCCCGACCTTTAGCAATAGCGCAGGTGTAGAAAAGTAATGAAGGGTGGAGAAAAAAAAACAGCATGAATTGCAAGTGATGAAATCATTTTCCAGTTAGTCCGCAGGCCATGAAAGATGGTGCCTCGTCACAGAGCGAAAACCTGCAAGGCTGCATTCCACACTGAAGCTCTTTTCCCCTAATGCGTTGTTGGAACAGGGTGTGAGTGACGTTGTGAAATTTTGGAAAAAACGTGGTGTTTTGTTGTTACAGGCTGAAACGTAGCCCTAAGACATTTGCTGTTTTAAAACGGCATGCGCACAATACTAAACTTATAGGAGTCAGTGTCACTAAATAAATAAAAAAAATCCAGTGATGACTAAAAATCATATTTCATCAAAATTTTAAATGTATATGTAGACTAGACATTTCAGCACTTCCAGGTGCTCTCAGGTCAAACCGTTACATTGTTCAGAGCAGAAAAGCTAAAAGCTTATTCACGAGTTTTAGTCCTGAGCTTCAGAACAACGAACAGACTTGTCCAACAGGAGCTGAGGAGCTGCACTCGCTCACAGTGTGAGATGCACCTGCTGTTGCAAGACCATGAGATGCCTCCAATTCTGCTTTATAACATGTTTGGGTACTTCTGACCACAATGCCACACATGCAGGAATGACTTGCCTCTACACATTAGACAAGCCCAATCACTGCCTGTTTTGAAAACATGCCTCAAAACCCACCTGTTCTCCTTCAATTCCACATAAACTGTAACGGTAATGTATAGTATGGTATTACACTGGGACCATTCTGGAGGAACTGGACCCCAAAAAAGGTAGGATGAAGAACTAATTTATTAAATTGTGGGGAACATAAGAGAACACACAGGCAGGAACACAAAGGGCAACACTGAGCAACATAGGACACTGGGGAAACACTGACGTGAAATACACGGGGGAGAAATGAGACACAGGTGGGGCAATCACACACATGTGACAAATGAGGTAATCACAGGAGGTAGGAGCGCACAGGAAGACAAGACATGGGGAACTTCAAAATAAAAGCACAAGGGACAAACCATAAAGAAAACAAACAAAGCAGCGCATGCAGTGTGATTACTTTCCACTAAAATACTTGAAAATTATAATTGAAATCCAAAAAGGTACTGTAGGTGTTCAAAACTGACACAATGGTAAGCAAAAAGCAGTAAAATATGCATAATATATTCTCTTTAATATTCTGTAAGTAGATTTTTGCCCTGACACGAACTGACAACAACAGCTGGTGGGTAGTTAAGTGGGTAATAAAGGTAAGGAGTGCCCCATTGCAGATATTTAATCTTGTTGTTCATATTAAACATTTGTCCTTGTCCCGTGATAACATGCCACACAAAACCAAATAATAATTTTACACTTTAAACATAAGACATAATACTTTTTTTTGATCCCACTCAGCCACATTAGCACAGCTGCATCTTCATGTGGCTGTGTTGATGTGGCTGAGTGGGATCAAAAAAAAAAAAAAAACACGTGGGCCAGGGCTGGCTGGTTTACGGCCGGCCAACTCTATAGGAGTGAAGACTCAATAAGATGGTGGTGTAAGGGTAGTTTATAGCTCACTACAGGGTGGCCCCTATAATTAGACGCTGTAGCATAGCGCAGCCTGGGTTCGATTCCACCCAATAGAAAATAATTTTGTTGGTCAATGTGTGGCCTCTCTGTCAAAAACCTCTATTTGGAGCCAGTCCATCACTGATCCCACTCATGGGAAATTTCGGTGTTACAGCAGCATGGATGAAAAAACAACAACAATAAAAAAGTTATTTGATTGTTTTGTTTTGTTTTTGTTTTTGTTTTTTTTTGCTTTTTTTTTTACTGTTGTTTACTTTTCTTAGCCTTCATAGCCTGAGATCCTCAGGCAGAAGTCCTTTCGTTGTTCCAGAGGCAAAGCTACAGGTGACAGAGGTGACAGAGTTTTCACAATAAGAGTCCTGAAATGGTTAACTCCACTGAATTTCACAGAGTAGATACTTTTGTTTCTATAGACAAACTTTTTAAATTATTATGGATTTGTTATGGATTTCACCTCTACTCTGCTCTCAAAGCAGTCCATTTGTAAATATTATTGCAGTATGAATAATTACCTGGTGTATTAGATGTGTTGGTCCATAGTTGATCATTGAGCAGGCCACAGGTATCAGCAGTGAGTTTCATGACATATGACACCAGAGCAGACCTCTTGAAGAGTGTGTGTATGCCCTGCAGTGTGGTGTCTGCCTCACAGTTAAATCACAGTTAGTCAGCATTCCTCTCACTCACCTTTGCCCTGGGCTTTGTTTCTGTGTTTCTTGGTTTATCTTCCCCCTTCAGGCTTATTGTAGCCCATGGGGGAAAGAGTGTGATCACGGGAGATGATCTTTCAAATTCTTTCCACAATGCTTGGCATGTTTTGTGTCAAATGAGGCAGTTTATTAAATTATCATTCATCGACACAACTTGCACTTTCACACATGGCACACAATTTGTTAACAATGCCTAGTTGTTCAGTCATTGCCCATTCTTCATTTTCTATGGAAGGGGAGAAAACAAAATCTGAATCAACAATCACCCACTGACAGCCAGGTCAGGAGTTCACTTTATACGAGATAACTTCCTTGATATGCAGCGTGTCAGCTCCCAGGTTGAATATTAAAAAACACACCTCTAAAGTAAACCCATGGGTTGGCTACATGTGAACTTTTAGCAGCGTTGTTTGACATGAAATGAGCCAAAGAAAGTGTGGCTGTTATCTTGCCACCACTCTGCATGGCTCGATGCTAAGCTGCTATGGGTTTGTTTTCAACTGTCTGACCAAAGTCGGCATGCAGGCTGAAATCAGAGATAACGTTAATTAGAGACCTTGATAGTCACAGTCCCAGGGTCAACACTGCAGTGCCAAAGATAGAATGACCTCATTTAGTAAACACACCTTTCTTGACATGTATGCAAATAGAAAACTGACCACAAGGGGAGTGGGGAATTTGTGGAGAAATTTATATTTTGGTACATATAAATAGAAAGAGAGAGAGACAGAAAGAGAGAGAGAGAGAGAGAGAGAGAGAGAGAGAGAGTCTGATGAGACACAATTAGGACTGGTGTTGATCCTCAGTACAGTTCAGAAAATCAAGACTTGACCAAGACACTAATTGTGTGTGTGTCTGTGTGTGTATGACCATGTTTGCCCGGTGTGTCACGTCATATTGTATCAAAGTAATAAACAGAGTGATAAACAGAGCAGAAGTGATCTGAGTGCAGTGGAACAAAAAGCGTCTTGATAAAGTTGTTTTATCACCATGTGTTGGGCTCGGCTGTTGAATGATTCCTCCACGCACGTGACCATTGGCCGTAGTGACGCATTCTGTGTAGGCCTGTTTTTAACAAAAGTGACCTCAAGTGAGCAGGGCATATCAAAAATATGAGTCAAGTTAGGCCAAAACAAACTCTTTCTCTCTCTCCCTCTGTGTGTGTGTGTTTACATGTCTAGATCTGTCACTACAGCCCTCATTATTATTGTTATTATGGTATATTACCCACAGGTATTAGTTTCATCACAGCTCCAGTCAAATATGACTCTAGTGAAAAATGTTCAGTCACAGTTTTACTTGAGCGCAGTTCTACTGTTACTATCCATCCTGACTATAACAGGTAACTGTACATGAATGATATAACATCATTATCTGTGGGTATAACTATTTCAGTGTTACCAGTACAGCTGTATGGACACTATGAAAATAACATAGGATTGCATTGAAACAGTTTCTGCAAGGACATTCTTCAATGTTTTCATGGCTGATAGATCATAAATCTGAAACAATGTTTGGGATGATGAGAGACAGGAAACAATGACATCGTTATTTGGGGGGTTGGGGGTGGGGGTCATATGTAGACGTCATGGATTCCAAAAAGCTGAGTGACATTTCAGCATTGACTGAATGAAATGGAACCCTAACTACTGCTAAATTAGATCCTCCAACATGTCAGAGCATTTATAGTTATTCCACTCTAACTAAGAAAGAAAGCCTATAAAACCTGGGCGTGTTGATATAAATACAATCCAGTCCTGGTCGATGGATTGGGAGATAAAGAGAAACCGCTCTTGAGTGAAAGAGCAGGGCAGGTTTGTTTTGTTGATCGAGTTCTCGGGAAAGCAAAGTAGGAGGAAGCGGGTTGGAGGTGTGGCCAGTGGAATTCCCCTGAACTCACCTGAGTCCGCCCCCCACCTCCCCACGCGCTCCTTCACATGAATATAAGGTTGTGCAGGTGGAGAGAAGAAGATCACTGATACCTGAACACTGGAATTTTTACACCACTCACGCTTATAACTGTGGACTGTTTTAGCATCACTCCTCTGCATCAGACTGTGGCTTGTGCTCAGGTAAAGCTCATTAAGTAACCACTGGATTTAACTGAATATCAGAGTGGATGAGCGTGTTAATTAACATTGTTGTTTATTATATATACTACCCCTATGAATTGAATTAAGCTGTTTCCTTTTAGTTTGTTCATTTGCTTGCTTGCTTGCATACTTGTTTGCTTGGGTGTGTGAACAAGTATTTTCTTTTCTGTTTGTCAGTGTCTCCATGGCATCACCGTGCCTCAGCAGTGTATTGACTCATGCCAACCTCACCATGTATCAGTCCAGCATCCTGCCCGATGTCCTGCAGCAGCAGCCCAGTGTGCTTCCCAGCAACACTGTTCAGACCAGCAGTCCCGTGTACAGCTCCAACTTCAACAGTAAGAGCACCAGGACTCATTTGGGCCACTTTTTTTTTCTAATATAAGTCTGACTGATTAGACTAATATAAGAATTGTGTAATGTAAAACAAGATGTTCACATGACCCTAATCCCCTTCCGAAGTTGAATGTATGCTCTGTAACAGTAGGGGAGGTTCAAATGATTTCATCCCTGGGCTGTGAAAGCTAGTTAACCATTACAGTCTAGTCTGAGTTTCGTGGGCAGTTTCAGCCCAGACTAATCTCCCAGTAAACATCATTCTTCATTTTCAAATGGCCAATCAGACCATTACCTCACTGAACTTTGCTTTGGCCTAATTTAGATGGTGTTGGCTTAATCATTAACCAGGTGGCTAATATTTAACTCTTCATAACCGTCAAACAAGAATGCTGCCACCGCGTTGTTAAAACAGTTCAGGCATTGTTTTGTTCTGACCTGAGAGGTGCAAACCCAGACTGGTATCAGTCACCATTACACAAACACATAGATATGTTGAAATTTCACCAACAAGAGTTGACATGTTGTGTGTGCGTGTGTGTGTGTGGTTTGGAAGATGCAACAGTTTTTACACAATTTCCAAATCAGTGTCCAACCACAATTTAAAGCTCTGGCCATTGGCGGTAAGTCCCTGCAGAGCATCCATGTGACTCCTGTACCTCTGTCTCTCTGCAGCTCAGTGGTACAAGCAGATCAGCCCCCATTGCTGGACACCAGACAACGTCCTGGAGTGGATCAGTGACCACGTGGAGAGCGCAAAGTTCGATGCGAGTACCCTGAGTCTGGCCCATTGTGCTATGGATGGACCCACTCTCTGCCAGATGAACCGGGACCAGATGATGGGAATCTTTGGCCCACAGCTCGGCCCGCACCTCTTCCAGAGTCTGCAGGAACAAAGAACCAAATATGGTAAAAAAAAAAAAAATATATATATATATATATATATATATATATATATATAAAATAGGATTTAGGTTGCTTAAACTGCAATAGATCCATACACATGGTGTTAGACAAAAGCAGAGTGAAGAAAATACATGACTTTTTTCTCTTTTGAGAAGTCTGTGGATTAAATTTCGTCTGCTTGTTTTTTCCTTCCCAGAGCTACAGAGCTTGTCAGGCCCAGAGCTGAATGAGACTTGCCAACTCCTGGACAAGTTCCTGGGCACCCTAGACTTCCCTTTGCTCAGCACCATTAGAATTGGCCAAGGTACATACTGTATAACGATGCTATACATAAGCATAAACTGGATACAGTGTGAAAACCATGGGAGTAATACTGCTACTTACTACCAGCAGCTGAAGGAGCCATGACCAAGAGGGAATTCAGTGACGATTACGACCTGATCCCTCTGGCAATGGAGCCCATGACGCCTCTGGGAGAGATTGGGTACCAATCTGATAATCAGTCCGACGGCGAGTACAGCTCCTCCTCAAACAGTGAGTATTCAACATATTTCTCACCATTTCCTCATATTTGTTTTACCCCACACTTTCCCAAAGTGCATATCTGAAACATCTCTCTCTCTCTCTCTCTCTCTCTTTTTTTTCAGGTGGCATGTTTGGCTTTCCAAGCCTCAGCTCACCAGAGTCTGGCAGTGGCGAATCAGACCCAGAGTTTTCCTACCCTCTGATTTCAAGTGAGTAGCAGAAAGAGTCTTACGTTTATATGGGTCTGGGTTACAGTCTGCAGCCTCAGCAGTGTCACTGAGTTTAAGTAATGATCTGATAATTAACTGTTGTGTTGACAGAAGCCCAAATCAAAACCGAAAAAGGAGAGTCTCGACTGAAGCGGCCACGGGGGCGACCTCCTAAAGTCTGCAGAGAGAATGGCAGTGACATTTATGACAACCCAAAGAAAAACAAACACGGTAAGGCCACATCTAGAGAATATGTAAAACCCGACTCAAAAGGCATCTGTACCACAACACTGTTGATCTGTTCTACTGATTCTACTTTGCATCTGTTTTGCATCTTTATCAGGCGGCAGATGTGTATCTGATCGACTTAAACATCGGTGCATGCAAACACATGTGGCTAACTGTGGCTCACTTTTGTCTGTTTGCTTGCAGCGCCTCGTGGCACTCACCTATGGGAGTTCATCAGGGATATCCTAATCCACCCTGAGAGGAACCAGGGCCTGATGAAGTGGGAGGACCGCCGCGAGGGTGTGTTCAAGTTCCTCAAGTCCGAGGCTGTGGCTCAGATGTGGGGTCAGAAGAAGAAGAACAGCAGCATGACATATGAGAAACTCAGTCGTGCAATGAGGTGAGTTTATGTTGCAGTTAAGAATTTCATGTGGTTCAGGAGTTGGTGCACAAACCAGGAAACCAGGCTCTGCATAAGGGTGATATTCCAACATAGACAACCACATCAGCCGGTGTAGCTCCATCTTGTATGACCTAAGACAGCCTATCTGGTGATCCAGTCTTGCACTTCAAGTGATATAGTGAAGTTGTTAGAGTTAACACTGGATGACGACAGTCCTCATGTCACAGAAGACATTACAAAGACAGGTTAAAGTTTAGGGTTAGGGTTACAAAATCTTATATCTGCTGTTTCAGGTAGAATATATTTTCAGTCCTCTCAATCCTGGTCTGGGAACAAATAAAGGAATATCAAAACACACAAACGAAAAGAGATTTTGAACCACTTTTTTCATTTGCATCTATTAACAACCATCTCTGTGTCTTCAACTTGGAACTAACCAACCTTCCTCTACCCTTAGGTATTACTACAAGAGGGAGATCCTGGAGCGGGTCGATGGGCGGAGGCTCGTGTACAAGTTTGGAAAGAACTCCAGTGGCTGGAAGGCCGAGGAGATTGGCATGGGCATGTGAAGCATCACTTGCAGTTTGGGTAGAAACCAAACAGCTGGTCAGAGTAGGAGTTGAGGAATTACAAATGAGCAATGTGGCCCATTGGGAAAGAAAACCACGCTGCCCTTGATGTTTTAAGACACTAACTTCCTCTTCAAAGGAAGGTGTTGCAGAAAATGTAAGCCAGTGTTTATGGCTATAGTAGGTTTTATGAACCAATATTAATGTTTAACCTGTTTGTGTTTTGAACCAATAACTGTAATAGTCATTAACACTGTTTTTTTTTTGCTGTTTTTTCAACTGGTCACTAAATAATTGTACTGTAGCACTGGAAATATTTTCACCTTTTTTTCCCCTAACTTTTATACTACTGTTTTTTTATTTGAAAAAGGGTGAAATTTTTCACCCTCAGTGATAAACTAAATGTGAAGGACAAATATGGAGCAGAAAAAATGTAAGTGATGTTACTTCACATTAATACAGTAACAACATGCACTACATGTCTATTGGTATCACTTATAAAGTGTATAAAATGTGTTTACACAATGTTTGAGTGAAAAGTAATTCATATATATGATCATCATCTGTTTGAATCAGTCACAAATCGGCTGCATGATGTTTGTGTGATGTTTTAATGTTGTTCATCGAGTTTGGATTGTAACAAACATACCCGTTGATATTTCTTGGAGATATTGTTTTGTAAAATAAATACAACTTGACACTTATTAACTTCCTGTTTAAAGACTTTTTTCTCTTTCAAGTGAAATGAAATACAGTGACCTGTTTCTGCATTTGTCTTAGGTATGAACAGTCTTGCAAATCAACCTCCTCATGTCTCTCATCAATCAGCTGCTCACTCTCCCTCTGCGGGTTTGTCTGCTCCCCGAGCTTTTGTTGTGGTGTTTATGTTGGGACAAAGGTTCCTCTTTGAAGAGCAGAAACATGACACTGGCCATTCTCGGTCCATTTTCAATGACGGAGTGGCAATTCTCTTGCTGCAGCACAGCAATAAAAGCCCTGCTAAGACATGAAGCATTTCTGTCACCTGAAATGCTCGAGGGCTTTGAATCTGAAGTACTTACAATTACAGTGCTGAGTCTGTATTAACATGTTTACAGTAATTTAGCCATGACAGACGAGAGCAACAAAAATTAAGGCTCTAAAATACCGCTCTGACCAAATGTACATGTTGCACAAAAACTGGCCAAGGATAAAAGTCTGTTACCCTCTGCAGGTGACATAATGCACTGCTCACTTTATAGGGAAATACAGCGATTGAAATCTCTTGTGGATACCAGACAGAGATAGTGCTTGTCTGAGAGAAATCAAAAAATAGATCATGTTACAGTAACTACAGCTGAAATCTCATGTCTTTATCTAATACGTTTGGTGTTGGTGTCAGATAATGAGGTTTTAGCAGGAGTTGTGCAGCACATTGGTTGTAAATGCTGGTTAATGCTTCTGGCACTATTTCAGACTTGTTACCTCATTGTGGTAAAAAAACATGTCAATGCGATCAGCGTCATTGTGACTTTAGTTGTTTTAGATCAGAACAGGTGAAATGGTGTTACATTCATTAGTGGTTCTGCCACCAGTCTGCCCTTTAGGGTTCTCAGCTAGCGCTGGTGCTGCTGTTCACTGATGTTTCACTCTCTGTTCCTGTGCATCTCATTATGGTGGAGTGGCTGGAGTGGCAGTGGCGGCCCCCTGCCTCCTCCTGCTGCCTTTACTGGGATGTTGACATAATCATTCCTGCAGTTCTGGATGGGACTGACCTCTTTGTATTGTGGCCTGATGATGGGATGGCCTGGCCTATGTCTGCGAAGGAGCATGGCAAGCCAAACCATTTTTTGGATGTAGCTTTTGGAAAGGCTGTAAATCCTGATGTGACTTCAGATGTGGAAATCTCACAGGCCTTTAGCAGCCACATCTAATATTGCATGGTGTGTGTTGATAGCACATTTCCAGCCCATTCTGACAGATCTGCTGGACACTCTTTTAGCTGATTCTAGGCGAGCTTTTCCATCTGCCTATTTGACAGGTCAGTGGTGAACTCTTAGGCTCTGTAGAATTTTTTGAGCCAGCCCGTTAGGGATTCTGACTGTGAAGCTGGTCTTATTGTGCAGGGACATGGGATGTATTTATGGAGGCCAAGGGGGTGTATCATTCCTCTGATTGCTGTAAACAATCATGATGTACAGGTCCAGCTCCTCCTTCATGGTGACTAGTGTGACACCATGGATATAAGATCATAATCATCATCAGCAGCTTTATTGTAAACCTGGTCAGACTGCATTTAACTGGCTTTAATACCTCCTGAAAGACCCATAAACAGGCCGAAAACAGGGTTTCCCACTGACTCGTACTGCGGACTCACCAGTGTTTACTGATAAAAAAAACAAAAAAAAAAACAAAAAAACTAAACTAAACCAGTATGACCTGTTACTTGAGTGGTTTCACAAAAGCTAGAGTTATACAATGTCGAACAAGACACCTTTTAACAGGTGCAATTGTTTCATGCACCTGCACACCTGATGGCATTATGCAACTGACTCTTGCATTAGCACTTTCAAATGAGCCATATGTCCCTTCTGAATGGAAGCCAACATGCATGAGCAAAAGCAGACAGTGAGTGCTGATAGACTGTGCAGACTGTGCACTATGTACTTGTGTGTGTGTGGTGGTGGTGGTGGTGGTGGGGGGGGGGGTTGTTGGGTGTGTGGGTGCATGCAATGGCATATTGACAGCATAATTTCTAAGTGGGTTTTTAGTTTTTGATGTCTCTGACTGCATTCACAGTATCAATCCACCATTGTTAGATTTCTTGCAACACAACTTTGTGGTTAGGATTCTTCCAACTGACACCAGCAAATGGTGGTTTCTGGTTTCAGCTCAACGAACAACAGGTCTGGCCTGTTGGAGATGACAGACGATAGCATCTAGGTGGCAACTGTGGTATAAAAACTTCCTTCAGTGCCAAAGAGTAGCATCATTCATTGCCATCTCCAGCAAATTGCATTTCTATCCGATGGTTCTGGAGCAATGGTGCTCATATGTTGTATGAAAAAGTAGGGCTCTAGAGAATAAGGCTGGTGGCTTGATTGTATGCAGCAGAAATGTGAAATGTACTTGTGAAAGTGATGGTGAAAATGAAAATTCCATAACAAACACACTTGATGAATTACATTGACAGTTGTATTGTTGTGAATATTTGCCCTCTGTGGCACTTTTCCCACTGCTTCTGTCGAAATGTTTGCTGGGAGTGACTGACAAATGAATGTTCAGATTCTCAGGGGATAAAAACAAAAGGTGGATTTTTATCAACCAGATCATGTCAATATGACACAAATGTGTGTGTGTGTGTGTGTGTGTGTGTGTGTGTGTGCGTGCATGTGTTTAAAATAACTGTGACATATTGTACTGTAGACATTGACAGATGAAGGTGGATTCTGGTCAACTGCAGTTACAGACCAACTTCCTTGGCAACATTTATTAACGGAATTCAAGCAGTAATCACTGTAATGCACGTTCTGTGTTCATGTTCAACTGCGCACATATACATATTATCTAAGTCAACACCTGAGCACAAGCTCCTCCAATGAAATGGCAAATGGTCACATGCACCTTCTCCATTTCATGGAAACGCTATCATGTTGACTCCGGGAAGAAATGCAACATTCCAGCTCATAATCTGGCTTCTCTTTGCTCACCAAGGCAGATAGATGTCAGTTTGATGCCCTTCAGTTTGATGCCCTTCTGTTTCCCTTCTGTTTCCGTGAGACATTCTTCCTAGACCTGTGGCACAACATATTAGTGCCACTCGGACGTGCCAAAGTGTGGGGAAATATGAAAGCAACGTTGATTAAGGTGATAGTGTCAATCAACTTATATGAGTCTAATTGTTATGTTCGTTTATGAAGGTCCAGTGTATATAGTTCACCAACAGAAAGTCAGAAAGTCAAGCTTCATCGCTGCCTAAAAATAGAAAAGGAACATCACCCCATGAAGGATTTTACTCACTCAAATAGTTTGTCAAGTTTTGTAAGTCATTTTAAAGATCTTTAAATGTTTTGGATAAAACAGACAACAATGACCTGTTGCTTGCCAAATAATGAGCCAACATGTCTCATATCTCATTGGTTACTCTGTACACAACATCTATTGCATGTCTACCCATCTTGGGTGGGGGATCCCACCTCTGTTGTTCAATTTGAGGTTTCTTCCGTTTTTTTTCCCTGTTAAGGGTTTTCTTAAGAATTCTTCCCCAGTCAATGTGAGGGGTCTAGGGGTCTAACGGCAGAGGATGTTGTTGAATCTGTTTTGAAGCTGCTATATAAATAAACGTGCCACTGAGATTTTCTTGTTTGCTCTATCATCAGTGTTTGTGTAGCCTTTGTCACATATTTGTCAGGTTATTAGCAATTAACCTCCACTGGCATATTTTAATAGTTGAAAAGTTTCATATGATTAGATAAAATGATTGTAACTTAAGACTACTGAGTTACAAGCATTAACTTTAACTTGCCAAATAGTGAGCTTGTATCAATACATGAAAACTGTGTGTGTAACTTCTTTATAACTGTTTATTTATGATCTTCAAATTGGTTAATTATCTATATATAAAAAGTTATAAATCATTTATAAAAGGGAGACTAATCGTAAAGTGGTACTAAGAAAATCTATGAAAACAACAGTTGCTCTTCTTTCAGTTGTGTACAGTCTTTGTATTATATCCTGCAGTGTGTTTACTCTCCAGTTCCTACAGTCAGTCAGGAAGTTGTTTCAGAGTCACCGGATTTTGTAAATGTGGAACAATACGTCACTCTGTTGACATTTAAAGCTGTATTTATGTATTGCTCTTTAGTGTTTATTGTCATATCATATCATATCATTCTTGCTCTGATCATAATTTATCAGGGGATCTGGACTCTGACTCAATTAATGACGCTGTGCACTTGGTCACCTCTGCTTAACACCCACAGCTTTTGAATATTATTACTATCTTTAACTTGCATTGCTACACTCTTTCTCTCTCCTGTTGGAAAAAAATCTTTGTTCTGTCTAATCTTTCCACATGTTTCTCTGTGCCTATATAATAGATAATATTACAGAGTATGGTCTGGACCTGCCCAACATGAAAAGTGCCCCAAGATGAACTGTTGTTATGATTCACTGCTATTTAAATACAGATCAATTTGATGTGGTTTGCTTGTGGTGCAAAGAGATGAACGACAGGGTGACGACATGTGGGACATGCGTATAACCACACGCATTCAACCATTTAATTTTAGGCCATGTGTCCTGTTTGTTATGGGGTGTCTCATTCACTTATTTGTAGTTGCAGGGAAGATAAAAAAAAACAGGGCTACATGTGTTTACACCGTTGACTCAGACCTCAAACTCAGTGGAGTCCAGACTTAGTGTAGCCGTTTGGTTTCCTCAAAGATCTCTGCAGAGCTAGAGGACCAACAAGTGTTTGCTATTTAAGTAGGATTTGTGTAAATGCAGGTCTGTGCCCACCTGTGTCTGCTTGCCGCCACCATGAGACCTGTTAATGAACAAGCTAAGCAGTGCACTCCTAACACACACACACACACACACACACACACTAACACACACACACAAACACACACCTGTACACACCTTAATATGGTTAGAATGACTCTCTTCTCCTCCTACTAGGTCAACATACCTGTTTGGCAGGTAGAATTGGCCACTGGCCAGAATGTGTGTCTAGCACGTAGCTTACTGGAAACCTCATTATCTGTGCCAGAAAAAAAAAACACAAGAGAAGGAGGGGGGAGTTTTTACTGCTGTGATCTCAGAGCTCTGTCACTGGGTAAACAGTGAGAGAGTCATTACGCCCTTCACAGTTACCAATTAAACTCACCTCTTGCACTTTCGTTTTGTATACCACATGCACACTTACAGAGGTTCCCACATACGACTTAAACACTAATTCAGGTGAATGACACTCATTGATCATTACAGCTGTGGCCATTAACCTCCTGACAGATAGATGATGATGATGATGTGATATCACGATAAAAACACAGTAAAAACTGTCTATTAAAACTTGGTGGTTCCACTGTGGGCAGAAAACAAAACAGGATCAGTATAGCTGTAACTTTTTATGTAATAATATAGTTTACTAACAGAAGTACCCAGAGCAGCATGGTGATTGGCATGACTGTCTCACACATGAGGCTTTTCTGTGTCTCTCATGTTTCCCCAGCTTCCTCCCACATTCCAGCGACATCCACATGAGGTTAACTCATGACTCTGAAGTGTCTTGCATTTGGGAGATGCCAGGACTCTTACAAGCTCTTCTAGGTGGGTCAGAAAACGTTGAGCCAGGCTCAGTTTTCCATACAGCACAACTTCACTTTTCAAGTACTTCTACTCTTGAACACATGTTTGCCATGAGCAGGGACAAAATACTTTCCATCAGGTCTCTAATCCTGAACTTGGGGCCCAGGGCAGAATATTTTTTCTCTGATAGTCCAGGTCCTTTTGCCTCTCCTGGACAAGGGGTCTAACATAGACCTTTTAAGTGCCATGGATAAAGTCTCTCTGCTGGGTCAACAGCATGACATTCAGTCTACATGAACATAATAGGAGCACACGCACTGACTGTAAAAATCCTTTTCCCTGGGGCAGAGAACTTGAGAGGATGTGCAGCAAGATTTAGAACAACAACAACCCTGTAAACTTAATCAGTTCAACTCAGGTAAGCATGGGTCAAAATGCATTGGTTTTTAGCACCTGCAGTGACAGAGGAGACAGAGTCTGAGGTGAACAAAAAAATGATTTAAGCACAATCTGCATCTGCGACAGAAAATTTTCTATGACGTTGCTCGTACATAAAACAATCAGTGAAAGATAACATAACATAAAACAATAGTTGGTTTCTAAAAATACCTAGCCTTGTGTTATTTATTTGGATATCAAGCCACTGAAGGTGTCTCATTGGTGCTGAGTCATGGTGGTATTTGTGTCTGTTCTGGCACTTAGTGGGAGGACAAACATTTGCACATGGAGGGGAAATTGGAGGAAATAATGGAGTTCAACCTTAAAGGTGACATGTGTAAATGTTGTCATCCATTATTAATTGAACACTACTGTAGATCATTGTAGATCTAGTGGGAAAAAGAAAGTTGTATCCAGGCATTGGTTCTTCTACATCAAAGTATCAGACTTCCAGAGTGTGGTTAAAATGATGCCTGTCCCCTTGTTCAACTTTCATTCAATTGTATGAGGCAATAGAGATGTTGACCACATGATGCCAGTCTCAGCTCTGAGAGTGAGGGGTCTAATATTCAGGTCTTGGACAAAACCGAACCAAATCCACAATCTCTCAGTGCAAATAATGAATGAAAATACCATAAACCATTCAGTGAGCTGCTTGAATGCTGAGTGTTGAGTGCTGAGCTCAGTTTATATGTTTCTTGATGACTATTTGCCTTAACAACAACAGTCATTGTAAAATGACCCTATAAACCCTGGAAGGTTGAAGGAGATAAAGGAATTAAAATTTAACAACTTCAAGCTGGTCTAAGAGAAAAGGGAGCAACTTGAGTATTGAATGAAAAATTCAAGGAAACTTGTTGTTCTACAATAAGAAAGATTTATAGCCTACATGAAGTGTAGTATAACATCAGGAATAGCTAAGACCAAGTTAACAAACTCATTGACCCCAATGACTGCAATGACTTCAACAAAAACCAAAATCAACACCTTTCCAAAATCTTTCCATACAACCACACTGACATATACTACAAGGGAATTCATGTTGTCGTTGTTGTATATTACCACGTTACCATGCTCCCTAACAAATCACCCAAGACTGAAAAACAATAAGCACACATTATATGGTAAACATGTTACCACGTCAGGGGCCGCCTTTGTCTGATTGATCATCCAGCCTAGTCAAGGTCACTCCAACAGTTTGCAGATCACATGTATCAGAAGCTCATAAAGTCAGCAGCAACATTTACTGTTGGTAGTAAAGGTGATAAAAAACAAGTAATAAACACTTCCTGGCGGGGGCTGGGGGATAGACAGCTTCATAGACAAGGAGAGGCCTTATCATACACACAATTCCTTCCATTATCAGGTGTTATCATGGCAGCAGCCATTCTGACTGGAAATATTGGAAAGCTCTGGAGAAGGAGGGACATCGGTGGCCCTGAGAGCTCAAAGTGCTGCAACTTAAGAGACACATGAAAATATACCAACAAGCTGTAGATCTAGTCGCTTAACACAACAGAATGATTTGCAGTGGCCACAAGTGTGTAAAAGGGGCAACCATGACAGCATATTTCTGATGACAGTGTCCTGGGATCCGACCCATTTACCAATCCGTTGCCCTTTGTGTGATATAGCACAAAGGGGAATCTCTCTCTCTCTCTCTCTCTCTCTCTCTCTCTCTCTCTGCAGTGTCACATTAAAAAGATATTATTATACAGTTTGTGTATTTGCATGTGTTTTGAGTTGCAGGGTGTTGAGCTCTACCGCGCTAACTGGACATTTTGAGGTTAATGGAAGATATAAATTTAATGTTGCTGGTGTGAAACTGATATACTTGCTGTGCAAGTTGTTCAATAAGCAGTAGTGTGCTCCCTTCCAAGTATGAGAACCTAACATATGCAGGTTGTTTTTATGTATTTATCAAGTATGTTAATTGATCAACCCAAACCACAGTGTAACTCAATGAAGAATGCTTACACACTCAATTACTAAAATTTGCTTTCCTCTACTGACCACTAGAGGTTGACTCTGTCACTGTCCAACTTTGCCTGTCTTTGTCTTTTCCTCCTTCATGACAATTGTACATTGTTTTATTTTATTTTTATTTTTTGGCAACTTACTCATTGTTGTGCTTGATTTAGGGCATGTCTGTTTTGAGTGACAACTCCACATATGCGTCCCTTGTGTTCCTCTCACCCCATGTCTAATCCAGGCAGTTTGGAGTCTGGTGACACTGCCAAGATGCTGGGGGTGAAGCAGCTCACTCTCAGCTCCCAATGTTCAGAAATGTGAGTGACATAACAAAGGATGCTCTCATCTTAATTCAGAGTCTACCTATGTAGTAATCTTGGAAAGAATAGCACTGCTGACATGTTCACTCTATCTGCCGACAGATGCATAGTGACACCAGTGCATTCATTGTCAGTGACCGATGACGTCCCGATGCTGATCTTCTAGATAATTTCACAGTAATCCAGTGCTCTGTTAGACAAAGGAATTCCTCTGTATGGAACAACTGAACAATACACGATTGTGTAATCATTTAACTCATCCAAATATACTGGATGTATTGTTTAAAAGTGATTGTAGTGTCAGTTTACTGGATGTGAACAATAGCAGGAGGCGTCTAATCCACCACTCAACACTGATGACATTTTGAATGTCACCAAGGACCTCATGGATTTTTGAATGGAAAGGGGTTAAATTGACATTCCCAACAGTGCTTTAGTAGATGTGGTTTCAGCAGCTCCAGTTCTGATGAGCTTGGTAAAGACAACACTCTGTAACTCAGATGCTGTAGATGCACCTGCCACTTGTCCAGGCGCTGTTAAACCAGTAACACCACAGCTTCACTGTGGGGAGATCAGCTTTAATTGTTTCTAAAACACACAGTCACGGGTCAAAGCATCTTACACAGAAGATCAGAAACTTCTTCAGAAAGCCTGAACGTTTCCCACACCGAAAAAAATCTAGAATCTGAATCCTTGGACAACAGCTGCCACAGAGAAATGTAGGCTGAACAAAGGAAATAAAATAATTGCCCTAAATGAAAATAAAACCATAAATGTTGAATTATAATAGGAGAAAATTAATCAAAGTGTGACAATGTAACTAAATATGAATTGAATAAATAAACCCTGGAGGAGCAGTTTTCTACCTTTATCTTCACATCCTTTTTTCTTTATCTTTGAAGGGACTTAACATTGACATAACGTGTGCCATTACTTGTGCTCCAAAATTTACTGTCCCAAACTTTCTATCCTAGTTAAGCTTAGTTAAGTTAAGGTTCAGCATCTTTGATCCCATTGTACAAACTACAAGTATGGTGGGTTCTGGGTTTCTACACCCCATTCCAACACACACACACACACACACACACATGCACACACACATGCACACACACACAAAATTTTTTGTCCTCAGTTTCCTCATAGTTGTGTGTATTATATAACAAATTCCCAGTACTGGAAACTATGGCTGCCCACTATTTTTTGAAAAGTACCAGGCAATTGCTGGTGTGACACTATTGTCATGACTGGTGTGTTTTCAGTTGCAGCAAGTTAAGATTATGGCAAGCACTTTGAGAAGGGGTATCATTTTTCTCTCCCCGGTTCCCATTGCGTTATCAGGGAGGTTAGATTACGAGAACAGCTGTCTTTAAGAGGAGAGGAATCTTGTTCATTTCAGACCCATGTGTGAAAACTGAGACTGAAGTGTGACAAGGCTGTGGTTTCAAGTGAGAGGATATATTTTTGACAAAGGTCGACCAAACATGGCAGACCTTCTCCTGTGACATCATAATGATGGTGGGGTGTGACCCACAGGGTTCCTGAGAAACAGTCAGCCTTTATTACACAGGTGGATAGATAAATAGACAGACAGATAGATAGGTAATAATCATTATAATATAATATAGTATTTTAGTATATAATAGTCTAATGGCAGTGGAGATAAAGGATCTCCTGACCCTCTCAGTCCTACAGCACAGTGAACGATGAGCTGTTCTCTGACCTGCTACGGTGATGTGGAGATGGTGGTTGGTGTCATCTCAGATGTCCTGCATCTTACAATGAATGTGTCTCTTAGCAATGTTTTGATACTTGGAATTTAGGAAAACTGCAATGTTAAAAAAAAAAAAAAAAGTAAAAGCCTTACTTTTACTTACTTTTTATATGTTCATATAAAAAACATATTTTATATCACACTGAAGTCTTTCTACTGCCTCCCCATGAAATCATGTCATAAACTTGTAGCTCTAGCTTGCTGGACTCTCTTTTGACAAGGAATAGCCACTGTGTGACCACTGTGTTAATAAAATAATTTTATCCCTAATATACTCTATATTGGTCCTGTGTAGGCCCATGTATGTTGAGTCTACAACATTTAGAAAATCATGTCACATCCTGTGTCCTACAGACCACTCTCCTATCATCTGTGTTGTTCCTCTGGTATGCTGCTACAAACTTAGGCTGGATGACTGTCCCTGTTAATAATCACAGTTCAAGCTGACTAACTGTGGCTGACTGGCTGTGGCTCATTTGTTTAGAGGAGAGATGACACTGGAAAATGGCTCAACAGCTCCCTCTAGTGGAGACTTTCAGACACAGCAGTGACGTCTCCTCTCCGTGATGGTAGGGCAGAGGTGTCAAACTCATTCCACAAAGGGCTGCTGTGGTGCAGGTTTTTGTTCCAATCAACCAGCAGCACACCAGACTTGACTTGGTTAATCAACTGATCTCAGTCTTCAGACAGCTGATTGGTCAAACTGTGTGCTCTTGATTGGTTGGATTCTTGAGGGTTTATCTCAGAATTTTTTGTGTTTGATACCTTCATGTGTATGATGGTCCAAAAGCTGTACTATGACTGATTAACTGAAGAAAAAAAAACACAGCTGTTTTACCAATTGCAGCAACCTTTTCAAATTTTCGTTTTTCTGTACAGTTGTTATCAGGGTCAGGATCAGGTCAATGACAGCAGCTGCATGTTCTATCAATAAATATACATACTTATTTCACATTCTCACGACTGAGAGATATTAATCTGACTCCCTCAGAGTTTAACAGAAGACACACACAAACACACACATACATTCTGCAGTGACCTTGCATGATAGCTGAGCAGAAGTCAGATCAATACAAGTATTAATGAGCTGTTCGTCTCAGCATTAATGAACTGGTCATTGTGTATACATGACCTTGATGGTTCATAATTGAGTCAAGCATCAACACCGTCTCCTCCACCCCCACCACATCACTGAATGATTTAAAATGCTTTTCCAAGCTGGTGGGAGGGTGTCACAGGGTTGTGAGTGTGGAGGTGTGGACCACTACTGTTCAGGGGAAGTTGTCCGTTTTTGTGGTTTTTACTTTGTGGTCTTTGTGGTATTTGATTCAGGAAGAGAATGAACAGTATAATATCAGTGAGACCAGACTGGTGAAGATGACAAATCACAGATGAATGACCTGTCCCTGCCCTTCACATGACTGCCTGAACCATAACTTCAACCCACATCACTGTATTGATCACTTATATAAATGAACAGAACAACTGATACAAAAATTCATAATTTCTGGTCAACACATTCTTAATCTCCAAGCAAAGCTGTGGTGGTTTGATCTAGTTCAGGTCTGGACCTTGACCACCACTCTTAATCTCCACAGCCTCCTGAAGGCAGCAACACAAGCTTGAGTGACACGAGTGAACTGACATTAAACACATTAAACAGCAATGCTCTGCTTTCTGATTCCCCTAAGAAAACTATATCACTATATCTAGGCTACATGGGTGCTGATGAAGACCAGAAAGACAGCACACCTTAGTCCAATTTTAAAGTCTCTTTCATGCATTGGCTTCCTGTCTCCTTCAGAATTGATTTTTAAAATCCTTTTATTGGATGCTGTCTGTCAGATCCACTTTTACGCTATCAGGTCCTGTGGTAGTGGCCTTTTAGTCATACCAAAACTCAAAACAAAAACATATGGCGAGGTGTCCTTTCGTCATTATGGCCCTTGCCTGTGGAAGAGCTGTCCTGAGGACCTGAGGGCAGCAGGAAATGCTGGTATGTTTAAAGGGGAACTATGCAAGTCTGGTCGCTTCTCCACTGTTTTGCTAACCCTCTTCCCGGGCATGTGCATTTGTTTTTAACGAAGCCGGGGAGAAAGCAATCCATGCATGGAGCAGTGGATAACGTTTTAAATCATATACGATGTTATGATGTGTATATTTGCGTAGTCTTATCTGTCATAAGCAAGAGATTATGGAATATGGGGCACGTTTGTGTTGCGGTGTGCAGAGACGAGAGCTGGAACCAACTTACTCAGTATTCCTCAGTATTTCGCAGGCAGGCTCTCCGACGCGCTTGATCAATTCATCTATCAGCTGTTTCAGTATTCCTTCGTGCAGGCAGGCGGAGGAATACTAAGTGAGTTGGTTAGTTCCAGATAAACTAACTAACTTTTAACTGAAGGGTGTTTTTATATGTAAAGCACTTTGTGTTGTATTTTTAATTGTATGAAAAGTACTATATAAATAAAGTTTGTTTGATTGATTGATTGATTGATTGATTGATAAACAGGTAAAATCAAGCTACCAGGACACTGCAACACAACACAACACAATATGACATGATACATGACACAACTCACTCCATTTCTTTCACCCATCAGATTCAATACCATCATCACCATTATCTACAGAGATGTCAATCCTATCATGCACTGACTAACAGGTATAGTTTACACTGCTTGGGTCACATTTTCCAACCACCAGACAACCCAACAAGTGACAAACATTACATACAAGCGTCATGGCAACATAAACACAGACTGTGTGTGACAGCTGTGACCTTTGACCTGTTTGAGGTCTCTGTTGTTTCATCTCTTGACTCCTTATTTCCTTGTCATCTCTGTCTCTGGTGTTTAAAGAAATTCTCATCCAGGTAGAGTTGTGTCTGTTCATTTGTGTAGGCCTTCATATGCAGCCCTTAAATATGAAGTCTGACCTGTAGATGAGTAAGTCACCTGGAGATGGTGAGCATTTAATAATACATAACTTCATGTTGTTGAGAAGAGTCAGACTAAGAGTGAGTGACCTCTATTAACGTCTCTGGTCAGGAGACATGAAGCACCTATCGACTAAAACGCCTGAGTTTGCTTGCACAGAGAGTCACCTGCCATCACATGTCAATGCAACATTCACAGACTGAGACTTGGTGTCTGTGAGTCTAGCCTGTCTGAGGACCTGAGGACAGCAGAGAATGTGAAGAATTGTTCAATAGGTATTCAGAAAATTTTAATTTATACAGTTTTACCATTTTATTCCCTCTTTTTTTATTCATATTTGCTACAGTAATAACAGTATTTACCAATTTCTTTCTACTTTTAATTACTTTTTATTTTTGATATTTCTTATCTTCCTTTTATCTCTTGTCCAGCGTTTCCTCGCTTTATATTATTGAGCGTAAGATAGCATTTCCTCAGTGTCTGTAATTCCTCAATGTTTATAATTCTGCGCGAGTACGTATGTGTGTGTGGATGCCTGTGTGTGTGTGTACCCTCTCATACTTCCACCACCAGGTCGTGGCTCGGCAGAATGGTCAGAGCAAATTAAATTTCATTGATATTCAAATCTCCAAAGACCAACATGTGAATCAGACCGATCCAGAAAAAAGATGTGATCAGGGTCACACCACCATCAACCAATTGATCTGGCTGTGTTATCATTTGTCAGGACGCTGCACGGCATGGATGAGGCTTCAGGATCGGCTGCATTAGCTGCCAGCGATTGATCGCCCCTCTTTCTAACTGAATACACACACCATTGATCACACAGAGATATAATTTGATAAAAACACTGGCGGCTATTGATCAGTGAATCTGATAATGCTATCAAGCTGTGGGGAGTATTGATAAATGTGATATGAAGATATTGATAGGTCTGCAAGTTCAACAAGGTGAGGTGAACAGAGGGGGCAGGGTGATCACAGTGTGTGTGCGTGTGTTTTCAGGAGTTGTGGTTCTTTCTGCTAGAATATCATCTGTTGTGTTCTGGTGCTGGATGATATAATGTTACAGCTCGCCTGCTCAGTCCTGGTGTAGTTAACATACCTGTGAGGAACTTTCATAAGAACAAGAGAGCTGCCACTGTTGGACCTGGTATTCAGTTCTCCTTCAGACTTTCATGTCTGAATCAGACTTCTTTTCCCCTCCACCCCAAATAAACACCCCCACTCCCTACCCCCACCCCACCTCCTGATCCTACCCAGGATTCTTACAGCTCATTTACTCATTTTCCTGTCTGAGTCTATTATGTTGAGCCTGTTGCTCAGAATAAATCATGTTTCAGGATGAAGAAAGGAGCAACAGCCAGAACAAACAACACACATTGAGAGAATTCATCATATTGATCTGTTTCTGAGGAGAGAAGGTGGTTCATTAAAACACTGTGAGGAAACAAGACGAGCTCATGTAGAAGTAGATATGAGAAACAAGTGTGTGTGTGTGTGTGTGTGTGTGTGTGTGTGTGTGTGATGTGATGCGAAGTAGCGATAAACCACCACTCTGAACAACCACAAAAAAGATCTAGAACGAGAAAAGGATTTGACAGACAGATAAAGAGAGAGGGTGACAGAGGAGCAGTGGTGACAAGGTGAAGAGAGGAGAGCAGACAAGCTGCCACTGACTTTCACATCCAGCGCAAGTGCTTGACCCCCCCCCCCACCCACACACACACACCATGTCTGAAACTAAATGTGGGTGCAGCTCTCTTCATGCAGCTACCTTTGAAAGTAGGGTGAGAGGTTGGTCACCATGGTTACAACCAGATATTATAGGCTAACTGATACAAAGAGACACATGTGAAAGGAAATGGAGTTCAGATAATACAAACATCCTCAAGCCATTATCTATACTGCCTATCTGTGCAGGGTCACAGGCGGCTGGCCCCAGTCCCAGCTGACTTCTTATTAGCACAAGTTAGCGTTAGCTCAAGCTTCTGTCAATGTACTACAACTGACTGATATATTGGGTGTGGTGGGATTTAGCAGGCAGACGTTTGTTGCAAAATCTCCAGAGTTAATTGTGCAGCAGAAGAAGTTGATGTTTGATGATGCTCTGTTTCATTCCAACAATACAGAGAAGCCCACACAAGCTGTGTGTGATGTGATGATCAGGGAGTACTGTGCGACTCACATCAATGGTACGCAACTGCACATGCCTGTCTTTACATCGCAAACACAGAGCCTGTGGAAAGTGTTTGATTTATTATTCTGGTACATTTTATTTTTTTAACAACCAGGCCATGGTCTTTAACACAGTCTTTCATTTCGTGAAGAAAAGAGACTTGTGATCTTTTATCTGTTAAAGCTGTGGAGTTGTAAATGGAAGTGTGAGGTGTACATTCCCATACACTTACAAACCATCAACAATTAACCGCAAAACAAATTACTGACACATGTTGCAGTGATTCTAGTCTCTTTCTACTCCAGAGGGGAACATTATCAAGCAATGAAGGTTGTGGTACCAGAAAGAAATCATATCTATTTTCACTCTCTGACATCTTTAAGTAAGAAACTCCTTTGTGACACCAGAATGCAACTGAAATGAGGTGACAACTTTCTGTCACTTTACATCAAGGATTTTCAAAATACATATATATATATTTTATATTTCTTTCTGTTTTTTATCTATTTTGAGAGAGATAGATAGATAGAGAGAGAGAGAGAGAGAGAGAGAGAGGCAGTGAGCTGGTGATTGATGATGAGCTGACATTGCAGTCAGTCCTGAGGAGCTAAACACATTTACTCACCATTCATTTTGTTTCTGGATGTCTCTTAGGGAAACACACACACACACACACACACAACACACACACACACGCACACACCACCTGAGTGTTTTGAAACACTCACACTTTGAACCCTCTCCTCTCACACTTTGGGTCCTCTGATTGATCACAGCTGATGTTTCCCAGAATTAACTTGTCCCCCCCTTAGGAACCAGGAAACATTTATTTTCTGCTCTGACACTGTTCAGATGAACACACACACCTGGTAATGAGCCAGGCAGCATCTGGGCCCTTCACCTGCGGTGAGGTTGTATGGTTGTACCTTACTTGCAAGGTTTTATTAACTACCACAGAATTAACAAAACAGCTATTCTCATTCTCAACTGAAAACCACTGTGGAGTCTTCCCCTCTCCTGCGTTACAAACAACTTCCTCGTCTTCTTCTGATTTTGTTTAATGGTGGTTGGCAAACAGCTTTCGGATGCATTACCACCACTTCTTGAGCAACCTATTGGCCACCCGCCCAAACAGATGGCAATGTAGAAGCAGCCTCTATTAGTGTGTTGACCTAAAGTCGATCCAGCTGAGATACAGCGCAACACATCAGATGATATCTGTGAAGCAGCCATGTGGAGGCTGGCATACTGCTTTGAGGCCAACATCGGCAAGACCTACATGTACTGCGTGGGCAATTGGCATATTCAGTGGGTCACGTATTGTGGAAGAAACCTGGAATCCAGAAACTTTTTTGGCGTATGTGCCAGGTCAGCAATTGCTTTAGAAATGAATTGGCACCATTTTTGGCCCGGCATTCTGGCCATATAATGAATTCATGGTCTGAAGGGACCACTCCATTACACTCTTCACCAATTAGCACCAGGGCTAACAACAAGACAGTGACTGATGGTGTGCGCGCCCACCCACACAAACACTTACACACAGTGCCAATACATAGGAAGCACTTCAGTGTTCTGTGTGGTAGCAATTAGTATCAGTGCTCACGACAGCAAAATGATGGAGGATGCACACACAAGCAAACTACTTCTCTCTGCTAGCAATTACCATTGGTACTAATGACAATCAACACACACAACTGTAAAGCTGGAGCTCTGTGGATCGAAGCTCTGAACACTGACTGAATATCTGTGTGTTAAATACAGAGGCGGAGTCAGGCAGCTGTTAGCCTAGTTTTGCATAAAGATGGAAGCAGGGGTTGTTGCCATGACATTTTCACTCGTCTTGTTTTAAACTGTCAGTGACCCAGTCAATGATTTTTAATCAGTCACTCAAACCTGTCTTTTTCGCTTTGACTTCCTCTGTGCAGAGTTTGACACCTGGACGCTGATCCCACATTAATCTGTAGAATGTTAAAATAAGTCTATGTAGGTTGCAGAGTGGCTGAGGTTTCAGTGTGGACTCATCACTCAACCCCTGTCACATCCCATTAAGTTATTGATTATAGTTGTGTATTGATGTGTATTGATGACTAGAGCATCGAGTCATTCTATACACTGCAGTCCTCTATAGACACACCTTGAGTTCCTCCAACCGCTACAAGGACCGCAAGACAGACAGACTTTCACATGCATAGCACATACAGTAGTACACACATGACTATAGAATTGTCGTGTGCACCCTCATACACACAGACTGACAGAAACACACACCAGCAGATCAATACTTGATTGAGAAGAGACCATGGAGAGTTGTTCTCAGCAAATCCAAGAAGGCTGACTAATCAGTGTGTGTGTGTGTGTGCACTCCATCACGATGACTGTAATTGCAGGCAGACAGCGTAATAGAGTTCTTGTATGTGAAGGATGTAGTGCCACCACTCCAGCTTTCATCAGTGTGTGTGTGTGTGTGCGTGCGTGTGATTCCTCATGTAAACACATCCAGGGATGTTTTCCAATGTTGAAGTTATAAATTCTTCTGGGTGGGTTAGTCCGTAGTCTAACATAGACTTATATTTTCATATTTAAATATTTTTGTCATAGAAATCCACATGATCTAGTGCATTTCAGAATCAGAATTGTTTCCACATGCAAATTTATTTCAGACTCAGCTGCTTAACATCACTGTCTCAATGATACAAAATTAAATACCTCATAAAAATTCATAAAAACACCAAAACACACAAATCACCTGCATGTTGCACTTATTTCACCTTTTGCACATTTTCACATACACTGCCCATACTGCACAGCAGGCAGCAAGGGACACCGATGAACCATATCAATCATAATTATGAACTATTAAATAATTGAAGAGTTCATTTGCCAACACAGATAAATGCCATTTTGGAAGAAAATGAGCTGAGGCTTTTAATTTACTCTTTGCATAGTGCTGTTTTCAAAGCCCAAATCCGTTACAGTGCAACACTCCATATCTCCTGTTGGAAACTTGGTCAAAACTTTGGTTTGACTCATATCACCTGAAGTAAATAATGAAAAAACTATTTTTTTTTTTGAAAATGTATGAAAACAGAGTTATCTGTTTTTGCAAATGAACTCTTCAGTTATCTACCTTACCTCTGAGTCCCAAATCTAAATGAATGAATGGAATATTAGCATCGATCATTCTGCTAAACTGTGACCTACATTGACTATTGTGTAATATAAGTCCGCTGCTTAATGAGAAACTGGCCCAGTCCATTTGTAGGCTGTAACTGGTTGTGTTTTGCTTGACATTACATTATTCCCATATACCGGACAGTTGGACACCGCAGGGTTTGCTCCACTGTTGAACTTGACTCTTGTTTTCTCTTCTTTCTGTGACACAGTCTCTTTTTCATTAATCCACTGTTCTAGGCTGTTTCTTTTGTGTAAATGGAACAGTCTGAGCCTGAAGTGAAAGCCCCCCCACACACACACCTAACCCCCCCCATGTAGGAACATAAACTAGAAAAATCCCCCCAAAAAATCCCCAAAAGTAACACAGCAGCACAGCAGACTGGAAACTATACAAAGGGGAAACTGGAGCAAAATTGGAGAACAAAGTGAATTTCAACAGCAGGCAGAGTGAAGAACATAACAGGAAGCTCAGAAACCAAAAACACCAGGGGCAAATGTGATTGAACACAGGTAAAACAGGTGGGGCAGACAAGCATTTGAGCTGAACAGTGGTGAACACACATGACTGAGTCAGTGTAATTTATCACCTGAAACCACTTCCACTGTGCTCTGTGAATTTGCAGCACGTTCCAGTTTTTGCAAGTCTTTTTGTAAATCACAGTGTGGTAAGCTCTTAACCTTACCAACCTATAACTATTACTGTAACCATGACAACCAAAGAGAGCCATTGCAGCATACATGTTGGTGGTCAGATCAGAGGGTTGATGGTTGATTTGTTCACTCAGTCCAGACTTACACCAAACAGGCTCTCTGTTTCCGTGATGCTGGAGGTCATGCTGCGCTCTGTAAATATTCTGATTTAGCCTCTCGAGGCTCTTCAGCCATTGACAGGAGTGTGTGTGTGTGTGTGTGTGTGTTGCTCCAGCTAACTGTGGCGCTGATCACAAAGCTAATTGTGATTATTAATTAAAATGGATATATGTATGGATGCTGTGGCTGATAAACACTCGACTAATCAGACCAAATACTTCAGCCTCTAACGTCTGAATGAGAAAAAGCTCTGAGGCTCAGAGGGATCAGATCCACCACACACAAACCAAAATGTTTTTCTTTTTCTGTTTGTGTAAAATGGTAAAATGTAAACAGGCACCCTGAGTGTAAACTTTCCTCTCTGGACTTGGTGGGATCTGAGCCTCACAGGTCTTCAAGCCCTCATCCTGTCGACTGAGTGATGACGCATCTGTTTACATATTACACCGTCACACCAGATGGTGACATCATGAAGGGCCAAGGCGTCCTTGTTCCATAGTTATAATCCTACGGATCATTTTGGCACTTTTGGCACCTTCATTCTCTGTGTGCATGTGACACAGAGAATGGGAATGACAGGAATCTGAATCTTACTTTGACAAGTCTTTGATTTCATATGCCATGTTAACAACATCTGGATGAGCTTGTCACAGCAGCACACAGAATTTGTTGAGTTTTACTGCCTTGTTTTCTCTCAGCCTCATAGGCCTCTGACAGGTGCGCGCATGTGTTTGTGTGTGTGTGTCAGGTGAAGGGTCTGGAGGGGCCACTCCATTACACTGTCTGCTACCAATTACCACATGTGTTAATGACAGGCCAGTGACTGATCGTGCACACAATTACACACACTCAATATAGTCAGAGACGATGCTCCAGGAGAGCTCATCTTCTAGCGTGTTCATGTCAAATTATGTTCACACGCTCAGTGTGTGAGGGGGAAACAAGATGCACATGAATCCCATTACTCTTGCATAAGAGGTGTTCATTCAGTGCGTGGTTGTTCCTGTCTGTCTTGCAAAACACAACATTCAGGCCTTGGGACATCACACCGACTGCTTTGGGAGACCCCAGCAGAAACAGCTACAGATGCAAGAACTTTTAGCATGGTGGGTTTTGTGTAACTCCTTATTGTGACTGACTCAAAATCAGCATTTAATCATTGGACAGCTTCAAAATGACACTGTTGAAAAGGAGATATTTCTACCAAAGCATCAGTTCATTGTTAAGTAAAATTAGGGTTATGGAGAATTTACTGTGGCCATTATTTATTTATTTATTCATTTAATTCTGGTCTGGTTTAGAGTCAGACAGTTCACTTCAGTCTGACACCACAAACTTTCACCTGTGGAACCAGTTTCTGCAGGCTGCACCCGCCCCCCCACCGACTCACACACACAGATCCACACATCCACATACATTCACCTGTGCCAGAGGTGTACACGCTACTTGTGCATGCATTTGTGTGTGTGTGTGTGTGTGTGTGTGTTGGGGACATGCACCTGCAGAATGTGGAGATAAAGTGAGAGCTGTCAGTGCCTTGCTCAGGGGCAGAGCTGAACTTTAACATTGATTCATTCTGAGTCGTTTTCACTTTCACTGCTCAGCATGTCACCTCAGTCTGAGTCTGAGTCTGCCACTTCACCGTGTCTTTCATCGCACCATCATCCCTTCCTTTTCTCCTCCTGCTCACCCCCTCCCCCCTTCAGCTGCAGAAAGAACATCCAGTTCCAGCAGATATTTTGGGGTATCTGTTATTATCCAATTAAAATGACAGTGGCAACTAACAGTTACTTCCTTTCATTATTTTGTCATCTTCTTAAATTATCAATATTTGTTTCACCTCTAAAAAGCTACAATATAGAACAAACATGTTAGGTTTAATATACAAATAACTAATCAGCAACTAAAGATAATAATAATCATAATTACAATGACAACAACAACAACGATAATAATAATGCTTGTATTAAAAGTGTTTGTTGCGGATGATTTCAAATCAGTTTGGAGATTATTTTCCAGGCTCACAGAATGTCGCCAAAACACAAACACACACATATTTAGGCAGCAGCTGGCGTCATCTGGGAAAATAGGAAGCATGTGATCAAAGCTGCTCATTGGCAGTCAGGTTTGTGTTTGATGTGAACTCCTTTGGGTTAGGACTGTGTGTGAGTGTGTGTGTGTCATGCAGCTCATCCATCATGAAGCTGCAATTTGTCAGTTTAACACTCGGTTTAAACCTGCTCCCCACCTGTTCGTTATGGATCTCAGAGCAGCAGAAGCTGAGTCGAGGACAGATTGACAGGCTTCTGTTAGTGGGTAACCTAGTAACCTGAAATGTGCAAGAGCCACTGGGAAAAAAACTGAAAAACCACCTAATTGTTTTAACTGTGCTTTTTGTGATTTCTTTGCCACATGCTCTAAGTAACTTTTTATTTGTGAAGTCTGCATGGCCTGTTATTTTCATAAGCCATGTCAGAATCTACTGAAGCAAAACAGCAAAACACAAACTGTCTTTGTATAATTTATATTCACCATATCTTTCTCTCTCTCTCTCTCTCTCTCTCTCTCTCTCACACACACACACACACACACACACACTTTATCACAGCCCATTATAGGCCACCTAGTTTTTTAACCTTCTACTTAATATTATCTCTAACTGCTGGGTGAGAGGTATGAGCAGATGACATTAAATCACATTAGCACAGCTAGTTCATTTATTATGTATCACATGTCAAAACGAGCCTTCCTCTTACTTTAACTGCATTAGAGTTGAACGCATGGAGCGTCTGGAAAAGGGGAGAGGGGCATTCAGCACTGGGACGAATGGCTGTTCGCGTGAGTCCAGAGAGAGGAGGTACAGAGACAGATGAGTCGTGAGCTCCTGGGAGAGGCTGAGCCTGCAGGAACATCTGATCTAGAGCAGAAATGGAACACAGTAGTGGGGGTGAAGCTGAGGTGAGAGTTTAATACACCAGCTTGAAAGAGAAAATAGTAGAAGGTACTACAAGGGACACAGAGATGATTAGATTTTACATTCATATCATCAGTGTTGTTCTCATGTTTTTGTTGTTTGTTGTTTTTTCCATCCAACAGAAGTTCCTCTGCAGGGAAATGTGAGATAAGTTTCATCAAACTGAAAACACATGGTAGTGATTTAATCTTCTAAAGCTCATGAAAACAGGAGCAAAGTTCAAAAGTTTGTACACTATTATCTACTGATGTGCAGTTGTGCATCACTATCTCCTAGAGAGATTGGTCTTACTATTTATGTTCCACCAATGTTCAAACTACATGCACACAGGCTTAGAGGGGTATTGATGTCTTGCCTATTTTATGCTTCAGTAAATTAACTTCTTTATTGTATTTGTTATATTATTGTAATTCATATATATATATATATATTTTATGTGACGGTCTTTTAACATTTTTGACTTAACAGTAATGTTTTTTTTGTTTGTTTTTTAATTTCATTTACAGTCACCTCATCATGTTTGTTCCATATTAACACATGCACTCTATCAAACGGCATCCAGGTACAAGTATTTTGTTGTCATTGTCACGGTGATTGGAGTCTGACAAAGGGAGGGGTTCCCTGGACGGCCATTAGGTGTCAACAGGATCAGAAGTTCAGCAGAACATTAAACTGAATCTGACCTTTAGTCACTGCACACAGCACATGAAGTTGTTACAGATTCCTGAATTGTTTTACTCTGCTCTTATCAGTCACATTACCATTAAAGGACAGCTCATAATAATAAATTGTTGAATGCAATAATATTTTAACCAGCTAGTCAGGGGTTAACTGGTCAAACTAAACCATTTGAAACTGGTTAAACTAAACCATTTAAAAGTGCTTAACTCTGAAACAGTAAAACTCAGTGGCCTAGTACATGTAACTTCATAGCCACAAATAACTCTGTGCAACCAATAAACTACAGTCCAGTACTGCTGGTGTAATATGATTGCAGTTGTCTCAAATGGGCACACACAAACACACACACACAAACACAAAAAAAAAAAGGATGAGCCAGCAGCGATTATCAAAACAGAGGTTTTTACTCAGTGGGGGAACTCGTTTAGCAATCACATTACTCTGCATAATGCTCCATAAATGACATGCTAATTATATGCAAATGAGATGCTAATTGAACAGGATTTAATTCCAACCAACAGATGGTTCTTTTACTGCTGCAATGGAGCTTAGGTGTGTGTGCGTCTGGAGTAAACCAAACCAGTGCCGGCTCAATAGTTAGATTGGTTAAAAAAAAAAAGAACACTCAGTCAATCAGTTCTGTCTCCATCTACATTATAACACCTGGAAACCCATAGACGGTTGATGGATGGATGTTGGGTGATGGATGATGCATTTCTTTTGGAATAACGCTGTATCTACAATTCACAACAGCACAGATAAATATTTAATAAAATAACTACACAATTACCTTTTTGCTACTGTTTCCAAAAAGACAGCATCAAACAAACAGATGATGTAACAAACTGCACACACTCCAGGCAGCGTGACTTTGCTCTGCTGGAGTTGAATGGATTAACGATAAACCAATAAACCGTATTGTATTGTACTCTGGTGATTCTGGTGAGCTTCTGTCAGCTCTTGGCTGCTAAAATGGCTTCCTGAGTCAAAAAAGTCTTTCTCCTGAGGACACATGGATATCTGCTCTCACACTGTATGATCTAGTTTGTCTAGTCTTAACAACCGCTCACTCTCCATACCAAGTCACTTAAATATAAGAAAATGCTAAGAGCTCCTGACCTGATCAGAGCTGTGTGAGCTGTAACTCTGAGCCACATCCATTTATAGTGAGACATTTATCAAGGTAACCAATCACTTACTGGTTGAGTTAAAGGGATATTCGGCGTAAATTTAACCCATGGTCTAATGCACTGTGAGACCAAGTAGAAGACCCACTAGAGAGATTAAGTTTGTTGAGTTCTGTTTTTGCCTCTTTTCAGTAGAAACCAGGCAAAGCGAGCAGATGTTTAATGTCTCCTATTACGTGCTCGGACTCTATTTGTACTGATTAAGTATGGCGCTGTTCTGAGCATTATCTGTGGCTGTAAATGGCTTTTGTGATAACGGTTAGCTCATGGCTCCATAGACAGCATTTTGCTATTGTGCGGTCTTTGCTGAAGTCGCTACAGCTAGAGAAGGTTGTGGTCGGAAAAATTGACCTCTCTATGGGGCGTTCTTCTCGGTTTCACTGTGCTTCAGACCATAGGTTAAATTTACACCAGAATATGTCTGGTCATAAACATGGAGTTGTCACCTGTTAAAAACACAACCATGAAATTGAACAAAGACACAGAGGTTTCATGTTTCTCCTTTAGAATCCAATGGGAAAAAAAGACTTAATTGTGCAACAAGCAAATAGTAACATCTAGTCTATGAGAGGTTATAAACTGTTTCACCTGCACTTTCCTAAACTCTGTACTCCTGGGGTCTGAAATGGAAGTAAGTAAAAAACAGGTGTTAGTGTTAGTATTAGTATCAGTGGTCTTCACACAGGTCTTTCAAATAGTGACTTTCAAATAGTGACACAAACTTAAAATTAAGAAAAAGATGTATTTAATATGAGAAATTGAATGTGATGTGCAAGACAATGAAAATAAAGAACACAATACATTCAGAGGTGTTCAGGGTCAGTGATCTAGATGAACTTGGTTCTGCTTGTGTGGGAGACGACAAAAGAAGAGAAAGGTTCAGAACTTTCTTCTCTTCCTTGTTCTGCAGAGACTGAGAATGGATCAATGGTGAAGTGGGCGGTCAAGGCTTAAGCTGCTTCCTGAGTAACTTCTTAGAGGAAGTTTCACATGTAAACTTCCCATAAGAATCAGCGGTGAGTAACATTCATCTAAGAACCGGTCCTGCAGAGAGAAACAGCTGAGATGACGCATGCCTTTCATCACTTTTGCTGTGTCACAGCCTGAGCTCAATGAATGTGAGATTAAGGCAGTTCATCCAAAGGTTAAACACAGATTTGTTAAGTAACAGGTAAGACAGATGAACAGTGAGGTGTAGAAATCAGCAAGTGTAGCTGTGGATGATTGGCAGGTGCATTACACACGTGTTGTGTATGCGAAAGCAAAATATGATACTGAAATGAATTGATGTCAGTGGCAGGAAGGAGTGTGCAAGTAAGGCCATAGGTTAGTGCACTAAAGCCCTCAGGTCCCCACAACCAGAGAGGAATAACAGGCTGTTCTGTATGTGTGTGTGTGTGTGTGTGTGTGCATCTATCCATCTTGTGTCTCAGTGCATGTAGTTATCCATCATGTAATGTGCTGTTAAAGAGAGAAAAATAATCACCCCTTTCCTACATCCTTCTGTCCCCAAAGGCCCCAAACACAAACCTGCATACACACACATGGTCACACACATACATACACACTCTTATATGGTGATTTGGCTCATACACACTCTGTCTTTCCCTTCTCCGTCTACTGAAATGAATCATGGGATGTCAAATGAGACTCACTGCGATCAGTCAACCTGCTTAACGACACAGGAGGAGTAGAGGGAAGATGGGTGTCTTTGTAACAACAACAACAACAACCACACACACACACACACACACAGAAGTTCCAACAGGTTTTCTCCTGCACAGATGCTCAGATGAATTTCCTGCAGTAATTGAATAATAAGGAATCAGCTCAGCAGGGAAATCACCGCAAAGCTGTGTGTGTGTATGGATGTGTGTGGTCCAGCTATAACTCTTATGCTATGGGGACCTATTACTACACCCAACCAAACACTTTTTCATTTCAGGTTGCTGTTTTCAAACATAAACAACCCCTGTCCAGACTGTCATACCTGAAAAGACACACACACCTGAGCAGTCATGTGCATGTGTGAGCTGGTCTTAACACAAAGCAGATTATCTACTCTGCAGCTGGTTAGTTACAGTAAATCCTATGAACCAGGAACAACAGAGAGCTGCTGTGTAAAATACAGAACACAACTAAACAACAGCTGCAGCAAAGACAACAAGGTCAGGAACACTTGTGACTCATTATCATGTCGTCGAGGCTGATGAGACCCAATCAGAATCGAGCATGGGCGTCTACATCAGCATTTCCAGAGGTCTCAGTTTCTGTCCGTCCACACGGTGAGAAATTCTCCTGCCCACTTCCAGGAAACTGAACACCTTGTGGTCAAATTAGCACAGTGAAGATCAAAACCTCATCCAAATTTGTAAATCGCAGTTGTTTTTTTAGGTGCCATTGTCCTTAGACAAAAACAGGTTTGTGGTGGGTTCCATACATGTACACCACCGTGAACCATGAGCCTTCACTATCAAGTGAGCTTAAATCATACAGGCTGGTTGAATGGCTGCCTGTGGAGATGTTTAATCTTTCATTTTGTTTTCTCTCTCTGTTATTGTCTTTCATCCATCTTTCCTGTGGCTTCAGGAGGATCATACAACTCACGATTCCCATCAGAACTCCAGTCTCCTCCCCTCCAGCTCCAGTCCGTGACCCCATCACCATCAACCAGTCAACCCTTGGACTTTCCTCTATGAGCCACACTGCATGTTGGTTTATCAATGTACCATCACCATCTCCTTTCCATTCTGAACATCTAAACAAGTAAACCTCAGTCTTTGGGTTCTCCTTCACTATAAGAACAGTTGGACCAATTAGAGAAAGGAGCTGAATATGAACAGGTCTGGTAGTTTATGATCCTTAAGACTACATCCATAACATCTCTCTTCTCCTCCATCTTGTTCTTCCTCCCAGGAGGAGGAGGAGGAAGCAGTGAGCTCCATTCATAATGTATATCAGCTCCAACAGCAGCACATTTTTCATCAGTGTGTTTCTATGAGCAAGAAAAGCTGCACAAACTTGAGTGAAATATAAACATAGGTTATAAATGTTATAGATATAGCCCAGAACCACAGGACTAGCAGACCACTCCTGGAATACTTCACGTTATGGATATGTGTTATATAAGGATATATTGTCAAATGCTTTAAAATTCTTAATGAAATAAATAAAAAAGTAAAATAAAAATAATAGAAAAAACACACGTGAAGCAGTTTACATGTCAATGATGTGACTTTATATTAAGAATTATTTGTTTTTCAATTAGATCTGTGCTGACATGTTTTATTATCATATTAATGATTAACATTAATATTTGTAATCATTTAGCATGGTGCTGGTTCCCTGGTTTGTATGTTGTCCCTGTGCCTGTCTCTTCGGGTTTTCCAGCTTCCTGGTGTCCAAAGACCTGCACCTTAGGTTGACTGGAGACACTTGACTGAGTGTGTGATCATTGTTTGCCTCTGTATGTCATCCCTGTGATAGCCAACCACTAATGGAAGCTAACAGAAGCTAACATCATAGAGATGTTCAAATTTTGGGGACCTTCTGTTTACCTCCCTGGACTCCAATCTGAAACCTGTGGACACTCTGGGCAGCCACCAGAACATTCATGATGTACTTTTAAGTGTAAACTCTCAAAGAACTCACTGTATTACTCCACTTTCTCTACCTGCCACCACCAAAACTGAAAGATTCAAATTTGTTTTATGGCAAAACAAAACAAAGAAAGACTCAGGACTTGGGTGGAGAAGATATTCAGAACCTTCTTAAGGCATAACACACCCCTAAAGGAGACCTGAATCCCCAAGATATCCAGGGAACTCACAAAAACCCTGAGAACCATCTTAGTAACCATAACCACAGTCCCTGAAGGACCCTGTAGGTACACTGAACCCTCTTTGATGACTACTGAGACCCCCACGGCTTCAGCTTGCTTGATGGTAACATGAGTGAGTCCATGAGTATGAACACCAGCAGCTACATTAAGCTCTAACATGCTGATGTGTGCACAGCTGCAGTCTCACTGAGCTCCGTACAGTAACACGTCAATCACTAACAGCCGAGGATTAGCGGCTCACACACTCCAGTGTTTTCAACATGCCTACATACACCACCGCAGGGTGTACAGCAGGTTGGTGTCGTGCGGGGAATGCTGTGTGTGCATTCAGGGAAGTGTTCAGAATGTTCCATTAAATATGCATGTGGTATTTGCATCACAGTTCAGTGTGTGTAATCTCAACAGAACAGGAGGAGGAAATGCCTGGGTATTTAGCCACTCAATAAGAGTCTTTTCATTGTGACTGAGGTTAGAATATCATCATCATGCTCCTTTTATAGAGTTTACACACTGATTTTTACTACACTGAGCATTGATGTTATTTAAGTCAGCCCTGCTTTGAAACAGTGAGGAATGGTTTGAATCTGGACCAATCAGAGACCTTGGGGACCATATAGATGACAATCATTGGTGAAACCACGCACTGTCATAAAGCAATAAAGCAAAAGCAGATTCTGTAGGAAAGCTGCTCATCATTTTGCAGGTATTATGTATAAAAACGTACCATTTTATTTCCATGTAATTTAGCTAAGCAGCAATTTTTAAGCATTTTGACAGAGTAGGTGGGTGACATACAGGACCCTTTGTACGCCTGCTGTAGAATCAAACTTCCCACACCTGCTGCAGTGTCCTGATATTTTTCATGTTGCATCCTTATCCTGAAGTATACATGTATGCTTACTTGAATAACCCTACCACAGCCTCAAGCTCCAGGACAATCATTGGCTCAAATAATGCAAGGACACTGTTTGCATCTTCAGAATCAAAGATCACATCATATTACTGACACGAAAATATGTAATTTTCCCCTGCTGTCAAATTTATCTGGCACCAACAGGCCATTTTGCGACACTCAGATGCCATACAATTTTCCAGTTTGTTCTTTCTGGCAGGGTGACTCTATGAAGGCCCTATAGTGTGGCATCCTCTCACAGCCCCTTGTTTATTTATTTACCAAGTTCTGTCTTGTAGAGCCAGGAGAAGCATTTCCTCTCTGACAGCCAAGTTGGATCAAAGCCACTCATCCCGTGGTGAGTCCTGTGCTGTGGGGTTGCAGTTTCAGCAGGAGAGCTGGTAGGGAGTTCGGGTTGGAATGGAGTTTTGTAGAGGCACAGATCCTCAAAAGGGCTTTTGTTGTTGTTCTATTCTATATCACTGAGGAACTATATTGTCTTATAGACACCAGAAATGATTCCCCCAAAATAAAAATGCTCATCAATAACTTCAGCTGACTTAATACGGTGTGGGGACAGAATCTTAACTTCTCATCATGTTCTGTTCTCTCATTGGAGTGAACAAGGTAACTTCAGGTTTAACTCGGTCAACCTGCTAGTTTGATTGATTGAACCTGCTGGTTCGCTTGTTACCAGGGTAAATTACTGCGGTAACTTAAGGTAAACTCTACCAACCAATCAGATCACTGGAAAATCACAGTCATCATTCAGTGATGATAACTGGAACCCTTTGTTATCTTTGCTTGGAACAGTGCTGCACACTTCAGTGTTTCCAGTGCTTATGAATGTGATTTATAAATATGAAACATTTCAGTCAGACTCATCAGACATTGACCAGGCCTCCTTCTCCAAAATCCAGAGTTGACTGAGGCAGTTGATAACCATGTCATCATAGCACAGGTAGCATACAGGTTAATAATGGGTTCAATTAACTCAGATAACTAATAGTTATCCTTGGTATGTATAACGTTATTGATCAGTCATCTATTCTTGGTGCTTTAAATGAACACTGACACGGTGTGGTCCATTCAGAGGAGGTTTTTTTTTTTTTTTTTTCACTGACACCTCTTTCCATTAACCCCACTGCTCTCCCTCACTTACACACACAGATATTGCGTGCTGCTGTGCTGTTTGGTCATGCTGAAATTAATTAATGTGTGACAGGAAATTAACATCTGCATGACAGCGTATATGTAATGAGCCAGAGCCATGTGTGTGTGTGGACTGTGGGGTTGAAGAAGGTATAAAGACTAAGGAGGTAAATGCGAGACTGAGGGAGCATCAGACAGGAAATAGTCATTCAATAGGTCCACGAACTTGGCGGCCAATGAATTTTCATTTAGCTAAATTTTTCTTAAAAATTGGTTTTGATAACAACCTCAAATCAAGTAAATGAACCATTATCTACTATTCCTTGATGTGATTATGATTGAATATTGGGAATTGAAAGACCCATGTGAGATATATCTTTCTTGATTTAGTGTTGAAGTTTTAGTGTGACCGTGAAGATATAAATAAGATGTGGCATGTTTCAAACCAGGAAGTCACACCAGGAATCAGTAGCATTAGTTGTAGTGATTTTGAGTCATGATTTGGAGAAGTATCTCCAAATGTCATTGCTAGGAAATGTTGTTTTGTTTGTTTTTTTATTAAAGAACATTTCTACCATACAACCATGCCTGTTTGTATCATATAAATGTGCCTTATGTCGATACCTCACAGACAGATGCCAATGTATGAGAGCTCAGATATCCACTGTTTGTTTCGTCCTTCATAGTCTCTGATGGACAAGACCTTTGTGCACAACAATTTTCCAAGGATGTGACACCTGAACTGTGAAACTGTTGATATATAAAGCTGTACATAGCATGGTAACACCTTTCCTTGAAATAAGGACGATACAGAGTCTGCATGCTAAACTTGCTGTAGAATTTGTGTGTGTGTGTGTGTGTGTGTGTGCGCGCACACTTGCTCGAGGTGTTCTGCAGTACAACAGGGACCAGGGCTGTACAATAGCCTGCAGTGGTCTGAACCTGGTTAATTACCCCGTCTTTGATCTCAGCCTAACGAGGAAAAAACTAGATGTTAACGAACTCCAGGAGGCTCAGCTACTAATCACTGCATGGGAAAAGCTGTGTGTGTGTGTGTGTGTGTGTGTGTGTGTGTGTGTGTGTGTATGAGCGTGGTTAGAGGGCACAATGTAGACAGGTGGTGGGAATGAGGCTTAGTGGTCCTACAAGATTTTAAGTGAAACTGCAGAACATTTCTACAAATGGTCTGTTGAAGTTCTTAACAGGAACAGGTTCAGATTCTGGTGAGGTTGTAAAACCTCTACTCCTTTAGGGCCTTAAGCAGACATGGGATTTCCTGAACTAAAGACAGAAGGTCTTGAGCATAAGTTACATTAAAACTAGATGAGGATGAGTTTAAGGTTTGTCTTAACCCCCCTAGGTCTGGGGGAGTGTACAGGCTTCCTTTGAAGCCTCTGCAACATTTTGAGCAAGAGATGTGCTCTTTTTTCACCTCATCACCAAATCATCACTTTCTAACCAGCAATATGTGGGAGTCACTGATTAATATCAATATCAGTCAATGAATACACTATCTAGTGATGTTCTAGTGATGTGTGGGGTCACTTTATTTACCATTGGGTTGCTCCCACAGCCTATCAGGGGGTCTGACTCTGAGGCTTGGCAGTATACCTGAACTAAATGGGAGCACACTGTTTTATTCTGACCTCAGAGTGAGGATAAGTTAGTCTGAGTTTATTGTAGTGACAGAAAATAGACGGACAAGGCCAGTTGTACTGTATGTGCATTAGAGGCTTTCGGGGGCTGTTCAGGGGGCTCCTGCTCCACTGAATGAGCGAAACATATAGATCGTGATAAGTCACCTCCAGCAATTTTCTGTGTTTAAATCTGTTGTCACAGACCAGCTGTAAAAGAAACACACAAGCTTCAGTGGTGCGGCTGCTCTTACAGCTGGACTGATTTGGATCAAGCAATTGTTCTGTTGCTTACACATGCTGGTGAACACAGGAATGGGGTTGAAGCAGTCAGATATGAGTGGAGTGTTCAAGCCAGATGAGCCCATCTGTGACCTAGCTTAGCCTTTGGCAACAGTCTGCTGCTGAAATAGGATGAGGAGGTTGTCGTACCCCTACCAGTGTTCAGATGAAAATCTATACCTTTGTCCAACAGTTATTTGTGGTTTAAGTGGAGGCAAGTACAACAGCCATCTCATTACTGTTTGATGACTAAGTATTTAACACTAAAGACAAAGTTAATACTAAGGGATACACTGAAGTACTAATATACAGTTAATATATGGGATCTTTGGTTTTGTTGTTTATTGACAGAATTTGTAACTGTTCTAAAAGTCTCCTGTGAGACAACAACATCAGTGAGTTTGGTCCATCACCCTCTGATACAACCCATAGTAGCGTTTCATGAAATAGCACCTCTATGCTGTACCAGATGTTGGTTGTCATGGTTGCAATAATAAAATAATAAACATGTGGGCTATACCAAGAGGTCTACCTACCTTTGTTGCCATGGTTACTGACAGCCATGTCTTGGGTAGGTTTAATATGGTAATTTGGGTTAAGTTCAGTAAGTGCTTCCTCAACGTTAGACTGAATTTGTTGTCATGGTCACAATAATAATAATGAATGCTCATAGATTATAAGAAACATCATAATCTGCTACTGTGACATGGAAATTGAATGCAACTCTCCCATGCCGCATTCATCCGTGCACCACAACTTCCTTTAGACATGGACTTTGTCTGTCTTTATAATACGTTACCACACAACTACAAACGTGGCGGAGGAGCTGGAGGAGGTGATGGTGGAAGTTGGTGTAAACTCTTTACAGTCTCTGGAAGGTGATGAGCAGCAGGGAAATGCTTGAAGTGATTTTTCTGACAGAAACAGATCTGACCCAGAATTTCTGACAATAATCAGTCAGTGAGGGAATTCAGACACATTTCAACAAGAAACAGTACATCTGCATCAAAGATCCTCTGACAAGCAGGTTTCTGGTTAGAGGTATCTCTCCAAGCTCTCCTCCTGGGACCACAGATGTTTGGGAGTCTTTAGAGTAAAAGTTTCATTTTCTTTACACAACAACAGATTCCTGCTGAGTGAAACATATTATACAACCTGATATCATTTATTTTCTGTAAGATGCAGTGTGTTCAAGTTCAAGACAATCCAAAAGGCAGCCGAGGAAGCAACTCAGTGTGTCTTTGAATCCATGCAGATGTTAATGCCAAATTTGAAGGCCTTTCTCTGAATAGCGCTTGAGATATTACACAATTCACAATATTCAAAATATATGTTTTAGTGAGGTTATTTTGAGGTCACAGGTCACACACTTTGAACTTTGAAACTTCAGCGACCAAATTCTAACTTGTTCATTCTTGAGTCCAAGTAAATCTTTGCTTGTGGGCAAACTTCTGGTTGGTGGGGGAAACAACATAAAGAGATGATTTTTTTATTATGTCAGTAGCAAGTGATATAAATGATTCTGTGGTGACTGTATATGAGTTACGTTGACTTCACTCAAATAGAAGATATGTGCTCACCAGCTGGCTGTCTCTGTTTAAATGACCCATGGTTTATTCAGTGCAGCCTTCCATGAATAGCAAACGACCAGGGAGAGTCAGACCTCTAACCTCTTAACTCCATTACTTTAAACTCCACATGATATTCAGTCAAGAGTGTGTGGGTCATTTGGATTCATATTGTACCACCAGGCTTTGTTTGTTATGATGTGATTAACCTAATTAAAGCTCATCAGATTGGCTGAACATCACAGAGTTTGTCCTCCTGGGTTGACTGGATTTGGATGTTCACCAGAGCTCATTAACTACATGTTGAGTGACTGTACAAGGCTCCATGTTTACACCATGTTACAGGAAGAAATAAAACGACTCTTTCAGGTTGAAAACCACAGATTAGTTGTGGAGGAGTCTTACTGTAGACATAATCCTATGGTTTCAAGCAACAGAAAGCTAACTCTTCAGTGTAATGAAGAATGTAAAAACGTGAAAGTGCTTTAGTTACAGTTTAGCTAATTAATATTAGATTGTTCAGCTGTTGGCAAACACTGTTTCTCTGTCATGAACAGTGAGATAGTGGAGAATTAGTTGTTGTTTTGTTTTGAAATGAGTCTAGAGAGTTTATTTTTCAAAGTGATTTAGTTTTTTATGTGAAACATTTGGTTTTACAAGAAACCCCCTCTTTGTTTTCACCTAGAAATTAGAGAGTTTAACTGGTGGTTGTTGTATAATATTGAAATACAGTGTCTCAGGTGAATGAATTATGTACCTATACACTATAATGACTATCACCTCGCATACAGACACTCTCCTTGATTGTCAATATTTAAATCACAATGAACTCCAGTCAATCCTGATGCTGAGATTAGCACATTGTATAGCAGGTATCTGTGTGATGAGCACATACAACATACAAATAACACAGACAGTTGTTATCTCTATGCGTGTCTACACATCAGCCCTCTCCACTGGTGGGCTCACGTTTGCGCTCACTCTCGACTAATGGCGGTGTTTCCTGTGTTCTCATCAGATTCAACACTTACCCTGCACAGACAAGACAATAAAGGTCAGTTCCTAAGAGAATAAAACAGTGATTCATACATTCCTCACAATCACTGCTTCACCTGTTTGTTGTCGATCTGCTCATCGACATAGATAAAACCTCTACAGCTGCTCCACATTCATGCTCAGTAGTACTTTGCCTCAGGCAGGCTCAGGGGGAAATCATCCACTAAACCACCACCTGTTCTCTGATGAGACACATTTTCTTTCATATATTTCCTGATGTTTCCTTCACCTTAAAATATTTCTAATCTTCCTTTCACCCCTGCGATGACAGCCTTGAATCCTTCTGGTCTTATTTGTTCCTCTCACTAGATTTCTAGACACCAACAACTGACAGCCCTTCTTGCTATGAGGGATAAAATGACATAAGTATAAATATACTGTATGATAAATAGAAACATTAAAAAAACGTATCTTATCTTATCTTGTTATATGCATTTGCATTTATATATTTATGAATTTAATCATTTTTCAAATTTATTTTTTTATATTTATGAAATGCTCCTGCAGACGCTGCTCATGTTCACTGCTGCAGTGATTATTTGTCTGCACAGCTTTGTCAAGTGGGACAATGGTTAAACAATAAACAAAAGAGCTAAATACATTTACAAAAAGCAGTGAAATCATCCTGAGAGTTTAGCACATTTCCCTGAGCAAATGAGGGTTAAAAGAAATTGCTGCCTTATCGTCTACTGTAACATTTCCTATCCATGACAGGATTAAGGTTGATGGGTATTTACACAAAGAAACAATTATTTCACTCTGAATAAAAAAGGTCTGGATTAGTGCAGTATGCAGCTGTATATCTTCAGAATTTCAGTGAGAGAATGAAATCATGGGATGCTTCCAGCATTTAGCCTATGATAATTATTATATAATAATATAATCCTTTTAAAATCAAGGACAAGCGCACACACTATAACTTCAAAAGTATATAGAGCCTATAGAAAATTTACCATATGTTAATAATGGAGGAAAAACAGGTTGTGGTTTATATTTGGTGCTGGCGTCTCATACCATACCATTATCCATATTGTATTCACCATCTGCAACAACAACAACCACAAAGATTTACAGTTAAACTCTTGAGGGTTGCGCTGAGCATACATACTATACTTCCATTACCCCCAGTCTTTTTCCATTGTGATTCCAGTACCAAACAAAACCAGACCTAGAAATGTGAACAACGTGATATTTAACATACTTAGACTGCATGTAAACATAAGAAGAGGTGTTTGAGATTTAGCATCATTATCGAAGATTATAAAAACACCCATAATGGTTGTTTGTGCGTGTATCATGTCAGTTTGAGCATGTGCGGAGTGGCTGGGTGTTCTGAGGACAGAAGGATCATGACACCACAGCACTGAAACACACCTCAGAAAATGACCATGTGGATTTTAGAACAGAGCTCTGCTGTTTGGAGGTCATGGGTCAAATCCCTGGTGAAAGTCCAGTTGAAATATTCAACTCACTCAACAAACAGAGCTCATGTGTCTCAGACCAAATAACTGAGTCCAATGGAGGATGTGTGTTCTTTACAAGGCTGAGAAGAGCTCAGAGAGAAACTCCCAGTGCAGCATGGTGTGTGTATGTGTTTGTATGAGTGTGTGCGTTGGTCTGACTCACTCATACATTTTCATACACAAGCAAGGCCTCTTCCATTTGTTCTGGCCAAGTCTCCTTCAAGGTCTGTGTCATAAATACTGAGCACTGACATTTGAAGATTTTAAAACAGCTACTGCACCTCCGTGTGTGTGAGTGAGTGTGTAGGGATGTGTGCCTGCATGCATGTGTATGGCCAGTCCTCACCTTTTGAATGTAACTTCAGAGACTTCCAAGGTTCATGAACATATTTCAGCTTCATTATAGTACATCAGAATTATTCACATAAACAAACACTTTGCATGAGCATAAGGCAGCTAATAAGTGTAGATCTATGTAAGTGTAACAGAGCATGAGAGGACTCTCATTTGGCCTCAAGGAAGTTCTGGCATGTCCTGGGGGGAGTTGTCAGCCTGGACTGAAGATCTGAAGATGGGCAACCGAAAGAAAACTTTCCACTGCCTACCAATACATCCTTTATGGGAGGCCGAGTTGAAAGACTCGGGGGATGTCTCATCCATAGCCTTGGTCTGGGATTGATTGATCAAGCTCCTCAGCCATAAGGCACCAACTGTGGATGAGACTCAGAAGGCTCTGAACCTTCTGTTAGCTGATGGTTCTCTTGAATGTCATGTGAAGGTCAAGGAGAGTGGATACAAAAAAGTTTGAAAATAAATTCTCCACAGTCATGTCCATGGTTGAAAGTATGCTGGAATGGCCCAGTACTATGCCACTAAAAGATTCAGTGGTGGTATGCTTGATATATGGCTTCTATAGGTTGTTCATAGGTAAATGTGAGCAGCAGTAACTAACTATCTAGCTTATTTTAAACACTTAACTCTCTGTTTCTAAATTAGATTGTGTTAAGTATCTTAGGATGAACACTAATGTTGCATTGCTTCCAACTGTAGCCTTGCATCATAGTGTACCTTTTTGCTTCCAGTGTTAGCTTGTCGTATTATTAAATATATGAAATGTCAAAAGACAAAGGACGATTAGTTGTTGTAGAGATATTGATGGTCAACAGAGGTTCTACAGCAAAAGATTGAAAAAACAGTAGAAACAAATGCGAATTAGTTCATTTTAATCTGTGTGAACTGAACTCTGTATGAACTCCAAAACACAGTTCAGGTTAACGTGAAGCTGGTGATGGAGCTCGTCTCTAGTGCCGTGTCTTCTCTCTTACTTTATCTCCGTAGTTCATTTATTCTGCTCCAAGCTTTTTTCAAGCAGAGAGAGAAGAAACAAGGACACTGAAACAGCACAGACACAAGGTCCACAGATACACAGTGACACACGGTGTCTGAAACATCAGACTGTGTGTGTGTGTCCTGAGTTTCAATGTGTTGTATGAAAAATTAATCTAGAGAAAATGAAACTGCCATGATGGTGTGGACAGTACTCCGCTACATGGCAGCATGATAAGAGTGTTGCTCACATGTGATGTTGACTTGTGTTCAGTCAGAGTGTGTGTGTCTGTATGTGTGTGTGAGAGAGAGAGAGAAGGGGGGGGGTGTTCACATGTTTTCTACTGCCATGAAGCATCAACACTAATTCTAACACTCGGTGTCGTATGAGCATCATGAAGTTTGACAGGATGGATTCAGACAGATTAACTCTCAGATTGTGTGAACGTCAGATGATTGGTCACGACTGCTCACAGGAAGCAGATGGCTTCCAGATTAAAAAACATGATCAGCTCAAGAGCAGAGGAATTTAGAGAAAGTCATGGTGAGCTCTGTGGAGTAAAGCTGCTGAATCTGATGAGCATTTCACTGTTTATTATTCCTCTGGTGGAATTTGGGCATCAATGTATCGAGACGTTATGTTAAGATGGAGGAAGGTTACAACCTGCTCCAGATCAGAAAACACAGCAGTCTTGTTCAATGAAGTTATAGAGGGCAAAACCTGTTTTTGTACCAGACTGTAAACATGTTTATTTCTGCTTTAAAGTTGGACATTTTAACATGGGAGTCTATGGGGATTGACTCACTGTTGGGGACATGCTCAGTAGAGGAACTGCAGATTTATGGTATTTCAGTGTTGGCTTCATGTTTCAAACTCAGATGTTGATGACTGGTCTAGTCACAACACTGTAACGCAACTGGTCTTCAGATGCAGCTTCTGAATGATGAAGTGGAGTATGGCTTTTGAAAACAGGCTTGAGATACCGATGTGAATATATAGCTGAACAACATCCAACAGGATCTGACAAAACTATAACTAAACCGCTGAGAAAGAGCCTGACCCAACTATCTCTGATGATTTCACTTCCCATTGTGAATCATGTTCTCTGCAGAACCGAGTTGTTCCTGCTCACACTGCTCTGACCTGTTTGTGTTTCCCACAGGTTTATTACCTCATGTTTCCCCTCAGCTCCGAATCTTATGCTCCTCCCACACCTGTTCCCCCTCCCAAAGGGACCAGGCTGAGTATTGCTGTGGATTTAAGCCACAAAGTCAAAAACCATCCGTGCATTCGCTTACACAACACTTCCTAGGCTCATTAAGCACCGGAGTTGCCAGCGCAGACGTATTTTCAGGAACAGAGAGTCGTTAGGAAGCTTTTAGGGGAGGAAAGTAAGACGGAAGATTTCCTGCCTGATCTTCGTTTGTGTCAAATGTGCTAATTAGGGCTAACTAAGGAGAGATGATAATTACATCTCCACCCACATTGGATGTGTTTGGACTGAAAATCTGCTGTGTAGCTTCACCTGCAGGGTGAGATAATATGTACAGAGTGAAGCACAGAAGACTGAGGAACATCATACACAGAGATACTTGTTCAAATTGTCTACTGAAAAACTTAAACACACACACACACACACACACACACACATCTCCTTCTTTATTAACATCTGTCTTATATTTTTGTATGAACACCAACCTGCCAGAGGGACTGGAGGAATTTGCCTCGACTACGGTCTCTGCATATTTACATGGAAATTTTTAATATGTCTCATTGAAAATATGATAATAATAATAATAATAATAATACACACACATTCACAAGACAGAGCCACATAGTGGAGTTGAGTATGCATTTTATGACTAGAGGTCAAAGATGTGGAGGCAATTTGTATCTGACCTCAGGACACAATGAGTCCATTGACCTACAGCATTGCATTTTTAACAATAGTTCAACCAGGGCTGGGCAAGATGGCCTAAAAATAAATGGAAAAACTGCACATAACAAAGAAATTACTCAAGACAAGTTTTGCTTTTATTTTATCAATACAATTTCCCCAACCAAATTTCCCCTCTGGAGTTATAAAGATTATGCAAAAAGTGACGGGCAAGTTGTTGTGCTTTTCCATTGTGTCTTTACTGTCATCCATGATGTGATGGGAAAATGATCCTGTTACTCTTGGCTGCTCTTCAGCGAGTGTTTACAGGCATCTTGTACATCTCGTATTGAGACATATTTCTCGGCTGATGCTTCTGTTTAAGATGCTGAAATACATTGATCCTGTTGCTGCCTTTAGTACCAGCAGCTTTTTATGTGTGATGTCTCTGTAGGAGATAAACAAGGGGGAACAGTGTCAGCTACAGGGAAGTGGTGAATGAGGAGAAGAGAAGGTCTAGGTTTGTACTTTACATTTAGTTAGTTATTGAAATTATCCTGAAACATAAATACCAACTAATCTATTAAATAAATGTATCACTGATCCCTGTTCAAACTGAATTTATGCACTCAGTCATGAAGGTTCGGCAAAAAAGAGATCACAAAATCAAAACTAACATATTAGAGATGTTTTTTTTTTTTTTTAAGTTAAACAGTAAAGACATGTGGCTAAAGAAGCATGACTCCACGTGACTCACGTGAAAGCATGGAGTGCAGGTGGAAGGGCCCCTTTAAACATAGATATAAGACTAGATGACTCACCTGACGCTGCTGCCCAATGACACGACGTCGCCACACGGCGGCAAGTCGCTCCCTCAGAGCCTTAAACCTGTGGTGCATGTTCTGCTACAATAACCAGAACTTGCTCGGTTTTTGTCCGATTTTCAAACGGTTTGATTTGTTATAAACTTCAGAGGGAAGTCATGATACTGCATACTTAAAATTACGCGTTATGTAAATCGCGTACTTTTCTATGAAAGTAACATTATAGTAACATTATGCAAAGTAATATATCTACACGGACAACATTTCTCAGACTTAAGAATCGTTTTATTAGTGCAGACGACTGGATCATCCATCTACTGCAGCCAGAGCCAGAGTCAGAGCAAGTTGTCTGACCCAATATGGCCGCCTGCGAGTTACGTCTACACGAGTCCGATCATGGTCCATGAGTCCGATCCCCCCCTTGCCTGAGAGTCTCAGTCAAAATCATGTGACCGTGACATGCGGATCTTTAACTGCTGATTGGACAGTTCCTCTGTTTGAATGGAGGGACGCAGAGACACAGGTGAGTACCACTTTCTCCTTCACTGCTGGCTCCTGCTGATTACAGCTGTTCACTGTTGTTTACCGTGGTTTAGCTACTGCTGCTTTGTGCTGGCTACTACACTGCTGACTTGTTCGGCCTGCTGTTGGTGTTTACTGCTAGTTACCGTTGTTTACTGCTGTGTAGTTCACTACCATCCTTTCTTTTTTTACTGATGTTTACTGTTGGCTGAGGTTTAACGACTGTTGTAGCCTAATGTAAAGTTGCTTGCTGGTTGCTGGTTAACTACTGCATTAAAGAGCAGACACGCTGCAGCATCTATACATGCACCAGCGTGTGTCTGTGTGTTGGCAGAGAAACCTGCTTCTGTGTCATGTGATGCAGCAGCTGAGACCCGATGAAAACCAGTCTCATAACATCAGCTAGTGACCAGGCTGCTTTGTGACATTAGCATTGTGGAGTAGGTTTCTTTCTCTGTGTGTAGACCGGTGGTCGCGTGTGTCTCTGTCGGCGCTCAGCCTCCAGCGGCAGCTCCACCAGTCCTCCCCACCTCAGTGCTCAGTGGTTCGCTCCTGTCGCGCTCAGCAGCTCATCAGCACCGCCCCACTGCCCGGCGCACAGTCGGAGCTCCAGTCCGGCAACCGAGCGCACACCGAGCCTCAGCCCGCTCTCCCTCTCTCTCTCCTCGGCGACACCGAGTGTGTTAACCCGCAGTTGGTAGGTCTCCTCTCCTCCTTCTTTCTTTTTGCACCTTTGGTTTCTCCGCCTTTTGATTCTTCTTTGCTGTTCATTTCAGCGGCAGCTTTTTTTTTCTGTCAGTCTGAGTCTTAACCGGAGCTTTTACCCGCTGCTGCTTGTGTCAGTGGAAATCTTCAGACCTTCTTCTGTGCTCTTCATTTAATGTCCAGTTTCTCCTATTTGTTTTTCCTTTTCTTCCTCTTTTCTTTTCTCTCTATCTCTGGATTTATTCTTTCTCTTTTCTTCTTCTTCTTCTACGAAAAACCAACGGGATTTAATTTCTCTGGAACTTAAATGTCAGAACTGGGTAGGAAGATGAGATTGAGGAGGGGGATGATGATGCTGATGGTGGTAGTGATGGTGATGAACAGCTGATCTTCATGATGGAGCTGCTGTATCTTTCAGGACTGTGTTTTTTTTCCTGAATGGTAATCTCGGTTGTGAATTTCGGTCAGTGTCACACACACACACACACACACACACACACACACACACACACACACACACACAACCAGAAGCAGCTGACAGGTTGGATTTGTAACTCTGCCTTGTCCTGCTCTGTAATATCTGCAGACTGCTTGTTGCTGCTTGTGAGTCTCAGTGCATGCTGGGAGTATTTTCATGACACACTGTGCTGTTGTGGCTTCAGTCAGAACTGGTTATTCCCAGCCTTTTTTTTTTTTTTTCTTGCATTTGGACAAGAGGGACATGGGGAAGATCAAGTGGAGAAGTGATCAAGGTTGTTTTATGTTTGTGTGTTTCCTGCAGTGCTGGTTCATGGTATAGAGAGAACAACCAGAAAGCCAGGCACAGTACACACGTGTATACTGGTAATGGTACACAGTGGTCAAGTTTGTATGGCAATGAGTGACTTTGCTGGCATCACATCAGGTAGGCAATACACTCATTTTTCAAATGAACATAACATTGTGGCACATGTTACCTTAGTGTAAAAACTGCAAATCTTGTGGTCTGGATATTACATTAGGCAGCATTTTGATTTTAAAAATATAGCCTAGACTTTTTCCCAACAGTACAGTAAGTGTTTTTTTTTTTCCAAGATAGTGATTGACTGTTTGAAAATATGCTGCTACGTTAAAATGATGCAAAGTTGGAGGAGATAAAACTGAACAGTGGAAAACAAACAAAATGACAGGATGTGATAAATGAAGGTTGATGTGAGCGGTCCTGTCAAAGTGAAACAGGTGAGGTATGAGCCAGAATCAGCCCTGATCTTGAATACAGATAAATAATCAAATAGTTCAACTTTTTGAGCTCTAGTCCCACATTTGAGATCCTGCTTAAGGCTCCATTGATGCATAGTTAAAGTGTTAATTGGTAATGATAAAAGTAGACCAAGGAGTAGCATGGTGAAAATCTTAACATTACCCATCCCTAGTTATAGGTCCTGAGCACTGTTTTCTAATTACCGGTAGTACGGCTGATTAGAGTCAGTGTAGGTTAAACATGTATTAAGTCTATGTCACAAGGAGAAAAATCTTTTAGTCGTTCTTAGGAGAAAACAACAGCAACACACTAAAATAAGTTGAGAAGAAGAGTGTTGCTTGGCTACTGAGTGCAGGTGACCTTTGACCTCTCCATTGGAGTAAATGTCACCGGTTGATATTGTTCTGGCCTGAAGCTCAGCTGTTCTCTGGTCTCAGCAGCTCTCAGATTAGTAAATAACATCTTAGGTAGACATGAAAAGTACAGGGATTCATTATCATAATATTACAATCCTGTTGTTGAAATGGGTGAGATATTACATTAATAATTAAAATATAATGTAATGTCATAAATGTCCAACACTCCTATGACATCTGGGACCAGTACCTGCACTTAGTTTGTCTGTTTTATATATATATATATAAAACAAGCTGCATTGTGTAAATAAGAGAATGTAAATTCTGTTGCTGGTTGCTGCTGTACAGAACGTAAAGCAAGTCAAATTATCCACAGTAATTAACCATGATATTCAGCCATGGTTATAATGGTGATTTAAACAGTAATACTAACTGTGTGGTTTCTAGCTTGATAGCCTATAGTGTGAAACCAGTAACCGTTTCCTCCCTGCTCGCAGATTCAGACTTGCTTGTGTTAATTATTCAGCCTCTCTCAGATAATGAACAGCAGCTGCTGCTCTTTGACTCGTATGCAGAGACTCATTAGTGTATGTGCTTTAACATCTTGTGTTATTTAGTGTATCTGAGCTCAGGGTGCCATGAGGCAGATCTGCTCAGCGGTTCAACCTGTGAACTCAGAGTCATACATAATTGATTCTTCTATTGATTGCATCTGCATATTTCTCTTTTGTTTGTGCTGCAGCATTAATGATGCTAACAAACACTGCAGTTCACGCATTGTCCCATGTTTGTGTTGGAGCAGCTTCCTGCTGCCAGTCTACTCACTAACAACGGTGCAGCCACAACACATGCTTCTGATCGTGTGTGTGGTGCAGTAGGTGTGCAAGTGAGTTGTTCAAGGGCACTTCAGACCTGTAAAACACTTGATTTCTAACAATTACACTGAAGCTCCACAACTCAGTTCACAATGTCTGGAACACTTAACGAATGTAATGCTATATATGCTACTATCAGTACTACTGCTGTTTTGTTCAAATGCACTGAAACTAATAATAAAGAAAAAGTAATTGAAGTCATTTCACCAGGTTGTGCGTTGCAGGTTGTTTCTCTCTCTCTCTCTCTCTCTCTCTATATATATATATATATATATCTGTCTATCTATCTCCCTCACTCTCTCTCTCTCTCTCTCTCTCTCTCTCTCTCTCCTATGCACGAACGCACACAGAGCAGAGTTCAGATTTTTGGACTGATCCATAGTTAGTTGTGTTGTGTTGTGTTGGGAACTGTCTGAGGGGACTGTTTTCAGGACTGTTTGGGATTTTAGGGCTTTGAATGGAAATTTGTCTTCGTGCACGGTGGGTCCAATAATATGTATTTATTTCCTCTGTTGTGGAGCTTCATTACACTAAACCATGGTTTATGAAGAACACAGCAGGAGGTCTCCTGAGTAATTCACTGTATGGTGTTTGTCAGAAAAGTCCATTTAAATTCAGCTGAATATGTGAGACTTGTTTCAGTTCACAAATTCAAACAGTAATTTACAGAAACAGGACTCACAATGAGTTTTGTCAGTTTATTTACAAATCCAGTGGTTTCACACGTGTTGCTCAGTTTTATTCCAGTGTGGAGGGAGTGTTTATTTTTGTTGTTATTCAGTATCTCAGTTAGGGCGATTATGGCAAAAATCAAAATCAGGATTACCTGAACTTTTTTGCCTCGATTAAGATTAATGACAGATTACAAAAAATTTATAAGAAAAATTATAAACAAAAAAGGACACATTAGCTTGTGTGCATCTTGTGTGTCTGCCTGCCCTAGTTCTGAAGCAGGGACAGCCGTGTAGCGGTGGGCTGCCACTACTTAATGTACATAGCCGAAACCCTGGATTAGCGACTGTGCTCACTTTGCACAGTCGGCTCGGTGTTTGAGTTTTCCTCCATGTCACTTCCCATGTAGGGGACTGGATGGGGCGGTGTCATGTGACTACACAGCCAGTAGTGTGTTTTCACAGGATGGTGCAGTAGTACAGAGAGAATTAAAGGGAGAAAACAGCAATAATTGACATGGGCAGGATTACAGATGTCGGTTTCGATTATTTTTGGATTAATTGCTCAGCCCTAGCCTCAGTAACACCTTGACAGAAGTTGTGGTTGCTGGCAAAAGGTGAAGTACAGTATGAAGGCTGTGGGGACCCTAATAAAACATGGTTTGGGGCCTTGTGATCATAATATCCTGAGAGCTCCTTCATATAGTCATTCAAGTTCATCACAAATGTTCACAGACTCAAGGATGAGCTGGTGATTTTAGTGGTCGGAGTGACAGCATGATGTCCAGAAAACAATTTAACTACATTTCACACAAGTAGTTAATATTTTATGTGACTCTGGATGAACAGGAATTTAACTTGACACTGTGGAGGAGGCAGATGGCCATGAGCAGGTGATTCTAGACACCTCCCTGAAGGAGGTGCTGGGAGGGATGAAGGTAATCTGAGGATTTCACCTGAACCCCCCTTTACTCTCTGCTCTTTGAAACACTCAGCTGCTACAGTAGAAAAATGGCCGTGGTAACATCAGCAGGTTATATTGCTCATGTTTTCTTGTTGTTGTTGTTGTTGTTCTCAGTTAATCTGAGTTTTATTTATCCTAAGTCATTTACTTATTTGGCTTTTTGTCCTTATTGATAATTGACAGAGCAGAGATAGCAGAGCTCTGACATGCTGGAAGCTCCCTTTACCACTCAGCCTCTGGATTCTCCCATCTTGTTTTTCAATTCTATGCAAGTTATTGATTTGAAACGACCACAGTGTCTGATATGTCCCTCCTCTGCTGATGCAGTATTTTCTGAATTGATTGCTTCCTATTGAAATCACTGCTGATGAACAAGACACTCCTGTCTGTGGTGAAGCTTTGACTGGTTTTACATCTTACACCACCAAGTTTTAGTGTTTAGGTTTCTTGTCATGTTTTTTCTCGTCCATAAATGGTCGAAGAGCCAGCACTTCAAACTGAGCTCATATCAACATCAACAAGTGAGAATATAATTCTCTTGATAATGTTGAGGTGATTCCACGTGTTATTTATCACAGCAGCTGTCTGAACACTGATCCACTGTTGATCTCACTGTTGCTTTCCACTCATTAAGCTGTGGACTCTTGACAGCTGGAAAATTGGCTCTATAGCTTGAAAAATGAAAGAACAACAGAAACTAATTTTCTGGCCTCATTTCAGGGGGAAAGACAAATCAGCACGTCAGTGTCAAACTGAATATCAGCTAGAAAGCACACAATGACAGAGAGAAACCGAGCCTGTGTGTGTGTGTGTGTGTGTGTGTGTGTGTCATTAAACTAACATGGTTTCACTGAGGGCCAGCTGTTTACATTAACCAGAGTGGCAGTGTTTCCAACAAAGCAGCTTATGAGCTCAGTACGCAAATCACTCATATGACAGTTTGATTCATGATAAAGGTTCTCAGCTCAGAGTCAAGGACTGAGTCTCAAACCATAGTCCACCAGCAGGTCCAGCGAGGAAACGGGTACAGACTTATTCAGATGAAGACTCACAACCTTCACATTTAGCCTTCACATTTAAGCTCTTGACTTTGTGATTTAAAATGACTGATGTGTCTGGGGCATAAAACCAACACAAAGAAGTGACACCACACACACACACACACACACACACACACACAGCATTGCACAGCAGAGAGCAATAACCACAACCTCTCAGCTCGGAGGAAATGAAGCATGAACCAGTGACACTCAGAGAGTGAAGCCAGATGAACATCAGCTTAGAGCAGATGGAGGTTAACAATGACGCACTCACACACACACACACACATACACACACACACACACATTCAGTGTTTGCTTGCCCCAAGAGACTCCCTCACACAGACCAGAAACATACACACATCTACTGTAGGTTACTTCACCAATAATGGAGGTGTGACACGCAGACATCTTTGTCTCTGAGTTTATTGGCTCTTATAAGTGATGGATAAGATCTATATGTTCTGTCTGTGATCTAGATCAGCTCCATGTCTTTTATGTGTAGTTTAGAGCAGATCTATGTGTTTTATCTCTGTGATCTAGAGCAGATATTCATTCACTCAGATGTATTTGACTTACTGACTTTTCTCCCTCTCTCTCTTCCACTCACTGTCAGCATCTCTCTCTCTCCCTCTGTTCTTCTTCCAACCAGCTAAACTCTCATTAATGTAAATTGCCTGCATGCTCTCTGCGCTCCATTCACTCTGTGTGTGCGCGCGCGTGCGCGTGCACTCACGCTCACATTTTAGGAGACGAGAGGAGTTCTGACATTTAGAAACTCAGCCTCCTCCTGATTCAGCAGAAACAAGGAAAGGGATGGAAATCCATCTGTTCTCTTTCTCTCTCACTCTCTCACTCACTCACTCTCACACACTCTCTCTCTCTCTCTCTCTCACACACACACACGGAATCGAACATGGTTCTCATGTGCAATATTCATCCACCCGCCTCAGCCTCCCACTGCCTTGGACTTTGTTATTACTGTTAAATTTGTTATTTACTTTGTTACAAGAGGCACACTCTATTTTAAGTCTTGTCAGTTTGTATATCTTACCACTAGGGGTGCAACAGATCAAAAACCCCACAGATCGGACCAGACTGTGGTTTGGGGATCATGGTTTGGATCATTTTCGAATCAGCAGAGCAAACATATTATCAAACATGTTGATAAAAGAATAATTTTGTTATTGTTGTGCGCGACGTAGAACTGGTCTGGCTCGGATCACGGATCGATCCGTCGCACCACTACTTACCACTGGGTGTTATATTCAAAATAACAACACCAGATTCCATAATTACGCAGATGATACACAGCATTACATCTTTATTAGTTCAAATGACTACACATCCATCAACAACAGAAGTCCCTGAATGACTAAAACACAAGACAAAATTGTGATCCTGGAACAAAAAATAGAACAGAACTGATTTTGAAATTCTTCTACTCTTTCAAGTATCTCATTTCCTATGACTCCAGTTTCCCCCTCCTCTTCTCTCTTATTTCTCTCGAGTTTGTGTGATAAATCATCTGAAATAGAACAGAATGTTTCATCATTACAACCTTCACTTCTCATTATAATCCACATTTGATGCAAAGTATCTTCATTGCAACATATAATGTAAAGGTAATATGTCTCGATATATTTGTATTGAAATTGAAGTCTCCACTATATGGAATCTACCATAACCAAGTTTCTTGACATTGTTCATTGCTGAAGACTGAGGTTTGCCTCTAAATGGTGATAATCTTCACCTTCCATCTGTCTGTGTGCGTCTGTGTGTGCATCTCCATTTGACTGCATCTTATCCCATAATGCTTTGCCATGTTGATCTTTGCAACTCTGCTGCTGCCAAATGTGTGTTGGCTCTACCTCCCTCCATCTATCATCTGTTAAGTCATCCTAAAGCATATTACTCTCATCCACCGCATCCTCCAAGCCCCTCCCCCATGCTACCACCCACTGTCTCTGTCTGGAGCCCCTCCAGTTTTACCTTCATCCTTCAGTCTGTCAGGCTGGTCATGCTGTCAGAACCATCCTTGCATCATCTCTGCATCTGTCAGCCTGAAGCATTTCATCCACCTGCAGGAGAGTGATCTCATATGACGTTTAGTCTGTGTCAGTCTGTTAGTCTGAGTCTTTCCTGTGTCTGTGTCTCATGATTTCATTAGGTCTCTCAAGCTTGTTTTAGATTTTGAAGCTTGGTAAATCTTTTTCATTGTGTAGATGTTGAAGTTTTGAATTGGAGAGTGAGACATTGTGACACATCCACGTCTAATGTGGTTCATTCAGCATTCAACTCCTGTTTGATTTCATTTTATTATCCAAGTGGGAAACTTGAATTGCAGTCAGATAAAACAGATAGGCAGATAAAAAAAATAAATAAAATACACAACACTACTGAGAGACAAAACACAATAAGAACATTAGAGACAAAAAACTCAACACACTTGTGCAAATATGGCAGCTGTGTTATTTCTGTGCTGGGGAGGTGACAGCTCTGAAATTTTTGAAGATTTTACCCGGAGATTGTGACAAATTGTAATATTGAGGGTGATGTGGTGATTCTGTAGTAACGGTGTTGTCTCTCAGCAAGATGGTTTTGGGCCTGATTACTGGGCCAAGGTCCTTTTTGTGTGGAGCTTGCATGTCTTCCCTGTGCCTGTTATTCGGCTTAGTCTTAGTCTGAAGACATACACACTAGGTTTATTAATGACACTAAGTTGCTCATGTGTCTGTGTTGTACATTTCTATATGTGATTGACTTGTCACCTGTCCAGGGTGTACACCAACCTTGCAATATGTCAGCTAGGATTGGCTGAGAGAAGTAGTCTAGACGATGGATGGATTCTTGTTTAATATTTAAATGACCCTGGAGGAACAGGGATGTCAACTGAAAGTAGTCTGAGTGGGGGAAGCAGACAATGATGACTTAATCCTATTCATGTGATTTGGTTTGGAGATCGGTTTGAGTGTGTTGATACAATATGTGGTTGAATCTAATCAGTAATGTAAGAGCTTTCAGCCCCCTGGGTTATGGAAATGGAGCACAAACTGATTGTGATGAAGAGCTTGATAGCAAACAGAAGACAGATGATGTCCTCTGGCCATCCTTAGGGATCTGCAGGCCTGAGGGCCAACATTATCTGTCTTACATGAGAAATACATATGGAGCCAGAGGTGTGCGTCCAGTGAACCTCCACTGGTCAGTGACAGTATAGAGGCTTCTGTGGGCAGGTGGTGCTGCTTAAGTCTTCTGCTCAGACAATAAATTGACTCTCCTCAAATTAAACCAACCCTTGGGGAATCCATTCTCATAAAAATCATATAACTGAAGCTGAGCTTTGGCTTTTTTTTCTAGTCTAGAGAAAGATTGCTTTCTCAGTCCCAAAAGAGGAAATCTGCTGGTCAGCAGAACTCATAATACATGAGTTCTTCATAAATAGATTCTCCCTCCCGCTGAATAATGTGCCTTTCCCTGAGGCTGCTGAGGAACACCATCCACCACCAAGCAATGGTGCTGAGGAGGCAGATAGACCTGCAGGTGTTCCTACAGTTAACTGAATCTACAGGTCATCATCATATAATGAGGAAGAGGAGCCAGAGATGAGGATGAATAAATGACATTTACTGTCATCCTAAAAAGGCCGAGCTACCCTGACATGTCAGTCCCATACCACTTTCAACAAGTTATACTCTTGTCATTTTTCCACATTTTCTTTTTACATTATCACAAATCTTTCAGGAAATGTGTGATTTCCAAGAGGGAAAAAAGCTCACATTCTTTGCTCCATGAGGTGGTTCAGACTATTTAACACTTTTTCTGCATTTCAGTCATGTGATATGATATTATTATCTATTATTTATCTTTCTTGGTCTTTGTTACTGAAAAAGTGAAGTTTTTTACTTATTGTATTTTCTACTTTTCTACTTTAACACTTCAAAGTTCCTCAGTGTGGGACAAATGAAGGACTATCTTATTATTATCTTATTATAGGCTATGGCACCTGTATACACTCCATTATGTTGTCAGTAATGGAAATCAAAGATTGCTAAGCAACATTTAACAGCCACTTTATTACTTCAGGAAATTAAGCCACTCTTAATGTTGATACAATATGTCTCTTAAAATGACTAGAGAACCTGATATTTACTTTCAATCTGATTTAATATGAGATGAGTCTGTCTGTTAAATCAGCACCACTGAGAGAGCGTCACGGCATTATCAATACACAACAGCTACTGTGGTTGATGTAAACATCCAAACAATGACTCAATGTAGGAAAACTATTATTATGTCTCATGTATGATACATCACAATGTGCTTTGCCAACTTTTTAAAAGAAATGACTTATATTTTCTGTAAAATTGGTGGAAACAAGGCTACTGTATGAGGTCTGTCCAACGTTTTTGTGCTTGTGTGTATACAGGTTAATCTATGACTGATCACACCTTCTCTTTGTTGCTGTTAGCTGCTGTTGGCTGCTATTAACATGTGTAAAGAGAAAAGAAGCAAAGAGGGGGAGGGGTGTAGTGAACAAAAGAGGCCAGGAGTGTGTATTTGCCACCACCATGCCTCATGCATACCTGTGCAGATGGCTGTGAGTTATAGTCTATGTGGTGCTGCACCTCTTGCATTGACAACAGCCTCACAAATCACACATGTCCAGGCCAAGTCAGGTCTCCAACACACACACACTTTCAGGAGGAGTGGGTTATCATTTGTCAGATTGGTGGTTCGATCCTCAGTTTTCCTCAGTGTTGGACAAGATACTGAACCCCACATTGTCCCTGATGGGTAAATATGGGAAGTAGTATAGGGAAGCTGTTTGAGTGGTCAGTGGGTCAAGCAAACCCCACGTAGGATGTGATTTGGTGTATGTATGGCACGGGTGTGTGTTTGTGTAATAATGTGTCATGTGTATTTATTCCTCTGCCTCTTCCTGCTTCCATGTTTTCAGACATCTTCACAGAAGCTTACCTGAGGTCTACATGTAGCTCACACTGATTGTAGTTTCGGGTGTGTGTGTGGGTGGTGTGAAATTCAGGTGTGTTTTACAGTATTAGGCAAGGCAAGGCAATTTTATTTGTATAGCCCGTTTTTACAAACAGTTTGTCTCAAAGGGCTTTACACAGCATCATGGCAACATCCTCTGACTCTCACATCAACTGAGGAAAAACTCCCAAGAAAACCCTTTAACAGGGAAAAAATGGGAAACCTCAGGGTGAGCAACAGGGGAGGGGTCCCTCACCCAGGACGGGCAGACGTGCAATAGATGTTGTATACGGACAAGAAAAAAAATTAACAACACGGAATATGGAAAACATGGAAATGGAATCAGTCATTTAACGAAAAATGACGAAGGGCAGCTCCTGGTGGGCAGGGAGAGAAGGCCAGTGTTTGTGCCAGTGAGTGAATGATTCATGTCTTGAGTGTCTAATGAAAGAAAAGGTGTGCACTGTTACCAGGATGTGTTGGAGAAGAAAAAACAAAGAAAGAAAACAAATGTGTTTGTTCTGCCTGTTCCTTTAGTTTCAAAAGTTATGGTTTGCCTGCTTTGGTCTAAGAAACCAATATTTGCACTAATGTCAAGCATCCAGTGTTCATGTACAAAGGACTGCGATTGCTGAAGCAGAATTCATTTCTGCACAACTCAGTCTTGTACTGAGTCAAATTCTGTTTCCTGCTTCTCTGTTCTGCCTTATCTATTCGCTGCCCTGAGCACCATTCAGTGTGTGTGCGTGTCTGTGTGTGTCTTCTAGATATTGTCGTGCAGAAGCTGCTCAGTTGTCAGGCAGCACAAAGATGCTGTCAGTCTGTGGCCGGTCTGAAAGGAAACCATGTTGTCTTTTTTTCATGCCGTGTGCAGCTGATACACCCGAAGCAGCAGAGATGCGTCCTCAGTGTTTATCTACGTCCTGACAACTGTGCTTCACTGCAGCCTTTCACTGCATATGAGACTAAATCCTTGTTGTGACATTTCAATTTAAAATACATAAGATGGAGTTTAGGCTGTCAGCCAGTGTGGCTCATGGCGGCAGTATTTACACCGCAGGAGGTGCGCTTTATTATTTACAACACGGAATTCTGGGAAGGGAGCTGAGGAGGAAGCTGTCAGAATTAAAGAAGACAAAGGATACACTGCTTTAAACTGTGAGGAGCTGCCGGCTTTACAGTTCATACTGTGCAGAGCTGACACAGACCCACTCACAATGTTGATGCCGTCGATCCAAACGCTTGATTCTACCTTTTCATCATAACAATGTTTTCAACATGTTAAACTCCAAACATACAAAACACACAGAGTATCACTATTAAAACTAGAGCTAAGGTTACCTTGATTTGATCTTGATTTGCAGCTTAAGTACAGACTCACATTTTATAAACTCTGCTTGTGAGTACCTCTCAACCAAAACCCTAACAAAAGACAGGTATTCAAGATGGTGACAGGTTACATATACCTCTAAACTCCACAGGAGCAAAACTGAGTTGGACTCTCCAGGTTTTCAAAGACAAGAAGTTCACAGTGATCAAGTCTGTGCAGTCAGTTATTTACAGGTCAATTACAGGCTGCTTACAGGCAGAATTAAAAGCTGATTTACATGCTGAATACAGACTATTTACAGGTTGAATTAAAGGCATTTGCCAGGCTGATGGGAGAGTGTATCAGCCTAATTTACAGGCTGTTATTTTCCTGCTTGTTGTATCTTCAGGTCATATCGTTGTCCTTGTCTCATGATAATTAGAGCTCCTGAGGTCAGAGCTTCTGATGATGTGCATATGCAGAAGTACAAGCTGCTGCTGAACTGAGAATAATGAGAACAATGAGCTCCCATGATAATGATGCTGTGAATGTAATGGATTGTTCATTACATGTGTGTGTTGGTAAATTATTATTTAATCCACTGAGTAATGTGTTTAGGCAGAGAAAGACCTGACCTTTGTGGATGCATCTCATCACTGTCGGCTTCACTTTGTCAGTTGTGTGTGTGTGTGTGTGTGTGTGTGTGTGCGCGCATGTGTGTGTGTGTGTGAGAGGATGGACAAGGACATAAGTTTGGTCTTGAATATGGGAGTAAATTTAGTTTTTGTAGATAAAATCTGATAATCAGGTTTTCTTATTTCATACAGTTTTAGTCATCTATTATTAATGATAATCTAAAACTAATTTCTGAAGTAAAACAGTTGAAAATCTGAAGATCTCTAGTAAAGTAATGTGATGCAAATGATATATACATTTGTGTGCATCTGTGTGTGTGTGTGTGTGTGTGTGTGTGTGTGTGTGTGTGTGCCACGTGAGTGTTTCTTGGCATCACCCAGTCATAACCACTGTCCGACTGGAGTCAGTTTCCTGTGGACCAATTCAGACGGACATCTGGACCCACAAAGACTTGGAGGTTTATTTTAATCTTTAATTGTCTGACATTAACTAGCTCCGCCCCCTCTATCACCATCAGAAACTAAAAGCTTCACATTCACAGTTTCATTTCCTCTCCAGTCTGTTGTGAGTTGTTTGACAGTATAGCTGAGCAGTCACAGCTGTTCTTCTGATGCATATCCACCTATTAGGGTATATGTATTTGGACCGTGGGAGGAAGCCAGAGAACTCAGAGAGTACTCACACAAGCACAAGGGGAAACATGCAACCTCCACACGCCTCAGGCCTGGGAGTCAAACCCACAACCTTCTTGCTGTAAAGCAACAGTGCTAACCACTGCATCACTGTGCCGTCCTACATGTGAACTCATAAGAATAAGTTTTCGACCTGTGATGGAGTGATGTGGGCCTCTGTGGGTGGTGTTCTGCCCACAGTCGTCATGGTTACAGCTCTGATTCAAGATTCAAGAGAGCTTTATTGTCGTTTCAGGGGTTGTACAAGAACACTCTGTTCTGTCACTGCTCTTCGGTCCCTACACACTGAGTTTTTCAGTTTCAAATGCGCAGGCACACATGTACACACACCACATTTGAGCTGTGTTCAGCAGTGTCTTTTATCTCACCCCCACAGACACACACACACACACAATGCACAGCACTCACATCAGTATGTTCACATTTCCCTTTTCCCTCTTTTATTTCCCCTCTCTCAACTTTTCACCTCACTCTCACACCCAGAATCCATCACAGAGAGGTCAACAGGTCACACGCCACTATGTAATTTCTGCAGCAAGGAGCAGGGTTGACATTAAAGACATTAAGAGAAGCTAATGGGCAGATATAATTCTGCAGGAGCCGATGACTTCACTTGAGAAAGATCTAATTTCATTCTGTGGAAGTTTCTTCCTCCTGCTGGTTATTAAACAGAAAATAACATGAAATGGTTGAACAGGTTAAGAAGAGGAAATCTCATCTGCACAAAGAGAGAAATAATTAAAGTGATGGCCTTCAGGGCAAAATATAAACCGGGTACAAGAAAGAATAGAGGAGGAAAAGCAGAGGAGGAAAGATATGAAAGAGGGATGAGATTATCCTTCCTCTACATGTTTTACATTCTCTAAAAATCCAGTCGTGATTCATATTTAGTCCAAAATGGTTTTAACACAAGAAAACTGGGTCTGAAACTCATCTCTCTCTGTCGCATCCTGATCGAGCAATCTGGATCAGGCCTTGAGCCTCTCCAGGTGCTCCAAGTGAAAGAGCTGACAGCACCAAGATGGTTAGAGGAGAAAACAGAGATTCAGACCCAGACTCAGATCAGGAGTCTGTTAAGACCAGAAACCAGATGGATTAGAACAGATGTTGGTAGCATCTTGTTATTGGCACTGGCTAACACAGTGTTAGCCCCTGTGTCCCTCTGTCATTAGGTTTGTGATAAATCCCTGACTGTCATGGACTTGTCATGGGTTCAGTGCTGTTCAAGGTGGTAACACTCATTTTTTTCACAGATATGATGATTATATTCAAGAAAGAAGTACAGAAAGAATTAAATACAAAAAAGGATATAGCAGTAGGTAGGAGGGTAAAAATGGAAATCCAAAAAAAAAAAAAAAAAAACAAGGTTTAAAGATTACAAAAAGAGAGACAGAGAGGAAAGAAAAATATATAATGCAACTCAACTCAAGATTCACCTCTGAACTCCTTGTCATGAACTCCAATTTCTAAAATATTTAAAGTCACGTCTGGCTGCTTTGATGTTATCAGAAAATAACTGTACCTCTGGTTATAAATATGTTCAGCACCTTAAAAGGCAACTTCAGACATAAGAGGGGGCACAACTCTGCTCTACAAGTTCCTCAGTTTGAAGAGGGAAAAAAAAAACAAACTTTGTTACACTGACCTCAATAATTCATGGTGCAAAGTCCCAGTAAAGTGGGAGAGTGGTGACCACAGCTGAACCACGCAGTGGGGGCACAAACTCTCAGCTCAGAGCATTTTTAGTATGAGCAGCTCTATCTGAGCACTAAACAGCCTGCTCACTTAATATTTGATGTGGTGTTTTTGTGTCCGCGCTTCCCTGGCTTGTAGTGGAGGTTAGAGAGCTGGAAGACAGAGACAAGCTTTATTAAAATTGATGACACATTCAGCGTTCAAAAGGTCCCAGTAGCCGGAGACACTGATGAATTTTCATGACCTTTTGTCTGCTTGAGAACTGAGATAAGCTGCACTGTGGCTTCAGGGATTTCCCTCGTGCTGCTCCTGGTGTCATTCAGAAGTGACAGCAGACTGATCTCAGGATGAACTGAATAGACTTTGGTGGCAAGTCACACTTTTGGTCTTGTGAACAAACTTTCATCTGGAATCAAATCTCATAAAATGATAAATGGGCTCAAATGGAGTATTTATGTAGCACCTTGTAGTCCCCATTGAAGACTCAAATCACTTTACAATACTCTTCACATTCACCTATGTATCTATATATTGCACATTCTGTCTAACCCTTCACACACATTCATAGATCAATGATACATCAGGGGCAGTTTTGGGGTTCAGTATGTTGCCCCTACTGAACCCAACATGTGGACATGTGGCCTGGAAAAGCAGGGGCTCAAACCATCAATCTTCTGGCTTTACCTCCTGAGCCACAGCTGCATCACTGTGACCTTACAAACATGATTTTGGTCTAGAGTACTTGTGGAGACATGAACCACGAGATCCCCTTAAAATACAGGCATGTTCACTTGGGCTTTCAGACAAACTGATGAAGCTTTGATGGTCAAAAGCAAAGATCACTGTGACCTTAGAAAACACTTTTTAGCCACTGCACAGGACTTCATGGACAAAACCATTAATTAGAAAGTTTTCATATTTTATTTTGTTTTCCAATTCCCATGTAAGACTAGTCATGTGCTAACACTGAATTTCAAATTGATCAGATTAGATTTAAAGGGACATGGGGCAGGATCAAGAAATAAGACTCAATACTGACACGACGGCCGTTGCGGGTAGTTGCGTTTTGATTGACGAGATGCCACTGATAAAACTTTCGTTTTCGTCTTTGTGGGACTTTTCAGTGGACTTTGTGTGGTGGTGGGTCATTTGTTTACTGTAACAGAGTCCATTACTACCGAGCTTGTCGTCTTCCCGTATATCCAAGTCGAAAGCCGCCAAGAACGCGCATTCAGCGTGATCTGACGTGATGTCTGCAGAACTGCGTGGCAAATTCATACTCTGAATTGCAGTCCAAAGGTTTTGTACCATGCAGAAAAAGTCTCCCTTTATTTATGTTACTTTACTAAATTATTATTGAATCAAAAATAATTTCAGCAGTAATATTCTCGCTTGGCTCCTCTAGTAATCACAGCAGAGATGGCCTTGAGTGAAACATTTAACCCCCAGCCAGCTGAGCCCAGTGGTTTGTGGTTTCAGGACTGCGATGCAGGACCTGGTACTTAACAAACCTCACCTGGATAAATGGTGGCTAAATAAATAATGAGCTCAGATAATAAGCTTCATTCTGCTGTAGTGTCAATACTGGCAGAGAAGGAAGACCTTGGTTGTGTTTGACACATTAGCTCATAGCAGTTCTTAGTGGAGTCGTTTACAGCAGCCTGAAATAAGAAAATTAATTATTAAGCACCTTGGAGGAGCTGCTGTGCCCGGTGAGGAAAAGCATGGAAATCTACCAGAAATGAACTGGAGTCATTAAACGAATGCTGGTGTGTTAGTTTTACAGTTTTATGGTTGAATCCAAACTCCAGCTCCATGGACCAAAGGTTGCCACGTTGAAATGTACAGCATTAAAAATTAAAGTGCAGACTTTCATCACTAACTATGTACTGCAGTGTCTCCATTTTAAAGGGGAACTATAGTCAGTCAGTCGCTTTTCCGCTGTTTTGCTAACCCTCCTCCCAGCCATGTACAACAAAGCTGGCGAGAAAGCAAGTCCATGGAGCGGTGTATAACGTTATTTATCATAGGTTATAATTGTGCAGTCTTATCTGTCATAAACAAGAGATTACGAGTTATGGGGCATGTTTCTGTCGCAGTGCCGCTGCGACGAGAGCTGGGACACTGGGTTGGAGGCACTGATCTTGCAAGGTTGGTTTTCGGCCAAGAAACGCTACATGGAAGGCAGAGAGCCTGCAACGTCCATCATAACAACTTACAAGTCATTTATTCTACCATCTGATTAATTAAGGTAAAAATGTAGCATAGTTAAGGGAAAAATTCTGCATAGTTCCTCTTTAAGTCGAGGATCTTTGCTGCACATCTCCAACACTCATTTCATTACCCGACGGTAAAATAAAGACTTTAAATAGTGAAGTGTGTGGATGAAACAAACAAATAACCAACCAACCAACAGTGTTGGTCATGTGCAAACACTTAGAACTGATGTCTCAAAGTTGCTGTTCTCTCTGTGTGGCCTTGTTTAAAGTCATGTGGTCTGCTCCTCTGTTGTTGAGTCTCGTGATCAATGAACATGTCGAACAGGTCGTCTTTGTAAACAGGTTCTGCAGCAGGGATGAGTCAGTATCAGCCAGAAATGAGTTCACGTCATTACTTCCTGTCCCCTGGTCCTGAGGTCTCTGGTTTGTTGAATGTGGTTTGGGTTGGATGACTAAAACGAGGTCTGTGGTTTTCACAAGCTCAGGAGTTTTGATATTTTATTGTCTGACATAAATTAAGTCAATATCTGTGATTCTTTAAGCTCTTGAAAAAAGGCCGTTTGCTACCTAGAGTTACAGAGAAGTGACAGAATTTTTGTTAAACCTCATTACATCAAACATGAAAACCTCATACTGCCTCATAAGAGTACAAATATATTCCAGTATCGTGCTGTCATGGTGACAGCTGTGGTGTAAGTCTCTTTAGTCATTGTCCACCACCTATGTGATTGCGGATGAACTTGACACACTGTCCCTGACCACTGCTGATAACAAACATGAAAATTCACCTGAAGGTCATCACCCCATTTATCACAATCTACCAGTAGCTCTTTGAGAATCTCTCATTTGACCTTGAGAAAATAGAATAACTGGCTCTTACCCAGGGATGTATCCATCACAAGTACATGTATACTTTTGCTACATCTTTTTTTCTTTATGTTAGAATGGGTAGATCTTGACTTTCAATTAGACTGAGAGATCTTTGGCTGAAAGGGATTAGTGACCACTGGTTTAAACAATCAGAGCTACTGTGTTTCATGTACCACATACTCTCAGTTTTTCATCTCTGCATCAACTGCCCCCTTCTGACCCTGCATGGATAAGCGGTGTATAGACAGTAGATAGATGGATGCATCTCTTCTGCTGTCAACTGCATTTTATTTTGAAATATCTGGAGTTGTGTTTTATTTTGGAAAATTTGAGGATGTGTTGTATTCTGGGTGTAGCGTAGAGACCTTTGGAAACATATGACGTAGACAGCCATGGTTGCTCCTGACTGGGTCTCATCACCGTTACCATTACCAAGACCAGACAAAGACTTTGTTGTCTTTGCTGCTCTTGCTTTTGTTCTGTTGTCTTGGTGAGTGTGGACAATCTATATACCGTACATCAGCTGTGTTTTCAGCAGTGTTAATGTGGACAGAGGATATTTCTACAGCTGAGATCGATTGAAGTTTATGGAAATGTAGCCTCAGTGAATTTTTTTTTTCCCCATAAACATGTTTTCTCAAGTGTCTGTATGTTGTTGCTGTTGGAGGTGATACTCCGCAAGCAACGGCCTCCTGCTGATGATGCGTTTTATATGTGGAGTTTTGATGTCCGGTAACAGAGCTTGGTCACATCTCCAGAAAACCTTTAAGTGGTGGTTCAGACACTCTCTGCTGTGCATTGTGGGACAGAGCAGCTCATATCAGAGAGGCTTATAGGGTGGTCAATCATCTTGACACCACTGGTATTGTTCCTGCTAGTGCTGTGTGCATCTTTGTATATATGTGTGTGCGCGCATGTCAATGTTTCATATGCTGTTATGTTCAGCAAAAGTTAAATCCAATTACTTTTACTTGTGTAAAACAGCTGCTCTCACATCTGTTTTTTATGGGTATTATAATAAAGCTGTGTGGACATCATTGGCTGCATTTTTTATGTACAAGTGTGTTTATATGTTTATACAATGATGGATCATTGCAATTTTTTCTGCACACAATAAACAACTTATTTATTCACACCGACACCCACACACACAGACAAACACACTGCAAGCACCAGCAAAATCACAGCGTGCGTGTGCATTGCATGTGATTGTTTTAAATTTGACTGCACGTTACATACATACACATTCACACTAAAGAGTGAAAATACAGTGTGTTGGGTTCTTGTCAATTTAAGGTCAGATCACATACTCTATTACCCCCCCCCCCCCCACTCCACCCACATACACACACACATACACACACACAAACAGACAGAGTCCACTCGTGCATACACAGATGGGTCTCTCCATCATTTTGTGTGTGTGTCTCTCTCTCATTCTCACTCTCACTCACACACACTCACACACACACACACACACACACACACCCCCTACATAAAGTAAGTCTCAGTATAGCTGGCACTCTGGTAAAGCTGATCCTGTATGAGAGTCTTCTTCTGCTTCATCTCTGACAGGAGCCTGAAGAACCTGGTTTAACATTGCTCATCACTGCAGCACTCTTGCTGTCAAACACACAATGCAGTCCAGTTCCACTCCTGCCCTCACACCTTCCCCCTACCCACTCTCACTCAGTGGGCTCTAATTTTGTAGACCTGGCGGAAGTGAAGCGCAGCACAGCTCCACTGCACCAACGGGGCCTGTCTAGGCGTACTTTGCAATTTTTGTACGTCACACACTCTGGCCAAGTCCTCCTCTTTCCCACCTCCATCCCTCCTACTGGCACAAGTGTGAAAGAGGGAGCAGAGAAGGCGTGAGTGGGTTTTAACGCAGCCAATTCATATCTTCACCAATCAAATGAGCTCCTCTCCTCTCCTTTAAATCTGCTGCGGGCGGGGCGCACTGTGATTTTGTCATTTTATATTTTGACATGGACGAAGGCGACAGCGACGCCAGACAGCCAGACTTCTCCCAGGAGGAAACTGATGTTTTGGTCCGGGAGATCCAAGCTCACAGTGGCCGAATATATGGTAACACGAACAGACCTCCACGGACTGATGAAGCAAAAGTCGCCTGAGAGGAGGTTACTGGTATTGTTAATCAGCTTTGTCCTGATACACTGAGAACCGTTGGCCAGTGTAAAAAAAAACAAAAAAAATACTAATAATAAAGACACTCAGTAACCTAAACTCCGTGTAACAAAGATGAGTAGATGCACAGATCACAACATAAACAAATACCATGTGTAACGGGGATGAAATCTGAAGCACCTGTGCGTAAAGGAGGCATCACCAAGCTCCGTGGCCTGGTCCTTGTCGGCGAGCGTCTCTCTCTTCTCTTTTCTTTTGAATTCTCTGAGATGAGAGATGCTGAATATACACTCACTATCTGATGCCAAGGCTGTTTGTGAGAGAGATGTGAACTCATTATTTTGCATCACAGTTTCAGCTGTGTTCATTCAGTCAGGTTGAGTTTCCATAACGCGTGCCAACCGCCTTTGATCTGTCGTCAGATGTGAAGGGACAATCAATATAGATATAAATTTATGCGCTGATTCAGATAGTTACGTTGAATAGTGGTTGTTGTGATTATTTATTGCACTGACATGTGCATGACCTTTTGGAGCCTGTGAGGTTTTGGTGACGTGCATGCACTGTGTGCTGCTCAACCAAATTACCACTGGACCAGCTGCGCTCCGCCTTGCACCAAAAGTAGAGCAGGTTGGAGCTGGTGAGCTTTCAGCACACTTTCGGCAAAGCCTTTTGGCACAAAATTGTCACTGCCAAGCTGAATCTGTCAACACCTCCCCCTACTGCGCTGCCACACTCATCTCAGCGCACCTTGGTCTACCAAATTGCCAAACTGACTGCGCGCCGTGTTGAAGCCAGACGCCAGATGAAATTACCACTGTGCGGGGTTCGTCACCATCCGCCTCGCCTGCGCCTGGTACTAAATTAGAGGCCTGAGTGTTGTTCCAAACTAATGACTCTTAAGAGGGAGTGAGTCTGCATCGATGCAGGTTCACAGACCACGTTCCCAGACAAGAGCAGCATCCAGGATGGATGAAACACCTCAAACCTACTGATATGAGTTCTGTGTTTTCCTCCAAAAGCTCAGTGTGTGAATGCGATGAGCATCATATCGCTCCTGACTCCTCATGGAGTTACACTCCATTTCTCAGTGGAAGTGTAGAGGCCAGGGTAGAAATTGGTCGGAGATGGGCTGGGTTGCCAAAGTGAAAGTTGAGGAGTGTTTCACTAAAGAACTCAGGGCACAGTAACTCAGGAAAGCTCTACATTCATATCCCTAGCTTTGGCAGCACGTACAGTTTTAGAGTTGATTATTACTGTTTTACTGTCTTTTTACTAATATTGTATTTATTTATCAGTCAATACTGCACGCTACAGGAAGAGTGAGGAATGTCCGTCAGTTAGTCCTTTGTCCTTTCATTCACTTTTCTTCTTCCTCTCCTTGCCCTTGTTCTTCCCTTCTCCCTTCTTCCCCATCTTCTTCTTTGCCCTCTCCTCAAGTTTTCTGTACTTATTTCTAAGCCAGAGCTTGTCTCCTCTCCTCCCTCCTACTCTGCTCATTATGTACTCTTATCTCATTTAGAGGACACCCCTGTGTGTGTGTGTGTGTGTGTGTGTGTGTGTGTGTGTGTGCGCGACTATATGCATTTACCAGAATTTAATCTGGGTGAATAAACAGGGTTTATAAATATTAGTATAAGCAAGTATGCATGCGTAAACAGTGTGTGTATGTGTGTATTGTAAGGAAAGAGTGTCATGACTTTGCATCCAATTACCTCATTAAAGTATTTAGTCAGTATAGGGCTGGGGAACAGTACGGAGCTAATCCTGTTTAACCACATCCTGTGTGTGTATGTGGGTGTGTAAAGTATCAGAGAATAATAGTAACTCAGAGTCGTTCAAGACAGATCAAAGAGAGAAACAGAGCAAGAGAAAGAAGGTGTGATCCTGTAACAAACTTTGCAAAGTTGAATATTCCCAGAAATAACATCTCTGTTAAATTACATGTAATCATCAGGGGAGGGTAAAGGGGAGGGAAGAAGTCTTGTTACTGCAGCACAGCCCTCCAGGTGTACTCATATTACATAATCACTCCCTAAATCTGATCTCAGAACAGCATTCATCGTGTAATTCACTGCCCTCTTGTGGTGGCAGCAGGGTGCAATCTCTGACAGTTAGCTTCACCTCCATCCCTTGTCATCATCTTATCTGTGTGCTCTGTTTGACCAGCCCCAGCTATTGTCAGTATAGCTTCATCTGGAAGTTTCCATATTGAGAAAATCCTATGTCTTTGACAGATGATAAGCAATAGCAAAGGTGTGTATGTGAAGATGATCTGAGATCAGTTATGATATTGTAGCATTACACACAAGCTCAAACATGTGGGAACTAAACCTACATATAAAGTGTTGAGAGGAAGCAAAAGAGTAAACAACAAAATTCCACTGGTTTATCATCCACAGTTTGAGAAGCTTGAGACAGAGGATTATACAGAGACAAATCGTGGGGGTAATGTTAGTTACTAGAAAAGACAGAAAAGACATCCTAACTTTTTGATGTGACATTAATTTTAGCTTTGGCAGGCTTTGGTCAGTTGTGTACCCCTGTGAGAGATGTTTCTTATGGGCTGAGCTGTATCACAGATCTTGGTCACAGATTGTAAATAAAGATCGGCATGTTCTTGGTGAGGTTTCTGAAGAGCAGCTTTGAAGCTCAGTGAGCTCCTTCACAGTTGTCATCTTAGCAGCCACTGACTCCACCCCTGATATAACTCCCAGCTTCTTGAAAGTTGATCAAAGAGGAGGGGCCTGGCGTCGTCCCGAGACGGTGCAAACAAATGCTCACCTATGAAAACGTTCTTGAAACATTACCTCTGAAGAATCACCTTCTTCTCCATGTCAACGATATAAAAGCCAAACAAAAACATGTTTTTCTATCATTTCAAAAATCCTCCTGACCCAGCTGAACTCCTGATGAGACACCAGTGGTGGAGTGACTTTCAGTGATCTTTGTCTAGTCTGATCTTATTCGTTCAGCTCATTGTCACAGATATATCTGAACAAGCATCACAGTCTGAGCAGCACAACTCTTCCTTCATCAGTGATCCTGGACAATATAAGTCATGTTTTGGTGACTCTGACTATATGAGCATCTTTCCTCGGGAGACGTTCTATTTTTAGTGAATTTATGAAAGACAATAACAAATTGTCTCCACTCTTGGACGAAGGATCTCTCTTTTTAGCTTTCTCCTCACATGAGTCAAATAGAGACCCTGAGGCCACCAGCCTGAGTCTGAGAGGGTCCAGACATGAGACTTACCAAAGTCCAGAGACTGATTCAAGAATCAATCAGACAGAGGTTAGAAAAAAACTCAAGCAGATGTACAATGACAGCCTGAGGTGATGGAGATAAAACACACAAACACACATTTAAATGATCCTAAAATGCTTGAATGGAAAATGTAAGTGTTGCACACATATGGTAAAAGGTGGCCATCACTTATTAACACACAGTCCACAGTGTGAGCGTATCCCTGGGCTGTAGTTCCCATTAACATCCAGTATGTGCTGCAGCGTTCACAGCCTGCAGTGCCAATCAGCTGAAATGCTAGTCTTCAGCCGGGGGCTTTTATATGTGAGTGTTTCCTACTTGCTGCTTCCTGCAGGGGCTGAAACAGAGGGAAACACACAGATAATCAGACAGGTGGAGAGACAGAGATAAGGAGAGACGATGGAGCCAGCTAGAGGAGTAAAACTGGTGGACGGTCCAAGGCCTCAGTGGATGTTACAATTAAAAAAGTAAGAAAAACAAATCATGTTTCCTCCTGACCCAGGGCAAGAGGGCAACAGAGCAAAAACACATTTCAAACAGTCATATTTCCTGCATCTTGTGATCCATGTAGGCTTACTGAGGGATGATGTTACAGGTGGCCCCATGTCAACATGCACCTGTCTCTGCCTTTATCAAGGAGGGAGCCAGGCTGTTCTCAGCTGAAAGACCAAAGCCCACAGTTAATGGCAAAACCACCATTAAACAAACCTAAACAAATGGTGCGCAGAAAACCACTGGGGTTGAATAAACTGACCTGAGAACCTGTAGGCCAGTGACTTTGGGCTACTGCTCCTAGAAGCAAGTAGAGTTTGAGTTTCTCAATCTTCAATCTTTATAAAGCTTCATCAGTTAAAGACCAAGGAGAAGATCCTGATCATGAAAATCCTGAACTAAATGAGTGAAGACGGTTAGAGGTGGGAACTCACTCCCTGATTCATGGTCAATATAACAACAACACACAGGCTGTGCTTGAAATCACTCATTAACACATTTTCTCTGCAGTGATGATATATTTTTCACGATGCATTGTACATAGCGTATGATAATTCTCACAAAACATTCAGGCAGCATCACAAAATGCTGACCATAGAGTGGGAGTAGAGAGTGATTTCAGACCAAACATAATCAATCTAATCCAGCTCTGACCAGCTTCTTCTCCGAGGCAACAACAGATGAAAAAAACAAAAACACAGTATTTCTGCATGATAGAACCACAACAATTACTGTGATGCTACCCTGTGCTCTGTAGAGTACAGTGCTTCATATTATGACTGCAGGAGACAACAGTAGATTTTCTAGTGTTTGTGTTGAGATTGTGAGTTTTTAAACTGTTTGCATATGAAATTTAGACACAGGATTAAAAAAAAAAAAAGAAGTGTCACAAGTGCCAGTATCTCACATAAGCTCCGTCTGTTTGTTTGGGTCCAATTAGCAGGGGTGCAGCTGATGGGTGGGGGTGGGGGTAAGGGTGGGCTGTGGGACTGGTGACAGAGGTGATGCACTATAGGCAGGGTGCACACTAGACTGTTAAATGACTGTGTGTATTTATAAATGAGGTGATAAACAATGAAATAACTCTGATTTATTTCATCATGCTCATTCTTTCTCTTCTTCTTACATCATCCTTCTCACTGTGACAGTTTCCCAGAGCTGCTGCAGTGCTGCAGACTAAAGTCATTTTTTCTCCCTTTACTTTCTTTTATTAGATTAAAACTTTTATAATTGAATAAACATAAAGTTCAATAAAACTGTGCTCACTTTGATATTTAAATGATGAAACAACCTTCAAGCTCAGGTTCATAAATCACTGAATTATATATTCAGCAGTTCAAACCCAGCGAAAGCCAGCCACCTACCCAGAATGCTCCAGGGCAAGGCATCCAGCTCTCATCATCACCTGCTGCAGGTTACTCCCACACTGTGGATTGTGAGCTATATCAGAGCGGTGGTGGTCATGATAAACACTCAGTTTGCAGTCTCACCAGCTCTTCAGAGCCTTTCAGCCTGTTTTAGCTCCTGGTTTGTTTTACAGCTCTGATAAAACCACCGTCACCACATCAAACAGAGGATGGTCTGAGGAGCTGCTGAGACAGAACCAGGGGGAGCTGTGTTGTAGATGATGATGGTAACAAGGATGACGTCACTAAACCAGATGTTTACAGATGTAAAGGTTTATCTCCATTATTTAGGAGGCCAGGGCCCATGTGGAGCTACCTGTAACTGAAAGGTTAATGGTTCAGTTCCAGGCTCATTCAGTCCACGTGTTGTTTAAGTGCCAACATACTAAATCTCTTAATATGGATTGTTCCACGACTAGACAACAGAGGGTTTGCGAAGGATCATCATGAAATCACATCTAATCCTTCATGATGTGATTGTGAAATTCTTCGAGTGTTTCAGTTGTGAAGTGGCTGCACATCAACACACACACATTTTCAGACCTTTAGGATTTGAGCAGCTTAGATGATGATTAGAAGGAGGAGATGAGTCATAACAGTACACTTGTGGTGTGTGTGTGTGTGTGTGTGTGTGAGTGAAAGAAGTCATTTTAGAGGTTGAACATATGCGTGTGTTTGATTTAAGGTTCAATTAAGCTCAGGTTATAGAGTGTCTGTTTTGCTGACGATATGTAATAAGTGTAATCCAAGGTTCACCCTCTGGAATGCATGCCTATATTCGTGGGATTAGCATGTGTGTACGTGTGCTGAATGTGTGTGAATGAAGTTTGACTGAATACGGCATCCAATCAGAGCATGTTAGACTTTCAATTAGTATTCAGGTGTTGCTGTATGTTACTGCCCAGACTGTGGAGAGTCAGTTACAAACTGATGCTGTAAAGGACAAAGAGACTAAAGAGAAATTATTTTATTATCATTATTGCTGTTGTTGTTACAATGCCTGATAAAACTTTTATTCTCTTAATCAATCATAACCCTCGTTAATCAGATAATATCAATTAATAAATGATTATTAAACTCTCTGAGGAACAGATGACTGCAGGTAACCTTCCAGTCTTCTCAACACATGTATCACGTCAGTATCTAAAAACATCACAGACTGAAAATTAAGATGGCTGTAGCTTCTAATAATGTCACCTAAAGGCTTCTAAGGAGCTCAGTGTGAGCTGCTCCACTGTCATCATCTTGTCATTGTCTGACTCCACCCCCCAACTTCCAAAGATGGACAAAGAGGTGGGGCATGTATGGAGCCGGTTAGTGGTAAATATACGCTCAACCACCTGTCACTCAAACAACCAGTCCCTATAAGTTTTAACAAACCGAAATGTAAAATAGCAGTAGAGACCAAAACTCATTTTTAGACCAGGCTATTTCTAATGTCTACTTATAGAGCTCACATCTAATCTACCTGAATACAGACACTGAAGTTCGACTTCAGCTGCAGAAAACAACACGTCTCCCCTGCTGCAGCTTCAAGTGAACACTCTGCTTTGTCATCAAAAAGCTGCTGAATCTCAGTTTCCACAGCTGAGAGACTTTTTATCCTTTAAATGTGGTGGAAAACATGCAGGAGACATTACAGCATGTACTCCATCAGCGTTGGTGCAAGATGTGTAGGAGTGTTATTTCAGCAGGAAAGCCTGGGGTGGGCTGATTTTAACAGCTCGGGCTTTAAGCTGCTCTAGGAGGATAAATTAAACACGCCCCCAGACTCAAACATACACCCAGAGTGTGTGTTAATGTGTGTTTGAGTGTGTCTGAGCCCCTGCCCCTTTCTCACTTCTCATAATTTATTTTTTTAAGCGCTGATCCCATAATCCATAGCTGCAGAGAGGAAACAGAAGCAAAGAGTTTGAGGTAAAAGGAAAAACAAGTGAGATGCTAAAGTCTCTGGAAAATCATTGAACTTGAGACTGAAATTCAAAGCTGTTGCTCCAGTTGCTCCAAGTGACACACCACCGATAACAGACAGCTGATGTTCATCTTTGACACAGCCACACTACACACTACAGCTGCTTTCTGGGACAGAGATGTACACTGTTGATTGGAAAATAAAAAGAGCTGATGCGGCAGGGACTAGGGTCACCAGGCTAAACCCAGGAAATGTAATTCAATACAGGGTCAGAAAGTGAGAGGTCAGAGGTCACAAAGAAGACAAAAACTTGTCACTGGTACAAGATTTAATGTTCAGCCTGTGAAACAAGCCTATAGGTTATCTGCACAGTGCTCGTTGTTACCTATAGGGATGTTTTATTATAAGGTGACCTTCAATGATGAGCAAAACAGGAAGTCAGGTGACATGTAAAGATAAGTTGGGATCTGAGCCTGTGCTGTTTACTTTTGACTTTTGACTTTGTTTAAATCTCTCTCCCAGGGATTATCTGTCAATTTAACTAATCTGAAAAGTGTAAAGCTTTACTTTACTTTGAAGGTGAGAAAGTAAAGTGTACCATGTCAAAGACCTCCAACACTTTTAGCTAGTTTCTAACTTAAGCCTTAAGTTACAGTGTAGCTAACTAATGTTGTAGTAACTAGCTGATAGTGCATCCTTTCATTTGCAGTGTTAGCTTGTCACCTCATTACCAATATAAAATGTCATATTTTTCACTCTGATGCTTAGTCAAAAGTAGTGAAACAGCAGCACAAATGTTGTGGAGATACATTTAACATTAATATCATTTATCTTTTTTTTGTGCCTCTGGTGGTTTAGTTGTTCTTTTTGATATTAGCTTCATAGACACCCATTGTTTTTCACTCAGGAATCTGTTTCACACCCCGTTAAAAAAAAAAAAAAAAAAAAAAAAAAGTCTGGTTTCAGCTCTGACTTCCAGTTTGTTCTGTCTGAAGTTATTGTTTGGTTACTGAGGAATCACCTTATGAATAGAACATGAAGAATGAGCTAATGTAATGAACAAAGTAAACAGCCATAGAGGAGTCAGCTGTGTCTGTGTGTGTGTGTGTGTGGGGGGGTGGGGGGGGGGTATGATATGGCTGGTTTACTCATTGTGATTTCTCAACACTGAATTTAGCTGATGTGAGACAGTGTATATGGCTTTGACATGATGTATTTGAAAATGAGAAGAATGCAGTGATGGTTGAGGGGTGGAGAGAAAAACAGATGAGGAAGGAGGGTGTGTGTGAGAGAGAGAGAGTGAGAGAGAGAGAGAGAGAGAGAGAGGTAGCAAGAGAGGTAGGACTATAATGAAGGAGCTATTGATTTTCTATAGAGGCTCTTTAATCAGAAGCTGGACTGTCACACCCTGAGGGAGTGTGTGTGTGTGTGTGTGTGTGTGTGTGTGTGTGTGTGTGTGGGCAGGCAGTGGATAGATAGATGAGGCTGCCCACTAGATGGATGAGTGGAACAACCAGTCGTTCATCATCTGAAGAACAAGGGAGGAAGGAAACACTGTGATGAAAAGGAGGGGGATGGAGAGAAACAAGGGATGATGATGATGACGATGATGATGATGAGGATGGAGGTGAAAAGAAGAGAGCAGGGAGGAAAAGAGAAAGGAAGAGAGATGAAAATAAACAGGAAGAGAGAGGAAAGTTTGGTAGGAGGGAGAAGGGGGAGCGAAGGAGGGAAAATATGAGAGAAAAGGACAGGAAAAGATAAGAAGCAGAAAAAAATCTAAATGGTAGAGAGAAAACTGGACAGAGATTAGGAGATGAAGGAGAGAAAACAGTTACACTGTAACTCACCAACAATCAATACAATCATAAAGTAAATATTCCTGAAGTCCAATTTCCTGATCAGATACAAGCCGACCCAACTGCAGAAACAAATTGGAAGGGGCGCCACTGTATGGTACTTACATGTGGTTAGGCTTATTGGGAAATTTAAAAGATACTGGATATGATGTATGACAGTGAAGCGGGGCAGGCACAATATTTTTTATTTTATTTTTTAAACACATACCCTAAGACGGGGCAGGATCAAAAAGATGTGAGCTCTCCACAGTGACTGAAGCTCTTATATAATAACCAGGACACTGTCTTGACTCTACTTCTTCCCTTCGGCTTCACAAATGAACGTTACAGTCGATTTCAAGACCTGTGCCAGGGAATCTGACTGATGGATTTTTAAACACACACAGTATATTTATCATGTTCACTGACTTTCAACCTCAACCAGGTTGATTCATCAGACATTTTTAATGACTACTTGTTTTTTTTTAAACAAAAAATCAGTTAGCAGGCTTTTAAAGATGTTGCGTCATTATAGTGAAGATAAGATCAACCAGTGTTTCTGTCGGAGGCAGAGGCCCAATCCAGTCAGTATTCATTACCATGATGTAATAATAAATAATCTAACGCCAACAAATAATGTAAAATTTGCACATTATTTACAGTAAATGAGCATCACGCAGTCCCACTTTTATTTTTTTTTGTGTTTTTTTTTTCAGTTCTCTTCAGATCTTGAGAGCTGAGGTAAAATGTTATAACCTCCAATCCCTGTGGCCATTTTAAACTCATCTTTTTGCCACAAAGGAACCAGGCAGTCTATCTTGGACCTGAACCAGTTCACCTCCCATCAACTGAAGATGGAAAAGGAAATGTTAATTCCTGAGGATCTATGAAATCGTTATCTAATGAATGGTTGATTCAGTAAATTGCCCTCTTATTGATCGCCTACAGGAGCTGCTGGTAAAGTGATGTTGTGTCTGCAGTGACTGCGGAGCAGAAAACAATGCAGTATTGATCCATCTATCGGCTGTCCTGGTTCCAGGAACAACAGTTCATTAATGCAGTCTAAAAGAGACCATCTGTCTCTATTACTGCCTGTTGGTCCACATGGACATGATTTATAGGCAACCTGTGGAGACAGCTAATGTTACCCTGAGTGGGACTGGACCAGTCGCCTGGGATAAAGCCAGTAGTGAAGCATGCTGTCAGGTGTGCAGGTATCACCATGAATATCCAGGTTATACTGTAATCTGTAATACTGGATTGTATTAAATGAGTGTATCCCAGTCTCCAGTTGAAGGACACTCTGGAAAACATTTTAGTGACGTGTTTATGTGGCTCCTCCTCTTGTGTGAGATCACATGTGATTCAGAGTGTATTCACATCAGCAGGTATTTAGGCAAACAGACAGTATGGAAGCACACAGAAATAATAGAAAAATATAACACAGAAAGACTACAGTTAACAAGAAGAAGCACATAAGAGAACCCCAAAGATGCAAAAAAAAATGCTTGTAGATAGGAGACCCAAGCAACAGGCAGCAAACAGTCATGCATAATAAAAACAACATGAACTGCTGCTTTCAATGGGAATCAAACACAGCTCCCCTGTGTCATATTTATCCACCCAACACCTTCCACTGATGTAGATTTTTGTCTCTTTATATGCTCCGTCACCACACTTTTCACTTTTCCTTTTGCTGTTGCCATTAGGCCTACTGCTAATGACCACTTGGTGTTTCCTAGAAACAAAATCTTATGGTGGGCCATAATAAGCCGCTGCACACACAACCTGTGCACTTTTTTTTTTTTTTTTTTTTTACAAGAGGACAGACTCTTATAGAAATAGTTGATTGACTAACAGAGAGAGTTGATTTCAGTCTGTAGTTGACTCATGCAATGAAAAGCCATATACTAACAAACTTTGATACAAACATAAGAATCAGGATCTCCACATGACATTCACATGGATGCCCTGCAGCCACAGTCTGGTCCCAGCAGCTGTAATGATTGACAACATCACTCATAGCCCCTAAGCAATGGTAACTGTAACAGGTCTCTGGCATTAACTGCACCATCTGCATTTTCTCTGGTAATCTGAGGATCAACCAGTCACTGTTTGGTCATTAGTGTATTGACTGGCCTCTCAGATAACACATCAGTTTTTTCAGCACAGTTTGCAGTTGGTGTGAAACAAAGTAACACTGCCATCAACTGAGCTATGAATCATTCCTACAGAGAAATGAACGTATCCATCTCACCAAGCTGCAGAGCGCTGTGTTTGTTTCTAACGCTGTAACATTAATCAAAGACATGTCTGTTGTGAGGAAATTATTGAAATAAGACTCGTGTTTTAAAATGAAGCCTCAAGATCCTTTTACACTGTTGAATGTGCACCATCAGTGTGTGATGTTCAAAGCTTCCTGGGGGTTATTTTATGATGAAAGGCTGTAATATAGGTTTCATTTTGCCTTAAAACAAACCACCAAACAACATAATGGAGCCAGAAATCAAAGGTAAATTCCCATCAGTGGCAGAGTGGAGTTACAGTGGATTTTTCCTTTAATACCATGAAATGAGTTGTAAAAACCAAATAACAGGGTCGAGTCTGGGCAGCGTCTTCTAATTCATCCAGGAAGGGCAACCATGTTTTCAGACTGGAAAGCAGCTTTATTCCCTTTGTGCACAGAGGCAGGTTAAAAACCAGCCTCCGTGCACAAAGGAGGCCAGCTAATATCAGTCCACTAAATTTTAAGATAGAAAACTAGTTAGCACACTGGGGAGGTAGCGCCATGTAATTTTATGGGCTGTTTAACCAAGCCACATGTGCCAAAGTCCAGTCAACAGAATGATCCAATAGGAGCCAGTTTACAGTATGTAGTTCATCTGGTTAGGATCCATCTTCTATTTCATCCAGCCTGGAAACACCTTGGGATCCCAGGACGATCAGGACAGAAATTGATTCTGCTGACCATGAGTGAGTATGGTCCTGCAGAACATTGTTGGTTCTGTTAACCATTAAAGGTTCTGTTGATTTGTGTGGTTCCACTAACCATGTGTAGTTTTGCTGACCATGGATGGTCAATTTGGATGGACTATTTATGATCCTACTGACCATGGACGGATCTGTTGATGATGTGTGGTTCTGTTCACTGTGGATAGTTCAGCTTGGTTTGGCTAACCATAGATATGGAACTACAGACCCTGGAGTGTTCTGCTTGACTCTGCTGACAGTGTATGGTTAGTAGAACAAAGCGCCAAATGTTAGTTAACCATGTCCAAAATCTTGGACTTTGAAGCTGTCTGCTCAGTTCACCTGGTGAGGTGAAAATGACAGATGGAGGGCTGCACATATCAGATGATTTTATTATTTTCCAAAGTGACATGAATCCATCGGGTTGACTCACGGGCAGACTGGCTTTTATTGGAAGAATTTATTATAAGATCTCAAAGCTGAATCCAATAGTGTGTGTGTGTGTGTGTGTGTGTGTGTGTGTGTGTGTGTGTGTGTTCTTCCAGTCTCAGGTAAGAGTCTTGATGTGTGTGATTTTCATTTCTCTTTGTGTATGAATTTCCAGTGTATGTGTCGTGAGGACTGGTATGAATGTCATGTTTGTTGCCTGCAGCCTAGCTCGGGGGATTTCAGCTGTACTCTTCAGTTATGCAGTGAGCCAGGAAACCTGTGTGTGTGTGTGTGTGTGTGCATTTCATGGATCAGAGTTTATCCTTTTGCTTCAGCTGTTACTTCAAGCAATAATTCATATTTCTGTGTGTGTGTGTGTGTGTGTGTGTAGAGAGAGAGAGAGACAGAGGAAATGAGGGCTCAAAAGAATTTCAAAGCAACATGGAGAGGTGTTGCGTGTCCATGTGTGAAAGTTTAATGTGAGCATGAATATGTGCATTATTTCACACATGACGAAGTGAGGTGATCTAAATTCATTGGATCTGAGTCATGAATTATTTGTTAATATGTGCAGTTGTACTGAGAGCTAATTGAAAGTGTGTTTCCGTCTTTGTTACACTGTGCACTGAGTGTAATTACTCAGGGTTTTTTTTTTTTTTTTAAGTATATTTTTTGGGCATTTTTGCCTTTACTGGACAGCACAGTGTAGAGTGACACTGTGGGGTAGAGAGGTGGTGAGGTAGAGAGAGGGGGAATGACATGCAGCAAATGGCGCCCGATGCGGGATTCGAACCAGGGCCGACTGCAGCGAGACTATATCCCTTTGCATATGGGGTGCCCGCTTAACCCACTGCACCACGCGGCGCCCCATCACTCAGGTGTTTTAGGTCGTCCCAGAAATGCTCCGACCAGAATCACATCAGTTGATGAGTTGCACCAAATGATCTGAATGAGGAACAGTGAAGTCAGTAAGATTAAAACAAAGAAAGTAACTAAAGAACAGCTTCAGCAGAAGACAGCAAGGTCCGTAACACTTGTAATCACGTTGTATTCACCCCTGTTTGTCATGGTGATGAGAACCAATCAAGCAGCAACTGTGTCATCATTTCCAATTTTCTCTCAGGGTTTCCAATCAAAGACCGGTCCAGCAGAGTGTCTGAAAGTCTCTGTTTCAGGGTCTGAAGACGTTTGGGGGGGAGGGGGATATACAAGAGGAAATGAATTTGAAACAAAAACATAGTTGTGTGCAGGCAGCCGTTGTTGGTTATGACTGATTGATGCACCAAGGAGAAACATGTAAATACACAAAAGAATAGGACCAAGCACAGATCCTGGTGGCACAACAGAAGTGACATCAACATCTGATGAACAACTGTTAAACAAGATGAGATCCATCATTTAACTGTGATCTAAGCCAGCATTGTCAGTGAGACCAGAGTAACTTTCTAGATGCTCTAAACTTACAGGTACAGTACTGAACCTGAGCCAGGGTCTGAAGTCATAAATCATTTACCACTTTTGTCAGAGCAGGTTCTGTTCTATTGAACTTCCTGAAGCCGGATTGATGAGGTTCAAACAGATTATTGGATGAAAGGTGAGTTACTGAGCCGTTCAAAGCAGAGAGTTTTTACATAACTTTGAACCCTCTGAGAGGATCTTTATTATGAAACTGTAAGATCAAGGTGTCCTCCTCTCTGGGGCTGTTTGATGCTTACAATGAGGTTTAGGCTGAGGTAAGGACTGGAGCATAGAAAATCTACATTTCATGGCACAAAACCATGTGGGTACCCAATCGTTGTAGCTGAACATATCATCCTTAAGCCTCCTCTACTGAGGCTCCTCTACCTCTACAGCCTTTTGACAAGATTTTAAAAATCTACATTTGTTCCCATCCAGCCACTAAAGGTTCACTGAGGAACAACACTGACTGGGGCATACCAATTCAAGGGTGAGGGTTTGGTCTAGTATGGGCCACACCTTTGTTTACTGATGAAGCCCATTTAAAATATTATGACTATAATATTCATGACTACATGATGAATTGGTTGCGTATTTTGCCATTCACATGCTGTCAATAAGCTTTAGGAAACTCTGATAGGGTTGTAAAGTACAAGCCATAACAACACAGTACTAGACAAGTTTGTTTTATTGTTAGCCTCACTCCAATAGTCTGCAGTCCACTGAAGGCCGCAATGACATTGACCTGTGACCTTTGAGTGGGCACAGAAGCTCAGGTGATTGACCAGATAAGCAGGTGGATATGTAGCCAGGAGAAATGGCAGGAGTGGAGAGGTGAAGGGATACAGACGGTCATGAAGATTAGGGCTGTAGATGGTGTTATCACATGGTCACTTACAATAGTGATGATAATTCCACCAGCACCTGAAGGCAGCACTTGTATTATCTGTGTGATTCCAGCACACTCCCATGTGGTGTTAGCTTGAACTGCTAATCCTGCACAGGGAGTGCAGGAGTTTCAGTTTCAGTCTAATTAACACTAGGAAATAAACCTTGTCTGGGTGGAGAGCTGCACACAGGAAGAGGCTGCTTCTTTGAATCCTGACCCTGCAGAGCTTAACCACATGTTAATCCTGCAAACATACACACACACACACATGCACAGAGCCAGGATAAGTGGGTACCACTGCTACCTGCCATTGACTTCATTGATCTGTGGCAGACAGAGTGGGTGTTAGCTTCAGCTGTCAGAAGGTTAGTGCTTTGCTCAGGGGAATTTCAGCAGCACATGGATACCTGATAGGTGCTGTTCAACTCATGTCATCCAACCTTGTATGCAAATAAACACAAACATGTTTTGCAGAATAATCAGTGGTCGAGAACATTCAGAAGATTTGCTAATGAATAAAACTTTTTACAGGAGCAGAGTTGACATGGGTTTGTCATGTCACAGCAGAGACCAGGCTTTACATCCACGACCTAACATTTCAATGACACATTCAGGATCAATACATTCACATCTTGATCATAATCACATCTAAATTTCTTTTATTCTTCACATATTTTTTTTATTTTATTTTTTTTTTACAATATCCTCAACAAACATTCACATTAAACATGGCTCCCTTCAGCCAGTGTTTACAGAAAGTCCTTCTCAGCAACACTGTGCAGAGATGTAAAAGTGATGATATATTTAAGGACAAGGAAAAACCAATTCACTCCGATTATCTGTCTCTGCATCAGTTATATCTGCTTCTTGAGTTCTGCTGGTATGGGATGAACTCCATAGTTACTGCATAAATCCTCTATCCCTGTTCATTATGTCCATCTGATCTCTTACAAGCGGTGACCATGGGTTTCTGACCTTATTGCTCTGGCTCAATTTATACTTATGAGAATCACAGTTGCAGCCTCCGTAGCACACCACTTGGCTACAGACAAAACCTGTTGATTCTTCTTTTTCCTCTTCAATGTAAATTGTGATATGAATTTTTCTCAGCTGTTTTTTTTCCTCTGCCAGCTGGAACAACTTGTGATAGTCAGATATCAAATACGTGTGGGATGAATGTCACAGTGTGAAGACGGTATAGGTTCCACCTTTATGTTGTGTTCAAAGACTTTACAAGTATGTGTGTAATATTAAAACTTGCTCCACACTGCTCTGTCAGTTCTGTAGATGAGACTTGTGTTGTGTTGCCTTCACTGAGTACTGATGTTTTGAGGTTTATTTTCATATCACTTATTAATATCACTTTACTGACTCTTTCTCCCCAGCTGGTTGTCCTCCATTGTGAACCATTCTCTGTCTAACACAGATTCTGCTCCCTGTTCTCTTTTATCCTCCTCAGACCCATCTCTCTGCGTCTCTCTCTCCTCATCCATTCACTTGTCCGTCGCCCCCCCTCAGCCCGTTTGTCCGGCATGTCGCTGAAGGTCCAGACCAGTAATGTGACCAACAAGACAGACCCAAAGTCCATCAACTCCAGGGTGTTTATCGGCAACCTGAACACAGCGGTGGTGAAGAAGTCTGATGTAGAGAGCATCTTCTCCAAGTACGGCCGAGTGCTGGGCTGCTCCGTGCACAAGGGCTACGCCTTTGTCCAGTATGCCAGTGAGAGGCATGCGAGGGGGGCAGTGATCGGGGAGAACGGCAGGGTGCTGGCTGGACAGACACTCGGTGAGTCACTGTCAGTTGTATGGGACACGTCCTCTGTCTGTCTGTGTGTCACTCCCTCCATCTGTCTCCTTGTCTTTCCCCCAGTGGAGCACAGACAAGCTATGAGTGTACTGGTGTGAATAACTCAACAGTTTCTAGCACTTTAGAGCTGCAAGTTGTGTGTGTGTGTGTGTGTGTGTGTGTGTGTGTGGCCATAGGGATAATAAATTTGACTTCTTTTTCTGAACCACTTCAACCACTCAAGTCTCTCCTCTCTATCTTTAGCACTCACTTCCAGCCCACCATATGTTGTGTTTTTTTTTTTGTTTTTTTGTTGTTTTTTTTTACTCTGAGCCAATAAAACTTGTATCATGAATTTGATTCTTCTACAGAAAACAAAACAATCACAAGATGAAGAGTAATGTAATAATGAAGATCATTTTATAACATCTCTAAGAGCCAATCCTACAGGCCACCCACCTCAAATAAAAAAGATAATAAAGAGTTTACTGTTGAAATAGAACAGCTGTAGTGTAACAATAGAATGGGTTGTAGTGAACCTGAAAAGTTTATCTATGAGGCGTAGGCTGACAGGCTGCAGTTGTGTCACCTGGCAGAGCACATGTCATGTAGGCTTAATCCTCTCTAATGCCAACCGTAAATCAGCATTATGGTGATTTCTTTGTAATTTTGGGTTGTAGGCAGACTGAAGTGTATATTAGCATTTTGAATTCACTCAGCCTACTGTTAGTAGAACTAATCAACAACACTTTCAGCCTCTATCAGTTATTGCTCCAGCCCTCTGATGTGACCTGCTGCAGTGTCTGTAACTGTAGTTTCAGACACATTCTGCTCTTTCGTACCAACCACAAATCACCTAAATTTGTCCTTGGTTCCATAATTAACCTAAGAGTTATTCACACTTATCCTAAATATGAGGAATGTTGTGGTACAGTATGTGCAGTCACTTGTCTGTAGCTATTAATGGCATAATAATAGATGAATGTAAACAGATTATGAAATAGTATCTATATTCATCTCATGTTGAGGCGTATGTGTGCAGTTTGAAGGTTAATGGTGATACTGTGTGCGTGTGTGCGTACGTGCATGCATGAGTGTGTGTGTTTAAAGCAGTGATCCAGAACTTTGACCACAGCCAGGTGTAAAATGGCAGGAGACAAGAGGTATTCCAGGGCACACGAGCACACACACACACACACACACACACACAGTCCACCTGCTGCTCCATATGCCTCAATGACTTTGTCTCCTGCAGAGTCTTGTTATTCAAAGGAGAAGTCCTTAGCAGAGTACACACACAAACACACACACAGACACACACACACACACTCTCTCACACTCACACTAACACTCCCCTTCACGGTGACATTAACAGGCTTGAATCTTTCCGCTGCTTTAAAGTCTTCCTTCCTCCCCCTTCTCTTCATCCTCCATCACTTGTCATAGACAGGACGTTTATGTCTCTGGAGACCACCTCAGAACCATGTCCTCTGATCTTGATGTTCTAGTCATGTGTTTGTCCTCACAGAGGACAGAGTCCTCATACAGTGGAGTCCTTACAGAGGGGGACAGAGCCTTCACAGAGAATCTATCAGCCGCACATACACACTCTGGATGCTGTATGGACTTTAACCCCAGTATGTTATTACAGTGAGGTCATGGCCCGCTGACAGCAGACTGGTTAATCCAGTCATATTTGGGTGTGTTATTACCTGGGATTCTGGTCCCTGTAGGTGAACTGAAAACTGTGGCATGTCTCTGGTCTACCAATGTCTTGTCCAGTGCATGCTAGAATAGGATTCAACCCTGGAGACCAGGGCTGTTGAAGGGTCCTCCAGGAAGGTTCAGACTGATTGAAATGAGCTCAAGCATCTGAGCAACAGCTGATAAGAGGTGGTCCATTTCTCCAGAAGGTGAGAGAGGGAGCGTCAGTGTTTTATACATTATCTCCTTAAGCAGAGGACACACTGAACCCTCAACACCCAATATTGTACTGGGTGTGTTATCTAGATCATTGTTAGATAACTCTCAATTGGCACAATGAGAAGGGTGGTGGGATGTGGCCAAGAATAAAACAAGAGAAAGGTTGATATCCTGCCAGAGTTGTTTGATAGGTGTGCAGTCCAATTGTATGCATGGATATGGGTGTTGTTTTCTGCTCAGTCTAGAAAAATGTCTGAATCTCTCTTTAAAAGTTTGTTTCCCCTGTTTAGTGAACTCTGGTGATGATATTGTATGGTATGAAGGTGTAAAAGTCAGCATCAGGGGGTGATCCTCTTCTCATTTGTGAGGGACAGATACTGTGATTGCCTACTTAAATTGGCTAATGGACAGTATATGTGAGATATGGATGTCCTTGCATAATGTGGTGTCAGATTGGTTGGGTTTGGTGGTCAGTGAAATGACAGAGAAGGTTTGGTGCTTCTACACCTCCATGGTGTAAAAATCCAAGAAATCCATGTTTGTCAAATTGTTATTTGAAAAAAGCTCAATGTGAGTGTAGTGGGATTATCTCTGCACTGTTTTATGTTCCTTATGAACACTTCCTCACATTTTTCCTTGACTTTGTGATTAATGATGGATGGATGATTCACTGGCAAAGGATTGTTTTTTCCTTTATGTGCCAGCAGAGCAGCTATTAACACCTCCAGGTAGAAAATAGCACACCCACGACTTTCTGGATTATAGCAGCAACATGAACCTGGATTTCTCCAGCCTTTAATTACCCACCAGCACCAGCCTGAAGCTAATGCAGCGTATTCACTTACAACCTACCTCTGTAAATAACAACAGTTATTTTATATCAGACTGTCTTACTGTCTTACTGCCTGACTGAGACTGCCTGCCTGACTGCCCTCAGTGCTGTGGCTCAGATGGTCAGAGGAGAGATGATGCTGTGATATGGCTCAACAGCTCCCTCTAGTGGGGACCATCAGATAACACAGCAGCACAGAGAGATGTGTCCTCTCCAGGATCTTTGGGTTTGTGCCTGAATTACAGATTCATTGTTATATTTTTATTTTCATGTACAGTTTAATGAAATGTATGGTAAAAATGAACATTCAATTAAATTCAAATTCTCCTCTTTTTTCTGCTCTGCTGTTTCCTCAGACATCAACATGGCTGGAGAGCCAAAGCCAAACAGAGCCAAAGGCCTGAAGAGATCAGCAGCTTCTCTCTACAGGTACTCCAGCCTAAAGTGGATCAATGAGACTGATCGATCAGTGTGTCCAGAGGTGTACAGTAATGAAGTGCACAGTAATGAAGTACATTCACTTACTTAAGTACTTTACTTAAGTATATTTTACTGTTGTAAAGTCATCATAACTCTAATCATTCCACTTTGACCAACTGCCTCACTGAATTGTAGCCATGGATTCAAACCCTCTACCTCAGACACACAGTGATCAATCAGAAATGATCATCATTGGCCCTCTGTCTCACTCCCTGCACACTGGAGGCATCTTGGACATCATCTATTGCTGTCAGTCTTCATCACCCTGTTCACCAGAAACTTGGCTGGCACCCTCTCCCACAACAAACCCAAGTCCCTCTCCTCACTTACAAATGTCATTAATGTTGAGTATTAACAGTTTTAACATCTAGTCATCAAGTCGTTTACATAGACTGTATAGCCCTTTCCAACCCTCCCCTACAATATGTGTCATCAGCGTGTCATCAGTGCCTGGGTAGTGACAAAAAAAAAGATTTAAAAAAAATTAGACCGCAGATGCAAGCAGCTGAAATAGTCTTCCTCTGTAGGGTGACTGGGCCCAGCCTTAGAGCAAGGGAGAGGAGTGTGGACATGGGTAAGTAGCATAGAGTAGAGCTGCAGCTCCTTCATATGACAAGGAGCCAGCACAATTAGTTTGGGTATCTGATGAGGAAGCCTCCTGGGCCTCTTGCACTCCAGGTTTTTAGTGCATGATACCCCGGGGCAGACCCAGAGTGAGGAATGTTTGGAACCCCCCTGGTTAAACTTACTACCACCACAACCCAACCCCAGATAAGCAGAAGATGATGAATGCATGGATGGATGGACAGATGGATGAATGAATGGATGAAGAACAAGACCACGACAAAACCAATTTGCACACCCAAAATTCAAATCCTGGCACCATGTGTGGTCTTAATCTGAAGCAGGGCTTTTAGTCAGAGGAATGATTTGTTTATTTGTTTGTTTGTTTCTTGGGAAATTATTCGTGTAATTGATGTTGATCCAAGAAACCAAAAAAAACAAAACAAAACAAACTATCACAGCCTCCTGCACTGTCAGTCACGCTTTGACTGCAGTTGTATTTTTTAACAGCTCACTTTGATCAAGTCTCATTCTTATTCTTTATTAGGATCCCTATTAGCTACAGCAGGGCTGCAGCTATTCTTCCTTTCAAAATAACACCGTACAAAATCTGACACAATAAAAAACAGTCAATAGAGGCTCCAATAAATGAAAGGAGAGTGAAAAAAAGAATTACTCTGCATAGAAAAAGTAGAAATATACTAGGGAATAAATACAGCAAAAGAAAAATAAAATACAAGAGTTAAAACTAAACAGGGGCACTGAACCGTCTAATGATATCTGAAATTTAGAAATATAGGATTCCTATTGTTTTATGTGTCTGTTGCATTTACCACGACCAAACTTCATTAATGCCTACAAAAGACATGAAAAAGAAGAGAACAAATGCTGCTTTGAGGATTCAGTCATGTCTGTTTGGCCATTTCTGCAGCCTCTGTATCATATTCTATCAGCTTTTTGTTCAGCAGGCTCTACAGTCAGTCATTAGGTTTGTGTCAGAGTCAGGTTTTTTAAAAACACTCCAGTACTTTGAACTCAAGTAAAAGTCTGACTGACCAGTTTTCTCTTGTTATGGAGTCAAATTTGATTATACTTGAGTAGTACTTGATCAGAGGCTGCTCACATGTCTCAGCAGATTATTGACTAGACTTGGGCTTTGGTTCTTTAAGGTCTAATCAGTATCAGTTACTATCACAAAGGCCAGCATGTTCTTTCATATGTTGACATTTAGGCTGACTTGATAGGAGTCAAAGCCTCATTGTTATTTGCACTGGACAACAGTGTCAAAAAGTATTAAACTCACCATACATCACCCGGGAGAACCCAGTCTCTCTGTCCAGGTCCTCTGGTGTCACTGTGAAAGTGGTGTTGTTGTGTCTGGGTGAGATGAACTATGTTGTGGTTTCTTTGTTTTTGTGAGTGTTGACATTTTTTTGTTATTCTTTGGCATGCTCATGTTGTGAAACATTGGATCTTGTGGTTTTACAGTTGTTATGTTCTATTGTGTTTTCTCCCCAGTGGCTACGAGTTTGACTATGATTACTACAGAGAAGACTTCTACGACAGGTAAGAGAAAAGACGCTATGTTCAGATCCATCCCTGTGTGTCTGCGTGTGTGCGTGCATGTGTGTGTGTGTCAGTGCTGCCAGATATTTTCAACAGAGAAGCTATTTTAATGAATCCTTGTAAAGAACCAACTGTCTCTAAAACAACAAATATGTCAGATTGCACCAGGTGAACAGCTGCACATAGTTTCAATAATATGATAAACATTATGTTCAATAGAGTTCTGCCTCACAGTGAAGTATGAAATGACTTTAACAACTTTAAAGCTGATCGAAGAAAGTGGAAAAAGAGGAATATGGGAGTTGAGCTTGGCAGTGTTGTTTCCATGTGTGGTCATAGTGGTGAGAGGAAAGGGAATATATTATTTCAGTGGGAGACCTTACAATTATGTATGGAACAAAACGACAAAAGTGTTCCTTATTTCTAGAATAAGTCTCAATATGTAACAGATAAATCACTTTGTAGCTGATGGAGTCCAGTCGTTTCTTGCAACAGAATGGCTTTAAGGTGGTATTTAAAATACTCAACAAAGTACATTCTTTCAGTTTTCCCTCAAGTTATTTTTTGGGGTGTTTTTTGCCTTTATTGTGATTGGTGCAGAGCCAGGCAAACAAAAAAGACTGGAGGAGAGAGAGAGGGAGAGAAGGAGGGAGGGGGGTGGGGGGTTTCTGAAGCTTCATGGTACATGCTCGACTGGATCATGATGTCCACAGAGAAAATTGTCTGTTTCCTTTAGTCTCACACCTGAGGTCCTGCTGTCAGATTAGGTTTTTCCACCTAAAACACTGTGTCAGCTACTGCATATTATTTGTGAAACAAACTGGACCGCTTGTATGGAATGGGAAGCTTTTATTGACATTGCATTGATTGGTGCATTCAAGTTAAACATTTTGCAAACACTATATCATACAGTTTAAAAAAATGTGAATATAAAGGCAAAGAAAAGAAAAATGAGGGATTCTGAGGAACACCTGGCCAGGTTTGGTTGACTGACATGGACCTGCAGTGGAGGCGCAGTGTGGTAACTATTACTGCTCTGACTGGACCAGGTGAGAGCCATCACTCCATCATGATGTTCCCTCTACTTTAGTCAAAGGTTTGGATCCAGTCTTGTGTCAGCTGATGCTTTTGGCACTTTGGGGCTTTCATACTGAACCTCCACCTGAGTGATGCAGAAAAACCCATAGGTTCAACCGGGAGGACAGTTTCTCGTGAAAAGTGAAGTGAGCAGAGAGTAAAGATGGCCAGCTGAGAGGGATCAGTGATGATGTGTCAGATGATCCAGATGTCAGACCGGGCTCTGTCTCCAATCTGAGGATCTGTGCGTTCACCCTGAGCGAAACGAGGAATCCGGGGTCATACGGTGTCAGGCGGAGGTTTGGAAACATATGTGGTTAAGGAGTTTTCATGTTTCATTTAAGACGCTCATATCTGTGGGAGGAGAGCAGCTCTTCAGAAGCCTCCTCTGACTCCTGTCAGAACACATCAGAGTTTGTCTAATTTGAAATGTTCAGAGTTTCTACATCTCCCAGGGAGAGGACAAGCAGTTAATCCTCAAGTTACTCTGCTTCAGAGTGAACGGAAAAGTCAGGCTCTGCTCTGTGTGTCATTGCACAAACCAATCTGCGTTGCCAGAGTTCAGCTTTGACCCTCAGATATTTAGGCTTCCACAAATGTCCAGTGGCATTTTGTTGTTAAAAGAAAGATGTTATGACAGCAGTTCATTTTGTGTGTACGCAACAATGGCAGAAACTCTACAGGGGTCTCCAAACATTCAGGAAGACTTCAAATTTACACTTAACCCTAATTAACCCTCCTGTGTGTTTGATGACATACAAGCATTAGGGAAAATAAGGTCTCAGTTTTCACTCCTGTTGTTGAGGTGGATCCTTTTCCTTCTGCTTCCAGTGTTCCTCCAACACAGTGCATTGTATTGATTAGGTTGTCTTCAAAATATTTCAGTGGAAGGTTCCCAGTTTTCTTCGAGGATGGGCAAACAGTTGTGTAACAGCCACATGTAGAGAACAGATAAAAGGAGCTGTCATAGACATCAAGTGTTAAGACACACAGTGGCATCTTTGTTGAATTACAGAAAGTTTCAGAGTACCTTAAAAGTGTATGAAAATGTGTTTTGATGTTGATACATTAAGACTACGAAAACCTCTATTTAAGTGCTGTCTCCTTTTACACCTTGGTGACCTTCTGACCTCTTCTTAAATGCTCTGAACATTCATTTACCTACTTGTATGAAATTTGCCAGGAATGTTCATTGTTTCAAGAGGAAGAATCGGCGTGATTCCTCTTCAGACTTTCTGTAGACCACTTTCAGGCCAACAAAGTCTAAAGGACAGATCTCTATAAAAACGTGCTCTCCCTTTCCATTTGGCAGATCAGTGATTTGGTAAAAAACAATCTATGAATCTGTCAGGGCTCAGGCCGAGTTCTCATCTCCTGGCTCACATAAAACCCGTTAGGATCAGTGGTATCAGTTTTCTACAAAATCAGAACCAGAATCCAGCTCTGCCTTTGTAATGTGTTTACAGGAAATCTTCAGCACGGCAGCAACCCATCACTTCAACTTGACTGCTTTTATTTCAGACACAGACGTCAGTGACCTGATTGGTTTATGACTCATACCATCACCTCTGGACTCCCATGGGTCTCACATAGAATCCGACCAGGATGCAAATTTCGGCAAAAATGGTTGAATGAAAGGTCCAACAAACAAGTTGACAACTTAACCCAGTTGTAATTTCATGTCCAAACAGTGGAGTTATCACATGATCTTCTCTGATCATGTCTTCCACTGGTACAGACAACACTGAAATCAAAAATCACCCTAAAACAGAAGTGAAGATGGCTGCAAATTGTTTTAAGCTTCACCCCCACCCTCTGCTATATTTTTATGAAATACTCTTATTTTGAAGTAGAGATTTAGTTTTTCTTCTTTTACCTGACCATACACTATGTTCATCACAGATAAGAGATAAACTATCATTCCACCGCCAGTCAACAGCTCAGTGTAACAATTTTTAGATATAAGATGATAAATAAGATTTTAGAAATAACTTAATTTCAAATATTTGTTTGTCACACACTCAAACTTCTCATTTTACACACACTTTATTTGTGTTGTGTTTCTCTACCAACAAACGTAACCACCTCCATGCAGCACCTGTCAGTGGCAGTCTGGGTGTGTTGAGGCAAGACCAACACCACTGACAATGGAGGAAAGGATGAAGAGACAAATCTTTTTATGAAGTTCAGATAGAGATGTTCTCACAGTCATGCAGAAGACGGGCCGATGACACACGAAGCAATAAATATCATGTGTGTTGTATGTGCAATGTTCACATGACTCAGAGCTGGAAACTCACTGAGGCTTAAAGTGGGAAACACAGCAGCTACTAACGGCTGAAAACAAAATCATAAATCATCAGAAGAGCTGTTTTATTTTCTATCAGTGAAGTTTCCAGAAAAAGGAAAAATGCTCGCCAGAAAAATGATGTTTCTATAAAACTGATTTATTTTACCAAGTATGTTTTGTGGGAAACCTAATTACTTCCTGGATTATGTTCCATGGAAACCATTTTTTATGTGAGCCAATGTATTTCCTGCCAGGCAGCATTACACCACGTTTACTCCAAAATGTGTTTGTTATTACAGATAATGAGGATATGAATGTAATATCTGTGACCTCTTTATTCTCAACTTCTTTCTTCTTTCCCCCTCTGTCCTCACCTCTTCTTCCACTCCCTCCCTCATTATCCCCTACATTCTCTTGTTTTGTCTCCTCAGGTTGTTTGAGTACCGTGGCCGGGTGTCTCCGGTCCCTCGGGTGGTGCCGGTCAAACGCCCACGGGTGGCGGTGCCTGTGGTACGAAGGGTCAAATCCTTTCCGGTCAAACTGCTGGCTCGCAATGCTCCCATCCTTCCCACCAGCAACGGCACTAAACAGAGATGTGAGTTCCTGATTCTTCCACTTTTACCATTGTCTTATCTAAATCCTCCTCAGAGTCAGAGACTGTTTATTCCTCTACATAGTCAAAAGTAGTTGTCATCCTGTTCTTTTTTTTTTTTTTTAATACTGGAGAAATTCCAATGTAAAACAATGTAGATCACCCATATACCCTGCTGTATTAGTCAATAATCAGACATTTAAATTTAGGTGATGCAATGTGCAGTTGGAGCATGAAAATACAGTCCTGGTAGTAAAAGCTGTATAGCATCAGTTTTACCTTCAACAGTTGCTGGTGCTGTTGTGGTAAAAGAGTCACAGTCACATTGTCTAAATAAAGTTTTTGTCATGTTCATGTGGTGTGAGCAACATCACCGCCCCCGGAAAGCACTAAAGTTAAACTGCAGGATTAGCACAGTAACTGTGTAAATACCACAGTTAAAGAAAGAATTGTATTATCAAAAATAACTGAAATTCAATAGAAAACAAAAATGGGCTGCAGCTGCACCATTGTGGCAGGGAACCAAGAAAATGGAAACAATTCATGTGAAAATAACAAATATAGGAACAAGTTAATGAAAAAAATGCAAAATATTAGTTCAAAAAATAATTTCAGTTAACACAAAGTGAAAAGGACAAATTATGCAAAACTTAAAAAAAAAACAAAAAAAAACAGCCTGCGTCCTTCCAGGGTGGGCAACTCAGAGTTTATCAACAAGAAGCAGCAGGAAAGTCCAGCGAGTGTCAGCCAATGACAGGCCAAACAATCAGCCAAGGCCTCCAAGTTTCATTTCATTGTATATATATTATCTATATACTGCAGAAATGCATGAAATGTGCATCGTTCTGTTTTGTTTGTGTTTATTACAGTTTCGAAAACAGACCAACAGCATTTGAAAAAACAAAAGTATGGGACCGCCTACACAGCTTGTATGCCATCCAACCCCACAGGCACTAATATCTATAAGTATGTATAAGTAATACATAAGCATAAGTACAATATTTGTCTTTAAGTGTAGTGGAGTACAAGTCTGAATTTTCCATGAGAAAGAAGAGATACAGAACAGAACATGAGAAGACCTGATGAGTGTAAATCAGGACAAAAACAAGTAAATGAAAGAGGTATTGTACAATTATATTCTATTATCTCTAGAGTTTAGTACAGTAAAAGATTGTAAATAAAAGATGAAATTATAAGTCATAGCAGCGGCGTTCACCTGAGATGTTTGTGTCCATCAGGAGATGGCGATGCAGATGAAGGTCTGACTTCAGCTTTGAGAAGGTGTGGATTACGGTGATGTTTTTAGAGGTGGTTGGAACCAGCGTTGATATGAACTTGGGTGTCTTCATGTCTCAAAGGAACTTTAAAGAGAACAACTTATCTCCAGTCGTATTCTGTCGAGATATCATCTCTCCACGGGGAGTGCTCAGATGTCAGAGGTCAGAGCTTCTACAGAGAAATACTGTAGGAGTTGGCTGGGCTTCTTTGTTGAGACACATTCACGGTGTCAGACAGCTGACTGACAGTCTCCAGGTGCTTCACTGTGGGAGCTCTTGTGGTTTAAATGAGCAGTGACAGAGAGCTGGAGCTTATGGCTGAATGTCTGATTGTTTTACAAACTTCTGGTTTGACTCTCCGCTGCTGCCAAACAACTGCTGTGCAGGTTGGACTCAAACAGGAACTGAGCTCTGCACACACACACAGAACTGCTACAAAAATATAATCAAAATAATAAATTTAGTATCAAATAACTAACTGGAACCAAACGTGACTATTGAACAAGTACTGATGTGATAAGAACAACCTACTTAACTGGTTTTGATGTGTACTTATATTTTTTAGTTTCCTCCTCCAGCCGATCCTCTAACATGGGGTTGGCAGGTTTTATGACCTCTAGTGTATTCAACCACCAGGGGGCATTCAAAACGTTTTGGCTTCACTTATGGTAGCTGTAACATTGTCCACAGTGGTGGTGATTCTATGGGGTCTGGGGCCCCCAGGTAAAGGCCATCAAAGACCATTGAAGACACATCCCCACCTTCAAGTAGACCATTGGCAGATGCTGCAATTTACAGATGTTCTCTGTATGGTTTACATGCCAATGATAAATACTAGCTACAGTAGCCTACACAGCATCAAAGTCCCATTTGGAAGCGGGGTGGAGGCAGCAGATGTGCATGTTAGTGTCTTGATAGGAGGGTTATAGTCATTGCATGTGCCAAAATGAAGGGCCATCTGGGGCCACTTGTCCCTGTGGAGGGCCCAAGCATATGCCTTGATGCAGTTAATGTTCTACACCATGATAATGTGAATAATGTCTTAAATCTCAGGCTAAGACAGAAGTAATTTTACTAACTGTGGTAGGGAGGAGTTTTATAGAGACTAGGGACCACAAACCATGGATTTTACTATTCTGACACCATGATATTTCTCCACCATCAATCACTCAAAACAAATAAAATGCTAGTTTTGTTTTGCTATGTGTTTAACAAAGGCCTTAGACAGGGAGGAAGGGTCTGGAAAATAGTTGTGGGTGATACTGCAACATTAGTTTTTGATCCAATACCAGGTAATTCAGAATAACCAACCTTGATACAATGCTTCTACATATTTCTAATATATGGAGATGTAATGTAATGGAGATGAAGATGTAAGCCTTTATCATGGATCCTCATGGGAAATGTGAACCCCCTGGCTAACTAGTGAAATGAACTGGTTGCACCTGTGAGGAACCAGCAAGCATAACATGAGTGTAGTCTTATGACTCTGACAGAGCCAACAACACTCTGGGCTGTGTGGATTTACCCAGTTTCAGTGCAGTACCAGTAGACAGAGAGGCCAGGACAAGTGGAAAGAAGAAAGGCGGAGGACTGGTTCTGTTCGTGAACAGCCAGGTCATATCACAGTGAACTGATGACAGTCAGGCTTAGACCTTACCAAGGGACTCTTCTGAAGCTGAGTCAGTGATGCTTCCCTGTGTTAAATCCTGGCTACTACAATGTGAACATTAGTGTCTGTGGATCAGTGTAAAGTTTTGGAGCTGAGCTCTGAGAGTTTAGTCCATCTTAGTTTTTTACAACACAGATCAAAGAGTTTCATCCACAACTTCAGAGTCAGTCAAAGATGTGTTTGTGTGTGTCTGAGACACAGATGCCTCTCATCTTGGCTGGTGTGATTGTAGCAGGCTTTCTGTATTGATACATTTCTGTTTGAGCTCGAGGCATGACAGAGAGAGCAGGGGAAAGAGAGCTGAAAAAAGAAAACAGGGGAGAGGGCGGAAATATAGAGATGGGATGAAATGAAAATAGATTCGTTAGTGGAAGATAGAGACAATAAAAGGAAATAGAAAAGTCTAGAGAAAAAAAGGTGATAAGTAAATGTGAATGTGCTGCAAGACAAGAAACAAAGGAAGACATAAAGGAGGGACAGAGAGAGGAGTAAAGGAAGGAGAGAGGGAAGACATAAGGAGAGATGGATGAAGGGAGGAGTGAGCATGTATTGAGCAATAGCCACATCTACTCAGAGTTGGTGAAATATGGTAGTAATTGTAAGTTCATTGTGGTGAAACAAAAACAACCACCAGATGTGTTTCATGGCTCCAGTTGTTTTCTCCTGCCACTAATGTACTCATCACTCTGTCTGTCTTCCTTTAATCTCTCCCTCCCTCCCTCCCTCCCTCCCTCCCTCTCTCTGTCTGTAGTAAAGTTGTACCTTTTTTCTTGCAGAACAACAAAAGTTACGTGACGAACTTTAAAGTATGTGTTCAACATACTTGTGTTTTACAAATTACCTTGTCGCCAGTATCATCAGGAATGAAATTATGTAATAGGCCTACAGCGATGTTGCATTTACAAACACACATATGTTAATAATAATGTGTTAATATATTATTATCATACATATGTATATGTTACACACATATCTTTGACTGACTTGAATGCAATTCAAATTAAAGGCATACAAATGTTTAATAGTTAAATTGTTCATAATGTTGAAATTAGATATGAAAGTAGATTTTATTGCATTTCTGCAGCAACATGTCATGAGTTCAGACTTCAAATTTAGATGAATATTTAATCCCTTACTTATGCCATATATTCCAAGAGAATACATTATCATCAAGAACATTTATCAATAAATAAATACACAATCAGTGAAGGATGAGTGATAAATATCACTAGAGGATGAATGGTGATGTTCTTTATGACCCTGTGATCTTTCCTCTGGTGTTACTTTCATAGAGACTATCACTGTAATGAACATCGACATGCTTCTGGTAGATTATCCTGTAACTGAATCTTCTCTGTTTGTTGCTGCTTGACTCATCCTGGTCTGTGGTGAAGAGTTCAGGCAGCTCTACGATGTGGAGGCAGGAGCCCTTCAGTGACCTCAGAGTAGTGAATCCAGCCTGTATTTGACATAAGTGTCAAGTGGGATGATATTCTTACACTATTATAACTCATTAAATGTCAAAGTGACTAATAATATCTCTCATCACCTCTTTTCTATTGTTCTCTTTGTCTCTCCAGCAGCAGTGAGAAGCACAGAGCTTCAGGCGATCAAGTCAGAGCTGACTCAGATTAAAACCAACATTGAAGCTTTACTCGGCAGACTGGAGCAAATCACAGAGGAAACACACATCACAACCACAGGTAACTACACACGCATACACACACACATAAGAGCACACACAAACAGGCTCTGGCTCTGAATTATGTTGATGTACTTACTTCCTTATCAGTCCTCTGGGAGCCACGTATGCTCCTCACACTCTAGGAGTTATCACATGGAGAGATTTGGGCAGGAAACAACATGAGATATTCAGTCATGTTACTTCCTGTGTTGTTGCCTCAGAATCACGGGATTGACGTCTGACCTCTGAAAACATTTTCTTCACATGTACATTGTCTGCACATGGCACATCATTTTCTTTTCTTTTTTTTAACCAGGTGTATTAAAATTTCCTATGTTTCTCAGAGAGATTTGTTTCTTGTTGTATAAACTTTATTCACACAACACTTAGAGACAATGCAAAATATCTGACTGTTTCAGTACAAGCAGAATATCTTTCACACAAACATCAAAGATCCTCATAAAATGAGTTTAAGTACGTCCTCAAAGTCAACAGCGCCCCAGCAAAGCTACTTCTCATGTCACTGCATGATAAGGGAATGTGTATTCATAGCTTTCAGCTGGTTTGCTGGTTGTGGAATTTTTATGGGGTATGTTCTCCAGGTTCCTGCCTCTTTGACGCTTTGACAGTGGTGCTGCAGGTTTAACAACCATTAAATGATGCACAGTGAGAGAAGTTAAAGCAATGAAAAGAGACCCACAGAAACCTTTTTGATTTTGATTGCAAATGACTGACAAAATATAATCCCAAAAAACACAATTGGCAAGTTTCCAAATCATTCAGTCAGATCTAGAGATCAAATCTTCCACCTAGTGCCCAAAACCAATCTTGTAAGATCAGTGCCTCCGACCCAGTGTCCCAGGTCTCGTTTCGGCGACACCACGACACGAACACATGCCGTAACCCATAATCTCTTGTTTATGACAGATAAAACTACACAAATATACACATTGTAACACATATATGATAAATAACATTATCTACCGCTCCATGGATTGCTTTCTCGCCAGCTTTGTTGAAAACAAATGCACATGGCTGGGAGGAGGGTTAGCAAAACAGCACAAAAGTGACCAGACTTGTATAGTTCCCCTTAAGCTGGGCTCCTTGCTTGGATCACAAGACTCAGTCACTAGAACTAAACTGTGCTGTTGAATACACTAATGTTAATCTGAACAATATCTGTACAACCTGTGGATAGTCCTGTGTCTTTCATCATCAAACCATTCCCTGTCAACCTTGGTACCACAGGCATTTTTAAGAGAAGTAGAAAGACACTGCAGAACTAAACTGAACTCCTAATCAATAGATAAAAATAAATCCCTAATTTTTAATCAAGAAGGAATTCACTCTGTGTTTTTGTAATAACAGTTTGTTTTTTTCTGGTTCTGTGTATTTCGGTCCAGAGTTGAGGAAGGCAGAGGTGTGTAAAAATGAGGAGGTGTGGCAGGAGGGGGATGAGTCAAGCTCAGAGCTGGATGAGGAGGAAGAGCAAAGACAGAACAGTGAAGCAGAGGAAGAGGAGGAGGAGGAGGAGGACAACGAGGAGGAGGTAGAGGGAGAGCAACTTCAGGGCGACGGCCATACCCACATGGTGAGTGTAACAAAGTGTGTGAGTCGGTAAAGCTGAAACATTGCTGGTGCACAATGAATCGTGGGATGGTTTGGACATGTGTAGTCACTCACCTGTGTCTGAAATCAGAAACAGTTCACAAAACAAACACTAATGATCACATAAATTTCAATAGGCGCAGGTAAGATCCTCCAGACATCAGTGCCAGATGTGATCTGGCTGAAACACAAGTCTCACTAATAAGCACAGACACAACTCCTGTTGACACAGGACTGATGATGAGATTAGTTCTGTTCAGCAGCTGCAGCGTATGAGCATCTGTGAAGTGGTTACAGACTAATCAGAGACTCAAAGACCTCAAGATGTTTCCTGAAAGTCTGTAGGTACCAGCCCAGTGAGCCCAGCCCATGTGTATATGCTGTATACACATGAGCAACATGACATTGTCCTCAATTAGCTCATATATTTCTGACTTCTAACTGAAGCAGCAGCCAAGAGACATATATAAACATGACACTTGAGTCTGATTCTAAATCTGGGAGCATGTTGTGGCAGCTGTTTATTAAGCTGTTTGGGAAATTGAAATCATATTGATTGACAGGAGATTATTGATGGAAGACTGTTTGTTTTACAGTGTATTCCTTTATTTATGCTCTTTACATTTCGATTAAAGATGTCACTCTTTTAATTTTACCCCCTATTAAATGTGGAAGTTGCATCTTTATATTGTTTCTTCAGTATCAGACTGAAATGTAGATGTTACTGTAATAAACCCTGAGTGGGGGCCAACACCTTTGTACATTAAAAACTAGTGATTAGAATAAGTTAAAATCAGCACAAGAGTTTCCCCTGAGGATGGATCCTGGTGTGATATTCCCAGCTTTATGGTGAATGGTGTTCTTTTATCCTTTCTGGATCTGGAGTCCACAGCTGGCTCCTTTGTGACACTTTATTCAAGACCAACTTTTTATGTTCCCTAAGCCACCTCACCATCATTGCTCTGACTGGTTGAGTGTTTCTGATGCTCAGTGTCCTCAAACCTGGTTCTTTTCAATATTTGCAGTAAAACTGAGGGTGGTTTTTCTAAACCTGTGTCAAAATACCCAGAATTCCAGTCTTCCCCTGTTTCCCTGATGTGTCCTAAAACCTTTTTGCCTTTTTAGGCCAGTTTCTCAGAGAGCTTGGACACTCACAGCATTCACTCTGCTCTGTTTTTCTGTTCTGTTCAGGAAAACAGTCGCCTATCATCAGAGATGGACTCCATCCACCCCTGAGAGGTGAGTGGTTTTACAAACTAACTCAATCTAATCAGTCTCTGTCTTAACATAAAGACCAGGTGAGTTCTCCATGAATCCACTTTTTTATGACTGATACAGTGGCAATGATGGAAATAATGGTGTTACAGATAAACAGCATTACTAACAGTGCTACTTCTAATGAGTAATCAAAAAAGTTAGTGTTTCGCCCGTAATAACACTGTTACCACTACTGACAATAAAATGTGCTGTTACTCAGCTACACTTGATTCACTGGAGCGACTTTCACTTTTAAGAAAGCATCAGCTTTTGGTGGATTGATCTTGTCTCGTTAATGCCTCTGGACCAGATGTAATGCAGTACATACAGTATATTTTGGGACTGCTGTGTTCTTGCTGTAACGTGCCATGGCTATACCTCAGTATTGCTTGAAAAGAAAAACAGCTGACATCACATCACAGACCACTGGCCATGTCGTGGTGAATTTCTGCTCCTCTCCATATGCCGTCACTGGAAGAGACTCACTGCGAATCCTGGAATTCCTGTAAGTTTACTTCATTCTATTTTGTCATGCAAAACTTTTGCACAAGTCTATATTCCATGTATTCTACAGTCTAGTAGAGCATCACAAGAATGTTTTTAGTGTTGGTTGAGACTGGGAATTAGCCAGCTAACGTTGCTATCTACTCCAAGTGTGAACAGCAAGAGCCCAAACCCTCAAGACATCTATAGTCATAGTCTTTTTTTTTTTTTTTTTGTCTGTGAAAAGCCATTATTTAATACTAAAATTAGTGGTAAATCTGTAGTCTAGTTAGCTGATGTGTAGTTTAGTTAGCTCAGTTGAAGGGTTACTTATGCAATGTGGTGTGCAGTGTGTATTATAACACACAAGAGCTTGAGGGATGGGACTCAGTCATTCAGCCTGTTTGCCCAAACGCTGCTGGCTGTGGATTCATTCACACAGTGACAGGTTATGTGGCAACTTCCCACATAACCAGTATTTGCGTGGATAAATCAGAAACAATATTTTATTTCTCTGTTTCATAAAGGAAAGCCCTGCTCCCTCTCTTCATCAACTCTTAAGCTTGCTCGACCAATGCTGCCAGTTCTCCCTCTCTCTCTGACTCTCGCTTGTTGTTGCCAACATTGAATGTTGGATTTTCGAGCGGCAACAACCAAATCCTTGATGTTATACTTTAATCATTTAATAGTGCTTGAGGCAGTGGTGGGGGATCCAATTCTAAAGCATGGTAATTGTATTGGCAGTTAATAATTATTATGAAGTAGGTTTCGTTGTATTTTTTTATGACACTTCTTCTTCCAGCAACTTATTTAACCCTCTCTCCTTTACTCTTCTTTCTCAGAGCTCTACAAGAGTCTGTTTTTGCTGCAGAGGATGGTGTCCCTGCTACAAGGTGCTGGTGTAGCTGATGAGTTGTATGTAGCATTGCTTCAATTGTGAACAAGTTTCATCCTACTTGTATTAGTGTGTTGTATTTGTTACAGTATGGGATGAGTTTCACCATCAGCGAGGGTAGCAATCTTCACCAGGTTCCTCACCCAGGTTTCTCTCTGCACATCTGTATCATAATCAGATGTGTAACAGTAGAGTTGAAGCTAAAAGTTGCAGGACAGGAGGTTTCATTGCATTACATGGTTCTCTGGCTGGTGTGATGTTGTTAACAGGTTTCTGGTCAGGACCAACCCTAAGGAAGGCAGACATGCTGTGTCAGATGGAGAGTGAACAAGAGGACCAGGAGGGTGATGGCTGGCAGCCCACAAACTGAGGACCAGTGGAAAGCAGCTAATGTTGTCAAACAAAAAACAAAATTTTAATTAAAAGTTCATGGATTATTGAATACAACTTGATATCAATGTAGATGAGTAAAACAGTATCAGTGAGGAATGTTGTGTGCTTTACCTTTTGAATGCAGAAGGAGGGTAAGAGGAGCCAAGACATCAGCCACTGGACTTGTCTCTATAACAAAAGTTAATACATACAGTGAGTGTTGGGTTAGTGCAAAGTTGTGCTTGCAGAGAGTAAATGTGCTCCACTGCTCTGGGTGTGTGCTACCAGTTTTCATCAAACACTAATGTAATTAGTGTGAATGCTGAAGGCATTTCAACCGGTCTCACTTCAACACACTCCATCCTCACAGCCTTCGATCGTTCTCTTGAGCCTCTCCATCATCACACAGAAAGAGGTTGTTTTGCACTGGATTAGCCAATGTGTTGTTTTTTACATGTAAATTTCCTGAAGCAGTTTCCTGTGCTGACAAATGAAAACAAGGGACTTCACAGGTTTCACCAATAGAAAACAAATTCAGTCCAAGTGTTTAAAACAAGTGAAGTCATCAATATCTAAACACTCTGGAAATGTTTTTCAAGACTGGAGGAAATTTGAAATGCATGCAGGCTTAGGGCAAGGAGTTAAGAAAATAACACACACCCAAAGCTCCACACACACACACACACACACACACAATGCAGCCAGAAACACAAACAGTGCCATGCGTGCCTCAGTAAATATACAGTCATTGCCTGGAAAAGCATCCACAGCTTTAACAAAACAAAGTCAAAGGTCTGGATTTGATTGAAGTCAGATTCTGGTGTTAAGTTACTTTCTGTGCCACCCACCAGCCTCAGACTAAAACACAGCAATGAGTAATAGTATATTTTCAGTCTTGTATGTATGTATGTTGTAATAACTGGCACACTGTAAGCTCTCACCTGAGAGATAAGATGACAGGTAAAACTTGGATTACGTTTCTAACACAGGTCACTTCATCCCTCCAGTCAGGCAAAAGTTCTGCTTTAAATGAGCTATTTTTAACATTGTCTGTGTCAAAGTTCATTGCTCCAGGGAAGAGTGGGGTGAGATGCACCAGTGTTGGCCCACCTCCTGTATCATTCTTTTTGCCAATGTATCATCTAGTTTAATATAAGCCCGTTAACCCGCTCTGCTAAAGCCATAAGCTTTGACTCTGCCAATGCTAACAAATAGCAAATAGCTCCTTTAAAACTTAAAAGATGTTTATGATGTCTATATTTTGGATCCTATCATAAGATAAGATGTTCAGTATTTGTCACATGCATATTTATACATAATACAATGCACAGTGAAATGTGCCTGCTCCCAGAAATAATAAAATAACACAACTGAAAGATTATTAAGAATTAAAGGTCTGTCTTTCTCATATTACAGTGATTGATTCTGTAATCGTTTTTTTGTTGTTGTTTTTTGTCATTTTGGAGAATCATTTGTGCACATGTCCTAAAAAAGATCCCCATAAATAGATGTTATGCTTTTCATTGATACTGTTTACCTGTAGCCTTGTACCTGTGTGACATACATACATTAAACATTTTTGATTTAAATGAACAGATGTTTTAAATGTCAGTGAATCAGCTCTCCAGTGTATTGTGAAATAACAGAAGAAAAATATATTTAAAATTCTTGATTTATAGCACATCATGCACACAAGAATGTGTGTAATGCACACTAGTGATAGTGTCAATGTGGTCTCCAGCACACCAAATACACTGTTGATTTTAGGGGTGGTGTGATTCTGCCTTTGAACATCTTTCATCTCAAATTCTCACATCTGGACCGAAGTCAAAGTATCTGATCCCTAAAATCATTGACTAAACAAACCCTGACACTCGTCTTTATGTAGGCTAATGTCTCAAAACACAATTTATGTTATCAGAGTTTTATCATCGTAGATAAACAGAGGGACTAATCGCTTTGACCTGAACTGAGAAAATAACAATCGCTTGAGGGGCTGCACAACACACACCTCCATCTTCCAGTAATATGGATTTAAAAGCCAGCCATGCACCTGGTCACACCATCACAAAACCCACGCACAAGTTTTTTTTTCTTATGGTTCCTGAGTGATATCCATCCAACTTTACTTTACTGTTGAAATACTGAAAAACATAATATTTAGATATTTAGATTTAAGCAGAGCTCAGGTGTTCAGGAAGCTCCGTCCACCAAAAATAAAAGCTCCTTCAATTTTGTTGGTCCTGACTCTGGTAGGATTGAGTGAACCTGGACATGAGGGGCTAGATGTTCTGTAATAGGGGGGCATGATTATGAAACTGGCCAGGTGCAAAATCCAAATCACTGAAGTAGCTTTCTTTTTTTTTTGATAAGGGAAAATCTGTCACATTGTTGTGGTCTGTGCTGCAAAGATGTCCCTGACTACACAAGCACATGATGATTTGGATGGTTGTAGTGTGCTTTGGATTTGACTACAGATTTTGAGTGGAGGACCTTGTTTCTCTGATCCGCATGCTAAGGTGTTAAATAACATGAAGTGGTTACTTTGGAAGAGATTATGGAGATTACTGATACCTTTTTGTTCCCGTGGTGGAAAGTGAAAAGAGGTGTTGAATACTTTGAGGTTGTTGATGATTTTGGTTAGTGACTTTGTTGGCTTCCTGATTTTGGAGAGGGTAATTAATGATGTTGAATGTTTCTTGTAATGACACTGAGGGAATATGTACTGTCCTATCACCCCAAGTCTTCTCCTCTTTCAAACATGATGTATACACTCCCTCAGTCTTCACTTTCCCTTAGACTCGTCTACAGTGAGAAATAAATTTTACTGCGTGCTTTTGATTCTAGGTCATTCCAGGAAAATGAGCAGTTCATCTTCCTCACAGAGATTATAAATTTAGAACAAATATAGCGTGAAGGATACGGGGATAGCAGATGATAAAGAGCTGGAAACAATAGGTTGAACCAGGAGACTGAAAACTGAACTGCAGGTTACAGTGAGTTTTATTCCAGTCGATGTGTGGGTTACATGTACTCGTCCTTTATCAACAACACTGTGGTGTCCTTGAATGAGACCCAAAACTGCAGCATCAGCAGGGCATGCCACTAAAACAGAGGAGGCTACCGTCCTGAATAAATGAACATGTCCTTTGTTCAGTGTTTAACAGTAGTTGATGGAGGTGCCTTCAAAGACTTTCAAGAACTACACACTTGTATTTCTGCATGTGGGTGTGTAGTTAGAGCCCAGTCATTTAAAGTCTGCTGGAAGCATTACTAATATTAACCCTTGACATGTTACACTTCCTGTTCTTCCACCTCTGTAAGCTCGGTTAAAGACATGAAACTGGTCAGAGACTTCCCTTAACTTTCTGCACAATGGAATCTTTATTCTGTTCTGTTCTGTGAGCAGTTTGCTAATTGTTCATGCAGTAACCACAAAAAGATAGCACCAGGGTGTAGGCAGTGATCACTGGTTTACTTTCACACTGAGCAAAAAGTCTTCCCCTATGCTTATGCTGCTAGAACAGACAATCTCCTTCCTGATCAGATTGAGTCCAACATGCTTTTTGTCATTGGTGTAAATTTGTGTTGGTGTGGACAGTGATTGTTTTTATTTCTAATTTTTACAATGATAATTTAGTGTGGATACAGACTAAGACTGTCCTCAGCATGGACGTTGAGGTTTCCACTGGTGCTGAACTGAACAGACATAAGTGAAATACTAATGAGAATTGATTTGACTGAGTTATGACACAGTGTAAAGTCAGGGGTGAACTTTCTCACACTGATTAAATCAGCCAAGGTCAGAGGGTTTAAGGTATAAATCAGGTGATGAGAGCAGAAAATCTGGAGCTTTTTCTTATGCAGGTTAAACAAAAGGATAGAAATGTGGACTGGTGATAATATAAAGCACATGTCCATTTTACAGTTACATAAGACTCTTATGATAAGAGTCTTTATGAAGATGTTTTTCGGTGCTCTTTAACACCATTTCACACAGTTTGAGCTCTGATATAATTCATCACACCGACTGAAAGCTCCTTTGGTAAATTACAGTCTGGAAAAGGTGTGGAGATTGAGCCAGAGAATGAGCTGCGGGTGAGGATGAAATCGATTTACAATCTGTGTGCAAACACAGCAACAGCAAGAGTCTGAAGAAGAGTCAGGAAAAATGCTGCCCTCTTACTGTTACATGCTGTCAGGGCAGGCACAGAAAGAAATCCTCCATAGACTGCCTCCTTTTAGTCTGGTTTCGTGCTTCAAAGATACACTGTTTGCGTTAAGTCACTTTTTTTTTTTTTTTTTTTTATTGTTCTCTGTATCATGAAAAGATGCAGCAGCATCGCTATATCAGACACATTTGATGGTCCATGGCGTGGAGTTACTTTGTTGATATCCGCAGGTTTTTTTTAAGGTCCTTCTCTCGTGCCCTGTTCAGATCAGACATATTATATAAAGTTTTAATCATGAACCCCCTATGAAAACAAGCCTTTGTCATAGTAACTACAGGAATTCGACTGCTTAAAGAGATCAGTTAAACCTCACTGGAGAGAACTAATTTATCTGATTGTTGTCCCTGCACTTCATCATTCACAGTTCACTCATTCTATCTTTATTTCTCTTCCCTTTAATAGTTCATCTTCATCCTCACATCAAAGTTGGAAACTTGTAAACATGTCAGACAAATAATCTCTGCAGGCAAGAGAATAACTGCTCGTTCCGACAGCTTGTTGCATGAGTCGGTGACACAGCATGAAATAACCTCTGTGGTGGAGGGAGACCTGCAGCCCCTCCCAGAGGACGAAAGCTGGAGGAGGCAGTGAGCGGGGTGAGAGAGGTCAGAGAAAATCCTACCCGCCCCTTTTGTTTATGTGTTTGTGAGCTGCGGCAATTAAAGTGATAGATGGAGGGCAGCCTTTGATCTCGGATGATCTACTGAGCACATACAGCAGTTTTTCTGTCTCAGTCATGACTGTGCGTGTTGAGCATCTGTGTTTTGCCGACATGCTGGTTTGATGAGCCGAGGGACAGCTGGTCGTCACAATAAAGGAATGCCACCCGAATGTTGGGCTCAATCACAGACACCATATCAACAGGATAGTTATGTTGTGTAATATCATGTATTATATGTCTATATCTATCTATATCTGTAGCTCTAATGCCATCTTACTTATTTTTATTGTTTTTTTTTATTGCCATTGACATAAACACGCATGGTTTCCAGCCCCATGTGAACCTTGTAAAAGTCATATAATTCATCCATTAAGTCCACTAGCGTAGCATTCATGAACATGCAGGGCCAAATCGCTACTCGTTAGTCCTCATAGCCAAGATGCATGATGGGAATGAGTCGTTTGCACATATTCGGTGGGTCGCAAAACACGCAAGAAACCTGGAAGCTAGAAACTTTTCTATCGGGTAAACAACTCATATGAATGCACACTAGTTTTGATCCAGTATCCTGCTCTGTCAATAACTGCAGCCATTACACTGGGAATTCCTGCATTGTGTCTGCAGCCTCATGACTTGTGGCGCATGCATGTGTCATGCAGGCAGTGTGTCTGCTCTAACCCGTGAACACGCCCTCTTGCTTAGCACACTTGGTCTCATGTATGTGTTAACACTGACTCCACAGGCAAATGTTAATATTTGGCAATAATTGATTGTATTTAACACTGTTGACAACGAACAAGCACCCACATTCACCAAAGAAGAATATCAGGGTCGAGCCAGTCAGACAGCGTAGAGGCGGGGCTTCACAGGATATAGATGAGAAAAGAAAATAACACCACAGAGAGAGAGAGAGAGAGAGGGAGAGAGAGAGAGAGAGAGAGACCTGCTAAACTACAACCAGTGAAAATATTAGGCATGACTGTGGGTCTGGCAGATTAAGAGTTCGTAGTTTTCCTTTAAAACTCTGACTTTAAACTAAGAGTGTAAACGGTTTCTGAGTCTGAGTCAAGATGTTAATGTTCATCACATTTTTGTAATGCTGGAGATTATTTTGGCCTCAAACGTCCTCCTCTGTTGAACAGGAAATGAGTCATCTGTCAAAGACTGAGTTAAATATTTTAAACCCAGAGGGTTTGATTTACATACCTGGGGTTTCTACAGTTCACGTCCAAGGGAACAGTAGTAAATCTGAGCCGGATTCTCTGAATATTTGAAAATCCTTCAACTCTGCTTTGCTTTCTAAATCAGCATAAAGACTGGAGTGGCCAACTTACTGTTTCCTCTGCCAACATGGCAAAAGCCCACAGAAGCTCACTGTTTAACAGTCTGTGTCTAATTTAACTCAAAACATGAAGAATCATAATGAAATGACAGTCTGACTTCAGCTGAAGTGACATGTTTCTCATCTCACTCTGAAGGGCAGACTTTGTCTGCACAGACCTGCAGGTATGTGGGATGAACACTGAGCAATAAGGCAGTGTCATGTCCTCCCTGTGTGAACAGGACAAGAACCGAACGCTGGAAATGGACCGTCCTGACTCCCCAGTCTTCTGTACACTCTGGAGTAATTTGATTAAATCTGTTTTTATGTGGGCAGCAGCAGCAGATTAAAATGTCTTGTTCTACATGTTCACCCCTCTGCAGGTTGAACCAGTTGTCGATGAATGCTTTTTACTTGTGAAGATTTTGTTGCACTCACTTCCAGTAACTACGAGCATAGTTCACATCTACTCAGGTACTCTTCAGGTTAGCTGTTTACTTCACCACTCTGCCATAATGCCCCATGCATGTGCATCAAGTGTATGTTCCAGCAAACCCAGAGGCTGCAGTTTCAGGACCCAAGTTATTCAGCAACAGCACCGCCTAGCTATCAAGAGTACTAGGAGCTGAGGGAAGACCTTAGGTGTGTGCCAATAGTTGAATAGTTTGTATCTAACACAATTTAAGCAAAATGGGAAAAGAAAAGCTAAATACAAATGAGTAACCACATGTAAAATACATAACTAAACTATTTAAACAACCAGAAAATGAACAACCAAATGTTAGGATGCCAGCTGGATTATGATGACAGACAAAAGCTGTATCCTAATTTAGGGAATACTGTCCCAATTTGAATGGTCCTTCAGATGTGTCCTTCTCCAATCCAACAGAGAAGATTATATTTTTACTCCACTTTTAAATGTATTGGCTGTCAGCTCAGTTACAATTAATACTGTGCTAATGAGTCTGTTGCTGTAATTGAGTGGTGGTTGAGTATTGCAGAGTTTAAGTGTATGTTTCATTTTCAGGTGGAGTTATGGAGGCTGTGGAGGAGGAGACAGACAGAGGGAAAGGAGGAACGAGAGAGAAGGAGAGCCTTCGACTGACAGAAAACTGGAAAACAGTACAGGAAGGCCATCAAACAGCGGGGAGCTCGACTCACACACACTCACAACTGTAAAAACACACAGCGGAGAGACAGACTTGACACTTTGTCAGAGCCACAGGAAGGTCCTAAAACAGCAGGGTACTGCCAGAACACATCATAAACTGATGAGTTACACACAGACACACACACACTGAAGAATCACACAGGGCTGAGGAAATTGACATGATGCTGTGTCAGAACCACAGGGAAACAGTAAAACAGCAGGCTGCTGTCAATGCATCTTAAACCAACAGACACACACACAGAGGAAAAGAGAGAGAGACTGACAGACACGTCTGGGGAAGCCAGAGCTCATCGGATCATCTGCTGCGTCATCTGAAACAGGCTCAACAGACCGAGCGGATCGATGATTGAAAACTCTGATCGTGAAACGACAAAAGTGTCAGAGCTGAGGGGAAGAACAACATGATCACTGTCAATGTTTTTCATCATGCTTTTTTTTTTTTTTTTTTTTACAATGTTGCTTTATAGTTTAATCCCATTTTTTTTGCATCATTGGAGATGCTGCACAGTGCAAACAAGACCTTTAGGCTGGGAACACAGTGCCTATGTTACATGTGTCTCTGCTACTGCAGCTATGTGTCTCTAAACAGAGTGTCAGAGTGTTGAATTGATTTGTCATCAAAAATGAATTTGTTCTATTTTAGACATAAACCATCACTAACACTTCACTGCAGCTGCTGACATGGTTAAAACATGTCCCCCTCTAATTTAAACACCTGTACCTTGTTAAATAATAACACTAAACTGAATGCAATTTTTAAAACTCTTTGACATCAATGCACAACGTATTGATCAGATAATGTTGTATACAAAGGAAACATACTGAATGTTTCTCTGTTTCTCTGACAGTTTCTTTGACGACAGTGATTTTTGTTGTTGTTGTTGTAGTTTTCAAGGGAAAAAAATAATTTCTAAGGTTTTCTTTTTCGTCTGTGGAAACGACCTCCAAGGCAAGTGAAACAAATATTTTGTGGAGCGATCATTTTTCTAATAACTCAGACATTCAAATCATAACTTGCCTCTCTGTTTGTGAAAAAGAAAACAAATCTTGATAAAATAATGCTTAAAAAATGGGCTTGCCCTTCAGGGCTTCTGTTGACAAAGACATTTGTAGCATTTAAACACAGGTTGTAAGTAAACAACAAGTAACTCTTGTGATCTTGAGATCCATTACCATGTTGTATTCACCACTGGTAGTCAAGGCTGATGAGACACAATCAGGAGCAGCCATGGGCATCTACATCATCATCTCCAAAGGTCTCAGTTTCAGTCTGTTCAGACAATGAAACACAACCCCAGAGTTTTTAAAATAAAGCAGATCCAGCAGAGTTCTTGAGAGAGGCTGAAAACTTTTGAGTCGACCAGATGACAGAAGTAAATGTAGAAGAAAAGATGAGTTGTAAAACTAAAAGAAGTTTTACATAACCTGAGACTCCTCGAGACAACTGATTCATCTCACTGAACCTTAAATCCCTCTCAAAACGAGCAGCCCAAACACACTGGGAGAGTTTCTGTCGCTGATGCCAAACTATGGGGGAACTCATCATGGGCCCAGGGGCCACAAGGGGCTGAGGAAAGATGAAGTATACCAACAGGTTTTTATCATTCATTTACCAGCACATGTATACAGGTTTATTAATAATGGGAGCACAAGCTGCTTCTTTATGAATCAGTATATTCTGAAATGCACAAATCACACATGGGGCTTTTATTAGAGGTGAGAAGGTTCGAACCAAAGATTAGAAAAGTCAAAAATAGCAAAAGATCTAATGTTAATATGACGACTTCACTGTGCTGAGCTGCACGCAATGGCCTCTGGACCCATCTGAGACACTCAGGAAAATACAACTTCTTTACTTTTCTTTGTAATTATAACAATAATGATAATCATAATAATAGAGATACATCAGTCCGTTCACGTTGCTGTCTACTAACACAGGATTTAGCCGTATGTTTTCTTAGAAAATCAAAGTTGTATGTTGAAGCAGATCTGAGTTCCTTGATGGTGTGTTCAAGTTCAATTTGTTAACTGCTTTTCTCTTGTTGATAATTTTGCTCTTCCTTTTTCCCTGTTAACCTGTCTCTCTCCATTTCATCCTCACTTCCTCTCTATTCTTTCATCTTTCTCTATTTTAGCTTATTCCTTCATCCACTTGTTTCACATCTGCTCATTATATTTATTATTTCTTTCCTCCTCCTTTCTTTTATATCCTGTCTTCTTTTTATCCACCAGCTCTTTCCTCTCTCTCATCTTTCTGTGCTTAGTCAGTGAAGAAGTCTTCTTCTCCTCTATATTACACTTTTTCCTTTTCCTTGTGACTGACATCGAAAACTTGTGTTCATAACAAACTGACACAGTGAGACAGAAACCAGAGAGTGGAGACGAGCCGGGCCCAGCAGCAGATTTCTGTGTGAGTGTGTCCTGATGTGACAACAACCAAGCTTTAACCTGATGATACAATGTGTGATCATTATCCACTGCTTTGTTTGGCCTGTTTGATGTTTGAAGTTCACCTTTACATCGACGACACTGTGAACTCGACACCCTTGTGTATATACTTGTTATAATCTCATGAGTACTCAGCCATCGCAGCAGGTTCACTCAGAGATTTTATGCATCAGTTCATGTAAAGGTGAGCTATATGTTAACTTATCACTGTCAGAGGAAAACACAGACTCTCCTCCTCTCTCACCTTCCTCCTCTTTCCTCCCTGTTTGTTCTCTTGTTCCTGTCTGTTTTCTACAAGTTGATGTAAAGGCAGGCTTCACTGTTATTTTTAATGACTTGTGCGTACTGTACAATGAAGGTAATGATGATGACTCCTCTATCGGCACTGAGCTGGTGCCAGAGACCTTTACAACACAACATGTAAATAAAGAACAAAGTTGGAACTTGTTGTCTTGTGTGGGATCACAGACTGAAAACATGAACCCGCCTGAATGAATCAAACCTTTGTCTTAACTGATCTTTTTTATTTCCATCAGTAACAACCAGAGAACAGAATAACTTCTTTGTTTTCAGGAATTACCTACTGTGTGTTTAAAGAACTTGAATAATGTCCTCAAAGTGTTCCATACGTTTTTGTGCTGCTTTTTTGTGTTTTTGTTATTATTGTATTTCGTTTTAATCAGGTGAAATTGTTCTGTTATTTGTTCTATTTCATCTCTAGGACGTAGGAGCTTTGAGCGGTGGGATGTATCAAGAGCCAGGAGGTTTATGCAGGAGGGTAAGGTTTGAAGCTCACATAAGTTATGTTTATGTAGGAGTGTTGACTAAAATCTTGTTTTTTGTAACCCTTCAGAAAAAACATTTAAAGGGACTGCGAGGAGTTTCGGAAAGCAGAAGTGTTTTCACACCACATTTCCCATGAGCCTCCACGGACATGGTCACAAACTGGTCGCAAATGAGCAAGCTAGCCAGAGTGAGCCGTGGGAGTTTTGAAGACCGAACCAGAGACCTACGACCGAACAATGGACATCAACAAGGTAACGTAACGTTTTTTACCCTGACTCCTACAACTACAAAGATAAAACGATGTATCCATCAAAAATGGACACATAAACAAGTGAGGGTAACATAGATTCATCCACATTATTATGAGACTCTTTTATAACCAAAAGCAAACTTCACGGAGTATCTTTAATGACTAACTGACTAAATCATTTGGATCCACAAAGAGAAACCTACCGCTTTTGTCCACAGCGGTTGCCAAAATCAACATAAAATGAAAGTTCTTTGCAGGGGCCTTAAGTATGCAGTATCATAACTGCATTTCTGATGTTCATAAAAAACCAATCTGTTTGAAAATCACTCAAAAACTGAACAGGTTCTGGTTACTTTAGGAGAACATGTACCAGAGGTGGACCGACGCAAGCTGGTGGCCGTGTGGCGACGCCATGTCATTGGGCAGCAGCGTTGGGTGAGTCATCTAGTCTTTTATTTGTCTATGGATGAGGAGCAGCTGTGTGCCAGGTGAATTGTGTTGGCTTGTTGAGGGGGTGTGGCTTGGCAGGATGATCAAAGCAGAGGCGGAGACCACTGAAAAGTGCTGAGAAGTGGGAACTGGGACACTGAACTGTGACAATTAGTGGTAATCATGCCTGCATGCAGTATTTCACAAAAACACTCATACAGGTCGTATGAGAGAGTGAAAAAATGACCTATGTGGTTGCTTAGGTTGGAGGACTGGTTGATCTTTAACCATCACAGTATGAGCAGCTCCATACACATGTGACTTCACAGCAGAGATGATGCTCCAGAGTGCTCCTGTGGTACAATGATGACTGTATCCTCTGAAACACCGTTATTTTCAACTTGCACCAGTGGAGAGAACTCACTGCATCTGGCTCCAGTGTTTTACTTCTGAACCATCTCATGCCTCAGAGCTTTGATAGTTCACCAGTTTTCAAAACCACCTTGAACCTCTGACCTACTGCACCTGTGAACACTTAAGACTTTCAAATACTAAATGTCTCTAATGTCTCTGTTCCTGCTCACATGTTCTCTCGTAACACGTTTTAAAAAGTTAAATTAAGTCTTGACACTGTACCATCGGTTTACCTGCTGGTGGGTGGTGGAGTGGTTCAGGTTAGAGCTGTAGAAGCTGCATGAGGTATTTAATCAACACACAGCTCCAGACAGCTCCTTAAATCAGAGGCAGGAAACGCTACACCTGCTCACATTTAACATCTGATCCTCAGAGACACATGAACTGAACTCCCTCTCAAGCATTAAAGCTTGGGGGTTTGTGGTTAGAAACTGGGGTTCAATGTTTATTAAACCAAATGTCTGACAAGATGTGAGTTAGCGAATCTGTAAATCAATGTGACACTTTCAACTTTTGCCAACGAAGGTTTGGAGAGAAAAACGGTGATCAGTGAAGCAGTGGTCACTTTTCTTAAAACATCATCCCCTCAAGTATTTGACCACAGAGAGCTATGTCCTGAAAATGAGTTGTAACTTAAAATGACTTTATTGTATCTTCAGGCTGATTACACAGTCATGTACAGTAGCTGGGCCAGGAGATTTACCCTGATGAGCATCAGTTCTCCCCTTGGGTCCAGCTCTGCTCTAACATTTAAACCATCAAAATAATTATTCACACAAACTGTAAAGCATGAAGACACAACCAATTCTCACATTAGAAAAGAACTATTTTGGCTACAATAATTACTGTGTAAATGTTGGGAGCATGTCTTGCTGTAGTGTCATGTACTCAAACCATCTTACCAAATATTTATACAAGACCAGCCTGAGGATGCTCTGTGAGAGGCTGCAGGGAAGCAGGAGTCCAGATTTATGTATGTAGATTTATGTGAAATTCAATTCAGCCAATTAAAATCCAGAGTTATATTTTACTATATATTGGTCTTCTTAGTCACTGTGTTTTGTCAACAGTGATTTCTCACAGTTTCAGTTTCTGTCCCCTGTGAAGAGGATTGGACCAAACACACTAACAGGTCATTCAGACTTGCTGCTTCAACTGCTGTTAACATGCCTAGGTCTATGATACATACAGTAACATACATGCACTTCATCAAAAGCCTCTTGTATACGTGATGCCAGTGTAATCCCATTATATTTCAGATGCAGTGATTCTTTTGAACTGGAGAGCAACTGTTGGCCACTAAGCCAAACACATGTAAACGCATGTGACAGGGAGTGTGTGACTCACTCATCTTTCTCAGATAACCTCAAATATGACAAAGATGTCAAGGTTGCGGTCCGACTACTGCAAAATGTTCTGTTCCATTTAGCTTAAAACATGTTGGTGCAGACCCACAATCCACAGGAGCCTCGATCTGGGGGATCAGGCGTAAATGATCATGGCCTGGGTCTGAAACATGAGACAACATCTGGAAAAAAATAAACTTAAGGTGCATCAATTAGCTGGATCTGTTTCTCAACAACTCCAGCAGGGAAATTTGTTCTGGATGCTTTGTTGAGTCTGGCAGGTAGAGACTGGAAATTAAACTGACTGACGTGAAAATGGTCAACAGGTTGTCGATGAATGGAGCTCATCATGTAACTGTCTAAAAGATCCAGGTGTGTTTCTCTTCAGATCTTTGGTTTATCTTTAATCTAGTTCATATACTACAAAGGTAGATATGCATGTGTTGTTTGATTATAGATTTGGTCCAGGTTGTATAGTAATACTGTGAAAATATGAAAGTCAGCAAAGTCCACAGAGAAATCCACGCAACCTGTATTCGGGAACTGAGCCTCAAAACAAGCTGTCAGGAATTCTGTAACATTGTGATGTCATAACCATGACGGCCACCATTGTCAGACACATCTCCATCCTCATCATCCAACTTTGCAGGATTTGGTTTCTCTGACTGTTTTACATGAAACCTGCTACATTTTCATTTGATCATTCTGAAAACAGTTAACCAATTAAAAGAGAGGCTCTGACCCGCCTCTCCTCTGATTGGCTGACACCAACCTGAGCTCCAGAGAGAAGCTGAGAGATTTAAAACTGATTGTGTAGATGGTCCTGAAACAACCCCACATCGAGAAAGATCCACTGTTTGAAGTTCTTCAAAGCCTTATTTGGTTCTTTATCAACTAAAATGAAAGCCCTGGCCTCAACACCTGTTTACATTTAGTAGCTGATCTTCTTCTCTCAGAGATTTGTTTTATCTTTGATCTGCATGTAATCTTTCAAAATCTACTTGAAACTGGCAAACACGTGATTTTCATACCTTAAACACACTCTGGGGTAAATAGGGCATCAAAATGAGTTCCAACTGCATAGCATGTGAATTTTGTGTATTCAGGAAATACCTGGGTACATGGTACTAGATTAGCAAAAATTCCTACTGTAGTTGGTTATCTTACTGGACATTTTCCTGTGTCCTCAGCACACTCAACACCATACTCCAATATGTGCACTGAGGACAGTCCTTTGAGACTGACTGGTCTCTGGGGTCCAGCTCCTAAATGAGCAGGTGGCCACAGCCTAAGGTTGCAGGTCAGATGAAAGGTGAGAGTGACATAATGAAAACCCCAAAGAATGCATCAAGGTGCTGGGTTGGCCTCACACAAGACTAAATGCTCTGTTCATGGTGGCATGAGTGCGTTGGTCAATATCCCAACTGTTCACTCAGGCAGCATCTCAGTGTGTACTGATGAAAATTATTTTTCTGCAGCAGCATCAAATCTTTGTGTGTCATTTCTGAACTGCGTTCCACCCACTGGATTTTTTCCCAGAATAAACAGCATAGTTTCTGACTGTGAGGATTTAATGGGCTATAATTGTTAATTAGTTGTCAATTTATTGAGTTTTCAAATGTAAAATGAAAAAAGCTACATCAATCTGGACTCCTGTTTTCCTGCAGCCTCTCACAGAGCATCTACAGCCTAGTTGGTCAAATGGTTTGAGTATATGACACTACAACAAGACATGCTCCCAACATATACACAGTATTGTAACTAAACATGCTTCTGGTTCTCCTCACAAGTGAAATAATATAAATACTCCAGAACTGAACACAACACAGACATAAACACTGGGCCAACAAACCATTACACAATTAATGTTGGCCAAAAGCTAACACACATCACATTCAGCCATATTAACTAGCTCAGTAAGGTTAGCTGTTTCTAACTTTAGCCTCTAGTTAGAAATTACTAAAAGTTTTAGCTAGTTGTTCGCTTTTCATTTCGTTATTGACAAAATGTCATGTTTTATCTGATGTCACCAAACACTGGTGCTCAGTCATGACCAGTGAGACACTTAGGTGTATTCAGACCTGGCTCATTTGGAGCAGTTGTTTGACCCTAAAGGTCGGTTCGTTCGGGCATATGTGAACACAGCAATAGTCCTCTCATGGAGGATAAAACAAGCGGGCCGAGATTGCCAAGAAGGGGTGGTCTTGGCTCGTTTTCCATTCAAGCCTTGGAGCAGTTCATTTGCAGTGAGAATGTAATCAACTCAGCAATGTGACTGGCTGCTGTTCTATAATTCTCAATGGGCCGGACATGCTGGTTCGGGCCAAAAATATATAGGATGCCTCAAGTTGGCTTCCTTTTTTTTTTTTCGGCTGTGATCAGGTCAGGTTCAGGAAAATATATACAAATGACTCAGATCAGGTCAGTCTGGGCTTCAGCCACAGTTTGGGCCAGTTCGGGTTTTAATTTTCAGGCCCATTGAGGATAACCTCCTCCTCCTTCCGGGTACAATTTCTGACCAATAAGAGAACAGTTGGCTGGCACATGGTATTTTTTTTTACAACTTTGGACCCCTTGGGACTGTTACCTTGTGAACACAAACAACCGACAATCCTGTTGAGATTGTGGGACACCATTGCAGCCACACCCCTCTATGTAAAGCCACAATCTAAAAGGAAAAAAAAAAAAACACTTCAGTTTCAAAAGAATCACTGCAAGATTTGATGCTTGAGCCCTAACAAGGGGCCTTTGGGCTAGAGCTCTGAACATCTTCAGAGCAAAGTTAATAATCAACTGTATCAATATGATTATTTCATGCAACTGCTGAACTTACCATGGCATGTTGATCTGCTCAGGAATATAAACAAACGTTCAGTTTAACTGAAAAAGATGAAGCCCTGGTGCTGCTATCACTGTCAGACCTGTCAGGTGAGTGAGATCTGGTGTCAGGCTGACGACCTCCTCATGTAATAAGGCTGAAATCACAAAAAACTTCACTTTGACACAATATTTTCTCACATATCAATTTCACTTAGCCTGTGTGGTTACTCCTGAAAAGCCCAGACGGACAAGAAGCCTCTTATAAAACAAGAATATAGTAATTAATTCTGAGTATTTATTATTAGAAGTCATATTATTATTAACAAATATTAATATTTTACTAGTTCAAAATATTGAGATTAACCATGATAGGGCACTGGCTCACGTCCACCTGCCAGAGTTAGCCTTTGAGGCACAAAGCACTTGAACTGGATGGTCACCTCTTAACCTCAACACAGATTCAGCTTGTTTTTGGAAAAGAGATTAGACCTCCACGTTGACTCTACCTCTCACAGGAGCGTCTTCTTAGAAAAACAAGGTGCTTTATTGCTGCTTTGGGGCAGCAGATGTTCATATTTGACGGCTGTTGCATCACTGACTTACACGGTCAGGATTGAATTGACTGAAGACAGTTTAACATTACCTTATGAGTGGTAATAAACAGGTTGAAAATGTCTGAAAGATGAAGTTACGGAGACATTACATCAGTCTCCTCATTCATGGTACAGGATCAAGCAACTGTTTCACCATCAGTCTTACAAAACCACAAATGAATGACATTCTGAAAGACAGAGATCATGCTCACCTCACATTGCTGCTTGTGGATGCATTCAAGGCTGTTTTAAGGTCGGCAGTCAACATGTGTGACTGCTCTACTTTGTGAGTGTCAGAAATGTCAACACCACAACACAGGGCAGCCCAGATTGTGTCTTGCCGCCACCATAATGCAGACTACATCGAGAACAATAGCCATGTGGGTTGAACACGTTAAACACCACAAGTATGTTGCGCTCTGTAATTTTCTGACAAGGCTGCACAATAGATCATCATTTCCCACCGCAGGTTCCCACAGCAAAGCCACCCTTCATCAGAGGTGAGCAACTATCCAGCTGCTTCATCCTTTCTTTTTTCTTGTAAGACCAAAGCAAATCTTATCTGTGTCTGTTGTCAAATAAGGTTTCAGCACCATATTTTCTTTGTTACACACCCTCTGAACCTGTAAAGTTCAAAAATGTTCAGTGGTATATAGGTTAGGTGTACTGTAGCTGTTGCTCCTCTGTGCGTCAACCTATCCCAAAATTCATAGCGTGTTTGTTGAAATTAAGTTTTGAAAATAATGTGGCAGCACACAAAATCGGCAGACAGAGACTGAGGACTACAGTACATGCATTACTATGAATTCAGCCCTAACTGTACAACTGGTAGAAAAGCTGTGTTTTCACATTTAGAAAGGAGCCGTGTTGTGAGATGTAACGCTACAGTCAAGCAACACAGGTGATGAAAAGGTGATCCTCTGCGGAGGTGTGATGTGCTCCTGTTGATCAATGATGTATGGTGAACTTGACTGGCTTGTGGTTGTTGTGGTTGTTGTGGCAACTGTCCAATTATGGAATTCAGAGTGAATGATCTTAACATGGTCTCTTTTTTATCGATCTGCTGTAGCTCTGGATCAATCATATACAGAATGGCATAGCCTGAGCTTATTGGGTGTGATCTCTTAGTGTTTCAGTGTCTTCCCCCCTTCCTGACTGAACTCTGTCTGTCTCCCAGCTGTCTGCAATAATAATCCTTCTTCCTGTCCCATTTCTTTCCATACCAGATGCCTGAAAGCCCATTCAGGAAGGACTGCAGGAATGTTGCAATACTGACGAGGCCTCCACCCAACTACAATAAATCTGATTCAGGTAATGGACAGGAAAATCCTCTGTGGTAGTAATTTAAAAAAAAATTGGCAACCAGAAAGGAAAATAGCTTTGGCCTGATGAAGGTCAGCTGGCTGACCTTTTGAATCACAATCCTTTGGTGGAAGTTAGAGAATAAATTCGAGGGAAATGTTATGTCATATGAGTGTAATTAACTGAAGTAGCTGAATTTTGAGGATTCAACTAGTTTTATAAAGAAAACAAATTTTGTATACTCTGCGCTGAAAATTTCACATTTACGGACAATATGGTTCATCACACCAGGGGCCTGTACTAGAAAGCACGTTTAACATATCCTCCAGTTACCTGGCTTCACTTAAAGCCCCTACAGTCTGGATATGCAAAAGTCTCTCATTTCTGCTGATATCTCTGTGTGACCTACAATGAGGCCATTGGTAGGAAGATAAGCTATTTCTAAATAGTGTAACTCTTTACTTTCGGGAGGCAGTGCATAGGTCGGTCCACCAGACAACAAAATTAGTTAGACATCGAATACAAGAAAGAAAAAAATAGTCATATTTCACATGGTACAGAGATTTTATTCATACAAAGATTTTTTAAAATATTTGATACACATTAAAGTGTGAATCTGCACATTCTGTGTAAAAAATAAAGCAATATAAAATTATTCAAGCAAATAGATTCTATTTGTGCATGCTAAAAGCTCAAAGTAAATTATATTTTTATAAACATTTTATTTGTGAATTTCTAGCAGTGCTACAAGCGTTCCACCCTGTCAGAGTTTAGTAGGTTCACTGTGTTGCAGTCCTCTGTGATAAAGTGCTTTCATGCAGTGAAGTTTAGGCAAAGTTGAAGGTCAAGGCCCAAACCCAGGAACCGAGATGCTTTCACTTCCTGTGGTCTGCTTTAGCGTGAAGTGTAGTGGTGTCAGCCTGGTGTTGGTCAGACTTCAGCCGGCGCCTTAGCAGCGAGGGTTCCCCATCCGACAGTAACACACAGTTCTGAAGAGCCGACACTGGCAGAAGGCACAGAAATCACAGCACACATGGCCTGGAGATTTACAGCTTCCCCACAAGGGAATGCAGTTAGCAGGAGGAGGAGGGCGCTTCACACCAAATTTGGTCTGGAAGGAAGAAAGAAAGAAAGAAAGAAAGAAAGAAAGAAAGAAAGAAAGAAAGAAAGAAAGACACACAAGATGAGAGTGTAAAAATGATATAAATGGTAATACAAGTAACATTTCTTCAAAGATGTGTGGAGGAAGGAAAAAGGTTAAAGAGGTCAAGAAGTTTGTGTCTTTCAGCCTATGGAGCTTTTCAAAGGTGGCAGTGGCAGCTGTGTGCCTGCAGGCAAATCGCCTCAGGCTGTTGGGGAATATCAGATAGGGGACAAAGGTGCCACCATGTTTAGTTACTAATAGAGGTGTAATAGTATGTAAATGTCACATGGTAGCAAAGTTTATGGAATGCGTTCACAGCTGGTCTTTTGCCAAAGTGGCAACATGGGAATACGTGGGCTTGCTGTAGCTGTGTGACTGTTTTTTGTCCATTCATACACAATTGCAATGATAATTTGAAACAATAACAGAGAACCAATCCAGCCATCTCATCGCTCTGCAGCAAGACACAAAGGCACTTATTGCTATCAAGATGTAAAAAAAGTTTTAGGAAGATGATTCCTTGAATTGAGATTGTTTTGTCAAACAAAGAACAGATCAATGTGGAGTATTATCTATACATCTCATATTTTTGTTAATGATAAAATATGGTTGGCACATTCTCTGAATAACCTGTGTGCTGTGCTCACCTTCTTTTGTTTCTTTGCTTTCTTGTTCTTCTTTGTTGTTTTGGGTAACTCTGAAAAAGATAATTATCATCAGTCTAGATGATGAAAAACAGCATCAAACTCATTCTGTGACTTAACTAAATACAGTCAGATCTCTAAAGTTCACACTTACCGACGATAACAACGGGGGGAGAGCTGACCTCTATGCTTTGAGACAGAACGTTAGATGAAACAACCCTATTGTTGGAGAGTTTCTCGTCAGGGATCATGTGGGCAGAGCCAAGGAGATACTCTGTGGTGGCGAGGACGAAGCAGCTCAGCAGTAGGAAGGCGTGCATCTTTCTCTGAAACAAAAGCAACAACAAAACATTCTTTTTTTTCTAGAAGGAACCTTTTTCAATCACTTCCAGTCATCGTCTCAGCACAAGGTTTTGTAATGAAAGAGAAATGTCTTGTACTGTACGCACAGGAAAAACCTCAGAAATATCTTCATCATTTTCCACTATAATGCATAGTTTCACTTTGTGCATTTAAGAACCTCAAGAGACACATTTGGTTTCTACATTTCTCTATTGTATTCTATTAAATCAAAGCTTTTCCATCATTGATCTCTATTGAGGCAGTAGTGGTCTGGTCAGAGAAGCAAGCACATTCATTGGAAGTAAGGATGGAGCAGAATCCGAATATGGTATCCGGAAAGGCACAAATAACGTGGTTTTTTATACAAAAACTTATTTTGAACAAATACTTTTAAAATTATTTGTATTCGAGAAGAAAGAAAAACTTCATATCAAAAAGCTGCCTTTCCTCGTGACCGCAGTGAATATTTGTGCTCCTGTCCAGAAGCTTGAGTGACGTTCAGGAGTCAGAGAGAGTGAAAGAGTCTGACTGACACAGGCTGATCAACACAGCAGCAGGAGAGGCTCTGTCTGGACCAAACAGGAATTAACTGCATCACTATTTGTCGAATAGATTTTTTTTTTTTTTTTTTTTTTTTAACCTTAGCTGGGTTGCGGAGGCAGCTTATAACTTTTGGGAAGCAGAGTTGACTGGAGGATTATTCCGTTACGTCTGCAGTCGGGTTCTTTTACCATTTTTCTGTTAGCTCAGTAATCATTTGTTTATATTCTGTCTGTTCAGCGTCCTCCAACAAGGACGGGTGGTGGTGGGGTTCATAATGTTCACAATGTTCACAATGGAAGTAATTAGTTGTTAGTTTAGGCATGGATGAGCTAATGGCTGTTGTATGTCATTTTCTTTTCAATGATGTTCATGTTTATTGCTGCATTCATCATTAAAGAATATTTATTTTTACACTTACATATCCTAGATTAGAATGTAACTCAAAAAAAAAAAAGATTTTTACACCTATTTTGAATTTTATTTGAATAGAAATAAAAATACAAATACTGGATGCTTTGTACACCCCTAATTGGAAGGTGTCTGGTTGTATTACTGGACTTTCACTCATGAACTCAGTGGGTCACTTAAGTCTTCATTGTCTGGAAACAGGGAACGTTTTCATATTTCATTGCAGTTTATCCAACATTTGTTGATTTACTTTCATGTGGACCAAAGTGGAGAATCAAAAGATTTATCAGCTGTGGCTCAGAAGGTAGACTGGGTCATCCAAGGTCGGTGGTTCAATCCCCAGGTCCTCCAGGCCACGTGCTGAGTGTCCATGGCCATGATACTGAACCTAGACTTCCCTGCTATTCCATCAGCCTATGACAGCATGTGTGAGTGAATGGATGGATGCATGTGATCGTGTTGTAAAATGCTAAGAGTCGTTGACAGGATTATATAAGTAAGGCCCATTTACCATTAGCTAGAATTGCTGCCACCCTCATGTTTTTCATCACCGTCTTTTTTATGTCTTAAATTTCTTAATTTGTTAGTTTATGTTTTCATCAGTGGCATCACTGTTAGAAACTGTTTGACTTGATTATCCCAGGGTTATTTTCTCTGCTACATATCAACATGAACAAACTCATCCCTTGTGTCCCTGGATGAGACAACATCAGACAAAGTCAAATAAAGACCTAAAAACATTTGGTGCAGGACTGTGTGTGTGTCCCCTGCATGTCAAGCATTGGTTTCCTTGGAATTTTGGAAGAACGTTCACAGTGACAGTCTGACTTCTGCTGCTTTTTGAATTGCTCCAATATGTGCTTCCCTTCACCAAATCCACTTAATAAATGCCAGGTGGCTCTTTGTTGAAAGAAATAACCAGTCCCTGATGCTTTTCTGAAGACCTGTCACAATCCCTCTTATTTCTGATGATAGATAATTGTGTATTCATGCTTGCGCTTAAGATCTCCTTTCTCCTTGACACTTGTGTGATGATGATGGTGCTGCTACAGCGGGCATTGGCTCTGGCTCATCAGTGTCGCTGCCTGCAGGCCAGTCCCCTCAGCTCTGGCTGGTGGTGGCAGATCTTAGGAGCATTTGCATCTTACGTTGTAGAAATTGACACTAATCTTGATCTTGGATGCTGCTGCTGAAAATTGGCATCTGTAGAAGTGGAAAACTAGTTTCCGATTTGGCTCCAGGCTTCTGGCAACAAGTGCAACTTTTAACACATTCATCATGTCACAGGTGTATTTTATTACAACTGTTACATCTGATCTGATTTCACATTTAGCCGGGCCACCAACCAGCGCCTGCTTATGGCCTTTGTTGTATTTTTAGAACAAAAGTCGAAGGTGGGCCGACAGTGAGGTCACCTGGTGAGGATTATGTGTTTGGTAAACTAAGTTAAAGATTTCCCTTGAATGTCTTATTATAGATAGGTTTAAATCATCCTAAGTGATCCAAGGACACATGACTAGATGTTTACACTATGTTCAAAAGGAAGCTGGGAAGAGTCTGATTTCCAAGACTGGAGGATAATTCAATCCAATATAAAATGCACTGGCAGTAGTTTAATGTGCAAAAAAAAAAAAAAAAGCTCAGGAGCTTTGGTGGATGGAAAGATGAGAATGAAAAACATGAATGTAAGACTATAAGCAGCTGAAATGAGTTTCTTTTCTAAGGTGATGAACCAAAGAACAGAGGCAGGGTTAGGAACAGACATTCAGTCTAAGTAGGGACACTACTTGTAGTGAACTGAGCCAACAAACTCAATCCGTAAATCCAGAACATGCATCAGTTATTATCCATGTCATTTGGTTTGGGAACATAAGAAGACAGTACTCAGGACAAGGAGATCTGGACTGATGAAGCCTGCTGCAACTGCACTCTGGTCCTTCATGAATATATCCATATCCATATGAAAGGGATACAGTAGCTGAGGTTCTGCTGCCAATGTCTGCAGAGCTATTCTCATTACATTATATTTTTCTAATCAAAAGACTACCACATTTAGAGCTTTTTAATTATGGATGATAAGTTCCATCAACAGTGTTCTCTGAATGTTTATCTCTTGCTGCACATGTTCGTCTCCTGTTGCAGCTGCCAGGGGTTAAATGACCTCACATTTATTCCATCAAAATAAAATCACTATTGGATTAAAAGAGGTGACACTGGAGGTTTTACAGCGCAAAACTGACCAAATCATTATCTTATTTAAGCTTCAATCATAATGATAAATTGAATGTTGGAATGTAAAGCTTATCTGTCCATCAAATTAGACAATTTGGAAATTAGAAAATTGTCCATGTTGCTTGAATTAAACTGATACGATCCAGAGATGGAGTCCAGCCCTATTACAGTATCTTTAGCCATTTGTCTCTCAACCTCAACATGCAAATAACACAAAGTGTTTCATGCTTGCTCCATTAACTCCATTATCTCTTCAATTTCTGTCATTTCTCAACTGAAATGTTGTAATTTACAAAAAAGAAATTGCATCATCACCATCCATCAGAGTATTCCCTTTTTAATGTGGGCGCCAGTTTGAAGTTGCAGCAGCCAAGTGAGTCCCTGATGTCCCTGTTCAGATCAATGTCTTCCAGCTCCTCCTGAAGTTTCCAGAGAAGCTCCAAAACCAAATTACATATACAAACCCCCCACAGCAGTTTCTGGTCCCTACCTCAGCTGGCACATTGTCCACAGAGCAAATGAGACGATGTGCAATTGTTTGACAATTTTTAAATGAGCCATTTTTTCTCGGATGATCCTTTTCTCTCTTAAAAGCAAAGTTAAGACTGGCCTGACCTCAGAGGTTCATCAAAGATGACGGAGTCAGTAACACTTGTGCTTCATTAGTATTTTGTTTTCACCATAGGTAGTAGAAGCTGACAAGACCCCATCTGGAACTTTGGCTATGCCATTCTTTTAAAAGGTCTCAATTCCTGTCTGTCCAGATACAGCACACCCCCCAGCAGTTTTCAAAATAAAACGCAACCTCTGAGTTTTCAAACTAAAACACACACACTTCACACACATGCACACAAACACACACACACACAAAAAAAAAAAAAGATCAGGGTTTTTCTGAAAGTGTTTATCTATTTTAGGAGTGGGAAAACTCTGAAGTTGTGGGACGGAGGAGGACATGTGGCAGAGGAGATGAGATTATAACTTAAATGTGTTAGCGTGGACGTAACCACACTCTCGTCTGATACATGAATACTCTTTCCTCCAAGTCCTGAAAAACCCACCAGCCCTAGTTTTATGTGGGACTACACATCAGAGCAGCAACTGAAAGCTGGAGACGGTGGTTGGTTTTATAGGACACATTAACAGCCTGCAATGTAACTAGTGTGGCAACATGAGCTCATGTCTTTTGTTGACTGAAGTTGTCAGTTTGTAATTGGCCGCTTGGATGAAAATGTCCAATGAACGGACGAGTGGTCAGACTGAATAGTTTCAGTTATGATTTGAAGCCTCAGGTCTTTCCTCTCCAGGACTGGACAGAGGGGCACAGTGAACAGTTTGTTTCTCCACGTCCAGCAGAAATGCTTTGAATGTGGAGCTTTGGGTTCATAACAATGTGTGTGTGTGTGTGTTTGTGTGCACGCTCTGTTTGAACTGAGAACCATTACTCTGGGCCTCAGAGGGTTAATCCAGGTCAACACTCCCCCACCTGTTTGTTATAATAATCCAATCAAATATTATCTCTGCACACGGGACATATTACAGGGCTTTGTCAGCTTTTCCTGTTGAAGCCAAAGCACACAGAGTTAAACTATGTTTTTCCTTATGGACTTAAACTCAACTGTAGAACAAAGTGTCCACAAAGAGTTAGCGCAGCACATCAGAAACTCTGCTGCTGACATCACACTCTCAAAACTAGTTAATGTTAATAATGTTGTGGTACCAAACTGAGCAGGGACCTGCTGCACCTAAACAGTGCAGGTTGCTTCTACTTGAAGCTTCTGTTTCATTTAGGCTGGTTTCTGGTTTGTTCCGAAGCAGAGGGTCGAAAAAATAAGTCCTCCTGCAAATCCAAGGGCGCGTCTGCAGGTCAGTGGATAAATCCGATAGTTTCTGGTTTCACCTCTGTGTGTGCTTTGGAGGTTCCCATGGAAACTAATTTTAGTCATATATAAACATACTGATCACGTTTTATTTTTACTAATATCATTTTATTTATATATATATATTATACAGAAACAAAGGAAACCTCCTGAAGTCGATTCCATCAGGTTTTCACAGTTTACCATTCATGTATGTATAAATCGATGAATGATGTGTTAGAGTGGGTCAGTCATTCCAGACCAGTCATTCCAGACCACCAGACCTCTAAATTGTAGGCTTTAGATTTGTTTATATAACAGTGAAAAGACTAGTTATTAATTTGGCCTCTACATTAATTTTGGAGCAAAGTTATCCAAATCACAAAATACATAAATCAATAATAATAATAATAATAATAATAATAATAATAATAACATGTTCCATATTTGGTGTCATATATGGCAAAAACAACAGTTACAACTGATGTTAATCATCTGATCCTCATTGTGTTGTTCAGACTGTGTAGGTTACGTCACTGTAGCTTGTTTTGCTGTCAGGCTACAGACTTTTCACAACCAGAGGTTATGTGGTATGAATAAGTGCTAGTATTGTCCAATTTTACTGTTTTGTTTCATTAGATCAAGCTATGGTGTTCTTAACTGACCCGCCTGGTCAGTTGGTTATTTTGCCATATTTTCCTGCAAACTTGGTGACTGAACTTTTCTGTTTTCTCTTGCTCTCTGCTCCACCTTTCCTTTTTTTGACCTTTTATTTCATGCTGCTTGTATGTAAATGCACATGTTATCGCTAACAGGAGAGATCACATCATCCATCAACTCATTCTTGTTCGCTATACTATGGCTGGTGAAGTTGACCATTTAAGGCCATAACAGCTATCAGGCCACTGGGAAATGTCCCAGTGCAGCTGATGTGCTGCAGCAATTGTCACTGAAGGTGATATTTCTTGTATATTCATTTAATATTTGTAACCAGTTTGGAGTTTGTTGTTGCAGATGGCTGATCCTTTGAAACCAATGGAAGTGTTGAGAAACAATGCTGGAAACACTGACTGTAAATCAGATGACACCTCATACTACCCTGATCCCTCTCCTGCCCAGTGTCTGGATTTACTTACAACAGCAACTGCTTTTGATGTAACATAAGAAACCACACTTTAGTGCGGTGAAAACAATACTCTGAGAGGTGAAACAATGACAGACGCAGAGCAAGTAAAATACATGCAGATGAGCAGAGTTAAATCTCAAGGAAGATGTAGAGAGAAATGTCACAACGCAAATCTTAAATTACCTGAGATCATGGTTTAGAAACACCACAGATAACTGTCTCCGCAGCATTTAAATTACAGTTTGATGTAGGTCATGCTGAAAAAGAGTCATTAACTTTAGTATTTCAGCTGGCGACAGTGCTTCTTCTGGTCTGGACCATGTGGACATGTCACCATATCAAAAAGATCTGGCATGTTTCATAATCACATTTATCAGGAAATCCCAGATCTATAAAGATTTGATGAGGAGCAAAACCACATGTGTGAATAAATTTAAATTCTAATATTAACAATGACTCATTCAGTCATGATGCACTACTATGTTTGTTGCAAGATCAATAACGGGTAACATTTAACAAAGTATGATGAGGTTGGTAGAGCAACAGCTGATGATCAAGTTCTTTCTTAATGCAGTTAGTTTTGTCACTACAACACGGTAACACTCTGCCTCCATAAAGTTCATCAATGTAGAGAAGTGCAGGATCGAACAAGTCTGAAATAATTCTGTCTCTAATGTAAAAATGGCAGTACTTTTGGTGCAGTAGCTGTGGTGGTGCTGAATGGAGAGCTCCTGTAAATCTTTTGATACACTGCACTGTACTATTCACAGTATTACAGCCCTCATGATATGAAGTGGAAAAAATACTTTTTGTTTGGTCTTGTGACAAGACTGAGTGCTGGCACACACTATTTAATGGTTGCAGTTGTCCAAAGCTGAGTCCTTCCCAGTGTTGTGTGAGTTTCTTTCATTAAAATGGTTCAGGTTTACTTCTCCTGACCACCTGGTTTCTTAGGTTATTGAGAGATGAAAAGTACACACTGGTGTCTTAGCAGATGATGTTCCATGATTTACAGAGACAGATTGTGTGGTAAAAGTCTGGTTAGGGTGATGTAAGGCTTTCCAAAAATCTGTGTTGCCCAATGCCATCGTCTTGCTGTGAGTTGTGATGTGCTGGTGTAGGAGGAGGAGAAGGACAGTTCCAGGTCTGTCAAGCTGATAATGTCCTGTTCAAGGGTACTCAAGGTTACATTTCTATTCTAATTCAGTCATTATCATCGACATAAAAACTGTTCATTATTTGACCATTGGATTCTTTGGGGGTCAGGAGTCAGTAGTCAGTAATTTCCAAGTAGGCCATAAGTTGGCCAGAGTTTGGGAATCATTAGCTCAGAGCACTGAGGCTTGATTTGTTTTTCTGTCTGTTTTACTTTGTTGACATCTTCTCCTCTGACCAACTCTTTCATTTTTTTCTTTAGAGTGCCAAAGTTAATGAGTTGGGAGGCTGCAAAATTGGTTAAGTAGTCTGTGACAGGTAACAGGAAGTTGTTGAGCATATTGTTTATTGATAGAGCAGAGTATTGCGTATTTTATATATGGGGGATGGGGTTTCACCCACTCTGACTTCCTGTACTGATTGGGTTTTTGAAGCAACTACTTTCACAAAAGAGTAGAGAGGGGCTGAAGGGTTGAGTCAGAGGCTGTTCTCCCAGACCATGTCTTCCTGCGTCAGGGTCTCCACACCTCTCTAGTTTGGTTAGAGGTTAAATGTGTTTACAACATTCACTCTCATTCATCCACGCCCTCTTTACACACATGACTACATCAACAATTTCACATTTCTTACCATTGTTTTTGTGAATTAGACAAATCTGCCAGATTACAAGATGGCACATCAGTGTTTCTACTATACTAACTAAAATCTTTGGTTATTTGAAAATTGGCTATTATTAGCCTCAATTATGTGCTGTGAGTTTAAAGGAGAAAAAGGATAGCAGCTGTGTTACTTTCACTAGATGAGACACACTTTTATAAAAAGGAAGAACGCAGGTGAACCCAGAGCTTGGCAGCTTCACAGTCAAACAGATGGTGCTGGTTTCCACAGAATGACTGGCTCATAATCAAACAGCAGGTTCCACACTCTTCCCATACTCAGTCTAACCAAGATAAATACATGAATAATTAAAAAGGTATAAAAGTCCATGGCCGTCTCCCAATTCAGGGGCCACATCCTTTGCTGGAAGATGCAACAAAGACTGAACTGAAATGAGATGGCCTGGATGTTTTTTCAAAGGTTTTTAAGTCCCTAAACTATAGCTGTTGTACTGAGCTGAAACCCAATACCTACATTTAACAGCGTAATAGGTGCTCTGGTTTTGTTTACTTCCACTACCAGTGCACAGTGAACCTTGGGATGGGTCGGACAAAAAACAAAAAGTGTTCTTTACAGGCCTTTTACTAATTACATTGGTACTTTACTTTACATCACCTCAGAGAATGAGATACACAATCTTAACAGAAGTCTGCACGCCTGCTCTGACACAGTGATATTACATTATTAACATGATGTGCAAATTAGCGGTAGAAAACAATCACGCAAGTGCAACAAGTTTTTTTTTTTTTTTTTTTTTTTTGCATGTAGGCTACCGTGCCGCCCCCAGCCAAGATGAAGTTATGGTTGGCAACCCTTATCACCCATTTCTCAGCCACTGCCCTGACTACATGTATGACGACAGCCCGGCAGGTCAAAACCAGCACAATCTACATTCATTTAGTCAAACAATCTGAGCAGAGTGAGACAAAACATCTGATGTGCAGTGGGTGAAGAAATGAATCCAAAGTTCACTCTCTGTCAGTCTCACTAAGTGGTATATGAAACACAATCCCTTCACGTGTTTCCCCTCAGTCGTTCCTCATGTTATCATATGGTGTGCTGTTTAAATGCAGCTTTGTTTGTTTGAAAGCACACACACACATTGAGAGAGAGAGAGAGAGAGAGACACTTATTTTCTTAAGAAACATATCTTGAAAAGTGGGACTGGACGAGGGACAAGATCAGCGTTCTCTGGCAGCCTGGTTCTCATTTTGAAACAATTTTCAGTAATTTCCATCACCTTGGAAGCCGACAATAAATGCACTGGGTTTCATTTTAAATTGATCCCCTATGTTGCAGAGGCTATTGGCTCCATTTTCACACATAGGCCTGCACCATTTCTTTGTTTTTAAAATTGTAATAATGTTTATTCAGTGTTACATTAACAGTTTTTTTTTACTTTCAAAGACAGATTCAAACAAACCGTCACATTCGATCTACATTCAGTTTTAAACAATTAAAAGAGGAGAAAACAACATATGGAGACATAAAAGTTGGATGTCCCCAGAGAGATGGAGGGGGGGGGGCGTTCAGCCTTTGCTTTTTTAAGTGCTTCTTTTGCCCCCACCACACTTGTTTGTGTTTGGTTCAATCTCAGCTGCAATGTCAGCTGCCAAAACCCCAGACAGAAGATCTGGCTTGACCTGAATGTTGTAGACTCCTCGGAGTTGCCTTCAGTTACTGATGTTTTTCTTTCTTTTTTTGTTTTCAAGTTTTGCCTCTCAGGCTCCACACAGGTGAAAGCTACTAGGCTGAAGCTACTAGGTGTGAGCTACTGTGTGTGTGTGTGTGTGTGTGTGTGAGTGTGTGTGAAATGATTTTCTTTAGCAGGATGGTTGAGTTGAGGACTGTGGTTTACATCACTTCTTCAGTCCAGCAGGGAGACCTCAGACACTGTGGACATTGAAAGAGAAAATCATCATCATCATCAACTTCAGTTACCAAAACAAAGCTTTTATGAAAAGATGTGTCTGACCACAGTTATCAAACACTCACCGCTCGCTCGCATTCTTGAACAGTCTGGATTCAAATTACGCCTGAGTTTCATACTGGTGTCAAAATGTCCTTCGAGTCTTCACAAACTCCACATTTTTCAGAGATGATCCATATGTTTGTCGATGAGGGGCTATCTGAGCCCAGTCAGTGAAAACATCTGTACTCCGCTGCTGGAGAAACGTTGTGGTATAAGACTAAGACCAAGTAAAACGGTGAACATGTCATAAAACCAAAACCGTGAGTGAAATGAAGATAACACCTTATTAAAGCTTCACAGCTGGCTACATTTAATTTAATGCATACACACACACCACACACACACATATGTGACATGGATTTGGACATGTTCATTGACACTGTGAAAGCTCACAGTTTCTGGCTCAGCTCTGCAGTTTTGCAGTTATTCAGGGCACATCACTGGGGAACTGTAAAAATGCCTTTTCAGAAATTTACACTCATTCGGTTTTTTCAGCCACAAGAAGAAGCAGCTAAAACTGAAAACCATCAGGTTTCTCTGCACCTTCACCTCTGCTAACTTCAAAGCTGGTTCACCACTTATGATTTTGTTTTATTAGATTTCCGACTGCTTTGATTTTCAGTCGGGGAGTGTAACGGTCACAGTTCGATTGGGACTGGCATCATTAATCTTAATTCTTCTCCACAACATGTAAAACTGATGGACATTGGGGTTTATCATCACACACTTACACATGCTTTTTTAATTATAGATTTATTTCAAAGCAGGTTATTATCCTGACTCTGTCATGAATCTATAGTCAGACATAACAACAGCTGCTATGTGTGGCTTTGTAATTACAGATTTGTGTTTATTGTATATTAACTGTAATTAGTATTTTCTGTCCTCCAAAAATTAAGGTTTTCAGCCTGTATTCTTTTATTAGAAATAATATACGTAGCTGTAACACACACACACACACATACACACACACACACACACACATATAGAGATAGAGTTTGAACTGAAGATTTTTTAATTAAGCAGGTTTATTCTAACCTTGTCATAGTCAAAGATCATACACAACAACAGCACATTGATCACTGTAATTACAGATCATTTTAAAAATTCACATTTACGGTTTATTGACTGTAATTTACAATTTTCTTCCTGGTTTGTGTGAATTTGAACATTTCTCACAGTTAAAGTATTCAATGCTTAACACTTTTTAAGTTGGCATTTTAAAACTAAGGATAATATGTGTGTGTTTCATATTTCATTTCACGTCAGGACCAGACACACTCCGCAGGGCAGATCTGATGCACTGGGCTTTATAAATAGACCAACTATTGGAGTTTCCTCTCACTAAGAGACGTGATATGGACTACCTTCCTCCTCCTCCTCCTCCTCCCACCACACACTGAAACAAACAGGTACCCAGGGGGAGTTTCCAAGACACAATATGTCTCATTTTCTGCCAGCGTGTCAAGGGGGTGAACTCAGACCAGATCATGCATAACTGCAGCGATGAAACTCAAAATGTTGAGCTCAGCTGGATGTCACGTGTATTATAATCATTGGTCACACTCACTGTGAGTGTGTTTTGTGTGTTCCACGTTACCATTTAACAGAGCTGACCGACATGCCAATACAATGTCACACATATTACCCATCAGCTATCTGTCAGCCAGTGTTACAAAGACCTATTAGAAATGGGAATACATCTATATATTGACATGACATTATGCCTGATATAGGGGTATACAAGTTGTCTCTGTGGGGTTTTAAATGTTCTGAAGTAACTAGATCCACTACTGTTCTCGTGAAAAGACTAAAACCAACAATTTCTGTTGTTATAAACTACTCTGACATCCCTGCTTTCTCATCAAGATCCTACAAATGACTCACAAATATGCAGATTCAGTAACTGCACAAAATAAGATGGACAATTTACTCAAACAGGAGGAAATAGCACATTTGCTCAGGACTATTTTCAGTGGCAGACAAATCCACATTTGGTGGTGTGAGAGTGTCATGACACACAGACAGGACTTGTTATCAGTAGGATCAGTTCACCGTTGGTTTTGTTCGCTAGTTAGGGTTTGTTTCCACCACATAATCACATTTGTTTTCTGCATTTGTTCCACCAGACATTGCAGGTTCCCAGAGAAACGTGAGATCAACTAAAGAGTCATAGTTTTGAACATCAGCAGACCACACAAACACACAGAGATGCTCACGCCCGACCAACTTACATGACGCAAATGTCCTTACATAACAGACTGACCCTTATCTTACTCCGGAGCATGAGAGTTTCACATCTGGACATAATTGGTGAAAGGTCAGTGAAAGAGTACATATATTCTCAGGGCACCCTGAGCCTCACAATCCTCTGCAATAAGATGATAATTTGGAAACAGATGCTTCAGATGCACGGATAAGTTTGGGACATCTGTGTGTGTGTTAATAGATATATATATATATACCTGGATGGGTTGATTTTTTTTTCCCTTATGGGCTCAGGGCAGGATGTGAGGCCCAGAGGAAACAGCTCTGATTGCATTTCAGAGGGAAAACTTCAATCAACCATCAAGTTTCTAATTGGCATCATGCTGTTTATGCAGAACTTGTCCTGACAACGAACCAACCAACAACTAACCCCATGAAACACAGGATCACAGTGGACACAAGGTACAAAATGACACTCAGTCTTTAATCGTTGTTAATGCTAGTCTGTATCTACAACATGTGACAGTGTGATTTCTCATTATAATATACTACAGATGGTCTCAAGCAAAGACTTATAATAATGCTCATATTTTACAGAGCTTCTACTTTTTATTTAACAATTACAGCTCATTACATCTGATTTATGTTAATTTAGTTTTATCAGAAGGTAAAGATACAAAGGAAAATTGATCTCAACTTGTGTGATCTGAGCTGATTTGAGGTATCACTGCTGAGAATATGTTTCCTGTTTTACTGAAGATGATTTTATGATAAAGTAACCATAATGCATAATATCCCTCACGTTCTGCATAAGTTTGCCCACAGACCACAGAGCAATGCTTCAGATCTAGGATAACTCATGTCAGATCATTGTATCAGTTATTTGTAGAGCCAGCGCAGCTTGTAGAGATCAAGCTCTATAAAATCATACCGCTCGTGTTAATGTTACTGTTTTCATTTATGTTATTATGTGATGAGCGGGTTGTAAACAGGCATTCAACACATCATATTCTCAGCTCTTTGATTGATATTCGAGGGAGGCTTGAAAAAGAGGCTTGATTAGACTCATGATGTATCTATAAAACTTTTTATTGGATATAAAACTTTATGTTTTATTGGCTTTTATATTGACTTTCTGCTACAGGCTGGGCTGCTGTTTCACACTTTACCAGTAACAATCCTCATTTGATCCAACTGATTTTAATGCTGTTTAAAGACTATAATACATTTTCATACCTATGTATATATGTATGTATATATATAGTTCACTTCACAGTATTAAAATTAGTTGAATCAAATGAGGGTTGTTACTGTTACTGGTAAAATGTATATATATATATATATGTATATATATATATATATATATATATATATATATACACATACATTTTTACTAATCTGTGTCACTTGGCGCTTTGCTTTCACTTTCAGTACAGGCTAGTTCACCGTCTTAAGACTGGGTGCGTTCTGGTCATAATAATGTAATATTGTGGCTCAATAGGTTGCTGAGCAACCAGTCTGTCTTTTTTACTGGTCTATTTCCCTCTTCTCTGACAACATTGTACAATCATTCTTGTACCTGCAGTACACTGTTGTCATGGTGATGATGCATCACTTATTAAAGGCTTTAACGGTCAGTTATTTTCACCGCTGCTAGAAGGTTTTATTTTTTTCACCCCTCATCAGTTTATTGTTCATTTTGTGCCATTAAAGGTATTTAACCCTTTAATGGCACAAACCCATTAAAGGTTAACCATTTTGCAGTTGATAGATGGAGCCTGACAACGTTAATGCTTCGGACACTATCATAAAAAAAAAATACACTCGCGTTTTCTGACATAATTGTTGCGCGTGTCACTTTAAATCGCAAGATGCATTTTCTCAACTGACAGTTACAGGGTGACTTTGTCAGCGATTTTACAACCTTTTTCTGTGAAAAACACACGATCGCCTCAAAGAGTCCAACCAAACACCAAAGACGCTGAACACAGCCACTGCAGTTCAGCGCTTCAGTGATGAATTCGTTTTTTATCATGGGGCCCAAATTTATTATTTTAACCGTGTCTTTGCGTTACACTGCTCTTTACAGGCCACGGCTGGGAAAGCAGATGGGACGCTGTGAAAAATTGTTGCGGTATTTTCAAACGGATCATGGAGGATGATTCCCACTGAATTCAGACTTTCTCTCCCGGATTTGTGAGATTAAAGCACAGGAAGATTAAGGCACATTTCTGAAGCATGCTTGAGGAGTTTGAGCTTCTCCATGTTGAACTGTCCTCCTACTTAAACAATTTCCTGGAACACTTTGAACAAGACAAGATGAGAATTTTATTCGCCTTACCTGTGGTTGCCAGGCCAGCTTTCTGTCAGTCTGTCACACTCTACAGTCTCCCGCTTTCTCTTGTTTCTATAGTGTTGCCGCTCTCCGCTCTCCTTACCCCCCCACCCCCTTTTTTCTGTTTCGCTACACGTCTTTATTTCTCTGCCTCTTTGGTCCACAAGTCACCACTCTCCTTCCCTCTCCTCCCTCCCTTTTTCCACACTTCACCTCTGATTTTGTCGTTTTTTTCTCAGTGTCTTCTTTTTTTTTGCCTCGTTTCACTTTTTCCCTCTCGCTGTTCGTTCCCTTGCTTCTGCCGCTCTACGAGTTTTTCCTCTTTGTGCAAACCTCCTGTTATCCCCCCTGTTCTGCGTTTCTTCTATCTGCTTAAATAGAGGTACCTTGCCCTGCTCTTGATAATGAAGACGCACTGGGAGGTTTGTCCCGGAGGCGGGACCGGGGCGGCAGTCGATAGGGGGATGGGAAAGGTCAAATTATACAGAGGATGGACAGATAAATGTGAACCAGACCCTTTGGTGAGGTCTAGTTTGTAGTAGGTATTGACACGGGATTAGCGTCTGTTTGCTTTCACCTGTTCTATCTCCGGCCAATATAACCCCTGCCCCCACATTTGTGATCTCCTGGTTTCTGAGAACTCAGTACTGCACAAAAAACACACGCTGTGTCTCATTTACACACCAGGTCTGAGTAGGTGACTTAAACTGTGTTAAAGACAGTAATGAACCGTTTAGCGTTTATAAACCTAGTAAAAAAAAACAAGGCAACCAACACCTTTTAAACCCTGCCTGATACAAGTTTGCCTTTCTGTTCAGACTGAGGACATCACATACACACATGCACACACACACACACACAGCGGGGATAAAGAGTGAGCTGTTGACTGCTGCGCAAACCCTCAACCCCCCACCCCATTTATTTCAGAAGTGCAGCTCGCCCTCGCAGGCCCCAGTGCAGTGTGTGTGGCCTTGCAGCCCTGTGCTGGGCAGGTGACATAAAAGATATAAAAAGAAATTGCATGCTGGTACAGGATCCATGTACATATCCACTACTGTGGAGTCATTTGACTGGAGCAGGAATGATGGTTCAAGTCCTTTCCGTTGCTGACAATGGCCTGGTGTTAATGGAGCTTGACCGGTGGAAAAGAGGCTAGTTTTGGGTGTTAGCATGATTTTGTTGTTTTTTTCAGGTATCTGAAGGTTTCTGCTTCCAGAGGAAACTCTTCACATCAGTTGACAGTGAACAGGCGTCCTTAATGGCTCCAGGTCTGCTTCAGATCTATCAGTTAATTAATGAATAAGCAATGCCACAATAAAGCCTTTTAAATGTATTTAGATATAATATCAAACTGAATTAGTCTCATATATATCTTAAAAACAACATATGTAAAGAGTAGTACATTTATTGGAAAAAGAAAAATCGTCAAAACTTAACACAACAGAAATAATCAATAATCAATGAGGTGTGTGACACATGCACACCCAAGTGAGTTTAGCTTACATCGACATCGGCAGAGCAGACACCCCCACCCACACCCACACCCCCCATCCCATCTCAGCCAATTTTCTGTTGAGATTAGTCAGGACAGCGTCAAAGAGAGACAGGGGTGGGGGTGGTGAGGGGGTTGGGGTTCACAGTGAACACTCACACACAGTTCATATAAGGTCTGGGTGAACTATTCTCCAAACATCCAAATGATAGCTTTAAAGGATAATTACTGCATGACTGGATCACTGTGTAGAATCAGCACAGAAAACCTTAATATTTCTGGTTCCTCGGGGTCATGGAGGCTGTTCACCACAGGGAGTAATTTACCATCAAAAGAGATGATAGAGAAAAACTCACTCCTTAGTTTTTGTTTTTTTTCCCCTGTTCCTTCAGGATCAGTCACCAACGCAGGCAGTGGATGTTACGCAGCAGGTACATGACAGCCATCTCTGTCAATAAAAGCTCAGTGTTCTTCCACCAAAATCAATCGCATCAGGCGTCACTCAACATTGAGTTGTAACTGTTTATGTCAGCTGCGTCTTCACTCTCAGACACTCATCCTCACATTTTCAAACCCGTGAAAAACATTTGTTACTTTGCTAATATTTATATGCCAGTAAGACTGCTGTACACTGACAGATGATAACAAATGCTAAACTATCCATCCATTGTTTATACAAATTATCCCATGCAGGGTCATACACACAATCACATTCACACCTATGGGAACTTTAGAGTTTCCAGTCCACCCACTGTGCATGTCTCCAAGACAGAACCCAGGCAGACAAGGAGAAAAAGCAAACACCCCAGACCAGGGGATCAAACACACAACCTTCTTGCTGAGAGAGTGTCTCCATCATCATGTTTAATAGGCAGCACACAGATGAGACAGTGTAAAGTATCAAACTGTTGAAATGTGTCTCCTCCTTGATTCTGCAGAGTTTCTTCATCTTTGTCTTTTTCAGGTTGTGAGCTGAACGTGGATTGTCCCACGTCCCCCTGTCCCTTAGTCACATTCTGTGTATTCAAACATGTTGATCTAATTATGTCTTTCGTTTAACCATGTTAAAGCTTCCTAGCTTAAGACTTCACTCATTGGAATAATTTATGTCCTCGTGTGGAACCGTGAACAGATTAAAGGCACACAGAGGCAGTGTGGTTTAAACTACTGTCAGGTTGATTTACTCCACACAAGTTGACCTCTAAATTTAAAAGACGTCTCATCTTTTAAACTTAGGGACTGAAACCTTTCTGAGGTCACACTTGCGCATCTGACCTCCACAGGTCTGTCTAAACAAGAAGGAAAGGTCAAGCCACATGGGAGTATTATCAAGCCATGCTCCGACCTCTTCACTCACTGCTTCTTGGATCACAAAGTGGGAGATTGGGGAGGTAACCTTTGTCCTGTGATTAGGAAGTGCATAGTGTGGAGACTGGCATATTGTAGCTGACCTCTGATCTTCACCTGTGACCCCAGGAGGAACATTGCTCCATGTCCAGATCATTTGCAGAGTACTTATTTATAGCTCTTCTTTTTTATTATTACCTATTCATTTTTGAAAACGTTTGTCCAAATTGCATGTTCAGTGAACACAAGGAGGATTTTGCAATTGTTTAATGTTTTGTATTGGTCAAATCCGAATCTATCAATAGTGAACATATCTGTCTCCACTCGTAACAACTCCAGTTTATAACTGTAGTTTCTGATCAGACTGTAGCTGCTCCTGGTGCAAGTCAGGTAAAGACCCTGGTCTGATTTAATCTGAAACAGTGAACAACTATCACATTCACCATCTTTACCACATCTTCATCAAGGTGCTTTTGTCAGCTCAGTCTAACTACGAACAGCACTCTGGATGTAAATGCTCAAAATGTTCCACTTATGCTGATGGTGCAGATGTGGAAAGTATAATTCTGCCAGTCATTAGTTTTGTGTTCATTGGGAGTTGTGTTGCTTCAAAGGCTGAATTTGACTGCATCAGAGTGGGACAAACAGACATGTAACCCATCTTTCCCATCCCATGTTTTTTGTTCATTTTTTGTTAATTAGTTTGTTTGTTTTGTCTCAGGCAATCTTCAGGTTTACGTTTTTTGATGCACCTCAATATGAGCTCTAGCCTTCCAAATTCATCTCAATAAAAACCCATAATCTCGCTATATCTTGGAGAATCCTAATGTCCAGTATTCATCACGTCCACCCCATCATTGTACATTATACTGCACTTCAAAAAGTCTTCTAATCTTTCATTGTTATTTTTTAGTGTTTGCAAGGACTATGACAGATCTTATTGAAATTAAACTGTCAGTTCAACATTTTTTGTTGTTAATAATTATTTAAGGAAAAAACTGCCATCAGTTAAGGCTCAAAAGTTTTGGCAAATATCACACCACAACTAATCTACTATTTGTCTGAACTGGGCAGGGCCTATTTACCAGTATGTATCTTATACCTTTGCTCAATCTCCACAGAGCTGGAATGACCCAGACGCACAGAAATTGGTTTCATAAGTCAAAATGACGTGTAAATGCCTCACAAAAGAGTCTCTGCAACATGCTGTTACTGCTTTTTGCAGCAAATAAACTGTATGCTAGGCAACTAAGTTGCTTCTCTCAGTTAAGCACAAAATGATTAGATACCATGAATTGCAACTTGTCGCTATAATTTACGTTCATATTTCTTAGTGGGGCCTCTGTTTCATAACAGCGATAAGACTGTTGTCATCCTAACAAGATGGATACCCTCTCGTCAAACTGCTCTGTAGTTGTGTTCAAAGTTTGTATTATAGCACAAATCAGAAGAGATGTCTTTCATTAAATGAATGCTGGAACTCTGTGGTATGATAATTGTCAGACGTTACCTGGTCTCCTGGTCTGTCAGGAGCTAAGGGCTCATCTATGGTTTGTGGAAGCTTTAGCAGGTGGTGACAGAATTCAGATTGCACAGATGGATCATACTGAGGACATGTCCTGTTGCAAAACAATGTAGTTTTAATGGTGTATTTATGAAACTGTTAAACTTTATAGTCACCTTTCTCACCATCTGTGGGCGAGTGATACTAAACCATATATATTTTGGTTTTAAGTATCACATAAAATCTGTCAGCCGTTACGCTGAACAACTGGGAGATCATAAAATATTTTTTTTTCTCCTCTTATGTCATCTTTAAATTACTCTGCCTTATATTCATCTATTGATACCATCTCCTTAACTGATTTATGGCCTTTTGTGATTTACTTTCAGTCAGCACATACGGTATGTGTTGGGTCAGAGCACTGAAACTATAGATCCTCTGTGCTTTTTCCTGTGAAGGTCTGTTTAGCCAGTTCAGCACAGGTCAGTTGTGATCAGCCAGTTGGGGACTTTTGTAATACCATTGTCTGTCAGGCTTAACACATCTCATCATGATCCAGTTGCATCATTTTGTTTGAAGACCTCACTCAAACATATTACAATAATGACATCAAGGACAGAAACATTCTCCCAAAGAAAAAAGGTTCTTGCTTGCGTGGAACTCCAAACAGGCCTAATATTTCATTTGTAACTTATTTACGAGCATCACAGCTGCTTGGCTTGGTGTCAGAGTACTTATTTGTTAGCATGTCAAAATCCGGGATCTTCTCATCCACTTCAAACACTGATGAGTGAACTGGCAGCAGTAGATGCTGAGCAAAATCCAGAGCAGCCAAAAACCAAGTTGGATAGGCTGAGGGCTGCAGTAGGAAGCAGCCAAGGGCTTCGCAGCAGAGCTGACATTTTAATCGCTGTCTATGACTTAATTTTGAAGAGTTGCAGCACAAGAGAGATATGAAACAGCATAGAGCCCAAGCTGTCTGGTTGGACAGACTTGTTGTCCCTGCCACAGTAATGCTCCCCATAAACCATATCACTCAGCTTTATTGTTTACAGTCAGTATCCTCCAACAGTGGACTTTTATTCATGGCATTGTCGTCATTAATGGAGAGCATCTTTCCCCAAGAGGATCTTTTGTTTCAAGTAATAATTACACCAATATGTAAAACATTCCATGTCCCTAGAGCCAGAGTCGTTGTCCAGGGATTGGGTCGCCGGGGCCCCCGCCCACGACCGCCACCCAAACCACAAAGCACCGGCCCCATCTGAACCCTCCCGCGGGTGGTGGGCCTACGGGAGGGCGGGCCCACGTCGCTCCTTCGGGCTGTGCCCGGCCGGGTCCCGTGGGCTGAGACCCGGCCACCAGGCGCTCGCCTGCGAGCCCCAACCCCAGGCCTGGCTCCAGGGCGGGGCCCCGGTAACGCCATTCCGGGCGACGTACACTTCCTCGTTGTAATATTCTTCATCTGGGGCTTTGGAACCGCTCTTGGTCTGACCTGTCACCTAGGACCTGTTTGCCTTGGGAGACCCTACCAGGGGCATTAAGCCCCGGACAACATAGCTCCTAGGATCACTCAGGCGCTCAAACCCCTCCACCACGATAAGGTGGCGGTTCAAGGAGGGCAAGGAGGATCTACATTCCTACCCTCACCTATGGTCATGAACTCTGGGTCATGACCGAAAGAACAAGATCCCGGATACAAGCGGCCGAAATGAGTTTCCTCCGCAGGGTGGCGGGGCGCTCCCTTAGAGATAGGGTGAGAAGCTCTGTCACCCGGGAGGAGCTCGGAGTAGAGCCGCTGCTCCTCCACATCGAGAGGAGTCAGTTGAGGTGGCTCGGGCATCTGTACCGGATGCCCCCTGGGCGCCTCCCTCGGGAGGTGTTCCGGGCATGTCCCACCGGAAAGAGGCCCCGGGGAAGACCCAGGACACACTGGTGTGACTATGTCACCCGGCTGGCCTGGGAACGCCTTGGGGTCCCTCTGGAAGAGCTGGATGAAGTGTCTGGGGAGAGGGAGGTCTGGGGATCCCTGCTCAGGCTGCTGCCCCCGCGACCCGGCCCCGGATAAGCGGAGGAAGATGGATGGATGGATGTAAAACATCACATGAATACAGAAAGTGGACTGCACCATCATTGAACTGAAGTCCAAAAACAAAGATACTAGAGTTTTGTTAATATAACTGTGTTAGTTTTACTGATCTTGAGTCATGCTAGAAACTTTGTGGGACTGTACCAGGGCACACGAGAGCGCTGAGATAATTGCAAAGCTCAGAATCCTAATGTGGGTCTCTGAAGATTGGCTCGGATCTTGGTAAAACCGCTTCTCTTCTGTTACACCCTGTTCTCAGAAAAAGAAGCACAGTCTTTATATCGGACATCCAACCATTCAAGGTTTCAAGAATCCAACTGTTTTGGATAAATAGTCCAGTTGTTGTCTTATATTGAATCTGTGTAAATTTGTGAAGCTTATTTTGCACCGACTCTTTGGTGAGGTCCTGGTTAAATACAGGTTGAAACATTTTATCATTTTACCTTTTTATATAACACTCATCAACCTGCTGGTGTAAAAGTCTGAGAAGATGCACTTCCAAGCCATGATAGCGTAACTATAAACTTTTAAGTATGAGCAAGACTCATCAGTAAATGTTTATTGTGCTTCATTAAGGAAATTACATGTGAGAGAGAGGACCATCCACAAAATTCTGAACAAAGCTGTTTTTATTGTACATCTGGTAATTGCACCTATTTTACGAAAATGGAAACACGTGTTGCCAAAAAGTTCCCCAAACACACACACACACAAACAACAACAATAAAAAACAACAACAACAAAATTTCCCTGGATTTTTTTTTTCTTTTTTTTTTTTTTTCAACAAAAAAACAAATTCCATTGAAGCAAGACTATTTGGAAACTTATGGTGTAACATGATGGAACAGTTAATTTTATTTGTTCTGTTGAATTATTGTCTCTATCTGTGGTAGTCACCTCTAATTCTTAAATAGATCAATCAAGGTGGAACAAATCTAAATCACAATTATGCAAATGTGACAAACAAGGGCACGCATATTCAGCTATGTTTTGGATGGTTTCACTGTGCATCTGGTGGGTTTAACTGAAGACCGCTGTGAGTGATTAAAATGTGCTTATTTTATTATTACTTTATCTTTTTAAGTAGGATCAAAACAAGTCTGCTTACTCAGCCCCCTGAGAACCTAAAGCCAGGGCTCTCAAGTTTTGAACTTAGCATGGAGTGAGATTGTTTTTTTGTTGTTGTTGTTGTTTTGGACGGGGTGAGGGGGTACATGCAATACAATGCAATATATAGCCTACATCTACATCTATATCTCTATAGATATCCTATATATATGTATCAGTGATCATTCAATGATGGCGAGAAAATGCATTCACGACCAATATCATTTTCTACCAGCTGGAATCGAACCTGCAGCAGACTATGGCCTCCTAATATTGGTGGCTGTTCTACCAACTGAGCTGTACGACACCAGTTATCCAGTTTTCCACTCTTTTTCACAGTTGGCCGGCCAGCCCCAACTCACATTTTCTTAGGCTGTTTTTTTGCTTTCGCATCAACATGGCCGCATCATTACGTGGCACTGTCTGCAACCTGTGCACACATTCAGAGCATTTGTGGGACCTTGTGGTCTCTGCAGCGCTTGCAGCGCTGCAGAGACCACAAGAAATACTATTTTCCGATTGGCTGATAGATCGCTAATTCAAGACAGCTGTATGGATGGACTAAACAGAGCAATCTGCCTTTGCATCATCCATTCATAGATTACTAATTTATGTGTGGCAAGTTCTATTATTTCTCAGCATGAGAAATGTCATGTGTGGCGTGTGAGCATGTGAACCTATTGAAATGCGTGTGTCTTGAGAGCCCTGTTAAAGCTGTTATTTTGAAGCCCATCAAAAGCAGCTGGTCATATGACAAACATATTAGCAGGTTATTTAGTAGTCTACATGCCAAAAGGCCCAAAGTAAAGAGAAGAGTACCACAAAAGCTACTTTTCTCATTTGCATGAAATGCCTCGCAGAAGGTCGAGATGTTTGTTCCTGTTATATAACTAGTTATGACCAGTTCCTTCCCAGAGTAAGTGGATTCATCACTGGTCTTAAATGAAGCTGGCCAAATACCTGACATTGACTATGTGTGACTGAGCAATAAATACCCTTTCACATATGATTTGGTTCTGTCCAAAGCAAATGTTTTTTTGCAGGTAACATTACAAAAAAAAAAGAGATACTGTGAAGGTTACTGCAGTGGTTGGATTATCTCTTCAAGATAGATATCTTAGTCATTGGGTGAAAGTCATAATAGCTTTTGCATTTTCTTTAGCTAGATGACTTACTGTACACTGTTTATATGCAAAGATGCATTTTCTCCAACCCTTGTTTAGTGGATTAAAGACATTATACATCTTTTGATGTTGGAGACAGCCCACTGTACTTGACTTGTTGTGTTCCCCAAATGGTGCACATGAATCACTTTGATTACATTTGTTAATTAAATTAATAACAAGTACTGTCAAAGCTGATAACTGTGTCCCCTCAGGTCCTTCAAGCTCTGTGAGCTCTACACAGAAGTTTATTATCTGCTGTAATTAGTCCTAACAGTACACGCATTTTACAAACATGAGTTTCTGATTTGCATTCCCACCTATTAGGCCTATTAGAAGACACATTTCCACCAGCAAATACTGACTCTCCAATTTCTGGCAGAATGGAGAGTAAATGAAAAGCACATTGGTGTATGGAAGAAAGCCCTCTGTTGGCCTGAATGGTCAATCAAAACTAGAACCACATGAAAATTCAGTAAAACCCCAAACAACCTGAGGAAGGTAGAGGGCAGCCTTGTCCCAGGAAAGATATTAATACTAACAAATAAAGGAAATTAAATAGACAAAAAAAGCATCTGCATTAATTAAGCTCAACAATTGCAAAAAAGTTTTTCTGCTCAAGTTAAAGTTTAATTTCCTTCATAGGTTTTTATGTCTCTACAGTATGTACAGATCACTTAAAACAAGACTAACACTTTTTGCTCCCAGTGATGGATTTTGTAATTCTCTATACATATTGCTTAATTTACCAGTTAAAGATGACAATGAGTGTGGAAAAAGAGAGGTCCTTTAGCCATGTGTCTGTGTCTGCCTCTGATTATTCATAACTATTTAAAAAAAAAAAAAAAAAAAAAAGAATTTACCAAACTCAACAGTGATCCATCTGAAAAATAAGCAACAACATTAAAACTTAATATGTGCTTTGTAAAATTACATCCTTAGTTCACAACTGAATTTAAAACTTACAATAAAAACCAAAACATTTTTAACCTTTGGTAAATATAGACAGGGAAATTAGTTGTTCAGGTCACCTGTGTATTTATTTGATATGATCAAGTGAAATATATATTGAAATGCACTGTAAAATAAATAAATAAATAAATAAGAAAAGGCCCCTGCCCTCACAGAACATCTCTCTCTATGACTTTTCTGACTTTTTTTCTTCTTCAAATACCCAACCCACTGTGATCTATATTGATATGTAAAGAACTGTTCAATAAAGTCGGAGGATGAAAAATTAGTTTACTCATTCTTCCTGCTCGTTTTCTATCCCAGACTTTTTTTTATTTGCATGTTCTTTGTAAATAATCCCTCTTTATTAATTAGTTCTTGCACTGACTCCTTGCAGTCCCAGTGGAGGAGCCTGGCTGTGAGGTGGAAAAGAAGTATCTTATTAAGGCTGTTTAATTCAGCACAGGTACAGCTGCCAGTGAATTATCCATGACTCACTGTTACAGTGTGTTTTCATCACTCAGCCTGGCCTTGGCTTTCACATGACGACACTTTGTTGTAAGAGCAATTTCTCCTCTCCCCACTAAGGAATACAAAACAGGTGCCGAAAAAAGCACCTTCCTGCAGGATGACAGTGATGTGTTATTTAAATAAAATATGATATGAAATCCCCTCTCTCTCTCTTCATTCTTGTTTTGGATGTCACTAATTCACACTCGCCTTTGACACAACCAAATGTGAACAGTTTTGGCTCAGCTGGGTGTAATTATAAGACGATGACATATTTTGTTAATCTAAACGTTAAGGTATTCAAGGCCATTAGTGGGTGTTGACCAGAACCCGTCAATCTTAAAACTTTAATTAAATTCGTAGCACAGAGAAACTGATCCAATTGTTTACATTATGGTAAATTGACTACATTTGCGGGGAAGGACAACTTGTGGCTACGCTATTTCTATTTGTGATACAGGGAATAGAGAGAAAGGAATTCCATTAATGGACCACAGAGATTGGTTTTCATGATCTCACAGTAAGGCAGCTGGTGATAACTTAAAATGACAGCCTGCGTTAGGGATAAAGTTACCAAAACAAACCAAAAAAAGTGCTTTTAAATGTTTTGCAATGTTTAAATAAACATAAATAATACACGTTATAGATTTGTATTTTCTTTGAATAAAAAAAATTGTTTTCATCACAGTTTTGTTAGAAGCAATTTTTTGCCAAATGACAACAGCACAGTCAGTCCTAGTCACACTGACTGACTGACTGATCTACCAACCGACCGACAGACTGAATGACCAAATGACTGACCAACTGACTGCTGAGCCATAGTCTGTAGAGCTGTTCTGGTTTCTCAACTCATGAATTGCAGGGAAGCAGAGGAGAACTTACAATACATTGGGGACAGATACATTAGTGAAAACTACTTTGATTACATGTAGGGAGACTGGGAATGGTTGTAACATGGGTCAGTTGTAACACTTCCAATTTCTACAATCAGGAACAAGTTCAGAATGATCCGATTCACTCTGTATATGCTCAGTTTAGTCCTGTTTCCATATGTGAGGAAGTAGCACCCTGTGGCAGACACAAGGAAAAAACTCATTTTGAGGCATAAAACTAAGTTTTTTTTCACTTCATTTATTTTTGTGATAGCATTGCCTGCTTTGTAGTTGAACTCATCAAACTTAAATCACATTTATTGTGTGTCTATATAGACATTTTATGCAAGTTGTCGGTGCTAATGTTTTAGTTGTTAGCCGTAACATAAGCTAGTTCATGGCTCCAAGGGTCTGGTTAGTTGTAACAACGATGAAGAATGTTACAACTTACTAAAACCCTACATTTTAATTGCATTTATGTTTTCTTTGAATTTCTGTCAGACTATGGCTGTAGGTAAACTAATAAACTTGAGACACACCCCACACAAACAACTATTATGTTAAAAAGTAATTTAAGTGTTGAATAAAAAGCTTTTGATATCAGGTTTTGTCATAATACTTATTTAATAATGTTACATCTATGTTACAGCTATGCCATGTAATAGCAGACACATGTAACTAGTTTGTATCACATTTTGAAAGAATTGGCTTAAAAGAGCTCCCAAGATAGAGAGAGAAATGTCAAAAATGTTACAACCATCCCCAGTCTCACCTACCATTATTACTAAAGGAAGCTTAATATAACAAAGACAGCAGGAAAGAACGAGGAAGAGTGAGAAGACAAAAAGGTCAGCTGAACATCTGGATTCTCTGTTATTATTGAGGGGGTTAATACTGGGATGTTCATTTTTATTGTCATGTTTTTTGACAATAATAATGAAAGTGACAATGATAAAGATAATAATGCTTCAGCACTCTTTTGAGATGATGAGGTAAAATAGTAAATATAAAATTGCATAACATAAATATGGATAAAAAAGAAAATGTTCATAATGTTCATGGCATCAAACATTACATTTGTTTTTATATTTTAAGCCCCATAAAAAGGTAAAAAATGTTTACATGTATTTTGTTTACAAGCAGTGGATTCATCACCATTATGTTGTCTGTTTGTGGCAACTCTCACATCTGGAGTCTGTTTAGATCATCTCAAACCTTCGCTCTAAAACCTGTGGGAAAAAGAAGGTTTACTGGTTCCAGTCATTAGTGCCAGTACAGCAGGAGAATGATAAATCCTATTAATGTTGGGATGGTTTATTAGAAACCCTGACTGTTACTTCCCAAGTTGTGCAACATCCCTAGCATTCATTAAGGATGCAGGATAAAGTTAAACACTTTCCACTTTACTTTAAAGTTTGAGTCGAAGCATCTTTATAAAGAGAGGAGCGGTGTTTTATGGCCTCATGTGTTGCAGGCCTGTAGTTCACCATTGCTTTTCTCATAATTAGACACTTGTTTATAATATTTTCATATATGCACTCATATATGTACATACACATTGTCTTTGTAAAGGTCATGCCCCCAAAATGTGATTGAAATGTTGTAACTTTTAAACTAAACAACCAATGTATTATTGTGTTAAATCCATTCAACAGTGACATTTTTTAAAGTTGTACAATTAAGTTGTCATTATGTTGTGATTTATTGACTCAGGATCAATAACTGTTTGAGTAAAAGCTCTGAGTTTTGCTGCTCCACTTTGCTGCAGCATTGTCTTAGCAGACAAACACTAACAGGCTAGGTAATGTTTGCAAGCCAGTTAGCAAAGTTAGCTAGCAAATTAAAAAGCTGAGGTGGTTTGGGCACCTGGAAAGGATGCCTCCAGAGCACCTCCCTAGGGAGGTGTTCCAGCGCATCCAGCTGAGAGGAGGTTATATGTCCAACCTGGCCTGGGAACACCTCAGGGTCCCCCAGTCATAGCTGACCGCTGTAGCTGGGGAAAGGGAAGTCTTGGGCTCACTGGTGGATCTGTTGCCCCCTCGACCCGATCTCGGATAAGCGGTTGAAGATGGATTTATGGAACACAAAGATGAGGCCCAAGTATTTGCCAGCATAATTTTGCTATCTGGGCACTGTCTCTGGATTGTTTGGCATGTTTTCTACTACATTCACACATGCTCCTAGTTTGAAAGCCTGAAATTACATCTTTCATCTTTCTGTCATCTGTGGCCACATGACTGGTGAGCTGTTTGTCTTTTTTTTGGGGGGGGGGGGGGGGGGGGGGGGGGGGGGGTCTCACTTTGATGTGTGAAATTGAAAAGAAACGTTAAGCAAGGTAACTCTTCTTTTGGGCTTTATAATTGAATTCTGAAAAGTAGATAAAGTTACTGAAGACAACAGCTGCTCGCAGTACAGTCTACACAACAAGAAAGTTGTTCTTGGAAGCACATGGAAATCTCCCTCCATGTAACCCAGCTGTTAACTTTGGCCTATTTCACTGGATCACTTCTATGGTGATGATGCAGATATGAAACACTCACACATTAATTCAGAACTTGCTGACACATTGACACCACAAGAACATCGCAACTCACAAGCTGCGGTCCCAATAGTCCAAACTGAATGCCGCAGCTGGGGGACAAATTTCTAACATAATTCTGAACCTTTGTGAAGTTTCATTGGTATGCAGTGTCAACCAGAATCTCATGTTGGCCTGAAGATATCCTTTTGATTAATGCAAGGAAGTTGAACTGAATGCGTTCACTGCTCCTCAGCAACAACATGCCTTATATTTACACCACCGCTGCCCTGCAAATTTCTACCTCCTGATATTGGCCATTGATAAATCTGACTCTAAAAACACCAGGTTTCCTGAAACAATCACTTTAAACATATATTGTTAGAAATATGCATTTGATTGCCTTTATTCACCCATAAATTGAGCAAAGAAGAACTTTATATTAAATAGGAACACTGTAAATAAGTACATTTGTTTATCACTCTCCATACCATGTGCACCAAGTTCTTGTGTTTATAAGGAACCCACCTGGTCTTTGGTATTTCACACTAAAAGGGCCTAATGGGGTGGGACAGAAAGAAGATACAATGCTGGCGACTCAGGAGAGACTTAATAAAAGGTCTGATGAGTCATGTCCCACAGGAGGGGTGAGGTAATCTACAACATCTAAATTAGTGCTGGTGGCCAGAGCAGTCGCTTCTGTGATTGTAGCAGAAAGTTTTATTCTTATGTGAGGGTTTATTTCCTTGTATATTTACAAAGCCCAGTGTCAGGTCTGAGTGCCACTGCTCACCTATCTGCGAAAACTTCCTCAGCAGTTTTCTAATCAACCAATGCTTCTGTAATTAAGCTGTATCTAATATTCCCTATAAATGCAGTGTTTTTGTCATACCCCCCTGTTGCTCTAACCCTCAGATATGACCTATAGGAGTGTCTTCTGGAATAGTGCACCCACAACCACACACGTTGTTGTAGTTACCTAATAAACGCACAACTGTACCGACTGTTCCTGTGTGTGTTCTAGTCACAGTCATAATGTTTAGGCACATGAACAGTAGAGAAAATGATCTCGGCTGAAATAAGTGCTTCCTCAACATTTGCTACCATACCAAATTTATCACTGAGCTGGATGTTTGCCTGATGCTGCATTGTATGCTCAGCATGATCAAGGTACTGCCGGTCTTAAAGTATAGCACAATGAGGGAGAGTGTCATGGAGGAGGGAGCTGGCAAATTGTAAACAGCAATGGCAAAATGGATTTTTGAAAACAGCAAAAAGTCATTTAAAAAAATAATATGCACAGGTTGTGTTATTTTATATGATTTTTTTTCACTGTGGAAATCTGTTGTCCTCTTTAATTGAAACAATATCATGAGAGCATAAAACCCAGCTTCATTCACAACAAAACTCAATGGATATAGAAAATTGTGCAGTTGTGTTTTGTCTAACTCTCTCAAAAATAAAATCTCTTTTCATTTCTATTTTGCACAAAACTACTAGTCTTTTGGCAGAAACCAGTTCATAGATGAGTGCAATGGAAAAACGCAATTTCAGTAACTGACTGTAAGACCAAACACCGAGACACTCTGTTACCTTAAAGGACCTAGCAGCCCCGTGACCCCAGGGGCAAGTGTGGTGGTGCCCCACTGTGAGGACACAGCTGGAAGGTAAATGATAATCAACACTGCAACTACTAACATGCATCACATGAGGATGGAGGAAAGTTTGCAGGAGAGGAGACATATGGGTCTGTTTACCTGCACTCAGCAGGCCTGATTGTGTTTTCATGAGCCTCTCTTCAGGCCCACTGGAGCTCACAGTTGTGACATTAGTGTGGGGTCAACAGGAATGAACGACAGCCCCCTCCCCACCCAGTCCAAACCATCTCAGCCTGCTGCCAATATACAGCCACATTTAGGCCCATTTAAACCACATGTACCTCGTGTTGCTGCTAATATTATTTAAAATTTTCTGTTTCTTCCTTTCCCTCCAGGCAGCTGTTGGATTCCATCCATATCATCATAACATCAAAATTAATCATGAAGCCCTGGACGGTTTTGGCCGTCCATCATGGTGAACATCAGTCCTGCTCTTTATTGTGTAGTTCAGTGTGATGCTGATGATAAATGACCCAAGGGGGCCTAAACTGTCTAAATGTTTTAGGGCTGTTTTCTGTGTTCCAGGTTTAGAGTCAATGAGAGCAATTCATATAATGATGTCATATAGCATTCATGCCCAGTGGTAATGGTTTTAGCATTGTCCTTACAAAACTGGATCACATTGAGTCAGTACTAAACAGTCAAGAGTCCATACTGAATCAGTTTTACTGAAATCAGTCCTGTGCAGACTGTGAAGAGAGCCCTGTCTAATGATAGCCAACAAAAGTAAAGATCACATGATTCTCACTCACTACACAACTGTGCAACAATAAAGTGAGAATGCTTTGAAAGAGTCCAGAACAGATGTTATTTATCTGTTGAAGTGCAGTGAAAACAACAATAAGACGCACTCTGACGATGATGATGACAGTGATGATGGATAAGAGTATTAATATTGAAAGAGGCTTTTATTTTTGCAGTAAAACTCAAAGCTAAACTCATTAACTGACTGTGATGTTTGAGCCAGGAACACACGGAGGCATGGCAGCTGCATCTCGAGATCTAGAGACTTAGCATCTAGTCTGGTTTTATGTTTATGTGTGATGCGTATTGCAGCAAACATCATATAAGCTAACATCTTCCTCTATAGTTTCGATCTAAAGATGACACCGCTACAACATCTGCATGTGTCACTAGTCAAATATAACTTAGAAATAAATTCACAATGTAAACAAATCAGACATTGCAGTAACCTGCAGTGATGCAGCCACCATGTGCATGCAATGCAGGCAACGTGTTCCCAGTACAAGTCTGAGCACAAGGAGGAATTTTGAACTATAGTTCTGCAAAGATATAAGTGACACGTCTATATGTAGAGAAAACACAGATGCACAGAGTCAAGTGGTTCGTCCAGCTTCCTGTCAGGAGTCTAGTCCCAAATGTTGAAGATAAAATACCTTCACAGACTTCAAACACCTGAAGAGGCATGTTCCAGCTGCGACCCAGCTTTCACACACACACACGCACACACAGTTGTGTGCTTGTGTGCTTGACCTGTAGTGTTCTGGTCTTTGTCCAAGTCAAACCAGAACCATTTTAGAAAAACAAACTGACTTCATACAAACACTTTTGTTAACCAGACAATCAGACATATTTACTTCCGATAGCTATACATATCTTTCATATTTGGATTAAAGACAATCAGAGCATCGGAGCATCCTGCCCACACTGCAGGTGTTCACATGTGCTTAGGGTGGTTCAGTCAAACTGCTGCATTTGACAGCGTTAAGTGACACAGTTTAAAAAGAATCTTGAACTGATTTTTCCTGATCTTGCAACCTTATGTTTTACATCTGATGTTTCTGATTTTATACATTTATTTTCATTGATTATTATTTTTTGTCTCAACTTCAGGCTTCAGAAAGTCTGTATCAAATGTTTTGGAGCTCCTCAAAATACCTACAACTGTTTTCTCTGCAAAAACAGTATCTGGACAAACATGATGGAAATTTATTAAAGAGAAAAAAAACAAAAAAGACAGAAGGGAAAAGAGTTACATTTCAAATCAGTCACCAAAATTGTTGGTGATTACAAATAATTTCAAGCTTCAAAACAGGACAGTGTGTTCTCTAACTGACTGGAAAAAAAAAAAAAAAAAAAAAAAAAAAAGCAAAACAGCAGCATATAAATGGGATTCAGAGAAGATGGAGTTGAATGTGAAAAGCCAATGTCACAACACATTACAGTCTAGAGAATGAATACAACATGTTTACTGGTATCTAGACTAGGTACCAGCTCTAACTGCTGAAATTACACTCTAACTTGGACATTGTCTGTCAGATAAATCTGTTCTGAGGGCAACGCTGCATAGCTGAGGCTTATTGTTTTCTGCTTTTATTGATAATTTGACCAAGTAGTAGACTACAACCACATGTTAAACACAGTCCAGGAAAGACTGCTGTTGAATCCACTGAACTGATCCTGTACTTTCTGTTTCAACGAAATGACGAAAACTCAGGTCATTTGTATTGAACCACACCACTCACTCCATCACACACAGGGTGTTTGGACCCCTTTACTTTTTTTGAGTTGGTACGTTATAGATGCTGTTCCCAGGACTCAGTTGAAGCACCTTTGTCCTTGATTACAGCACTCATTCCTCTTGGGTCCAACATCACAAGCTTTACACATTTGGGGGTTTCCCCTGGTTCCTCTCTGCACATCAGGATGACATCACACATCACATCTCAATTAGGCCTTGTCAGTGTGGACAGACATGCTCAGGTCTAGAGACGTTGGACTGGGTCGTCTGTGTAGAGTCTTAGTCATCCAGGTTATGGTAGTCACTAAGCTCTGAAGTTGAAGACAACTTGACTTCTTTCCAGTTCTTAAAGGCGTTTTTAGTTTTTGTTTTTTTTTTTTTTTTTGTTTTTTTGTCTCATCCAAAAAACTTCTTCGGCTCTGGCAGGATTGAGTTCAACTTAATGATCTGGTTGGGCCATTCACATCCACAAAGTCTTAGTTCCCTAATCCACTTCAGTTGTCCTGGCTGCAGGAACAGTCTGAGGTTTATTCCAGGTCACAGTGACAGGTCACAGTTATTAGGTTCATTATGGATGTCTTAATCACATTAATTAGAGCCACCACGTTTTGCTGTCGGGGGGCTGTTGACCAGGTGTTGAGCAGTATCTGGTTTCATCTCAACTTGACTCTAAGGACTCTGAGAACTAAGACCAAACAGTTCTATCCTGCTCTCACCAGACCAGAGAATCTGGTTTCTCTCAGGCTCAGAGACCTTTACATCTTTTTTTTTTCTTACAAACTGTCAGAGGAAACAGTTCTTCTAGACTTCTTCACGCCAAAGTGACGGAGACCACACCATAGTTCTTCTTGGGAACCATGAGCGCAGCAGAAATGTTTTTGTCTCTCAACACTGTTTCTGAGCTCTGCAGCAGCTCCTTCCCCCTAATAGTCTCTGCTCTGAATTGAGAGGCCATATTTAAGTTATATTCCAATTCAGGGGCCGCATCATTCAGAGAATGTGACCTACACAGGACGTGTGGCCCTTCATGTCTGTTGTAAGCTGCTCTGGCTGAACCAATGTAGGATGGTCTGGTCTACAGAGAATTTTTGTTGTGCGTCATTAGCTGTTCCCATTTTTCTGTTGCATCACAAAACTTGACTCCTGGCACCTAGCAACAATGACAACACATAACTTTTTTTCCATAAACACATAAAGCTTCATGGTCCTAGTTGTTGAATGGATTTCGATCAAAATCCCTCCATATTAAAGTGTAACCCTCGAACTCTGTTGATGTTGTTTGATATATCACTTTCATTACTGGAGTGTAATGAATTTTGGGATTGGTTGGACCATGACAGATCTGAAGGAAAGGATCTTGTATTGTCCAGGAAAATGAGGACACATTTCATGATTGCATTTGAAAGGGCTTTTGAAATGAGATGGTCACTGTGACCTGGTCTTCAAATGTTGTCTCTGAAGGATTTGGACACTGGACTGGCAAACATCTACAGACAGGTGTGTGTATTCCAACATCATGTCCAATCAGATGAGTCTTCCACTGATGGACTGAGTGTAAACTCCCTGAAAACATGCCTCCATGCATCAGTTTTCACCTTTTGTACACACATAGAGAAAAGTTTCTAAAATTCATTCATTCCTTCATTTTTGTCATGCAGGGAATGTAGGCTAATCAGGGGGCATCCGAAAACAGTGGAGCCTTCTTCGTGCAGGATTGTAAAACTGAAAATGAGTTTCTCATTTTTGCACAGTTCACTGGATTTCTATCTGTACAATTACAGCCATGTACCTGAGCTGTTTCCAAGGTCTGCCTTCAATTTTCATTAACAAAGATTGGGTTTTTTTGTGCTGATAACTACATATAAGACACGGGCTTCACTCACTGAGATTTGCACTTGGGCAGAGAGGGACATGGGACAGCCAGAACCTAAGGACGAAGGCCAATTTGGCCTAAGATGTAGATCTGTATGGAGGCCAGCAACGGAGGGGAGAATAATGAGCTGTCTGTGAACATAGTCCAGACCTGAAGGGCTCGTTAAAGCTCCATCTGAGGGCAGCTCTTACATCGCATGACACATTACAGACCTTTTCCACCCGCGCACTTTGTCTCAGTACAGGAGCTGGAACCTGTGGGGGATTTTTGCCTTGGAAGACATGTTCTTCAGGTTGGACTCACCCAGCTCTACCTCCCAAAACTGGACCAAGACCAATATCCAATGTTTACAATTTTTCCATCAGGTGTTTCTGGCAAACTGAGTTGCGGATTCATTTAAGATAAATATGAACGAAGAACATGAGCAATAGGTCAGTGCTGTAACAGCAACCAACGCCCAAATGTTATAGATGACATTGCATTCCAGTTTTTACTGAACTTTGTATATTCAGACTTAATGAGTTAATGAGGATTATTGTGGACACAGTGGATCATGGCTGAATGGCTCAGTCTATTTCTTGGCCTTTTCTGAAAGTGTCCCCTGCACATGAACCTACCTCTCCGACCTATTGATTAGGATTTCGTAGAACTGGTCCACAGCTTGTGTCCTCATTATCCTCACTGGAGGTTTTCTGGGAAATTGACTAATCCAGCACAGTCCCACCAGCTGCCTCTCAGCAACATGACTGAATTCTTTGTGATTTTGGATTTTACTTTTAAATGGGACCTGGCGTCTGTTCTCTCTACGCCTCTCTTAGTGTACTTCCCAGAGTGTCGCAATAAGAGTCAGCAACCACAGACCACAACATGTGTGGTTTATTGTGCATATTATTTTAAATTCCGCGCACTATGTTTTCAGGATAGTTTGTCTCCTGGTTTGGTAGCTATTGTGATAATGGGTTTATCGGTTCCACACACAAGCACCAGGTCAGCGGCCGTGCACAGCTAGGATTGGCTGGTTGGCTTCATGATTGCAGTCTCCAAGGGCAGGGACAGCTCATGGAGGCAAACAAGGTTTTTTAAGATCCTTAAATAACCCAAATATCAGTGGTTGCAGCAATGTCACAAATCTCACTCACATCTGAACACACAGACTTTTCAGAAACATCCTCATCACATCCTCCGTCACAAGTAAACATCTGTAAATCGAAAGAGAAGGAGTTTTCAAAATCTACAGTCGCAGTATCCCAGTGACAGTTTCCACCATAACTGCATTACATCAAACATTATAGGAAGTGTAGATTTGGCTCTGAATGTCTAACAACATGTTTCTTCTTCTTACATTTGTGAGACAGTGGGAGAAGGAAGGTAGTGTGGTATTGGGTGGAGAGAGGATGAGGCTGAAAACACACACACTGAGTTTAATTTTAATTTCAAATATTACACCCATTGGCCTGATGGATTTCTATGTACTTTCTCATACCCCAGAGGCATGACGGGAGTGACATAAACACGCAGTTCATACAGAACCAAATGGTCACTTTTAGATATGGCATCTTGGTCTTAAATGTATAATCCATGTTGTGAATGCATCTCCAGAACTGCTCAACCCCTTCAAATTCTGCACAGATGTTCACGTGGACTGTGATTAGGTAAAAGGTCAATGTCAGTTTGACTTCACAAAACAATCAGTCACTCATTCATGAGTCACGACTTTAAATTAGGAGAGACTTTCAAAAAAATGACTCTGGGTGAACAGGGATGTAACCTGAAACTATAGTCTGAGACAGACAAGCACAAGGAGCTGATTATAGTTTACATTATATTCTGTGACAAATCACGGTTATGATGAGATTAGTTTGTAATGTCAGTCTGAGGTCATCATCGGTGATGAGACAATGTCCTCCAGGGTTGGAGATTTGGATATATTCCATTAATGCATCACTGGGTTAACAGCAGTTCACTGTTGTAGCTGGTTTTGAATGGGAAATCAAGGGGAACTGCAAGACTGGTATAACCAGTCCAAACTCTAAATGATCTTATGTCTAAATGTAATGTGTTTCGAGGTTTCATATTGTTCAGGTGTTATGAATGTGTATGTTATGTGACTGATTCAGAGCTGTGCAGGCTGACTGATGCACACATCTCTGATTTGTTTCCGTGCCACCTGAGCAGGATCGTGACCAGAGTTCCCCAGAACTTAACCTGAGAAAGACCTTGAGAGGAGGTTTACTCCCTCTAGTTCTGCTCTGAAGCAGCACTCACTCTCACATGACACATTCTCATTGGTTTCATCGTACTTGCCAATACAAGAAACCATCCTTTTTTTTTCATGTGCAAGTGACAGGGAGGATAAAAACCCCACGGTCAAAAATTTCCTCTGTGCAGAAATGTGCATTGAATTTTGTGGTCATTACTGTACAACACTCCCACTTTGGAGCAGCAGCTGCAGACATACTGAGGACACACTGTGTGACTGTGTGTGTTAGCAGCACACTAAACACACACAGACGCAGTCGTATCAGTATCAGTGATAAATCTGCTTACATACACACAAAAAACACACATGCTGAGGAGGTGTGATCGGTAAGACCTGAGTGTCTGTGGCTGTGGCGCCGATAGCTAATGATTTCAGTGCAGCACATACCACCAAACACACCTGTCTGACAGATGTTGGTAGGTTTGATCCGAAACTTAAACACCGGTGCACACAGTCCAGATGTACAATCAAACCAGTTATGGGTCATTCACAGATCTATTATATGTAGGATTATACATATAAATGTTTGAATCTGTCCTAACAACAAAGAATGATGATGAAGCAGAGGAGCATTATCCCTGCTCCAGCAACGTCACCCACACTTCACGCAGCCTGACCAACAAAAACCTGAGGTGTTTATGATAAAAATAAAAATACTTAAATTCTGTTACATTAACATTTAGCATCAAGAAGACATTGCAGTGAATGTTTCAGATTTTAAACTGAACTGAATGTGTTTGTCAAAGATCTTACTAAAAAACCTTAACATGTATATATAAAAAAAGAGAATAAAAAAGGAACCATGAACGAGCAGAGAGCGATCTTTTCTCTACAACAGATGGTTTTATATGAATTGCTCCAATTTTATGATTGACAAAAGCAGTTGTTGTCTTCTTCACTGTTTTGTAAATATCCATCCTGTGCATTTAAAGCTGGGTTCTTCTGTAAAAGAACATTTGTGTGTGTGTGTGTGTGTGTGTGTATGTGTGTGTGTGATGGATTTCTCAGGATAAATCCCAGATGAACTTATTTTGTAGGTGTCTGACTTCAGGTCTGTCTGCACTTTGCCGTCTCTTCAGTCTGTCAGGTTTCTGGCATTTCAAAATAAACTCCAACTAGTTTTTCAAACTCTCCATCTGCAGATAATGCAGGAAAAAAAATAAATAAAAATAAGGCCATAAATTAAATAGTCAGGACCTCAGGGTGAGCACTCACTGTGGAGGGTTTTCAAAACACACTCCTGACACGCACTCACACACAAGTCAGACCAGATTGCATTGACTTCCTTCTTTTTAACCAGGCTTCTAAGAGGCTGATCGTCTCCAGAGACTCTAAGGTTAAACAGACTTCTGAATCTCTGAACCTGGTTCTGATGTCTGCATGATCTGACCTAAAAACTCTTTCTACCAGAAGTAATTTGCACACTTGCACTTTAAACATGATACGTTTTACTCCTAAAATAAATCCCAACATTCCTGAGGAGTCTGAGATCATTCTGGCAATTTTACAGTTTACCAGAAAGCACAACCCCTCGCATCTGTGTCTAAAAGCCTTGTAACCTTTTTTTTCTAAGGTAGCAAACAATGTTAACTTGAAAAGATCAACCTTTAAAGTTACTCTTGATTCTTGGCTTGTTTTATGTATTATTGCTGCTTTTAACTGGTTTAATTGAAGGTTATTCAGGTCTCTATTCTCACAAATTTAAATGACTGTTTGAGGCATTCAATTCAGATGTTTATTGGGCTGTGATTTTTATTGAGATGGTCTGTGGAGTTTACAGGACAAATGGGGTTTTATGGTCTGTTGCTTGTTTAGCATCTAAAAGCACTGTTTGACTGCTTATGTTACATAAATCGGTTTGGAGTTTGCTGCAGGTCATGGACCTACACAGATACAGGTCTTAGGATTTGCTGTGGCCGCTTTTCCCTTACCAGCTCCAGTTCTCCTCACAGTTCATTAGGGGCCTGTCATCTTAGTGTCTCCACAAATGATCCAGACTGTCTCCACGATGCTGGGATCAGGTCTCTGTGGGAGTCAGACCATCTGCTGCAGGACCTCTGGTTCCTACCCTTTCTGAAAATAGTTTCTTCGTGCCTCTGGTTGTGAGTTTGGACTAGTTGTCCTGCTGCAGAATCAATCTGGAAACAATCAAATTCTTCCCGATGATGATGATAATTCATCCCCAGATAAATGAACAAAGCCCAGAGACTTATCTGAAAAGTCCTCTCTATATATGTGGTTCATATTCCATTGTATTCCATATAAGAAACATATGTAGAAATAAATAAAGATGTAAATAAAATACTGAAATAAAAATGTAGTATCTCTTTCATAAATTATGAAGTTGAAACTGCACTGAAACATAAAGCACAGAGGATGTCACTGCTGTGTAACAGACGATCATAACTCTGTCTGAACTCAGCGCTGCTGGGTTGAACTCTACTGTTGCAGGGTGTCACAGCTGTGTTTCCATTACCCTGCTGAAACTGCAAATAAATAAATAAATAAATAAAAAAATGGAAAAGTGAATTTTGAAAATGTTCATATTAGGAGGTTTTTCTGACTTTTTAGCAAAACAATATTTGGAATTTGGATTTGTTCCCCTCAAGGACAAATTACAGGGAGCCTGTTTTCTTCACCGCAAGAATATGACACTTCCCGACAGAGGCTGACAGGAGCCATGAGACCTGGACGGGGGTTTGGATCCTTCAGCGAGGTGGACTGTGCACAAGCAACCACCAGGGAGCAACCAGGGGTCCCGGGCAAGGACAAATCACACACACTGAACAAGTTTAAACTCACCATTACATGAGAACATGTTGAATCAGACTCAGGGTTCTGCTCAACCTGAACATTAACACGCAGAGCTGGTCTTGGTCTCTGGTTTGGTCTAAGCCTCATTATGTCAAACAAAGGATCTGTAAAGGTAGATGTTTGTATCAAAGCTCCATATAGTATAAACGTAGATGTACGTAGTGATTATAAAGCAAGGTCTATATTAATACTGTGAAATAATCAAAGCCTCAGTCCACAGAGAAACGCATACAGCCTGTGCTCAGAAACTGAAAACCCACCAGATCCCAGAGAGAGAGAGAGAGTGTGTGTGAGTGTGTTGGTCGATCACTGAATGTATTGTGTTCTACTTGGTGTCACAGTGTGTTAGACCATGGTTCAAACTTACACAGGAATATCCCTTTAACAGGATCCAGTCATCAGTTCATTTTCTCCGCAGAGAGACAACAACATGATAAACTTTAACGTGCAGTGCAGCTGCAAACTTGCTGAAGCATAGCCTACTGGTTTCCTCTGGATCTGCAGAGGGAGATCCAGCTGAACTGAGTTCACCTTCAGATCAGAGTCCACGCTGCTCAACACCTAGATGACACGAAGCTCCTCAGCTTCAATACACTGTGATGTGACTTTATTCAGCAGGTCTGTGTTTTGCTAGTTTGAGCTGGAGGATCTAGCCTCTCATTGGCCGGAACGAGCCACCCAGTGGAAGTCCCGCCTTCCTGTTGCAGTTTCACAGTCCCCTCAGAGAAAGGGAACCACGGATATTTAGATCTCCGAGTTGAAAATGGTGACATCTGATGAAGATTTGCAGACTGCAATAAGGAAGGCATGCTCGGTTCTTTTGGTGCATGACTGTAAAGATATTCAGAGAGCATGTTTACGCCATTTGCTATCGAAGAAGGATGTTCTAGCTTGTTTGCCGACTGGCTACAACAAAAGTTTATCAAACTTGGCCCATCATGTGATATCATTTTAGTAAAGTTCTGCAGGAGTCACAGACATGTATTACATCGTCTAGGGTTTTGACTGTTGAACCTGTTACTGTTATCTCCTCCAGAGCCAACGTGCAGTCAGGCTTCACCTGTTTAACACCTATAACCAGCCCATGTTTGTTTTTTTTATTTGTAAAAGTCGTATTGCAGACTCGACAAACATCCTTTACCAATTTTTTAGGTGTTATATGTTGCAGGAATGTCGCCTGTAGGTGATTTTTTGGTGGGCGTGTTACACCAAAACCTGATTCCCCCTAGCAATATGTTGCAAGCACACGGTTGCTGTGGCACCGCCCGCAATGATTGTGATTGGATGAAAGAGATCCAAACTGCCAGGGCATTTTTTTCCTCCCATCTCAGAATCAGAATCAGTCCAACCAGACCTTTCTTCTCTGGAGAAAGGTCTGGTTAGCGAGACTAGTGTAATACTGAAGCCATGAACACATTGTTCTGCCCTGAGTCATAATTAACAGCTCAGTCAGAGGCACAGGGGAACAAACATAAAACCAGTACAACACTAAACCTGAAGTGTTTGTTCTGTTCTTTAAATCACCTGTTTCTAATGGAAGGTCGGACTGGAAGGTGGATTAGAGAACAATAGGATACAACAATTAGGTATTTTGCCCGTGGAAGTTAATTTGCCCTTCAAAGTGTGTTCCTGGGTGAAACTATTGCCTTGATAATGGGAAGCAGAGTTGTGACCCCCATGGTAACACTTTTTCATTGTTTCTAAGTTTGTGTTTTTCCAAATAAAGTTGCTATTTTTCTAAAGTTCCACACACATGTTCCAAATCAGCAAACCTCCAGTAATTATGTATGTCAATCAGTAACCAACTTACCAACTTCTCCTCACTTTGGGCTAAGAATAAAACAATATTGCTCCCATTTAGTTTGGATATACAACAACTGACAGCTACACCTTTGTAAATCACACCCTCTAATGGGTTGCCACTATTGGTGTATTGGTGCCAATAGGAATTAAATAGCATGACATGGCTCTAGACATCACTAGCAATGAAACAACAACACTAATAATGTGCCAGGCAAAAAACAAGGTTTTCCTGTCTTTTAATGTTAGTGTATGGATTATAGTCAGTGAAGTCACATGGATGAGTAAAGGTCTGATAGAAACTGCTGATTGTCTAATTTAATAAATAAATAAACAGCACTCCTCTGGCTCAGACAGTCACAGAGTTATGATTCTCTGGAAGTGCATACACTATGGGCTTAAGGCACTGAATATAAAAGTTATCAGTTTTAATGAATGGAGAGATGAGCTGGTGAAGATGGTTTCTTATAAGCAGCTTATCCACAGGGTTAATAATATCCTCACTGTAATCAGAAAACTATGGGTCTTCGAGTGCAACAAGTGGAGACAAATTATATTCACGTATCTATCTTTATTCTTTTTACTTTCTCTATGTCAGCAGCAACTGGCCTCAACTGGATGGATGGATGGATGGATGGTGTGCATAAGTCTGTGAGCTAAGATGTTCGCTTTTGTTTTGTTTTTTATTTTGTTCTTTTGTTTACTATTTTTATTTCTACTGTGTCCAATAAACACAGTTGAATTGAAATTGAAATGAAATTTGAAATAAGCTGTATAATTCATTCCTGTTTCCCCATTTAAACAGATTAAACTACATCAAGAATTATGTTTGTGAGTTTTGGAGAGAAAATGACTTCACAGTCTGTGAACCTGAGATTCGTCTTCATGTGAAACGCTTCGTTTAAAAATCTTGTAAATGTTCAACAGTAAAAACTCAAATTGCAGGAGATGACCAAACACACTGGCAGGTGTGAAACATCTGTTCAGATGGTTCCTCTGTCACTTCAACACTATTCTCTTCTTTTCATCAGTGTCAGCTGCAGAAAATGATCTGGACCAGACGTCAACATGAGGCCTGAGGTGTGAACCCAGCATCAGTGTCGTCAGTTCTCAGGGGGTGCACCAAATCCAGCGTCAGTGTGTTTACTGCCCCCTGATGTAAGATTAAAGTTTGTGGTATCATGTTGATGTTACAGATGTGAAGCTCCTCTATTAGCTGTGGATTACACAACCACCTGCAATCAAATCAAATCCAGATATAAATCCCTTTACAATGCAGGTTCATTGCTGCTAAAAGTAGTGTGCATTTCAAGTTTCTTATATCTCTTGTTAAGTCTTTGTATATGTAGTTTATTGTCTGTCTAAAACTATAAAGATATCTTTGGACTGAATATCTGTATATTTTCAGGGATGTAGGGATTGTGTTGAGTTTGCTGTTGTGTAAACTCCATGCAAAACATTAGTTTCAAGCCAAAATGTCTCTCCTGAAGTATGTTAGAGTACATCATCCCAGTCGAAGCAAGGGCTGTATAATAACAACAGCAACAGATGCTAAAAGTGTCATTGTGTCCACAAGCTGTTTGGTGATGGGTACGTGTAAGAGAGAAATAGGGAGATAATATCTTGTGAAATTAAATTGTGCAGCAAATAGGCCATGAAGTGAAACTGGCTCCGTGACGGTGCAGAGGACAAGACGTCTTTCTCAGGACATTTGATTCATTTTTAATATCAAAAATATGAAATGAATCAGGTTTAAATAGTTTTTCCTCATTGATCTGTTTTCCCACCAACACTCCTCTTCTGCTTGTTGTGCTCTGTGTTGTGCTATTGTGCCTCAGCATCCCTGGAGATGAAAGGCGCTGATTTTATGAAAGCCAGTGTGAATATAAACAGATCACCCAGTTGTTGGTTCTGGTTTCCTTTGCCTCATGATCTTTCAGACAAAATATTTATTCCGGCCCCTCACTGTAGCTCTGTCCTAAAGCCACGATGATAAACATGTAGAGAAAAGAGAAACAGACTCGCAGGTTTATGACACAGTGTGATGGTCCGGCAGCCTCTGGAGCCTCTGATCTCATTTAGTGAAGAACTGGATGGACTTCAACAGTAAAGTCGAGATGATAAATGACCGAAGGCTCAACTCTGAGCCGCTCACTAAATCCTGTTGCTCTCCGAACACCAAAGGAATTCCCTATTTGCATTTATAATCACATCAAGAAATTTTCTTTTAATGTATTCTACGTGATGATCAGGAAACGTGCCGTTTCTCAATTTTGGTTTTATGATTTCAAAATGAAAATTTGTTGGCCGCCTGAACATGCACCTGGGTCTGTTCTTGTGGTAATAGTTAAAGTTAAGGCTGTTTTTGTCTCATTAAATAAATATGAAAATGATATAAAGTATGACATCATGGCTGACCTCAGATCAGATGAACATCTGTATCATCACCCACAGGTTTGTAAAGCTCAGAGTGAGCCGCTGCACAGTTGTCATCTTGGCAGTGTCTGACTCCGCCCCCTAATTTGCAGTTAAACCAGACACAATCAAAGAGAGTATGTGAAGCTGAGACTTCAGTGTTTGACAGTTTGTGCCACCCACCTGTCACTCAAAGAGGCTACACCTGCAAATATACATGATTTAAAACCATAATAAAAATATAAACAGGTGAATTTCCCTTTATATTGTTGTCATAATGTTTTTTCTTCCAGACTCTAGAGGTCATTAGAGGAACTGCAACTTTGGCTTTCACAGTATACTGTTCAGACTGTATGGAGTTTTAAACCAAGACCTAACAGCCTTGTGTCCATCACAGTAGGTAACTGATGAAGTCATGGCTGTGGCTGCTTTTCTCTTCAACATGTCAACAAGTCATTGTCAGTAATTTGAACTGAGATCCTTTGATGACAGCGTCATGCTGAGATGTTTTTCTCTTGGTAATGCTATGGTAGATTTTCCCTTGCATTTGTAGCCAGATCAGGGAACAGATGATTTAAGTCATTAGATCTGCCACATAGATTCATCCTGTGATAACACAGATCACTGGTATTTAGCCTGAATGCATTAAAGAAATATGTGAACATTTGGCTCAACATGCTGCTAAAATTAGGAGCTAGCTGATGTTAGAGCAGTAACGTAGGTCTAAGATTAGAAACTTTTATTCTTTTTATTTTTTTATTCAATTTCATTTTGTTCTGTCTCTGTTGATTTGAACAGTTACAAACATGCTGCATTCAAGTTCCCAAGGGTATTTATATCTGTTTGCTTGGTCTGGCTGTATAAAAGCAGATACAGTGGTGGCAGTGGTTACTCTAAAATCAAACCAAGTATGAACAAATAGATTTTTAGATGCTATAGCTTCAGTTTTAGATGATAGCACAGGTTGTAGCTTACAGTCATGAACATGAGAACTCATACAACTAGTCATTTATCATTTCAAACCAGTACATTTCCAAACATGATGAAACAGACAAAGTCACTCCGCTATACAAAACTGGGAACAAACATCACTTCAGCAACTACTGACCTGTCTCTTTACACTGCAATTCTCTAAAATAATAGAAAAAGTCAATATAGTTTTAGATCAAACAGCTCAACTTCACTGGCCATAACAGAAGAAATTGAGGAAATAACAAATGCTATTGAACAAAAGAAAAATGCAGCTGGAATATTTATAGATATTAAAAAAGCTTTTGACACTATCAATCATGATATTTTAATACAAAAATTGGAAAGATATGGCATCGGGGGTTTTGTGGTGGACTGGATTAAAAGTTATGTAAAAGAGAGGCATCAGTATGTGAAGTGGGGTGATGTTTGGACATTGTTTGTGGTGTCCCCCAGGGGTCAGTGTTGGGCCCTAAATTATTCATCACATATATTAATGACAAAGGTAGGGTGTCAGATCTATTTAAGCTGGTGATGTTTGCTGACAACACGAATATTTTTTGCTCTGGGGACAACTTAAAAATATCTGCTGGAGTAAATCACCAAAGAAATGAATAAAATAAAAATGTGGTTCGACAGGAACAAATTATCATTAAACCTAAATAAAACAAAAATCATGTTATTTGGGAATAGCAGAAGTGATGTACAGGTACAAATACAAATTGACGGGGTGAGGACAGAAAGATTTCATGACAATACATTTCTTGGAGGTAATTATTGATGAAAAAATCAGCTGGAACATAAAATATATACAAAGTAAAGTGTTGAGAAGCATCTCAATTTTAAACAAAGTAAGACCACAAATCTCACTGTGTTGAGATCTGGGGAAATAACTACATGAGTTCAATCAAACCACTAACCATTCTTCTTAAAGGGGCTGTTATTGTAAAGGGTTATTTATACTGTGAGTTATCTCACTTCAAAATTACTTAAATTTACAGACATAATGAAATATCAAACAGCACAACTCATGTACAAAGCTCACAACAAACTTTTACCACAAAACATACAGAAATGGTTTAGGAATAGAGAAGTTAAGAGGGAAATGTAATTTCATAATCAATAGAATTTGTACAAATAGGAAAAGATTCTGCGTTTCATTTTCTGTGGTGGGACTGTGGAACAATATGAGCGAGGAGTTGAAACAATGTCCAAACATGAAACAGTTTAAATTAAAATACAAAGAATATGTGTTCTTGGGATACAAGAATGAAGAGGGGGAGTTGGCAGACAGGAGGTGTCTATGATCTCTTCAGTTTTTTGTTGTTTGTTTTTTCTACTCTCTCCTTTTATCATCAGGGTACAGTGTCCTTCTTTTGTTATGTTTTGTAATGGTTTAGTTATATTGCCTTTTTCCTCTATAAATGCAGTTGTATATGCCTACTATTACTACTACTATGATTATTAGAATTACTATGAGTTGAGTTATTAATAGTGATACATTAAGGAAAACATTTTAGTCATTGTACAGGGAGAAGGGGTGGGACTAGATAAGCTTAGACTTCTTCCCACTTCTTTCTGAACATGTGTTGACCTTTCTTTATTATTGTTATTGCTTATCTGTTGATATTTTATTCTATTTCTTTTTTTATCATGTTCAAAATAAAATTTTTCAATCAATCAATCAATCAAAGCCGGCGCCCAGTGACCAGTAAACATCCCTAAGGAGTTGGACCCCCAACCCAAATCATAGGTGTGTAGAACCAGGTCGATCTAAAATCACATCTTAACCTTAGAAATCTCCTTAACATTCATTAAAACTGAGCAAACTTCACCTGTGTGTCCTCTGTAAGAACATGAGCTGGTAGCATGACTTGACATGACAGTAACCCTCCACACAGGAAATAGAGGGCGCACACTGCCATCTGCTGGACAAAATGATGAAACAACAGCAGGGAGTGAAATTATTCACTCTAGAGAAGTATTTCCTAACTGTTTATCCATTGATCACCAGTACTGATGTCTCAATAAATAACAATGCCCATTGTTCAGATGTTCTGTTCTTTCTGGTCTGAAAGTTCATTTGTCAGTCAGTTTGCTTCAGCGTCTTTCAGATGATCTGACTTCTCCCATAGATGTCAAATAAATCTGCGAAAACATCTCTCACTCATTTTATTTTCATTTACCAGTAACCTGAAACATCTGGATACCGGTGTTTGTCTTAGTCGCTCACACAGGAGGAAATACTGCATTTGTTGTGGTGGATTAACACACATTTGATTTGGTTAGTGATTCCAGCAGCAGGACAGCGTGTGTGGTGTATCAATGTCTTACTGATGTGTTGTTAATAAGATTGGATGTGGGTTGTGATGGTTTCAAATAAGTTTGTTCTGCACCTTTGATACAGTTCATTTGACCAAATGTGACACCAGGGTGGAGGGGGATCGGACGATGGGGCTGCAAGGAGTGCTCTTGGGATATATGGTGTGCTCAGGCCACACAGCTATAGAAATAACACTGTTGACCAGCTGATCCTCCTCTTGAAATTCTGACCTCCCTTAAAGCTGGAGTAGGCAGGATTTGTTTTGAAAACAACCTACAGCTCCTGGAATCTTTGAACAGTCAAATCTATTTTGGTCTGAGGGTTCCTGATTGGTTGAGGGTCTGGCCCTAATCTGTTGGGAGGCCCTGCTCTTTCCTCCCGATTTGTTAGGACAGAGTAGGGCTGTAGGCTTTTCAGGCTGCTGCATACAGAGACATAGTATAAAACAAGGTAAAAGTATCCAGTGATCCTTGAGTGGCGGTCTCAGACTGCTTTCTCATAATTTAGGCACTGCATTTCCATTGTGCTCACCGCAAGGACAGCAATAACAACATGTCACTTGGGATATCTTCTTTTGTTTCATCACAGAACAAAATATCTCTCCTGACCCTGACCTGACCTGATCTCCTGATGATTTCTCATCACTTGTTGCCACAATTTATTGCAGAGAACCACTGATGAAGTGGGTCATTTCTATGCATCAGTATTCATTGGTGGTTTGTATTGACCATTTATGGCTGAAAGAGTTGATTGTGATTTATGAAGGGAACATTGCGTGCACATAGTTTTGTAAATCCAGTTTCTTTTGCATTCGCCAGTTCCAGATTTGTGCCCATACTCTTCCAGTGGTATAAATGAGGCCCTCTGGTCATTGGTCTTACTGGATAATGTGGATTGAGCCTCCTCCACTGTCTGAAACTGTTTTTTAATCTTCCCTCTGATCTGAGCTTTAATCCAATCAGTTCAGAGGACCTAAGATGGTTTACGGTGCTTCGACCTGTATCAGATCTGCTGCTCCAACATCTGGTCTTCGTTTCGTTGGCTCACTTGATTTTTTTTTATAATAAAATTGAAGCTCTGATTGATGCCTTCAGGGCTAGCACGGTAGGCGATCTTATCAGACACTTTAGCTAGTGGTCGTCACTGGTCTGGTTTGTGAGGCCAAGCACAATAGCTTCCTCCCCAGAAGACCACCTCAGAGTCCAGGGGTTTCGAGTACTGTACTGTAAAAGGATGTGATGAACATGTATGAAAAACTTCAGCATTCACACAAACTTAATATTTGACGCTCTCAGTGAGATGTATCAAGGATGACGTGAACGTGAGATTGAGCTAAGATTGTCTGGTATTCAAACATTCCTACTGGTGTTTACAGGTGAAGTAGCACAACTACTTACATTATATGACATGTTGTAGGGGAGTCTACAGATTAAACGTCAAGTTTATAATGTAACCAAAATCAAAATTGAGGGGAACTCTATAGGAGGTTGTGGGAACAATCAAATCCTCAAATCCCCTGTCCTGCAATCTGGAGACGGAAGGGACGTCCAGGGTCACAAGGTTGTCTGCTTCCTGAACCAATGTGGAGGTTGGGCTCAAACTAGCAACTCTCGGGACAACTCCTGGGTTAGTGTGTTCTCAGTTTTCTCCGCCAACAGCAGGACTCATCACATGCTTATCACCACACAAGACACAAACCAGAGGCAACATTTTTTATAATTTTTCATCATTTAATGAGTTTTAACATCACTCCTTCGTTTACAGGCAAGCTGAACTCTGAACTTCAGGCTGTAACCACGACCATCACTGTGACTCCAACCCAGGTCTGTTTACACCAGCGTCAGAAGAACCAGATTGATTACAGTGAGAAATGATAAAGAGGGGTGGGGTGGGGTGCAGGGGCTGTTGCACATGTTTTGGCCCTTTAAGTCAAATTAAATAAAAATCACAAAAAAAAGGAAGAAAATGAGGCAACAGAGTAAGACTATTTATGAATCAGGCAGAAACATGAGCTTTGGTGGTTCCTTTGGCAGCGGCGTCTTCCAGACTCAGTTCAAGTACAGTTTGTAGTAAGTGCTAGCAAAGGGCAGTGTTAATGGAATAAGGCCACTGTACACTAAACCACCTGCCTCGACACATCTAGGTACACGAGAGAAACCATCTCTACTGGACACGCTACACGACGGAGAGAAGAGGTCAGATAGAAAAAGGGTTTATTCATTTCCATTAATGGAGGGAATGCCATGAACAAGAGGAAGTCTCTTTGCCAGACTAACACATGACGTTTCAGGAGAGTGTCGATGAGGAAGAGGAGAGACGGACGAGAGCTGAAGGTGTAAATCAGGTGGCGAGACAGACTACAGTTTCAGTTGACTGCTGCTTTGAATTTATGTCAGAACAGAAAAGGAAACAACGTTTTCACACGTCAAACTACTGATCGAAGCTTTGATGCCGTTTAACGTCTACTCTCATTTCTACCTGATAGCGATTCAACAGCTGATTGGAGAATCAGTAAAATCAGAACACATCATAGGTTCAAGCTTATTGATGAAGCACTTTTTAGCATTTGCAATGAAAGTCATTCAAGAGGAAAACTCAAACTGTCTCTGTCCCTGAAATGTTGATATTTGGCCAAAACCAACTGGCACCAGGACTGGATCCTGGAGAAGCCTTCCAATCCAATATAGCTGACACCTTTCCAACCACACCTCGTCCTCCTCTGTCTTCTACACCTTTCCCCCAGCTGGGCTCGGGGGCTCAGTAGCGGTAGTGGTCCGGTTTGAAGGGCCCCTCTGAAGGCAGGCCCAGGTACTTGGCCTGCTTGTCTGTCAACTTAGTCAGCTTCACTCCCAGTTTGTCCAAGTGGGCAGCAGCCACCTGCTCGTCCAGCTGATAACACAAAACACGACAGTTACATCAAAGTTGTAATTTTTATACAAACATCAGCACTGAGGTTTTTCTCTTTGTCTCACTTTTATTGATTTTATGACTTGATAGTGTTTTGCCCAATAAACTGTTAATTTGAATAACATTGTAATAAGGGTTTGAGAGCCCAATACCAAACAAGTTTTTTTCAGGCTTCTCCCTAAAACTCTACTGACAGGTCACCAAGCCAATCAGAGGCTTTAAGCCTTCTTATTGGCTGGCTTCTCTGAGTGATCCAATAAAATAACACCTTCGGGTGAAATACTCAAAGAAACAAATATGGATTGTGGATGTGGGTGGGTGGGGCCTGTTGAACAAGATGAAGTCTTAAATGTTCATCTTTGAATGCAGGCTGTGTGCATTTCTTTGAAGACTGAGGCTTTGATTCTCTCACTATTTTAATATAGAAACTACACCTGCTTTATAATCACATAGACATCCTCATTTAGACTTTAGTCTCATGGAAGTGTCAATTTTGTCACTGTTAGTGGTTCTGTATCACTGCAAGTTCACAGTTTCTGCTTTGATGGAACAGAAACTGATTTCATCATCTGAAGATTTACACAATTTATATTTAGGACCTTTACTGCAGCTTTTCCACAGGTTCATAGGTAATGAAATCAGACTTAAACTTATCTGTCGACTAATGGACTCTGCACTAATGCACTGTTGCATTGTTTCTGCAGCTTTCAACAAACTACCTTAAGAATTCAAAATTCAAATTAAGCAAGTTGTGCAAGTTAACATCTTCTGACAGTTGTTTTTGTATTTGTGTCCAGCACAGGTTTTTCATCTGATAACGAAAAGTGTGTTTTTTGTGTGGTGGGTTCTGACCTTCTTGGGCAGGAAGTAGACTCCCACAGGGTATTTGGAGGTGTTTGTCCACAACTCGATCTGAGCCAGCACCTGCAAGAGAGTATCCATCAGACTGATACAGAAACTATTTACTGAAGCTGACTGAACTGGTCTGGGATCTGAAAGCTTCGTAGCCCAGGATCCAAAAACATCACACTGTTCACATTCAAAGTCAGGATGAAGCAAGAGATCATCTGTTCGCTGAGGTAACACAGCCATGTTTCCCCTCCTCTGGGTCAACATACCTGATTGGTGAAGGAGTTGCTCATGACAAATGAAGGGTGTCCCATGGCACAGCCCAGGTTCACCAGTCTGCCCTCAGCCAGGACGATGATGTGACGGCCGTTCTTCAGACGATAGCGATCAACCTGAGGAAGAGCATCTAAACATGTAAACAGCTTGGTACAAAAACAGTTTATGTCTCCACAACGAATTTCCTCCTACAGGGAGTGAGTTTTTAAACATCTCGCTTTAAAGTTCTATATTATTGAGAAAGTGCTGTTGGTGAGCATACGCCTGCAATAGGACAGTATGTACTGAAATCACAGCCCCCCACCCCCCTCCTCTTTGCTCATTATTCTACTGGTGTCAGAAGAGTCCTCTATGGGTGGTGTTACAGAAGCCATGTCTATTTATTTTGCAGTCTATTGTTTCCACCAAATTTTAAGATATTTCATAAAGGCATTTGAAATACTGTTTTTCACAAGGATAACTGTGACTGCTGTGAAGGAAAAAAAATAAAATAATCAAACTATTTATTTTTCATACCTGAGGCTTGATGTTGACCTTCTCTGCAGCATTTTTAGTGAGCCAGCTCATGTCAATCTCACAGTCAAAGTGTCCAATGTTACAGACGATAGCATCATCCTTCATGTTCTCAAAATGCCTGGAGGATCACACACACACACAATATATTGATACACCACTCAATAAGAATAACTCCATTATATCCATCAGAAACAGAGAAAAGTGAGCTGAACTTACTGTCCCAAGATGATGTCCTCGCAGCCGGTGGTGGTGACAAAGATGTTTCCTTCCTTGCAGGCCTCATCCATGGTGGTGACCTCATAACCTGCAGAGCAACAGGGATGACTGAGGTAAATACACAGCACCATGACTCATCAGGTAGTTACTACACCTTTTACCTCACAGGTGCAATGTCTTGTGCAAACTATGCATTTGTACAATATATTGTACTTTGAGTATTTTTATACTGTAAATTACCATCATCTTTTCATAGTAGTGGCACATTTCCTTTTTTTTCCTTTTCTTACTTATTCTTTGCCATGACACATTCATTCTGGCAACAAACTAACCTTAATTTACAAGATAGTAACTGGCACTTTAAAGACTGAATTCTGTGTATTTATCTAAAAATTATACTTAAACTTACTTTGTCCTTGTTCACTTTGCAGATTTCAACCTCCGACTTTACACTGACATTAAAAGGAAGTACCCCAACAGACCCACAGCTTCTCTGAATTGCAGCTTGTTTCATTCATTCATTGCAGTTTTTTGAGAGGTTGTTGCAGTGCATTTGCTCTGTTGCCCAGCGCACTAAATAGTACATATATGTCTTAAATAATTTTATCTTGAGGCTGCAACATAGCAACATGTGAAAACATGTGAAGTCTTTCTGAACACTCTGTCTTGGTTTGTTGTCACCTACCCTCCATGGCAGCCTGCAGGGCATTAATGGGGTCGATCTCAGTGACAATGACACGAGCTCCGAACCCACGCAGTGCCTGGACACAGCCCTTGCCCACATCACCATAGCCAGCCACTACGGCAACTTTCCCGGCAATCATGACGTCAGTGGCACGCTTGATGCCATCGATCAGACTCTCCCTGCAGCCGTACAGGTTGTCAAACTTACTCTGCAGGAGGGAGACAAGAGAAATGATGATGTTGTTCAACAGAACAGTGAGGCAGAAACACAACAAGTAGACAGACCGGTTTCCACTTTGGGCCTGGAGAATCTTCTACATTTGTGAACGTGATGTGTTGACATCAAGGAAGCAGCAGTACTGACAACTGTGACAACTGTCACTGACAAATGTGACAAGAATGTAAGACCATGGTGACTATAGTTCTGCCCAGTTAAAGCTTTCCCTGCACATTAGGGATGCCTCAACTGATTTGATGAGTGAGACGGACATAACGTACACTATTCTGCCATGCCTGCCAAAAATGACAAGTATAGGTTGATCTCACTTGATAATTGGCATCACTGGCAAAAAAAATTTAATCAGGGCATACCAACTGCATTAGGGACTGACGATTTGCTAATGCTACACCTAGGCTGATGAAGGGGAGTGCAGATGAAGAAGATGGTTACCTTGGTGACAGAGTCATTGACATTGATGGCAGGGATCTTCAGCTCGCCCTTCTTCATCATCTTGTACAGGTTGTGGACACCTGTCGTGGTCTCCTCTGAGACTCCACGGATACCTGAAAACACATCAGACAGCAAGAAGTTTCATACATAGTTACATGGTGTGTTTCATGCTGGTAAATAAAGCTACATGTTGCATTGAACTGTGGGTGGTGATAATCACTCTGAGTCCTCGGGGCGTCATAGAGTCTCAGTGCAGACCACCACCAGTCTCTCTCTGCCACCTTATGACACAGCTGCAACACTTACAGTTGAGCTGCAACGCCTCAAGGGGCAGGATCTTACCAATATCACTGCATATTAAATTATAATATATAAACATTATGTATAATTAATTTGTAAGTGAATGATCTTTATCAAGTCTAAAATATTTTAAAAGAGGAAGCCAATAAGATGTTGAATATAGTGTCACTGGCAAAAAATGCAGAGGATTCATCATAAACACAGAGACTGAAGCGGGGATACAGCAGAGAAGCAGTAAATACTACCAATAGAACCAAATATCTCCTAACTTGAAATGTTAATGTAGCTGAGACAGCTACACACACAGACATGAGGAGAGGGGTCTAACATCTAAACTAATGTTAGCGTAAAAAGTCACTGTGTGTGTGTGCATGTGTGTACACAGACCTGCTAGCAGTTTGGGGTACTTCTGGTGGACCAGGTTGGTCAGATCTCCTCCATCATCCAGGATCATGTTGAGTGGCTGACCATCTTTGAAGTACAGAGTCTGTTCGATGCACCACACATACTCTTCATCTGTCTCACCTTTCCATGCGTACACTGCAGGACACACACAAACCACCTTCTTATTCTCCAAGTCAGGAGGTAATCATGCCCAACAACTGACAGCCAATAGCAGTGGCGTGGCAACAGTAAATTTAAACAAAACTGTAAACATCTATTCAAAAGGGAGATTGTCTCACTCAAACAGGTATGAAGCCATCATACACTTGGTTACCTGGGATGCCAGCCTTGGCGATGGCAGCAGCAGCGTGATCTTGAGTGGAAAATATGTTACAGCTAGACCACTGGACCTGAGGAGGAGGACAGGCACGTCAGATGGAAAAGGAAGATGCATACAGCTGAGGATGACCACGAATTAATTACTCTACCTTACATCATTTCAGAGAATTAAAAGGCTGTTTTTTGTTTTTTTTTAATCCAAAGTCCAATAAAAACTGAAAGTCAGTAGAAAAGATGACCATAGGTTCTCTGACAGGTGTGACCTTCACATGTGTTTTACTAATTGCACCCTCACAGCTACATGTGTTGAACTGTGGGTGGTGATAATCACTCCGAGTCCTCTGTGTGTTGTAGAGTCTCAGTGCAGACCACCACCAGTCTCTCTCTGCCACCTTATGACACAGCTGCAACACTCACAGCTGAGCTGCAACGCCTCAAGGGGCAGGATCTTACTGCATTACTGCATCAACTAACAACATCTTATTAAGAGATACACGTTCTTATTTATGAAATATTTCAGAAATTTCCCGAGGGACACTATTAAACACACACACACACACACAGAGGGCGTATCACAACACCAAGTGCGAAGATCTACTGTAAAACCAAGTAAAAATCTCCAACTTCAGATGTTAGTAAACTGAACTACATCTCAATACACAGTGCTGCCATCTGTCAAACACACTCTACTATAGCTTCAACTGCATGAAGGACCTGTGACATATCATTCTGAGATTTGTGCATATTGTTGCACCTTTGCTATCTTTTTAAATCTAACTATTAGTCAAGTTTTACTCTTGTATAAAATATCTGAATCTGAAATGTAGGCAGCTGACGGGTGATTTGAAAAATATCTCCTCCACAAAGCAAAGTCATCCCAGGCCGTCAGGGCAGCTTGTTGGTTCTCAGGCTGCAGGACCAGACCAGTTCATGCCAGATAGACAAAACCAACATGATAGGCACAACAGCCTTGAGACACACAGAGGGAGAGAGAAAAGTAGATCAATAACTTGTCCCACTTCATTTTGCTGTGAACGGTGAACTACAGAAAGGGTCCATCTAAAAAAAAGTTACTTTAAAAAAGCATTTCATTTATTTCCAAAAACGCAGAACAGATTTTCAAAACAAAGATAACTGTGTCTATGTAGTTCTTCCAGTTGGACACAATAAAAGTTTAAGATATCTGAGCATGAAATCACAGCCTAACAGGATGTGGTCTCTCCAGTCTTTACACAGGACTGGTCAACTGCTCGAGATGACACACTCTTGTGTGTAGAGGGATATTGTCAAGATTTTACCACTACTTTTATTAGTCTAGAACTTACACTGCATACCTCTTTGTTATTTTGTAAAAAAGAAAACTAAATTATTCCCATGGTATTTTTTTTCCCTCATTCTCATAATTTCTATATATCCAATTAAGATTGGACAAAAAAAAAAAAAAACATACCCAAAACAAGCACATAATTACTTTTCAGCCCATGTTGGTATAATGTAGTTTCACTGGATGGGATCACTTGTGATTCTGTCCACTCCTTACATAAGAAAGACTTGAAATATTTTTTTAATGTTTAGAGTAAATTAATGTACAGGAGCAAGCCTTGCTTGCAATAACATAGGAAATCAATTTTCCAGATTTTTTCATTGCCACATGCAGAACCAGTAATGCCCAGCTGCTGTTGGGGGACGAAACTTGTTGTGACACAGTGGAGCTAAATTATCATTTGATCTCACATGTCTTGTTTACATAACCACTGGAGGCCAAAATCTAGATCAAACATTGAGTAATTGCACAGCCCTAGTTACTGTAATGAACAAACATAGTCTGTTTTCATACAAACCATTGTGTTGTGATTGTTCAAACACTGGTAGTGCAGCTGAAACAGTGCAAACCTCTCAACCAGAACAGAAGCTAACTGCAGTCAGGAGACATTAGTCCTGGAGTTAGTCAGTGACACCAGATTGGAGGGTGTGGGTTAGAGACACAAGGCACCACAGAGTTCAGATTTTCAGCTCCGTCACACTGACCGTCAACAAATGGAGATAACTTAGTCCTGTGGCTACTCTGCCTGAAGCGGACATCCATATGAGATGCCTCCAGAAGCTAAACAGAATATCAGTAACAAAGACGCTCAGAGTCACAGCTGAAGGCTTAAAGGAATCATGAATGGGCTGCTGTGTCTGGTGGTGGAGGAGATTTGGGGAATTTGGAGCTGCTGCTGCTACTGTGAGAACTGACTTAAGAGGAGCCAAGAAGGTTCAAAAACTAATAACTCCAAGGTCACATGCAGTTTTTCTGCACAATATTGCCAATACCTACTAGCTGTGTTCAAAGAGGATTCAAAAAACTGTTCACATGGGCCACCACATCTTGTTTGATTCAATATATTTGAATCAATCTCCTGGGTTATTATTCACAGAATAAAACAAGATTAAAGAAGTCAAATCAGGACAAAGATTAACTAAAACAGACCACGGGCCTGTGTCTCCAAAAAAATTATGACTGAACTCAACAATGAACAGCCACAAGACGTTACCTAGATCCAAGTGCAAACAAAGTCCTGTCTCACCACTGTGTAAGACACTCCCTGTTGAAATTAGTTAATGAATGGGGGAAAGAAGAGCAACAAAAATAAAGCCTATTATAACAGTCTATTGGTTTGAGTGTGAGAGCATGCACATTGCAGGCATCCTCCTGCAGTCACAGCTACCACACTTCCTGTCACAGCAGGAAACTTTTCCAATTGGTTGATTCTCTCTGCAAGCCTTACCTCAGCACCAAGGGCAATCAGGGTCTCGATGAGCACGGCCGTCTGCAGGGTCATATGGAGGCAGCCAGCAATGCGGGCGCCCTTCAGAGGCTTGGACTGACTGTACATCTCCCTCATCTTCATCAGACCAGGCATCTCATTCTCTGCAATTTCAATGGCTTTACGCCCCCACTCGGCCAGGGTGATGTCAGCTGGGAGAGAAACACATGACAGGACATTGAGAACATTGTTCAAAAATGTTAATGGTACAATTTATGGGCTTTTTTGAATATGACGGACTACTACAGTGGCCCTATGCGCTCACTACATTGCAGCTTGGTGGGTTATGAAGATGGCAGCTGGATCAGTGTTTAAAATGTTTTTGTCATGCAGAGGTGACTTAATTCTTGCAGTGGATTCAACTGATGTTCAGCAGTCAATTTAAACCAACAAAAAAATGACATTATTTTATTTCACACTGTACTTGCATCTCTTCCTGAAAATAAGGTCTGAACAATTGCGCAACATCACAGCATGCATGCTGCAATATCCAAAAAATGTAACAATACCTGCTGCAACACCTTTGGCCTATTGTTCAGGTTTACTGAACAGTGATTTGTTTTTGGAGGATAGCAACTGTGTAACTTGAGAAATCCTGTGAGGATGTCAAATGTTTCACCAATGCATGTCAAATGAATGAATAAATGTAAAATACTATTATTGTCTAATGTGAGTGAGTGGCCTGTTACGCAGTGGAGTGATATGCACTGTATGCTCTTCTCTTCCTTTCATCTCCAAACACCTGCTGTATGTGAGCAAAGTCAACGATCTCAAACAGATGAATGATTTAATACTTAATTTTAAAAAAAGTAACACTGTGCAAATTTGCAGGATACTGTATGTACTGCAAATCCCTGGCCTCAGTTCAGTTGATCTTCTCATGAAGTGTTGAGCAAAGTGTTCTCCACAGACAAGCTGCTGATCACTTCCTCCTGAAAGTAAAAGTGCAAATTGCTCCAAAAAACAAAGGCTGGAAAAAAAGTGGTTCTCCCTTCGCATTGCATCATACAGCACCAAACCTAGGTTATTACCGTGACAACAAAAAGCCTATCAGTCACAATCAGGTGGGGGAGGGTGAAAAGAGACAGCAGAGGCACAAGAGCACAGGCAGCGCTGTAGGGTGAACACCGGGATCATAATCTCCATTTGGACCCACATTTAACCCAACAGGAAGAGCAAAGAGCCACAGCTCTGCATCTGCTGCTCTAAATCACAGTCCTTTATCTGAATCCTCCATGTGTCAGAGCTGGAGCACAGTCAGGCTTTTCAATCAGATCACACAACACTGAACCCAAACATCTAACTGCCAACCAGCTTCCCCAGGGGAGACCAACAGATAAGAACTAATATCACTGTTATACATATTGAACATATCTTAGTTTCATTTCAACTTCTGAAACCACAAATCTCTAGTTGGAGATCGTCGTCAAATAAGAACCATTGTGATTTGACTGAAGTGAACGGATGATAAACCTCAGGATGTGGGATAAAGTCACAAAGTACACTCCCCCTCCTCTCTCTACACCACTACCACCACCACCACCAGAGGCTGCAGCCTGTTCAAACACACCTCAGCTGGTCTGAACCTGCACTGAACCAGCACTGGCCCGACTCACCACCCCAAAAGAGGATTAATTTCACGCTGAGTTCAGAGTAGAGACTAAACTAAAACCTCCTACTTCTTTAGATGAGGCTCAAAGAGTAAAACATATGTGTAGGCTTCCTGTAAGTACGTGAGCAGGGCACTGATATTGGCAGGAAGTGTGGTTAAAATCCAATTTAAAGCCACCGTAAACCACAACTTATTAATGTCTGAAATTCAGATATCCACCAAAATGTGGATTGCAAGTGCACTTATGACCAAGATAAACTCTTGGCACTAACAACTATATAATAATAAAATGCTTTTTGATATAATGTTTGATCATTGAAACTGAGAGCATCAAAAATGTAGGATGACTTGACTACACAAAACTACCTGACTGCTTGTATTTAAACAAGTTGTACAACATTAAGTAACATGTCAGGTCTTGACAGACACAGTCACTGTGATGAACTCTAATTACTTGACTGCATAAATCCAGTTGAGGCAAAGTAAACTTTGCCCCAAAGTTATCTGTTAGCAGGATGTTATGCAACTTGTGCCTCTGCACCAGCTGCTGAGCATGTCCACTGCAGCAGTGGCAGCTGCAAACAACTGTCACATTTGGTGTGACAGTGGTGTAACACATTTGTTGGCTAATGGCCATAAATTACAACTGTGGTGATTTTAGTGAATGATGCCTAATATTCTGCACATCTTTTGACGCACTCAACTGGAGGCCATATTTATTGCAGAGCTTCTTCTTTTTTTAAACATTATTTCAATGCAAACGTTTTACAGCAGCGGTTTCCTATATATTATGACTGTTTGCACTCTGTGGAGCTAAATAAATAATAGATACTGATGGAAATCAAATTTTTGTAATCAAAAATAACATTAATCAAACGCGTTCAGCTCTGAAACCCGTTGTACACCAACACCACGTGTACTCACAGTGCTACTACTGCGTGTAAGTTATATAGGCAGCAGTTCAATACCTGCCTGCTCCTGTCACTCATGCAGAAACTGGCGGTGCGGCGCCAGGCATCACGGGAAATGTAGTTTACAAGCACAGACCCGAGGATAAAGATGTGACGCCGCCAACTCGGCTCATAAACTACAAGAACCAGAAGCGTTTGGTTTCAACGCCGCACGGAGTGTAGCCCATGCTTGGCTCAAGTGCGACTGTTACATGTCGGTTCATTGAAACATTTGAATTAAAGTTTGGGTAAAACGAGTGACGAAGGGTGGGACTTTGTCGGTTAGTGACTAAGATGACTTTCGCGACGAACCGTAACGCTCAGCACGCTGCTACAACACCAACAGCTAATAATTAAGCACACGCTAGCACGTTAGCAATAACCAAACCGGGGTAGAGCTAAAGATATAAACTGTGGAATTAATTACAAGTTTGTATTAAGTATCTGAAAATTTAAGATTAGTGCACAGTGTCGTCTTCAGGGTAAACCTCACCGTTCGGGGGAGCCGTTACCGCACACACAGTAGCAAAAAAAAAACAAGTTCACGGCATGCTAGCTAGCAAACCGCTAACGTACTTCACTGAGCTTGACTCATGAGCACAGTTAAAAGAGATAAACAATGACACTAACCAACTTTGAAGGGGAGTTTGTCAGACATGGTTGTTTCCTTGTGTTGTGTTGTGTTCCGGGGCAGTTGAAGAAGTGCTGCAGCAGCCTGGCCGACGGACAGTCGCAGAGAGGGAGGGACTGACTCATGACGGCTCGGTTTTTATCGTCAGAGACGAGTTTACACGACGTACCTGGACCCACTCCGGATTTTGATTGGTCAAGAAAGATCCCGCCCCGTGCAGGACAATTGTGATTGGCTAAGTGTTCGTGTGGACCGGCCAATAGGTTGAGTGTTTGGAACAAGTTTTGTCTGGACTCGGATGGTGTTTTTTCATTTGGCAAATAACAGAGCAGGTCTGTGGCTGCTTGAGTTGAGCCACATTACACAAGATCTTACATATTGACTCTTCATACTTATGTGTATAAGTATGATGTATGTGTACACATACAATATATAAAAATAATGTATCAAACATAGAAAGTAGACTAGTTCTATTTATCATGTGTGTGTGTGTGTGTGTGTGTGTTTAGCAGATACAGATAGTAGATTTATGTTGTAGGTAAGTGCTACATAAATATATATCCACCCCAAATTCCCAAAATGACAATGATATTTTTAAAACTGATAACAAATTACAGTTTTCCCCACACATCACATCAGAAACGTCATTCTCATTACCCAGTTCTCCATACAGTTCATCTTTCCCCCACATTGGTTACCATTTCTCATTGTATTTGTCAGTGAAATGTTTTTTTCAACATGATTGTGACAAATAACTTCCTAGTGAAAGAACATATCAAAAAAAGGCATCCCATAAAAATGAAAAAAACTATTTGGCAGTTCGGATTAGTTATGGTTGGTTAGCCAAGTGATTTCTGTGTACCTTTGTAGAGTATTTTACTTACACTTTTGTACACGTAGGAAAACAATTTACTGAAGTGAATGAGAGACTCTAATATGCCACAACAAACTTATTGTGCAGAGATTTGACCTTAATGTTTTGCAAACAGCTTTTATCATTTGAAAATTGAGCCAAAGCAAATGAGAAAAACTGCAAGAATTTAAATATTTAACTTGTAACACTGTGTTTGTTTTTGTGCACATGATGTGATAATGAATCACAGAGATGAGTCTGTGGGAAGTAATTGATATCCTTTTTTTTTTTTTTTTTTAAATATAATAAACAAATAAGGAGCATCTGACACCAACTAACAAAACATGAGATAAAAGTATCCTGGTACAAGGTCAGGTAAAAGGTAACAATATGAGGGCTTCCTGAAACAGGAAGGTGAGAGATAAGAAAAACATTTCATAACTAAGGCAGTTTGGTTCAGGGTTGACAGATGTTTTCCCATTCTGCTTCTTATGCTTCTTTTATTTTTATATTGTGTTATAAGTGTGTGGTGTGCTACACAAACAGATTTGCCGCGCCTTTAGGTTAGGCTCAGTGGTTAGGCTCAGTACCATCCACAGTTCTCTGAGCAGCCAAAATCGATGATGGTGTGTGGTTATACTATACCATAAGTGTAGAAACACAGTGAGTGAAACGCAGCCTCGTGCTGAGGAGGCTAAACTCAGCCAACTGGTAGAAATACTACACTACAGCTAATTTAAGAGCATGTTTCATGAAGTCCACAGTAGGCCATGTCCCCAGTCTAAAGTCTATTTCAGCCCTCAGAGGCTGGAGGGAGGAGGACTCAGGTGTATGTAGTAAACATGTGTTGAAGCGGTTTTGGTGTGAAAGGTTGTGACTCCTCATCAGCACAGATGGGCAGGGCCTGAAACTCAGGAATGTTCTGAGTAACAATCAGATTATCAACTGCTCCTTTACGAGATTAATGTCTGAATAAAGGTTAATACAAAAGGAGCCACGTGGTTAACACAGACCAGTTTTGTGTTACTTGGGGTACATTTAGATTTTTACATGTTTACACCACCGTACATCATTAGTGTGTTGGCAAGCTGGCATGTATGTATGCATATATATATATATATATATATATATATATATATAATTTATTGATCTAAGTGTGTTAGTTTTATTACATAGTGTATTTTGTTGACCCTAAAGACTGGTTTGATGTGTTGCATTGTTTTGCTGCTTGTTGAAATGAATAAATAAAACAAACAAACAAAAAGAAACAAACAGCAGGACAGTATATTCTTTTGCCTGTGTGAACCACCAACCATGGTGCATCAGCAGCCGAATGGTTTTTAAAAAGACAAATAGCCACAAACTGAGTGCATATGCCTTCAGCAGAAATTTACTGCAACTCGCCTTCAGTGTCTCTGTTCTTGTTCCAGGATTTTTCTCGTCACTTGGAGACATAAGACAAGTCCAGGTGGTCTGACACAGCATGTTGAAGATCCAGGATGAGGTCTTTTCCACTGAGGTGCCCAATAGGAGTCAATCAATCAACTGATAAATGTATTTGATACATTTACAGATCAGAAAGAACTCATATTTGCATTGAATCCCAACTTTATTAAAACTCTTTACAAGCTCACACCAACAACAACAGTCAGAGCAAAATGGCCATCATACAGGAAACCTTTCACTGTCCAAGCCTTAGAACAGCTCTGAGCAGAACTGGATGCACTGTTTTAGGTTGAACAGGAAAAAAGGAAAACACATTTTTTCTGTCTTTAAACATAGGGACTGGGTTCAATTTATTGATTTTATGTATTTATTTGAAGGTGCATGTCATTTTTACATTATAGTCTGAAGCAGGTGTTTAATTCAGGGTCCATTCGTTTGTTTAAATATATATATATATATATATATATATATATATATATATATATATATATATATATATATGTATATGTTTTTTGTTTTTTTTTCCCAACAGGCAAGTGGAGTGCAGAAGAAGAAAAATGCAGCTCAGCGTCAAAGTATGACTAAATATTCAGAGGTCAGAGGTCACTGTGTCAAAAGGCGAAATAAACATCACACACACTCGCACATTTCATCTTTAAATTCAACCGTTGCAGGATTTTCTCAGGAGTGTCACTTTAACCCAAAGACTCACACTGCTGGAGGAGTCAGGCACCATGAAAAATATTTAACCCACTAACAGAGGATTTTAATTTGCCCTCTGGCGGCCATATTGGATTTCCCTCACCCCTGACAACAACATAACAGAGTACCTTTGGTTTCGACGGGAGAAAAGTCACAGCTCTACAAATGCAATGAACCACAACAGAGAGGACTCTATTGGCTTAGGTTTCTTTGAATGATCCTGCAGTTTAGCAGATTTGAGCTTGTTGTTACAGCTCTGTCTGGTCTAACTTCAACTCTGAAAAAACAAAACAAAAACAAAATCCAGGCAACTATTTTCTATTATATCCCATATAAATAAACAGATTAGGGGTCTAACTAAGGCAGGAGCTCCTGACTTCACAGGGTCCAAAGGTAAATCTCGCAGGACAGCTTTTAAGAGATAAAAAGATGGACTGTTTTCAAAAATGTGTCCTGTAAACAGCTTTATTTTCTATTAAACTATTTTTTAAGCCTGAAACATTAAAGTTTTCCCTCTTTTATCTGCCTCTGATGAGACATCACCTTTTTTTAAAGGTTCACAAGACAAAAAACTGAAGGTCAGTTACCTGAGCTCCTGACACTTACATGTCAGTCACTGGATAGACTGTGTTTTGTTGAGCAAATTAAAGGGACCAGAGCCTTGACTGTCTCAGAGGCTGCTATGACACAGCTGACTGAAATCACCGGTGGAAACCAAGCTAAAGCTCCACTCTGGAAAATATTATTTGTTCCTCATTTTATATTTGAATTGAACTGATCAAACCCAGATGACTTGTGGGTGAGTACACAAGATGCTGCCCAGGGGCACTGTGGCAGGAGACAAGTTTAACTGAGGGACTGAACCCTAGATCCTCATACCGTGATCTGATAGTGACATTTCAATGAGAAACTCCTGCTGCGGCTGATGTTGAGCAGTCACCTGTCATCACCAACTTGACAGCAGCAGAGATATTATGACAATGCAGGAAGCAGAGAGGGGGCATGAGACTCGATATTGTCTTGCCATTTTTTTTTTGCTTTTCTTCCCCACACATCTGTTCATTCTCCACATTCTTCCCAGAAACAAGCCTCGTCCTGTTCCCCCACCCACACACCCCTCCCTTAAAGAGATACTTCAGGTTATTGGACGCAGAGTAACGTGAGGTAGTCGCTTGTAGTCAGTGTGTCACCTGTTGCGGATTCAGATCAGTGCACTGCCAGTTTAGAGAAGCAGCACGGAGCACGGTGCACCACCAGAGCGTTGTGCTGATGTGTAGAAAAAAATAAGACACACTGGAACAATCCAATATCCATTAAACATACACTTCATACACAGTATTTTCAGCACTTTTCTTTGGCACTATGTTTTTCTCACAAATGCTCCAGTTGATGACGACTTTACATATAAGTCACTGCTTCCACTGTACACTGTGTGAGGATTCATCGAAAAATAAAACATACGCCAAAAATAGAAACTTGACCATTGTAGCAGCTGCATGTGGAGACAGTGACAGTTCATGTGATTTCAATCACATGAAAAACACACGCTCAGCATTCTCTGCTGCAGCTCCTCAACATCTGTCACCACGTTCACACCATGCATCCACGGTGCTGCCGGTCTTATGCTACAGGTCAGCTGATTATAAAGAAAGAGCTAAACTTCATTTTGTTTCGAGAGGAAGATAAACCAATGCAAATATTGTGCATGAAAAACGTACAGTTAAATGGATCCTGGACTGATTCAGTGGGCATCTGTTTTTCTGCTGGCCCTGTGCACAGCAGTACATCACTCTGCATCCGTGCCTGTGCTCCTGCTGCTTCTCTAAACTGGCGATGCACTGATGTGAACCTGCTGCAGATAACACACCGACTATGCACAGCTACCTCACACAACCTCACGTCAAATAACCTTAACTATCCCTCTGAAGTATGCACACACCTGCCCTAAGTGCTCGGCCATGCGCTCTTTACTTTGATAAACAGAATCTCAGGTTGGTCGGGGCCTGGCGTTTGCCCTCAGTTCTCGATGCCCTTTAGAAACAGAGGGGTGCTGCAGCTGGAGCAAAGAGATTCTCACTGTAACATTGATTGGAGGAGAAAAGCCTGGGTCGCTTCATTTAGAGTCAGCAGACATGGGCACAGGTGCATACTTTAGGGCCGGGCCGTGGTTGGATGTTGGGACATTATGCAGCCAGCTCAGCAGCCCAGAGTCTCTGTCTCTCCTCCAGTTATCTGGAACCAGTCTGGGGGCAGAGAGACAGACAGGAGGAGGGCGCTCGCTAGCAGGGCAAGCTAGCTTAGTTAGCTGCCCAAGCCTCGAGGTCTGCCATGTCGTCTTCGTCCTCCTCCTCCTTCTTCTTGGCTAAAAACAAACAGAGGTAAATCATAAAGGAGGTGATTTCTCTTGTGGGGTGTAGTGATATGTTTTATGTGTGAAATGAGCTGAATTGAAGTGCAGTGTGTTTGAACTGCATTACTTGGTCTGGATGGTAGTGATGTCGATGGTACGCTGGGCAGTGGGACGTCTTCTGTTCCTTCGATCTCCAGAAGATTCTTGTCCAGCTCTTCCTGTTCGAGCTCCTCCAGCTCAGCCATCAGCTCGTCCTGAACACACACACACATACAACTGATAACTGAGAAATCTGCTTTTAACACACACACTATACATTGTGTAAGTGGCATATGAGACCTCTTTTTAGTCGCCTCTACAAAGACAGAAATTTTGCTTGTTAATCACATCCATTCTCAGACATTACTTGGTCTGTATCACACTCGTTTTGTTCCTTTCAAGTTACATATTGTGCCTTTTAAATTTGATCTGTTGGCTGTTGTCAGATAAGAGGTGGGATGAGGCTGTGCATATCATACATTCAATTACACCTTGTGCAATCTACAGTATTGCAACTTTCAAACTCTCGAATATGTAAAATCTATTCAAATGTTGCAGAGCCGTGTGGCAGATGTCACATGACACTCCCTCATGGGATGTGAGTCATATGTTTTTCATTTTTCACAGAGACCAGATATTCTGGTGTGATTAGACTATGACTTTGACAAATGTTCTGGGGATCAGTATAAATAGGAGATCTTTAATAGCGATATTTGGGGTCAGAAATATTGGGTGCCACTGTCACCAGGCAATGAATAAAACGAGAGAAAGGACCTAAGTGGATTGTAAATTGCCAAAACTTCAGTCTAAAATTAATTTACAAAATATATAAATTCTCCTCCAAGTATTCTTCAGATCTTGATCTTCTTTGCCATCATGCCTCTCACCTCGTCATAGTCTTCTCCAAAGCCCACTGGTCTGGAAATGACATCTGAGATTTCCTGAGCCAGTTCCTGCTGTTCATTGATGTCTGCCATCAAATCGTCTACTTTGTCTATGTCCCTGTGAAACAGAGAGACAACAGATTAACAATAAATACAAACATATCTCCATATGTCGGGTCTTTGGCCTCTGACCTCAGGAAAACAAAGGACAAAAAAAGCTGAAGTGATTATAAGTGATTCTGACATAAAAATTTGAATTAATGCATACAGTTTTTAAAATATATTTTCCTTCATCATCTTATACTCTTTACAATCACTCATAATAACCTCAGCACCAACAAAGAAACTCTAACTAGCACACTGTCTCTACACGTGTCTTACATGTGTTCATGTGCAGCCTTCATGGCCTTAGCAGCAAAGCCCATATTCTTGAGCACTTCAGTGTTGGTGTTAGCATTCTCCAGTGCATCTCTCTGGAACTCGATGGTAGACAATGTCCCATCGATCTGAGCCAGCTGCTTCTCGTAGCGCTTTTTCCTCTTCAGGGCTTGTAGAGCAGCTGAATGGAGAGAGAAAGGACAGGGTAACATGAGTTCAGGAGACTCTCACCTGGCTCATATCAACATCCATCGACAGTGACACTGTCATATTCACAACCTCCAAATTTCAGCTTCACACACACACACACTCCCTGCCAGGACGGCAACAGTGAAGCAGCTTCAAAACTGCTCAAAATGTGGTTGTTATCACACAGGCCACATCTTTGGTTGTCACGATGTGTGAATGACCCCACCTCTCCCCTCATTTTTTTGAACTCCTGCCATCTAGAATGAGGCTCCAGAGCATCCAGATCTACTACACTGCGCAATAATGGCTTTTTCAGCAAGCCATCAGAACTATGAACTCCCTAAAGATTATCATGCTGCTTTCACCACTGGTACTGGTGAACTGAGAGTGGGAAGCTGCCCAGAGTTTTATGTTAAAAAAAGGCCCAAGCACTGATTCCTGAGGTCTCAGGTTTTTTATACTACACTGCTGTGAGGAAAGGTAGAAAAAGAGATTGAGTTTTAAAACAAGAATGTAGCGTGTACATGGCCTAACACTGGACCTCAGAGACCAGAAAATGAAGCCTCCCTCAGTGGACTTAATCTGATAAAATCCTGTCTGAGCCAAATCTGTCCACAGACTAAACACGCTTCAGTCCGGCACTTTGGTGTTCATCTCTTATTTTCCTTGTGAGACTCACATTGATCTGGTCCTGGCGACCTGTGACCAGTGAGATATTTGCAAATGAAGACGTAGCTGTGATCAGCAGAGAGGTCGAAAATGTAAATGTGTCTTTATGTGCCACAATGTCATGAATTTTTAGAATCAATTACCTGTGGTTAATACTTTTATAAAGTGTGGGAGACTGATATAACATATGGTATCTGCAATGCAGCCATAATTATCATTGACCAGTTGAACCTATAGATGATGGGTGGGGTTAGGGATAGGTGTCAAAATACACAATTGGGGAAGCCCTCGTTTCACTCGAGTCAAAGTTACAGGATGACAAAGCTGGATGAGGCTCGGTCTTGTTTTGCTCACTGTCGCCCTCTGCTGCAGCAGCTGGTAACATGATTTCTGAGCCACTGTATACACAGTGAGATGTCACTGGATTCAGAAACCTAAATCGGAAAATGTAAGAGGCAGTAGTTCACTTTCTGACCCCCACAACGTTTCTTGTATTCATTCAGTTAGTGCCATGACATCATGCCAAAAAGTACAAAAGAAAAAACACTGAGCTTTCAAGAGTCTGTAGGTAATTTTTTGGGCAACTACTGACTTTTGCTCTACTACTTCTTTTTTTCAAGTACTCTTACTTTGAAATAGAGTTTTTAGTCAGTGGAGTTAATTTCCTTATTCTAAAACAGAAGAAATGAGTCAGTTGAAATAAACCAGTCATGTCTGAACCTGTCAGTGTCTTAAGGAAAACACAATCGATAATTCTTCATCAAAAGCACCACAATCTTTTCTTGACTCCACGTTTGAAGGTTAAAAAGAAAAGTATTGAGCTTGTTGCCTTTCTTTTTTTACCTTGACCAAACTTCAGATAACGTTTTGAGACAGTAACACACTGACGGTGGATAAGTAGGACCTCACACAACCTGATGTCAGTTAACCCAAAGTATCACTGTAAACTAACCTGAGTTCAGACTTTACCCCGGAAATGACGTTTTACCTCCTTTGGACAAGATTGTGATCACTGTTTGGTCTCCAGAATGACCTTCTCTCTCTCTCTCACACACACACCTTTATCAATCAGCTGTATGTGGGTGGTCAGGTCCACCAGGAGCCAGAAAGCAGCTGACAGTTCCAGTTTCATCTGATTACAACTGGCCTGGCTCTATTCCTAGACTGATAACATCGTTACCCAACATTACACAAATCATTATCACATTATTTGGATTGCAGAGCTGCATTCAGACCCCTCCCCTCAATCTTACAATATACCTTAGTGACCCAGTGTAATGCTGCCCTGCTCTCATCGAGCGAACACTTCACAACCTCAGAGGCACCACCTGGCTGTCACTGTCTCCATGTGGATATATAAACTGAATGCTTCACATCAGTCTTGATTATTTCACTATAAAAATCTTTGCGACCTAAAATCTTAATGGAGAATACAATGAATTAACCAGATCTACCTTTAACTTAACCCAAAAAACTGAGCCACTGTTATGCTACAATTCATCCGTAACTACAGATTAATATCACACAAAAGATTTCTCTCTATCCCTTTCTGAACTAGCCACTGTACATAAACTACATACGACAAACATGATTGTCAATGTAGCACAGACAGAACCAACTTAAAATCAAATACAAATGTCGATGAAACATTAGACCACATTTTAAAGATTATTCCCTCACCTACTGCAGCTCTCTGTAGTGTGGAACAAGCACTGTTACAAAAAGCCAGAGGTTTGAACACCTGACACACAGCGAGTGAGGAGATATAAGAAACAGAATGATGAAGCCATGGACCTGTGAGACTGTAATGACCCCCTTTGGAGCCAATGACATAGATCTCAGGTTTGCCAGTCTGGACAGACTGTTTCCATTTGACGTTGCTTTAAAAGGAGAGCAGAGTGATGTGGATGCAGCCTAAACAGTGCCAGGTCAATGTCACAGCCTTCAAAGAAAACATTGCAAACCTGATCTTAATCTGCTTAACCTGTGTTCAGTCACATACCTGCTTCTCTCCGCCACAGGTATTTATTTGTTAGATGGAAGATAAACTCACCTGGTGTCTGAAAAACAAACTGACAGCTTACAAGGTAATTTGGAAACTATATAATGACTGACAAGGTGCATCACATTGTATCCCTGACTTGCTTGCTCGGGGGTCATGGTAGGGGTTTTATGGTGTACGACACGTTGCATGCTAATGTTTTTAGCTGTAAAAATTACAAATCACATTTACTGTGTACAAGATAATAAAAAGTATTTCATAGTGTATGAAAATACTTCATATCAGGAAGCAAAAAAAAATAATAAAATACATATGACAGAAGCACATTATTATTTAGATCCCATCATAAAATCTGGGAAACAGACGGGTAACTGGCAGCCGTGTTTGCACTGGAAAAGTGAGAGACTTTGGAGAATGATTAAATCTTTGTTTTTGTCTTGTGGGTGACAATGTTTTATCCAGATGTTGATCATGATCTGGAAATAGCCTCAGCAGAGCTACGCCTGTTGTTAAACAGGTCAACATGGTTTAAAACAGATGCTCTGAAACCTGTTTTTATGAGATTCTAAATGTCAAACATAATGTACACAGTGTTAAACGGATGCAAGACAGCTGCAGTGTGTCACTGGTTTCGGCAGAACTGCAATAACACGCTGCAGTGATTAGTCAATTAGCTTATTGGCTGTAGTCATTGTCACAGGCCAGAGGATCATTGTGGTCCCTGAACACTCACCCTCTTCTAACTCCTCCATTCACATCCTCTGGCACATTCATCATTGCACATGGGTGAACTGTATTATTTATCTCACAGCTTTTATAGTGATCAGACTGGTTGATTCACTCCTGTCCAATCTGACCTCAATAATCAGCAGTAGCCCCTCCCACACCCTTGTATAACTCTTAAAATGTAAAGTTTGGTGGGTGAACACAATTTATCAAGGAAGCGGTATATGCAGAGACAGTGTGTGCACAGCATGGTTGTGTGCAAAGCAGCCATTTTGGACACAAAGCAATGTGAAAACTAAAATTGTACATGCTAATTGAATATTTGAGGGCTCTCATTCCATCTCTACACTCCAGCTTCAGTTCACCACCTCATCTGTGTCACCAATTATCTCTGTCTCTCTGAGGAATTTAGGTCCCAGTCATCAGAGGTTCAGGCCCTGTTTTACACCTGGGGCATGATGTCACAGTTTGTCACAACAGGTATTAAGATGAGCTGGCTGGCTTCCTGGAAACTTTGAGGCAGCCATGACAATAATTCTATGAGGAAATAGTTGTGAGTCGCTATAAATATACATTAAAGTATTTATGATATGTGGACTGAATGCCTGTCTTTTCCATGTGATAGTCAAGTGAATATCTTCAGGTCTGAGACTTGATCTTGATCTGAAGATGTCAGTTTGGTCTGTAGGAAATGATCAGGCATTTTTCACTAGTTACTTTTGTTTTAGAAAAACAAACAACAGACATTTAAGAGATGATGGAAACAGGCTGGAGCAGCCATACAGTGGGACACTCAGTGACACAGCTGTCATGTGATAAAGCTGACGTAAACTAGCGTGAGTCATTAAGTGCCGATTACTTTGAACAACTTTTACAGAAACACCGCGTTCCCCTATAGTTAGCTTACCGTATATCCGTTTTATTAAACTTACTATACATTTACTTTGCGTATTTTCTCAGTTTAAATTAACCTTCAGTATTGGCCAGTATAGCTACGTAATGATCAATTAACCGATCAACAGAAAACTAACTTCAGCAACTACTTTCGATTAAAACTACTTTCCCCGGAGTTTTGGCTAAAGCTTGATAAATAAACGTGTTGTAACATGAGGGCAGCTGTCGAAACACACCAGGAAACAACATTTATGGTCGTTGTAGATAAAACTGGGGACTTTTTAATGACTTGTTAGGCCTCTCCGAAGAAACTGAATCTAATCTGAGACGTTTACAGCTCTCTTTGTCCTTTCACATACTTCCGTGAGGGATATATTTAGGGTCGTGGCGCTGCTCCACTCTGAACATGTTATTTAAAAATGTCGTCAGACTGGTGCCCAAGTGCCTGACAACTGAAAACTTCCCTGTTCGCGAGCGATAGCCTGTGGGCTAACAGACTAACTCACTTCACTTGGACGGATTTTCCTACACCGGAGCCGCACGGGACCGTGTCCTCACCTCGTTTGTTTTTCGTGCCGTTTTTCTTCGCCGTCATCAGCTCCATGTCGATCTTCTTTTCTAGAAATTCCTGCTTTTTGGCCAACATCTCCTCGGTCTCTCTGAGTCGCTGGATAGCCTCCTGGGGTGTCGGCGCTTTCCCACCCTTACCACCGCCGCCGAATAACTTACCAAAAAGCGACATTTTAGCTAACAAAGGTGAGCGACACCGGCTAAATTAACCGTGCACAACCCGCCGGTACTTCGTGATACCGAACAGATAGTTGTTAAAGTGTTCTTTTCGATAAGTATCGTCGCCAAGCCGGAGATCCGCCGCTGCCTCAGGTGTTGTTGTTTTGTCCCTTCTTCCGCTTTTCCCAGTCCTCGCTTTTTCTCCTCCTCTTGCTTCTTCTTCTTCTACGTTAACAGGCAATAAAGGTTGGCGAACCAGCGTAGAGGCGCATTACCGCCACCTACTGGACCAAATCGTCGACGAAATTAGTGCGGAAGCAAAACACAGAAGCCCTGATGTTTAGTGACTGAAATGTGTGATTCCTCTGGATACTGTAATCCCATGGATCTATTATAAGAACTGGATACGGCACCGCCCCTCAGCCGACACGCCGATTTTTCCCAGTGGCCACTCGTGGTATTGCAACAAAACATCCCCATGAGCCCAAAAAGCATTTTTCCCATAGAGCGAAATAGTAAAAGAGACGGCTGGCAAACTGTTCACAGGACACCTCCAGCTGTAACCACCGTTAATTACTGATCTTTCTATTGAATATTTTTAAGTCATGGACTTTTCATCCACCAAAACGTTTTCAAAAGGCCAGAAAAGCCCCAGAAAAGTCACTTTTCCCATGGTGGCGTCACAGCTGTGCGCGGGCACTCCCAAAGCGCGGTCGTGTTGTGTCTCGGGAATGAGGATGGCTGAAACTTAACGAGGATTCTGTTCGGCACAAAACTCAGTCAGAAAAGTGAAAAAACGACTCAGAGGTGAGTTTTCATTTGGACACATGGAGTTAATTTAACTTTATGATGTTTAATGTCTGTTGTCAGTCTCTTGTCAGCTCGTATTCTTAAACGTAACGTTTTAATTAATAAGATCGCATCGTAATAACTGGATTTACTAATGTGACACGACTGCTCCTGTTAAACTCGTTAAACTGTTGACCCACTTAACCAAGCTACATTTTTCAACAATTTTAACTTGGTAAGTCAGTTATGCTGTCTGTTTATGTGTGTGTCAGCAGTGTCTCATCGCGGCTGATGTTCAACACCTGTTCCTCAGTTCACAACGTCCACGTTAATTTATTTTACGGCTTAATATTCCTCGGTGGTAAAATGTAAACTGAGACTTGGCCTCCATGGGTCGGTGTTTGTGGCCTGAGATGGTGCAGCCTGCTCACTGTCTTCCACCCGGGCCTGAGGAGAAGGACCGTCCTGGACGTCCTCACCATCGTCTCTCCTCCTCACCACGTCGTCAGTGTGTGTTCAGTGTACAGTCTGCTACGCTAAATGTTCACGTACATTCATTATTAAATTGTTTGAAAAACATGCTTGTGACCCCCCCCCCCCCCCCCAAAAAAAAAAAAAAATCCAATATCTGCAGCAGTGTCTGGGGCATTCATGTATATACTGAAATACCTGGTTGTGTAAAGTGGACACTGACGTCCTACGTGTTGTGGAAATACTGTAAGGTTAAACTGTTTAATAACAAAGAGTCACAGCCACCTGAAGGCTTAATGATGATGATGAAACTACCTATAAACACATGCAGTAAAGACAAGGAAGATGCTTTTTTCTGACTGTAAGTAAATGAAATTCAAAGAGCTGTAATTTTCCTTAAACACACAGTATGGCTTACAAAAACAAACCACATGTGGCTGAGTTTATAACACCACCACCAGCATCCTGTAGATACAACTGCAGATCTGTGCAGCAAAGACATTATGTGTAGGGTAAATATACTCTTCAATATTAAAAGGTAAGAGAGTGAAGCTCTCATGATAACATAATGAGGTGTTCTGAGCTAATGTGTCATGTTTAACATTATTTCTCATTAAAAGTGCACAAAAAGACAGTTGATTGTATTTTATTGCCCATTGTGATTTACGCTCTACAGGTTCGAATCAACTCATATAATACATACATGGTTACACCACGGGCTCACGCCAGCCTGAACACAAAGACTCAGCCACACTTACACATACACAGGCAGGCCCCCCACAGCTGAGCAGGAAGCGAGGGGCGGGGGAGCTGGCCAGGCCAGCGGTGTGGTAGCGGTACACCACGCTGGTCACGCCAGCCCGTACAGACAGAGAGACTCACCCACACACGGACACATACACTACAGGGAGGCCCTCGCGCTGACCAGGAAGCGGAGGGAGGGGCGGGGGGATAGCTCGCGGTCAGACCGTAGGGGCAGATCTGACCACGCCGGCCCCAGCCCAACGGAGCCACAGTCAGCCATACACAGCCACACGCTATACAGACCAGGAAGCGGAGGGATAGCTCGCGGTCAGACCGTAGGGGCAGATCTGACCACGCCGGCCCCAGCCCAACGGAGACCACAGTCAGCCATACACAGCCACACGCTATACAGACCAGGAAGCGGAGGGATAGCTCGCGGTCAGACCGTAGGGGCAGATCTGACCACGCCGGCCCCAGCCCAACGGAGACACAGTCAGCCATACACAGCCACACGCTATACAGACCAGGAAGCGGAGGGATAGCTCGCGGTCAGACCGTAGGGGCAGATCTGACCACGCCGGCCCCAGCCCAACGGAGACACAGTCAGCCATACACAGCCACACGCTATACAGACCAGGAAGCGGAGGGAGGGGCGGAGGGATAGCTCGCGGTCAGACCGTAGGGGCAGATCTGACCACGCCGGCCCCAGCCCAACGGAGACACAGTCAGCCATACACAGCCACACGCTATACAGACCAGGAAGCGGAGGGATAGCTCGCGGTCAGACCGTAGGGGCAGATCTGACCACGCCGGCCCCAGCCCAACGGAGCCACAGTCAGCCATACACAGCCACACGCTATACAGACCAGGAAGCGGAGGAAGCGGAGGGATAGCTCGCGGTCAGACCGTAGGGGCAGATCTGACCACGCCGGCCCCAGCCCAACGGAGACACAGTCAGCCATACACAGCCACACGCTATACAGACCAGGAAGCGGAGGGATAGCTCGCGGTCAGACCGTAGGGGCAGATCTGACCACGCCGGCCCCAGCCCAACGGAGACACAGTCAGCCATACACAGCCACACGCTATACAGACCAGGAAGCGGAGGGATAGCTCGCGGTCAGACCGTAGGGGCAGATCTGACCACGCCGGCCCCAGCCCAACGGAGACACAGTCAGCCATACACAGCCACACGCTATACAGACCAGGAAGCGGAGGGATAGCTCGCGGTCAGACCGTAGGGGCAGATCTGACCACGCCGGCCCCAGCCCAACGGAGACACAGTCAGCCATACACAGCCACACGCTATACAGACCAGGAAGCGGAGGGAGGGGCGGAGGGATAGCTCGCGGTCAGACCGTAGGGGCAGATCTGACCACGCCGGCCCCAGCCCAACGGAGACACAGTCAGCCATACACAGCCACACGCTATACAGACCAGGAAGCGGAGGGATAGCTCGCGGTCAGACCGTAGGGGCAGATCTGACCACGCCGGCCCCAGCCCAACGGAGACACAGTCAGCCATACACAGCCACACGCTATACAGACCAGGAAGCGGAGGGATAGCTCGCGGTCAGACCGTAGGGGCAGATCTGACTACGCCGGCCCCAGCCCAACGGAGACACAGTCAGCCATACACAGCCACACGCTATACAGACCAGGAAGCGGAGGGATAGCTCGCGGTCAGACCGTAGGGGCAGATCTGACCACGCCGGCCCCAGCCCAACGGAGACACAGTCAGCCATACACAGCCACACGCTATACAGACCAGGAAGCGGAGGGATAGCTCGCGGTCAGACCGTAGGGGCAGATCTGACCACGCCGGCCCCAGCCCAACGGAGACACAGTCAGCCATACACAGCCACACGCTATACAGACCAGGAAGCGGAGGGATAGCTCGCGGTCAGACCGTAGGGGCAGATCTGACCACGCCGGCCCCAGCCCAACGGAGACACAGTCAGCCATACACAGCCACACGCTATACAGACCAGGAAGCGGAGGGATAGCTCGCGGTCAGACCGTAGGGGCAGATCTGACCACGCCGGCCCCAGCCCAACGGAGACACAGTCAGCCATACACAGCCACACGCTATACAGACCAGGAAGCGGAGGGAGGGGCGGGGGATAGCTCGCGTTCAGACCGTAGGGGCAGATCTGACCACGCCGGCCCCAGCCCAACGGAGCCACAGTCAGCCATACACAGCCACACGCTATACAGACCAGGAAGCGGAGGAGGGGCGGAGGGATAGCTCGCGGTCAGACCGTAGGGGCAGATCTGACCACGCCGGCCCCAGCCCAACGGAGACACAGTCAGCCATACACAGCCACACGCTATACAGACCAGGAAGCGGAGGGATAGCTCGCGGTCAGACCGTAGGGGCAGATCTGACCACGCCGGCCCCAGCCCAACGGAGACACAGTCAGCCATACACAGCCACACGCTATACAGACCAGGAAGCGGAGGGAGGGGCGGGGGATAGCTCGCGGTCAGACCGTAGGGGCAGATCTGACCACGCCGGCCCCAGCCCAACGGAGACACAGTCAGCCATACACAGCCACACGCTATACAGACCAGGAAGCGGAGGGATAGCTCGCGGTCAGACCGTAGGGGCAGATCTGACCACGCCGGCCCCAGCCCAACGGAGACACAGTCAGCCATACACAGCCACACGCTATACAGACCAGGAAGCGGAGGGATAGCTCGCGGTCAGACCGTAGGGGCAGATCTGACCACGCCGGCCCCAGCCCAACGGAGACACAGTCAGCCATACACAGCCACACGCTATACAGACCAGGAAGCGGAGGGATAGCTCGCGGTCAGACCGTAGGGGCAGATCTGACCACGCCGGCCCCAGCCCAACGGAGACACAGTCAGCCATACACAGCCACACGCTATACAGACCAGGAAGCGGAGGGATAGCTCGCGGTCAGACCGTAGGGGCAGATCTGACCACGCCGGCCCCAGCCCAACGGAGACACAGTCAGCCATACACAGCCACACGCTATACCTACCAGGAAGCGGAGGGATAGCTCGCGGTCAGACCGTAGGGGCAGATCTGACCACGCCGGCCCCAGCCCAACGGAGACACAGTCAGCCATACACAGCCACACGCTATACAGACCAGGAAGCGGAGGGAGGGGCGGGGGGATAGCTCGCGGTCAGACCGTAGGGGCAGATCTGACCACGCCGGCCCCAGCCCAACGGAGCCACAGTCAGCCATACACAGCCACACGCTATACAGACCAGGAAGCGGAGGGAGGGGCGGGGGGATAGCTCGCGGTCAGACCGTAGGGGCAGATCTGACCACGCCGGCCCCAGCCCAACGGAGACACAGTCAGCCATACACAGCCACACGCTATACAGACCAGGAAGCGGAGGGATAGCTCGCGGTCAGACCGTAGGGGCAGATCTGACCACGCCGGCCCCAGCCCAACGGAGACACAGTCAGCCATACACAGCCACACGCTATACAGACCAGGAAGCGGAGGGAGGGGCGGAGGGATAGCTCGCGGTCAGACCGTAGGGGCAGATCTGACCACGCCGGCCCCAGCCCAACGGAGACACAGTCAGCCATACACAGCCACACGCTATACAGACCAGGAAGCGGAGGGATAGCTCGCGGTCAGACCGTAGGGGCAGATCTGACCACGCCGGCCCCAGCCCAACGGAGACACAGTCAGCCATACACAGCCACACGCTATACAGACCAGGAAGCGGAGGGATAGCTCGCGGTCAGACCGTAGGGGCAGATCTGACCACGCCGGCCCCAGCCCAACGGAGACACAGTCAGCCATACACAGCCACACGCTATACAGACCAGGAAGCGGAGGGATAGCTCGCGGTCAGACCGTAGGGGCAGATCTGACCACGCCGGCCCCAGCCCAACGGAGACACAGTCAGCCATACACAGCCACACGCTATACAGACCAGGAAGCGGAGGGATAGCTCGCGGTCAGACCGTAGGGGCAGATCTGACCACGCCGGCCCCAGCCCAACGGAGACACAGTCAGCCATACACAGCCACACGCTATACAGACCAGGAAGCGGAGGGATAGCTCGCGGTCAGACCGTAGGGGCAGATCTGACCACGCCGGGCCCAGCCCAACGGAGACACAGTCAGCCATACACAGCCACACGCTATACAGACCAGGAAGCGGAGGGAGGGCGGGGGGATAGCTCGCGTTCAGACCGTAGGGGCAGATCTGACCACGCCGGCCCCAGCCCAACGGAGACACAGTCAGCCATACACAGCCACACGCTATACAGACCAGGAAGCGGAGGGAGGGGCGGGGGGATAGCTCGCGGTCAGACCGTAGGGGCAGATCTGACCACGCCGGCCCCAGCCCAACGGAGACACAGTCAGCCATACACAGCCACACGCTATACAGACCAGGAAGCGGAGGGATAGCTCGCGGTCAGACCGTAGGGGCAGATCTGACCACGCCGGCCCCAGCCCAACGGAGACACAGTCAGCCATACACAGCCACACGCTATACAGACCAGGAAGCGGAGGGAGGGGCGGGGGATAGCTCGCGGTCAGACCGTAGGGGCAGATCTGACCACGCCGGCCCCAGCCCAACGGAGACACAGTCAGCCATACACAGCCACACGCTATACAGACCAGGAAGCGGAGGGAGGGGCGGGGGGATAGCTCGCGGTCAGACCGTAGGGGCAGATCTGACCACGCCGGCCCCAGCCCAACGGAGACACAGTCAGCCATACACAGCCACACGCTATACAGACCAGGAAGCGGAGGGATAGCTCGCGGTCAGACCGTAGGGGCAGATCTGACCACGCCGGCCCCAGCCCAACGGAGACACAGTCAGCCATACACAGCCACACGCTATACAGACCAGGAAGCGGAGGGAGGGGCGGAGGGATAGCTCGCGGTCAGACCGTAGGGGCAGATCTGACCACGCCGGCCCCAGCCCAACGGAGCCACAGTCAGCCATACACAGCCACACGCTATACAGACCAGGAAGCGGAGGGATAGCTCGCGGTCAGACCGTAGGGGCAGATCTGACCACGCCGGCCCCAGCCCAACGGAGCCACAGTCAGCCATACACAGCCACACGCTATACAGACCAGGAAGCGGAGGGATAGCTCGCGGTCAGACCGTAGGGGCAGATCTGACCACGCCGGCCCCAGCCCAACGGAGACACAGTCAGCCATACACAGCCACACGCTATACAGACCAGGAAGCGGAGGGATAGCTCGCGGTCAGACCGTAGGGGCAGATCTGACCACGCCGGCCCCAGCCCAACAGAGACACAGTCAGCCATACACAGCCACACGCTATACAGACCAGGAAGCGGAGGGATAGCTCGCGGTCAGACCGTAGGGGCAGATCTGACCACGCCGGCCCCAGCCCAACGGAGACACAGTCAGCCATACACAGCCACACGCTATACCTACCAGGAAGCGGAGGGATAGCTCGCGGTCAGACCGTAGGGGCAGATCTGACCACGCCGGGCCCAGCCCAACGGAGACACAGTCAGCCATACACAGCCACACGCTATACAGACCAGGAAGCGGAGGGAGGGGCGGGGGATAGCTCGCGGTCAGACTGTAGGGGCAGATCTGACCACGCCGGCCCCAGCCCAACGGAGACACAGTCAGCCATACACAGCCACACGCTATACAGACCAGGAAGCGGAGGGATAGCTCGCGGTCAGACCGTAGGGGCAGATCTGACCACGCCGGCCCCAGCCCAACGGAGCCACAGTCAGCCATACACAGCCACACGCTACACAGACCAGGAAGCGGAGGGATAGCTCGCGGTCAGACCGTAGGGGCAGATCTGACCACGCCGGCCCCAGCCCAACGGAGCCACAGTCAGCCATACACAGCCACACGCTATACAGACCAGGAAGCGGAGGGACAGCTCGCGGTCAGACCGTAGGGGCAGATCTGACCACGCCGGCCCCAGCCCAACGGAGACACAGTCAGCCATACACAGCCACACGCTATACAGACCAGGAAGCGGAGGGAGGGTCGGGGGATAGCTCGCGGTCAGACCGTAGGGGCAGATCTGACCACGCCGGCCCCAGCCCAACGGAGACACAGTCAGCCATACACAGCCACACGCTACACAGACCAGGAAGCGGAGGGAGGGGCGGGGGATAGCTCGCGGTCAGACCGTAGGGGCAGATCTGACCACGCCGGCCCCAGCCCAACGGAGACACAGTCAGCCATACACAGCCACACGCTATACAGACCAGGAAGCGGAGGGAGGGGCGGGGGGATAGCTCGCGGTCAGACCGTAGGGGCAGATCTGACCACGCCGGCCCCAGCCCAACGGAGCCACAGTCAGAAATACACAGCCACACGCTATACAGACCAGGAAGCGGAGGGAGGGGCGGGGGGATAGCTCGCGGTCAGACCGTAGGGGCAGATCTGACCACGCCGGCCCCAGCCCAACGGAGACACAGTCAGCCATACACAGCCACACGCTATACAGACCAGGAAGCGGAGAGATAGCTCGCGGTCAGACCGTAGGGGCAGATCTGACCACGCCGGCCCCAGCCCAACGGAGACACAGTCAGCCATACACAGCCACACGCTATACAGACCAGGAAGCGGAGGGATAGCTCGCGGTCAGACCGTAGGGGCAGATCTGACCACGCCGGCCCCAGCCCAACGGAGACACAGTCAGCCATACACAGCCACACGCTATACAGACCAGGAAGCGGAGGGATAGCTCGCGGTCAGACCGTAGGGGCAGATCTGACCACGCCGGCCCCAGCCCAACGGAGACACAGTCAGCCATACACAGCCACACGCTATACAGACCAGGAAGCGGAGGGAGGGGCGGGGGGATAGCTCGCGGTCAGACCGTAGGGGCAGATCTGACCACGCCGGCGCCAGCCCAACGGAGACACAGTCAGCCATACACAGCCACACGCTATACAGACCAGGAAGCGGAGGGAGGGGCGGGGGGATAGCTCGCGGTCAGACCGTAGGGGCAGATCTGACCACGCCGGCCCCAGCCCAACGGAGACACAGTCAGCCATACACAGCCACACGCTATACAGACCAGGAAGCGGAGGGATAGCTCGCGGTCAGACCGTAGGGGCAGATCTGACCACGCCGGCCCCAGCCCAACGGAGACACAGTCAGCCATACACACCACACGCTATACAGACCAGGAAGCGGAGGGAGGGGCGGAGGGATAGCTCGCGGTCAGACCGTAGGGGCAGATCTGACCACGCCGGCCCCAGCCCAACGGAGCCACAGTCAGCCATACACAGCCACACGCTATACAGACCAGGAAGCGGAGGGATAGCTCGCGGTCAGACCGTAGGGGCAGATCTGACTACGCCGGCCCCAGCCCAACGGAGCCACAGTCAGCCATACACAGCCACACGCTACACAGACCAGGAAGCGGAGGGATAGCTCGCGGTCAGACCGTAGGGGCAGATCTGACCACGCCGGCCCCAGCCCAACGGAGACACAGTCAGCCATACACAGCCACACGCTATACAGACCAGGAAGCGGAGGGATAGCTCGCGGTCAGACCGTAGGGGCAGATCTGACCACGCCGGCCCCAGCCCAACAGAGACACAGTCAGCCATACACAGCCACACGCTATACAGACCAGGAAGCGGAGGGATAGCTCGCGGTCAGACCGTAGGGGCAGATCTGACCACGCCGGCCCCAGCCCAACGGAGACACAGTCAGCCATACACAGCCACACGCTATACCTACCAGGAAGCGGAGGGATAGCTCGCGGTCAGACCGTAGGGGCAGATCTGACCACGCCGGGCCCAGCCCAACGGAGACACAGTCAGCCATACACAGCCACACGCTATACAGACCAGGAAGCGGAGGGAGGGGCGGGGGGATAGCTCGCGTTCAGACTGTAGGGGCAGATCTGACCACGCCGGCCCCAGCCCAACGGAGCCACAGTCAGCCATACACAGCCACACGCTATACAGACCAGGAAGCGGAGGGAGGGGCGGGGGGATAGCTCGCGGTCAGACCGTAGGGGCAGATCTGACCACGCCGGCCCCAGCCCAACGGAGACACAGTCAGCCATACACAGCCACACGCTATACAGACCAGGAAGCGGAGGGATAGCTCGCGGTCAGACCGTAGGGGCAGATCTGACCACGCCGGCCCCAGCCCAACGGAGACACAGTCAGCCATACACAGCCACACGCTATACAGACCAGGAAGCGGAGGGAGGGGCGGAGGGATAGGTCGCGGTCAGACCGTAGGGGCAGATCTGACCACGCCGGCCCCAGCCCAACGGAGCCACAGTCAGCCATACACAGCCACACGCTATACAGACCAGGAAGCGGAGGGAGGGGCGGGGGGATAGCTCGCGGTCAGACCGTAGGGGCAGATCTGACCACGCCGGCCCCAGCCCAACGGAGACACAGTCAGCCATACACTGCCACACGCTATACAGACCAGGAAGCGGAGGGATAGCTCGCGGTCAGACCGTAGGGGCAGATCTGACCACGCCGGCCCCAGCCCAACGGAGACACAGTCAGCCATACACAGCCACACGCTATACAGACCAGGAAGCGGAGGGAGGGGCGGAGGATAGCTCGCGGTCAGACCGTAGGGGCAGATCTGACCACGCCGGCCCCAGCCCAACGGAGCCACAGTCAGCCATACACAGCCACACGCTATACAGACCAGGAAGCGGAGGGATAGCTCGCGGTCAGACCGTAGGGGCAGATCTGACCACGCCGGCCCCAGCCCAACGGAGACACAGTCAGCCATACACAGCCACACGCTATACAGACCAGGAAGCGGAGGGATAGCTCGCGGTCAGACCGTAGGGGCAGATCTGACCACGCCGGCCCCAGCCCAACGGAGACACAGTCAGCCATACACAGCCACACGCTATACAGACCAGGAAGCGGAGGGAGGGGCGGGGGGATAGCTCGCGGTCAGACCGTAGGGGCAGATCTGACCACGCCGGCCCCAGCCCAACGGAGACACAGTCAGCCATACACAGCCACACGCCATACAGACCAGGAAGCGGAGGGAGGGGCGGAGGGATAGCTCGCGGTCAGACCGTAGGGGCAGATCTGACCACGCCGGCCCCAGCCCAACGGAGACACAGTCAGCCATACACGGCCACACGCTATACAGACCAGGAAGCGGAGGGATAGCTCGCGGTCAGACCGTAGGGGCAGATCTGACCACGCCGGCCCCAGCCCAACGGAGCCACAGTCAGCCATACACAGCCACACGCTATACAGACCAGGAAGCGGAGGGATAGCTCGCGGTCAGACCGTAGGGGCAGATCTGACCACGCCGGCCCCAGCCCAACGGAGCCACAGTCAGCCATACACAGCCACACGCTATACAGACCAGGAAGCGGAGGGATAGCTCGCGGTCAGACCGTAGGGGCAGATCTGACCACGCCGGCCCCAGCCCAACGGAGACACAGTCAGCCATACACAGCCACACGCTATACAGACCAGGAAGCGGAGGGAGGGTCGGGGGGATAGCTCGCGGTCAGACCGTAGGGGCAGATCTGACCACGCCGGCCCCAGCCCAACGGAGACACAGTCAGCCATACACAGCCACACGCTATACAGACCAGGAAGCGGAGGGAGGGGCGGGGGATAGCTCGCGGTCAGACCGTAGGGGCAGATCTGACCACGCCGGCGCCAGCCCAACGGAGACACAGTCAGCCATACACAGCCACACGCTATACAGACCAGGAAGCGGAGGGAGGGGCGGGGGGATAGCTCGCGGTCAGACCGTAGGGGCAGATCTGACCACGCCGGCCCCAGCCCAACGGAGACACAGTCAGCCATACACAGCCACACGCTATACAGACCAGGAAGCGGAGGGAGGGGCGGAGGGATAGCTCGCGGTCAGACCGTAGGGGCAGATCTGACCACGCCGGCCCCAGCCCAACGGAGCCACAGTCAGCCATACACAGCCACACGCTATACAGACCAGGAAGCGGAGAGATAGCTCGCGGTCAGACCGTAGGGGCAGATCTGACCACGCCGGCCCCAGCCCAACGGAGACACAGTCAGCCATACACAGCCACACGCTATACAGACCAGGAAGCGGAGGGATAGCTCGCGGTCAGACCGTAGGGGCAGATCTGACCACGCCGGCCCCAGCCCAACGGAGACACAGTCAGCCATACACAGCCACACGCTATACAGACCAGGAAGCGGAGGGATAGCTCGCGGTCAGACCGTAGGGGCAGATCTGACCACGCCGGCCCCAGCCCAACGGAGACACAGTCAGCCATACACAGCCACACGCTATACAGACCAGGAAGCGGAGGGAGGGCGGGGGGATAGCTCGCGGTCAGACCGTAGGGGCAGATCTGACCACGCCGGCGCCAGCCCAACGGAGACACAGTCAGCCATACACAGCCACACGCTATACAGACCAGGAAGCGGAGGGAGGGGCGGGGGGATAGCTCGCGGTCAGACCGTAGGGGCAGATCTGACCACGCCGGCCCCAGCCCAACGGAGACACAGTCAGCCATACACAGCCACACGCTATACAGACCAGGAAGCGGAGGGATAGCTCGCGGTCAGACCGTAGGGGCAGATCTGACCACGCCGGCCCCAGCCCAACGGAGACACAGTCAGCCATACACAGCCACACGCTATACAGACCAGGAAGCGGAGGGAGGGGCGGGGGGATAGCTCGCGGTCAGACCGTAGGGGCAGATCTGACCACGCCGGCCCCAGCCCAACGGAGACACAGTCAGCCATACACAGCCACACGCTATACAGACCAGGAAGCGGAGGGATAGCTCGCGGTCAGACCGTAGGGGCAGATCTGACCACGCCGGCCCCAGCCCAACGGAGACACAGTCAGCCATACACAGCCACACGCTATACAGACCAGGAAGCGGAGGGATAGCTCGCGGTCAGACCGTAGGGGCAGATCTGACCACGCCGGCCCCAGCCCAACGGAGCCACAGTCAGCCATACACAGCCACACGCTATACAGACCAGGAAGCGGAGGGAGGGGCGGGGGGATAGCTCGCGGTCAGACCGTAGGGGCAGATCTGACCACGCCGGCCCCAGCCCAACGGAGACACAGTCAGCCATACACAGCCACACGCTATACAGACCAGGAAGAGGAGGGACAGCTCGCGGTCAGACCGTAGGGGCAGATCTGACCACGCCGGCCCCAGCCCAACGGAGACACAGTCAGCCATACACAGCCACACGCTATACAGACCAGGAAGCGGAGGGAGGGCGGGGGGATAGCTCGCGGTCAGACCGTAGGGGCAGATCTGACCACGCCGGCCCCAGCCCAACGGAGACACAGTCAGCCATACACAGCCACACGCTATACAGACCAGGAAGCGGAGGGAGGGGCGGGGGGATAGCTCGCGGTCAGACCGTAGGGGCAGATCTGACCACGCCGGCCCCAGCCCAACGGAGACACAGTCAGCCATACACAGCCACACGCTATACAGACCAGGAAGCGGAGGGAGGGGCGGGGGATAGCTCGCGGTCAGACCGTAGGGGCAGATCTGACCACGCCGGCCCCAGCCCAACGGAGCCACAGTCAGCCATACACAGCCACACGCTATACAGACCAGGAAGCGGAGGGAGGGGCGGGGGGATAGCTCGCGGTCAGACCGTAGGGGCAGATCTGACCACGCCGGCCCCAGCCCAACGGAGACACAGTCAGCCATACACAGCCACACGCTATACAGACCAGGAAGCGGAGGGATAGCTCGCGGTCAGACCGTAGGGGCAGATCTGACCACGCCGGCCCCAGCCCAACGGAGACACAGTCAGCCATACACAGCCACACGCTATACAGACCAGGAAGCGGAGGGATAGCTCGCGGTCAGACCGTAGGGGCAGATCTGACCACGCCGGCCCCAGCCCAACGGAGACACAGTCAGCCATACACAGCCACACGCTATACAGACCAGGAAGCGGAGGGAGGGGCGGGGGGATAGCTCGCGGTCAGACCGTAGGGGCAGATCTGACCACGCCGGCCCCAGCCCAACGGAGACACAGTCAGCCATACACAGCCACACGCTATACAGACCAGGAAGCGGAGGGATAGCTCGCGGTCAGACCGTAGGGGCAGATCTGACCACGCCGGCCCCAGCCCAACGGAGCCACAGTCAGCCATACACAGCCACACGCTATACAGACCAGGAAGCGGAGGGAGGGGCGGGGGGATAGCTCGCGGTCAGACCGTAGGGGCAGATCTGACCACGCCGGCCCCAGCCCAACGGAGCCACAGTCAGCCATACACAGCCACACGCTATACAGACCAGGAAGCGGAGGGAGGGGCGGAGGGATAGCTCGCGGTCAGACCGTAGGGGCAGATCTGACCACGCCGGCCCCAGCCCAACGGAGACACAGTCAGCCATACACAGCCACACGCTATACAGACCAGGAAGCGGAGGGAGGGGCGGAGGGATAGCTCGCGGTCAGACCGTAGGGGCAGATCTGACCACGCCGGCCCAGCCCAACGGAGACACAGTCAGCCATACACAGCCACACGCTATACAGACCAGGAAGCGGAGGGATAGCTCGCGGTCAGACCGTAGGGGCAGATCTGACCACGCCGGCCCCAGCCCAACGGAGCCACAGTCAGCCATACACAGCCACACGCTATACAGACCAGGAAGCGGAGGGATAGCTCGCGGTCAGACCGTAGGGGCAGATCTGACCACGCCGGCCCCAGCCCAACGGAGACACAGTCAGCCATACACAGCCACACGCTATACAGACCAGGAAGCGGAGGGATAGCTCGCGGTCAGACCGTAGGGGCAGATCTGACCACGCCGGCCCCAGCCCAACGGAGCCACAGTCAGCCATACACAGCCACACGCTATACAGACCAGGAAGCGGAGGGAGGGGCGGGGGGATAGCTCGCGGTCAGACCGTAGGGGCAGATCTGACCACGCCGGCCCCAGCCCAACGGAGACACAGTCAGCCATACACAGCCACACGCTATACAGACCAGGAAGCGGAGGGAGGGGCGGGGGGATAGCTCGCGGTCAGACCGTAGGGGCAGATCTGACCACGCCGGCCCCAGCCCAACGGAGACACAGTCAGCCATACACAGCCACACGCTATACAGACCAGGAAGCGGAGGGATAGCTCGCGGTCAGACCGTAGGGGCAGATCTGACCACGCCGGCCCCAGCCCAACGGAGCCACAGTCAGCCATACACAGCCACACGCTATACAGACCAGGAAGCGGAGGGAGGGGCGGGGGGATAGCTCGCGGTCAGACCGTAGGGGCAGATCTGACCACGCCGGCCCCAGCCCAACGGAGACACAGTCAGCCATACACAGCCACACGCTATACAGACCAGGAAGCGGAGGGATAGCTCGCGGTCAGACCGTAGGGGCAGATCTGACCACGCCGGCCCCAGCCCAACGGAGACACAGTCAGCCATACACAGCCACACGCTATACAGACCAGGAAGCGGAGGGAGGGGCGGAGGGATAGCTCGCGGTCAGACCGTAGGGGCAGATCTGACCACGCCGGCCCCAGCCCAACGGAGACACAGTCAGCCATACACAGCCACACGCTATACAGACCAGGAAGCGGAGGGAGGGGCGGAGGGATAGCTCGCGGTCAGACCGTAGGGGCAGATCTGACCACGCCGGCCCCAGCCCAACGGAGACACAGTCAGCCATACACAGCCACACGCTATACAGACCAGGAAGCGGAGGGATAGCTCGCGGTCAGACCGTAGGGGCAGATCTGACCACGCCGGCCCCAGCCCAACGGAGACACAGTCAGCCATACACAGCCACACGCTATACAGACCAGGAAGCGGAGGGATAGCTCGCGGTCAGACCGTAGGGGCAGATCTGACCACGCCGGCCCCAGCCCAACGGAGACACAGTCAGCCATACACAGCCACACGCTATACAGACCAGGAAGCGGAGGGATAGCTCGCGGTCAGACCGTAGGGGCAGATCTGACCACGCCGGCCCCAGCCCAACGGAGACACAGTCAGCCATACACAGCCACACGCTATACAGACCAGGAAGCGGAGGGAGGGGCGGGGGGATAGCTCGCGGTCAGACCGTAGGGGCAGATCTGACCACGCCGGCCCCAGCCCAACGGAGACACAGTCAGCCATACACAGCCACACGCTATACAGACCAGGAAGCGGAGGGAGGGGCGGGGGGATAGCTCGCGGTCAGACCGTAGGGGCAGATCTGACCACGCCGGCCCCAGCCCAACGGAGACACAGTCAGCCATACACAGCCACACGCTATACAGACCAGGAAGCGGAGGGATAGCTCGCGGTCAGACCGTAGGGGCAGATCTGACCACGCCGGCCCCAGCCCAACGGAGACACAGTCAGCCATACACAGCCACACGCTATACAGACCAGGAAGCGGAGGGAGGGGCGGGGGGATAGCTCGCGGTCAGACCGTAGGGGCAGATCTGACCACGCCGGCCCCAGCCCAACGGAGACACAGTCAGCCATACACAGCCACACGCTATACAGACCAGGAAGCGGAGGGATAGCTCGCGGTCAGACCGTAGGGGCAGATCTGACCACGCCGGCCCCAGCCCAACGGAGACACAGTCAGCCATACACAGCCACACGCTATACAGACCAGGAAGCGGAGGGAGGGGCGGGGGGATAGCTCGCGGTCAGACCGTAGGGGCAGATCTGACCACGCCGGCCCCAGCCCAACGGAGCCACAGTCAGCCATACACAGCCACACGCTATACAGACCAGGAAGCGGAGGGAGGGGCGGGGGGATAGCTCGCGGTCAGACCGTAGGGGCAGATCTGACCACGCCGGCCCCAGCCCAACGGAGACACAGTCAGCCATACACAGCCACACGCTATACAGACCAGGAAGCGGAGAGATAGCTCGCGGTCAGACCGTAGGGGCAGATCTGACCACGCCGGCCCCAGCCCAACGGAGACACAGTCAGCCATACACAGCCACACGCTATACAGACCAGGAAGCGGAGGGATAGCTCGCGGTCAGACCGTAGGGGCAGATCTGACCACGCCGGCCCCAGCCCAACGGAGCCACAGTCAGCCATACACAGCCACACGCTATACAGACCAGGAAGCGGAGGGATAGCTCGCGGTCAGACCGTAGGGGCAGATCTGACCACGCCGGCCCCAGCCCAACGGAGACACAGTCAGCCATACACAGCCACACGCTATACAGACCAGGAAGCGGAGGGAGGGGCGGGGGGATAGCTCGCGGTCAGACCGTAGGGGCAGATCTGACCACGCCGGCCCCAGCCCAACGGAGACACAGTCAGCCATACACAGCCACACGCTATACAGACCAGGAAGCGGAGGGATAGCTCGCGGTCAGACCGTAGGGGCAGATCTGACCACGCCGGCCCCAGCCCAACGGAGACACAGTCAGCCATACACAGCCACACGCTATACAGACCAGGAAGCGGAGGGATAGCTCGCGGTCAGACCGTAGGGGCAGATCTGACCACGCCGGCCCCAGCCCAACGGAGACACAGTCAGCCATACACAGCCACACGCTATACAGACCAGGAAGCGGAGGGAGGGGCGGAGGGATAGCTCGCGGTCAGACCGTAGGGGCAGATCTGACCACGCCGGCCCCAGCCCAACGGAGACACAGTCAGCCATACACAGCCACACGCTATACAGACCAGGAAGCGGAGGGATAGCTCGCGGTCAGACCGTAGGGGCAGATCTGACCACGCCGGCCCCAGCCCAACGGAGACACAGTCAGCCATACACAGCCACACGCTATACAGACCAGGAAGCGGAGGGATAGCTCGCGGTCAGACCGTAGGGGCAGATCTGACCACGCCGGCCCCAGCCCAACGGAGACACAGTCAGCCATACACAGCCACACGCTATACAGACCAGGAAGCGGAGGGAGGGGCGGGGGGATAGCTCGCGGTCAGACCGTAGGGGCAGATCTGACCACGCCGGCCCCAGCCCAACGGAGACACAGTCAGCCATACACAGCCACACGCTATACAGACCAGGAAGCGGAGGGAGGGGCGGGGGGATAGCTCGCGGTCAGACCGTAGGGGCAGATCTGACCACGCCGGCCCCAGCCCAACGGAGACACAGTCAGCCATACACAGCCACACGCTATACAGACCAGGAAGCGGAGGGATAGCTCGCGGTCAGACCGTAGGGGCAGATCTGACCACGCCGGCCCCAGCCCAACGGAGACACAGTCAGCCATACACAGCCACACGCTATACAGACCAGGAAGCGGAGGGAGGGGCGGAGGGATAGCTCGCGGTCAGACCGTAGGGGCAGATCTGACCACGCCGGCCCCAGCCCAACGGAGCCACAGTCAGCCATACACAGCCACACGCTATACAGACCAGGAAGCGGAGGGATAGCTCGCGGTCAGACCGTAGGGGCAGATCTGACCACGCCGGCCCCAGCCCAACGGAGCCACAGTCAGCCATACACAGCCACACGCTACACAGACCAGGAAGCGGAGGGATAGCTCGCGGTCAGACCGTAGGGGCAGATCTGACCACGCCGGCCCCAGCCCAACGGAGACACAGTCAGCCATACACAGCCACACGCTATACAGACCAGGAAGCGGAGGGATAGCTCGCGGTCAGACCGTAGGGGCAGATCTGACCACGCCGGCCCCAGCCCAACGGAGACACAGTCAGCCATACACAGCCACACGCTATACAGACCAGGAAGCGGAGGGATAGCTCGCGGTCAGACCGTAGGGGCAGATCTGACCACGCCGGCCCCAGCCCAACGGAGACACAGTCAGCCATACACAGCCACACGCTATACAGACCAGGAAGCGGAGGGAGGGGCGGGGGGATAGCTCGCGTTCAGACCGTAGGGGCAGATCTGACCACGCCGGCCCCAGCCCAACGGAGCCACAGTCAGCCATACACAGCCACACGCTATACAGACCAGGAAGCGGAGGGAGGGGCGGGGGGATAGCTCGCGGTCAGACCGTAGGGGCAGATCTGACCACGCCGGCCCCAGCCCAACGGAGACACAGTCAGCCATACACAGCCACACGCTATACAGACCAGGAAGCGGAGGGATAGCTCGCGGTCAGACCGTAGGGGCAGATCTGACCACGCCGGCCCCAGCCCAACGGAGACACAGTCAGCCATACACAGCCACACGCTATACAGACCAGGAAGCGGAGGGAGGGGCGGAGGGATAGCTCGCGGTCAGACCGTAGGGGCAGATCTGACCACGCCGGCCCCAGCCCAACGGAGACACAGTCAGCCATACACAGCCACACGCTATACAGACCAGGAAGCGGAGGGAGGGGCGGGGGGATAGCTCGCGGTCAGACCGTAGGGGCAGATCTGACCACGCCGGCCCCAGCCCAACGGAGACACAGTCAGCCATACACAGCCACACGCTATACAGACCAGGAAGCGGAGGGATAGCTCGCGGTCAGACCGTAGGGGCAGATCTGACCACGCCGGCCCCAGCCCAACGGAGACACAGTCAGCCATACACAGCCACACGCTATACAGACCAGGAAGCGGAGGGAGGGGCGGAGGGATAGCTCGCGGTCAGACCGTAGGGGCAGATCTGACCACGCCGGCCCCAGCCCAACGGAGCCACAGTCAGCCATACACAGCCACACGCTATACAGACCAGGAAGCGGAGGGATAGCTCGCGGTCAGACCGTAGGGGCAGATCTGACCACGCCGGCCCCAGCCCAACGGAGACACAGTCAGCCATACACAGCCACACGCTATCCAGACCAGGAAGCGGAGGGATAGCTCGCGGTCAGACCGTAGGGGCAGATCTGACCACGCCGGCCCCAGCCCAACGTAGACACAGTCAGCCATACACAGCCACACGCTATACAGACCAGGAAGCGGAGGGAGGGCGGGGGGATAGCTCGCGGTCAGACCGTAGGGGCAGATCTGACCACGCCGGCCCCAGCCCAACGGAGATACAGTCAGCCATACACAGCCACACGCCATACAGACCAGGAAGCGGAGGGAGGGGCGGAGGGATAGCTCGCGGTCAGACCGTAGGGGCAGATCTGACCACGCCGGCCCCAGCCCAACGGAGACACAGTCAGCCATACACGGCCACACGCTATACAGACCAGGAAGCGGAGGGATAGCTCGCGGTCAGACCGTAGGGGCAGATCTGACTACGCCGGCCCCAGCCCAACGGAGCCACAGTCAGCCATACACAGCCACACGCTACACAGACCAGGAAGCGGAGGGATAGCTCGCGGTCAGACCGTAGGGGCAGATCTGACCACGCCGGCCCCAGCCCAACGGAGCCACAGTCAGCCATACACAGCCACACGCTATACAGACCAGGAAGCGGAGGGACAGCTCGCGGTCAGACCGTAGGGGCAGATCTGACCACGCCGGCCCCAGCCCAACGGAGACACAGTCAGCCATACACAGCCACACGCTATACAGACCAGGAAGCGGAGGGAGGGTCGGGGGGATAGCTCGCGGTCAGACCGTAGGGGCAGATCTGACCACGCCGGCCCCAACCCAACGGAGACACAGTCAGCCATACACAGCCACACGCTATACAGACCAGGAAGCGGAGGGAGGGGCGGGGGGATAGCTCGCGGTCAGACCGTAGGGGCAGATCTGACCACGCCGGCCCCAGCCCAACGGAGACACAGTCAGCCATACACAGCCACACGCTATACAGACCAGGAAGCGGAGGGAGGGGCGGGGGGATAGCTCGCGGTCAGACCGTAGGGGCAGATCTGACCACGCCGGCCCCAGCCCAACGGAGACACAGTCAGCCATACACAGCCACACGCTATACAGACCAGGAAGCGGAGGGAGGGGCGGAGGGATAGCTCGCGGTCAGACCGTAGGGGCAGATCTGACCACGCCGGCCCCAGCCCAACGGAGCCACAGTCAGCCATACACAGCCACACGCTATACAGACCAGGAAGCGGAGAGATAGCTCGCGGTCAGACCGTAGGGGCAGATCTGACCACGCCGGCCCCAGCCCAACGGAGACACAGTCAGCCATACACAGCCACACGCTATACAGACCAGGAAGCGGAGGGATAGCTCGCGGTCAGACCGTAGGGGCAGATCTGACCACGCCGGCCCCAGCCCAACGGAGACACAGTCAGCCATACACAGCCACACGCTATACAGACCAGGAAGCGGAGGGATAGCTCGCGGTCAGACCGTAGGGGCAGATCTGACCACGCCGGCCCCAGCCCAACGGAGACACAGTCAGCCATACACAGCCACACGCTATACAGAGAGGAAGCGGAGGGAGGGGCGGGGGATAGCTCGCGGTCAGACCGTAGGGGCAGATCTGACCACGCCGGCCCCAGCCCAACGGAGCCACAGTCAGCCATACACAGCCACACGCTATACAGACCAGGAAGCGGAGGGAGGGGCGGGGGGATAGCTCGCGGTCAGACCGTAGGGGCAGATCTGACCACGCCGGCCCCAGCCCAACGGAGACACAGTCAGCCATACACAGCCACACGCTATACAGACCAGGAAGCGGAGAGATAGCTCGCGGTCAGACCGTAGGGGCAGATCTGACCACGCCGGCCCCAGCCCAACGGAGACACAGTCAGCCATACACAGCCACACGCTATACAGACCAGGAAGCGGAGGGATAGCTCGCGGTCAGACCGTAGGGGCAGATCTGACCACGCCGGCCCCAGCCCAACGGAGACACAGTCAGCCATACACAGCCACACGCTATACAGACCAGGAAGCGGAGGGATAGCTCGCGGTCAGACCGTAGGGGCAGATCTGACCACGCCGGCCCCAGCCCAACGGAGACACAGTCAGCCATACACAGCCACACGCTATACAGACCAGGAAGCGGAGGGAGGGGCGGGGGGATAGCTCGCGGTCAGACCGTAGGGGCAGATCTGACCACGCCGGCCCCAGCCCAACGGAGACACAGTCAGCCATACACAGCCACACGCTATACAGACCAGGAAGCGGAGGGAGGGGCGGGGGGATAGCTCGCGGTCAGACCGTAGGGGCAGATCTGACCACGCCGGCCCCAGCCCAACGGAGACACAGTCAGCCATACACAGCCACACGCTATACAGACCAGGAAGCGGAGGGATAGCTCGCGGTCAGACCGTAGGGGCAGATCTGACCACGCCGGCCCCAGCCCAACGGAGACACAGTCAGCCATACACAGCCACACGCTATACAGACCAGGAAGCGGAGGGATAGCTCGCGGTCAGACCGTAGGGGCAGATCTGACCACGCCGGCCCCAGCCCAACGGAGACACAGTCAGCCATACACAGCCACACGCTATACAGACCAGGAAGCGGAGGGAGGGGCGGAGGGATAGCTCGCGGTCAGACCGTAGGGGCAGATCTGACCACGCCGGCCCCAGCCCAACGGAGACACAGTCAGCCATACACAGCCACACGCTATACAGACCAGGAAGCGGAGGGATAGCTCGCGGTCAGACCGTAGGGGCAGATCTGACCACGCCGGCCCCAGCCCAACGGAGCCACAGTCAGCCATACACAGCCACACGCTATACAGACCAGGAAGCGGAGAGATAGCTCGCGGTCAGACCGTAGGGGCAGATCTGACCACGCCGGCCCCAGCCCAACGGAGACACAGTCAGCCATACACAGCCACACGCTATACAGACCAGGAAGCGGAGGGATAGCTCGCGGTCAGACCGTAGGGGCAGATCTGACCACGCCGGCCCCAGCCCAACGGAGCCACAGTCAGCCATACACAGCCACACGCTATACAGACCAGGAAGAGGAGGGATAGCTCGCGGTCAGACCGTAGGGGCAGATCTGACCACGCCGGCCCCAGCCCAACGGAGACACAGTCAGCCATACACAGCCACACGCTATACAGACCAGGAAGCGGAGGGATAGCTCGCGGTCAGACCGTAGGGGCAGATCTGACCACGCCGGCCCCAGCCCAACGGAGACACAGTCAGCCATACACAGCCACACGCTATACAGACCAGGAAGCGGAGGGAGGGGCGGGGGGATAGCTCGCGGTCAGACCGTAGGGGCAGATCTGACCACGCCGGCCCCAGCCCAACGGAGATACAGTCAGCCATACACAGCCACACGCCATACAGACCAGGAAGCGGAGGGATAGCTCGCGGTCAGACCGTAGGGGCAGATCTGACCACGCCGGCCCCAGCCCAACGGAGACACAGTCAGCCATACACAGCCACACGCTATACAGACCAGGAAGCGGAGGGATAGCTCGCGGTCAGACCGTAGGGGCAGATCTGACCACGCCGGCCCCAGCCCAACGGAGACACAGTCAGCCATACACAGCCACACGCTATACAGACCAGGAAGCGGAGGGAGGGGCGGGGGGATAGCTCGCGGTCAGACCGTAGGGGCAGATCTGACCACGCCGGCCCCAGCCCAACGGAGACACAGTCAGCCATACACAGCCACACGCTATACAGACCAGGAAGCGGAGGGATAGCTCGCGGTCAGACCGTAGGGGCAGATCTGACCACGCCGGCCCCAGCCCAACGGAGACACAGTCAGCCATACACAGCCACACGCTATACAGACCAGGAAGCGGAGGGATAGCTCGCGGTCAGACCGTAGGGGCAGATCTGACCACGCCGGCGCCAGCCCAACGGAGACACAGTCAGCCATACACAGCCACACGCTATACAGACCAGGAAGCGGAGGGAGGGGCGGAGAGATAGCTCGCGGTCAGACCGTAGGGGCAGATCTGACCACGCCGGCCCCAGCCCAACGGAGCCACAGTCAGCCATACACAGCCACACGCTATACAGACCAGGAAGCGGGGGATAGCTCGCGGTCAGACCGTAGGGGCAGATCTGACCACGCCGGCCCCAGCCCAACGGAGACACAGTCAGCCATACACAGCCACACGCTATACAGACCAGGAAGCGGAGGGATAGCTCGCGGTCAGACCGTAGGGGCAGATCTGACCACGCCGGCCCCAGCCCAACGGAGACACAGTCAGCCATACACAGCCACACGCTATACAGACCAGGAAGCGGAGGGATAGCTCGCGGTCAGACCGTAGGGGCAGATCTGACCACGCCGGCCCAGCCCAACGGAGACACAGTCAGCCATACACAGCCACACGCTATACAGACCGGAAGCGGAGGGAGGGGCGGGGGGATAGCTCGCGGTCAGACCGTAGGGGCAGATCTGACCACGCCGGCCCCAGCCCAACGGAGCCACAGTCAGCCATACACAGCCACACGCTACACAGACCAGGAAGCGGAGGGATAGCTCGCGGTCAGACCGTAGGGGCAGATCTGACCACGCCGGCCCAAGCCCAACGGAGACACAGTCAGCCATACACAGCCACACGCTATACAGACCAGGAAGCGGAGGGATAGCTCGCGGTCAGACCGTAGGGGCAGATCTGACCACGCCGGCCCCAGCCCAACGGAGACACAGTCAGCCATACACAGCCACACGCTATACAGACCAGGAAGCGGAGGGAGGGTCGGGGGGATAGCTCGCGGTCAGACCGTAGGGGCAGATCTGACCACGCCGGCCCCAGCCCAACGGAGACACAGTCAGCCATACACAGCCACACGCTATACAGACCAGGAAGCGGAGGGATAGCTCGCGGTCAGACCGTAGGGGCAGATCTGACCACGCCGGCCCCAGCCCAACGGAGCCACAGTCAGCCATACACAGCCACACGCTATACAGACCAGGAAGCGGAGGGATAGCTCGCGGTCAGACCGTAGGGGCAGATCTGACCACGCCGGCCCCAGCCCAACGGAGACACAGTCAGCCATACACAGCCACACGCTATACAGACCAGGAAGCGGAGGGAGGGGCGGGGGGATAGCTCGCGGTCAGACCGTAGGGGCAGATCTGACCACGCCGGCCCCAGCCCAACGGAGACACAGTCAGCCATACACAGCCACACGCTACACAGACCAGGAAGCGGAGGGAGGGGCGGGGGGATAGCTCGCGGTCAGACCGTAGGGGCAGATCTGACCACGCCGGCCCCAGCCCAACGGAGACACAGTCAGCCATACACAGCCACACGCTATACAGACCAGGAAGCGGAGGGAGGGGCGGGGATAGCTCGCGGTCAGACCGTAGGGGCAGATCTGACCACGCCGGCCCCAGCCCAACGGAGCCACAGTCAGCCATACACAGCCACACGCTATACAGACCAGGAAGCGGAGGGAGGGGCGGGGGATAGCTCGCGGTCAGACCGTAGGGGCAGATCTGACCACGCCGGCCCCAGCCCAACGGAGACACAGTCAGCCATACACAGCCACACGCTATACAGACCAGGAAGCGGAGAGATAGCTCGCGGTCAGACCGTAGGGGCAGATCTGACCACGCCGGCCCCAGCCCAACGGAGACACAGTCAGCCATACACAGCCACACGCTATACAGACCAGGAAGCGGAGGGATAGCTCGCGGTCAGACCGTAGGGGCAGATCTGACCACGCCGGCCCCAGCCCAACGGAGACACAGTCAGCCATACACAGCCACACGCTATACAGACCAGGAAGCGGAGGGAGGGGCGGGGGGATAGCTCGCGGTCAGACCGTAGGGGCAGATCTGACCACGCCGGCCCCAGCCCAACGGAGACACAGTCACCCATACACAGCCACACGCTATACAGACCAGGAAGCGGAGGGAGGGGCGGAGGGATAGCTCGCGGTCAGACCGTAGGGGCAGATCTGACCACGCCGGCCCCAGCCCAACGGAGACACAGTCAGCCATACACAGCCACACGCTATACAGACCAGGAAGCGGAGGGATAGCTCGCGGTCAGACCGTAGGGGCAGATCTGACCACGCCGGCCCCAGCCCAACGGAGCCACAGTCAGCCATACACAGCCACACGCTATACAGACCAGGAAGCGGAGGGATAGCTCGCGGTCAGACCGTAGGGGCAGATCTGACCACGCCGGCCCCAGCCCAACGGAGACACAGTCAGCCATACACAGCCACACGCTATACAGACCAGGAAGCGGAGGGAGGGGCGGAGAGATAGCTCGCGGTCAGACCGTAGGGGCAGATCTGACCACGCCGGCCCCAGCCCAACGGAGCCACAGTCAGCCATACACAGCCACACGCTATACAGACCAGGAAACGGGGGGATAGCTCGCGGTCAGACCGTAGGGGCAGATCTGACCACGCCGGCCCCAGCCCAACGGAGACACAGTCAGCCATACACAGCCACACGCTATACAGACCAGGAAGCGGAGGGATAGCTCGCGGTCAGACCGTAGGGGCAGATCTGACCACGCCGGCCCCAGCCCAACGGAGCCACAGTCAGCCATACACAGCCACACGCTATACAGACCAGGAAGCGGAGGGATAGCTCGCGGTCAGACCGTAGGGGCAGATCTGACCACGCCGGCCCCAGCCCAACGGAGACACAGTCAGCCATACACAGCCACACGCTATACAGACCAGGAAGCGGAGGGAGGGGCGGAGGGATAGCTCGCGGTCAGACCGTAGGGGCAGATCTGACCACGCCGGCCCCAGCCCAACGGAGCCACAGTCAGCCATACACAGCCACACGCTATACAGACCAGGAAGCGGGGGGATAGCTCGCGGTCAGACCGTAGGGGCAGATCTGACCACGCCGGCCCCAGCCCAACGGAGACACAGTCAGCCATACACAGCCACACGCTATACAGACCAGGAAGCGGAGGGATAGCTCGCGGTCAGACCGTAGGGGCAGATCTGACCACGCCGGCCCCAGCCCAACGGAGACACAGTCAGCCATACACAGCCACACGCTATACAGACCAGGAAGCGGAGGGAGGGGCGGGGGGATAGCTCGCGGTCAGACCGTAGGGGCAGATCTGACCACGCCGGCCCCAGCCCAACGGAGCCACAGTCAGCCATACACAGCCACACGCTATACAGACCAGGAAGCGGAGGGATAGCTCGCGGTCAGACCGTAGGGGCAGATCTGACCACGCCGGCCCAGCCCAACGGAGACACAGTCAGCCATACACAGCCACACGCTATACAGACCAGGAAGCGGAGGGATAGCTCGCGGTCAGACCGTAGGGGCAGATCTGACCACGCCGGCCCCAGCCCAACGGAGACACAGTCAGCCATACACAGCCACACGCTATACAGACCAGGAAGCGGAGGGATAGCTCGCGGTCAGACCGTAGGGGCAGATCTGACCACGCCGGCCCCAGCCCAACGGAGACACAGTCAGCCATACACAGCCACACGCTATACAGACCAGGAAGCGGAGGGAGGGGCGGGGGGATAGCTCGCGGTCAGACCGTAGGGGCAGATCTGACCACGCCGGCCCCAGCCCAACGGAGCCACAGTCAGCCATACACAGCCACACGCTATACAGACCAGGAAGCGGAGGGATAGCTCGCGGTCAGACCGTAGGGGCAGATCTGACCACGCCGGCCCCAGCCCAACGGAGACACAGTCAGCCATACACAGCCACACGCTATACAGACCAGGAAGCGGAGGGATAGCTCGCGGTCAGACCGTAGGGGCAGATCTGACCACGCCGGCCCCAGCCCAACGGAGACACAGTCAGCCATACACAGCCACACGCTATACAGACCAGGAAGCGGAGGGAGGGTCGGGGGGATAGCTCGCGGTCAGACCGTAGGGGCAGATCTGACCACGCCGGCCCCAGCCCAACGGAGACACAGTCAGCCATACACAGCCACACGCTATACAGACCAGGAAGCGGAGGGATAGCTCGCGGTCAGACCGTAGGGGCAGATCTGACCACGCCGGCCCCAGCCCAACGGAGCCACAGTCAGCCATACACAGCCACACGCTATACAGACCAGGAAGCGGAGGGATAGCTCGCGGTCAGACCGTAGGGGCAGATCTGACCACGCCGGCCCCAGCCCAACGGAGACACAGTCAGCCATACACAGCCACACGCTATACAGACCAGGAAGCGGAGGGAGGGGCGGGGGATAGCTCGCGGTCAGACCGTAGGGGCAGATCTGACCACGCCGGCCCCAGCCCAACGGAGACACAGTCAGCCATACACAGCCACACGCTATACAGACCAGGAAGCGGAGGGAGGGGCGGGGGGATAGCTCGCGGTCAGACCGTAGGGGCAGATCTGACCACGCCGGCCCCAGCCCAACGGAGACACAGTCAGCCATACACAGCCACACGCTATACAGACCAGGAAGCGGAGGGAGGGGCGGGGGGATAGCTCGCGGTCAGACCGTAGGGGCAGATCTGACCACGCCGGCCCCAGCCCAACGGAGACACAGTCAGCCATACACAGCCACACGCTATACAGACCAGGAAGCGGAGGGAGGGGCGGGGGGATAGCTCGCGGTCAGACCGTAGGGGCAGATCTGACCACGCCGGCCCCAGCCCAACGGAGACACAGTCAGCCATACACAGCCACACGCTATACAGACCAGGAAGCGGAGAGATAGCTCGCGGTCAGACCGTAGGGGCAGATCTGACCACGCCGGCCCCAGCCCAACGGAGACACAGTCAGCCATACACAGCCACACGCTATACAGACCAGGAAGCGGAGGGATAGCTCGCGGTCAGACCGTAGGGGCAGATCTGACCACGCCGGCCCCAGCCCAACGGAGACACAGTCAGCCATACACAGCCACACGCTATACAGACCAGGAAGCGGAGGGAGGGGCGGGGGGATAGCTCGCGGTCAGACCGTAGGGGCAGATCTGACCACGCCGGCCCCAGCCCAACGGAGACACAGTCAGCCATACACAGCCACACGCTATACAGACCAGGAAGCGGAGGGAGGGGCGGAGGGATAGCTCGCGGTCAGACCGTAGGGGCAGATCTGACCACGCCGGCCCCAGCCCAACGGAGACACAGTCAGCCATACACAGCCACACGCTATACAGACCAGGAAGCGGAGGGATAGCTCGCGGTCAGACCGTAGGGGCAGATCTGACCACGCCGGCCCCAGCCCAACGGAGCCACAGTCAGCCATACACAGCCACACGCTATACAGACCAGGAAGCGGAGGGATAGCTCGCGGTCAGACCGTAGGGGCAGATCTGACCACGCCGGCCCCAGCCCAACGGAGACACAGTCAGCCATACACAGCCACACGCTATACAGACCAGGAAGCGGAGGGAGGGGCGGAGAGATAGCTCGCGGTCAGACCGTAGGGGCAGATCTGACCACGCCGGCCCCAGCCCAACGGAGCCACAGTCAGCCATACACAGCCACACGCTATACAGACCAGGAAGCGGGGGATAGCTCGCGGTCAGACCGTAGGGGCAGATCTGACCACGCCGGCCCCAGCCCAACGGAGACACAGTCAGCCATACACAGCCACACGCTATACAGACCAGGAAGCGGAGGGATAGCTCGCGGTCAGACCGTAGGGGCAGATCTGACCACGCCGGCCCCAGCCCAACGGAGCACAGTCAGCCATACACAGCCACACGCTATACAGACCAGGAAGCGGAGGGATAGCTCGCGGTCAGACCGTAGGGGCAGATCTGACCACGCCGGCCCCAGCCCAACGGAGACACAGTCAGCCATACACAGCCACACGCTATACAGACCAGGAAGCGGAGGGAGGGGCGGAGAGATAGCTCGCGGTCAGACCGTAGGGGCAGATCTGACCACGCCGGCCCCAGCCCAACGGAGCCACAGTCAGCCATACACAGCCACACGCTATACAGACCAGGAAGCGGGGGGATAGCTCGCGGTCAGACCGTAGGGGCAGATCTGACCACGCCGGCCCCAGCCCAACGGAGACACAGTCAGCCATACACAGCCACACGCTATACAGACCAGGAAGCGGAGGGATAGCTCGCGGTCAGACCGTAGGGGCAGATCTGACCACGCCGGCCCCAGCCCAACGGAGACACAGTCAGCCATACACAGCCACACGCTATACAGACCAGGAAGCGGAGGGAGGGGCGGGGGATAGCTCGCGGTCAGACCGTAGGGGCAGATCTGACCACGCCGGCCCCAGCCCAACGGAGACACAGTCAGCCATACACAGCCACACGCTACACAGACCAGGAAGCGGAGGGATAGCTCGCGGTCAGACCGTAGGGGCAGATCTGACCACGCCGGCCCCAGCCCAACGGAGACACAGTCAGCCATACACAGCCACACGCTATACAGACCAGGAAGCGGAGGGATAGCTCGCGGTCAGACCGTAGGGGCAGATCTGACCACGCCGGCCCCAGCCCAACGGAGACACAGTCAGCCATACACAGCCACACGCTATACAGACCAGGAAGCGGAGGGAGGGTCGGGGGGATAGCTCGCGGTCAGACCGTAGGGGCAGATCTGACCACGCCGGCCCCAGCCCAACGGAGACACAGTCAGCCATACACAGCCACACGCTATACAGACCAGGAAGCGGAGGGAGGGGCGGGGGGATAGCTCGCGGTCAGACCGTAGGGGCAGATCTGACCACGCCGGCCCCAGCCCAACGGAGACACAGTCAGCCATACACAGCCACACGCTATACAGACCAGGAAGCGGAGGGATAGCTCGCGGTCAGACCGTAGGGGCAGATCTGACCACGCCGGCCCCAGCCCAACGGAGACACAGTCAGCCATACACAGCCACACGCTATACAGACCAGGAAGCGGAGGGAGGGGCGGAGGGATAGCTCGCGGTCAGACCGTAGGGGCAGATCTGACCACGCCGGCCCCAGCCCAACGGAGCCACAGTCAGCCATACACAGCCACACGCTATACAGACCAGGAAGCGGGGGGATAGCTCGCGGTCAGACCGTAGGGGCAGATCTGACCACGCCGGCCCCAGCCCAACGGAGACACAGTCAGCCATACACAGCCACACGCTATACAGACCAGGAAGCGGAGAGATAGCTCGCGGTCAGACCGTAGGGGCAGATCTGACCACGCCGGCCCCAGCCCAACGGAGACACAGTCAGCCATACACAGCCACACGCTATACAGACCAGGAAGCGGAGGGATAGCTCGCGGTCAGACCGTAGGGGCAGATCTGACCACGCCGGCCCCAGCCCAACGGAGACACAGTCAGCCATACACAGCCACACGCTATACAGACCAGGAAGCGGAGGGATAGCTCGCGGTCAGACCGTAGGGGCAGATCTGACCACGCCGGCCCCAGCCCAACGGAGACACAGTCAGCCATACACAGCCACACGCTATACAGACCAGGAAGCGGAGGGAGGGGCGGGGGGATAGCTCGCGGTCAGACCGTAGGGGCAGATCTGACCACGCCGGCCCCAGCCCAACGGAGACACAGTCAGCCATACACAGCCACACGCTATACAGACCAGGAAGCGGAGGGATAGCTCGCGGTCAGACCGTAGGGGCAGATCTGACCACGCCGGCCCCAGCCCAACGGAGACACAGTCAGCCATACACAGCCACACGCTATACAGACCAGGAAGCGGAGGGATAGCTCGCGGTCAGACCGTAGGGGCAGATCTGACCACGCCGGCCCCAGCCCAACGGAGACACAGTCAGCCATACACAGCCACACGCTATACAGACCAGGAAGCGGAGGGAGGGGCGGGGGGATAGCTCGCGGTCAGACCGTAGGGGCAGATCTGACCACGCCGGCCCCAGCCCAACGGAGCCACAGTCAGCCATACACAGCCACACGCTATACAGACCAGGAAGCGGAGGGAGGGGCGGGGGGATAGCTCGCGGTCAGACCGTAGGGGCAGATCTGACCACGCCGGCCCCAGCCCAACGGAGACACAGTCAGCCATACACAGCCACACGCTATACAGACCAGGAAGCGGAGGGAGGGGCGGAGAGATAGCTCGCGGTCAGACCGTAGGGGCAGATCTGACCACGCCGGCCCCAGCCCAACGGAGACACAGTCAGCCATACACAGCCACACGCTATACAGACCAGGAAGCGGGGGATAGCTCGCGGTCAGACCGTAGGGGCAGATCTGACCACGCCGGCCCCAGCCCAACGGAGACACAGTCAGCCATACACAGCCACACGCTATACAGACCAGGAAGCGGAGGGATAGCTCGCGGTCAGACCGTAGGGGCAGATCTGACCACGCCGGGCCCAGCCCAACGGAGACACAGTCAGCCATACACAGCCACACGCTATACAGACCAGGAAGCGGAGGGATAGCTCGCGGTCAGACCGTAGGGGCAGATCTGACCACGCCGGCCCCAGCCCAACGGAGACACAGTCAGCCATACACAGCCACACGCTATACAGACCAGGAAGCGGAGGGATAGCTCGCGGTCAGACCGTAGGGGCAGATCTGACCACGCCGGCCCCAGCCCAACGGAGACACAGTCAGCCATACACAGCCACACGCTATACAGACCAGGAAGCGGAGAGATAGCTCGCGGTCAGACCGTAGGGGCAGATCTGACCACGCCGGCCCCAGCCCAACGGAGACACAGTCAGCCATACACAGCCACACGCTATACAGACCAGGAAGCGGAGGGATAGCTCGCGGTCAGACCGTAGGGGCAGATCTGACCACGCCGGCCCCAGCCCAACGGAGACACAGTCAGCCATACACAGCCACACGCTATACAGACCAGGAAGCGGAGGGAGGGGCGGGGGGATAGCTCGCGGTCAGACCGTAGGGGCAGATCTGACCACGCCGGCCCCAGCCCAACGGAGACACAGTCAGCCATACACAGCCACACGCTATACAGACCAGGAAGCGGAGGGATAGCTCGCGGTCAGACCGTAGGGGCAGATCTGACCACGCCGGCCCCAGCCCAACGGAGACACAGTCAGCCATACACAGCCACACGCTATACAGACCAGGAAGCGGAGGGATAGCTCGCGGTCAGACCGTAGGGGCAGATCTGACCACGCCGGGCCCAGCCCAACGGAGACACAGTCAGCCATACACAGCCACACGCTATACAGACCAGGAAGCGGAGGGATAGCTCGCGGTCAGACCGTAGGGGCAGATCTGACCACGCCGGCCCCAGCCCAACGGAGACACAGTCAGCCATACACAGCCACACGCTATACAGACCAGGAAGCGGAGGGATAGCTCGCGGTCAGACCGTAGGGGCAGATCTGACCACGCCGGCCCCAGCCCAACGGAGACACAGTCAGCCATACACAGCCACACGCTATACAGACCAGGAAGCGGGGGATAGCTCGCGGTCAGACCGTAGGGGCAGATCTGACCACGCCGGCCCCAGCCCAACGGAGACACAGTCAGCCATACACAGCCACACGCTATACAGACCAGGAAGCGGAGGGATAGCTCGCGGTCAGACCGTAGGGGCAGATCTGACCACGCCGGCCCCAGCCCAACGGAGACACAGTCAGCCATACACAGCCACACGCTATACAGACCAGGAAGCGGAGGGAGGGGCGGGGGATAGCTCGCGGTCAGACCGTAGGGGCAGATCTGACCACGCCGGCCCCAGCCCAACGGAGACACAGTCAGCCATACACAGCCACACGCTATACAGACCAGGAAGCGGAGGGATAGCTCGCGGTCAGACCGTAGGGGCAGATCTGACCACGCCGGCCCCAGCCCAACGGAGACACAGTCAGCCATACACAGCCACACGCTATACAGACCAGGAAGCGGAGGGATAGCTCGCGGTCAGACCGTAGGGGCAGATCTGACCACGCCGGCCCCAGCCCAACGGAGACACAGTCAGCCATACACAGCCACACGCTATACAGACCAGGAAGCGGAGGGAGGGGCGGGGGGATAGCTCGCGGTCAGACCGTAGGGGCAGATCTGACCACGCCGGCCCCAGCCCAACGGAGACACAGTCAGCCATACACAGCCACACGCTATACAGACCAGGAAGCGGAGGGATAGCTCGCGGTCAGACCGTAGGGGCAGATCTGACCACGCCGGCCCCAGCCCAACGGAGACACAGTCAGCCATACACAGCCACACGCTATACAGACCAGGAAGCGGAGGGATAGCTCGCGGTCAGACCGTAGGGGCAGATCTGACCACGCCGGCCCCAGCCCAACGGAGACACAGTCAGCCATACACAGCCACACGCTATACAGACCAGGAAGCGGAGGGAGGGGCGGGGGGATAGCTCGCGGTCAGACCGTAGGGGCAGATCTGACCACGCCGGCCCCAGCCCAACGGAGACACAGTCAGCCATACACAGCCACACGCTATACAGACCAGGAAGCGGAGGGAGGGGCGGGGGGATAGCTCGCGGTCAGACCGTAGGGGCAGATCTGACCACGCCGGCCCCAGCCCAACGGAGACCACAGTCAGCCATACACAGCCACACGCTATACAGACCAGGAAGCGGAGAGATAGCTCGCGGTCAGACCGTAGGGGCAGATCTGACCACGCCGGCCCCAGCCCAACGGAGACACAGTCAGCCATACACAGCCACACGCTATACAGACCAGGAAGCGGAGGGATAGCTCGCGGTCAGACCGTAGGGGCAGATCTGACCACGCCGGCCCCAGCCCAACGGAGCCACAGTCAGCCATACACAGCCACACGCTATACAGACCAGGAAGCGGAGGGATAGCTCGCGGTCAGACCGTAGGGGCAGATCTGACCACGCCGGCCCCAGCCCAACGGAGACACAGTCAGCCATACACAGCCACACGCTATACAGACCAGGAAGCGGAGGGATAGCTCGCGGTCAGACCGTAGGGGCAGATCTGACCACGCCGGCCCCAGCCCAACGGAGACACAGTCAGCCATACACAGCCACACGCTATACAGACCAGGAAGCGGAGGGATAGCTCGCGGTCAGACCGTAGGGGCAGATCTGACCACGCCGGCCCCAGCCCAACGGAGACACAGTCAGCCATACACAGCCACACGCTATACAGACCAGGAAGCGGAGGGAGGGGCGGGGGGATAGCTCGCGGTCAGACCGTAGGGGCAGATCTGACCACGCCGGCCCCAGCCCAACGGAGACACAGTCAGCCATACACAGCCACACGCTATACAGACCAGGAAGCGGAGGGAGGGGCGGGGGGATAGCTCGCGGTCAGACCGTAGGGGCAGATCTGACCACGCCGGCCCCAGCCCAACGGAGCCACAGTCAGCCATACACAGCCACACGCTATACAGACCAGGAAGCGGAGGGATAGCTCGCGGTCAGACCGTAGGGGCAGATCTGACCACGCCGGCCCCAGCCCAACGGAGACACAGTCAGCCATACACAGCCACACGCTATACAGACCAGGAAGCGGAGGGATAGCTCGCGGTCAGACCGTAGGGGCAGATCTGACCACGCCGGCCCCAGCCCAACGGAGCCACAGTCAGCCATACACAGCCACACGCTATACAGACCAGGAAGCGGAGGGATAGCTCGCGGTCAGACCGTAGGGGCAGATCTGACCACGCCGGCCCCAGCCCAACGGAGACACAGTCAGCCATACACAGCCACACGCTATACAGACCAGGAAGCGGAGGGATAGCTCGCGGTCAGACCGTAGGGGCAGATCTGACCACGCCGGCCCCAGCCCAACGGAGACACAGTCAGCCATACACAGCCACACGCTATACAGACCAGGAAGCGGAGGGATAGCTCGCGGTCAGACCGTAGGGGCAGATCTGACCACGCCGGCCCCAGCCCAACGGAGACACAGTCAGCCATACACAGCCACACGCTATACAGACCAGGAAGCGGAGGGATAGCTCGCGGTCAGACCGTAGGGGCAGATCTGACCACGCCGGCCCCAGCCCAACGGAGACACAGTCAGCCATACACAGCCACACGCTATACAGACCAGGAAGCGGAGGGAGGGGCGGGGGGATAGCTCGCGGTCAGACCGTAGGGGCAGATCTGACCACGCCGGCCCCAGCCCAACGGAGCCACAGTCAGCCATACACAGCCACACGCTATACAGACCAGGAAGCGGAGGGAGGGGCGGGGGGATAGCTCGCGGTCAGACCGTAGGGGCAGATCTGACCACGCCGGCCCCAGCCCAACGGAGACACAGTCAGCCATACACAGCCACACGCTATACAGACCAGGAAGCGGAGGGATAGCTCGCGGTCAGACCGTAGGGGCAGATCTGACCACGCCGGCCCCAGCCCAACGGAGACACAGTCAGCCATACACAGCCACACGCTATACAGACCAGGAAGCGGAGGGATAGCTCGCGGTCAGACCGTAGGGGCAGATCTGACCACGCCGGCCCCAGCCCAACGGAGACACAGTCAGCCATACACAGCCACACGCTATACAGACCAGGAAGCGGAGGGATAGCTCGCGGTCAGACCGTAGGGGCAGATCTGACCACGCCGGCCCCAGCCCAACGGAGACACAGTCAGCCATACACAGCCACACGCTATACAGACCAGGAAGCGGAGGGATAGCTCGCGGTCAGACCGTAGGGGCAGATCTGACCACGCCGGCCCCAGCCCAACGGAGACACAGTCAGCCATACACAGCCACACGCTATACAGACCAGGAAGCGGAGGGATAGCTCGCGGTCAGACCGTAGGGGCAGATCTGACCACGCCGGCCCCAGCCCAACGGAGACACAGTCAGCCATACACAGCCACACGCTATACAGACCAGGAAGCGGAGGGATAGCTCGCGGTCAGACCGTAGGGGCAGATCTGACCACGCCGGCCCCAGCCCAACGGAGCCACAGTCAGCCATACACAGCCACACGCTATACAGACCAGGAAGCGGGGGATAGCTCGCGGTCAGACCGTAGGGGCAGATCTGACCACGCCGGCCCCAGCCCAACGGAGACACAGTCAGCCATACACAGCCACACGCTATACAGACCAGGAAGCGGAGGGATAGCTCGCGGTCAGACCGTAGGGGCAGATCTGACCACGCCGGCCCCAGCCCAACGGAGACACAGTCAGCCATACACAGCCACACGCTATACAGACCAGGAAGCGGAGGGAGGGGCGGGGGGATAGCTCGCGGTCAGACCGTAGGGGCAGATCTGACCACGCCGGCCCCAGCCCAACGGAGACACAGTCAGCCATACACAGCCACACGCTATACAGACCAGGAAGCGGAGGGAGGGGCGGGGGGATAGCTCGCGGTCAGACCGTAGGGGCAGATCTGACCACGCCGGCCCCAGCCCAACGGAGACACAGTCAGCCATACACAGCCACACGCTATACAGACCAGGAAGCGGAGGGATAGCTCGCGGTCAGACCGTAGGGGCAGATCTGACCACGCCGGCCCCAGCCCAACGGAGACACAGTCAGCCATACACAGCCACACGCTATACAGACCAGGAAGCGGAGGGAGGGGCGGGGGGATAGCTCGCGGTCAGACCGTAGGGGCAGATCTGACCACGCCGGCCCCAGCCCAACGGAGACACAGTCAGCCATACACAGCCACACGCTATACAGACCAGGAAGCGGAGGGAGGGGCGGGGGGATAGCTCGCGGTCAGACCGTAGGGGCAGATCTGACCACGCCGGCCCCAGCCCAACGGAGACACAGTCAGCCATACACAGCCACACGCTATACAGACCAGGAAGCGGAGGGATAGCTCGCGGTCAGACCGTAGGGGCAGATCTGACCACGCCGGCCCCAGCCCAACGGAGACACAGTCAGCCATACACAGCCACACGCTATACAGACCAGGAAGCGAGGGATAGCTCGCGGTCAGACCGTAGGGGCAGATCTGACCACGCCGGCCCCAGCCCAACGGAGACACAGTCAGCCATACACAGCCACACGCTATACAGACCAGGAAGCGGAGGGAGGGGCGGGGGGATAGCTCGCGGTCAGACCGTAGGGGCAGATCTGACCACGCCGGCCCCAGCCCAACGGAGACACAGTCAGCCATACACAGCCACACGCTATACAGACCAGGAAGCGGAGGGAGGGGCGGGTCAGACCGTAGGGGCAGATCTGACCACGCCGGCCCCAGCCCAACGGAGACACAGTCAGCCATACACAGCCACACGCTATACAGACCAGGAAGCGGAGGGAGGGGCGGGGGGATAGCTCGCGGTCAGACCGTAGGGGCAGATCTGACCACGCCGGCCCCAGCCCAACGGAGACACAGTCAGCCATACACAGCCACACGCTATACAGACCAGGAAGCGGAGGGATAGCTCGCGGTCAGACCGTAGGGGCAGATCTGACCACGCCGGCCCCAGCCCAACGGAGACACAGTCAGCCATACACAGCCACACGCTATACAGACCAGGAAGCGGAGGGAGGGGCGGGGGGATAGCTCGCGGTCAGACCGTAGGGGCAGATCTGACCACGCCGGCCCCAGCCCAACGGAGACACAGTCAGCCATACACAGCCACACGCTATACAGACAAGGAAGCGGAGGGAGGGGCGGGGGATAGCTCGCGGTCAGACCGTAGGGGCAGATCTGACCACGCCGGCCCCAGCCCAACGGAGACACAGTCAGCCATACACAGCCACACGCTATACAGACCAGGAAGCGGAGGGATAGCTCGCGGTCAGACCGTAGGGGCAGATCTGACCACGCCGGCCCCAGCCCAACGGAGACACAGTCAGCCATACACAGCCACACGCTATACAGACCAGGAAGCGGAGGGAGGGGCGGGGGGATAGCTCGCGGTCAGACCGTAGGGGCAGATCTGACCACGCCGGCCCCAGCCCAACGGAGACACAGTCAGCCATACACAGCCACACGCTATACAGACCAGGAAGCGGAGGGATAGCTCGCGGTCAGACCGTAGGGGCAGATCTGACCACGCCGGCCCCAGCCCAACGGAGACACAGTCAGCCATACACAGCCACACGCTATACAGACCAGGAAGCGGAGGGAGGCGGGGGGATAGCTCGCGGTCAGACCGTAGGGGCAGATCTGACCACGCCGGCCCCAGCCCAACGGAGACACAGTCAGCCATACACAGCCACACGCTATACAGACCAGGAAGCGGAGGGAGGGGCGGGGGATAGCTCGCGGTCAGACCGTAGGGGCAGATCTGACCACGCCGGCCCCAGCCCAACGGAGACACAGTCAGCCATACACAGCCACACGCTATACAGACCAGGAAGCGGAGGGATAGCTCGCGGTCAGACCGTAGGGGCAGATCTGACCACGCCGGCCCCAGCCCAACGGAGACACAGTCAGCCATACACAGCCACACGCTATACAGACCAGGAAGCGGAGGGATAGCTCGCGGTCAGACCGTAGGGGCAGATCTGACCACGCCGGCCCCAGCCCAACGGAGACACAGTCAGCCATACACAGCCACACGCTATACAGACCAGGAAGCGGAGGGATAGCTCGCGGTCAGACCGTAGGGGCAGATCTGACCACGCCGGCCCCAGCCCAACGGAGACACAGTCAGCCATACACAGCCACACGCTATACAGACCAGGAAGCGGAGGGAGGGGCGGGGGGATAGCTCGCGGTCAGACCGTAGGGGCAGATCTGACCACGCCGGCCCCAGCCCAACGGAGACACAGTCAGCCATACACAGCCACACGCTATACAGACCAGGAAGCGGAGGGATAGCTCGCGGTCAGACCGTAGGGGCAGATCTGACCACGCCGGCCCCAGCCCAACGGAGACACAGTCAGCCATACACAGCCACACGCTATACAGACCAGGAAGCGGAGCGGGGGGATAGCTCGCGGTCAGACCGTAGGGGCAGATCTGACCACGCCGGCCCCAGCCAACGGAGACACAGTCAGCCATACACAGCCACACGCTATACAGACCAGGAAGCGGAGGGAGGGGCGGGGGATAGCTCGCGGTCAGACCGTAGGGGCAGATCTGACCACGCCGGCCCCAGCCCAACGGAGACACAGTCAGCCATACACAGCCACACGCTATACAGACCAGGAAGCGGAGGGATAGCTCGCGGTCAGACCGTAGGGGCAGATCTGACCACGCCGGCCCCAGCCCAACGGAGACACAGTCAGCCATACACAGCCACACGCTATACAGACCAGGAAGCGGAGGGATAGCTCGCGGTCAGACCGTAGGGGCAGATCTGACCACGCCGGCCCCAGCCCAACGGAGCCACAGTCAGCCATACACAGCCACACGCTATACAGACCAGGAAGCGGAGGGATAGCTCGCGGTCAGACCGTAGGGGCAGATCTGACCACGCCGGCCCCAGCCAACGGAGACACAGTCAGCCATACACAGCCACACGCTATACAGACCAGGAAGCGGAGGGATAGCTCGCGGTCAGACCGTAGGGGCAGATCTGACCACGCCGGCCCCAGCCCAACGGAGACACAGTCAGCCATACACAGCCACACGCTATACAGACCAGGAAGCGGAGGGAGGGGCGGAGGGATAGCTCGCGGTCAGACCGTAGGGGCAGATCTGACCACGCCGGCCCCAGCCCAACGGAGACACAGTCAGCCATACACAGCCACACGCTATACAGACCAGGAAGCGGAGGGATAGCTCGCGGTCAGACCGTAGGGGCAGATCTGACCACGCCGGCCCCAGCCCAACGGAGCCACAGTCAGCCATACACAGCCACACGCTATACAGACCAGGAAGCGGAGGGATAGCTCGCGGTCAGACCGTAGGGGCAGATCTGACCACGCCGGCCCCAGCCCAACGGAGCCACAGTCAGCCATACACAGCCACACGCTATACAGACCAGGAAGCGGAGGGATAGCTCGCGGTCAGACCGTAGGGGCAGATCTGACCACGCCGGCCCCAGCCCAACGGAGACACAGTCAGCCATACACAGCCACACGCTATACAGACCAGGAAGCGGAGGGAGGGGCGGGGGGATAGCTCGCGGTCAGACCGTAGGGGCAGATCTGACCACGCCGGCCCCAGCCCAACGGAGACACAGTCAGCCATACACAGCCACACGCTATACAGACCAGGAAGCGGAGGGATAGCTCGCGGTCAGACCGTAGGGGCAGATCTGACCACGCCGGCCCCAGCCCAACGGAGCCACAGTCAGCCATACACAGCCACACGCTATACAGACCAGGAAGCGGAGGGATAGCTCGCGGTCAGACCGTAGGGGCAGATCTGACCACGCCGGCCCCAGCCCAACGGAGACACAGTCAGCCATACACAGCCACACGCTATACAGACCAGGAAGCGGAGGGACATAGCTCGCGGTCAGACCGTAGGGGCAGATCTGACCACGCCGGCCCCAGCCCAACGGAGACACAGTCAGCCATACACAGCCACACGCTATACAGACCAGGAAGCGGAGGGAGGGGCGGGGGGATAGCTGGCCTGGCCAGCCGGTCGTCGCGGTACACCCATGGATCTATTATAAGAACTGGATACGGCAACGCCCCTCAGCCGACACGTCGATTTTTCCCAGTGGCCACTCGTGGTATTGCAAGAAAAAATCCCCATGGGCCCAAAAAGCATTTTTCCCATAGAGCGAAATAGTAAAAGAGACGGCTGTCAAACTGTCCACAGGACACCTCCAGCTGTATCCACCGTTAATTGCTAATCTTTCTATTGAATATTTTTAAGTCATGGACTTTTCATCCATCAAAAAGTTTTCAAAAGGCCAGAGAAGCCCCAGAAAAGTCTCTTTTCCCATGGTGACGTGTCAGTTGTGCGCGGGCACTCCCAAAGCGCGGTCGTGTTGTGTCTCGGGAACGAGGATGGCTGAAACTTAACGAGGACTCTGTTCGGCACAAAACTCAGTCAGAAAAGTGAAAAAACGACTCAGAGGTGAGTTTTCATTTGGACACATGGAGTTAATTTAACTTTATGATGTTTAATGTCTGTTGTCAGTCTCTTGTCAGCTCGTATTCTTAAACGTAACGTTTTAATTGATAAAATCGTATCGTAATAACTGGTTTTACTAATGTGACATCGGCCGATTTTACACCACTACTCCTGTTAAACTCGTTAAACTGTTGACTCTCTAACCCACCCTAAATTTTTCCAACAATTTTAACTTGGTAAGTCATTCATGCTGTGTGTTTATGTATGTGTCAGCAGTGTCTCATCGCGGCTGATGTTCAACACCTGTTTCTCGGTTCACAATGTCCACGTTAATTTATTTTACGGCTTAATGTTCCTCGGTGGTAAAATGTAAACTGAGACTTGGCCTCAATGGGTCGGTGTTTGTGGCCTGAGATGGTGCAGCCTGCTCCCTGTCTTCCACCCGGGCCTGAGGAGAAGGACCGTCCTGGACGTCCTCACCATCGTCTCTCCTCCTCACCACGTCGTCAGTGTGTGTTCAGTGTACAGTCTGCTACGCTAAATGTTCACTTACATTCATTATTAAATTGTTTGAAAAACATGCTTGTGACTTTTTCCCCCCTGAATCCAATATCTGCAGCAGTGTCTGGGACATTCATGTATATACTGAAATACCTGGTTGTGTAACAGCTGCATTAGTGGACACTGACGTCCTACGTGTTGTGGAAATACTGTAAGGTTAAACTGTTTAATAACAAAGAGTCACAGCCACCTGAAGGCTTAATGATGATGATGAAACTACCTATAAACACACGCAGTAAAGACAAGGAAGATGCTTTTTTCTGATTGTAAGTAAATGAAATTCAAAGAGCTGTAATTTTCCTTAAACACACAGTATGGCTTACAAAAACAAACCACATGTGGCTGAGTTTATAACACCACCACCAGCATCCTGTAGATACAACTGTAGATCTGTGCAGCAAAGAAATTATGTGTAGGGTAAATATACTCTTCAATATTAAAAGGTAAGAGAATAAAGCCCTCATGATAACATAATGAGGTGTTCTGAGCTAATCTGTCATGTTTAACATTAATTTATCATTAAAAATGCACAAAAGACAGTTGATTGTAATTTATTGTCCATTGTGATTTACGCTCTACAGGTTCAAATCAACTCGTTTTCAGTGTAACATCGTAGATAAATAAATAATAATAATCAGAACGAGTTAACGATCATATCAACGAACATAATAAATCAACAATCACATGGTCTTACTTTTTCAACCATTATCTTTGTTTTCCAGCCCGTGTGAGTCTCGTAAAAGTCTTAAAACTCGTTCTTTAAATCCGCTATCATAGCATCATGAACGCGCAGCGCCAAAACCAGAACGCCGATCGCGCGTTCTCATTGCCCAGAGGCATGATGGGAGGGGCCCAAAGCATCATGGGGGGTGACTCTACTGCGCATATTCAGTGGGCCCATAGCGCGGAAGTAAACCCGGAAGCCAGAAACTTTTTCGGCGTATGCGCCAGGCGAGCAATTCCAATTGAAATCAACAGCGGCCATTTTCGATCCGGCATCCAGTTCATATAATGCATCCATGTGTAATCCCTGCAATGTAGCAGCACGTGTTCAATAGATTTTAGTTAATTACAGCGTGTACACTGCTTACTGAGGCTATAATGTGTGGTTGAGACCTGTACAAGCCATACTTCAGATGAGTAACAACATTTTTCCCCCTTTTCTGGCCCATCTTTTCCCCATGCTGTCCTGTTTTTGTGTGTTTGTTTTTGGTTGTTTTGGTGGTTAAATCTGTGAAGCCTGGGACATAGACAAGAATTTACATCTGGCTTTTTGGCAACACGAGACCTTATGTGTGTGAACAAGGTGGGATCATGTTCACATTTTTTATTTTTTTGTAAAGTGACACATAAAGGAGGCTGAGCCCCATGCAAATATATCACATTGGAGGAAGGTGGGTTAATAACTGAATGTTGAAAAAAAGAACTAATATCTATATAATATCTCATTTTTTTTCAGTCACATGCCCTTAGGATCATCCTAACTTTTGACCTGTCATAGAAAAGGTTACTGACCCCAGATCTGTGACTTCTTTGTTTTCTTTGTGTAAGCCATGTGTAGCTTCAGGTGTATGACATCACAGCAGAGACAGAGCGTTTGTTCAAGCAGCATTTTAATCCACACTGACAGTGAGTCAGTGATTACTGTAACACAGTCTGGAAAGATTGATTCAGCTTCAGCTACCAAGAGGCCAGCCCAGATCCTTTAGAAAACTACGCCTCCCATAATGCACTGTGCCATACTTTTCTAGCTGAAGCTGTGAGTGAGCTGAGCGCCAGCCAATGACAGCCTGAGTCGTCTGGGGAACTGGAGGGGAGGGGCCAACCTTGAGTAAAGAAACACAGAGGCAGTTAGACCGATAGAGAGCTAGACAGATAGAGAGAGGTGGACAGATAGACCTTACATGGATGTATTGTTGTGCTGCGGTTGCAGCTGGGGCCAGGTGATGAGGACGCTCCACTCCAGCTGCTCCCTTCAGCTTCACACTCTCTGTCTCATACTGAAACACACAACAACCAAGTCTTCTAACAACTGCAGTCAACAGTGTATCACAGTTTTCCACCAGTGAAAATGGATAAAAAAGAAACATATAATAATTCAAACATTTTAATTTAATCTACTGAAAACGTTCATCATGATTTTGGGATTATCAAATGTTCTTGTTCGTTTATTACAGACAAAGTGCCTTTATATGTTTCAAAGGCTGCCATCCGTCTTCATCAGGCTCGTCACATTTCATTTTCATTTTGTATTTGTTTTCCTCTATATTATTTGTATGTATTGTCCATTTCATTCAACTGTATATCTCGTCTCATAATTTATGATTGTTTTCTACTGTGGTGACATTTGACTGGCCAGTACTGAACCCACTCTTTCAATCAACTCATCCAAAGGATGCATCCAACATTTCATCACACATCCACAACTCAGTCAGAACCAACAAAACACCTCAAACATGTCTCAGAATAAACTCATTCACAACACTGTCATGCAACACACTGAAAACATTAACAACAGGGAGCATCACAGAAAGCATTAACTTTCATCTTTAACGTTTTTTTATTTTTACCACATAATTTTATCATCATTTCATTAGAGACACATTTTCACTACTGTACTGAAGTAAATGTAACCATACCTCCTTGTAGACATTAGACAGGAAGCCCCACTTGTTTGGCCAGACTTCAGCTGAAACCTTCTCAATTTTTATATGTGCCTTCCTACACACACACACACACACACACACTCAATTAAGGGTGTGCCGAACTCACTAACATGGTTTTTGAAGGCAACATTTCTGCAACAACTTGGGGGAATTTCTTCAGATTTTCTTTTCTTTTCTTCAGATACAATTTTGGAGGTCAAAGGTCATTGTCTTTAGAGATGGCTTTAGAGAACACTTTATAACCATCAGCCTACTCAAGATTTCAAACAGAAATTAGGACAAAATTTCACAAAACAACACTGAAAGTCACATTAAGTGTACTATTTAATCAACTATTGTACAGAGAGATGGACATACAGATATCGAAACAAGCAATAAATCAAAAGGTATTCTGAATTGTATAAGTAATTTTAAGCATTCAGTCAATGTGATGATAAATTGATATATATATATATATATATATAGAATCATATCAAAATCAATATTCATTGATAATGAGGAGTTACCGACACACAAACAGGTGAAAGTGTAAATCAGTAGATTTACCAGATTTGATCCTGATGCACAAAGTTGATGGGTTCGTCCTGCTTTGAATCCTCCATCTGTCCTGACTGTGGTGTGTGTGTTTGTGTGTGTGTGTGTGTGTGTGTGTGTGTGAGTGGCTCCTTTTTCTCCATCCAGCTAATGTTTCACCTGTGTGTAAGTCACACTGACAGAGCTGTATACTGTCGTCATGGACACAGGGTTCCCTGACACACATATCTCTTCTCTCTCTGTCCTGTGTGTGTGTGTGTGTGTGTGTGTGCGTAACCATGGTGACATTGGTCGTAACCACTGGAGGGTCACTGGGAGCTCAGAGAGTGGTGTTGTGTTGTGTTGTGTTTTTGATGACATGACATGTGTCCACCATCTCCCAGGTAACCACACAAATATCAAAACATAATAGCAAGATTCAACTTCTTCCATCTCCTCTGGGTTCAATTCCCAGGCCTTTGCATGTTCTCCCTGACCCTGTGTTGTCAAAGACATGCATACTAGGTTGATTGGACACACTAAATTACCTATGGGTGTGAATGTGAGTGTCTGAGATATAGTTTGTCTCTGTATGTCAGTCCTGTGAAATATTGGTGACCTGTCCAAGGGTAGGACCCCACTCTCATCCTTTGTCAGGTGGGACTGCGTCAAGTCCCCACAACCCTACACAGGTATAGACAATGGATGGATGGATCACTAATAAGTAGAAAAGTAAACTGTCATTTTTCCATATTTTGTTTAGTTGCAGTACGAACACATACAGACCCTCAACACCAGACTCTATTATATTACTCAGGCACAAGGGGGCGCTCTAATCAAGGTCATCTTATTAGCTGCCTCCACATGTGGTCTGTACTGCTGCCCTAACCTGTCTTCAATGGAGCTCAGTGTTGAACTGCAGCCAAAACACTTATTCACATCACCTACATCTGGATAACATATAGAGACAGACAACTAAACATAAGAACAATTGTTTATCTCCATGATCTGACTAAATCTCATCATACTGTTGGACAACAGAAAACTAATTAGCCTATTGTCCATCATTCATTAACATGGTGATGAATCTGTCCCCAGATCATGACCGAATTTCCGCATTGAATTAGAATAAAATAAATCTGTTTGTAAATGACAACAACAACAAAATCCACACAAAATTGTTGGTGACGCGCTTTCTGTTTTAGTGATAACGAACTTTTTTTGTTTGATTACCTTCATAACTGAAGGTATTGTTAGTCTAATTAGCCATTGCACATGAAAAAAAATCTCAGCCTCTGGTCATTAATTATTTTGGCAGCTAGAAAACAGTTCAGTTGCGGGGGTTAGAGAGACATGGATGATCCTGGAAATTGAGGCCAGTTGAGAAAATCAAACTTGAAAGAGATTCTTAAGCGACTCCCTCAGCTCAGCAGAGAGTTGACCTTCAGTAGAAATGCTTCAGTAGGAACTTTAGGGTGTTTTGGGCAACCAGGCAGTGGACTTTGGGGTCTCGAAAACAGAATTCAAACAGGTTGTGTGGTGAAACAGAACAGACAAGTGGGAGCGCAGGTTCAAAGCATTGCAAAGAGCAGCTTCTGTAACTTATACTGACAAATGTCAGATTGTTCTCACTGTCTCTCTTTGCTATCAGTGTGTTTCACCACTTCAAAAGATTTTATAAACTTCCAGTGGTGGGTTTTTTCACTCAATTGTCTGTACTTCACATACACACCCTGTGTTATCTGTGTTATCACAGGTAGAGCTGGTCAAACTCTCTCTACCACCGACAATAACAGGCCAGTCATATCGGCAGTTATGCTCATATACGTCTAAACAGAAAGAGATTAAGGCACTAAAGGCACCTTGGTTGAGTTGAAGTTTGGTAATGTTTTTTTTTTTTTTTTTTTTTTAATGTTTTTCAGTGTTTAATAAAGAGAAAACACAACTAGAGTCACTGCAGGTGGAAATTGTTTTGCATAATGAAACATTTTGGTGGAAATCACTATGTTAAATCCCATAATGCTGGTTTAGCAGCAGACTACAGACTACAGTTCCCAGCATCAGGCTGTATCACACTAGCAATGCCAGACACTTAGCATTAATGTTGTTGTCTTAATTATCACTGCAACTGTGGTCGACTCTTGTGGTTAATAACTGCGGTTAATCTGACTCACGCTTGGTTCTGCACAACACCAACCAACAGACTCTTACCAACAGCACTATGTGTGAAAACATGGCATAGGGTTAGGGTTAGCCTCTATATCTATAAAACACTAACATGTACTGTTTTATACAGGATATATTGTAATGTATAATTATAACAACCCCCAAACCCTGTATAGATAACTCCTTTTAAATAAGCAAGCTTGTTAATTAGCTAACTTGAGCAATGAAAGAAAAGACATGACACAGTTTATAACTATCTACGTACCTCAAAACCAGGCAGGGGGGGAAATCCACCTCCCATCAGCCTACACAGACCATGCAACCTGCAGAGCCTCAGGAGCTGTTACTCAGCTCTGTATCTCCTGCTGAGCTTTTTGTTTGTTTGTTTGTTTGTGTGTTTGTTAGAGTTGCATAAGCTTTAATGATCTTTAAGAGTTAATGGATGTCTGAACATATAGATGTGTTGAATAATTTGACCGGCTGTAGTCAACAGGAAGGACTGAAGTACCAAGTTACCAGACTCTGGCTTATGTTTGACACTTAAATGCTGTGGAAGTTTCCAGTTTACAAGCTCTCTCTCTCTCTCTCTCTCTCTCTCTCTCTCACACACACACACACACACACACACACAAAACTCGCAAAATAATGTAATCAGTTGTTGTTAGGCAAGTTGTATTGATGAAAGTTGTTCAGTCAGCGCTGTCCTATCAGTGTTTTTGCCCCAGAAAACTCATAAATGTACTGACGCAAACACACACACACACACACACACACACACATACATACGCACATTCCTACCTTAAACAGTGGACTATTGGATTATGCTGATCAAGAGTCCACCACTATCTCGAGTCATTTTGAAAAACAAGCACCATTTTCATTTCAGGTCTTCTTTCATCATATCGATGCTTGTTTGTAATTTTCAACCCTGAACAGGAGGGACGTTCACAGACCTGCAGCAAATCAGCCTGTAGTGACAGACTGAGACATGAGGACATACAAAAACATCTTTCAGGAATAAATAATGAAATAAATCTTTTTTTTTTTTTTACATGTAAACATTTCACTTTCGTGTTGTGTTGCTTCTTATTGTCACCACAGTGTCCAGTGTCGACTGTATACCAAAAACATTAAACCTTATATAATGTATAGCTGATATTGTTGTGGATACTTGTTGTGGATACTTGTATTATAGGTGCAAATGTTTTTAAAACCTTTGTTGCATGGTACTGAACTGTAAAGTAAAGTTTTAACACTCGCATTTAAAAGTTGTTTTGGAAATAATGTACCGGCACGGACACAAATAATGGCACAGAAAAATGTTGCCAATCTCTTATGTGTTTATTATATTTTTGTGTCGCTGGTTTTCAGTGTTCAGTTACTGCAGACTTAACAGGAGAAGATTACAGAGTGAAGTCAGGCTGATCTCTAAGTATAAACAGGATTTTGACAGATGTTTCTCCATTATAATAAGTGTTTTTTATGCAATACAGGGCTGCACCAGACTGTACCCAATCAACTGGGGCTCAGTGCAGTGTGACATCTGTAGAGCAGAGGTTTGGAAAAGTTTATCTTGCTTTATGTTTGTACCAAGAACATTTGAGTAAAATAAAGAGACAACACTCTCAGTATATTCTCAGAAGCAGCTGGAATAAGATGCACTGTATGTAACTCTACCTGATAGCTTGCTCTGTGATAGCTGCAGTTTCCTACTTCATATCACAGACACACGACACGCAGAGAGACACCCTCTCTGATTGTAAGTGTATTCAAACCTCTGGTAGTGTTTCAGTTCTCTGGGACACGTCCTCAAATGTTGCCTGAAATTCTTTAATGTACAGCAGGTTGGCAGATATTTTGTTTTCAGATTTTTTTTATAGTTTATTCTTATGTGATTTTTCATATTTGCTAATCATAAAAACTATTTATTCAACTGCCAAAATGCAATGGTGACCTCGTGGGTCAGAGATAGGGATATTTAGCATAGATGATGGATGGATCTTCATATAAGTGACATATGTCAACAATACGCTTGACATAGGGACATATATGTCACATATAACATATCTGTATGGGTGAATACCAAAATAATAGGTGTAGAAGTTGATTGCGAATGACTGACAAACACACACACACAATTTGCACAAGGTACACAAGGTGCCAAAGTGAAATTTTGGGATAAAGCTGGATGATCTGGAGGAACCATTTTAACATTTGGTTGGCTCATGCAGGCCCGGGCCTGTTGGGACAGAACAACGGGTGATAAAGTCTGATTAAAGTTTAGCGGCAGGTTAATGTGTTTATGACTGCTGACTGGCTGTTTATAAAACACTTGAGCAGAGTTAATTATGCAACCGTGCAAGTGCTATAATCGTGCATGTATCCCTGCTGTCTGATCCTCTTCTTCTGCAGGATTAACCTGTGAAATGACCACGGGCTGCTGCAAGTTCACAATGCAAAAAGTTAAAAAAAAAAAAAAAAAAGTAAATGAGATTTTCAGACTCACTTTTCATTGACTGTGCACTAGAATACTTCTTTCTCTTTCTTCCATAATTTCATGGAAAAGTGCAATTTCTTAAATTAGGTACAAAACAAAGGGAAATGATAGATATGTTTTCCACTTCTGTGAAATATGACAGCCAACACAGCCTGTCCTTTTCCTCAGTGTTGTATAAATTGCACTCACAAGCAGTAGATAAGTTCTCAGTAATGTGTAGTATCTTTGGCTTCTAGAGAAGGAAGATGCAGTGGAACTCAGACATCAGTTTGCTTTAATATAGATATAATATCTTAAAGTTCAAACCATCTTTATACTTCAAACTCTTCTTGGAGTTTCTGATACCAATTGACTGAGAGAAGCTCTTTACTGTAAGTGGCTTCAAAAAGAAGCTCAAAACTACTCTGCTTTGCATTTGATGAGATACCTGATATCTATGTGGAAGAACATCATTCAGAAGAATTCAGATGATTTAAGTTTTAATCTATTTTCTAAGAGTCTTTTCATTTTATTAAGTACATGGAATGACGCCTGTGTGTATGTTTGATAACCTGACATACAAACATATTCATCTTCATGGAGAACTGAAGAACAAAACTGGTGCAACTGCATCATCACTATTCACTCTTTTTAGTTAATGTCACCTATTTTGAAGAGACATTTATGGTGGTACTGTGGCACTGATGCCTCCCAACAAGATAGATTTGCATTTGATTTGCAGGACCAGCGATTTTCTGGGTGGAGTTTACATGTTCTCCCTGGGCCTGTGTGGCTTCACTCCAGGTTATCCAGCATCCTTCCACAGTCCAAAGACCTGCACAGTAGATGGACTGTAGATTCTTTAATGTCCCTGTGACCCATAGTTTATGTATGACATATTATGTGCACATAAAATCGTGTGTAAAAAATGATATGTGAAACCTATTAGAAAATGTAACATTTTCATGCATTAATATGTCCGGCCTGTATCAGTATGTACACTGTGTTTATGTGTGTATGATAATGTTGAAGACATCTGTGTCCATGTTCCCCAAATGTTTAAAATCTATAAAAAAGAACTTTAAAAAGCTTTAAGACTGAACATGTCTGTCTTTGTTCACACATTCCTTTCAGCTGCACACGCACACACACACATTCCCCTGGGTGACCTCTCCCCCGACCACACCAGGGCAAGCCCCTGTCTGTCAGCCAATGAGGAGGAGGTGAGCAGAGGCGCTGCCCACGTCATAGATCAGCCTGATGCTGTCCAACCCTGAACTTACATCAGTGAGCCAAGTAGGTCAAAGTTCATCTGTGGCTGCTGCAGGGTACGGAGGGCTGCAACACCTGAGCAAGGAGAGGAAGACAAGTGAGGAAGACAGCTTCTGTTGTGAGGGACAATAAACAGTTAATGAAAAAAATGTTATAAAGGTTATATGAAAGCTAGGAAAAGCTATGAAAAGTAAAAAGCATCACAAACAACTGAATCCTCCTGAAGTCAGTTGTGACACTTTGACCTGTACAGGTGGTGTCACCCTGTTTGTCTGCTGCTGTCAGTCTGCCAGGGAGAGAGTGAACCTGTTACGTGAAAGTGACGTTATGTCCTCCTCTGATTCTCTGGTTAATGATTCACTTCTGGCATGTAACACTCTGTTTGTCATATCTACACTGTACAACAGGTTCATGAAAATACCCCAGAGGACGAGCCCCCACCCCTCCCCCCCTCCTCCTCCTCCTCCCCCTCCTCCTCCTCCTCCTCCTCCTCCTCCTCCTCTTGTGGGACATCCCTGGGTATAAAAGGGACAAGCTTTCAGCAGCTGATACAACTGAACAAGACAGAGAAACTGTCCTGAACTCAACTGGAAACAGCAAAAAGAGACTGATCAGCTCATGAGGCCAAGCTCTCTGCTCCAGGCTAACTACTGAAGGTAACCTCAGCTCTCATTGTTCAGGGAACCTCTGTTTAATGGGGGAAGGATATTAAGAGATGGGGGAAGGGGGGTCTGCAGAGGGATGTTGTTGCATCATCCAGAGTCTGGGCTGCAGCAGCTGCTCATGCAAGAAAGTTTAGATGCGTTAACTGAAGAGTGTATTTAATATATTAATACTTTTCCATTCTCTGTCTCCTCTCTGTCTTCTTTCTTTCCCATCCTCTTTCTCTCTGCTCCTGTAGACCTTCTCTCTTCTGCTTCGTCTTTCTATTTTTTCTCTTGGCTCGCTCTCCATCCAGACACCTCCACCATGCCTCCTCAGCTTCAGTCCCAGAACCAGAGTGGACCCAAGATCATTCAGGGCGACATCAGCGCCCTCAGCCCGGCCGTCAGGGAATTCGTGGAGGCCAACGTGAACCTGTGCCAGCCTGACACCCTGCACATCTGCGATGGCTCTGAAGAGGAGAACCGGGCCATTCTGACCCAGCTGGAAGAGCAGGGCATGATCAAGAAGCTGCAAAAATATGAGAACTGGTAGGTTGATGCGGTTTTGATTCAGTTTCAGGGGCTCAGAAATGTAGGGGTGTATTTTCATTTGAAGGTTTTTTTTTTCTGATGCAAGTAAAGGCCTCTAAGAAACTAAGAATCTCCTGTTGATAGTTCGAGCTCTTGTCTGAGATGGATTTTTGACAGTCAGCTGTCTCACCTGGGGACAACTGTCATTGTGCAAAGTACACGTCTTGTTGTTGTTGTCATCAGTGACTGTTCAAACCCTGAACCACTTAAAGGTTGACATTCTCACAAACCAGTCAAACCAGCTGAGTCAGTCAGACTCTGTCATCACAAACATGTGCTCTTATAGCTGCAGGAGCAAAAATTAATTAATATGCTTTATAGTCTTTATCATATCTTAATGTATGGGTTGTTACATTTAAATTGTAGAATTATAACATGCTGAACTTATTTCTCCATCTTGAAACAAAAAAATAAGTACATTTTAAAAATATAAATTTAATCTAATAATCTTTCTTCTTTCTGCCTCCATTTCTCTTCCCTCTGCAGCTGGTTGGCCAGAACTGACCCCAGGGATGTGGCCCGTGTGGAGAGTAAGACAGTGATTGTGACCCAGGACCAGAGGGACACGGTGCCCACTCCAGTGGGGGGAGGAGTCAGCCAGCTGGGCCGCTGGATGTCTCCAGAGGAGTTTGACAAAGCTGTAAATCAGCGATTCCCAGGCTGCATGAAAGGTATTACAGAGTCTGATGTTTAACCTTGCATATTGATTTGAATGTGAATTTCCACCTAGAAAGAGCTCCAGAAACACAAGGTACAGTTTAATGAATGTCCAGTTAACTTAACATTATCAACTTTGTCTGCAGGTCGTACCATGTATGTGATTCCCTTCAGCATGGGCCCTGTGGGTTCCCCCCTCTCTAAGATCGGAGTGGAGCTGACAGACTCCCCCTACGTGGTGGTCAGTATGAGGGTGATGACCCGGATGGGGAAGGCTGTGCTGTCCGCACTGGGAAACGGAGAGTTTGTCCGTTGTCTGCACTCAGTTGGCTGTCCTCTTCCCCTCAAAAGTACGTCTGCAATGCCATACTTGTAACACTCATGTGATGCTACCTCTGATACTACTTCTGTATGTCCTCAAAAATACAATATGTCCATTGATTAAATTGGGCCCTCCTCCTGATTGTTCTTACAGAGCCACTGGTGAACAACTGGCCGTGTAACCCTGAGCAGACATTAATCGCCCACATCCCAGATCGCAGACAGATTGTCTCGTTTGGCAGTGGTTATGGAGGAAACTCTTTGCTGGGAAAGAAGTGCTTTGCCCTACGTATCGCCTCACGTATCGCTAAAGAGGAGGGCTGGCTGGCTGAGCACATGCTGGTAAGGCACCCATCCATCCAAAATCAGACCAGGCACCTCCCACAAAGACCAATATGTTCTTACTAAATCATTTGTTTCTCATGTTCAGATCCTGGGCATCACCAACCCTGCAGGAGAGAAGAAGTACATGGCAGCAGCATTCCCCAGTGCCTGTGGCAAAACAAACCTGGCCATGCTCTCCCCCACACTGCCGGGCTGGAAAGTTGAATGTGTGGGTGATGACATCGCCTGGATGAAGTTTGATGACCAAGGTAGGTGGAGAAGGACCTTAAAGAATCCAAGATTAAAACTGTATTAACAACAGCACAAACTGACAGGACTCTTCCCCTTCATTAGGAAACCTTCGTGCCATCAACCCAGAGAATGGCTTCTTTGGCGTTGCCCCCGGCACCTCGGCCAAAACTAACCCTAATGCCATGGCAACCATCATCAAGAACACTCTTTTCACTAATGTTGCGGAGACCAGTGATGGAGGGGTGTACTGGGAGGGAATGGATCAGTCACTGCCAGAGGACGTCACTGTCACATCCTGGAAGAACAAACCCTGGAGCCCAGAAGATGGTAAGAGTTTGTTTTTTTTTTTTTTTTAACTTACTGAATAGTGACAAAAAAGGTAAGGAAACCAAGATCAAGCTTGAAGGAGTAGGTTCTCAAAGACTTTCTACTTAAATCTCTGAAACCAAATCTTAAATTGTTAAATTGTCTAATGTCATGAATGGAGAGATGGGACGCCCTAAAAAAGAGCAAAGAAAAGAAGTTCTTAATCATGGAGCTCTTTTATTGAAAAATAACACAATACGCGTACGATAATCATGAAGAACATCACAAACTTACCCTCTTGTCTTCTTGTCTCCCCAGGTGAACCCAGTGCTCATCCCAACTCTCGTTTCTGCACTCCAGCCGGTCAGTGCCCCATCATCGACCCACTGTGGGAATCCCCAGAGGGAGTCCCCATTGAAGCCATCATCTTTGGAGGCCGTAGACCAGAAGGTGAGCATGAAACCAGAGAATTAGGAGAAGATGAGTTAGACTGGATCAGATAAGAGAGGAGAGCAGAAGCTGTCAAACCGATCTGACCTATGACTCTTCATCTTGTCAGGTGTTCCTCTGGTGTATGAGGCCTTCAGCTGGCAGCATGGAGTGTTTGTTGGAGCAGCCATGAGATCAGAGGCCACTGCTGCAGCTGAACACAAAGGTAAATATCTGACAAGAAACCAACACATTTTCAAAACCATAAACATCCCAGATCCTCACCTTTCCTTTCTCATCATATTCTCTCCAGGAAAGGTGATCATGCATGACCCGTTTGCCATGCGCCCTTTCTTTGGCTACAACTTTGGACAGTATCTCTCTCACTGGCTGAGCATGGCCAACCACCGTGGTGCCAAGCTCCCCAAGATCTTCCACGTCAACTGGTTCCGCAAGAGCCCCACTGCCGGCTTCCTCTGGCCCGGCTTTGGTGACAACATCCGCGTTCTGGATTGGATGTTCAGGCGGGTGAACGGTGAGGCTGGTGCCATGCCATCCACAGTGGGCTACCTGCCCAGCAGCAACTCTCTCAATCTCCAGGGTCTGCAGGGCAAGGTGGACCTGGATGAGCTGTTCTCTCTGGACAAAGAGTTCTGGCAGAAGGAAGTTGAGGAGGTGAGAACCTACTTCACCACACAGGTGAACGATGATCTGCCCAATGAAATGACCCGGCAGCTGGACCTCCTACATCAGAGAGTGCAGCAGATGTAAAGAGGGAACATGGAGCACACGTAAAACAACCCATCTATAGAACAACTTTACAAAATGGAAAAGAAAAATGTAATAATTCTGAAACAGCAGAATATTATCATTACTTATATTATTACTTTAGTTATTTTAGTGTTTCTTTTTGTAAGGTACTAATGTTTTGGAAGGATTTCTGTCTCTGAGATGGAGCACTGACATGTCCCTCTGATAGTTTTTTAATTTGACTTTGTTATGTTGAACCCTCCTTCCTTCTCTCGCTCTTCTGTTCAATTGCCCTGAGAACATTAAGGTGAATCTTATGAACTCTTTACTGATGACCTGAATAGGAATTTTTTCTTCCTGTCCACCTTTTAAACTACTATTTAATAAGTTATTGTGAACACACACCACACTGTCCTCATGGAGCTTTGCTCAGTTTCAGTGATGTTTGAACTCTGACAAGAGGGAAATAGATATTTTCTGTTTGTGTTGTATTTTGTGCTTTAATTTATTTTTATACTATTTGTCTCTGTTGGTTCTGTTTTCTTGTAATCGTTAGCCCCCAGTGAGGGAGGCAAGAATAATAAAGACATTTAAACTGATCAGTGGATCCGCTTCATTGATTTTCAGTTCACAGTCTTAAACAGTTCTTTCATAAAAAAAACAAAAAAACAACATCACTGATGTTTGGTTCAGTTGGTCTTGACTTTGTTTATAAAATTATCAAAACTGCATATAGACATATAAAGTCAAAAGTCAAAGTCAAATTCAAACTTTATTTATAAAGCACATTTAAAATAACTGAAGTTGCCAAAGTGCTGGACAGGTAAAAAAAAGATGTGTACACAATTTTACATACATACATACATACATACATACATACATACATACATACATGTGTGACAAAACATAAAGGAAAAGCAAGAAAAAGTTGATCCAGGATTCTACCTCAACCTGAGTTGAAGGCCTTGGCACATATGTGAGTCTTAAGAGAAGACTTAAACACCTCTACAGTCTGGGCAGATCTTATAAATATATAAAAGGGCAGGCTATTCCAGAGCCTGGGAGGCAGCCACACTAAAGGCTCGGTCACCTTTAAAATGTTACTCAGTCCATGTAGCAAAGAAAGAGCAAAGAAGACAAACAATGATGTGATTGATTGCAATATATATGTATATATATATATATATATATATATGGTTACATGAAAGATATATATATATATAAACTATGGCTATAGAGCAAATTGGCTTGTGCATGTTTCATTTGTGTTTTCTGTCTTAGCATGGCTCGCACCTTAAAATACTGAATGAAACAACAATAAACCCAATGGCATTAATGATGACAGAAAGGAACAATGCAAAAGTGGATGAGACAGACAACTTTTGGTTTCACTGACACTAATAACGACATTATGTATGTCATGTAATGTGTGTCACTTTGTTATATTAAGTGAAGGATACTGGCACTATGGTTACATGAAAGATAAGGTATTGAAACAGACTATGTTGTATTATTTAGTAGATGAAATCTTGGAGGTGAGTGTACATTCACGTGTGGGACAGAAAGTTCAGGATTCACACCTGGGTGATAACCACAATTCTTTTGGTGTTTTCCTATGTGAGTAACAATCAAATATCAACATACAGAGTCACAAAATGCACTTTCTGATTCACATCTCTCTGAGGTGCCAACAAAGCTTGTCTGTTTGTTAGAGAACGGTCCATCAGTCTCACAACATGATCTATACAGTGTACGTACACAGAGTGTGTTCATGCTCAACGTGTTGTGTTGTTTTGACCTTGGACAATGTGTGTTAATCTCAGTGGTAATTCGACAGTACTAAGAAAGAGTGTCATGTAGGTTTCTGTTGTTTGTCAGATTGTGTTCTCAGAGTCTTGTCTTCTCAGAGACAATGATTTACCCCCAGTGTTCTTACAACCACGCAGCGTCTGAATGTCCCTGCTCTATAATAGGGAATAAATAACCTCAGTGAAGGCCAGACTTTTACTGCGTGTCTCAATCTACCTGTTTTTGTGGACATTTCTTCACTAACTCACAAACTGTCCAGGTTGCTTGTTCATCTATTTCAACATTGAACCTCACTCAGAACTCAACTTTTTGTTTTTACAGGTTTTAATGAAGCCTTCATTTTAGACTCTGTCTTCAGATGGACACAAACATGTTTGGACCACCCCAATGGTTCACCTGGAAACACATACCATTTAGGCTCCTTCCTTTCCATATACAACTGTATTATGTACATATACCGAATTTCTAAATAGGAAATACATGTACATATAAAATAAGATATAGAAATGCTGTATAGAAGCTATTAGAAATTGGAATAATTTCATATACTGATATGTCCAGCCCATACAAAATACCAGGCTGCCAGGACTCCTTTCTCTTACTTTATTCCATTGGCAAAATACATCACAAGTCCTGGATTGATTTAGTTGGACTGTATTTTAAAGTTCGTATTATGATACATATCTGTCAGTCTGAATGAATTGTGGTCCAGAGCAGTTCACTGGTCCTTATCCATTGCACACCCCCTCTGTGTTAACTGGCCTATATTTCTTACTACCTACATTCATTATAGTGTGTATGCTGTCCTTATGGTATCTTTTGGGACAACTGGTCACAGTGACCTACCTTAACTGTCAACTACAGAACAATGAACAACATTTTTGTGTGTGTCAAACATCAATATTTTGGCTACAGTGATGAGAAAAAAGACGACAGATTAATGTCCCACCTAGTTTCCTGTCAGACCATCAGATTGTGTGGAGGCTGTTTGTCTCAGTGAACATGAATGAAAGCAGTTGTGATATGTGTGGCAGTGCTGACTCTGCAGGTCTCTGGTTATCAGCTGGTTGATAAACTATCAAAGCTGATATCAGACTGCGGGTGTCAGTGTAATGTTCTGTACTAGTCACTGTCAACTAAGCATTAAAGAAATATGTAGCAGAGTTTTGAATAGAGGCCAAAGGTTCATTGCGATTGTAGAGAGGAGACTGAAGTTTCCTTAATTTTCTTTTTTTTTACTTTTCTTCAGATTTGACTCTTTCTGCTCTGTCATTCATTTCTTTGTTCTCTACATCCTTCCTTACATTTCACCCATGGGATCACTGTCAGAAAAACAAGCATGAATATATGTTGTGAAAGAATGAACAGAGGTCAGAGTTTATCAGCTGTGAGTGTGTGTGTGTGTGTGTGTGTGCATGCATGTGCGTCAGTCACAGTGACATCACAAAGGGATCTGTTGGACACTGACCCACAATGGACGTCACCAGCAGGCAGCATCAGAGCATCAGTGTTGGTGTCTGATTGGGTCTGATGAATTCTGGGAGATGTGGTGCAATATCGTGCTGTTTCGTGGAGGCTTGAATATCTGTTCTTATTTGTATGGCACCAATCACAGCAAGTTCAATAAGCAGAGACTCATTTGTGTTAACAAATGGATGTCAGTTGTGCAAAACAAGAGAGGAAAAGTGGCCAATATGAGAGTCTTTGCTGATTAGACACCTTTGTGCAATCATCATGTGGAAGAGCAGCGGGCCTGTGCAAAGTATAGGTTTGCAGGTATGTCAGGTAATGTAAGGAAGGTTTACAGACGTCTTCTCTGTAATTAACTGCTGGAGAGAGGATAAACTAGGAGCAATCAGGAATGTATAGTAGATTTAAATGCCACAACTCATGCAATGTGAAAGTAGGTGCAAAATGTGATTGACAAACAAATGTAAGCAGCATGATGAGGGACACAGGTGGAAAATTGAGCCTTTCCTCTCCAGTGTGTCATTGCAAATCTGACTATGGTATCTTAGATAATATAATTAAAACACAGCTCTCAGGTGTCAGACAGAGTTTTGAACACTTATGAAGCTCAAGTCTCAAATGAGTCTAAGTCCTATCCAAGTCAAGTCACAGCTCCCTCAGATCAAGTCTCCAAGGCTCTAGTAATTAGTGTGAATGCTGAAAGCATTTGAAGCGGATGTTCAGCTGCTTGCAGCATTCACATGCATTTCCTGCTGGAAATGCTCTTTCTAGATCAAGTGTGTCCTTTAACAAAAGTTTGTGACACCTGGCAGAGATGTGTCTTTATTAAAGTGTGACACTGTGATAAGAAAATGGGGAGGGGGAGATAGGAGGTTGTAAAGTCACTCTTTTCTTGAATGATCTCTAGAATGAGTTTAAGTGATCGACCCACATTTTTTCAACCCTTCAGCTTTTTCCACTTCACTTCATGCAAGTAACTCGTGCAACCCTCTCATTCGCTGCCAAGTGAGCCATAAAAGTGTTTGTCCCGTGGGCCGCCTGCCAGCTGTGTAGTAAGACAGAGAGACAGTAGAGAGATAGCAGAGAGGGAGACAGGCAGGCAGCACAGTGAGATAAGCCATATATGACCACGCTCCGAGGTGGTTGCTGACGTAGAAACCTGGCACCAGCAGAAACGAGCGTGATGCAGATTGAAGTTGTCGAGTCACTGGCATCTGATCGATACCTGACTGAGATCCATCTGTCCGGGAACTCCTCATGCTGCGATCAGGCTGCTGCCAGCTGTCATACACTGACCTGTCAGTAACACCTGTGGCTCACCTGAGCCAACTGGGACAGGATCAAAGTATTTCTTATTTCCAATTGCATTGTGAAACCCTCAAGCCTGATCAAGTCTCCAGTCGTGATATTGTTGGCAATCCCAAGTTAAACCTCAAATTAATCTAAATCTAAGTGTCCAAGCTTCATGTCAGACAGATCAATCCAAGTTATAACTCAATTATTCCTCAAGTGCATTTTACAGTCCATAAATTCAAGTCAAGTCTCAAGTCTGTCAGATCAAGGTTCAGCATTAGCTCCCATATCAGATCTAAGGTGAGGCTTGAGTTCCAAGGAATTCCAGACAGGTACAACTCCTGGATCAGATCCAGGTCCAAGTCCAAGCATCAAGTCAATCAATTCAATCAATTCACAGTTTTAACATTTACCTTTCAAATGTGGGGCACTGTGTGTGTTTACAGACCTGACCAGGTTGTTGTTTTTTGGTTTTGTTTTGTTTTTTCATTTGGTATGGAAGGTTTGAAAGGTCAGTGATGTCATTTGTGTCATTTGGCTCTAGTGTTAAATTTAATGTCTCTCCAGCTTTGTCCTGCCAAAATTTGAAAAACTGCATTTTATAAATGTAGATAAACCAAGAACTGAAACTGAACTGTCAGTTTTGTTGTTCAGGAGGTAGGTTACATGATGATGAATAAATGAAACACACAAAACTGAGTGTGATGTTTTCAATGAGCCATGAGAGAGACTGAAGGTGAATCACACACATGGAGCATTTCATACTTTGTCTTGTCACATCAGGATGATAGCCTACAGATTTAACATGAATAATGACTGTTGCAGAAAATCATGTGTGAGAGAGGAGCAGCAGGTGAAAATCCAATATGTGAGGAATTTAATCATAGCTGCATCTGTTCAACTGTTGACACAAGTAGCTGTGAGCACACGTGGGACAGTTTCAGAAGCCTGCTACCTGTGTTAACAGACTGAACATGGAGCAGTTAGACAGCTATCAAAGAAGAAGGCAGTAATTTTACTTCAGTCAGACAGCAAAATACTCCGAAGCTCCTCCTCATCATCACACTGGTCTCTAAACAAACCTGGACTACAGCAAAGCAGGAAACTTCAACTTGTTCAAATGATGTTCGACAGGTTCACAGGCCCCGGGGCCACATGATGTCATTTGGCTTGGTCTGTTTGTTTGGTCCCAAACAAAGACACTGACAGAAGAGAAGCTTTGGTCAGCATTAGTATTAACCTGTGTTAAAGTGTACAACTCACCTAATGTATCACAAAGCAGTGGTAGGTGGTGTCATGTTCATCTCTGCTGTACGACCTGGATGATGGAGGTGACCTTTGACAGCAGAACCCACAAATGTGCTGTATGACATTAATGTCCATATATCAAGAGTAACGTTAACATATGTGATAACTGGACGTATTATTATGCGGCCATGTATGTTGATGATGTGTTGATCTATATATGCAAGTTTATATAGACAGTTATAAACAGCTGTTTTTTTTATTTCTTTTTTAAAAATTTCTCTCTCTTTTTTTCTCTGGCTGTCTTTATCTTGAATTTATTTATTGACATAAGCAAAATCTCTAATAGGATATCTCCACAGACTTTAGTAAAGAGCTTCACCTGCTGGAGGCTGATGGACATTACACAGACACGCATCTGTTCTCTTTGTGCAGCCAGATGATCAAACTTTATCATGTTTTAAGTTCTTACTGTGTCACTGACTTAATGCCTCTCTATAAGCAGGGTGAGGTGTATGACATGTATAAACGCATGTCTGGTCATGAATCAATAAAAGCAGAGACACAAACCTATTTAGAAAAGTTTTTATTGGTTTTAAATTGAAGGCTAACTGAAATGTGTTGATTCAAACCAAGTTGTGTGACAACAACAGTAAACCATTGTCTTCCGTTTGGAACAATGAAGAAAATAACAACATAATAACAAACCCAGCAACAGGTAGACCATCCAATATAAATTAAAAATAACAGTTTTAATACACTAATAAGCAATCATTATCACTGAGAATAAGTAGGCCTCTATATAACTGTGAGCCATGCTGTGACAGGAAACAGATGGGATTTGAACCCGAACCTTTCAGCACCAGGTTCATCAGTGGAGGAGTTAAAGAGCCTGGTGCTAAATCAAAATCCAGAGAAATCCATCATTTTTCTACGAGAGCGAATCAGATCAGAGTTCCTACAGGTCACCTCTGGTCCTCAGGTCAGATTGCTCCAAGGCCGATGACTCTCACTCTCACATCTGGACCGGGTACTTGTAGGAATCCTGACCTGGACAAACTGATCTATTGTACAAGTCTAGCATTTTACAGTTTACATGCTTGCAGGATAAAACTGAACGACAGGTGGAAGACTTCTACAATAGTCACTGTGGTGTGGGACACAGCGTCGTGTCCAGTGAGATACAGAGGCTTGTTTAAATACGCGCACACACACACATACTGCAACCAACGAGTGTTCTCGTGTACTTTCTTCAACATTGTCAGAGGAGGCGCCTGATTCAGCGCTGATTCAAAGAGCAGAGTAAAGGACTGGACAGGAGGGGAGAACAGTTTGCTTTCAACTTTTCTCCAGCTCTAAAGTGTTCATGTTTTAGCTTTGTTCTGGTCTGTATGACTGTATTTAAGGTATCTGTCTACATGTAAAACATAGATGCAGGAACTGGAGAAAGGCGACTGAAGCAAAACATTCATCCACAGAAAAGCTCCCGTCTGAGTCTGAGTGTTCAGGATGATTCCTTCTTTGGAAATGTCTTATATGGTCCTGTGGAAACCTGCGAGTGTGTTTAGAGGAGGAGATTCTTCAACGAGAGGCCAGACACACCAAAAATGGAAAACTTATTTTGTTTACTTTGGTGGCAGCCATGATGGCTCCAAGAGGCCTCTCATTGCAGTTGATTCCATTTTCATTAAAGGAGCTGCTTGTAAGTTCAGCTATTGCTCGTTCTGAAAACACTACTTCAGTGGTCATTGACAAAATATCTGACTTTCCGACATCTCTGAAACACAGCATGAGAACCTGCTGGGTTAGATTTTAGATATATGGAAGTCCATTCATGCTGAGAAAACTGAAATGCAGGATGATAAAAGTGTAAATATGAAATCATTTTAACCAATTTAATGTCATAATTGTTATTAATTTTGGGTGAGCAGTTCAAACTTTATGTCCAGCCAACACAAAAAAACAAAACCAACTGAAAACAGGAAGTCAAATTAAACTACTTTTATTTGTGCCATTAAGTCCGTCTTTTCCCGGCATGAATGGTCCTCCATACTTCATGTTCCATACATTGCCATGTTGTAAAAAAAATGTTGCTTTTATATTTCATCCAAAGTTTAGCAGTAACAGATTCTTTAAGGAGAGAAGTTCATTGCGCTGTGATGAGTCTTCCATGGAGCCCGGACTCCAGAAGGCACATGTGTAGACACTGGGACCGGGTCCACAGACAGGATGATTACAGGGCACTGCAGAACGGGATAGGGCCAGAATGCCATGTTCATATGAACAGATAAGTCGGTACTTGAAGTTGTAAGTGAGTGAAAAACATGCAACTTTGAACTGGAAAGGGCACTTAGAAGCAGAAGTTCATGTTCTTGGATTTACAGCCTTCCCCCAGACCTGTGTCTGTTAGGTAGTTTCACTCTCACAGTCGGTTTCACAAATGAAAAAAAGAAAGTTTGTGTCGATGGATCGATAATTAAATGACCATTGTGTTCTCAAATGAATAAACCACAACAATAACAATAAAAACAACAACATTAAGCTCACTACGTTAAAATATGACTAATATTATCAAAAAGGCAAATAGTAGGTGTATTGCAACGCTCTCTGCGGCATCACTATCAAAAAACATTATCATCTTCAACATCAACATCATCATCATCATCATCATCATCCTCAATCTCATAATCATCCGATCATCATCATCATCATCATCATCATCATCATCATCATCATAATGTGAGACAGTAAGGAGCCATGGTCTGGGATGATTGACAGCCCGAGCCAGCCACTCACTCACATTATTTTATTTTGCCCGTCACAGCACGGGCAGGCACACATGTAACGACATAGCAACAACAACAACAAATGATGAATGTTTCTACGGAGACAAAAAGAAGACAGCCGGCCAATGGCAGTGGTGTGGGCCGGTCTGAGAGGAGCTCTGTCATTGGGCAGCAGGTGTCTCTAGGGAACAGGTAGAGCTTGCTCAGACAGGAAGAGGGAGGAGGGTGTGTGTGTGTGTGTGTGTGTGTGTGTGTGTTTCATCTTGTGTGGTCCACGATGAGAGAAAAAAAGTACGTGGATGAATAGAAGTGCACCTGTGTGTGTGGAAGGTCTGGTTCTCAGGTTAGTTTATTTAGTCTTGTGTGTGTGTGTGTTTAGTTTTTGTCTAGACAGCTGCAGGTCCTTCCCAGGTTACTTTGTGAACATTAGCACTTTATTTGCTCTGGAAGATGTCGTTCTCCAACTTATGTTAAAAATATGTATATGCATGTTAAGACACCAATGTATGTGTGTGTGTGTGTGTGTGTGTGTGTGTTTCCCTCCTTCTTTCCCCACCTGTTTTTATTTTGTCAGCCAGTGCAGCCAGTTTCATTTATCTATTATTATCAGTTATTGGGAACCCATCCAGTCTTTTCATACCCGCTGCAAACCCTCAATGACAGGAACCAGACCACTTCATAGGTCAGGGGTGGGTGTGGGGGGATGGGAGGAGGGCAAATAAATAAAAGTCACTTTGGGACCAGACTCATAATCTCAATAACGAGGTGAACGTGATTAACAACGCTTTGATTGGTCCCATCATCACTGCTTTGGGTCAAGAGATTAATTTCTTCATGATTTTGATTTTTTTTCTTTAAGTGCTCATTATGAGAACATCAGAGACAGAGGAGGAGTTGCACAGAGACAATTGACCGATCACTTGTCCTCACTTTGTCTCATGTGGCGTCACAGGGTTAAAAGGCTCGACATTGTTCTTATAGATTCATGAAAAACATTTTATATGACTGATCCTGATAAAAAAGTGTTGATAAATAAGTGTCTGAAGTCATTGAAGATTTATACTGACACAGACACTGATAATGATGTGTGTGTATGTGTGTGTGTGTGTGTGTTTGTGGAGCCTCTGACAAATGAATGAAGACACATTCATTAAAATTCCTCACAGTATCAATCATCTTTTTGGCCTGTAACTCTGTCCTCCTCCTAAGCTTCAGGGTTTTGGCTGCAGTCTGGTTCGGTCCCTGCGGAGGGCGCTGTTGCATAAAGACTGGGCTCTCTGTGTAAACCAGAGCTTAGGGTCAAAGGGGAGTGGGTCACATCGAACGAAACAAAAAGCATCACCTCTTCCTCCTTCAAGCCACACACTCAGAGCGACAACACGAGACGAGCTACCATCAACACTTGTGTCACTTTTCAACACTTCAACGTGTCCAGTTTACGACAACCTGTCTCGTGCAGCGTTCACCACAGAGAGTTACGCTCCAAAAATCTCATCTGAAACAGGACACACTGTTCCTCGACCTCACAGAAAGTCCAGTCCGCTAAACCGTCTGAAAGAATTTAGGAAGGTTTGGAGCATAAGTCTCAGCAGCTTTTCAATGTGTGTCTGTAAAGGTTCAAGAGTTTCATGTTTTCATGTTGAAAAGTCGTGTCCGGGCTGCGCTGACTGACAAGAGGATTGTTATCTCAGACCTGCTGCAGTAAAGTGCTCAGAGACGCCTGCAAGAGAGAGAGACCGCAGGGGACTGTGTATGTCTGTATGTGTGTGTATGTGTGTGTGTGGCCCTTATTCCACTGTTCATAAACCCGCAAAGATTTGCTCACATCAGACTTTTGTCATCACTGAAAAAGGATCCAGCTGGTATCCAGAGCTGGATCCAATGACCCTGCAGTTCACACAGGCGTTTACTGGCTCTGATCTGTGTACTCTAACAGAGCCCAGACACAGTGGTATTGTGTGATCTTAAGGTGAGGTCTTATATTACTTTACACATGTTTAACATTTAGAAAGTCAATTAGTTCACTTTAATTCTCCATCTGACAATTTTAACCATTTTACTTATTTACTTGCTTATTTTTACTAGTTAGAAATTGGCAATTATTTAACTGATCATTAATCACCGATGCCATTGTCCACAGACACACACCTGTCAAACGTTCAGCACGATGCTATCAAACCAGAAACACCACTGCCACACTGGGTGAAGGAGTGAGCTGCAGCTAGTTTTTTGGGAAAACCAAGCTAGCGAGCAGCTCACTCTTCCCCCGCTGTGTCTGTGTGCTCTCTAAGTGTGTGTGATGACACAACTCTACAGTCACTGGAAAAGGAGTCAATTGGATTTTTATTAACAGGTTTATCCACATTTCCACCCGCTTATGTTGGTGGAAAAAGGGTGTGTGTGTGTGTGTGTGTGTGAGCAGACACAAACACAGCAGTGTCACTGGTCCTGCATCTTTCTAAGTTTTCATGTCATATCTCTGTCTCTCACTCTCTCTCTCTCTCTTCACATTCAAATAAAACAACGCTCAGCAGGACCTAACTCTGCTACTTCCTGCTTTTACATTTCATTTTGTCTTGATTGGTTCAGACATTTGCTTGATGTCACAAAGTCTGATTAATGTAAGCAAACTCGTATGTGCTTGACTTGTTTGGTCGAGGTAGTGACAGCCTGCTTTGGGATTGGCTAACGATTCTGCCAATAATATGAGAGAGAGTGAGAGAGATCGATGAGCAGAGCTTTATGATTGGGCCTCACAGGTCGGACGCTGACTCGTGGTTGGCTCGCAGGACTCAGACGTTTGCATAAACTAGGTTTTGTTTTTATCTATGGTACAGTATCAGTTGGTCTGAGTCCTGGACCAGAGTCAGAACCTGCTCATGATATGTTCTGATGACAGTTGCAGCTGTGCGGTGGTCTGGATCCCCTGATTTCAGGTCTCTCTCAGTGTGTTCAAGCCTCAACAGACAGAGCTCCTTCACAATAAAAGTCTCTCTCACACGTTCCATCTGCGCATACTAAAAAATAGTGCAATTCTTTTCAGCAATTATATAAATAACTCTAAATTCATGCGTTTAAGTTTGCTCTCAGATTGCATACATGTGCGTATATATACTCTATTTGTAACGTATATACAGCCAGACATGTACGCAGCAAAATGTTCCACATGGACATTGGCACCCCAACAGATTACAGATGTTTTTCTTCTAAAACTAGATGACATAAAAAAAAATGTAAAAAACGACAGAAAAAACCTCTTTACTGACAAGAATCCATCTAGTTTAGAAAAATACCTTCTACCGTCTCTATGTACTCTCTCCATCCATCATATTGCAGATTATTCTTCCTCCTCTGGGGTGGACAGTCTCAAACTTTGTGCAAACCTTATTCAGAAAACATAAAAATTACAAACGAGGATTTCAGCGACGACCCCGGTACAGGTCGGCTGACATAAGGCAGAAATGTTTAGCTCAAGGACTGTTAGCTCTGTGCTACAGCTCGACTCAGATAACGCTAACTACATCTAAACTCTGTGTCTGGGCTAACGTGCTAATTACGCGACTGAACCCTGGTGCAGGAGTCACCGCCGCCAGACTTAGTCGAAGCAGCGGCAGTGGATTATCACTAGAAAACAAATCAAGTCCTAAAACCTGGAAGAACCAGAGACTGCCAGAGACTGCCTGATCAAAGCAAACAAACAAACAAACGTAAAGTCGTATACAAACAAACAGAACACGTAAATATTTATAATGACTGAAGTCTGCTCAGCCTGATGCGGGAGGTTGGTGGGAGAGCCATCTGAATCCACCTCCTCCCTCATCTCTTACATCTGAAGCGCTCCTCAGAGAGGAAGTAGGAAGCTGCAGAACAGGAAGCACCAGGTGTTTCTTTCTCCCGTGGAGGTGATGTGATTCCCAGGTGGTCTTACCTGACATGCTGCTGCTGCCTTCCTGCCCTGGCCCAGTCCAGGAGGAGGGGGGAACACTGCCAGCTATAGCTACAGCTGAACAGCTATCAAACCAACCAGGTTGTTCCTGCTGTGACCAGACACAGTCGAGGTTGTTCCTGTGGGCCAGGACAGAGGGGGCAGTACCATCACACCTGCTGGGGCTTCTGGGATTTCTCCTTTGCGTTCCTTGCATTCCTGTTGTCCACACTTCCTGGCTGCTGAGTCGTTGGAGGTCGAAACAGACCGTGTATGAGCGAGGACGGGGGCGTCTGTGAGGAGGATACAGTCCGATGGTTGTGGCTGGAGTTCAGGGACGTCGGGTGGTAATAGTGTCCGATCACCTCGCTGTAGGCCGGAGGAGCTCCTTCTACTCGAGAGCCCTGCTTCTGTTGCCGGGACATGGCCTCCTGGGCCTCTAGCACACTGATGCCTGAGTGGACACTGGGAGGCGGGGCCTGCAGACTGGGAGAAAACAACAAGGTCAACAGGGCCAAAACAGGGCTCAAAATATTCAAGTACTGTGGCTTATGGGCTTCCGTAACCAAGGTTACCAGGGTAGGTGATACTGCAGAAGTAGCAGGCTAACTGAGGTCCAACAGCTAGTTACATCAAGTGACTCTTTATGTCACTGGCCAAGTGAGAGCTTCTAGTAGCGATGATGATGATGATGTTGATGAGTGTGTGTTTACCTGGCCTGCAGACTGGAGTTGGATGGGTCAAGGGGGTGGGAATCGAACACTGTCCGGTTGGGTGGGGCTCTGACCGACTCGCGGTTCAGTTCCATCTGCTGCTCAGGATCCCGGAGCTGCAGGGTGCAGGGGCCCTGGTAGGGCGGAGGCTCCTCCCCATCTGAGAGGGAGATGGTGGGGGGCAATTCAATGAGGCTCTGGGGCAGGTAGGGATAAGTCGGCTGGAAGCGATTCGGGGTGTAGGTGTGGTGGAAGCGCTGAGACTGGAGGGGAGGCTGGGACTGAGGCTCCCGCTGAAGGTAGGACGAGTGTGTCCCTCGGTCTGGGGGCCGCGGGTTATACACCTGGTGCTGTGTGAAGGATGACATCACATTAATGCTGACGTCCTCATGAGACTTATGCTAACAGAAACATGATTATTGGTCACATTTTTAACCTATAAAACTGCCAGTTACTCACCTCACTCAGAGCACTGCTTGTCCCAGTGCCCTCAGAGGACCACAGACCTCCCTCCTAAGAGAGAGAGAGAGAGAGAGAGAGAGAGAGAGAGAGGAGAAACTTTTATTTACACATTATAAAGACAATTCTTTTGAATCACTGAGCTGTAAGAGTAAAAGAATATTTTATGCATTGTCAAATACACATCATTACTCCGTCGTCCTGAAGTCATTTACACAAAAAAACCTCCCCGTCACTCTCACTCACACTCACAATAATAACATAATAAAGTTGATGTAAATAAAACGTGCTGTGACAATTTGTTTCATATTTAAGGCCTCAGACCAAACGTTATACTCAAGGCTACTGTAGATGTTGATTTTAGATCTTTTATTCCACAATCAACTGAGTAACTGTCAAAATACTAATAATACTAAAGTAAACTTTAAAGTAATTCATGTAGTTTTTTCTGAGCTGGTGAAGAAGCTGCTGCACTACACTCTGTCTCCACTAGAGAACTCCACTGGTGCAAAAACATCACACTCATCACCACAGTGCTTTTCCTGCTCCTAATGCAACATCTTCATTCTCAGACCCAACACATCTGTTTTCATGCCGAGGTGTCAGCAACTGTCAAAGGAGCCATTTTGGTTTCAGGTCTGTCAGTGACAGACCTGAGCTTTTTCTTTAGATTTTGGTGGTGACCTAAAAAATATGGATTAGGCCTTGTAAATGCAAAATGTCTGTAACACACTACATTCTACATTGTAATACATTCCTTGAGGATGAATTGATTAGACTTTGGTGGTCAAAGGTCAAAGGTCAGTGGACAAAATTTCATGTTTCATGTTCCAAATGACTCATGAATAAAATGGGATGTGACCTGAAAATTGTCCAAGTGGTGGAGGAGGTAACTGTAATATCTTATCATCATCATTGTCAAATCTTAGATTAATAATATTTCATCTGTTCAACTACCCTGTTTGGCTCCCGTCTCTGTAAAGCTATGAATTAATCTGACTTCATGACTGTGAGTGACAGGAAACACTCAGTGATGAAATGATAGTGGAAGAGACTCGTTTCAGCAACAGTCAACAACAAGATAAAACCTGTGTTACAACAGAACAACAGAAAAAACTCCAGGTCCTGTGTGTGTGTTCTTTGTGAATCACCTGCTACTGACTCAGTGTGTGTGTGTGTGTGTGTGTGTGTGTGTGTGTGTGTGTGTGTCTGTGTGTCTGTCTGTCCGATACTCCAAAGCAACTGGGACACTGCATACTTATGCCTCATCCTTGACTCACATCTAATTTGTAGACTGGAGCCACACACACACACACACACACTACACCTGAGGCTTCTTCAAACATATGATGCCACTTGTGCTTCATGAATCACCTGCTACTGAGTGTGTGTGTGTGTGTGTGTGTGTGTGTGTGTGTCATGGGCAGCTTTGGCCCCAAATGAAGAACTGAGTCAGTGTGTTAGCGTTAGCATTAGCCTGCAGCAGTCTAGCCTCTATGATCACATGTCACTCAGCTCCTCACTGTTCTCTGTCTGATAAGCAGAAATAACTGCAACAGATTGAGTCTGTACAATCAGATTCAAACAGACAGTGAGTCTGTCTCTTTCAGTTTGAAGAGGATCCAGTGGCTGATTCATTGGTGCTACATATAGATAAACTACAATCCTTTAAAATCATGTGGATTTAGTCCAGACTCAGGCTGGATCTAGGTCTCACAGCAGAACTAATGTGGACTAGTTATATTTGGATTCAATCTGGATCACAGTAGATGAGGAGGGAGAGTGTGCTGGACTCACGTTGGCCAGTGGCAAATGTCTCCTGCGTGCAGGAGCGTGTCTGGAGAGGAGGGAGCGAGCTGACAGGCGGTAGTGGTTCAGCAGACAGGTGATGACCACCACCATCACCATCATCACCACCACGATCACCAGGATCTGAACAAACTCCAGCTGGGCTGCACAAGGACAGAGATGGAGATCGTCATCACATTTGCAAATAGCCTGTGAAAACAGAGGACTCACCCATAATGCATATACACACGGTTGCCCATAAAGTTGGAATCATTTTAATTTCAGACACATTCATCTTTTTACTCCTATTATGAAGGTTAATTGTGGTTTAATTTTCACTGTGATATGTTTGGAAGAGATTGATCAATAAAGTTTTGATATACTCTTTATCTATTAAGAATAAATGACATTGCCACAATCATTTCATCAGTAGAGGTAAATATATATATATATGTATATATGTATATATATATATAACTTTATATATATAGTCTGTAAAGTAAAGTTATAAAGTTATATATATATAATATATATATATAACTTTACAGACAACAGTGAATGTGTATGAATTTATACAAGTGTGTTCTCTGATCATTAAAAGAGAGCTTTATACAACCATGAAAAAACATTTTTGTAAAACCTTTTGTTTAATTGACAATTTATATACAATCCCATAAATATTTCTAATTTGCTTCATTAGTGAATAAAAAACACATTTACCAAGTCAAATCATGTATCATGGATACGTAGGCACATTCATACACTTGTAACTTGATGTTTGTTGATAGTATTTTCTTCAGCTACATAAATATAACAACACTGTCGCATGTGTGTGAGCAGATGGAGATTCATGCATTATTTATATAAACCTAAATAAAACCGATGATACCTTTTCAAGAATCTTTAGTGAATTTACATCATATAATCTAAAGCAGCAGTTCAGGTCAAACACAGAGGAACAAGCTCCAGCTCCAACTTGAAACTGATGATCAATCTATTAGAAATATAATCATCTGAAACCCAGCAACCACAATCCAAGCACTTGTGACGTTTTCAGACGGATCTCTGTGCCTTATGGAGAGGTCACACACACAGACGCACACACACACACACACACACACAGTGCCAGACTAGACCAGAAAGACAGACAGGGGAAGCTTTGTTTAGAAACAGTCTGCTCGTACCCCACCCCCACCCCCCACCCCCCACACACACACACACACACACACACACACACACACAACGACCAACCAGAGCTTTTTTTCTCACCCTTTTTTCACAGGGAGCAGACAGAGGTCAGGGCCAAGACAGACAGAGGAACACACACACAAAGCTCTCACCAGTTCTCCCAGTTGTCTGACACTTCCACCACAAAGAGTGGGAGCACAGCTGAAATTTGCTTGTATGTATGAGGGCGCAGTTTTACAAGTGACATATTGGCAAACGACGGGTCATCACAAACTCGATTATTTCATCATTTCAACAGCACAAACACAAATTAGGGGTTAATACAATAGTTAACAGAGCACCTGTAAAGCAGAGTGATTTATGTATGTCTATTGAAAGTCCCAGTGCTGTAAAATATCAGAACTCATAGAATGACTCTACAACTTAGCGTGAAATACACGATCTTACAACCTACATGGGTCCAACTGGAGAATCACTGACTGTCAGAATGAGTTGCACACTGTCCTGTACTATTATAAAACTGGTGTCACATTTAAGGCCTCAACTACGATCAGAGAGAAAGGAAGAGGCCAAACTGCTGACCCACAGGCACAGACCCACAAAGACCATCTTCAGTAGTGCAGACCCACAGATCCACTTTCAGAATAAAACTCCACCTCAGCTCTCAGAGCAGACCTGGACCCAAAAATGTGCACTGCATCTATTCAAAGCTGCCAGTTACAATACAGTCCACTTCAAGTCTTTGTCATTTAAACACAGGCACATTTTCTGGAGTCAGATGCAACTTTTCTAATCAGGGACATTCAGTTCAGGATTCATCAATAACAGATTTATTAGCTATCAATAAAGCCATTTAGCTTGTCTGTGTTTATCCTCCATCAGGATGCAGGACAACATCTCCATCATCTGATCTCCTGAGGATAATCTGCTCCAACACCCATCTAACAACTCTGAAACATTTCATTATAAAAACCTCATCATCATTAACAAATATACATTTATAGAAACTAATGAGCATCTATTAACAGAAGAACACCATCTGGAAACCCATGTTTATCTTCTGCTATTTTCTACCAGTCTCTTATAGTCCAGAATATATTCATCCTTTTTAAGCATCTGACATTTTTTCAAGTTTTTCTTTTATCGTACACTTCACTGCTGCACATTTCTCCACCGTGGGTCTGATAAAGGAAAATACTGGAGTATCTAACCTTATCTTACCTTTTCTTCTTTCATGTTATCTTACTTTATCATTACCTAATTAGCCAAAAAATACTTTCAGATAAATTCCCTGAGCTCAGAAACAAACATTCAGTTTAAAAACAACAGACCCATCAGGCATTAATGTGTCGACTTATCACTGGCTGATCACTGATCAGAGGAGGAACTCACCACACAGTTGTGTCCGGACACAGTTGTCGTGGTTGTGAGGCTGCATGATGCCGTCTCTGTGATTTTACTCCAGTGATTGTAACATGAAGAAGTTTCAAACCAAAATAAGAGAACTAAGAAGTAAAGTAAAGTAAAAGTGAGAAACTAAAAGTAAAAGTCCAGACTTCAGATTACATGTCCTGTGATGCTCCCACAGCGGCTGACACTCACACTCTGAGCTGCCTCTCAGCTTTGTCTGCAACTTTTTCTCACACACATTCCCACACTGTCCACGCACACACGAACACGTATTAGGGAAACAGCTGACCAGACCCCCCCTCAACAACCACCCCCTCCCTCCACCCATTAGATGTGAACAAAAGGGGTCAATACGAGAGAGGGGGGGGGGGGTGAGTAAGAGACGGATAGCCAAGGGGAGGAAGGAGAAGGGGAGTGGTGGGAGCGTCTGGGAGAGACAGATGGGTCAGAGGGCTAGCCAGAATAATGATGAGAGATAAAGGGGGGGACGGGGGACGGGGGGGGGGGGGGGGGTCTGATGCTTGAACTTTTCACTGGGAAAACGAGGAGTTTGAAACAAAAAAAAACTTCAGTAGCTACCACACAGATGACAGTATTTTCCCGGCTGATCACTGGCGAGATCGTCACCTGTATTAGCTCTGAACGTGTGAACCTCAGGTTTTATGACTTTACAGGGAATATGATTTTTTTTTAATGACTCAATCCATCAACCTTCTGATACCACCGACTCTCCACCGTCTCCTAAAATAGCAGCCCCGCAAAGGCAAGTGTACCGGACTGTCGTCGTCATGGTGACAATAATAAACACAATAAAATCCAAAGATGTAATAATAACAGCCATGACTTGGTTTGGTTCAGAAAAAGATGGTGGTTTGGATTAAAATAAATAATAATAAAATAAGTACTTCTTCCACTTGAGATGCTCTCTGGTGTCATGGTTACACTGATAACAATAATGAACAGACACGGATAATAGAAACAAAATGAATTGCTTGTTTCATGTGGGAATCTAACACTGCTCTCCTGTGTTATATGCATCCATCCACCACAACCTCCTCCTATCTTTTCCTTAATATCAGTGTATAAATAGGTAATAAATGGTTTATGATACATGATAATGCAGCAATAAGATATATATATATATGTATATACATGTGTATACATGTATATGTATTATTGTTCACTTCAGTTTTAAGGACCAGTGTGAAGGACTCAGTGACATCTAGTGGTTTTATATTGCAGATACAGTATAGGTGGAGAGGGTACAAACACTAAAGTTCCTCTGCAGAGCTGGTGTTTGGTTCAGAAACATAGCAGCACTTTGGAGGAGGTAGAGATGAGAATCTTTTAAACAAGTTTTTAGCTTTGCTGATAACAAATATGACATGAAAATACTTCAAAGTATGTTAAAAGTGCCACTGCCATGGATCAATATATATTTCCCTTCACCTGAATCAAGTAATGTTCATGATATTCATTCCTCTCCAGCACGAGGTCACCTTCCCCCCAGAATCCACCTTGTTTGAAGTATTGACTGGCAGAGGCAATGAGCAGCAAGCTAACGGCAGCTGCACAAAACTGCTACTGAAGATCATTTTGCTACACAACTGCAACACAACTTGCTTTGTTCGCTTTGTTCGACCTGTGAACAAGCACAAACAATAATTCATTCAAGGCCAGTACGTCCGCTGTTAGCCTACGTTAGTCATTAATTATCATTAGTGTGTCATTAAACCTAATAGATTATGACTTTGTGAAAAAAGAGTTTCATTTGGTGACGAGTGCTTATGAGTTTAGGTTTGACTAAGGACTTGAAAGAAAAATATGGAGATTTAACTGTGACTGGAAACAAACAAACAACTCTAGTACAGGACAGTGTGCAACTCATTCTGACAGTCAGTGATTCTCCAGTTGGACCCATGTAGGTTGTAAGATCGTGTATTTCACGCTAAGTTGTAGAGTCATTCTATGAGTTCTGATATTTAGTACAGCAGCACTGGGACTTTCAATAGACATACATAGTCAACTCTCAGCTGATGACATGTCATGTGCTACATGGGGTCACGGGGTCAGTAGGCTATATGAGTGATACATATTGTCACATTTTGCCCATGTTAGAAAATGCCACCTGCCTCTTTCTCTTCTCATTTTCCTCTCAGTTTTCAGTGAACAAATTCCTCAGACCAAACAAGCTTCACCGAAGATTCAAAGAAACAAAATGAGACAAAATGAAAACAATTACCAAAACTCCTGGATCTCTGCTGCCTGCTCATGTGATTTCTCTGTCATCAACACATGATATTGACTTTGTTTTTAACATCAGATCTGAGTACAGCACTTCACCTCTGCACTGTCCCTTTAATTCACACGGTCCTGCTGCTGGGGGGTGGGGTGGGGGGTGGGGGGGGGTCTCTGACTCATCCTGGGAGCTCGACCCACTGCGGTTTGAGAAAATGCATGTAAACACACAAACATGCTGCAAATTCAGAAACCCCTTCATCAATGTGACAACACATGTTCAGACAACACTACAGAAGTGTTTCCAGGGCAACATAAAGAGATGAACCTGGGCACTTTGGGCTTTTTGAAGTTAAAAGCATTGAACAACAAGTTGATCCCAGCAGGTTCATTACGTCATCACTCACATGTAGGACTGAATTTGTAGCATGTGTTTATGTGCACACGCCGTCAGTATTTCTGTTCGTTGGATGAACGTGTTTTCTGAACTTGCATTGTGTTTGTGTGTTTGCATGTGTTACTTCACTTGCAGTGGTCGGTGGTGTAACTGCAGCTCTGCTCCCTCCTCCTGCATTTTGTCTAGACAGGAGGAGCCTGAGAGCCTGAGACACTCCATGGTTCATCTAAAGCAATTAGCTCATTTGTCATCCCTTGCCTGCTCTCCGTCTATCTGCCTCCTCCTCCTCCATCTCCTCCTCCTCCTGCATTCAGCTAAAGGTCACAGCCGGTCACTGCCGAGTCAGATGGCTCAGAGAGAGCACACAGACAGAAAGGGGAAGGGGGAGGAGGAGGTGGGAGAGGAAGGAGGAAAGGAAGGAAGAGGTTGATCAAGGAAAAGTAGCTAGGATATGAGGGAAGGACACAATTTGGAGGTTCAGAACGAAAGACATAAAAAAGTAGAAAGAAAGGGAGGGAAAAAGAAGGAAAGGAAAGAAGAAGACGAAAAAATCAATGATGAGAAGAGAGAGAGAGAGAGTAAGGACAGGAAGAGAAAAGCTAATTCCCCCTCCCCCTCCTCTCTCAGTCCTCGGATGACTGGACAGTCTGGGTAGTCAGAAATAGCACAGACAGCTGTGTGTGTGTGTGTGCGTGCGTGCGTGCGTGCGTGCGTGTGTGTGTCTGTCTGTCAGTGTGTGAGAGAGAGTTGTAGGTCATAGGTGCACACAATTTGCCTGCCAATTTCCATGAGAAAGGCTATGGGGAAGGGGGGGCAGGTACACACACACACAAACACACTACACACACACACACATTCAAACACACTACACACACACACACACACACTCACACACACAGACAAACACACTATACACACTATACACACATATACACACACACACACACACACACATACAAACACACTACACAGTCCACACTCCATTGACTTTGGATGTCATGGTGCAGCCAATAAGTGTGGGAGCTTTGGTGCCCAAAACTCCCATTGCTTTTTTTCAACAGTGGGAAAATGCAGAGGGAAGTGTGTGTGTGTTTGTGTGTGTGTGTGTGTGTGTGTGTGTGTGTGTGTGTGTGTGTGTGTGGTTGAGGGTGTCCATTATCTCCTCATCTTTCTTAGTCTCTGAAAAAATGGAACATAGTTTTACACAACTGTCACTTCACCTGAACACACACATACAACTTTTAATGTGAATTTCAGTCTAGTTCAAAGAACAGCTCAGTCTGACATTGACACTGCTGCTGGTTCTGCTCTGGATCGCACTGATATTGAACTCATATACAAAGTCTGCATTGTCATAAAGTTGAGAGTATGATTTCTCCAGTCTGACGCAGTGTATTGTCCATTCACGGCCCTCGTTTGTGAACTGGGTCAGTGCGTCAGCCACGATCTGGACCTATCAACATGGGTTATTTCAGTCTCATTGAAGAGTAACTGTCATGGTTATGCCCCACTGCCAGCAGCAGACAGAGTTGTAGCCATTTTGTTTTCAGGTTGTCTGTCCATTCATTTGTCCGTCTCGTTCTCATGGAGACAATATCTCAGCAACTTTTTCAAATTTGGCTCAGACATTCACTTGGATTCATGAAGAGGATGTAACCTGACACTTGTCTGAGTGGAGGAGGGATACGACCATGAGGAAGTGTTTCTGGTTTATTTCTATGTTAAACACTTGCCCCACTGGATCACATGATGGTTGCAGTTATTGACAACATAGCAACATGTCTTCTGGTTGAACAGCTAATATACAAATTGTAGGTTAATATGTAACACTCATGCAAGTCTGGTCCCTTCCATGTGCATTTGTTTTCAACGAAGCTGGCGAATAAAGCAATCCATGGAGCGGCGGATAATGATATTTATCATATAAGCGTTATTGTGTGGTATTATCTGTCATAAACAAGAGATTATGGGTTACAGGGTGCGTTTGTGTCACAGTGCTGCTGAGACGAGAGCTGGGACACCGGGGTTGGAGGAACTGATCTTGCAAGGTTGGTTTTTAGAGGGATCCTCCATTCTCCCTGGAACAAGGTACAAGTCATTTATTAACCATCACAATTAATCTGAAGCTGTTTAATTAAGGTAAAAATGTAGCATAGTTCCTCTTTAAACCTCAGTTGGTGTGGTGATGAGAGAAGAAAGACACTTGAACTCTAACTTTCATCCCTAATGAAGGACTTTTGTCCCTTGTTTCTCAGACTCTCTGTCAATATCCGTCTGAACAGAGTCAATCTGAGAGGAGACTGGAGCATTAAGTCTAAATTTAACGTGCTAATCCAGGGAACTCCCACGTTAAACTGTGAGTCCCATCTGGAGCGCTAGCTACAGAACACTCATGCTAAGAGACTGCATATTCTGACCGCTGCATTGACTCTCGACAACAGAGCCAGGGTGCTGTGACCTCTGACCTCCGATGTTTGCAAACAACCCATTGAGTCAGAGCTGCTTGTTGGAAGTCAGCGATTATTGGAGCCGATCGCAGCCGACGCAGGGCAAGGCCGGTGTATGCCTTGTCAATCAGTCAGTCTCCCACAGGGCTGATGGAGCTCACACACACATTCACACCTATGGGCGATTTAGAGTCGCCAGTCAACCTGAGGTGCACCATGTCTTTGGACGGTGGGAAGAAGCCAGACGCAGACACAGGGAGATCATGCAAACTCCATGGTGAATAAAAACTAAACACAACGAATGCGTGTTACTGACCTTGTTGTCTTTGCTGCAGCTGTTGTTCAGTTACGACTCGACTCTGTATTTTAATGCTACAACTGTCTTTGCTGTTCTTTGCTGCCAGGACTTACTGTAAGTAACCAACTGCAGAACAGACAGTCTGCTCCCTGTTTACACTGGCTCACACATGAACAGTGTAGGTGATCGCTCTCGCTCTGAACTCTGCTGCGCCCGCGGCTGAACCTGTCAGTCTAGACTGCTGCACAAAGCACTTTAATCCCTGAGGGTTTTTTTTTTTTAAACTTGAATAGGTAATCTATTAGTTTTGTTTTATTTCTTTACATTCACCAAACACCTCGATAGCAATGAATAATCTAAACGCTCTGGCAATAAAAAGTGCAAAGATTTGGCCTGTAAAAGGTCCAACTCCAATGTGTTTGGCCTATCTGGCTGTCAAGCTCCAAATACTGACACTTGTGCATACTCTGGCCATACACTCACTACTGCACGTGACCAAAGTGTTTTGAGGTCAGACAAGTGGCTGTCGAAAACAAATAAAGAAGAGAAGAGAAATGACAGAGAAAACAGAGCCTGTTTAACTTGACTTTGTGTAACATAATGCTGATTAGTGCAACGCTAAAGTGTTGTAGTGCAAAATAAATAAACTGGCAGTGCAACATCCATGTACTGAAAACTGGGATAAAAAAAAGGCAGTTAAAAAGAAAGGAAGAACATTTATGCATAGAAGACAAAAGTAAGTGAGCAGCACTAAAAGTTGACAGCACCAGTGGGTTGATAATGAACCGTAATGTTTCTCTGGAGAAGACGACTGCAGCAGTTCAGGATCTAAAAGTCTATTTCTACACACACAACGCAACACAAAACCCAAATGCAAACTGCTGCATTAATAACCAACCAGAGCGGGTCGTGTTTGTGTTATTTTTGTTTTTTTACTGTGACCACAGACAGCAGACAGACTGTGGTTCAACACAATAAACAAAACGAATAGAGATTAAATATGAGTCTGGTTGAAGAGAGCAGACACACTCAGCAGCACAGCCATTAATGTTAACAATGGAAAAAGTGAGAGGATGTGAAGTCCTACAAACAAGAGCAAGGTTCACTCACACTCACAGTGACACACACACACACACAAACACACACACTGCTCCTCTGTGTAGTAGCTGACCTGCAGAGCTTTCTGTCTGAAACATATGAAAATCAAACCTCATTATCAGCTGCTTGTCTGGCTCTCTCTCTCTCCCTCTCTCTCTCTCCCTGTGTGTGTGTGTGTGTGTGCGTGTGCTTGTCTCATTATAATTCTAGCTGGAAGGAGCTAGACTACTCCTGTCGTCTCACACCCCTGCACCCTGCGCACACAATCAGCTGTGTGCACACAACACACACTCTTCATTTGAATGTGAAAGAGGAAAGTCAGACAGAGTCATACAGGGCAGGTCACATGCAGTGGGCTGTGTGTGTATCTGTTTGTGTGCGCCTGATACTAGACATAAAACTAGTCATTAGCAGTCTGCACTCCCAGTGCATCAGGTTAGATGTACAGATCAATAATCTACACATAATCTATTATGATTCTTATAATCATCTTGATAAATGTGCCATGAAGTTTCCTGCAGGGCTGCCAGACAGACATTCAGATGTTCAGACATCGCTGTCTAACCAGGTGTGGTGTGCTTATGTAGGGATTAATTCCACATTGATGAATAGAAAGCACATGTGTAAACAGAGAGTGTGTGTGTGTGTGTGTGTGTGTGTGTGTGTGTGTGTCTGCTGAGTCAGTATCTCTACAACCTTGCTGGTCAGTATCTAAATGTTAACAATGACACGTGGACATTGGAAAGTCATGATTGTTCCTCGTCCTCCTTCCTGTTTCTTCTCTTCATTCCTGTCAGCCGCAGGTTATGTTTAGGTCGTGTCTTTTCTCCTCCTTGTCATCACTAAGGCTGTGTATGGACCTGCCTACTAATGTGCTATTCATACTAAGTGTGACGCCAAAATTAGGGGTGCCCAATAACTATCGGTACAGAAAAATATCGGCCCGATACTGGCTGATAATTATTGGCCGATTAATACACACAAATACATACATTGATATGACATTACTAGAGCCAATTAGAATCAGCCAACATTGCCTTGATTTTGCACTTTTTCAGTCCATTTGCCCCCCGAGTTGATTTGAAACAATAATAAATGTTGATTTTTGAAGAATCAATCCTTTCTGTCTGTGTGCTCACTGTTGTCGGTTATATTATTGTGTGAAGTCGGAGGCCGAGCTATGATGTTTCATTCATCTTTACACACTACATCTTAGCCTTTCTTAACCTCAGGTCTGTATATAAACTATATGCAAGTGCAAAATGAATCATGGGATACCATATACTACTGATATGGTTCCTAAAGTAGAGCGAGCCTCTAACAGGATCTTTTGGCCTTGTCACTCACTACTAATTGAACCTTTGATCTACAGCCAACCATTCACACTTTTACAGGATGAGATGTGATTGTGGGTGACCTCAATGTCTATCTGCCTATCTATCTGTTTTATTATGTTTCAGTAAGACTCCAGGTCACACTTTGAGTGACGTCAGAAACCTGTGGGACCCGAGGGTTCATCCATCTTTGGAGTGCTACAACACTTTTCTCGTCACTACTAGCCACAATCACACAAACCTTCCACCAAACCTCTGCATAAGCTTAAAGACACTTCTCCATGTGGACTTGGAGGAGCCAGGGGTCACTGACCTTTTGCTCTACAGACAATGTCACTGACTTAGGCACTGGTCTGAGCAAGTACCAGAGCCTCTGACAACTGATGCTTGACTCTCTTCCAGCACCAGCACCACCACCTTCTCTCACTACACAGAGAGTTCTGTCTGTTCTGTCTCTAGAGGACGCACCAACCCTGATACAGAGTTACTGCAATGTTTTCATTTCTGGCCACATGCTCATATTGAAACTCCTCACATGGTCCAGATGCAGCAGCTGGAATTAATACTAAACTTAGAATTGTCTTATTTACGAGTCATTTGATTAATCAATGACTTCAGTAGCTGGTCACACCTTCTGATCTCAGGCCCAGTCTTCATAATCTATGTGTTATGAATGTGTCTGTCCCATGCGGCTGCTCTCAGACACAGACCAGGAGCATGTGTTGACTTTTGTGTCTCACTCGTCTCACCTGAACAGCTCAGTGACCGACAGTCGAAAAAGTAAAAGTACCTGCTTTTGAAAAGGTTTTTTTTTTCCTCCTTCCTCAAAGACTGGTCTCAGATCAGCGCAGATCTGCACTCTATTCTAAACAGGAATCAACTTGCCGTTCTGTCATCCCGTGTGTGTGTGTGTGTGAGAGTGTGTGAGAGAGAGAGAGAGAGAGAGAGATATCCTGTACTGCAGACAAAACAAGCCTCTCCTTTAACCCAAACAGGATCACTGAGACAAAGCTGTTCAAACGAAACACATGATAACAATGAGCTGCCAGAGCAGTTCCTGTTTGATTTTTCAGAAACTGAATTTCTGTTGGTTGGAAGAATTCCTCGAATCGCCATGAAAAACCCAGAGCGCACCTCGAGACTAGCTTCCTCTTCAGTACTGTGTGTGTGTGTGTGTGAGGGATGACTTCAGCTGGAGGAGGCCAGAGTTCACTGTCATGGTTTCAATAACAAATAAGTGGTTAAGGATATAGGACAGTCATGAAAAAGAAGAATTATCAAAAGGTGTGTGGCTAAAAGCTGCCTGTCCAGACAACAGCACACACTACAACCTGGAGTTTTCAAACATGTGTCTCAGACTAGTTACAGGAAGTGAAATGAGAGCAGCACATCTTTTCTCAGAAATGTCTTATCACACCTGAGCTGACAAATTCTTGGCACGGTCAGAAAAAAACAATTGATGCTCATGTTGTGTCCAACACCCTCCCACACCTTGGTCAGTGAGGAGAGCCCTGCCAGCTGGCACACACATACACACACACACACAGGCCCATATTGTTTTGAGCTTTGAAGGCACAGAGCCAGTTTCCCAGCTTGTTTGCCATCCATCCCTCCATTAGGCCGTCATCAGCAACTCCAGCTCCACTCATGGTAAACAGTGGTAATCACTGTCAGCTGTAACTTAAAGTCATCACACACACACACACACAAAAGCTGAAGAAGAAAAGGAGTCTCCAGATGTATTCTGGCTGTTTTGTGTCACACGTGAAAAACCTTGAAGATCTTTTTTTTTTTTTTTTGATCCTGTCTGGACGAGTTACATCATAGTGAATATTCACACCTCCAGCTGTAATGTTGTAATGAGGTCCAATCAGAGCTGTGGTGTGGACTCATTCATTTCAATTATTTCAATGTCATCACACATGTGTTTTTTACTTCTTCAGTTTCTGCCCTGAAACAACAAGAATATTATATCTTAAACCTGTGTCTGCTTTTTCACCCAGCTGCTTTGTCTGGGCTGTGTGTGCGTGTGTGTGGTGTGTTTGGATGCAAATTATGTGGTCCCAGCTGTTACCTATGGGCCAGGGGGCAAAGCGAGGCAGACACACGCTTCTCTACAAGTGTGTGTGTGTGTGTGTGTGTGTGTCCCAAGGTCATGGACGTCTGTGCCATGGATGGGGGTTGAGAGTGTGTGCATGTGTGTTGCAGGCTGAGATGTCTGTTATCTAGATCAGGCCTGCACCAGACTGAGACTGACTGTGAGCCTTAGGCTTAGCTTCAGTGCCTCTCAGAGTGCACTGTGAGAAAACTACATCAGTGTGTCAGGGACATGTGACTCCTGTGACTCTGCACTTACACTTAAAGGCATCATTCACACAAAGAAGCAGAACTGAACTGAACTGAACTATAGCTTAATATAATCAATAATCAATAAGGCATAAATCTGTCTCATAATAATGAAGGTTAAATTCAGTGACACAAAGCATGTTTGAAACACATCTTTTAACAGAGAAGAAGAAATCCATATTAAAACGACTGAACCATCTCAGGCTAATTAACAAAGTACAAACTTTTTCACACTTACACATAATGAGTTGATGTGAACTTTATAAACATGAGAAATCTTCAAGCATCACAGAAGAACAGCATCATCAAGTATTAGAGGGGCAGAGAACCACACAGGTTTTCTTGGTCTCAGACTAATTAATGAAAAACAAGAAGATCTCCACCCAGTGCTGCCGACAGCAGACAGTCACTTCCTTTATTTATACAGCCGCCCCTCGGCCCTCAGACAGTTTATTCATAGTGCAGACACACATATAGGCACGACTCTGACTTCAGGCTAATTAATGGGGCAATATATATCTGACAGACTACTGGGCCTCAGCTCAACACTCATATGCAGATCATATGCAGAAACACACAGACAAAGGCAAGCACACAGCCCCCCACCTCCAAAAGTGACCACGACCTTGACCTCCAGACACACACTCTGCATGCATCTACATATATGCATGATGAGACCTACTGATGACTCTCTGGTTTCTGTGTGTGTGTTGTTGGTGTCTAGACCAGGAAACAATGAACAGCTGAGAGGATGAATGAAAAGCATGAATAAGGGCAGGGAGGGGGAGGAAGGAAGGTTTAATAAAATCAACTCATTTAGACCCATGTGCATACTATGCACCAATTAGAGTTTTATACATCACTGGGAAAATGACTGCTTTGCTCCTGCTGGATTGGGCATCACAGAGTCAGAGGAGTACGTCTAAAAATATTACATAACATTTACTGAGAGGTGCCATATGGGGGTGAAAAGTTAAGATAACTCTCAGGCCCTGTGAATGACATGGGCCCTGAAAAATATTTGATCGTACAGTCAGTGCATGGGACCCAAAATGCCAGCGCCCATGCAAACATATACATTTCAAGATTTATAAATGACCAAAGAAAAAAAAACTAACTTTCTTTCTGGAAAAACTTTCAAAGTTTCACATTATGTAAAATAATGCATGGCATTAACACTGAGGTCATTTTGCTTATTCTGAATGAAGTGTGTGTTTCTTTCCAACATGCTGAATGGGTCTTTCCACTTCACATCTCTACTGTATAATGAAAGGAGGGGATAACAGTAGGGTACAAGGAGAGTTCGAGTTCGAGTCAAACACCACAGCAGGGTTAGTGTTAGGGAATCAGGCTCTTTAAATGCAGAGCATTGTGATTCCTCTACCTCTTGGGGTCTCTCAATCAAAACCATAACAAAAGAGAAAAGACAGTGCGGGTTAATGACCCAGTGATTAAAACACTTAAAAAAAAATAGTTTCACATTTACAGACAGTGATTCAGAGATGCTCTATGAAGCACAGAGATTTCAGAGAAGAGGTGGAAGCAGAGATTGCTGCTAACTTTTGTTTTGACAGCCTCTAAGAGAACCAGATGTTTGGCGGGTTTTTACCAGCAGCTGAATTATCCACAGAGGCGTCCTTCTCTTTCTAACGAACAGACCAGGGAATTCAAAGCTGTAGAAATGTAGAACAGAACGGTTTCACTTCGCTCTTCAGACGACATAAGATGTCAAATGGTGGGAGCTGAACTGTCTTACATTTACTTCTCTGATGACTTATGATACGATATGATAAAGAATACTTCATCGGTCCCCAAGAGAGGAAACTGAATGTCAACAGCGTGGGACAGACAACAGGAGAAAACAAAGATATCTGATAGGCAGTAGAAATGAAGTGGACAGAACAACAGTAAATGAGTGGACTTGGGAACTGATGATGGAGAACATCAACAGATCAATATCACATACAAAAGGCTTCCTGAACCTCTCTGAAGAGCACCTAGACATGAGAAGCCTGTCACTGAAGCAGCTCCTCGGCTCATTAAAAACACTGATCATTGGACAGTCCTCATTCTACATGACACTCATGAAAACACCTGTCAAGCCGATTATAGATTGTGCCTTCTTTACTAATTCATAGATAATATTTCTGTCAGCAAACAACAGTGGTAAACAAGGTACATACGCAGAAGTGACCTATTGACCTTTGTTTTTTTGTCTCCTTTGTCTCCTTCTCCTTCTCCGTCTCCAGCCTGAAATCCACAAGGACACCAAGGTAGCTATAAGGGGAGACTACCTCAGTGGCTACAGTTTTTATCAGGACAGGTCTTGTTCTTTCTAAAATGAATGATAAGCTCTTTGGTTTCACTGAGGTTTACAGTTAGGTGATTCTTCAACCTCCTGTTGTTGAGGTAGGAAACTGGACTGGGTCTTTCAAAGCATTTTGCTATGAGAGGGCAAGAGGCCTGTGGCCTTTAGGATCCCGAACATTTGATTTTTATTTTTTATTTTTTTTTTTTTAGCACAGGCACAATGCATGGCCAAATGAAGACCTTCTCAGCCGTGACAGTTACTGGAGGACCGGGGACACTAACAGACCCCCCTTAAGGAGACAGTGGATTGGGCAAGTTGAAGTTGTGCCATAGACAACAGAGGGCTGTGGGATGGCATGACAACCCTCTGTTGTCACGCTGCTGTAATCTGTACTCATCAGTATCCATGTAGTTCCTCTTCCCCCATCTAATTACACACTTTAATTCCTTATGTGATGATCAGATCAGATCCCTGTCACCATTTTTGACAGCTAATTTCTTGTTATAAATAGCGGTCTTAATCTCTTTGGAACCCATGGTTTCTTATTAGATAAACATTTAATGGTTTTCTAGGGGATAAACATATCAACACAGAAATGTCTTCACAAAGAGATGTTGTCAGCAATATTGTGTGCACATTATCGTCATTAAACAGCCCAATCAGTACAGTCAGTCAGCACGGCTCCTCAGTTCCTTGCATGCCTCATCTGATCACATTGTCAGAACAGCCCAGAGGGGGTAAAACAGTGGACAAGGAACTATCCATTATGTGGGCATAGAAAGATAGATAGTTCTGTCCTTCCATGTGGGGGGACAAGTTGCCTGAATGAGGGCAGGGAGGACGAGGGGGATCAGGATTACGTTCCCACTGTCTGTAGCATTTTCCGTTTTAAGCTGATGGTGAGATGTAAACTACAATGATTCATAGTAAAGGCACACTTCCTGCACTTGATTTTTTTTGTCCATTATGATCAAGTTCCTATCCAGTCTGATCACAGTAGATCCATCTGAATCCGTGTGCACGTTCCAGTCTGTCAGCCAGGTCTCCATGAAGCATAACAGACTGCACTGTTGGAAATCCTGGTTAAATTACATAGTTGAAAACCACCGAGGTGTAAAAAGTGTATTTGGCTTAAAACTAGATAAAAGCCCATGTTGAGTTTCTCTCAGACAAAAACAACAAGGACACATGATCATAGAGGATATTGTGTCATTGACAGAGCATCATAAAACTTCATAAAACTGCAAATCATACTCTGATGACTTGTTCTTTAACAGGGAACTCAGCTCACCACTGCCACACTGACCTTGTGACTGTACTGGTCACCTCCCAGTGTGGTGGCTTACATGGAAATGGGAAACAATGACTAAACAGCTGAGTCAGCTCTCAGACTATAAAACCACTTCCTTCTTGTGAAATTACTGTGTTGATCGTATATGAGGATTAAAGACATTCTGCTTCTATAGCGATGCCAGCCGTCAATCAAAGACAGACACAGACACTCCGACAACCTCTGGTCTTTATGTAAATATATTTACAAATCCTCCTTCATCTGACACACATAGACACACAGCTGCACACATACACAGACACACACGCACACACAGAGCAGCCAGACAGAGAGGTTTACATAATAACTCTAGGAGGGCAGCCAGAATAGACTCAATCATTTAATTTCCACGACTCACTGAGTGAGAAAGACAGAAAAAGAGACTGGCAGAGAGACAGACAGAGAAAGAGAGAGGGGTAAAGACACAGAGAGAGAGAGAGGGCTCAGTTTAGCTCAAGCTTTAAACAGAGCTTATCATATCTGATTACCATGGAAAACTAATAAACTATCAATAATCACAGACTACTGTCTTTTCTCTCTGTTCCTGTTGGACCACAGTAACACGACAGCGTGCTTAGTTCAGCGGTGGAGAAGCCGTTACAATTTCAGATCAAACACAAAGCTGCACCTCTGAAGCCTCAGGATGGAGTTCAGCAGCACAAACACTGTCAAAAGAGGACATGGGAGAGCGTGACAGTCTTTCTTTTTCCTGCTGCTCACAGTGATTCATAAACATCAGCACTGTCACATGAAGAAGCAGCTCAGACACAACTGGAGAGACGCCTTTTTCACTGACACATGATAATGATGCACAAATTTCAGATGTGACAGCAGTAGCATTTTGGTGGTGTTAGGGTCTGGCCTGCCTGTACATTTCTACTGTAACATAAAGGATTTTTCATTATATAGCCTATATTTGCCTTTCATGTATATTCATATTCATTTTATTAAGGACTGCACAACCAAGTCAGCTGAATTTACTTTCAGTACAGCATATTACAGCTCATACATAGACAGGACATCATACACTACACAAACAGTACAGTACAGTCCACACTAGATAACATGATATTCAACACAGACAGAAGTTGTTTCATTCACACACATAATATAATATTATATCATTGTATTTCAAGCTAATGTTTTTTTTTTATTTAAAGTGTTGTGCACTGTTTACATGAGTGTTCTGATGCTCCTTCAAATCATATCCCCCACACTGAAAGGAACATGATTGTTTCGTACAAGAACAACAAAATCTTTTTTTTTTTTTTTTCCAGTGGAAATTAAATGTGAAAGTGATGATTCCGCCTGATATGAAGTTTTATCTGTCAGGCACGGTGATTATTGTTAGCTATTTTTGCTACCACTGATGACCTTTCACAACATGTCCTTCCTGTGGCCAAGGCTGCATTCACTTCCTGTCCTCTCAGGAACACTCTGACCTGTTTCCTCAAATTCAGAAACCAAAATAAATGTCACTACCCTCCAGCTGAACTCAAACTCTCACACACACAGATTCAGGCAAACACTGGAGATAACATTTATGCTGGCTACAGAGTCAGACTGCTGATGTTAAGATGACCAGACGTGCAGAAACTTGGTAGAAACTGGTAGAAAACTATTCTTGTGGGCTGATACTAGCAATGACTTCACCGCACACACACACACACACACACACACACACACACACACGGCTAGCCGGTGAGTAATGCTGATGTCATATGCTTTGACTAGTGATGTCTGCCACTCAGAGCAGATGTGAGTGCCTGTGTGTGTGTGTGTGTGTGTCAGTGGGTGTAACAGGTATATAGGACCCTGCAATTACTATGTCCCAGCCAGATCCAGATGAAGGAGGGTGTTCAGGAGGGTTTTAAGTGACTAAGGAACTACGGGAAATTGAATTAAATGACTTTAAAGGACTTTATTTCACAGGTGCATAGACCCTCAGAACACACACACACACACACACACACACACACACACACACACACACACACAATACCACACATTGCAGTCTGGCCTTTTCCTCATGCAAGCAAAACTAAGTTAGCTCAAGGGTAGCAGCTATCGATCAAGCCCCAGACAGTTCACTGCTAGGCTGTGGTCATTGGGGATTAGAGGCTGGCATTTTTTCGGGGATCCTGTAGTTCAGGGGATGCCATGGATCTGTATTTGGCTCAGGCAGACTCCTCTAGCTAATAAACTTCAGACCAGGCAGCTTGTATGTAGCATTCGGAGTATGCACCACAGATCTCGCTCCACTGTTAGGCATAGGCATCATATCCTGAGCTATGAATAGTGCGATTGCCTTCGTGATATCTTTCCATCTCTTACAAGTCTCTCCGTGCGCTCGACAATGGAGTGACACCTGTGTGGTGTGGGGTGTAGTTTTGGGTGTGCTCTAGTGCCAATGGTGGTTGAAGTCTTTCTTTAGCCTGGGTGTGGTAACTTTATCAATCAATACCAAGTGACTATTTCTGGCATGTTAACTATGCAGTTTTGCCCTTTACGTCACATTTTCATAGTGGCAGCAGCTGATATATAGGCTGAGCAAATATATTTTACTTTTTAATATGACTTATATGACATATGTATATGACATATTCAGGCTACATTTGAAGTTCGGCTCTTGTATGATCAGGCTGCTGACTTCTCACAGTGTTCCAATCCATGTTGTGGCAAAATGTGACGCCGGTGTACCGGCCACCGCTCGTGAACACACTTGTCAACACGCTCAGAACTGAGGCTTGCCCTTTAGTTTAATGCAATGTCTCCTGCTGCAGGAGAAAGATGCTCTGATGACATGGCTGTTATTAGACTACAGAGCAGGGTTGCCAGCTTTGACAGCATTGGCCCTGCTGCAGAGTTTGGTACAACTGTTGCTCTAGGCGTGGATTCAGATTATGATCCCAGTATATATCGTTGAGAAATTATGGCCCTGCCCCTGTTCCAGCCGGCCATTAACGTGCGTCATCATTGATCTGATCACAATGGTCAGTTCTTCTGTCTGTTCACACCTGCTTTGAAAAACGTGTCTCTACATGTGTTCTAATGAATCGCTTGTGACCAGATCTTGCTCTCACACCTTTATGTGCAAGTAAACTGTGTTGTTGTTTTTGGCCAGTCGAAAGACAGATCTGTTGTCACAGTGCTTGTGTGTCTGTCTGTGTGTGATAGAGAGAGAGAGAGAGAGAAGAGAGAGAGCAGGGGGGAGGGTTGAGTGAATTACTGCGCTGCTAACAGCTCTTACAGTGAAATTAAGTTTTATTCATTTGAATTTGTGAAATATTTTCAGTTGATGATGAAACTGTGTTGGAACTAATTAGGCTGTGGCATAGGATGTCAACAAGCAGGAATGCTTAAGGAATGTGGACACATGTGGTCCAGACCATCTCTGAATGTGGGCTGTGATTGGACTTCAGATGTGTCCTTCATGCCTTTTGGGTGCGTTCAAAGCTAAACCTCGAGGTGACCACCTGAAATATAGGGTAATTGAAAGAATGTGTTTTTTAAGTAGTTGAACTATGGCCACAGATACTCCGTTATAAAATAGAAGCTCTGTCACCAGAATAAAAATCAAAGATGGCTGTTTTTTCTGTCAGGTCTCTGAACTCCTTTGATCACTTCACCTCATGTGTATAACTTGGATTATCCTCTTGAACTTTCTCTCTGTTTCTTTCATCTTTCCCGTCACACTCCAGTGCCACTCAAACATCTCAGCCGTAGCTCTGCGTTTTTATTCCTACACGTCTCCGCAACTGAATAGATTCAAAGGTCACAGGTCAAGGTCAATGTGACCTCACAAAATGTTGTTTTATCCTTGCGAACGTGAGTTCTCGAAAACCCAAAAAGTGCTTTGGTGCAGGCGGAGAAGAATGTTTCTCTTCTTCCTATAGCCCCCCCGCCCCCCCTCTCTGACGACTTACTCTTTTTTTCCAGAGTTTCACCATCTATCTATGTCTCTGTCTCTGCTCAGGTTTATCTCTTTCCCTCCATCTGTCTTCCAGACTAAACATCATGTCTGTTTTCAGACAGTGTGTGCGTCTGTGTGTGTGTCTGTGTGCCTCTGTGTGTATGAGACACAGCCTTTGCACATACTTGCACTTTCGATATGAGATCCCTCCATCTATTTAATTAAATCCTTACAACATCAACATGTAACAACCGCAACATGTAATGATGTTTTGAACAACAATGTTGTTTTAACTTTGTGGTAACAAAAACTCCATACTCGGGTCAGCACAGTTGGTCATGGTTTTCCCAGTCTGGCCTGGGCAGGTTTATGACTGAGTTCTGAACCTGAACCTGGACCACAGACATTATATCTCAGTAACAGCGTCATTACATTTCTTCAAACTTGGCACAGATGTCCTCTAGAATTCAGAGAGGCACTATTTTAAGGAGGAAATGTTAAGGCGGTGGTCAAAGGGTCAGTGTGACCTCACAAAACATTTTTGGCTATCACTCAAGACTTAACATATCAATCATTTTCACACAAATGGTTCATGTTTTATATTTGGTTCAGTTCAATACAGTTTTAGTTGTATAGGGCCAAGTCAAAATGTCCATTATATCGAGGAACTTTTATTTTTGAGGGAAACACAACTGTTCCCACAGAGAGTAGAACTTGATAACGGGGGGAAGAAAAACTTCAGCTGAGTTGGGTAATGGGGTGGGGTAAAATGACTCTGGATAAACAGGTTACATCCTGAAACTAGTCTGTGTGGTAGAAGCAGATAACGACGAGGACTTGATTCTGATGACAGCTTCATTGCTCTGGGATCAAGAGCATCCTCAGCTGTGTGGAATCACAAGTATAAATCTGGACGAAAAGGTTCGCAGGGCATCCAGAGTCATGTGGTGGGATCTGACCTGACACTGACACCATTAGATTATAGACAAAGTGACACTAGATCCTTCATTACTCCTCTCAGCCATTAGGCATGTTTTTAACTTCCTCCTCTTCTCTAAAGACTGAAAGCATCAGAACGAGGACAGCCTGGCTCCTCCACCCAGAGGCTATTCATGGCCTTAATTCCTACATCACTAATGTGCTGCTTTTATTCCTGTCTATAGGACGACGTCATGGTATGTAGCCTACACAATGATACAGATCATAACTGGTTTGTGGAACCGGCCTGAGCACTAAAAGGCCACCTTGAAAATGTGCTGTTACTTATTATTCGATTCCTCAACCACAAAAACGATTGAATATGACTGAAAACCCATTCTTGTTTCCAATCATGATTGAAAAATAGGAACTTTGCTTCCTTTTCTCTATCCCTGGGATTTAATCTGCGTGTATGAAGTTCAGTACACAAATGTGGAGACACAAAAAAATCCCCTTGCACCCATAGGAAGTCAGCTGTGTTAAGTTTCCTCTCCACTCCTCTGGCACACTTTTTGAGATTTAAGGATGTGATACTTTAATGTACTGCGACAGAACTAATGAATTCGTCAGACGAACATTTGGTCAGTCAAATCTCAAAAGCTTTGCAAAGCTAGTTTGCAGAGCTTTTGAGTTTTTGTTGGAGGATTTTAATTACTATCATTATTGTTGCTGTAATTCTGATGTAATATTTGATTTTTGAGGACCTTAACACACACACGCACAAAAAAAAAGCTCACAAAAATGAAACAACCCTCAAGTCCTTTTAAAATTGATTCAATAGTAATAAAGTTTCAGTAGTGCTCGGGCTAGGGATGACCAGCAGGCTCCAAAGTGGCCCTAAATGTAGGGCCTGGTCAACACGGAGGTGCTTGGATGTTCATGTGCAGAACAAGTCCCCTGGACAGATAATTGATCGCTTCCTTGCCCAGAAAATGTACAACACAGACCTAAGTGATAATGAAGACCTTTATTACAAAACCTTGAGGGTTTTCATTAAACAGCCTGCCCAAGACAGTGTAGCTGTTTTAACTGATTTGCTATGGAACAAAAACTTCTTAAAACTCCAATCTGCCTGAAACTTCACAGGTGTGATGACAGGCGTTGTTCGTGTTGCATTTCAGTTCGTAAAATCTCTTTGCCTCCTAGAGTGGTTACTGTGTGAGATGTAGTTTTGACAGTACAGTATTAAACCTTGACTGTGCACTTATCGTCTAACATCATAATGGTGCAACTAGGATAACCTGTGTCTGCGGCCAGGTTTCGCCTGTGCCTCAGTGGAGAACCCTCCCATTAGGGTGGAGGCAGTTTTAGCAGCAGATTAACACCTGTGGTTTTGGAACATGTTCACATATGGGTCCACATACTTTTGGCCATGTAATGCAGCACTACCACATACATAACATGTTAATGGCACTGCTTTAAATACATCCCCCTTTCTAAATAAACCTACAGAGGAGAAAAAACTCAAATAATTAAAAGTCTTTAACAAACTTTTTTGTTTTGTTGAGACGCAAGTCACAAATCTGTGATCTGTGTCCACTCTGCTTCTCATGTATCTCATGAATTTGAGTATTGTAAGATCAATAAACAAGATTTATCAATGTTTAAATTTTAAATTTTCATTTACTGGATTAGTTGATCATTTTGTCCATAAAATGTCAAATTGTGAAAAACATTTGTTTTGTGCAACCAACAATACTGATATTTTTTTCAGAGCTGCAACAATGGGAAATTAATCATACTGCAGCAGGTTGTGGTTCCTGCTTTCCTTCACTACCTCTGTAAACTGTATAAAAAGAAGACACAAATACATCACGGGAAAGTGTGACTGTGATTTTCAAATGACATTAATCAATAATTGCAGCCCTAGTTCAGTTTATCAGCATAATCAAAGGACTTGCAGATTATTTTTATGTAGAAGATCAGTAAAATCAGCTAAAAAATGTAAGCTCAACTGAGAGCCTTGACATTCAGCCAGGACTTTAAGAAACGAGGGGAGCAGATATATGATTATGAGACTAATGGCAATAAACTGCCATTAATATCAGAGATGGAAATCAATAATAAGTGATTGACTTATAATGTGTCTATAGCGTTTCCAAGTTTTCTGAGTCACCGTCTGCTAGACACGAACACAGACACACAGACACACAGCAACACAGACACACAACCACACAGCCACACAGCAACACAGACACACAGCAACACAGACACACAGACACACAGCCACACAGCAACACAGACACACAGCCACACAGCAACACAGACACACAACCACACAGCCACACAGCAACACAGACACACAGACACACAACCACACAGCCACACAGACACACAGCCACACAGACACACAGCAACACAGACACACAACCACACAGCCACACAGACACACAGCCACACAGCAACACAGACACACAGACATACAGCAACACAGCAACACAGACACACAACCACACAGACACACAGATACACAGACACACAACACACAGACACACAGACACACAGCAACACAGCCACACAGACACACAGTCACACAGCAACACAGACACACAGACACACAGCCTACATGCTGCCGGGAATTGAACCCGGGACAGATCAGTGTGCTGCTTCAAGAACACAACCAAAAGACACACATAAAAGTAGACTCGTATATAAACACACACACACGCCGGGATTTCCTGGATAGGACCACACAGAGAGAGAGAGAGAGAGAGAGAGACGTGAGCGCACGAGGGCAGACGGCTAGACAGACGTCTGGCTCTGCTTGACATGACGATGTGACGACTAAACTTCCCGCTCCCCTCCTTTTCCATCGCCTAACCCTACCGTTTCCTCCGGTGCACAGCCTCCGGGGTCTTCCCGGTGACTTCCCCTACAGTTTTACCAGAGTTTTAACCTCTTTAACCAACAGAGAAAGGGGGTTTTTATGAATCACGGAGCGGCACCGGCCAACGGACAAAAACACACTGTATATCAGACTCTGTCTCTCACAGGAGAAGTAACCGACAAACACCAGACTGTAAATCCCACAAAGGACAAGTGAACAGAGAGGTTGTTGAGTTTGACTGGGGGGCAAAGCACAAGTCAGCGGCTTGGGGGTCAAGTTCAAAATCAAGCTTGATCGGCACGGCACGGCACGGCACGGTGGATCAAACTTTGAGATGAGCCGTTGAGGCTAGCTCACGAACGGTTTATTAAGTGCTCCATAACCGGGAAAACAGACCAACCAGTGTCTGAAGCCCACATCTGACGCATGTTACACTCTGAAACTAACACCAAGCCCGTTCACAGCCAAAGAGTGGCGACAACAAAGAGTCAACAAGCGAAGACAGGTTCATGTCAGCGAGCACACAACATCACAATGGACAATATTAGCAAAAGTAGACAGTTGTTTAGTTAGCGGTTTGCTCCGTTGTCGTGCCGCCGAGGAGACAGCCGGAGCCCCGTAACAAGAGCTGCTGTAGCCTCGAGGAAAAAACACAGTGACACACAGACAGACAGACAGACAGACAGACAGACACCGAGACAAAGTCATTGAATTACAGAAAGTGAAGAAGTGGAAGGAAGTCACTCACTGATTTCCATGCTCTGGAGGGAGGTGTAGCGCTTGCAGTTACAAGTACAGGAGACATTGGCGGCGGTGGTGGCGTTTAAAAAACCCATCAAGTTCAACATTTACAGTCTTCCTGAAGCCAGACATAAACACTCCGGCAGAGGCAGCGGCAGGGAGAGAGGGAGAGGAGATGGCGACCAGAGGAAGGAGAGGAGACCAAAAAGCCACTCCAAACTCCAGCCAAAAAATCCTCCCTTCTCTTTTTCTCTCCAGCCTCCTCTCCTTCCCCTCCGTCCGTCCGTCCTCCTACTGCCTCGGTTCTCTCCACCTCTTCCTCTTCTCTCTGGTTTCTCTTCCTCTTCCTCCAAAATCTATCTATCTATCTATCTATCTATCTATCTATCTATCTATCTATCTATCTATCTATCTGTCTGTCTGTCTGTCTATCTGTCTGTCCAGTCTGTTAAGTGTAGTTGCCTGGGACGTACTTCGGCTACTTTAAATTCTCGGTTCCGTCCATTACAGATCAGCTTCAACTGCTCCGTGTTTTCCGCCGAGTGACCGGCGACTAAACCGCTGCTGCCGTTTGCCTGGTGCTGTCTGAGTCTCCCTCGTCTCCCTCACCCCTCCTCTCTCTGTCTGGCTCTCTCTCTCTCTCTCTCTCTCTCTCTCTCTCTCTCTCTCTCACTCTCTCTCCTTTCCTCCATCTCTTTCTCTCTCCCTCTCCATCCCTCTCCCTCTCTCTCTCTCCCCCTTCCTCCATCTCTCTCTCTCTCCCTCCCTCCATCTCTCTCTCTCTCAGGGGATACAGCAGATAAAGGTTATTATTTATGAAGGAAAAACAATGACGTGTGAAGAAATAAATACAGAAATAAATAATGAAACGTGTAAATAATTAGGGGATAAAATCATTTTATTGACAAAGGAACTTGTTTCATTCACGTTGTATTTCTGTCTCTGTACTAATTAGACTGTAAATAAATACATATTTTCTCACCTTTTTTCTTCTTAACACAACTCACCTGATTTTCTCCCCTGTCATAATATTGTGTGCAGTTGTTTCAGCACATTAGCTCATACAGTTTGATTGATGAAAGGTAAAAGCTCATTGATGTTGCTGTAAATACTATTTGGTTATTGTTGCGTGTCTCACTTAAAATTGGATTTCTGGTCCTGTCTGCAGTTTACCACAGTGCCTTTTATATCTTCCCATTGCTATATGGGAGACAAGCATGTAAATGGGTGTTTGTCAGCCTGGATCTGTGGCTTAGATTTGTTGATGGCCACAGCAGAGTAAGTTTTTTTGTCACAGATTTATGTGCTTTTGAACAAGTGGATCATTCTGTGGGCATGTTGGCTTAGTATAGGGGATGCTGATGAGGAAAGTCCACTGTAGGAGTCAGTGAGAGTCTTGCAGTTCTGCTTTCATGGTCCCTGAAGTCCCTGAAGTGGCAGCACAATTCCTCATGGAGTTTGTGGTTCTTGTCACATCAAATGTCATGTTGAACCAAGAGCACAGAGATAGGTTAACATACATCTTTGAGCTGCCCCTGTGGTACTTGAACATTTCACTGGAAAGCTTTAACGCCATCAAACATTGCAGTAATGAGCTTGCCACGGCCCTGCAGCTTCAAGTTGAGATCACTGACAACATGATTCAGGTCAAAAAGCATCAGACAGAGCCACAGACCATCACTTAACTGTAGTAGATCTGGTCCTTTTGACTGCAAGAACTGCAAGAAATGTCTTCTCTCAAATAACAAAAGCTCAGAAAGGGCAAGAAATTCAGTCTGTGATTGCTCCAGAGAAGTTTTAAATTGGCAGTGCCTCTGTGCCATCTGTTGTAACACCAACCATGGATGACAGCATCACGTTGTGAGTATCGAGACTATGACACAGAGCATCACAAATGTCACTTTTTCTTGTCCTGTCTTTGACACTCTCATGATTAGCAGCTCCTTGGTGTCCATGTACCAAGTTCAAGCTTAGTTATGCGCTTCTTGTCTATATATTCTCTGTACATCTTATCCTCTCATGACAGCAACACCCAAACAGATCGGCAATCTATCACCGGACTGACATACAGAGACACACACACTTTTTTTTTTTTTTTTTTTACTATTTTACTATTTATTTTTACTATATATTATTTGATTCTTACTTGTCTATTTTTGTTATGGAGAACACTTTGGCAATATTGTAAAACACAGTCATGCCAATAAAGCTTGTTGAAATTGAAATTGAAAAAATAGAGACAAGGAACATGGAAATCAGGGAATCAAACCCAGGACCTGCATCCTGAGAGCCAACAGTGCTAACCACTTCTCCACCATGCCATCCAGTGTTGAAGATCAAACATAGCTGATGTGGGGTTACTTAAAATACAAACAGTTCAGTTAAAGTAAGGTTCAGTTAATGGCCAAAGCCCATTAAGAGCTAAATACAAAACTTTACAGTAGTGGGAACACTATACTTTGTAACAGCTGAAAGCTGAACGTCAGTGTCTCTGAGAGAGAGTGAGAGAGACAGAGAGAGCAAGTGAGTATGTCTGCAGTGGATCAACAGAGCCAGACAGCATTGCGTCACTTCCATGATTGACAGGCCCCGGGGACCAATGGGGCGAGACTGTAACAGCATGTCTCATCTGAGTCAACTTTCTAATTAGGTCTGCTGGACTTTATGGCTGCATGTTAAAGTGGTTTTATGGCCCAGATGGACTCAGCAAAGCCCTAATCATGTAGATGGGGGGAAAATAATGCCACTCACGTTCATCCCTCAATCTCTACAGTCAATACAACATGTTTCATCAGCAGGAAAAACAAGTGATTACAACACAGAGCAGGAGGCAATAAGGAACCTGGTTCAAAGACACTGGCAGGACAAGAGACTCAAACAAGATCCTACAGGGCCACTCCTGACCCCTGCTGGGCTCCAGCAGCACTGACACAGATGGCACCACCGACCCTGTGCTGGTCCAAGTCAGGACTGCTCCAACATCAGCTCCAAACTCTCTGCTGCATGAAAGATCTGACTGGTCTCATCCTTATTTCCTTTTATCTGTCACTACAGTTAACCCACACCAAAGTCCCCTCACTCTGAGCTTCGAATAAAACAGTGCTGCTCCCATTTAACTCAGCTATACAGCAACCAACAGCCCAGCGAATGATACAGGCCGATACAGACACTCATTTTGGCTGTGACAGCACCCACTACCGATGGATGTCCAGTTCGGTAACTTGGTTATAGATATCACAGGTAAAGATGGTGGGTGAGGATTGATCAGTAAACACACAGACCGCAAACCATGGAGTTTACCATAGAAAATCACACACCATAGCAACAACAATGACGAAGCACCTGAAAACACATACATAGTTATTCATGCACACTGATCATGTATGAGTCCATGGAAACGGGAATTTGATTGCTGACTTTGCAGTTGGTTAGTTACATCAAACCTTCTGAACAACAAACAGTGGAATCAGTTGTAGCACTGAAATGCAGAAAGTAACTGAACAGTCAGTCAGTAACACTTCAGATTCATCATCAGCTTGTAATAACCATTGGTAGTGGAGGTGATGAGACCCAATCAGGATCGTGGGGTGTCATCGTTACCAGACGTTTCAGGTTCTGTTTGTCAAGATTACAAAACAATGCCCCCTAAATGTTCAAAGTAAAACGCAACTCCAGAGTTTTCAAAGTAAAGCAGGTCCCCCTTTTAGTGGTTGATCTATGATGCCCAAAGACTTCAACTGTATTCACTAGGTGCACAGTGTGAGCCATGGAGTGTGTAGTGTAAAGTGATCTGTGTGTGTCACTGTGCACTTGTAGCCAGTGGTATAGTAGAAGCAGCAGGCAGAGCTCCTGCAGGCTGAGACAGTGAGAGGCGATCTGACTGTGAGTCAGTTCAGTCTGAAGGGGCTGAGTCACCAGCATGGACGCCCAGGTGTGGTCACTCCATGTCTTTGTCTCTGTCTGTCTCTGTCTCCCTGTGTTCATCACACCCTCCCTAAGAAGAATGCAAAGGGTGAATCACCAGTGGGCTGAGGACTTGCTTGCTCTCTGTCCGTCTGACACCCTCATAGTGAGTGTGTCTGTTGTGGTGTTAAGACTGAGGGGGGCAGGAGAGGGCTTCACTGGTGGGGGCTATTGTTTCAGGAACTGGTGAGGTGATTATACAGTCTAGGAAGACTGGTGTGAGTAATAGATCTGTAAGTTTGCGGCTTATCAGACCAAAACTCTGCATGGCAGTTTATATATCTTTGAAGTCATCACAGCAATAATGATCTAATCCTCTACTTTGATGATCATGAGATAAGAACTGAGGTGTTGCTGTTACAGAGTTATCTTCCAGGAGGATGTGCCCTGCCTCCTAAACTTGACTCTGGTTCACCATTGCATCACTTCCAATTCCAGATCCATCTTTGATAGCAATATGTTAGTTTCAGTTCACTGTGTTTAAGGTTTTAACATTGTTTCTTTGCTCTGACTCACCATGCAGGACTAGTGTTTGAAAGCAGGTGCCGCCAGGCCATTTCCTGATCATTATAATCTTGATGATGTCATTATGGCATCACGGTGAGACAACATGAGGATTGTTCTTTTTACTATTAAAAGATAAATGGACTTGCTGACCACTTAATCACTTTCCAGTACTTGCCACAGTCACCCATTTGCTCACACATTAACCATCACACACATGCATACACTAGTACACTGATGAAACAGCCATCAGGGGCAACGTGGGGTACATTTTCTTGCCCAAGGACACTGGGGATTGAATTAGTGGACAACTTGCTCCACCTCCCAAGCCCCACAGAGTTTCTTCTGTTGGATTTTACATCCTAGAGAATTGTGTTTGGGTTCTTTACCATGGGAAAAGCCATTTAGTGATTTAGAAAATCTGCATAAGAAGGAGTCCAAAATGTTGGCTGATTTATTTCTGTTAATATTGCTGTGGAGCAACCTTCTGTGTTGTGGTTCAGACTGGATGTTGATTATAAGTAGTTAAACAGTTGCTCTGAGGAAAGATGAGAATGTGCTGCCAAAACCTCATGCCCTGTGTTCAGCTCTATGTGTTAATTTTATGAGTTGTTTTTGTTACTGTCTTTTTGCTTAGTTTTTGTGGTTGTTAAACATGAATTGGATGTGAAATAGAAAAGCATTGGAAATAAAAATTTGAGAATTGAGTAAGACTGCCTACTTGACACCTTCCTCGAACTGTGAGTCAGACTATTCTACACCTCTGTCTGTCTAATCGAAATTCTTGTTTTATACCAAACCAGAGCACTGTCTTTCTCCAACCTCGGCCTTGTCCTTCCAGTGCCGAAACAGAACCATCTATTAAAGTTTTCAATTTTCAGTTTTCACAGGGACAGTGTGTGAAGGAGCCAGGACGAGAGTCAGCACCTTCAAGTCTGATGCCATGGTTCTCAGCAGTAGGACTGATACCTCTGGGTTGACAGGAGTTGTTGCACCAAAGTTTAAGCATCTCAGGGTCTTGTTCACAAGGGAGGGTAGGTTGGAAGAGGAGACTGAAAGGACCAGTATCTGCAGTAATGCAGACATTGTACTGGACCATCGCAGTGAAGAGGGAGCCAAAAGATAAAAATCTTGATTTACCGGTTGATCAGCCCTCTGTTCATAAGCTCAGGATGCCGCATGAGTGCCTTCCTTTGGAGGTTCTCCAGTCTCATCCAACTGGGAGGAGACCCCTTGGTGGACCCAGAGCTCATAAGAAGAATAAGATATCTCATCTAACCTTGAGATCCTCTAGAAGAAGCTGGAAAGCATTGGTGATCTGATCTATTATTGGGTGTAAGATGGTTTTATGGCTTTAATTTGACAGTCTTTGATTCTTAAGGAATATTAGAGGGACATGCATCTGGGGTTGAATCATGGACACTGTGCAGTATAAACCCTGACTACTGAATCCTCTGAGGTAAGTGTTTCTTAACCCATTCCCTTATATTCACGGCACCCACTGGACCATTACAGAGAGCAAGGATGCACAATCACAGGATACTGAAGGTAAAAGTAGCAGACTGCAGTTCACTCAACGCTCACTCAGATCTGAACTTTCTTCTTGTGATGGATCAACATGTAAGTGCCTTCTGAGCACTGTATTATCATTCACATCTTGCAGTGATGTTGTCTACAAAGCCCCTCTGGTGACACTGGATGAAAAAAAGTAAAAGGTAATGTTATTATCTCGTGGCCATGAAACAGTTACCCATGGCCACACGTTATTTATTTTTTTCATCCAGTGCCACCAGAGGGGCTCTGTAGTTTTCAGTCTTAGTTTTTCCTCCATGACTGTCTCTTTCTTTCTATCCTTCTCTTTTTTTGTCTTTTCATGCACATGTTCATTAACCTCTCCAAGGTTTTTACTCAGTTGGTTCCACTCTGTCTCCCTCTGTCTCCTCTTCTCTCTCTTGGTTTCTCTCATCTTTTCCATTTTCAGTCTCACTTTTTCTCCATCCTCATCAAGTCCCTTGCTTTGTAATTTTCCCTTCACTTATCCTTCTGAAGCTTTCTCCCTTTTTCAATTCAGTTCAATATGACATGCATTATTAGTGAGCGAAACTGATGCAGATTTGCCAAAACAAATTTAATCTCTCTCTCTCTCTCTTTCTTTCTCCTTGTGTCTGTCTTTGTCTCTTGGCCAAGGTGTGTGGCAGTCTGTGTCTAATGCCTGCATTCGGGGTAATAGCCGTCAGAGTCTTAGGCGGTGGCCAATCCCGTTGCAGGTGGGATTAAACAGGGATTAAGCATGTTTCTCTGTGAAAGCAGACAGACAGACTAGCACTAATCTGACTTTAGCCCTGTGCAGAAAAACGATAGGCTTGAGCAATCCCACTCTTCCATGACTACTGTTTGTGTACAGTATGTGTGTGTTCGTGTGTGTGTGTTTCTTGTACTTCTTGTCCTTCTACTTTTATGGGAATACAAAAGTCCTCTGAAGAGCAGAAAAGTGAGGGAAGAAAAATGACTGTGTCATGGGTCTTGACATCTACAAGGGTTTAGTTTAGCAGTGGGGTTTAGCGTTAAGACCACAGGTAGGATTAGGGTTCAGATAGGGTTTACCATTATGGCTAAAATGCTTAACATCCCCAGCTGTCTCTTGGATGATGGCGGCATTCCTCAAACACAAAGAAAAGTTTCTGAAAAGAAAACTAACGGATTGTTTATAGTGATTAAATGTTGCACGCAAGTTGCACGGAGCTCAAACCAGAAGTGGGAAGACTGCAATTCAGAAAAAAGGAGTTTAGAGATGTGTTTTACAAAAAATACATATAGCAGGAAACACACCAATGAGAACTGTGGGTGGAGACCAAGCATCAATTTCAGTGAGTGGGGCCATGAAGCCAATGCTAATGTAGCAGAAGCTGCAGTTCCTCCACTGGCCACTAGAGTGTATTTCCAACAGTGAGTCAGTCCTATACACTCCCATGTTAAAATGTCCAACTTCACAGCAGATATAAACATGTTTACAGCCTGGTACAAAAACACGTTTGGTCTTTGGCACATATTACTTCATCTCTTGATAATCTGCAATCTGCAGTACCGTACCACTGCTTTCTGGTCACAGTGTGAGTGTATCTGCTTTTTAAACATGGGCACTGGACGGAAAAATAGCGTCGACCTGAAACTTGCAAAGACACTTGAGTTGTGCATTTTTGATGCATAGTTAAGTGATATTTTTTCTTAAGATGTGAGATCTTGGCTCCCACCTGATCTTGCACCTTGAAAAACACACCTCTAGGAGTGTATCCATTTTGAATGACAGGTGTTCATGTTCATCCATTCAATGCAGGTAGGCTGAGTTACTGACACTGGTCCCGGCACCAGGTCGAATCAGGAAGACAACCAGCTCCCAGGCACAACTGCATTTTGAAGAGAGACAAACAGTAAAATGATCACACATGCAGACTGTACATATTCAATACACCTTCACCTTCCCACTGACATTTGACAAAATTTTTATTGCAGTGGAGGTTATGTTTCAGATTTAAGATTTTACAGAGAATAAATTTTGTTCTCCAATAAAAGCTTGACATCTGACTAAAATCTGTGCATCAGGATGTTTTAAACAGGTTCATGCTTGGCTGCACATGCATGCACACACACACACACAGACATACACGTACACTGTCACCCTCTCCTCTCACTGCAGCAGCTGTGTGAGGTAATGTCTGTCTGTGTCTGTGCAACACCCTGCAACAATAACAAATCCAACTCTCTCTCTCTCTCTCTCTGTCCCTCCTCTCTCTCACATCATATTATCTCACCCAGTCTCTTTCTGTCTGCCCCCCCACCCACTCCCCACTCTATCTGCGCTCATCTTTTCCTTGCTCCCCAAACCCCACCCCAGACTCCCCCACTTGTGGTTGAGGCTAGACACAGCAGACTATCAAAAATGTCCTCTGTCAGGAGAATTGTGGAGTTTGTGTTGTAAACAAAGAAGGGAGAGAGAGAGAGAGAGAGAGAGAGAGAGAGAGAGAATCAAAGAATCAATCAGGGCAATATTCATCACTTCATTCACTTATTGAACCCAAACACTGCAAGGTCACAGTGTTCACTCTAGGCTGCTGTGAGCTACATGTTGGAAAATGTGCACAAGTTTCATTCAGAGATGTTTCCCTCAGACACGCTCAAGACCACTGAGGTCCAAGTCTCAGCAGTTTCAAGATCAGACATCACGTGCATGTGAGGGTCAATTCAGGGTGAAGACCAGATCCACAAAAGTTTGAGCAACTTTCTCAAAAATGTTGAATCATTTGCAAATTATCCAAGGAAAGTGTCCCATCTGTCCTGAAGACGTAGCTCAGACTATGTATTATAAAGATAACAATCAGTTCCTTGATAGAAACCACATTCAGGAGAGAAAACCTACAGGAGGAACCTTTAAAAGACTGAAGCTAAAATGTAAAATGTCGTTTTTATAGGGAAAAAAAGGTCATACTGAACAACTGAACAGACTCTATCTGTCGTGTGTGTGTGTGTTGGATTGTATGATGTCATTGTATAATCAGACTAAACTGATTACAGTGTGAGTGTGACAGATTTGCTGCTTTGTCTGGATCCTGTCTTACTGCCTGTCGTCTTTGGTTCAACCACAGTGAGGTACAACAGTTTACAGCAGGGGTGAAGAGCCTGTCATCATATTCAAATAAGAGGATATCATCTTCAGACAGTCTCCAGACAGATACTCACACAGCGACAGTAGTTACAGTTGGAGGTAAAAAATAAAATTCAAAGCGTCTGACCTCCACACGGCAGCGGACTCCCTGAGTGAAGTGATAGAAATCCTCATCTGATTAACTGAAGCCCCGATCCATGAATACAGATATCTTCTCTTTTAAATATGTCCCATGAGTAGTGGTCATGAAGAACAAGCAGATTTTGATTCATAAGCTACTTAACAGTATCATCAACATAACAAAGTATTATGGACTAAACATTAATGTGTTTCACTTGATCTCTGCCGTTGTGTAAAGCACTGACAAATCTAGAAAAGTCACAAGCGCCCATTACATAGTCAGATTCTCCCATCAAGATTCTTTACATGAGTCCTCATGAGTTCTTCCTCACGTCTGTCTTTGGACTAATGACTTTTTCCAAGGTCAAAGAAAAGTGCTCCGGACAGAGGGTTATCTATGTAGACTTTTCTGCAGCCATTGACCTCCTCCCTCTTTATCCACCTCAGGAGGTGCGTTCATCAAAGAATGTACTCTATGAAGGTGTGGCCTTTCAGGGCCGTCGCAGCCATAGATGCCACACAAAAATGAGACAGTTTGGTCTATATGGACAGTTGATGCTGTGTGTCACCAGCTGTGCCTGCTATCACTGTTGGGTGAACATGTTACTTTTTCTCACAAAAACATCATGTTTTAAGTTTCTTGGTTGAAACAGTTATGGTATGTTCACACCGAAACCGTCGGGAGCATCCTGGCGGCCAGAAGTTATTCATTTTCTATGAGAACTAATAACTCTAAGAGTCTCGAAAGCGTTGGCGTTGTGTTCTGGGCGGTGGGACTGTCAAGAGAAAGTTGACATCTCCTGAACTTTTTGGAAATGAGCTATGAGGCGGAGCAGCGGCAACCAACCAGAGCCTAGATGTCGCCCACTCAAAAAGAATCACACAACTGATGTCAACTACTTTTCTGTGCGTCCAAAGCGTCCATGAATTCCTGAACAGCATCAGGAAGAGGAGAGCAAGAGCGAAATTAGACGCTCCCGGCAGTTTTGGTGTGAACATACCATTACAGCTCTGTGGAAAGCCAAACAGATCACCAGCAGTCACCCACCTGATGGCTGCTCTGCTCATTTTTCATCAAAATTAACATGGCTCCTACCCTTTTGCTATATAACCAAAATGGCAGTCATTAATGGTGACCGTCATCTCACACTCATCTTATAGATCGCTGTATGTTGCTCATTTAAAGAGGCTATGTCCTCCATTCAACACAACTTTGAAGAAAATGTGAACAGATGAGTTGTCATAAAGGAGGGAATGATCTGTAGAGACCATGTCTGTACCAGGATTTAAACATGTTTAACTCTGCTGTAAATTTGGACACTTTATCATGGGAGTCTATGGTGACTGACTCACTGTTGGAGACACACTTTAATGGTCAATAGAGGAACTGCAGCTTCGGCTGCATTAGCATTGGCTTTATTTTACAGCCTCTGAGGTTGATGTTTCTGTCTGGGCATTTTTCTTGCCCACACTCTGTTGTCCTGTCTGTCTCCCTGTCTTTCTCTCTGTCTGTGGTCTTGGAATCAGCTTTTTGACCAACATCTCTCTACTGAAGACACACACTGTTCTCTCTATATACAATATAAAACGGTTTCCTTAAAAGTCTGTGTTGTTTCTTTCTTTCTTCTCTCCATGTTTTCACAATGCTTATTATTTCTTATATTTATTCCCTCGTGTTTTTTTCTCTCCTTCTGTTTTTCCCTCCCCCTTCTGTCACTTTTTCTTCCCTCATCTTTAATCCCCAGCTCATTGCTTTCCCCTTCTGCTTTTTCTCCTCCTCCTCCCCACTCTCTCTCTCTCTCTCTCTGTCTGATGCTACACCTCTTTCCTTCACACCCCCTTCCTCCTTTACCCTTTTCATGCTCCATCTCTCTCCCCTCCCTCCCCTCCCTCATTATTCGGTATAATCAGTTGTCTAGACAGTGACTCCCCACACAGATCACACCTGAGAGAGTGGAATGGAGGGAGCAGGGAAAAAAGAGACAGTAGGAAATGAGACAGAAAAGAAGAAGTGAAGTGATAAAATGGATTGCCTTTGTTTTACACACACACACACACACACACACACACAGCCCATAGAGAAACTGCAGCTTGACAAAATCAAATATATTTATTATTTAAGTTCAGCACAGTCTAGACTGGTGTGTGTGTGTGTGTGTGTGTGTGTGGGTAGAAGAAAGGTTGTGATGTTCAGCATCAGACTTAATTCCTCTACTCACCAGTATCTGTCTCCAGAGGTGGTCGTCTCTGTCATGTCTTTTCCTCATAGCAGTGATGCACTTGCTCCACTGTTATATTACTGTGTCATTGACACAGATTGATCACGAAACTGTATAACAGTTAATGTTTGCACAAGCCAGTCAACCGATATGTTGAAACAGTGCTTCCAGTGTGGACTGTACTCACCTTCAACATTATCTGCCCATATATCAATTTGGTTGAATGAAAATGAAGTAAATAAGTTAAGTTTTTGAACATTTTGCAGCCTTCCCATGTGATATATTCTAATCACAGATCACCTGATAATTGTTGGGATATCTATATCCATCAGAGTTGCTGTTGTTTTTTCTAATCAAAGGTGATAAGGGCATCTGGTGCAGGTAAAAAGAAAAAATAAAATACTGACCATTTTATTTTTGTGAAATAATGTCAGTTAACCTGAAAAACCACCTCGTGAGCATAATTTGAGTTCACAATTTCAAATTGTTCATTAGTTCAGGTCAGGTTAATGGAGACACACCTTCTGTAGCCTCCGATCTGACAGACAGCTTGGCGCTAGCTGTTAGCATGCTAAGTTCAGTAGAAAACAAAGACAAGAGTTAACATTGTTCTTTTGTTTTAAACTCTGCACTGTTTTTTCGGGGGTTTGACATTTTATGCTGAACTCAATGCATTTCTTCTACACCCCTGTCGGAGTAAGCAGGTGCTGATGCTAATGTTAGCTATGTAGCAATACAAAAAAATAAATAAATAAATGGTGCAGGAAATTATTTGAAGCTCATGAGCTGTGGGTCAGTCTATCCTCCCCCTGAAGCACAAGACTATTTCAGATTAGGACATTGAAAGTAGTTTTAGAAAACAGTGTTTCATACAGTCAGCGGCAAACGAGTTTGCTCTTTTATACAAGTCTTTAAACTGCTGGTACCTTATTAACGGACACAACAACTATGACAAAGCATAAAAGTTAAAAAAAAAAAAAAAAAAAAATTGCATAACTGAAGAAATGAACAAACAGAAGTGTAGCTTCTACTCTACAGAGCAGCAGTTTCTTTCTTTATGTCTTTATGTCCTTTCCCAAACACATTTTTTTCTGTTGACTCAACTTTCCCACATGCATCAATGTATCCAAGTGATACTGTGATGACTGTGTCATCACCCTCAGGCGGGAGCCAACGTTAATATATGTTGCAGGTAAATACTGCCCCCTACTGTTCTTTGGACTCCACTGCGCAACTACTTTCAACTGAAAAGCAACTACTCTGTGGTGGTGCATTATGTGTTGTTATGTAGGTAAATAAAACCAGTCATCACTGACACAATCTTAGATAAAAACATACAAGATTGTCAAGGTGCTTCATTTTCATTGCATTTGAAGTGGCGAAGCGGCATGTCTTACCCTGAACTTTCTTTCTACAGTGCTGTATTCAAATTTAACCACGAGATGTCGCTAAAGTGGTTCAATGTGTCGCACTTTTTCTTGTCCGACAGCACCTGAGGTGGTTCCTTAAATATTGTCCCCCTCTCAACATCCTGCCCTTCCATAGGTTCCACAACACGCGTGAATCTCGCTGTGTGTCAACTCTGAAGTCATGGATGTTGAAAACAGTGGTGGAAACGTGTGTGTGTCTTTACGGAACCTGCTGAACTCCGTACAGTGCGTCAGAGACCGAGTCAGAGGTAAATACGACGATTTAGACGTGACGCAACACGATATGACACAGCTACACGCATGCTAGCTTTTCTAGCAAATGTTAGCATGAACTGCCATGTTTGTCTTAATGTCACTCGGCTTTTAAAGTCTTAAACCCTATTGTTGTTGTCGTTGCCCGTTAATGATTTTTAAGATGTGAGCTAAACTGTTAGCAACACTGCTGTCAAGCTCAGCTTTGAGGCCTCTTCGCCTTTTTGACAGGTCCCTGTCTCCATGGAGCTACATGGAGCTAGTCTGACTTGGTTCTATCAACAACACTTTGATAGATGCTTTAGTTGATGCTCAGGCTTTGTCATCAGAGACGTATGGGTTCAAATATGTCGTCTTTGTGGACGCTGGGGAGGATACAACATCAGTCCCGTACAACATCAGTACATAACATAGCTGAGTTCAGCTGAATCACCTCCTCTCCGAAATAATGTCACAAACTGTTTATGAACTGTAAACTTAAAGCGGTATGTATATAACCCTTTGTCAGGAATATGTTGTCAAAATAATTATGTGACTGTACCAAATCAAATAATCAGAAGTAAGTGACTGTTTTTATGTATGTTTATGAAACAAATACAAGAAAAACCAATAAAATACATTAATTGGAGCAAAAATGATGATGTTATCCAAGCAGACCTAATCTAATGTACTCAAATTTAAGTAGCTATGGGAACTATGGTATTAAACTTCATACTGTCTTGTAGATTATACTCTGACATCACCAAACTGGACATGACACCAGTGCCCAGTAGCAGCACCTCTTAAGAGACAGAATTGGGTCTGTTCACATACAAGGAGGGTGTTTTGGTGTTTTGGTTTCTAACACTTCATACTAGTAAGCAAAGTAAAGACAGAAAGATTTGACTAAGAATTAACAGTGGAATGAAAAAATGCTGTTATATAATATGTTCAATAGCTATAATATTAAAACACACTTTTCTAAGCAATGTCCCATTTCCCACAGAAGGAGAATCCAATGAGTCAGATGGGGCATTCAACCTCTCCAACTTCTGGGACACTCTGAGTTGAGTTTGGTTTGTCATATGCAATATCTTTGACCCTAACATATAACTTCTCCATAAATTGAAATCTCCATGTGAACATGATGACATTGTCTCCTCTGTCCTCAGACCAGGCAGTGAAGGCTGTGTCTCAGGAAGCCACAAAATTCAGTTTGGCCTTCTCCAAACCTCCGCTGCCATCAGATCAGGTCAGGTTATTGTTGTAAACATTTACCACACAGGAGCAAACAGCTCATCTACACACACTGGATACACACTGGGTCCCTCATTTGTCTGTCTCTGATTCCTTGGCTCCTTTTGAAAATGTGATTCTGCTTTGTGTGGAGGCCTTTGTGTGAAGCAAATGTGCATGAGTTTATGTGTATGTTTATATAAGTGGAAGAATAGGACGGGTTAAGAAAGCTGGTTACTGATCATTTCAGCGTTACTTGTGTAATTCTGATGTCTTTTTTTCTCTTCCATTCTCTGCAGGATGTAGAAAAGTTGTCAGATTCCCTTCTGAAGAGTGTCCTCACCCTGTCCACAGTCTATTACTGGTTCCCTAAGAGCCAAGGTATAAAAAAAAAAAGAGAGAATTGATCAGCTTTGTTAATATTTTCAGAGATTCATTTTGATTCTATTCCTGATGATTCAGCTGCATCAGACAAAAACTAATAGTTTGGAACAGCCATGATCCACCCTGTCAACTTACATTTTTCAGATTTCTTGGTTATAAAACATTGACAAAGTACTTTTTTTTTTTTTTTCATAAGTTTCATAAGTGCAGATTTGTCATCTCAGATCAGAGTCAGCATCTTAAGGTCAGCTTGTGTTTCTGTTGTCGTGCCTCCTCTCTCTCTCAGGCATCAATCTGCGGCGGCATATTAGAGACGCCACAGTCGAGGCTCTAGAGGGAGTCGCTCAGCTGGTGGAGGTGATATTGAACTCACCGCAGCAGAGGTACACACACAGTTATGTTGTCATCGTAACCTGAACACAAATCTTCCAGGATAAATGTTTTAGATATCTGATTTCATGTTGACATTACACTGATATGATCAATTTCAATATATCATATTATGAGGGCTACTCCCTCTCTTTCCCTGTGCTTTCTTTTCATCCGACCTTCTAACCATTCCTATCTTCCCCCCCTTCTCCTCTGCTCTTCTCCAGTCTGACCCAGGAACAGTTGACATCTACAGGAAGTGTGTGGTCAGCCTGTGACCAGTTTGCCCAATTGCCTCACGGTCAGTTGACTGGATTGCATCAAAAAAATGTCAAGGATAAATTCAAAGTTGTTGCTGGAGGCAGATTCACTGAAATCCTGATCAGCAACAACTCATAGGTACAAGTGCAGGTATTAGCTGTCGCCTTGGCCTCAGACCAAATACTTCTGTTTGTGACATCTTATTACTTTAGACTGTCGACATGCATTAACGTGTCTGAGTAAATGAGGACATTTGGTCTTTGCTAATGCACCAAGTCCAAGTGAATATGTTGTAGAGCTGTGAGATTAGAGTAATTTTTTTTAAATTCATTAGTTTTCATGTCGGGTGTCCATTTCAAATCTACAAAAATCAATTCATTAATTACAAAGATTATATAATCTAAAAAGTCGAAAGTTTTTTTTGTTTATGTTTTTCCTGATTTAAGTTTAGATCACCAGTCTCAGAAATCAGCTGCTTTGGTTTCTGTGCAGATACTCTCCTGTGCATGAGAGAGAAGAGAATGTAGTGCAAAGCCACAGAAAACTTACATTAGAGTATTTCAGCCTGCTCCACACTCAGTGAAGCTGCATTCCACATTTTATTTACCAGGTGCCGGCAGCTTCTATGAGTTTTTAAGCGCTTCCAGTTAGTACAAATACAAATGAGGCATAGATTATGCAGAACCAATGAAAATTTCACCTAGGGTTTATCGATTCATTTCCAAATGTCAATCATTTCTTGAGTAAGCGTCTCTTACTCTGGTGGCTGCTGGTGTAATACGTTTATCTTTGATGCTTTTACCCAGAAACATAACCAGTCATGACATGTCTGCTGCACTGTCCTGCATGTCCTGCATCATCATTTTTCAATTATTAGAATTATATCCCCCTATTATTTTATTTTACATTTTAGGCTTGGACAGTGTGAGAGAGACAGAAAAGTAGCGTAGAGAGAGGGGATAACGTGCAGTCTTATTGATGCACGCTCTATTAGGTGAGCTACTGAGGCACCCTCCGGTGTCATATCTGAAGGGTTGATCCATGAGGAGATATATGTGTGTATTCAAAAACCAAAAACCATCTCAGTGTAACAGTCCAAAAAGCTTCATTGTGTCTATATTCAAATAGTTGAAAAAAAGGTACTTATTTACAAGACATGGGTAGAAAAAAGGTTTATTCGTACCCTGACATGTTTCGACGGACAACGCAAAAGTCATCCGCACACAAACCAACAGACACGAACGCTGGCTCATGGAAGCAATAGAGATTAGAAGAACAAACCCATGGGACAATGAACTGAGATGAGGGGACGTTTATGCTGTCACACACCTGGAGCACCATCGTGGAGGCAGTTGATAAAGACATGTGACAACAACACCAGGTGATGCTTCTGAGGAAGATGGAAGTATCCATCGAAACATGTCAAAGCATGACTAAACCTTTTTTCTACCCATGTCTTGATATAAGAACCTTTTATTCAACATCTCAGTGTAGTTTTACATCTACTCCCTGGAGGTCTAGTGACAACAGTAACTGTGTCTCAGTGGTTGGTGCCTTCTGTGTTGTGACATAACAATGCCTTAAAAGCTGCTATCACAGAAGACACAGAAGTCATGACCTCCTGCTACTGTTTGAGACGCTTGAGCACATGCGTCCATCTACTGCCTTTAGACACCACAAGGTTTTGGCAAATGTTAAAACAGACAGTTAAAACAAGACAAACCACTTCCATTTAACTGAGGAAACACTGACGCTTTTGGGAATGATCTCCTCAGTTTTATGAGCTCGTGGCTCATGCTGCCAAGTCATTGTTTGTCACCTGTGTGTCATCACCCAGCTTCACTCTCTGACTTTCCAAAACTTCTCTTTACAACCATAAAAAGTGTCGAAACATCGTACACTGTGACACAGGTGGCCCAGTCAGTGCTGATGAGACCCTGACGTGTGTCTGAGTACGATCCTCCTTAACGGTGGCCATCTTCAGTTCTTCTCTGCTGCCTCAGTTTTGACTCTGATGACCTGCCTTTTGTGGGCGGTCAGTAAATCCTCCATCTGGTCCATCTGGTCCTCTGAGGGGACTGTGAGCTTCAACATCACCACTTGTCTTGTTGTTTCTGACAGGATGAGCTCCTTGTGTGATAAATGTGGTGTCTTTTTCTGGAAAGGTCTGTTCACGTTTTATTGACAAATCTTTGATCAAAGTCGTGTCTGTTTCTCAGATAACAAAGCTGCAGTGCTGCTGGATCTGTCTGCTCAGACTGGTGTGGTGAAAGACGCCATAGATGAAATTGAACAGGTACACACACACACACACACTCTCTCTGAATTCTGTGCTTTGTATTTGTCTCCAAGTCGGTCTTTGAAATATACTCATAAATATGTTTTGGTAACTTTATCGAATCATATCATAGTTTCCTCACCTGCTCCTCGATAGATTCAGAAAATCTCCAGTATTTCCTCTAGAACAGAACGAGCAGTGAACCGCAGTGCTGCTCAGGGAGAAGAGGAAACTGGTACAAGAATAGTTAGTATTTTACCTGCAATAGATTCTGTTTGCCACCGGTGCACAGGGCCATCAGAAAAAACATCTTTTAGACAGTTTGAAGAAACGACCAACAAAACAATCCAACATCCATTTAAACGTTCACTTCATGTAGAATATTTTTTTAATTTTGCCAAGTAAAACAGCACTTTTGTTTGACATTACATTTTTCCGCCACTGAATTGTCATATTTCTTCACAGAAGTGTACCTGGCATTTTTATTTTTTATGTACTTGTGGATTACACTGTATTATGTTGCTTTCTGATTGACACACATGAGACAATGACGTTATACAGTTTACTCAGTAAGTGAAAATTATTTTTACGCCTTAGTGCTGGTGACATTCAGAGCAGGAAGCACTAACCTTTCAGGCTGTCATATTAGCCTTTCAACCTGATATATTAATTAACACCTTTAGGAAATTTCTTCAAATTTGGCGCAAACATTCACTTGGGTTCAAGGATAAACTAAATAGATTTTGGGTGGTGTGATGCCAGTGTTTTGGTGGTTAGCACGCCTCTTAACAAAAAAATGCTAGGCTCAAGGCCTTTCTGGGTGGAGTTTGCATGTTCTTCCTGTGTGTGTGTGTGGGTTCTGTCCAGGTTTTCCAGCCTCCTCCCACAGTCCAAAAACATGCACACTAGGTTGATTGGAGTCTCCATATTGCCCATAGTGTGTGAATGTGAGTGTGATTTGCTTGTCTTAATGTGTTGGGTCTGTGAGAGACTGGCAGCCTGTCCAGGGTGTACTCCACCATCGACCTACAATTAAATAAAACAGGGCAGTGAGAAGACGGTATTGGTAAATGAATAAAGAACAGAATATCTACCCTAGATCCAAACAAAACAAGTTCAGAAGTGTCTTCATCTGGAACTTTGGCTCAAATATAATGCCACCTAAAAAGTGACTTCCCCATTTCCTCATCGAACACTGCCACAGCAGTTTGCAGTCCAACAGCAGACGTCCAGAATGCTGGACTAAGTAGAAGAGTATTATTTGTAATTATACCATGGTCTGGGTGCGTTCTGATTCTGGCTGCAGAGTGTCCGTTGAAAAGTGATAATGGACACCCACAAAGACGTTCCGGTCAACTTGCTTGATGACAGCTCTAAATATTATTGCGCTGGCTCAAAGGCTAGATGGTAACCATGGCAACAGAGACTTTGAGCATAACAAGTTTTCTTCAGCGCATCATGACCACTGGCACTGGCCTTCTGAAATAATACTTTGTGTCACGTAACATTAAGCCATCATCTCACTTCCCTTGATTGATCAGCTATTAGACTGTAGCAGAGTCGCTGTGGGTCCCACACTGCAGCCACAACGGGGCTCCTGTTTCTCACCTGCTGACGAGAAATATTAAATAGACCGCTCAGGTGTCCAATTATCAGGAATTAATGGACTTAGGTTGCTTCCGAGAAGTCCATTAATTCATGACCCTCCATTAATTCCTAATCCTTACTTAAGTCACACCTACTTTAATTAACCATAACCAAACCTAATGAATGGACCGAGTAATGACTTTAGATCGTAGAACCAGATTTGTTATTAATTCAGTCAGCTGATTCTGAGTTACAAACTTTTTCCGTATTTGTTGGGCCACCTCGAGATAGACGGAGCTAAGGTCCCCAGACATTCACTGAGTTTTGTTACAAGAGCATTGTCTGATTTTAACCAAAAACTTTTGAATACAGCCCAAACCATGTCTGAAAAAAATGCATAAACATATTTTCATAAATATAACATCACCTATCAATTCTATCAAAATCTGTGCATCAATGCTGGACTCTGAACCAGTAAGACTTATTCCTACATTGAGCACAACATACGACAGACCTCTTAAAACTCTGTACAGGTCGTCAGATGGGGAAAATTTACACAAACTCTTCAACAGGGAAATAGACTTAGAGTTAGGGAATAGTAACTGATGTGGGGGTCACCCTCCAGAATAAACAGGCATGTAATAAATGATTTATTCATTTCAAGGCCTTATCTGAGGCCCAGGACCCATTCAGCGACATCCTGGACGATGACGAGGAAGGGGACGAACCTCGAGGAAACCAGGACACATACTGGTCAGACAAGGACCGGTTTGTGATTGGTCCATGCCAGGGATTGATGAAGGCGTCGGCTGCATGCCTGAGAAAGATGACATTAGCCATTAAGGCCAACGGCGACATCACCACACCCCAGAACCTGTTCCAACTCGATGACCTGGCTGACATCAGCAAGGAAATCAGCCCTGGGTAGGTCCACACACGCACACACGGAAGTCAAAAAACAATTAGTTAAAAAATGCAGAAGATGAACTGCAGCGTTAAGTATCTGTGATCAGATTAAATGTCCAGTGGTGTTTTATTTGAGCCTGTTGATTTAAACTGAAACTGTGAACTTATGACTATAACAGCGGAGACATCCAGCTCGATGGATAGATGGATGAATAGATGGATAGCTAGCTTAGGTGGCTTCTTTCAGGTATGACATTGTATGTGTCTGACCTCCACAGGGTTGATGATCTGGCCCTCTGCCTGTACCCCCCCATGGACTACAGCGGAGTAGAGAGCAACGTAAGACAGTCACACACACACACACACACTAGTATTTTATTGGTGTACATCTAACTGAGCAGCATCCCTAAATGGCATCATGTTAGTAAAGGCTTGATAGCTCATTTTATAACAACTCAAATGGGACCAGGATCATGTCATAGATTTATTAAACCAAAAAATGTGTAAGAATTTCAGTTTCAAAACTGTACAGCTCTCCTCCAATCAGGTTAAACCTGGTTGTTTTCTCGCTATCAAACTGCTTAATGATTAAGTTATCATGATAAGTGTTTTTATCAACTTTTGTATTTGTAAAGATTGATTAAAATTAATTCCTGTTCCACTGAACCTGTGCAAACTGCTGGATCAGCTCAGACCAGTTCATGTCTTCTGATGATGAGAGGGAAACTTTGCAATTGCAACATGATGCCAGTAACAGAGCAAAGGTGAACACGCCAAGATGATGTCATCCAGCATGCAATAAACTGTTAAAAGCTGTGACACAGACCCTGGAATTAACGTTAGGCAAATATCTTGGTTTTAAAATAAACCACTGAATGTGACTTTCACTGGTGAAAAGACAGTGAAAAGTATGAAAATTTAGCAAAAATGTTTCACAATGGACTAATAAGACAAGGGAAAAAAACTAGCAGAGGTTAAGAACTGTATTAATACAGTTCTATCACTTTATTAATTAAATATTATGTATTAGTTGATCAGCTAAAGCAGCTTAAGGCTGCCTTTAATTTAAACCTAACCACTTGGACACAGACAAATAATTTACATGGTGCATCATTAACTGTGAAACATATCACTTCATCCATCATATTATGTATCTATAAATGTTTTAAAAAGCATGTGAAATAAGGATAAAATAAAGCAATGATGTAAATAAAGGTGTGTTTCTCTACAGGTGTCTAAACTGGCATCGCTACTGAAAAAGTTCTTGAGATCATCAGGTGAGAGGAGCAGAAAATGTATCATTGAGTTTGTATATGAAGACATAAAACATACAGAACCACAGGTACAGCTTCTGTAGAGTGACGAGTTATGAGCTGACCTGGATAAGGGATCAGTTTAGTTTCAGGGATCAGCTTTGAGAAATGTCAAATATGTGCCCTGTGTGGGTAGGGCTGGGTGGTAATGGCAAAAATCAAAATCACGATTAATTGAACTTTTTGCCTCGATTATGATTAATGATCGATTACAGTGTCGTCACTGCGTGTAGTGAGAACGTTAACTCATGTGCATCTTGATAATAATAATTGACACGGACAGAGTTACGTCGGTTTAAGGCTCTAAATCACGGTTTGGATTATTTCTGGGTTAGTTGCCCAGCCCTACATGTGGGTGCTATTATCTGTAAATCTAATCTGACCTTTAAAATCATAAAGTAAATCTCTTTCTTTTTTTTTTTTTTCAATGATTTTTCACTGAGCCTCCTTTTCATCATCCCCCCAGGTCCAGTCATGTGTGTGGGGAGTCAGAGCTGACCTGGGTTCAGTTTTTAGATGGAGCTATTGATCACAACCTGCAAAAAGCCAGAGACTTGATCCAGCAGGACAGCTAGTATTCCTGCTGTGGTTGTTGTATTTTTTACAATCGGCTGCAGTTACGTGTGTGTGTGTGTGTGTGTGTGTGTGTGTGTGTGCTGCGCTTGCATGTGTTTGTGACTGAAACAAAAAAACAAATGGTGGTGTCTTGACTGTTGAGTGGAGAGGTTTTTCATGATGTAACTAGAGTCTAGCAATAAACCCATCTACAAAACAGTCTGCTTTTGACCATTTTATGTGTGTGTGTGTGTGTGTGTGTGTGTGTGTGTGTGTGCACGTGAGTGTGTGTGAGGTATGCTGTATGTGATGTTACTGATTATGTTAATTGTAATAGTCTAAAAATTTGAAAATATTAAAAAGTTAAAAAAAAATTAAATAATAAATAATAATAATAATGATAATGGCTCTACTGGATAATGGATCCTGTGACTCCAAAACAGAGAGACCTGCAGAATGAGGACAAAGAGGGAGGACAAGCACAGATTAATGAAAAGAAAAATATAAATTAGCGACAGTAAAAAAGAAATACTGATGGCAGAAGTGGCTACAGCTGAGTGAAACCTAGGTGAGCTATGTTTGCCTCAGCAAGGATAAAGACTCCATACAGGATTGTGGAGCCATGCTTACCTCCATCACCAAGCAAAGCTGATTATGGTATAACGTGATTAGCTAAATGTAAGTTTGATGTATCATTAGGGTGTGACCGGACTAAGAGTATCATTTTGTTGTTGACCTTCAACATAGCCTGAGGCACGAAACCTCGGAGTCTTATAAATTCATGATGCCACAGCATTTCACACTTATTTCCTTATCTTGAGTCACAGTTGCTGAGAACTGAAGTCCACACCTGAACAGCTCACACGCACACACCTGTACACCCTCGCAACCATGATGCAAACAGGGCTAGCATTATATGAGAGATGTTCTTTGGTTGATGACGAGGTGACTGTTGGTGTTAGAATATACTGTGGCCTATACAGTAAGTGAAACCTGCTCACGGTGGTAGAACAGGTCACTTAGTTATAGATCACATACCCTATGCACCGTCACTCAGGTACAGGACAGTATAGATGTCCTCACTTCCGTCATCTTATCAGTCAGCTGGTAGCGAGTGGAGGACATGATGACTGTCTGTCATGATGGCATGTTTCAGTTTGTAACTATAGCGAGCTCCGGTGGCTCACCCAGTGATGTTTTGGTGTTTCTGTATCCTGTGGAAGCTTTCACAGGCAATACACACTCGTTATCGTTATTATCTCAAAATGTCTCCAACAATGATCATGATAATTGAACAGTAATCAATAAAAAACTATAGAATGTATCAAAGCATGAAAAACCACATCAACAGACTCAACTTTTGTCTATATTTTAAAGTCTAAATCAAGTCTCCAAGTGAAAGTATGTCGAAGCAGATGTTTGCCTGTTTTTTTCAGATCCTTTATCAGTATTTTCACCTCCTCCCATTCATATCGCAATTTGTCACAAACCGGTCCTTGTCAAGGTAATAGCTGATCCCGATCGAGCTGCATGTTCACAACATCTTGTTTTTGTGTGCCTTTCATAGTTGTGCACACATCATTGCAATGGAAACTAAATGATCATACAGCTGCGTATTTTGCAGTTAGAAGTACAGAGGCAGCAGCTGCCATAGTTAAACATTATGTACCAGGAAACCAAACCCTCTACACACTCCCCGCTCAGTACTAAACAACAAACAGTTAAAAATTCCATGGCAGTGAATCTATGGTTAGATAATAGTTAAGATATTAGTCTAACCACTTTTGTATGGCTAAAAAAAGTCTTTCAATTGGACTCAATCTTCATCTCCGTGTCGGTGCTTAATTATCTGGTGTCTTTTGTCATTCATGACCTTAGACATTAAAAATCCTGCATGTTTACTGTAAGGAAAGGAAAAGACAGTTACCATGGATCACACAATGACTGCATTGCATAAAGACAGGTGGCAACGTCTGACAGCTGACTGCAACATCAAAGCAGGTGTGCTTGTGTCTGTCTCACTCACATAAACTGAAAACCAAATCCACCCAACAATTACACACAAATTGCTTAATGATCTTGTGAGCACATTGTTGTTGCTTAATCATTATTTCTGTCTGTAAGAAAAACAGCTCTTTATTTCCGCAGTTGTGTTGTGTTAGTTGGGGCATGTTTGTAGTTTTTATCTCAGCTGACACATTTCCCTGTTCCCTGTTGTTCACCTTAAGGTTTAAACGCACCAGTTGGAGGTCTTGGGTCTTTTCTAGACCTAATGAATAAATATCAATATGACTTTTATATTTTCATTCTGCTGTCTCCTGTCCTAACAGTGAGAGTGACACTTTTAATGAGAACAGTAAACCAAGGCGTGTTGTGACCACAACGTTTCATCCACAAGTTTAAACAATCAAAACTCACTGCAGGTGAAGAACGCACCTGCACACCATGTGTGTGTGTGTGTGTCACACACCTTCTCATTCAGTGGTCTTTCTTTATTTTCATTACTTTCTACATTGTAGATTCAAACTGAAGACATCAAAACTATGAAGGAACACATATGCAGTTATGTAGTAAACACAAAAAAGTGTTAAACAGCAGAATATGTTTTAGATTTTTTTGATTTGACATTGATTGATTTGATGACATGGCTTTTTGCACACTGTTGACATTCATCAGTTTCATGAGGTCGTCACCTGGAACGGTTTTCCAACAGTGTTAAAAGAGTTCCCAGAGGTGCTGAGCACTTGTTGACTGTTCTGCCTCCACTCTGCAGACCAACTCATCCCAAACCTCAATTGGGTTTAGGACAGGGGACAGATAACACTTTTGTTTCATCTGACACTTTTGTGTTTACTTTATAATTCCTTATGTGTTCCTTCATATTTCTGATGTCTTCAGTATGACTCTACATAGAAAGTAATAAAAATAAAGAAAGACCACTGAATGAGAAGGTGTGTCCAAATTTTAGACTGGTTGTGTAAATTTGTAAGTGTCTTATGTTGAGCAAAATCTTGAAAAAGTAGTGAACACCGGTTGTCAGACAAGTTACACCTGAATCTGGATGAGGGGGTGGAGCTGGCTGATGCTTTAAGAGGCATCAGCGATGTGTCACCTGTCAGTGTGCAGCTGAGAAGCCACCAGAGACTCTTCCACTGTTTCTACATCTACAACCAGAGATGGCCCTATCTGGTGAGTACCCATTCGCACTGGTGCTGTGGTGCTGTTATCATCACATCTTTTTCAGTTGTTTGGTTGCTGCTCAAGGATAGTAATAATATATTGGTTTAATATATAATAGTAATGTTTGCATAGAACTTAAAAATAAAGAATCAGAGCCAGGTTTATTATCAACATGGTATTCCAAAACAGCAAATCAAGTGAGAAGACAAAATTTAAAGAAAGAAAGGAAATCAAGTTACTTATGTTAGATTTCTATGGAGCCCCCAAAAATTAAACGTTTCAGGTGCGAACCAGAAACTTTCATGTGCGCACCTGAAAGTTTTCTCGTGCTCACCCAAAACTTTCTGATGCGAAACGTTTAATTTTTAATTTTTCCCCCATTTTCCCCAAGTTTCAGGTGCGCTCCTGAAAGGTTTCATTTTTTATTTTTTCCCCATGTCCCTTTAGGGGCTTCATAGATTTCAGTGATCACTACAGGTGAACATAAATGTGATTGGGTTTATGTTGGTGCTTCCACCTGCTCACTGATTGACGGCCTTACATGCCGACAGACATTATTTCTCAGCCACTGAATCATGTTTTGATGAGAAAGGCTCAGTCCAGGTTTTCACCTGTCATCTCAGAGTAGTGAGTCTGTTTTCTCCTCTGATTCAACATGACTAATGTCAACCTGATCTCCAGCTTCTGTGATCTTCACACAACACCACGTTCCACCTGTTTCAGAGGACGGTTGTGACTTCAGAGGAAGCAGCCACAGCAGCTCCATCACTCATGTGGGGAGCTGCTGCAGATGAGATGATCTTATAGATATTGACCCCATTGCTGGCCAAATAATACTTCTTCTGAGCCCTTCAATTTTCATGATAATGAGTATACATCCAGGACTGACTCCTCTTAATTCTACCGGTTGTTCACTGATTGTCCACTTTAATTCTGCAGTGATTTCAGTCAACCAGCTTTGTGATAAAACCTTAAAATTGTGAAGGGAACTACAGAGGTCAACTTAAAACCATTTTAAAGTGAATTTCAGAAACATGATTTCATCTCAAATCATTTTTTTCTATCTCTGACATGTCTCAGATATATGACAGGTGAGCCATGACTGTGAGTGGGTGTAGTAGTAACTGGTATTCCAAGAAAGTAAGGCTTAGTGATAAGGAGAAAGACTTTGTAGCATTGTATATAAAGCCGGCAAACCAGTTCTTTTTTTTTTTTTTTTTGAGTGGTGTGTCTTGTACTGATCCCCAGTAATGGATCTTAAGGCAGAGTGATATAATGCATCGAGTGGTTTTAAAGTTGTATTAACATCCCCATGATCCAAAACTTAAAGCACAGAATGAAGATCATTTCAATTTAAAGATTTTAATACTTTTTGAATATAATTTGATTTTTTCACCAAATTGTTGTTCTGCTTTGATTTGTCAACACCCCACTTGCAATACTTTTATAGAATGATAGCAGGACTAACAGTTTAGGAACCAGTGAGTTGACAGTTGTTTTACAAAACTGCACTGTGTGAATTGTAGGGCATATCCTCACACAGTGAATTTAGCAGGCCCTGCTTCAGACCAGTGACGGATACATTTTGTGTCAGATTAAAGAGGAATATATCCAGCCATATTTGATTGCAACCCAAACTGATTTCATTAGCTCTGTGATTGTGTTTCTGTGTGGAGGACTGACCTGATCCACGGAGCATGAAGTGTTGATACATGTTCCACTGCTTCATTGACACAGACTTCTTCACCACATCATTCATGCGACATTTATTTTCTCTGCCACGCCCTCCTGAGTTTCTGCCAGCATTACTAGACAGCACCGTCACATTTTACACACGTTGGCCTTCATTTATCAAACTTGCGCAGGATCTGGTGTAATGTGTTTGATAAATGAGGGTCCTAGTCTTTACTAGTCTTTACTATGGTCGACACCCTCAGCTCAGCTTTCGAGGCCTGGCCCAACACTAGGGCAGTGTCAGACTTTCATTCACGTCACTGATAAGATCATTTCGCCTCATTTGGTCGGGACAAAACTGAACATCTAACCTGTTTTAACTTGATTAATCTCAGTCACTGATGTCATTGTGTTTGTGGATTGCCCCCCCCCCCCAGTCCTGAAGATCCTGGACCTCCAGAGTAAAACCAACAACACTGAGCATCGCACCAGTGAAATCTCAGTGGACGAGCTGATCGTGAGACGAGGCCAGCCCTTCACCGTGACCCTTCACCTGACCGAGGCTTTCAAACCTGACCTGCACCACCTCAAAATCACTGTAGAGACTGGTCAGTCAATTTAAATCTTTCAGTTTGAATATTTTTCAACTACAGTGAGGTTTTTGCTGTTCTACAAAGCTAGAATGGAGCGACTGAATATCTGACTTCCTGATCTCTACAGAAGACTACAAGTCACAATAATCATCCCGATATCTCAAGATAACAAAGCTTGTCTTAAATATATAGTGTATCTTTTATCCCATGATGAGAGATTGTCAGGACAAGATGATTTTGACTGAACCTCATACACTAAGTCACACTAACACATAATTTAGTTTGAAACAAAAAATCTGATTTACATGATTTTATTTGCTTCTTGATTTTAAACCAAAATTGAAAAACAAAATCACACGGTCTGCAGTTTTTGTTTCCAAATTTAAGGCTGTGAAAGTGTAAAAAAAGTTACTGGACAAAAGTATGATATAAATCATATATAAATAATAAATGTAAGAATAAATACATTTTCCTGTTTACAGTTTTTTTCCTTGTTTTTAAATGAATTGGCCTAAAATCACAAAGAGGAACAAGTTAAATGAGGCTTTGGGTCAAAGTATCATTTCATTTGTTTGAACCTGAAGGTTTTATTTAGGAATTAAAAACCACATTTCATTTGTAAATGTGGCGCAAAGTGCTGTACAACAAACAAATGACCTCCACCGAGTGCTTCACCTGAAGAGACATAACAACATCAAAATCACAGATGTAAAATGAAATGGAATCATAACAGATGTGGATAAAGGCTGCTGTCCCTTTCTGAAGGTGAATTTCCATCTGAGGAGCGGGGGACAAAGTCCTGCTTCGGTATCCCAGACAATGTGCGGCGTTCCCCATTAGCAAAGGCCGTGTGGAAGGCGGAGCTTCAAAGGAACCAACAGACGGCCATGATTCTGACCATCACTCCCCCTGCTGACACCCCCATAGGAGAGTACAAGCTGTCTTTCAAACACAAGCAGGAGGAGTTGCTGGTGAAGATAGCAGTGCTCTTCAACCCCTGGTGTCCTGGTATGTGTTTAATGGGAACTGTCCTTCAGTTAGTTTGATGCCCTCAACTGAAAACACTGGTGAACTTTACTTGCTCCTCCTAAATCTTAATCTCTCCTCCTGCCTGCAGATGACTGGGTGTTTCTGCCCGATGAGAGAGAACGAGCAGAGTACGTAATGAACGAACAGGGAATCATCTTCAGAGGAAGTGGAAATTACATCACTCCTCTGTCCTGGGACTATGCACAGGTATGCACACACACACACACACACGCTGTGGATCAGTGACATCTTTGTTTTCATAAAGGGCTATAAGATTTTAACCGTAATTATTGAATATTTATTTGTTAATCACCAAGTTTTTATGTTGAGCTTAAAACTGGCTTCCTCAAACTGTTGTTACTACTTCCATGTAAGCATAGCAGACAGCCTGGTTAAAAACCAGACTGAAAGGGAATGGCTGGAGCTCATTATCCTCAGGTCTCCACATGCACCACAGAAATAAAAAGACACCTGGGTTTAGTTAAAAGGCCATGACAAGAAAGCATGAGGGTTCTTGAGAGTTCACAAGAAAGCAAACCTGTTTGCCTGTATATTTACAGGACATAGACTTCAATACCTGTCAGTGTTTCAGTGTCACCATGCTGCCATTAATAAGTAGTTCTGGTTTCTCCTCATCCAGTTTGAGCCCGACATGGTGAAGATTTGTTTGAAGTTACTGGACGTCAATCGCAAACACCTGCTGGACCCAGCTGATGACGTGTCCGCTCGCTGCAACCCCATCTACGTTGGCCGCGTGGTCAGCGCCATGGTAGGACAGGACCTCATGGTCTTTGGTAGCAGCACCGTAAACCTTTTGAGAGTTTGTGTAGCAAAATCCAGCCCTGATATCTCACAATTTAGACCTGTTTTGTTTTTTCTGGCAGATGAGAATCCTCAGCAAATTTCACTGTTCAGTCCTTTTGCTGTGAATGTATAGGTCAAAATACACACTGGCAACTTGGCTCTGGGTGTGGTGAGGGTAAACTGATTTATCATTGTTTTCTTCCAGATCAACTCTGCAGACGACTCTGGTGTCCTGCAGGGGAACTGGGGGAACTCGTTTGCTGGCGGTTTCTCACCCTCTCACTGGAACGGAAGCCACGCCATCCTCCAACGGTGGTATAACACTTACTGCCGCCCGGTCAAGTATGGGCAATGCTGGGTGTTCGCCGGAGTGATGTGTTCAGGTAAGAGTGAAATGTTTGATCTATTCTCGTTTTCTGGCAGGTGGTGCAGTGGTTAGCAGTGCGAGAAGGTTCTACGTTAGATTCCCATTCAGAGATTGTGGTGTTTGTATCTTCTCCCTCTGCCTGTGTGGGTTCCCTCCGGGTTCTCCAGCTTCCTCCCACAGTTCAAAGACATGCACACTGCATTGACTGGTGACTCTAAATTGCTCATAGGTGTGGATATGAGTATATGTCTCTATATGTTGACACTGTGGTAGACTGGCAGTCTCCCAGGGTGTACCCTGCCCTCAACCTACGTCATCTGGGATTGGCTCCAGCCCTCCCATGAACATGTATGGATAAGACCGGGTGGTTGACAAGAGAATGAGTCTTCCTTTTCTACAACCTGTGAAAAACATGACTAATGTATGTCTTCTAAACCGGAGCAGTTGCAATTTTAAATGAGGTTAATGACGTCTTAAAATGAGGTGCGGTCAGGTGCATATTTGACAAGGTAGCAGTGGAAGGTGATTGTATGATTGACAGTTGTGCAGTCATTCCGTTATTAATGACAAATGACAGAGCACACACACTTTGCAGAGTGTGTTGGAAATGCTGGCATCAGTCAGATGAAACATAAGAAGCCACTGGAAGTCAGAGCTTCTTTGTGACTTGTTGCATCTTGTATAAGGCCTTGTTGACCACGAAGAGAATAGAACTGTGTTAAAACACTGCGTCATTATGATATTTTTGGCATTTAAAACACCTGGGTGCTGTAGTTGATTCATTGAATGTTACACCCAAAAAAAAAACCAAAAAAAAACACTTCCTTAAGAGATTAAGTTTAACCCTTTTGAAACATGTACCTGTCACAGTGACTGTTTCTGCTGATCATGACCCAAATGCACTTGTGTCACTGTGTCACTGCAGACTGTGCACTCTGGATCGTTACAATAAAGCCCATTTGGAGAGACGTTAATTGGTAATCACACAGAATTAAAAAGATAATTGATTCCACGCATTATCTTGTATTGCAGCTCCAGTAAAATGCTTTGCACTTGTTTATAAAGTGATTTTGGTAATCTGTTCTAACCTTGTGGTTTTAGTGATTATAGAGCAACAACAATAAAACAGATCATCTGAGTCATCATGTCAACACTGGTCACATGACTCTGTGGCTGAAGTCTATTAATACCAGCTTGACAGAATTACAGCTTTTTAAATACAGAGGCGTGTTTGTTCTGACACACCATTTATTGACGGTTCATTGAGAACTGTGTTTGAAGCTGACTGACCGCCCATTTGGCAGTAAGGCATTACTTTGAGTTGGACAGGCTGGTTTGGTTTTCACGAATGACTTGGACAAATATTTGTGTATTGTGACAATATGAATAATAGCAGAGGCCATGCAAACCAATTACTAGCATATATAAAGAAAAAATAATGGGTCCCTGAGGTGCCCTAGATGTATCAGGATGGGTGGTGAAACATGGTTATCAATAGAAACAAAACATTTCAATTTCAGAAGAGCAACACATTAATATGTGTTGTGAGTATTGCCTTAGAAACAGTAAGAACTCACCACACTTAATAAATGACTCCAACCTGTGTGTCTGGGTGCAGTGATGCGTCTGCTGGGCATCCCCTGCCGTGTAATCTCCAACTTCCAATCAGCCCACGACAACAACGGGAACCTGATCATCGACGTGTACCATGCTGACTATGGAGTCCGAGAGAAGGAATCCAGGGACAGTATCTGGTGAGACACTACACCCCTCACATTTTCCCTTTTGAAACATCTCATTTAAACATACTGAACATCTGAAATTTAAGTGTTTTTGTATGTATGGGTGTGGTTTCTGGAATAACAAACAACATCAAAAATATTGGCAGAATGTTCAAAATAATGAAACAAATGAAACCGTTTGGATAAAGAAGATATTAAATATCCCCAGAACAACAGACCCACTGCCCACATCAACTTTTAACATGATTGGACAGCCACAAATAACATATAACCGAGTCAATAATGGGCTACACAGATATAACAGATTCTGCTGACTGCCTGTGTCAATGTCTTCATGCGTACATGGCCGAGTATATAGTTATTTTCCTGCCATTAAAAAAAAGCATAAAGCTGAGTAAACTTTGATATGTGAGATCAAACGTGTGGTGTGATGAAAGCCAGTTAGGTCATAAATTATGTCAACATGTCAACAGCATTACAGTTCATCACCTTCTGAATATCCAGCATAGCCTGGGTGCAGCACCTGAGCCTTAGGGTTTTGTCTTCAGAGCAGAAAGTCACTGTCTCCAGATGCTTTAGATAATTTCTGCAACAATTTCAAGTGCTCCTGAGCGACAGGCGCCTGCCACCCCCACAGTTCACGCTGATTGTAGTGAACATTATAAACAGGTTTTTCTCCACCAAGGAAAGAACTCATCCACTAGATTTCTTCTTGCAGCTTCCAGACCATTTAGTTTTGGTGAGCTTGTCAGTGTGTTCCTGCTTTTTAAGAATGTCCCAAATTGTTGGTATTTACATCAGAGCCATGTGTTATTACTGTATACTGCATACATTCACTGCATATAGCACTGCATATGTTTGCAAAGTTGTGCGCAGACAGGTTTTCATAATTATTCATAACAAATAAAGTCATGTGTTTTATTCATTTCAAACACTTCTTGTTAGTTTTACTTTCAAGTTGTAACAGGTAAATTTTACCCTCAGGGATCATAGCTGTCACATCTGGTTTTATTGCACTGGTTGACAGGTGTGTTCAGAGTTTTACAAGGCACAGACTGCAAAACAGTGAATCTCGAGGCTAAAGGACTGACACGCTGTAATATGACAACACTGAATTGTGATTCATTCGTAGAAGTCATCTCAACAAACAAACAAAAAATATGAAACAAAGTGCAGCGTTGCTCTATTTACAGATGTTGGAGTTCTTCTGAATCATTTCTATAGTGTTTCTACTCAGACTGTAATGTTGTTCTGTGTTGTAGGAACTACCATGTGTGGGTGGAGGGGTGGATGAGACGTCCAGACCTGTCAGCTGATGGAAAATACGATGGGTGGCAAGTTCTGGATCCAACCCCTCAGGAGAGGAGCGACGGTAAGAACTAAGGGTTTCACCTGAAGAGTATGGCTCCTTTCATTATGTCACACCCTGACTTCTGATCAGTGATTTCAGTATCAGACCAACTGGTATTTTGGAAAATATCTCTATTTTTTTCTAAACTCCTTTTAATTCCTCTGTGACAGGAACAGTCAGAACAGGAGCCATATTGTTTTCAGGTTGTCTGTATATACGTCTCATTCTGATGGACATGATATCTCAGTAACATTTGAAGATTTTGCACAAATGTTCATGTGGACTCAAGGATGAGATGGTATGGTAGACTTTGGTATTCAAAGGGCAAGGTCATGGTCATGACTTCACAAATCAGAGTCATGATTTCAACCTTGAGAACACAATACATATTTTGGAAGAGGCAGGTAACTACTAGGCAACAATTTTAGTTTAGTTTAGTTGTGCACCACCTACTGAACATGAACATATTGTGGGCAGTGATGCCAAAAAAAACCACTAACCCCCTTAGAGTGGTTTTTATGTATCATATCCAATCGTCAAGCCTCATGGTACCACTGGTGTAGGGGTTCATCCTCTGGGACCATGATCTTGTATCTTGTGCTGGAAATGTTGAATCTGCAACAAGACTACAGTAAATAAAAAAGAGAGAGAGAAAGAAAAAGAAAAGAAAAGAAGCTCACAGTTTAAGTGTATCAGTGCAGCGTGTTTCTACAACACTGCAGGTAGTTCACATGTTAGACAGAATACTTTACATCACTCAGATGCTTAAGTAAATAGTTGTGGAGAATTGCTGAGACTGGATTTTCTACTTTGCAATTTATTTCCTGCAGTAAAACGCCTGTACAGCTGTGCACCAACCACTGTTTTCATTAGTGCTGAATAGATTTGATTTGTCTTATGTAAGACGTGCCACTAACTGTCCACATCCAGTCTAATGCGACCCCCGAGCTGACAGAATATTCATGTTTGACCAAATTACTTCTTGATTCACAATCAACTAATGTATTCATCTTTTCATTAATTCAAAAAAATGTGATTGCTACCGTGTCCAGGTGATTGATTCAAATGAGACATGCCTCAGGTTTAATTCACCACAATGATAACTACTCTGTGTAAACTGATGTTCGTCTGTTGCATATAACGTGCATGTTTTTGACTGTGTGCAGGTGTTTACTGCTGCGGTCCAGCCCCCCTCACTGCCATCCTGGAAGGAGAGACCAACCTCAAATACGACGTCCCGTTCGTTTTCGCTGAGGTCAATGCTGACTGTGTGGACTGGCTGGTCAGTGAGCACATAAAACCATCACACAGTGGGACAGCCACAGTTAAATTCAGCTGTATGCTACAGCTGATTAAACATCATTGTGTTTCCTGCATGTTTTGACTCATGATGTTGTCTCCCGTGGTCTCCAGCTGAAAGCCAACGGCTCAAAGGTAAAAATCTTCTCTGACACAAAGAGCGTGGGCCAGAATATCTCCACCAAGGCTTTGAACTCCAACAAAAGGCAGGACATCACCCACACCTACAAACACACAGAGGGTAGGTTCATCATGTACACACACCTCAGCTGATCAGTCCTGTGGCTACATCCACAGGATGATGTTTTTATTTTAAAATGGCGTTTTCAAATGAAAACAATCTCCATCCAGATTTTAACACCTGAAAACATACACATGGAGTGAACATGTGCCAGGTGGGGTACACAGGAGTCAGCAAATGCAGTCAGCAAATCACATCCAATGATACGGATGGAGGTAAACCTCCTCAGTGCCTCTGCAGGTTGACTAAGAAGAGTTCACCTCATTTACAGGTACAGAGAAGGAGAGGATCACCTTTGGCAATGCTGTGGCGAGGCTGACGAATGGAGGGAACCATGGGGAGAATGGGAACGAGGGAGGCCCAGATGAAACCCTCTCAGTGCCGCCAGTGACCATGAGGTTTGAGGAGGTACGTCAGTGAATCATGTGTTTTATTATTATCATTATAAAATCATTTGGGGGAGCAATTTGTTCTACAAAACATACATCAGCTGCTACTTGTTATTAATTCAATTGTTTTTACACTGAGCTCCTAATCCTAAAGCTATAAAGTTTTGCTTTGCTGCCCCATTGAGAGAATGTGGCTCGCATCATTTGGTTTAAAGAGCTGCAAAACTATTTGTTTAAATACCAGAGCTCACACTCAAATAACACCATACATGGTTATGTAACCACTGTCACTGCAGTTACATAGTGTTTATGTGTTAAGAACTTGACGCAGACATCAGACAGACATCCAGCTCAGTAATGTTACACCAAACCATGGATGTAGCAAGTTGTAATTGAATGAATGAATGAATGAATGAATAGACAAAGTGTGTATTATGGATGATTTCATTGTGTGACAAATGTTGAGCAAATGAAGCCACGGTGAAAACACCAATACAGAGAAGAAACAGCAGTACAGGAAGAGGTCAAGCTAAGCTAACAGGGCTAGGATAGGAAATGTAGCCAAGCTAGATTTCATTTCCAGCAGCTCTGGTGAAGAAGCACACTGACTGTTTCAGTGTAAACACATCACAGGAGAGTGAAGGATGAATGAAGGGATGTATTCTGTGATGTTGCAGGTGTCCAAACCGGTGAACGGTAAGGACGTGAGCCTGAAGCTGGTGCTGACCAGTAAGAGCCGTGAGGCCAGGCCACTGCTCATCAGCATCAGTGTCCAAGCCATGAAGTACAACGGCAGACCAGCTTTCAATATCCAGAAAGAGCTGAAAGAGCAGACGCTACTGCCTGGGAAAGGTGAGTCTGCCTCAGGCTGAACAAATACCAGCGGGGTTTTAAACCCTGTTTTCTTCAATCCAGGGTGAACGCTTTTCAAACCTCACTTGCTCTTTCTCCTCCTCCTACAGAGCTGGTCATCCCAGTCCTGGTCCCATTCTCAGTCTACCACAGACACATGGTGCTACATGACAGCATGAAGATCTCAGCTCTGGTCATGGATAAAAACAATCCAGACTATACATATCTGGCAGAGGACGACATTGTGCTGCAGTACCCTCCCATTTCCCTCACCGTCAGTAGAAATAATTTGTTGTTATATTGTACTCACCTGATGTCTGACTGTTCACATGTCGTATATTTATTATGATCATTACTCATTTCTATTGTATGTTTGAAACTGTATATTTTAAGTGAGAGATACATCAATGTTGCATTGATTGCTGATGCATGATGGGTAATGTAGTTTTTACAGGTTGACCTGTGTTTAAATGGCTGTCAAACTGTGTGTGTTCCAGATGCCCAGTCAGATCAGAGTAGGCCAGGAGGCAAGAGCAGAAGTGGTTTTCAGGAACCCGATTGATGAAACACTGACAGGCTGCACTGCGAACCTGACTGGAAGTGGACTGATAAGCGGGGAGCCTCAATTCAGGTGTGTGTGTGTGTGTGTGTGTGCATGTGCACATATATTTCAATATATGAAATATATGTAGATAAATTCCATATATTGAAATTCCATTCATGATGATATATTACTTGTGCATATGGGAAACTATTTGGTTGGAAAAGATGAAGGAAAAGATGCAGATCATTTACAGTTGTCTGTTATTTTGGTTTTTATTCTTGAAACATCTAAAATTTAAAAAAAATGTTTGGATTTCTTACATTTGCCGTTTTTTTTTTTTATTGAGGCCTCAACAAAGTAGTGCAGCAGCTAAAGGTTGAGACACTTTTCTTGACAAAAGAATAAAATCAAATTAAACCAAGGTTACCAGCACTGATGTCTCTCTTTGCCATAGAGCGTCAGTGAAACAGTATTTGGGCCTGATTTATAATTTGATGTCCTTCTCCCAGAGGGTTCCTCACGCCCATCCTAAACCTGTTCAGACAATAGTTAAGACCATGATGACAAGTGTAACTTTTGACTTTAAAAGTCGATGTGGAGTCTCTGATGGCCCTCTGTGTCCGTGTCGTCCATAGGCTTCCAGACCTGCGCAAAAACCAGCAACTACGAGTTCAGTTCAGCTTTTTTCCGTACAAGACCGGAGTGAAGACTATGGTGGTGAACTTCGACTGCTCTGCCTTCAAGAACATCAAAGCCAGCAGCACTGTCACTGTCAAGCCCTGAGTCTTCAGGACCACTGAAAAACAGTCATCAGCTTTTACTCAGGCAAAAACTAAATTAGCATTTTTCTTTTATTTATATATGTAAAAAAAATACTCTGCAAATGATGACTTTCCTTCTTTCAGAGAGACCATAAATTTGTTGTTATCAGTCATATGTGTTTTGTAGTGTTCAAGACGATATCAGCTGAGCAACGTGCTTCTATGAACTACAGTCAAAACGAACAGGCTTCCTTGCTGCATAGGATTTCATAGGATGCACAAGAACCTCCTGTCCACTGATAGGCTGACATTAGGTTTCCCAAACACACACATAATATGAGCTGACATATTATCATATATCGAACGAGAGGGCGAGCCAGCCAGAGAGAGAGTATGTATTTTAGCTCAAAGGTATGACGCAACACCAGCATAACATCCTTATTAGTCAACCACATGCACTGATTTGACTTGGATCTCAGAAGCCAAACCTCCTAACAGGATGAGGTGCTAGAAATGAACCTGAACTATAGGAAGTGACTGTTGTATTTGCATCATACATACTTTACATTGAGATAGTGTTACCATTGTAATCTGCCTGTAACACCAGATTGTTCCTTGAATTTCCTCAGGTGTTTCTATGTGAACTCTTTGTTCATATAGAAAGAAGAAAGTAGTTTCCTGTTAAAAGATTAAATTAGCTGGTGTTATGGTGCCTCCCCATGGTTTAAAAAATATAAAATGACATGCTGGGTCCTGTACATTGATTTCAGTTTGTAATGAATCTATTGATGAGGTACAACAGTGTTTATTGAAAACCCTGTTTTCTCTCTGTCTTTATTGGTAATGATGTGGTTACTACTGTAATTGCAAGACAATGTGATTTCTATGGGCAAGTATTAAAGGAATATTATGTCAAAGGGATTACTTTCTTATTTCTTAATGTTTTGTAAAATATGTGACACTTTTACCCAGAAAGTGCATCTACAAACCTTTAACTGTTCCAGGAGGGGAAATGACTCTTTCAGAGCTCATGTCCACATAAAGATAAATTTCATGAGGTCACAAATCAGAGGCAGGAAACCTCTCATTTCCAGAGTTCGTGACAGCATAAGTACAATATCTACCTATGATAAAACATTTATTTTTTATCTGTTACTTTTTTTATTATTATTTATATTATAATTATTTGATTTCGCTTTGAATTCTCTCAGTTTTGTTTATTTTATCATTGTTTATATTATCATTATTACTACTGCATAGCTATGTGATAGTTAGGCTACTTATAGTAGTTAGTAGTTATTTATTTACTTCAGTAACTGAGTGCAAGGAACAGCTGCAGATCAGACAGTTGAGAAAACAACCCGTAACAACGCGAGACTTTCTTCCAAACAAAACCTAGCAAACCTAACAAAACCTAGCATGACCACCTGTTTGCTACGGTTTCCCCAAAACAGAAACCGAACAATTGCCGCTTTTTGATGATGCCTTAAAGACCGTAGAAAACATGGTAGAAAACAAATGTCTGCTCACAAACTGAGGAAGAAGTTTCCTTTTCACCAGCAGCTTTTAGGTGGACAGCTGGAAAGTAACTATATTAAATGGTTACTTAAGTTGTTACACATGGTGGGTTGTCTGTTTTCAGTGTGTTAATAACTCAAGTGCGTCAATTGATGACACTTTGTTTCCTTTTATTAAACATTAGCCTACCAAATAATTTACTTACATAAAGGATTAAGGATGATTATTACACTGCTGGGTCTTTGTCTGCCTCAGAAAACACGCTTTAGCTGCCAGAAAGCTAATTAAAAAAAATTCCTACACTTCCCTCAGTCCTTGAACGCAGCGTACAGACGAAGCGAAACCAATATAGTAGAGCTCAAAATACTCTCCCTCGTCTCTGGTGGAGCTCTCTTGTCACCCCCCCACCCCTCAGAGAAGTTACTGGAGCCGACCGGTAAGTCCCTTATCTCCCCCCTCCACAGGCAGACGAGAGTGTCGTGGGTCCGAAGGAACAGACTGAACTCTTACACAGAGGAATGTCAGTGTTAACAACGGACACAGACGAGTTCCGGAGCCGGTAGTTGTCCAGGCGTTTCCACCGTCGGTGCCGTAAAGAGGAGCACTTCCTCCGCCGCGTCGTTCTCCTACACCGATCAGCCGGTGAGAAGTGCAACCTCATAACTTTAGCGCTGCTAGAAGTGGAAAGTGTGCTTAGCCTCCTGCTAACGTAGCATCTGTTAAAGCACCATTCGGTTGCTACTCGAATTAGCACAACTTAGCTAGCGAGCTAACTCAGCTAGCAAAAGATAAAAGGCGCGGTGGAAGGAACACTAAATTATAAAACGAAAGACAAGGCGGGAATTGAGTCCTGTTTTTTCTCGCCTTTAAAAGTTAACAGGTATAGTTTCTGTTCATAAAAGAACCGGCCGGCGAAACTGTTAGCTGCTAGGTCACCCGGCTAGATAACTAGTTAAGCTAACGTTTACATACTGTGGATGAGCAGGTGTGTTGATATGAAACAAGGACTGAGAGACAAATACCGGTGAATTATGTGAATGAATACATTTAATTAACATGATACGTCATCTGTCCTGACGCCTACGACTTGATGACGAAAACACCTAATGACAGCCCAGAAACCACCCTGCTTTTGATTAAGGATGTTGTTAAGCTCGGTTATTTGTTAAATATTGTGTTTACTGAAATATTGGTTTATGGAGTGTTTATTAAATATTCTAGACACCTCTAACACAGTTCAAATAACAGGCACTAAAAATATCACAGAGGTAATACACCAGCCACTGAGTAGATCCTGAACGTAGCATAACCATATTTAGGGGGCCAAGACCAGGGCTGGGCACCAGGCATGCAAGGCAGTGTGTATCTATTGTATTTGAACTGTTATAAATAAGCAAAAAGGAAACTGTCAGTGTGTAGACTGCAGCATTATTTGCCATAAACTTTGGTAGAATTACAGCTCCACCCTGAGACAGCAGCCGCCTCACCTCCAGCTGCCTCATAGCGTTTCCTGCAGCAGAGAGAAGAGGATGGAGATGACTTATCGGGATCTGTGGTGTTTTTTTATTCAGCTTCACTCAACAAAATTGTATACACACTTAAGAGTTTCTCTTTCTTAAGTCATTGCAGTATGGACTGGTGTTATTACTATGATGTAATCATTACATAAAAATAAACTGGACCAAAATAAATCATACTAGATATGTTAAAGTGCTACTGCAACAACATAGTGAAAACTTCAACATATATATCAAATATTTTCATAAACTATATTCAGCATAGTTTGCTCTCTATCTCAATCCAAGAGGAATGAAATGCTGGATCCACTGTAACATCTGTGATAGGGTTAGGGTCAACTGGAGAACTGCACAAAAAGAAGAAAACTGCACCTATAGAAGACACTAACATATCTGAAAACATAAGCAGGAAGTGGTAGGAGGGATGAAAATTGTTGTGAAACAGAATGAGTTTGTTCTCCTGTTCGCTGGAAGTCAAAATCATGATCAGAATTTTAAAAATAGACTAAATGCCCTGACTAACTACAACTTTTTCAACTTCTTTCTGAAGTCTGTGCCCTAATCCAGTCACTGTCTATGAAGGCAGAAGGTCAACATCATGTCTATAGTGTAGAAGAGGTGTTAATATATATTGGGTAAATGCACAGCTGCTAATTCAGTATTTCTTCTTTTCAGATAATCAACAAAGAAGCTGAAATGCCTCAGAAAAAGAAATCTCAATCTCAGGCTCAGTCCTGGGCTGAGCTGAAACAGGCTGGGAATGAATGTTTCAAGAAGGGTCAGTATGGAGAGGCCACCAACATGTACAGCCAGGCCATCAAAGAGCTGGAGAAGTCCAGTGAGTATCACCTGCATCAACCTGAGCACACACACTGGCAACACAGCTATGATGGTTTATGTAACAGGGTTTGGTCTGCACCTGAATACACAGTTTACAACACCTTGGTAAATCTACATGTATTTTTCAGTATGCCTCAGCTCTTACTGTTGTGTAGAAGATGATATTGAAGCAATGGCTGACAGCTGACAAAAAGACTCAGAGGACAGATCAGAAGTAGATTCACTGAATTTTTGGAAATGTTTTCTTTTATTGCTGCAACCGAGGCCGTCCCACTTTGAGGGCCCTGCAGATGCAGCCTTCGTCTCCAAATTTTGAAGGATCCAAATGCTGGATCTTATGCTGCTCAACCTATATCCCACAATCCATTTCGAGCCAGTCTGATTTTTGCATGGAGATGGGAGCAGTATAGATGTTGTAGATTAAAGTGATGTCTTTTCAGACATTGCTTCAGCTCATTCAGCCCTTCAACATCTTCTATCTCCATGTTCAATGTCACTTTTCTACGTGTATTAGAGTTGTTTGTAAATGCGATGCTCTAGTCTGCAGAAAATTCCCAGTGAGTAATCAGCTGAATGAGTGGCAGCTGTGAAGGTTGCTAGGCAATGGGAGCCGCGCTCCAGTAGCCCCAGAAACACAGTAGTCACTCCCCTGTAGGCTCATTTACCAATGCTCTGCTCCCGTCCATGCAGTCTACAGAGGACATAATGCAGCCCCTGACCTGAGACACAGCTAGTGTGTTGTTACCCTGCAGACTGTTTTCTGTCCCTTTGACTGTCTCTCTGTTCTGTCCTCATTGTGTTTGATTAAACGCTTATGTTTCCTGGGAAGGTAAAAAGAATCCAGAGGATCTGGGAATCTTGTACTCAAATCGAGCAGCTAGCTACTTGAAGGATGGAAACTGTGGGGAGTGTGTCAAAGACTGCAACATGTAAGTGCTTGATTTTGGAGCATGTTGGTCTCAGCTTTGCATTTGTGTTAATTAAAGTTGTTGAGCTTTGTGTTTAGTTAGTGTTAGTGAAGATGATTCTCCCCCAAATAGTGTAACAGATGCCTTTTTAAGTGGTTTTTAGAGTCTGTGGGAGCTTTAGCTGCAGAGACCAGAACCAGTCTGACCTGGGTCTGACCTTTCGTTTGCCAGGTCTCTGGAGTTGTATCCGTTCAATGTGAAGTCTTTGCTGCGTCGTGCTGCTGCCTATGAAGCTCTGGAGCGGTACAGACTGGCCTATGTGGACTACAAGACTGCTCTGCAGATTGACTGCGGCATCACATCTGCTCACGACGGCACCAACAGGTAGAGGTCGAACACACAAGAATCACATATAGCCGTAATCCTCTTCTGTAAAATATCTGCAGCTGGACCCATTTTGTCATAAAAGTTTAATGTTGACAGACGTTTATTATCTCAACAGCTCTTTCTCAGAGAAAACAAAAGCTCCCATGTGTTAAATAGTGACTCCAGCAGCAGATTCACATCTGTGGTGATGAGAGCATGGGGGAGCACACAGAAAACATCTGTAACACTTGTTTCTCAGGATGACAAAGGCGCTCACAGAGGCAGAAGGTCCCTCGTGGAGAGAGAAGCTTCCTCCCATCCCCACAGTTCCTATGTCTGTTAGAGAGAAACTCAACCAGCGAACCACAGCGAACACTGCTCAACAAAACCCAGTGCCGCAACACAACGGCACCACGCAAACAAACAAACCAGGTGAGAAGACTGGTGGTTCCTGCTTAGAGAGCCGGATCTGTGAATATTACTTCACTAAAACCAACTTTTTTGTTTCAGCAGATTTAATTACTTTGCTGAATATCAACATGTTTACATCTTCTGTGATGTCTCTGACCTCATTTTATCATCTGACCTTTCTGTCCCATCCTCCTCTCCTCTTGCCAGCTCCCAGTGATAAAGACATAAAAAAAGGCCAGGCCCTAAAAGAAGAAGGCAACGCCCTGGTGAAGAAAGGGCAACATAAGGAGGCTATAGAGAAGTACAGCCAGAGCCTGAAGTACAACCCCTCTGAGGTCACTACCTACACCAACCGGTGAGCCAACCTCTCGCTCCTACAGCTGTGCTAAGAGGCATATTTGAAAACGGCTCTTTCACAGATAATAGATATTTATTCAAATCAAATAAATCTCAAATGAAAGTGATTGACGATTAATACGTCAGTTAGTGGTTTATAGATCTGTTATTAAGCAATAAAAAGAACTGGTCTCCAGCGCAACATTTTTAATCAGTTACTTTTATTTATTGTACTATTAAATCAGGAAGTCAGATTAATGAGGAGCTCTCTTTTACAAGTGAGACCTGAGGACTTCAACTGAATTAATGCTACAGATGCAAACTGAGTTGTTCCCAGGATGTATGTTTGTTTACATTTTGACTGTTTTGTTAGTGTTTGATATTTCTATATTTCCAGATCATCAGGAGTTTAAAAAAGTATATACATTTCAACTGGATTCTGTGAACCGCAAATATGTTATTTCATTGCTGCATGATGAGAGCTTCATTCTCCAGCAGCTCCACACTTACACTGACCCAACCAGATCTGACTAACTATTTAACTAATCAGATTTACACAGACACTGGAGTGTGTAAAAGACACACACTAAATACATCAAACTCTGACTTAAAGAACAGATGTTATATTATCTAAATGAAGACTGGAGGACCAGTTCTTCCAGTCCTAGTGAGGTTCCTGATGTTTGAATTCAATCTCTCTGTCTGTCTGTGCATCTTTGTGTTTATGTATGCGTGAACATGTGTGTGTGCGTGCGTGTGTGTGTAGAGCGCTGTGTTACCTGTCAGTGAAGAAGTACACAGATGCCATCAGAGACTGTGATGCAGCTCTGATGATTGAAAGCAGCAACATCAAGGCTCTCTACAGGAGGGCTCAGGCTCACAAGGAACTCAAGGTGAATCCTCATCACTGTTTCCCACACAGAGCAATCACACATCACACACCAGCTCCAGTCTGTCTGTCTGCAGGCTTTCAGGGCAGATGACAAAATTCAAGCATTTCCTGTCTTCTAAATAATTGTTGTTGTTTCCCCTGGCAGCCACTCCCCATTAGTATGCCATGCACACACATGCTTAACTCTGGTGTAGAGACATCTTTCTCCAACTGAAAACCAGGAAGAAGAGAAACTCAGAGAAATCTCCAGAATAAAACAACGTTTTTTGATCATGTACAAGCATTAGATCTTTAACACATGTCATATTTTCTTTGAAAAATCCACATTAATAGGCTCAGTGGAGTCATGGGCAGACATCAGGTGCTAAGAAATTCACATTTCCTTTAGACCCTGAGGGAAAATGACAGCCATAATTTATAGTATAGATTTCTAGCGTATTAAGGTATTCCTGTCCATTCATCAGTGGTGGACAGCGCTGGTTTTAGCCATGTCCTTCTGTCAGCCTTTTAACCTGCTGCCAGAAGAATCCATCTCATATATATTCATGCTTCAGCGGAGTACAGAACAACTGGCCCTGGTGAGAGTGCACCCCGAGTCTCATATTAAACTGAATAGATTGTACATTGTGCTCAGGTGGATCATCTTCTCACTTTAATATAGTGTGGTTAAGTACACAGTGATCATTTGTGAGTAAGTTGTCACATTTTAGAAGTCACGTTAGAAGAAACACCTCATGAACTTTGTGCTGGCACTGGTAGTCCTGGAGCTCCTAACCTTCAACCACATTATATTGGAAATGTAAATATGAAAAAAACAGAGGCTTTCCATACTCACTGTTAAAGGTAAAAGTCTGCCTTGAACCCGCCTCAGCACTGTGTCAGGAGGTGTGCTGCTCCTTTCTCTCTTTTTTACAATTTTAGACCATTTTATTTTGCCTTCCCTTTGACTTTGGTTTCAATAATGTTTTGATTAATTGTTCAGCCCTAAACATCATGTGAACCCGTTAGTGTAATAACAAATATTTATGATTAATATTGCTCATATGATACATTCTGATTACTACTGATAATTGAATATGATTGATATTTAATGAAAAATCAGGAGATCCTTCAGTCCATCAAACTACGGTAGGTGATATTTTCAACATAGTGCTGTTGCAGCTGACGCAACCCCGTTCAGGCTGCAGCAGTGGCACGATTCATCCTGTTAACCTTTTTTTTCTAGCACTTGAATCAGTTTAGAAACATTATTTTAAAGCCCCTATAAAGAACTTTTAACTGGATATGCAGAAGTCTCTTGTTTCTGCTGATGTCTCTCTGTGACCTACAACAGCAAATGAGGCCATCAGTGGGAAGATAAGCTATTTCTAAATTGTACCTTCGGGAGGCAGTGGTCGAGCCGGTCCACCGGACAAAACGATTTACGGCACTCAGTCAGGTTTAAAACCCAAATAATCCCAAACGGGTTGTTTGATTTATTTTTTCAATTAGCTCTTCCATGATTGCATTCACTGAAACTGGGTTTGTGGGACTTTACTGCCCCCTCTGTGTATATATTGGCAGTCAGCAGTTACTGATTACCTATGATTCAGTTTTTAGGTTCAGGACTTGACTGTTGTCGTTTTCTGTCTTTGTAACACAGGAATTCACAACCTGCGTGGACGACCTGAACCGCCTCCTTAAAGTGGAACCAAAGAACACAGCCGCCCTGAAATTGCTGCAGGAAGTACAGAAGAAGAAGTGAGGACACATCAGAGAGTAGAAAAGTTGCCCCCCGTGTTTTACAACTCAGAAACTCCGACGTGACCTGTATGCAGCATCAGACCTGGAGTCTGTTGGCTCCAACAGGATGCGCTCTCACCTTGTTTTGTTTGTTGTTGTTTCTGCTGACAGTTAAAAAGCTTTTTAACCCCATCTGGGTCAAAGCTTTTTTTTCCTTCATTGATTTTGTTGTCATTTTCTTTATTTCTTTGTGACGGTGAAGCGATGACTGCGGCTCTGCTCTGTTTCCACCTGCTCTAAGTGCCTGCTCACTTTCATTTGTGCTGCGTGTCAAATCATCTGTTCAAGTTTTGAAATCTCTGGGATCATCATGTAGGGAACATGTGTTCATGTTTGCAAAGTTAGAGCCATCATGAAGTTGCAGAGTGACCGACCACAGCTGAGACTCAGTTAATCACATTTTTCTTGTTTGTTTGTGTCAACCTGCTTCTGTTTTCACTGAAAATAAACCATAATAAATAAAAAGTTTTTTTTTTTTTGACTAACAGGCGACAAGGTGACCTACCTTGATGAGAGTTATCAATCAATATTAATGAAGAAATGTTTTGGCAAGTAGCAAGGTGACGTAAATTTAAATGAAGCAGCGTCACACGTTGTCCACTAAGGCAGACTTTAAAAATTAAATGTCAGATACTGTTTTCATTTTTATAGTATTAAAAAAAACTGTTTAATGGTCAAATTTGAATTAAAATTTAAATATTGTCCATTGTCTAGCAGCATGTGACTGAATGAGTGAATGTCACTTTTTCCCATTTCAAGATTGGAGATACTCAGTTGTCATGGCAATGATGAGACAACACAACCAAATTTAGATTTGGCATCCACCCATCCATGTAGCAGCGTTTGTAATAAATAAATAAAGTGATGTCTCAGTTGCTAAGTGTTTTTAAATAACCTTAAAATAGTCATAACAAATCATCCTTTACACAAGAAAATTAAAAATAGAGAGAATATTGCATTTCTTGGGAGCTCAAGCTTAAGACAGGAGCCTGCTGCCTTTGTATGGCTTTCTTTCACAAACGTTTGTGAAAGTGATTGTGTTGATTGTTTTTTTCCATCTTCATTTACTGTTTTACTCATAACATGGAAAATTATAATGCTACTATAGAATTACATGATTATTATAGGGAACATGACTGATTGCATGATTGCAACTACCATTGAGGACACAGAGGTCATGACCTCTGTATTTATGTATATGTATTAGGGCTAAAGTTAATGTGTTAACACATGCAATTCATCTAGAAACAATAATGTGTTACAAAAAACAAATAATGCACGATTAATTACATCACGTGACCTGGGTCGTCATGGTCTCTCTCTCCTCACCTGTTTAGTTCCTATCTCATTTTCAAGTCCAGTGTCCTGCCTTCCTGTGTCATGAGCACAGTGGAAATTACTGGAATGAAAAAAAAATGGTGGAAACACTGATCGATGTTGAGACAGAAAGATGTCAGTGTGTGCACAAGTGATCTCTCCATTGACCAGAAGGTTTTTGGGAGCTGATGACTTTAATAAGAAGATGATGTCATTGTAGTACTGCAGATGTTTGCACCAGGAATGCTAAAGTCACCACTGACTTACAGTCTGTGCCATGTGTTTGAGGTATATTTCACAGTTTCTTCTTTTTTGGGGGGGTCAGTTTGCCTGTGGTCCATTAAGGTTTAGACAATAAAGTGAAGTGGGGTCTTGACCTCAGTATTTTTTCACTCCTGGTTTTAAAGCCCAGGCTTTTCCAACATTGTTACAGAGGGAGCAAAAACATGTTTTCAGAGATCAACCCAGATTTTTTTTGTTATTACTAAGCTTGAAGTGACATTTGCTCGTCACTACTGAATTCTTGGAGTGGTCAAACATTAACTGGTGCAATAAACAAACTTTCCTTGCTCTACCCAGAATTCATTGTTCCTCAGTCTAGTATAAGATGGTCAACAGCTGAAGCGCTTTGTGCAACAGGTGGATTTAGACTCTGTCTGAATTTTGATTTCTCTTTCAAAGCCACAGTTGAAGTCTGTCTTTTGTGACACTGACCCCAGGTCTGACCCTGGTCCAGGAGCAGGACTCAGCTGGTCTGGAGTCTTCCTAATTTGCACAGCTGGATAACTGTTGTTAGGATCTCTGTATGCAAATGCAGAGGGGTGCTAATCTTCCCTCTCGTCTGAGGAACATTTGCATGTCTCAACTGAAGAACTAAACTTGTCCATGAACTATGGGAAGTTCAACCCATCTCCCAAAACTTGTGGTGTTGTGTGTTCTCTCCTGTCGGTCCTCTTCAGCGTCCACGTTCACCCACAGAGCTCAGTGTGAAACAGAAAGAGAACAGGGCTGGTTCAGAACTGATAAAACCTTTATTTCATTTTAAATTGTCTTTTACATTTTGTCCTGTTTATGACATGTAAAGTGAAACTAGAGTTGGAATTTTTTTTTTAAAGACATACACAAATCTAGTATTACGTCAATGTGTGGTGGGGGGGTGGGGTGTCGAGGGTTTTTTTTTTTCTTTTTTTGTCATTTTCTCTTTTTTATCGGGGTCCCGAAGCTAAAGTCTAAAGTTTTCACAACCACATGCGCTAAGCAATAAAACCGTCACAGAAGCAAAACTTTTTTTGTTGTTTTTTTTTGGGTAGTTTTTTTTTCCTTTTTTATTTTAAGCAGAATACTGGTCAGTAAAAACAAAATGATTTGAGATACCAGATATACAGACAGGCTCGGTGCCACATTCACTACTGCATGGGATCATTTTTTTCCTTAGAGAGCAGAGATAACTGATGAACTTTCGTCTGTTCAGCTAACGAGAAAAGAGTGGCAGGGAGGAATCTTTGCTTTTTTTTTTCTTTTTTAACCTTTGTAACGTCAGTGCATGAAAACATTTGTCCCCGGCAAAAGAAAAAAAAACAGAGACATGACTTCTCTACATCTACAGAGTGGAATGTCGAGATGGTTCATGACAAGGTTATTGTGACACTGAGAGGAGCTTCGACCGCAGGCTGACTCTTATTAAAAACGCTTCTCAGAGTTTAGGACTGGAGACGAGTCTGGGATCAGGTTCAGGATTTTGTCGTCTGGGAAAAAAAACGGCGAGCTAAATGTACCAAGAGCTGCTGACTGTTTCCTCTCCGGCCTGAAAACAGAAACCGTGATCTCACTTCCACAAACAGATGATTGGCTGATCGGCTGCTGGGAGATTTGGCTCCTTCAACACACTCAAAATCACTAATCACTATTTATTCCTTTAACCCTTTTGCTTTCTTAACTCAAACTCCAGATGTCTGAGACGGTTTCACCACTGATCTGAGTCTGATCCTGTTTCACCTCAGATCCAGGTCCACTGAGTCTGTTCATGCTCAACAGAGTGCAGCTCCCCACTTGAAGCCTGTGGTGGTAGATTCAATTTGTGATAAATGCTGTGGTGCGCTCAGCGGCGAGTGCAAACTCAGGGCTTCTCTCGACGCGTCAGTACAAGCAGTGAACAGGCTGGGGGGGAGAGGAGGGGGGCGAAGAGGAGGAAGAGTGCTAAAAGCCTAAGCATACGCCAGGAGCCGAACAACATCGACAAACCGTTTTTCTAAAAGATGGATTTACAGTTAAGCTCTAAAAATGTTTTACAATTTTACAGTTTTCAAAAAAATATGGAAAGGAGGAGTTTGATTCTTTTACACACGTTAAAAAAAGAGGAAAAGCAAATGGCGGATGAATGTACACAGAGGTGAAGGGATTAAGTTCAGCTCTGATGGTCTGAGGTGGATCCAGGTCCCGTCTGAGTCTCGGCTCTCAAACACGAAGGTGGAATGTTTGTCGTTTGTTCGTTGTGAATGAAACGTGGGCTCCTTTCAGAAACTGAACAGCAGCAGGTGAAACACTTTGTTTTTAGGTTCGTCAGTGTCACAATAATTAATAATATGCAGCCTTGTTGGACCCTTCTGTATAAGCCTCAGCAGAAAGGCACTGCTGCTCAGACACGCCCCCTACCAGCCGATGGAGGAAAAACTAAGCATCACAGTGTTTGTTGAAAATAAATGGACAGTTTAATCACCTTTTCTTGTTTTGTTTAAAGTGGAATAAAACCAGCCATGAAGCCGGTTACACTAAGAAAAGCCAAAAGAGGGAAGGGATGGATGGACAACTATAGAAATGCATTAATTCACTAGAGAGGAGGAGGAGGAGGAGGAGGAGAGGATGCACTGAGATGTCAGGAAGGAGGGAAAACGGAGGAGAGATTAGAGGAGGAGGAGGAGGAGGAGGATAAAAACAGGGGGATTTGCATCTAAAAACATGGATTCATCTGGTGGTCTGAATAAAATCCACCCTGCTGCTGCGAGACCGGTGGTCTCTGCCGTGGAGTGCCATGATCAAGGGAGGAAGGATGATGGAGTATTTTCTACTGTGCCCCCCCTCCGCCCCCCCTCCTCCTATTTTAAAATTTATTGTGAGGGTCAGGTGCTATTCATGCTGTTGGTTATACAGAAGGGAAGTCGGAGGCTGGAACAAGTGGCTCGAGGGAATGAATGGGCTGTTTTATGTACGAAGAGAGGAAGAAGAGAAGAAAGAGGAAGAGAGATAAAAGGAAGAGGAAGAGAGTGGGGATGGGTCAACAGTGAAGTGCGCTCTAGTTCTCTCCATCGCCGGTCTCACCCTCGTCTCCCTGGTTTTCTGATGTCCAAAGCTAGAGAGAGAGAGAGAAAAGAGAGAGAGCTGTCAGTCGCGGAGATGACGCTTTGTTACGTGTCATTTAAACACAATGACGCTGCTTCAGATTCAATTATTAACTAGTGCCATGACCAACACACACAGTGACTCATTATCAACAGCTACACACACAGTCCTGTTTTTTTTTTTTTTTTAACATGTATCTCCTCAGGAGATTGGAGCCCAGAGATACACAGTGTGTAGGAACGTTACAAAGTTACAGAATAAGGTCAATAAATATAAATAAGACAAATCTAAAATGTTACATCCTGTATTTTTCTGTATCAGTACCACAGGGCTCTGCTCCAAGTGACTGACCCTCTGACCATGTGGGCGGGTTGTCACACACCTGGCAACACTAAATTATTCTTGTTTTTTATATCTAACGAAGTCAGAGTTTGTCATATTTAACTTTATCAAACATTTTTATCAACACATTGAACACAAACAACAGGTAGACTGGAGAGACACAACAAAGAACTGAAGTTGAGCTCTTGACTGATTTTAACAAACTAGTTTCTTACTAAATTTCCCAGAATGCTCTTCATCATGATGAGACTCCTCCTCCTCTATTGTTGTATGAATGTTTTTCTCACTGTGGCTCAACCTACAGCTAACACCCATCAGTAACTCAGATCATCATTCTACTGTTTTATTTTCACTCCTCCTCCCATAAGTGATAAATGTGGATGCGATTCAGTCTCTAAAAAGTGATTGATTTTAAAATTCTCTTACTGACTGTAGAAATATAAAGTCCTACAGTAAATCATTTACCTCTTTTCCACTGAAATTACCAGGTGTGTGTGTGTGTGTGTGTGTGTGTGTGTGTTTTTAAATGTGAGTTTACCCAAGAAAAGCTAATTGACTCCTTTTCCACTGACAAACATTAATTGAATAGATGTAAGAAAATAAAACCATCTCAATTGTGTTCATTTGTTTATTTTTTCTCTTGCATATGACAAAATGCACCGATTATAGAAATGTTTTGTGCTTTATCAATATTGATAAAAATAGTTGCAAGTTAAAATCTTGATATCTATCCCGACAAAGGACTTGTGATTCTTCCAGTTAAGTAGAATAAAGAAGTGGTTGTGGTGATAGTAAATCAACTGACTGAGGATTGTGCGACTCTTGAGTGTGAAACCTCTGGGTTCTGTCGACACGAGAACGTTGGAGTTACAGAGTAGGCCTGCTTGAATCCAACAACATTTTCATTTAGAAATGAGAAAACCAAAAGCAGGAAACGGCTTGTTCTCAGATCATGATTAAAAAACAAACAATAAATCAATCTTTCTCATTTTTGCATTGATTTTTATGAGCCGACTTGGAAATGAGAACTTGTTGTCAGCCAAGTGTGAGAACCTTCATGTATGTTCAGTGATAAGATCATTAAACTCAAATGTGTTTCAGTGATTGATCGGTCTAATCTGTGCAGAGGAAAACAACAGGCCAAACTGTGATGAACTGCTGCGTTCACTGTGGTTTCTACCCACATCGAGATCAGATCATTAACCGTTCAAGTTATCAGTGAACCCGTGACCTGTGTATTAATGAGTGAGTGTTTACTCACAGTGAGGTTGTCCCTTAGTAGCTGCATGATCAGCGTGCTGTCTTTGTACGAGTCTTCGTTTAAGGTGTCGAGCTCAGCGATCGCCTCGTCGAAAGCCTGCAGGAGAGAGGGAGGTCACTGATCTGCATCCTCTGAGCATTACATCAGTCACATGTAATAGCAGCAAGTGATCCTCATTGACCCACATCACTCATAACTTCAAAAACCACCCCCACATGTGTTGTGCACCCTAACTATTCAGCTGTGAAGTTGCCGCTTCCTGCCCCAGGCTTTTCCCTACAGCCCCTTGACTGTGGGCAAAATGTCTTGGGGTGTTTTCATGTTATTCTGTCTGCTCTGGGAAGGAGGGGCTACCTGTCCACCTGGGCTGATCGGATCTATGACAACAGTGTGATGTACCGACCTGCTTGGCCAGGGAGCAGGCCTGCTCAGGGGAGTTGAGGATTTCATAGTAGAAGACAGAGAAGTTGAGTGCCAGGCCCAGCCGGATGGGGTGTGTTGGCTGCATGTCCTTCTTGCTGATGTCGAAAGCGTTCTGGTAGGCCTGCTGAGAGTTCTCCACTGTATCTGCACAACACAATCAATCACCAGTCACTTACTCTGCTGCACACTGATCCTCGACATCAGTCTTGATAGCCCTGGTCAGTCCTGTCATCGACCACATGTTGTGCCAGTTTTGGAACAAATTGAAAATCTATTCTTCTGATTTCTTCAGAGCCAAGAGGCAGATCAGAATGATGACAATCATTGTCAAACAAAAGAATAGAAATGAGAAAAAACAATCACAGCCTTCCACTATGAGTCATGATTCATGCTATGCTCAGTCATGCTACATAAGATCAAAATGAGGCAGAGTATTCTTTACCAGAGACCATGATCTGATCTAAAGTCTGTTAGGAGGGTTAAAACAGAGGTTCCTTTTGTTTAACGTTTGCTGGGTTTTGTAAAACCAAACTTCATCACTGCCCAGAAAATCTGCCGTCCAACTTGAGAGCATGTTTATTAAATTCCAGATAAACCTCTGAAACAGCTCATGGCAGTAGGATATTTACAACTTTTCAAAATAAAAGCCTCCTGTATTAAACCAACATTTTTCTCTTTGACCAGAGGATCTGTACTCTGACTCAAGTAACTATGCAAAGAATCCTCTTGTTAACTGTGAACAAGCTCCTGAATCAAACATCACACTGAATCCCATTCAGCTCCAGGGCTCATACTAAATTATGATTAACACTGATTCTTTCCCTGATAAGATCAGTATGTTCTTAAATAGGGAGCAAGTAGAAAAAGTCACAGAGTGAAAGATTAATGAGAAAATAGAGTTGTATTTCACAACTGAATCCCTGATACTTACCCTTCTTTGAGTCCCCAGAGGCCACCTCTGACAGGTATCTGAAGTAGTCTCCTTTCATTTTGAGGTAGAACACCTTGCTCTCCGCCTGAGATGCATTGGGAATGAGGAATTTGTCGAGCAGATTCTGAAACAGACAGACCACCCGGAGGCTTTAGAATCACTCAGACAAAGAGAGGGGGAAGACTACAGTGATTCTTGCTCTTTACTTTACAAAGGTAATATCACTTCATAAAACCCAATCTGTCCCGTCTGTCTCACATGAGATCTGATGAATTACAATATCTGTAGTTCACCAAATCCAGTTGAAATCAGTTTACAACCTGATCATTAATCTGCATGTCATGTAGAGCTAATAAAAACAGATGAAATGGTCATAATTGACAACGAGATTTAAAGAGTATTGATTCATTTCCAAACATCAAACACGCATTGTGGGAGAGGCAGGAAAACCTTCCACCTCAAGTGCCCCATAGCTGCCGGTAGCCTGAGTCTAAGCTGCAGACAATTATATAATAATGACGATGAAAAGGTAAAAAAATAAATAAATAATAATAAAAACATCCTGTCACTCATCCCTCACTCTCCTGACAGTCTCTGTGATGTGTCTACACAGAAACATGACAGAGTCAGTCCATTACACTAAAGCTTGTGCTGCTTCCAGAGAGCTGCAGGAGATGAGAGCTAGCTTAGCTACATTATCATAGCCTAGCCTGTTAGCTTAGCTTGACCTCTGCCTGCACTATTGCTTCTCCTCTCTATGGGTGCTTCCACTGTGGCCTGTATCAGCCACAAGAAGCAGTTCATTATCGGTTACCAGCATAGGTTGAAATTATTCATATCATGCATTTCTTAAGGAAAGGTTTACCAGGGCTACAACATCTTAAGACCAGGAAAACTTGTCGGTTGCTTCTCCAACTGCTGGAAAATCAAAGTGCTTATCCCTAACAAACATCTCCCTCTGTGAGGCAACTAACAATACATTTTTGGCTATGCCATTGTTACCCACATATCCAGTGCATATCCAGTTTAGTGATTTGAATTGCAGGAGTAATTTTCTGTGTTGTGGCAGGTACTTTTTAAATATCAGTTTCTACAGATAAAGGTCACATTGAGATATAAAACACAAGCATTATTAATCCTGTTAATATAAATTTATAATGACTGCTGGGTGATGGGGCATCACTAACTTACACCATGTGTCATTCTTGTTCTCTCCTATCCTCATCTGATAGCTCAGTGGCTTTTTACCCAGATCATCTGATAAGGTTACCACAGAGCATCTCCTCACTGAGACCAGCTTTGTTTCTCTGGTGGTTACATTCAGACCTTTCAACCACAGGGGTCTGTTTGAATCTGCTGACTCTTATAATATGTGGCAGTGTCATGTAACATCCAACCCTGAACACACACATAGTATTTTACATATACATATGTATAATATGTACTTGCATATACACACATACAAAGTCTGACATATTTTCCCCTTCCCAGCTTCCCACTGCCTTAAAGACAGCTGTCCTTCCCTCCCTTCATTCCTACCGCACCACATCACTGCAGAGGCTTCCAGTTTGACCTTGAAGATATTATTAGATGTCTGCTCAGGGTTGAAAAATCTTGAGTCTGGTCTGACCTTGATTCAATTTATGTTCTAACCTATTCAGGACCTGAGAGAGTGGGGGTTGTTTATGAGGCCTAAACTGAGCAGCTAGGGATGTTTTTTTTTTTTTTTGTTTATTTCTCTCAGCGACATTTCATGAGACTTTAGTCTCATATTGCTCTAGTTTTCAGATTATATCCATTTCAGTCTCAGTGGAGATTTCCAGCAATCTTACTTACCGGTATGTCAACTGATCTTCTTAACTAGAGAAACTGACCAGAAAACAACAGGGCTGGGAACTATATTATTCCATCACAATCAGGGTTGTTGCCATCAAATTTAAAGCTGTTTAGTTGTAACGTTATACACATCTCATGTTTATCACACACACACACATTCACTTAAAATCAAACAGTACCACATTTCCGTACCTGAACACACCCTCATGTACTGGAGGAGTGTCTGGCTGACGCAAACACAAAATGTGTAAAATCTTCCTTGTAGTGCTGCGCACAGCATATTGCTCCTCTTTGCCCCACTCTCCATCTCTCACAGATATATTCATATCGGAGGAGTCTTAATGCCCCTAACCCCACCGGACGTGCTGATTCGGGCCGAAAATATATACAAATGACTGAGGATGGGTCGAACTGGGCCTTGGGCTTCCTCTTTTTTTTTTTTTTGGCTAGGTTTGTTCCAGGTCGAGGCCGAGAATTAATGCTAGTGAGTCGGATCGTGCCAGTCTGTGCTTCAACTACCACAGGTTCAGACTGAGTCAGGTTTTAATTTTCAGGCCTGTTGAGAACTCTACTTATGGTGAATAGCCCCTCCTCTCTTTGCACACTCTGAGGCCCTAAGATCCCACTATACAGCCCCATAAGACCCCTCATTATGCTGGATTTGCTAGTTTGCACTGAACAATAACAATAAATATTCAAAATTCAGAAGTTCTGACTATTTTTTTTTATAAACAAAATAACTGTAATTACCACAAATACACACAAAAAAGTACCGAAAATAGGTACTGATGCATACCAGTACCGGTTCCCAGTAACCAGGTATTGGCACTGTATCGGATTAAATGTGAAAGATACCCATCCCTAGCATCACCTCCGCTGTGCTCACACCAACTGTAGGTGTTTTCTCATGACTCCTTGTATTCCCTCTTCAGTCAAAGAATCTCTTGATTCTGCACCGGGTAAATGAAAAAAATGAAGCATGAAGCCAGATGCCTGTGTCGGGCAGCAATGCAAAAAACTGAGAAGAAAATTAAAGCTTTGTTTGACAACTCTTTCAACAGCTGCCAGTGCTGCTGCAAGCAACATTATTAGTGTCTCCATGAGAAACGCCATGTGACTGTTTTTCCTCCCTCAGCCAAGAGGGATCAGCTCTTTCCTCCACCTTCCTCCATCGCTCTCTCTTTATAGCTTCTGTCCTACTCCTCCCATTTACTCCTGCCCATGACTCCATTTTCACACCCCCTTGCTCCATGCCTGCCTCGACCCGTCACTCCCCTTACCAGCACGTCGTGGCAGATTTCTTGGAGTTCAGACTCGATCTTCACACGGTAATCGCGGGCCATCTGCTGTTTCTTCTCATTCCCCTCCGTCTTCTGCTCAATACTGGAGATGACACGCCAGGATGAACGACGGGCTCCCACCTGATGGCAACAAATACACGGTCAACCTACAGCCGACTTTAATACACACAAAACACTATCTTTACAATTTTTAAATCCACATGATCGTCTCAATTTTTTTTTTTCCAAATTCAACAACCATTCAAATATTGAAAAATCTCAACTTCTCCATACTAGTGATGTCTCAGTCACAAATTAATGAAGTTAATGCAGGATGTTGTGTTAATGATGTGTGCCACACAACCAATCATGTGTTGCCAGACAAGGGTCATACCATCAGGTTAAAAGCAGGGAGGTCAAAACAGCCCTAAACTTGGAATTGCAATGCATTATAAAGATTTGTAAAATAAAGAGTTGTTCAAGAGCCGAAAGAGTTGGCTCTTCTTGGTGAGCTGAGCCAAATGACCTGGCTTATTGAAAGGAGCGGGCTGCAGACTGGCCTGCCATCAGGGCCAAAAAATAAATTCTAGGGGAAGCATTGTGACTTGGGATACAGAAATTTTGAGGTATGCAAATATAGTTTTGCTGAGTGAAGTGAACAAAGGTCCCCCAGGGATCATCTCCGCTGTAGGTGCTGGAGGCAACTTCTGTTTAAATTAAGCTGCAGGCAAGACATAAAAATTTCCTTTTAATTTATTCACGGCTGCTCACTTTAACTCAATGTTAGCATCTTGTGCTATAGTACAACAAATCGGTGGATGAAGAAGTTGGAAATCCAATTTTTCTACATGTTGAAATCTTTGGTATGCGATGAAGGAGGTTAATCACTGTTCTACTTGTAAAGGTTGCGATGACGCTCACAGAGCTTCTGCTGCTGTAAAAGAGCGAGATACCAACACCAAAATAGTCTTTTGCATGTTTCAATACTGCAGTGAATATGTTCATTCAATTTATCAGTCAGCATTATTTTATATCTTGAAATATCTAGTATATAACAAATTTTATGAAATTTTGTTTAATTATAATTCATGAATGTCACTAAGCACATAATTCAAGATTAAGTCTGAATTGAATTAACTGAGTAAAAAAATACAAACCATCCTAACTCAAGAACATGTAATGCTTCCAGATCATGTGAGACAATTGTGCAAGTCATGGAGAGCTGCTCTTTCCCACTGTATGTCCCATCTAAAACATACCACAGCAGTGACTCACTGTTCTCCTGGTTGGGTTACAGTGAGTACTGAAACATGCAACAAAAAAGGACCAACTGGTACTTGATGCTGGCAAACTAAAAAAAAACATGAAGTAAAACCTCAACGATAAATAGAGCAGCAGAGCTGGAAAACCTGAGGCTGCTTTTATAAAATTTGTGCTTCAAAGTAGAACTATAAAGTCCTCATGGAAAAAAACAAAAATAACTGCAGCACAAGGAGTGACAGTGTCCAGAGTGCAGAAATGAACACTGTAGCTGTTAAATCTGTACATCCTGTGACACCACTAACACTTAACAGCAAGAACTTTGCCTTGAAAACTTTTTCTGTCTATTTTTAGTCATGTGGAGTCGATGGTCAAATCCCTCGAAGGACATTTGTGAGAGAGAACTTTGCTGAAGCTGAAACATTCAATTATATATGGAGACGTCTTGACCTCACTTGTATCTGTTGCATTTTCATGCAAGATATTTGGCTGATGTTTTTGCTGTGTTAATACCAACCACCACTAGTCCACTAACCAGTCATTGCTGATATATTGGTACAGGGGTGTGTGCTGCATGCATATGCATAGGGGCAGGAGTCCATACACCCTATAAAAAGATTATTTCGGTTTAAAACTGGAGGAAAACTGCAAAGATGACAAATTTATTTGTTCCCTCAATTTGCCAACATGACATGCCAGCAAAAGAGTCTAACAATACCAGTTTGGAACTGAACGATTGACAGCAGTTATGATCATGATTCCTTTCATAGTTAGTATTTTGTGGAGACACATACCACGTTCTTGTAGGCAACAGAGAGCAGGTTGCGCTCCTCGTTGCTGAGCTCCAGGCCCTGCTCCGTCACAGCCTTCATGGCAGCCGCCATGTCGTCATAGCGCTCGGCCTGCTCTGCCAGCTTGGCTTTCTGCACCAGGTCGTTCTTATCCATCTTTTCAGCTACAGGAGAAGAATGGGAGACAGAAGACAAAAATCAGCATTTGGACATTCTATCCACCAGCTGGGATAGGCAAAAAACAGGGCAGTGTTGGAAAGAGAAGAGGCAATGACAAAAACTGAAGAACAAGTGAGAGAAGTATGTGTGTGAGATCTGTGGCTCCCCAAAAAGCAAATGTGAAGGGGAGAAATAAGAGTCAGGACTCCATTAGGGCAAATTAGGGCTCAACAATATGTAACAACCATCATATTGTGCTTATATGGTCAGACATTGCAATTGAAAAATGCAAATTCAGTTCAAAAGTTTGGTTCTGCCTTTCAAAATGTAAAACTGTTGTGATTTTGGTTGGATCTTGTACCAAACAAACATGTCCCTTTACGTTGTGAAAATACACCTCTGCAGCAACCCAACACTTAACCTAACCTAACCAACCCCTAACCCAATGCTAATGATGTTGTGAAACATTTTAACTTGATTAAACAAAATTGCAGTTTCTGCAATTTGGATGTTGAACTAGGCCATAATGTGATTTCTGTTACACTGCAATTAATTGTGCAGCCCTACATGAGAGAAATTGATTCTTACTGTTTAAAACCTGAAACATGCTAAAGCTGAAGCAAAATGATAAACTCAATGGTTCCTAATATCATTGCAAACAAATGTTCTGTATGACTGGACTGTATAAGTGTGAACTTTAGCATCAGACCCACGCCTATTGTTATTGGCACTCACTCTCTCTTTAATGTCACATTATGAGTACTACTGAAGAAAGCAGAGGGATAAGTAAACACAAGACAGACCAAACAAGTTAACTGACTACTAAGCTAAAAGAAGCCAGTCAATCTGAAGAGCAAGCGACAACAGAATCACAAGAAAGGAGACAATATACTTCCTGCAGCACTACAATAAGAGGACTCCATGACATCAATGGTCTCTACCCACTGAAATGTTTGATAATTTTTAATTTGAAATGATTCAGGAAAGAGTTTTGATTGTCTAATGCAGTAACTTCAACCTAACAAATGGGGCCAAACCAAAATAAATCTTCATACTACAGTACCACTCTACCAAATGGTGAATTTGAAAGAGCAACAGCCAATAGAGGACACACGATGCTCACCCAAGCATTGGCGCAACTTTTAGGACTTAAGTCACATGACTTTCGGATGACTAATTATGCAACTCGATGACTCAATTCTTTCACTCAGTCAGTCAATCATGGACATTTGTGTTATGTGCACTACATGGCCAATCCTGCTGTTGCTGTCCATCCAAAAAAAAGTACAACATCAAATACACTGGCAGAGACATAACAGCACTTCATAAAATGTTAAAAACCCTTTCAGTTCCAGTGAAATGGCTGCTCCCAGTTATTTCATCCCCAGGGCTTTCTTCTCTCCAGATGAATCTGTAGGTCTAAGTAGGCCACAGCCTCATCTCAGCTTCATCTCATCTTCTTTATCCACACATACATATCCAGATATCACTCTGTAAACCCTCCACAGTTGGCTGTGACCAGCTTCAGGCGTTGGCATCTGCATATCCAATTAATCTCAATGAGTTCTAAATACCTTATTATTTACATTTAAGATGAACAATAAACAAACATGTAATCATACAACCAATACCTTGATAATGAACCCACTATGGAAAACAGTTTGATCATTATATCTGCTCACTTAACATGTTTGTTATGTCATGTTCCGGATGCTTTACACTGTAACCACCCATCCACCTGAAGGAAACTCAAACACCATTATATTGTGTCCCATGTCACCTTGGAGATTTTCTGACCCCCGACCTCCCCATGGAAGCAGAGTGAAGTGGATGAGCATTGCATGAAATGGACATAAGAAGTTGTAATAATTCAATATTATCATTTCTCAATCAACTTGCATCTTTATTTCTGTATCAATCAAATCTAGATTTTCAACCAAATTTTGATTTGGTTGAAAAGGTTCTTTAGTAAAATGATGATTTGGTTGAAATGGTTCTTTAGTAAAAGTACCTTTGGCAGAATTTGTCTCCTGAATACATTTTTCTCAGCATTTTAAATCAGGACTGTCTTATTGCTCTTAGGTGGTTGGCAATTGGCCAAAAGATCATACTGATTAGAATCCACGGACTTAATCACAATCCAATATTCTGTTTCTGCTCTCAGATCACTGCTAAAGTCCTCACTTGAAGTTGTGAATTGTATCAATCAACATTGTTTTTTATGTGTTTGTTTATTTTTTGTTTTTTCTCTTATACTTCACACTCATAGTTGTCTTTACTTTACAGGTACCACCACAATCAATCTTACTTTAAATATATTTCATGTGGAATATTGTTTTGGATAACATTGTTATTTTTTTCAAGAAGTTCTATATATAAGTGTATTGATTTGAACAGTGTCACCGACTGATGATTGGAGTGAGGCTGATGTAACTAACCAGGACATCAATATTTGTTTTTAAGCCATTCCCATGTGGATTTGTATTTTAGCTTGAGTCGTTTTTTTGCTGAAAAATAAATCTCCTAAATCCAAGTTTCAGTCAAGGAATTCTGTTTTATTGCATTGATGGCTCGCTCTCTCTGCTCAAAGGCAGCACCATCTCAGCGTGACCTGCCAGCACCAGGCTTCAGAGTTTGATCTCCAAAAATGTCCAAAAGAATCCCACTATGATGTTCTCAAATCTCATTTTTCACGCTGACACATGCTACGACAGGAAAAAGCCTATATATGCTCACAATCGAGATGCTGAGTTCATCAAATGTTTGCCATTTAATTATCACTTAATTGTCAACATTGGTTATACATCAATTTAATATTGGTGGATTTACTCTGTCCTCTACCTGTGATTCTGCTCAGTTAGCTCGTCTGAAATTTTTGTGAGATGCATCTGTATCTTCTTGTTGCTGGATACAAGTGGATTTCAACCTATTATTAAAAACTACTGCAGCTGGAGAGATTTTGGAGTTATTCTGTGTCAAACTCAGGTCATGAAGTTCACCAGAGTTTGATTCATAGACTTTACAACCCTAACCCTAACTAAAATGGTCTAAGTATTACATTAAACATCCAAATGACATGCATTTTAAACTTAAAACATTTGAGAACTAATTGTTTGAACACACTGTTAATAATTGAGGTCACTTCACCCAAAAAAAACGCATGACCTTGATCATTTGTCATGCTCAATTGCCTTGATTATTTACCATGCTTTATTTATCTTATTTGCGATTAATTTCCTTACTTTCAGGCTTTGTATGGACTGTAACACCTTAATTTATTGTTACGTTTTTAAATGGGCGGCATAAATAAAATTATTGTGCTTACAACCGCCATCATCATTACCATCAGACTAATGGTGGTATATCAAATATCTGGCCTGGGTAAAACAATCTGAATACATCAAATTCTTAAAATAAAGTGAGAAATGATTGTCATTTTATGCTACAAAATGTATCATTTGACCAAGGAAAATATCTAATAATTGGAGGCCTGCCACCTTTGAGGTTAAGGAATTTTATCTCCCAGCAGCCACCTTTCAATCATGTATCACATTATAATAAAACAACAATATTGATGCGAGCTAGTTTCCTCGCTACAACTGGTGCATTAATTTCTTTAAGGGAGACATACAGAATGCCTCAGCGCTTGGTGGGAGTAAAGATAATGTTTCAAAAGGGGTGACAGTAATGTTATGTATTATAGTACTCAGAATATTGAGAGTATACTACGATCTCATATTGTGCTGTTATATGTTGGTGATTCCAGAAGTGTGGAAATATATAGATATCGATACATATAGATATACAGTTAATAGATGTAATTACATTTCTATACAAAAAAAACTACATTATATTGACGTGTTTCGGCGTGGGCGGTGCTCTCTCCGCTCACATCCCTTTGCAGTACAACCATCTCTCAGTCTCCAAGCAATCCGAGTTCAATTTTGATACCAGGGAAATGTAAGGCTTTAACAATGGCTAAACAGAAAGTGAATCATCGTGCTGTATGTAAGCGTGTCCATGTCCGCTCGGCAACTTTTAGCATCCTTGAGTTAGCATTTAGCAGTAGGTGAAATGTCGCCTGCCGCTGTTACAAGCGCATTAATGAAGCGTTAGTTAACCGCAACAGTGATCCGCACATCGGTAAATACTGTTCCAGCTTGGCCTCGGTCGCCTACCACTCATCTGGCACCGCACCTCTCAACATTAGCAATGCTGTTATCCAACCTCTTACATACCATTAAGGTTAAATGGCTATTGCGCACCGACAAAAATGGAAATATAATCTTGAATAGAAGACCAACAAACGCTAAATGGCGTTAAAACATATCCACGATTAACGATTTAACGCCAACGCTTATTAACGCCCCCGCGAACCTAGCGTATTTAGGTTGTAGCGTTTGGTCGGCCCGCTAACAGCTACGCCCTCCTTGTCGCATTCCCCTGCGGAATTTTAAGATGGAGAGATAGATTACCGCCTGCTAGCTAGCATGCTAGCTGCACGTCACGGCACGGCCGATGACTTTAACGGTTAGCTTAGCTGCTAACAGGATCTGACCCAGTTCAGTCTGAATGGCGACACGATCTGTGCCGACACCGAGCCATTAGCTCAGGTGGCTACAGGGTGAAATATGGAGTCTGCTCCCTTTCGCATGTTTCCCCTGACCGTTAGATGTCGAAAAGCATCGTTTTAAAGACCGAAATTGCGTTTAATGGGGAACTCCCGGGTAATAGGGAGGGTGTGTTAGCTTCCATATCGTTACACTACGCCATGACGGACCTCGGCTTAAGACATCGACAATTTCGCTGTAGTGCGAATAATGAGGTCAGATACATTAGTTGTCTCGTTAATACGTGCCAGGCTCGGTGCTTGCTTTACATTATGTGCATTGTAGTTAGCACTTGTAGCTAAAATGCCTCGGTTGTTCTCACGACGGCCGGGGCACGGCTGCTGCTGCTGCTGCTAAGCTGTCAAAATGGCCAAACTTGAATACTTCTTCTCCCTCCCTTCACGGGCACCGCGCACCACGCATGGCACGGACCGGAGCCTGGGCATCAAACGAAAACCAATTATTTGTAGCACATTCGACAGCACAAAGAGCAAACACAAGCTCGTGCGGGCAAATTTTAGGGTTATTTCTCGCGATTTGGCCACAAGTCTCGGCCTAAGTCCTCGCACCCAGCCCCAAACCACAATAGGCACCTTCCGCCGCAGATGCAGCGAATGGGGCCACCGCAGGGGTAGCTATTCTCCCCGAAAGACTCTATTTATCCCGTATTCATGACAATAATCGACTGATATGCAAGTGAACTCACATTTTGAGTGTACTTGGAATCCCGATTTTATTCTCTGAACGATGGGAGTTTATCAAGCCGTCCTCCGCTCGCTGCTCAGGGTATTCAGGGCAGTACCACTTCCGCCTGCTCTGACACTTCCGCTTCCTCTAAACCCCACCCCTCCCCCCGCCAGTATCCATGGCGACCGCGCCAGGGGGTTTCCTAAGCATCTAGCGAGGGGCTTTGACGTCAAGGCGGACCATGGCAACCGCTACAGGATGACGTACGTCGGTCTCCGAGGCAACTGTCTCCATGAGGCCGCTGCCGTCGTATCTGAGTTTACCATCATGTCAGCTAACAGAGCTTTATGTGGGGTTACACTGATTTTTCTTTCTTTTTTTTTTTTTCTTTTTTTTTTTTTTTTTTACAGTCGTTCATACTTTCTGACAAACAAGTCTGACACCACACAGTCCACCAGCAATCATCATTTTATCCCAGAACATATTTTATAGCAATTTTATCAATGTAAAGACACTAACAGTGTGTCTGAGGTGTCTTCATTTTCCCATTCACCTTTTCCCTTATAATAAACATGCAATATCTGTGTAAATAGACACCCAGAATTATGTTGTTTAACCCTAACCTTAACTGTTTTTAAACATACCTTCCTCCTCAAATCACGAACAAGACACAACAAGACAGTAATGCTGTAAATATGCACGAACAAAATTAGGCTAAACAAATGCAGCAAATTGCAAATGAATCCAGCACACAAGCACAAGAGTTTTTGAAAAGGTTACAAATTCAGAGCAAAAGATCCTCCTTACTTTTGTCAAAGTGACATAAAGCTTAACAGAGTAACCTGAAAACATAAATAGTTCACCTTTTTATTTGTTTAGATGGTGTTTAAATGGTCTCTTTGAGTTTGGGACTGTTTCACTGGTAATCTGGACAAAGTGCACATTGCAATTACTTGAATCTTATATACTTCAGTATGCTGAAGGTGGATGGTAAATTTAGGGTGGCAGTGATGATTCTGTCAAAGTTAAACAAACATTTGAAAGTAAAGGAACTGCTTGAGGATTTTCTGCCTCATCTTTGTGTGACAATGTAGTGACACTGACAGTGAAGGAGTTAACTGAGTTTTTTTGTCACAGTGTGTGACCAAATTTTCAAATTGAAAGAAAATTAACTACACTGACTAAAGGTAACAGGTACTTCATGGAAATGCTGTGGAGACACGACCCAGTAAATATGTGTCAGTCAACCATTTAACAACATGTAGATACAGTCATTCATTTATTCATTCATCATATTAATCAAACCATATGTCAGTGAACTTTTGGCTAGTCGTGAAATTAATCAATCAACAAAGATAGAGACTTGTAAAATAATAAATAAAATCATCCATGAATGTTGTTCAATACCTACAGTAAGTAATCAAATCAGGCAATTAATCAGTGTATTAGCAATGCTTTTGCTGATAAATAAATCAGCAAAAGGAAAGTGTGAAATAGTGAATGTCAACTTTTCCTGTTGGAAGGTCTCCAAACAGACACAAGACAACTACAAATAGACACACAGAAGCTATGAAGAGGCATAAGAAGACAATAAAATGACAACAAAGAAAAAGATATGCAGTATAACTACAAAGAGAGACACTGCAACACAGAGGAACTACAAAAAGCTGCAGTGACAAATGGACATAAAATGGGGCAGAGCAATTTCTCCCCCGGGGTCAGTGAAGGCCTGAACATACCCAGTGCCTCTTGTGAGTCAGTGAATGACTTGACTCATGTGTCAGTGTAATACTCAGTGACAGTGATCAGTGATGAGTGAGCGTTTGTGCAAAGACACATTCACACACAGCTGACTGAGAAATAAACAGATTGTTTAAGGGAAGAGAAACAGTTTGTTCAACTGAAAAAAATCTGACAGCAAAATGTTTGATGTTTCATCCACAACCGATAAGGTCCGTTGATAGCATGTTATCCTTGCTAATGCCCGCTGTTTACCCAACCTACACCAATTGTGGAGTTAGTCTCACTTGTTGAATTTTGATCCGATTGTACGACGAGACACAAAAGAATTACAAACAAGCAGCTGATGTGATGTGTTTCTTCATGTGAATATTTGACTGTGAAGAGTTCGACACCAGCAGGCTGTTTCACCAGTGTTGTGAATGAAAGTGTTGGTTGCAACTAAGAAACCAGAAGGTCGGGTAATGTACTAAAAAAGCTGTCTCTTATGTTCAGCTCTTATGAAGCTGATTCAAATGGGCTGCTCCTTCTCTGTATGTCACTGCAGTCACCACTAGATGGCCCGAAAGACTGTAGTTATGATGGTCACCGCCTGTGGAGGCTTTAAAGATTAAAACTGTCTAAGATTATGAGAAGTTTTTCCAAAATTATATTTTACCTATATTATAAGCCTATCTATCTATCTATCTATCTATCTATCTATCTATCTATCTATCTATCTATCTATCTATCTATCTATATTTATGTGTGTGAATAAAAATGGTTACAGTTTCCTTGGCAGTATGAGTGCAATGTGTGATGTCAAACCTTGGAGGCCACTCTTACCATAATTTTTTTTTTTTTTTTTCTTTTCTCATTTTTATACACAATTGTATTCTGTTAGCTGGACAAAAAACTAGTACAGTAATGTGAGTGAAGGACTGGGCGAAGACTGAGAGGTGGACATGAAGGATATTTCAATGGTCCTCTGCCATAGTGACAAAACATCTAAACATTTTCACTTGCAGAGCTCACACAGTGCCAAAGGGACCATGCATTTTGGGGGCACTGACTATTTATATGAGAAAGGAATTTAGTTTTGACACATGAGTGAAGTGCTCTGAGAGAGATATGAGCTTTTGGAAGTGAGCTATGGTGATGTGCTGAACTGTAAGACTGTTTTGCCAAATGATCTTCGAGTTTTGAGAAAGTAATTTCTGTTTCAAGAAATGAGCCAAACCAATGGAGAAAAACTGTAATACAAACACCTGTCAGGTAACTAAACATACTGTTTGATTGGTCATCTGAGGTGTGTGAAACTCCTTATTCGATAGTCATGTTCTAGTTTCACCTGACTGTCAATTAACCAATTTATCAAATGTTCCAACAGATGTGGTTTTCATGGTATTATGTTCTTGACTCATTTTGGCAGTTGAACAGACGATTGTGCATGTGACGACTTATACAATGAGGTGATGCTGACATGTTTTGGAGAGAACAACCATTAGACTGAGAATCAACAATCAGTTTAGATCAACAAGATCTATTCACTTGGAAATTGTGCTAAATGTAGGCTAACTGTACTTAATCATTTACTGAGACATTTGCAATTTGATGAAATAAATGAGAAATTCAATTCTGTTGTGAACAATTGCCAAGTGGTTTGGAGGTTTGTCCATGTTATTTTGAGAATGTAATTTCTGTTTCAAGAAATGAGCCAAACCAATGGAGAAAAACTGTAAGAGGAGAACTGCAACCACTGCACTGGCCATAATCTGTACAAAGCCACAACGGACCCAAACCCCTTGTTTCTCTTCCCATTGTAAAACTATCGAAGTGGTAGGAAACAGAGATCAAGCAACCCTCCTCTCACAAACAGACCTGCTTTTAGCATAGGTTTACAACCAGGGCATTATCAGTAAGGTGTAAATTCTGAACTCTTTGTCCTACGCATGAATACACACAGATACTAGAGTCTCCCCCTCTCCCTCTTTAGATAACAGAGTCACTGACTACGACACACATCCCAGTCCTGTGCAGTGACCAGCACAACACTGTCTACAAATACAAATCTGAGAGAAACACGAAATCTAACTATTACTCTCTCCTACAAGGTGAAACAAAGGAGAAGAGTGTGCCACCACTGAAACTTGTGCCAGCCCACAGGAATAAAACAGTTGTGATCCACATGCACAGTTTTTAATCACTATAAACCAAGTAACACTGAATGAAATCATTCTTAATTATTATCGTGTTGTTGAAACCAAGTGGGCCCAAAATACAATGTCTACTGGCAAACTTGTTTAAGGAGACACTGCAGAGACGTTGACAGAAGCCAGCATGGCACACAGTTTTCAGGTGACTAACAGAAACAAAATGACAGTCCATGTTTTTTTCTCTTTGCGTATTTTAATCTATAACTGTGCAGCATTCAAATTGTGTGTTTTATATGAAATTATGTGGAAGCGTGACAGTAAATCTGTCAAGTAAAGATAAAATACTTTGTGTAGAACAAAGGAAACCTTGTAGTGCTCTGTTTTCAACACTAGAAGTCAGTGTAACACTAATAAACCACCTATAGCGTCCTGCTGTTCAACAGAGGTGGTGTGTGTCTGTATAGGATCAGAACTGAGTCTGAATGAACTGCTTGTCTTCATCAGATTAATAAACTGCTGATGTATAATGTGCAGCTGGAGCACATTAATGTGCTAATATCAGAAGTCATATCAGAACATAACACCTGCTGAACATTAGCATACTAGTTTCCCCACCGAGTGAATTACCTGTGACCTGGTCAGTGCAGGAGCATGAACGAGTGCAAGGGCTCAAAACTGTGTAAAGAGAAATGATAGGGCACTCTGTGACATCATGCTACTTTTACAACACCAAAACATGTTTGATACCTTTATGGTTTGTGATTTTGTGAATAAAATAATAATAATAATGTAGGGTCAGATCTGATGGAAGCAGATGATGAACCTATCTACATGTCTTGTTGCTCTGAATCACCACTGAACTCCATGTGTATATTGACTAGGGTTCCAGTAATGCTAACTTATCATGCTGACGTAGTAGCAGCAGGGACAGGAGGACTGGTCAGATCTGATGGAGGACGAATAAGACGAACGCAGACAGATCCCTGAAGAAAACCTGATCCAGAGACAAGGAGACCTGTTTGACCTTCCAGCTCCACAATGACCTGAAACTTCAGCACTCAGGTGTCTGTCTGTCCCTGAAGTGGTCCAAACTCAACCCTCCACGGTCTACCTGTGGAGAGACGACAGGAAGGTGACAGTTAACAGACACTTCTTGTCCAGTCAGGGGATCGGAGGAGGTGATGATCACAGAGAACAGACAGTAAATAAAACATTGTCAGTGTGTCAGATTTCACCAGTTTGCAACCTTTAGCTCTAGCAGCAGCCTGACAACTGGATGGATGGATGCCTTCAAATGTTACCTCAGCTACTTACACACACACACACACACAAACTCCTCTCGTGCAGGTGTCAGAACCATCACTGACTTCACCGTCTCTCTATTTTTGTATCTGGCACTGAGCAGTGTAACAAACCACTTCATACTGGACTTCACTGGTTTCTGCAGTCGTTACATTTTATGCATTTATTCATCTGTGTGTCTGGACTTCATGCTAAAAAACTACATTTTCCCAGTGTGCTTAAATGCAGCGTTGGCTCCCACTGCTTGTTTTCAGTAACAGTAACAGTAAGAGGAAGTGTGTGTGTGTGTGTGTGTGTGTGTGTGTGTGTGTGTGTCGTGTGTGTTGTGATACTTAAATCTATCTTTTATTAGAAATACATCAAGTTGTTTGTGTCTTAAGGGAGTGATGTCTCACTGGATCACTCTGTGAGTAAAATAGGAATGAATGAATGAATGAATGAATGAATGAATGAATTGAAACCCTTTACAGTGATGGGCTGGTTTGTCATCACTCATCAAGTAATTCTGGACCAAACACAGACATCACTATCCTGACCCTAACTCTGCAAGCAGCAAAAAACAACCTCACAGGTAGACAAGGTCAAACTGACAAACAGTCAACAAAAACTCCCAAACCCAGAAGAATTGAACAGTAGCACGAGACAATGAGGAAACTCACAGGTGAAGCACATGAGGATGGGGGAGAAAATCAAACTGGAGGGACACAGGACAAAGACAAGAAGTAAAAGCAAGAGACACACAAGGAAAGTTACCTCAAAATGAAACATGAAGTGATAATGAAACAAAAAAAGAAACATAGCTTGTCCTCTACAGCAAAACATGACAATTTACTACTATGACAACACTCATTGTGCTAGTGTTTCTACTTCTGCCTTTACATTTTATGGAATTGTAATATAAACATCTACCTTTACACTCTATTGGTCTTAAATACAAACATGTACCGTTACCTGATAAAAAACACAAAAAAAGCACCTTTAGGTTCATTTAGAGCTATAATAAATCTAATAAATCCTGTGACTTCTGACCTTCAGCTTCAGAGGACAAACAGAATATTTCTGTGGCTGTTGTCTTAGTGTTTTATGTGTTGGACACCAACACAGTGTTTATGTGGCTATAACCTGCTGCAGCTCAGTGAACATACACAGAGTGCGCATGCACAAGCACACAGGACCGTGCATAATGCCAACATACAAAACCAAGAAACCAAGAAAATTACTATGCCAAAAAAGAAAACAACACACACACACACACACATCATTTGTGTGTGTGCGTCTCCAACAAGTGACCCATTGTAGAAGCTGAGAACAACAACAGCCCAGAGGAATCTGTTACACAAGCAGCAGAAAATACCACGAGGCCACAATCGTTTTATGATGCCAACTCTCTCTTTCTCTCTGTCTCTCGGCCTCTCTCTCTCTCTCTCTCTTTCTCTCCTTCTGTGTGTGTGTGTGTATGTGTTTCTTTGCTGGTTCCTGGTCTCACGCTACCAACACTGAGCTGAACCAGGACCAGAAGCAGCCGCAGCAGTTTGAGTTACAGTTGTTATATAATCACATGAGGAATAAACATATTGCTTGTTTCTCCACAGCAGAAACACAGGCAGGCGCCGGGGGCGGGGCTAATGGAGGGCGGAGCTCAACACTTTAAGTTTCTACTTCAGCTGACACTTAAGTTTAATTTCTCCTTAGCTGAGAGAGCCATTTAAAAGTTTGTTTGTTGTTTGTCTTTGTCTACTACTGTTTTGTAACCTCCAGTTTCCTCTGCTTGTGATGTTGTTTCACTATGAGCCAGTAGTGACTGAAGAAAAACTGCTTCTGTACAATCAAGTCCACAGGTCGTTGCCATGTCCCATCTTTAGATTCTGTTGCTAGGCGACATCTAGTGTTTGTAGTGATTATGACAGGAGCAAAGTATCCTAGTATCGAGACAAAGTCAATGTCAGCAGGAGGTGGAGGTGGTGAATGTGACACAGGAGATTGGTGTTCGATTTCTATTATTTATGCAGTCATCGGGTTCAACACAGATTAACTGTAAAATCAGGTGTGTTTCATGAAGAAACAGTTTAAACCAAAGACTGTGTTTAATGATATAAAACTGGTTCATATATCGGCCTAATCGCTCTGTAGTTACATCACCATGGACCCAGGTGTGTGTGTGTGTGTGTGTGGAGGTATGCTGAGGTCACGGCAACAGGCGGAGCTTCAGGCCTCAGAGACAGAGGGTCACATGTCAGGAAAAGGAAACATGTGATGAGCAAATTAACCAAACACACACATTACTGATTTCATACAAACCCCTCGCTGACCAGTCAGGCGATCGAGAAAGGCCGCCTCAAAGCATCATGGGAATACAGACGGATATTTTCACAGGTCAACATTTCATTTAAATCTGAGCTCACAAATGGTGTTTGACTAAATGCTGTTAAAGAAGCTGCACAACATGGTTCTAAAAAGCAGAGTAACTGGTTCATGTCAGATCACAACAGTTCAGTGCAATGTAAACAACACAATCTGTTAGTGAACTACGCAATATGTCTACGGCCCTAACAATTGAACACATTTAATTGGAAAGTAAGTTAGAACATTTATGAATGTGATATGTGTGTGGCTCAGCTCTGCTCTGGGTTAGGGTTAATGTAAACAGTAAACAATCTGTGTAAAGTGTAAACAGTGTTTGTGTAAATGATATAAGGTGGAGCCTGCTGAGGGATGGGCCCTTCAGTGGGTTTATAGTTAATGTAAACAGTAAACAATCTGTTCGTGTGAACACTAAACGCCTGTGGACTGATGGACTCAACTCTTGACTTCACGCTCCATGTTTGTCCCTCAGCAGCTAAAATGTAAAAACACTCCCTCAGTCGGATGTCCTAAAACACTGAGGAGAGGAAGATTATGTCCTCTTCAGCCTTTCTGCTCATACCTATGAGTTGAAACCCTTGTATATCCATCTTTACAGCTTGAAGGCGACACACCCTTTAAATCAATCGAGCTTAAAAATCAACATGTTGTTACAGGGTTTTCCCGTAACAGCAGCCTCAGTCTGACGCCACCGCGGCAGCGTGTGGTGGGAGGTTTAACGGACACAGGTCACAGGAACAACAGTGAGTCTGCAGGAGATCATTAGATGCTGCTGAGCTTTTGTCTCTGTCACAGGACAGTGAGCAGGATCAATTCACGTCTACTGTGATTATCAGGAAATGTGTTTTCAGCACTGGTCCCACCGACTCCGCCAACATGGCCATGGACATTTCCTAACTGTCAGAGCGTAAAAACAAAATGTCATCAGGATAGCTCCGGTTGAAGTATTGCAATGACACCACACAGTCTATAAACACTCAGACATGACTAGAGGTCAAGAGAGGTCATTAGGGGTCACTGGAAGTCACTGTATGTGAGGTCGACAGCTCTGTGGTTCTGCCTTATTTGTCTCTGCTGCTTTATTATGATGTAAAGGAGGTAGTCAACATGGACACGGTTTCTGTGTCTGGGTTAGGGGTTAGGGATTAAGACATGTTCTGACCAACGAGTCCACAGTACATGACTTCCTGAAAGATTTATATATGTCACATGACCTGGTCTGACCTGACAGTAGCTCCGCCTTCAACAAGGTGAACACTTGTCGCTGAATTTCAGTGCTGCAGCTAACAACTATTTTCGCTGACAAACATTCTGACAGTAGTTTCTTTATATGCAACAAAAACTGCAGCAAATCCAAATCGACACCTCGACAAGCTGCATTTAGCAAATTTTCATTAAAAAAAATCTTCAAGCTAAATCTCAGCTCTCAAAGGCAAAGAACTTTTCTTCATGAGTCAGTTTGAAGTGTCCACACACTCGCTGATTGAGTTATGATTTGTTACCACAAAACATATTAAATATTATATATTGTATGATTTTATGATTTTCTGGTGTGTACCTACACCCTCACCCAGCAAGACAGGAAACAAGTGTAGGATGTGGCCCAGCTTAAACCTTCCCTTCATCTTTCTTTAACTCATCACAGTGACCAGCCATCGTATGAGAAAAGCATTAGACATTCATTTTATAAAGATCAATTTGTTTCAAAATATTTGAAATATCTTCAACTGAGCTGTTTTGCAAATGATTAGTCAGTGGTTTGGTGTTTTGTTAACTGTAAGGACCACCCTCACAAAGCAGGGGAAAGTTGAGACATCAGTGGCTTTACCCTGAAGAGTAGCATAAGGTCTTTTATATTCAATTCAAATTATTTAAGGAATCCAGATGATATGAGTGGTTGTGTGGCACAGAAAAAAACAGATTTGAACAAAATAATGTGTTTTACAGGGAACATGTAAAATGTAACTTTTAGGAGCACATCCTGCTGCAGCAGCAAGAATCAGTTCAATCATTTAAACTAGAATGTGCACCCAATGTGTTTCTCTCTGATGATGATGCCGCTTGACCCCTCATTCCTCACAACTCTCGCTATCCTCTAACCTCTAACCCTGATCCTATTTTCTGAACATGAAGTTGATGGAGTTGTTTTGACTGAGAAGGTCTGAGGCTTTGGTCTGAGTCACTGAGCTCAGACCACAGTTAACGGCGTGGTTCACCACAGACCAGGAGCTGGGGGGGGTGCAGAGAGAGTGTAGATGTAAACAATCTCTGTGCTGTTTACCTCAAACTGTGTTTTAGTGTCCTCATCAGAGAGAGAAGAGTGATGGAAAGAAGACGAGGTTTGCGATGAATATGAAGATGAGAGGAAACAGATGTTTGTGGTCAACATCAAACTACCTGGTTTGACTGAGGCCTCGTCGTGGTGTGGCCTCAGTTGGGTGTGGCCTGTTTTTAAAATCTCCATCTGTAAACATAGTGTGAAACACACACATCCAAAAGCACTTTCACAGCTGGATGAAAAACACTAATATCTCTATCGTACCACCATGAGACCGGGGAGATCGTAACACTTTTTGTCTCAGCTCTTACAACCCCCAGATTTTGACACAGTATCCCCTCATTTGTCCACTACAAAGAGCAATGCCTTAAACTTCTAAAACTATTTCACAGAATTAATTATCCCTACCCTACTACCAGGGTTACCTGCGTTAAATTGTAACAGTGAGATTGAAAACTAAAAACTGAGACCACACCACAAAATATGCAGCTATGTAAGTTTATTGTGCATGCTCCAACACTAAAGCTTCTTCCTATGTTTCAGTATGAACAAACAGAACTCATCACTGATGGCTAAATGATGAACAGTGACAGTGGTGTCGATCCTAACATCAGGAGAGCTTTCTTAAAGAACATATTCTGATAATACCAATGAATGCTGTACATGTATGAGTGGAAACCTTCAGCAGGAGGTCAGAAGCAGCTCATAGCCCATAGAAAATTCCAGGAAAGATCATTGACATTTTATTAAACATCAAAGGTAAAAGGTGTCACAATCATCCTCACCCCTGTCAGCCATCGTAGCTGTTCCATCATGGTGGTTTGACATGAACATCAATGAAATGACTCACATTTTACCTAAGAATCTGATCTTCAATCTTATACACATTATCTAATTCAAAGTTCACTGGTATCATTAAAGGCTTGGTCCAAAAGATTCATATCTTACCAAAAAAATGTTTTTGGCTGTAAAACCTGCACACTTCTTCATACAGCTATGCAAGTTCACATGCAAGGTCAGAGAGGGTGTGGGTACACATGGTATTGATCACATAACTCTACTGTTATCCCTTATTGATGAAAGTGATGCTGTTACAATCATCCCTTTGTTACAACCATACCCGGTCTCCCCTAATGTTTCAACTAAATTGATATGATGTCACTGAATATCATATGACTAAATTGACTGATATGTTGTGTGTCTGATGATAAAACGTCTGTTTTTGATGATTAAAAACAGCAGTGACGCACTTTGCAGCTTTTGACATGCAACTCATTGCTCACTGAATTTCAAACCTGCTGACAGGAAGTTTGTCACATTTTTTCTCATCAACATGAGAAACGGTGCGTTGAAAAGATTGAGCAACTTAAACACCTTGGTAAATGACACAGTATTTTTGTATTCAGCCTTGTGCAGGAAACAGGTTAAAATCAGGGACTGAGTCATGGTGGAGGTGGGTGGGGCCGGGGTGGGGTGATTGTCTGTGACATCTCCACAACACCTCCGTGTTATGTTTGCTGTCCCCCCACCATCACCTCCCTGTGTTAGCTTTGTGAAGCTTGTGTGACTGAGTCATGCCATCGTCTCTGATCATCCACCTGCTGTTGTTGTTTCTCCTGTGACTGATCTCACCCCATCACCTTGGCACTCTAACAGCACGACCCTTGACCTTCACCAAAATGATGCACAAAACCCACATGTTTTGTAAGTTTGACATTATTCACATCAGAAGGAACCCTGATGCATGAACCACACAGAGCAAAACCAGGCACACTAACCTCAACACACGACCTGATTCAGGTGGTGTGTCAGTCAGGTGGTGTAACCATAACCTTACCCAAACCTTGACCTGGTTTCATAGATGATTTCTTAACATGTGTTTATTGTATGTGTGTAAACATTTCAGTAACCCTTTATGGAATTATTACATGTATGTTGTTTGTTACCTTTACTGCTCCATTAACTCTTATCTGCTGAGGCAAAAACTGCACAGATTTACAGTCACTGAAGAGATAAGATTTTCTTTCACATTCAATATCACACACTCCCACACATACACTGAATAAAAACAGGACTTCCCTGCAGAGCTCTTTGTGGATATGACCTCCTCATCCTGTTGTGTGTGATGTTTAAACAAATCATTTGATATCTGGCTCTCAACAGGGAGGGTGGAGAGGTTCAGGAATAAAACACACAGTACGTGAAGGTTAAGGTGCATCCTGGGAGGACATGTGGCTTTTGCTTCTTTAATCCAGTTTTAAATTGTGTGTTTAGTTTTGTCAGTTTGCTGGTATTAGCAGACTGTTGTCGGACAGTCACTTGTTCCTCCTGACAGGTCCAGTGTGAGCTCTACTTTTAGCTGTGGTTTGGTATCCACAGAAACAGTACATTTGGGGCAGAGCTGACGGGAACTGCAGACAGAAGCTAAACTGGTTTGTGCACGCAGCAGATGATTTAAGGCTCAGTCTGATTTTGTGTGACCGGATCGTGAAGGGCGTCAGCTGGTTGAAGTTGCCTTACCTGTAAGACTGATTGTGTACCTCAGGTGAAGTTGTTGGGGCATACTTGGGTCCAACTCCTCCACCTTTTCTATTTATAAAAACATTCATTGTGCAACATATCTTTTTTTTCATTTCATTTGTTTTGATGTTTTTAATTTAACTGATGTTATACACTGGAGTTGAAAAGTGCTATACAATCAAAGCATTAATATTATTTCTTTTTTGAGGGTTTTGGCCTTTATGTGTTCTACATACCTTTTAAGTACTAAAACCTGCTGAGGTGTCACAGGGTGCTGGTGCTCCTTATGGCCAAGGTGGTCATTTCACAAGATGGTGTCCAGTGTCACAGTTACTTTCTACAGTGGCACTCACGGTGTGGATTATCCAGGGTCACTATTGGTAAATGTTCATTAGGACTTACAATGAAAATGTTTTCTCCTCTTTGAAGATACACCTCAATCAAACTGAGCCAGACAGTTCTTTCTCTGCAGGAGATTGAATGTCTCACAATTGGCACTGGTGTCAGTGTCTGTGTCGTACAGGACCTTCACCTGTCACCTGTCAGTGGGCCGGCCCTGCTGGTATAACCTTACACTTCACCGACTGAGGCAGTTATTCTCTTATTCATGTAGTTACACTCTGGCGGTGGATCATTTTCCCCTGCATGCTCCCCTCTGTCACTGTCCCACCTCGTCCACTCATGGTGAAGGACAACAGAAGACTGACCCTGTAGCACACTGGAGTCTCTGAACCATGGCCTTCACATGACAGACCTTTGTTCATTAACCTCTCCGTCAGTCAACAGGACAGATGGACGCTGTATCTGTGACTCCGCCCACAGGTTTCTAAAACTCAGAGTGAGCGGCTCCAGCTTGGCTTTGGCTGACTCCGCCCCCTAACTCCCAGATAATACAAAAATGGAAATGTGTGGAGTTGAGACTTTGGTGCATGAAAGTTTAATAACTCTATGTTTGAGCATACACTAACTCACCTGCCAGTCAACATGGCCCCACCCTCAGTCCATAACATTAATGGTTAATAAAGTGTAAACAAGTGAGTTATATAACCAGTCATCCTGAAGGAGGAAATTAAGTGTAAAGGTGGAAAAAAAAAACCTCCCAGTTGTCCCAGCCGTGGAAGATGCCATGTCCTCAGAGGCCACCATCACTTTGCCACCGGGAGGGGTGAGCGTGAGCGAGCAAGTGAGCGCTGCAATCTAGAATCTGAATGCTAGATGTCACCCCCACCCCCCCCCCCCCGTTTTACACACTGGACCTTTAAGTAAAAGACTGACCGAGACTGAGGTGAAACACATCAAGACAATCAACACGGTGGGAGAAGCAGTGCAGACATGAGATACAATATACTCTTCTCCAAAATAAAACAGAAAATGAATATAAGTCCCTCAACTCAAACATGACAGTGTCATGGCAACCACAGTACACACTGATTCAGGTCAGGTGAAGCTCAGTTTGGTTTTCAGTGGAGGGTTCAGGGTGTTTCTCCCAAACATGCTGTGATGGAAAGACATGATGGTAGGCTATAAGAAGCTGAAAAGAGAAAGTGATGAGACGTGAAGATAATCTCTGAGGTAACATGTCATGTGATTTGTTACCACCAAGAAAATCTGGATGTGTTTTTTTATCGTCCAGTAACATCCAGGAGGTCTTACATCTGAACTTGGTTCAGGTTAAAACCTGCTCATGGTGGAATTCATTTTAAGTGTTTGGATTCCTGCGAATTCAGCTTTGAGGTCACATTGTTGTGTTGTCTGGTTTTGCGGTTGCATGTCCCGGAGATGGTGTTGTAATGTGAGATCTGAGCCGCTCCTGAAGCTCCAGACTCAGTGTTTCCTCATTAAACTGTGACCTTGTGTAAGTGATAGGGAAGAATTACGATATAAGTGTAGGTGAAGTGAGGTGCAGCAGTTGTGTGATGTTGCATGGCTGTTGTCTGATTTTGTTCATCCCCCTGACTTTAGATCATGTTCACACCCTCTCTCCTCTGGTTTCATGTTGCAGTGAAACTCTTCAGATGCTCATCTGTTTATAGAAGATGTTGCACTTGATTCTTCTGCCATTAAGAGGGAGCAGTAAAAGCCCTGAAGCATGCGTCCACACACTCTTTCCCACATGTATTAGTGGCATTTTGCTATTCATCAAAGCTTCGTTTCACAACCCCAGGGAGACATAAAGCATCCAGAGTGAAACCAGTCATACTGCTGAGGAACTGAGGCGCTATTTTATTCTCAAATTCAATAATCCATTATTTTATTTTCTCTGAGATAGATATTCTGTTTCTGTCATTATGCGATTAATAAACACTGGCACAATGGCAAAATATGTTGATAATAACAGGTTGAATTAGACACATACAAATATTATCAAAAATCCTGGATTAACAGTATCATATGAAAACAAATCAAATCCATGTAATGTATGATGATGTCAAACATAATATAGATTAATGTAAAATGAGATAGAACCATAGAAAATTGTAACATACAAAGATATGAGATAAATAGTTAAAATAAGGGGAAGAAATGGTTAAAGAAAGAGCAGGACGTTGTTTTATTGAGATTGGGATCTGACCCTCACGCTCTCTTAAGAAACCTGTGAACAAATTCATAATAATTAATTATCAACAGAGTTAGTGTGCTTGTGAAGAGACACAAATGCAGCAGGATTAGCATAAGGTTACATGTGTTTATCGTTGTTATTTAAAAATATGTCTTACAGTGTTTGTTGAAGATTGGGTCGTGTTCTTAGTCTCCACAAGGAAAGAAGACAATTAAATACACACACGCACACACATGTATATTAGCGTAACTGATCTGTTCTGGTCACAGCCGGGAGTAGAGACAGTGTCCAACAGAGATGGAATTTGTGTGTGTGTGTGTGCATGCGTGCTTTGTCTGATCATCATCATCAACAGCCTGGGTCAAGAAGCTCCATTCAAATGTTCTGCTGTTCCTAGATCAGTACCCAGTGGCTGTGTGAAACAATGCAGATCAAAGGTTTCAGAGCCACAGGTCACAAAACAGCTCCTCATTATAAAATGTGTGAATTCTTCTCATTGTTAAAAGGTCAGGCTATAATCAAACTCACACACCAGACTGGTACTGAGGTCAAGGGGTCACTGGATCTGACCCTGTCTGTATCAGTCTCCTCTGACTGCTGACCCCTGACTAAGGGGACAAAGATTTAGCCTCTTGGACTTTGACGATAAACTCCACCCTTAACAACATGTCCGATGGAGGGAGGTTGTTGGGGGTGGAGCCATGCCAGATATTATTAGTCTCTTTGGGTCACACAGGTCACAGACATTCGACTCCACCGTTAATAATGGCCGTTGTAGCTGGGCGTCTCTGCTGCTGCTTCAGTGCTGAGATATGTGGGTGGTTGGGGGTCAGGCCAGCTGATCCTGGTGCTGTAAATCTCCTGAGGAACGTGGCGATGACAGATGGCACCATGTGTCTGATCGACCTGCAAGACACACACACACACTGTCTCTCACTCAGCTCATGACTTCACACTGTGTGTTCCAAGTGTGACTAACACACCTGCAGCTGTGGGAGGAGAAGACCAGGGCTACATAACCAAATTAGATTGGGGGGGGGGCTTACATTTTAAGGGTTACGCTGATTTTTCACACCCTAACAGAGCAAAACCATATAGCAACTCACTCACACACCAGACTGTGTGTGTATGGCCAGAGAGAAGCAGCCTAATGGAAGTAAATGACAATAAAAGCGTTTTATCGTACAGGGACCTTAAACTCACCACAGAGCAGAATGGTTTTACTGAAGGCCAAACAATGCTATTCGTTCCAAGGGCTACAGTGTATGCTGCTCATAGTTTTATTTATGGGATTTAAAACAAACAAGTGTGATATGATGTGATGATATTGAAAGAGACAGGGTTCAGTTCTGGTGGGCCCAGCCCAATATAACCCCTTACTCAGTTACAGGCAGAAGTGAATCTGTCCATTTCACTTCACTCCCTGAAAAGAAGAGTCTGTCAGCGATGCCCTGGGCTTAAAGAGGAACTATGCAAGATTTGCCAAAAAGCTTCTGAGTAATTGTGATGGTTAAATGACTTGTTACAGAGAGAATGGAGACTCTCTGTCTTCTACTTAGGGTCTCTTGGCCGAAAACCCACCTTGCAATGTAATCCCAGTGTGAGGGACACAGCTTTCCATGATACTGTACGTGTAGTGGGTTACATGGCTTCATTCAATTAACAATTAGTTCAGTGGTGGTGGCCAAAGCAGTGATGAAAGCTCCCAATGCACAGCAATGAGTCCAGTGTGTGTATGTGTGTGAAAACAACACTAGTCTAATAAACCAGCTGAGGACCTTGAGAGCTGCATTGACAGAGGTCATTTCATAGATAAGATAAACCCATACGGAGCAAAGTGTGTGTGTGTGTGTGTTCTTGTTGTGTTAACTGGCCACCATTAGCTTAGCTTAGTTTAGTTTATAGGTCAATGTAGCCAGTCAGTCTGACTTTTAACAGAACCTCCTGCTGGACTTAAAGTGAACCGACTTCAAACACTCCTGTGTTCAAGTACAGCTGTATTAAGACTGTGGCCAAAACTGTTGCTGCAGTCAAATTCAAAATACTCCAGCGCGTTGTTTCCCCTCTCCCTACATCCCATACTCGAGGTTGCCAGATAGGTTGCCAGATAACCACACGCTAACCTCTGCCCTGCTCCAGCTTTGGGGCTATGGTACCACGAAACACACTCACACAGCCTCTATGCCACCACTGTCCAGGTGAAAACTAGCCACCTCCAATTCTTCTCTGCTTTTTGCCGTCTCCGTCTTTCAGACGCATCTACTACACAGATCTTTGTTCCTGCTTTTGTCAAGACGTTTTTTAGAGTCATAATGAGGTCTTTTAGTTTTAGTAACGTCAGGCATAATCCACAATGCTTGTAGCTGCAGCTCAGTGGTAACTGGCAACCTGGATGCCGAAATGCTACTGACTTAATGATTGGGAGACTCCAGCGGGTGGTGCAACAGGCCAAAACACAAAATCAAAAAATAAACATGATTTTTTTGATTACAATTTTAAAATGTCAATATTCTGGGTCTACTACTGTTGTCAGTTAGAGCAGTATTTCAAATTAACGTGATTCATTACTATCTGGTAACATATTGGACAATTTTATGATTACCTGCCTTACATTTCTTACATATAGCTCTTTTAAGGATTTAGTGTTTTGCCGACACTTCAGCAAGGAACTAGGACATCAAACTTCCAATGTTGAGGCACAGTGGAGAGCTCTACAGACTCTCACCTACTGATATACAACTGGAGACATGTTCATACCACAGGACAGGTCTGCACAGAGGTGTGTGCGTGTGTGTGTGTGAGAGAGAGAGAGAGAGAGAGAGACTTTACACTGGTGGTAAAACAAATCAAACACTTCCAAGAAGCTTCTTTATTTGAACAGAGAAATTGTTTCACAATAATCGGTGATCTGTCACTGTCAATGACCGTGCCCACTCACGTCATAGAGCAGTCAATCAGAGCCAATCAGCAAGATTTTGTCCTGTACGACTGTGTATCATGCAGTTTCTATTTAAAGGCTCTTTAACTGTTGTGTGTCTTGTTATGTAACACAGTAAATGCACACAGAGATGTAACGTTGCATCAGTGCAGTGGGCATGCCCGAGGAGCATGCCCGTGTCCAGTAACTGTGTCCAATGAGTGCGCCAAGTTGCATTAGTCAGTGAAGTTAGTTGTGCCCCTCCCCATTTGAATGTTTTCTGTTGAGCTGAGAGACTATGAGGACGTGAGGACAACTTCTGGTGTCCACAGTGACCTTAAACTTTGACCTTTAGCCACCAAAATCGAATCAATCAGTCCTTGAGTCCAGGTCCAATGTTTATTCGACGTTTGAGGACATAAACTGTCACTGAGACATTTTGTCCTCGAGAAGGAGATGGACAACCTGAAGATGAGCTGGCTGCACCTCAAGGTTGAGGGCCAGGGGTTCGTGGTGATTCATGAATTGTCAGGGCAGTGACTTGATGCATAGTCAACAGGAAGTTCAGGTCAAAGGCCATGTGGCACTACATCACATAGATGTATTGTAGGTTCAGGTCATTACAGCATTACAGCGTCACATGATGCAGACTCACAGCTCAACTGCCAGACATGTTCCATGATGATGTCATCATCACAGTTACCCACTGACACCTGTCATTTCATGCTGTCATTTCATCAGCAATGAGTGGATGGAAAATACTTGGAGCCGCACCCAAGCATGATAAGCATGGCATGGGCCCCCCAGCTTGGTAACATGTCTGTGTGATTTACTACAGTCCTGTTAACAGTTCGATTCCCAGGCCTGGGGCATTTCTTGAAGGAGTTCGTATGTTCTCCGTGTGTCTGGGTTCTCTCAGTCATGTGATAGACTGCTGACCTTTTCTGAGGTGTAAGCTGTGATTGGCTCCAACTCTCAATGGATAAGAGGTTTACAAAATGGAGTAATGGTTGAATTTAGTTAGCTACCCCCCAGTTTGTGAAACTACATACTATTCACAATTGATAAAATTATACTATATGAACTTCATTTCAGTGTGTAAAGGGTTAAGGTCAGGACATGGGTTGCCAACCAAACTTCACTCTGAGATGGGTCAGGGTTACGGGTTGGATGAATCACATCATATGTAGTTTTGTTATTTTAATGTGTTCAAATCAAACCCACATATTTCAACTGCTATGTTTCCTTAATTCTGATGCAGTGACTACAAAACACTTGACACTGCAATAAGATTAGAAAACAGTGTGGAAAACAGTGAAGTGGAAACCTGAGTGGATGGGCCTCAGCTGGGTCAGCTGGCAGCAGCATCAGGTGGACAGGATCATGTGTGATGACAGAGAACCCAAAAACTCAAAGAATAAAAGCCAATCTCAGCTAAAAAATCCAGGTTTCAACTCCCACCACCATGAGCACTAACGCAGTCCTGACTTATCTAATCCAGGCTGACTCAGACAGACTTGTATAGTCTTGCTTTGTGCATGGACCTAGGGTTTAGAGAGGCCTGAACAAATGGATGAATGAATAAAAGATCAAATGAGTCACAGAAAGGGAAAAGTTAGAGTGCTGTTATTTTCAGCAGCTGGACAAACACTTCTGATGGAGCTGTATTAAACATTTGTAGATATTATCACTAAGGACTTTCTAAGAACCAGTTTGTTTTTTCACAGCCTGGAGAACTACAGCAGAGCCACATCATGACATCACTTCATTAGTCACCATTTTTACAGCTACACGCTCTCATGTCATAAAGTTTTGATGTTTTTTTCAAACAAGAAACTGACCGTTCAAACTCCAAATATGTCATTAGTTTATTCATGACTGACAAGTTTATCCATGACAAATTTACTTTTCAAAGATGTGAGCACTGTTCTATTGGAGCTTCTCAGGAAGAAAGCTTTCAAAGTTTTGTTAATTAAAGGTCCTGTGTGTAATAATTGCAAAGGTTTATTGGCAAAATCTGAATATACTACCCATTAATATATTTGTATAAGTGTATAATCGCTATATGTGTATGTATAAAGCAAGGGTCTTGCTTTGAGAGTGTAGCCTGAACCTAAAATCCAGCTAGTGTGCTTTGTGAGTTTCGTGCATATAAACAAACCAACGAAAAAGGCGGAAGGAAAGAAGAAATGATAACATATTGTAATATGGTTTAGATCTTCATCTCATCACTAGATGCTCCTGAAATACTCCCAGTCGTCCCAGCCGTGGAAGATGCCATGTCCTAAACGCGAGCGAGCAAGTGAGCATTGCATTCTAGAATCTGAATGCTAGATGTCATGTCAGAAAATAATGATATTACATAACACGACTGTGGATAATTTATGATGCACAATTATGGTGTGGGACCATTTCATATAGGCATTTTTTATATGGCACATGTTCACATATAATTGCATGCTAAGAGCTGCATGGTCCCACATGTTGCCTCATGGTCCCTGCCAACCACATTAACGCCTGAGCACGGAGTCTGGCAGTCATTACGATGTGTGGATGCTTCGTTTGACGTGCTGTGAGCCCCTCTACAGGGTGCAGAAGCGTGAGGCCTCCTTTATTGCAGCTTGTTGCTTTAATTTATTGTTTGCCCTGTGTCTATGGTGTCTTAATGTCTGGTAAATAGTCCTATTGGAAGATGAAATCTGATCTGAATGGAAATATATTTGTTGCTTGCATCTTTGCTTCCTGTTAGTCTGAGAAGATGAAGCTGACTAAACAGTTAAACAACATTTCTTTTGCAATATAGTTAATGTTTTATTGATTTTGGAAGCATTTAAAGTGTTGACACATGAGTTTCATGGGCTTTTTAAATTCTCATTAACTTAACACCATTGATGTGAGTGCAGAAATTCATCTGTTGGAAAGGTCTTTTCAGAGTCTGTTTCTACACATTAGATGTTCTTTGACACACAGCTGAACTAAGCTTGATAGTTAGCCTGGTCCAGAGCAGACTTGTTCACCAGCATGAGTTTTTTTTTTTTTTTTTTGTCTTATATCCTTTCAATTGGTAGGATAGTCAGAGAGAGACAGGAATGGGGAGACAGAGAGGGGACATGCAGCAAAGGGCCACCGGAGGATTCAAACTGGGGCTGGAGTTATCACGGTAACTCAGTGAGGACTCATATATTATCACATTGATGGAACAGAACTGCAATTTTGATAAGGCCTATCAAAATAAGTCAGGCTTTTCTTTACTCTTGCTTGATGGAATAACCCCCTGCTTGTCGGCTGAAAGCTGGAAGGATTGTTACATACAAACAGGTTGAGTCCTGTTTGTACGATCCTTCCAGCTTTCAGCCAATGACAGTGATTGAAGAGTTAAAGCTGATTTATGAATAAAGCTGAAATATCTAAACACTGCACTGTTATTTTAATACATCCAGGTGTTTTTTTGTTGTTTTTTTGTTTGTCTTGGTCTTTTTCCACTTCACCCTCATCCTGTAACTTTCCTGAACAACACAACTGTTCTGTGACCTCGACACGAGTGTGAACACATCTCCAGCTTCGATTTGCTTTCTTCATACAAGTCTCATCATGATGGCCCCGACTCTAACTCCCCTTTACAATGGCATACACTCCCTCCTTTCACCATGTTCATCCAGCCACACCCTAACACCCCAACGATGAAGAAAACAAGTATTTCCCTCCCTCATTTCCTTTCCTTCCTGTCTCCTCCCTCCTCATCTGCTCCTCGTGTCCTTCTGGCCATAAGTGACCTCTCCTGTGTCCTCATTCTCTTTCTGTCTTTGCCCTCCTTTGCCCTTTTCCTCCTCTGTTGTTGTCCTCCTTCGTCCTTGTTCTCCTCTGTCCTTTGGCCTTGTCCTCGTCTGTCCTTTGTCCTCATCCTCCTCTGTCCCAGGCCTCCTCTGTCCTTCACTGTTTCCTAGAAAAGGCTATTACATAACAAGAAAACAGGTTCCACCATTTCCAAAAATGAAACCAGCCTGTTCTTGTTCTTCTTAAAAGTCTCTTTATTTGTTATTTGATGGCCCCATACCAGCAACTAACTACAACAGTTCCACCATCACTTGGTGTTTAATATTACTGTAACGATGTTCTGATGATGTTCTACAACTTCATGACCTATGTGGTCTTAAGGGTCAGTCTCAGAGCTTCCTTTACAAAACCTTAATGCAGAGATGTTTCCTATTCAGCCATTAGAAAGTGATTAAACACAAGCTGCACTCATTATTTATTGACTTGCATTTTGAACTACTGCAATTATTGCACATTGAGCTAATGTAAGAAGAGTATGTCTTTGGATTAGAGAGAGTAGTTTAACCCAACCTACCCCCCCCCCCCCCCCCCACCCCCCCACCCCGCCACTTCCACTGTGTCTCAGACAACCAACAGAATCAGTTAAGAAACGATCTGGAAAAACTTCCATTTGATTTTAACAGCCCACAGGTGCAGGAGAGACTGACGTCAGAGTCAGTATCAGTATCTTAACCAAGCGATAAACATCAACAGCAGCTATTAACATGACTAGACCTGTGGCTTCTGTTTCTGCCTGGTTGACTCATTTTAGAGTTGGACACAATGACAATACACAGTGAATCTTGGGAAATGTTGTAGTGGCTCTCATTGGAGCCATCATGGTGCCCAGAAAACAAAATATGTATTTGAAGGAGCCTTTGAAGTGGGAGCTGTGATGCAGAATGTTTTTTGGTTCTGCCTCTGAAGGTGAAGAACCTAAATTTAGACAAGGAATGAATACCAGTAAACTTTCATGTCCATGTTGACCTGCCAACATGCTAATGACTGCATGATACAAAGGGCATGTTGGCGTCTGCTTATCTTACTTCATTACATATTGTTGATTCATGCATCAGATCCATGAGTAGATCATCACCAGGGTTCAGGGTTCAAATCGCACATTAATGAAGCTGGTACAGCCATGGTGTGTTTTTGCTGCCTGTATAAAAGCATTCAGACTGATGTAAATGCTCCTGTAAGGAGAGAGTAAGGAAGAGCTTCCAGGAACACAGACATTACCAGTTAACTGTCCATCAATACCAGGCTGGACACAATATCTGTCTCACATCTGCAAACAGCATGAGGGAGCTGCTCTCACTTTGTGAATCCATCTCACACTCCCTCTGCCCATCAACATCATCACAGTATAATGTATTCTCACTGTGGGGTTGGCCTCATGTTTCTCTCTCTGTCTGCTACATAAAAATGTGATGATGTGTTATAGTGCTGAGTCATGAGCAACAGGAGGTCAGAGGTTAGAGCAGGCATCTCAAACCAATTCCACAAAGGGCCAGTGTGGCTGCAGATTTTTGTTCCACCCAAATATTAAAATATAATATTGTGGAATTGGTTTGAGATGCATGGGTTGGATTCAGAGATTTCCTTCCACTTAGAAAGCCACCAACTGAGTATCAGGTGAGCTGACCTGACCTGTTTTTAACCCCGGCTTAAAACTTACTTTCATTGAATAGATTTTTAAACACCTGACTATGATTCTGCTGCCTTCTTTCATTGAGTGTGAGAGCAAATGTGTATGTGTTTGTGCATATGCATGTATGTTTGTATGCTTATGCACTTCTTCTGAAGGCTGTTTTATTTGTATGGGCACACACTTTATCGCCATTATGTGTCTCTCTTGATAATGTTTTGTTGCTGACTGGATTTTTGGAAAACACTTTGTGCTTTTGCATGAAAATCATTATTATTCAATCATTATTCCAAATCATGTTTTCCTTGTCAAGCAATACCTTTGGAAGTTTTCATGGTACCTTCACCAATTCTTTGTTTCTGACTTTCAGTTCTGCAAAATTGAACACTGAGCTAAAACAGCAAGCAGCGAGACATGGATAATCCCTCATAGCTGGTTAAGGAGGACATAGTAGGAGTTGGGCCAGATATAACGCACAAAGAACCAGGGAAATCAGCCAGAAGGGTTTCAGGTGTAAGCTGAGAGCTGGAGGGTAAGAGAACCAATTCTCTGATTACGCTCCTCACGAAATGGGGACACTCCTTGGCTCTAAGGTTTATGCACAACTGTGAATTGAATGAATGTCTATTAGGGTTAACTAGCTAGAGGTAACTGTTTAAAGGTAAGGGTTAATTGGTTAGAGTTAACTAGATAAAGGTTATGGCTAATTGGCTAGGGTTATCTGGTAGGGTTAACTGGTCAGGATTAACTGCTTAAAGGTTAGAGATAACTGGCTGGGGTTAGCTGTTCCCTCTGCAGTTCCTGTCCACCACATCCTGATGTTATTGTTTGAGGGTTTGAATTGTTCCTCTGCTGCTGAGTAAGACTCAAACCTTCAAATCCACCTTTACTGAAAAGCAGAGGACAGATTCAACCCTCTGCAGCATGTTAGCACTGTAGATAACACAGTGCTGGTTCCTTGCATGACAACCTGCTCCCACCAAACAGAAACTCATGACTGAGACTCAGCGGCTTTAGCTGCCGAGATTAATTAAGAATTCGGCCTTAACTTGTCTGTTTTCCACCGGCGTGTGGCATGCTCACAGCATGAGCCAAAGCAAGAAGAAAGAAAATCAGGAAAAAGGAACAAGAGGGAGAAAGGGTGAGCATGGATGGAGGGAGTAATGTGTATAAGGGATGATAGATGAGAGGAGACAGTGGACAGCAGAGAGTTTAATGTGGATGCAGGGGGTGGGGGGGGGGGGGGGGGTGGGGCAGCAGAACATGAATCATAGCAGAATATGATAATAGCGAAGCTGACCCTTAACTGGTTTGAATATGAAAGATAATAGTTTTACTCTACCAGACATTTTAAGAGTTGAAGATGAAGAGGAAGCAGGGGATGTATATGTGCGTGCATGTGTGTGGAGGCAGTGGGCAGTGAAGCAAAAAGAACAACAACCAGGAGGTGAAGTGGAGCCACAAACAGGGATCAACAAATTCCTGAGGGTCTTTATGGGGGACGAGGGATGGGGGACGAGGGGTGGGACTGTATTTTTCCCTCACACAGCATGGAGAGATGTGGTGTCTGTTTCCACGGAGACAGAAATCAGCGACTGAAGCGTTTATCGAGCAACAGCTCAGCCAAGCGGATAAAGCTTCGTTAAGGAGAAGCTGATTGGTCTGTGGGATAAATCCCCACAAGCCACACGGAAATAATGAAACTGCTTGTTCAGTAACAAGTGAGGGATCGAGTGGACACACCTGAGGCATGACACCTAATGTTCACTGTGTTCATGAGGATATCCAGCCTGTTGATTAGTGACATGGAGCTAACTGTACGAGGCAGAGAAACTTTTCTGGTTTAATGTGTTCACATCATGAAACAGAGAGATTCAGCCTCATGATCCTCAGAGGGTGTGAGGGTAATGGTACGGTCACTATATCCCTGTTTTGTTATCGCCCTTTTAGTCTATGGAGCTCCTCCTACAGTTTTGGAGTGCATATTTTCACTGTAGTAAAACTCACCGCTTTTAAAAGACATTTTTGGGGGGCATTCTTGCCTTTAATTGACAGGATAGTGGAGAGAGACTGCGGGAATGACATGCAGTACAGATCGGCACAGTCGGGAATCTATCTGGCGATTGCTGCATTGGGCATTGCCAACATGGTACGTGCTCTTAACCACAAAGCACCTCCTAAACTAAACCCTCAAGTTTGAGACTTAAAGTTTTCCCCTCACCTGAAAGACTTACTTAAAGTTGTAGCACAGAATCTCTTAAAGTGTTTACTTATGCAAAGAAGTATGATCCCTGTCACTTAAAATTACAGAAGCTTTGTCTCTCCCTTCTTCTGTTTTGGCATAAACTTTAAGGCCTGTGTTGAACAGTTTGTATATTCAGGGAATCATAACTTAGACACAGAGGAGAATCTTAAGTTAAGGTGTTTTTGTTCTCAGGAGAAACCACTAAAGCTCAATACCTACTCAACACAGTTGTTATGGTATGTGCCACTGTAATGAAGTTAAGATAAATAAGATAATAACGTCACTGTGCTGAACACACACACACAATGTACCTGTAAGGATGTTTCTTGCATGGACAGAGAAAACAGACTCAGGGAAGTACAGCCCTTTCCCAGAATGCTCTGCAATCACAGCCCCTGCCGTGGTAACAGATCGACTTCATGCCTCATGCTCGACAGTAGTGATTATCTCCATGGCAACATTTTTCAAAGTTGCATGGCAACGATCATAATCTGAACAGTGATGCTTTCTTTGATCGTTTCAGTCTGAGGTCCTGTGTTTGTTGTTCAGCAGCAGAAAGTGAAAAAAATCTCCATCATCACTGAGGTGACGTTATTTCACAGGAGCAGTGAGGTCATCACAGGACATCCTGTTCTTCCTTTCAGTGGTGGTGTCTCCACCTCCCTATGCTTTGTGCTGTCTACTCCCTCTGACTGATGGCATTTCCTTAGCATTTTATTTTATTTTATCATACGTGGTCGCTTTATTCAATGTTGCTTTTCTCTTGCCATAATCATTATGACCACTAGATGTCGCCTAGCAACTAAACCTGAGTGTAGGGGGACAAATCTGAGTTAGGGGTGGAGACAGTCACCGCCAAGATGGTAGCTGTGGAGCAGCTCAGTCTGAGCTTGGGAAGCCTTCGGACATTGTGGGGATGTGTCAGCAGAATGAAGCTTCTGTTACTGTTGCTCCTCCTCTGTCACAGTGTGAGCAAACACTAGACCAGGCATGTCCAAACTATTCCAGGCTGGTGTGGCTGCAGGTTTTTGTTCCAACCAAGCAGCAGCACAGCAAACTTAACTCATTTAATCAACTGATCTCAGTCTTCAGAGAGGTGATTGGTCAAACTGTGTGCTCTTGGTTGGTTGGAACAAAAACCTGCCGCCACATGGCCCTTTGAGGAATATTTTGGACATGTCCGCACTAGACACTAAAACATCCTCCTGTCAACCAAACCATCTAATTGGTTTTTACCCATAAAGCCTTTCTTCACTGTGTCTCATTCTCACAGGAAATACTTGACATTAAGGAAGCAAGACACTTCAGCTTCGCAAGATGAAGTGTCGTCCTCTTCCTGTGTCAACAGTCTGTTATCATCTCTCTCTCTCTCTCTCTCTCTCTCCCTCTCTCTCCGTTTCTTTTCATTTCCTCTGATTTCATTGTCAGAACAACAAAGACAGCAACAGCATGTGGAGACACATTCATACTCACAGTAGCTGAGAGGTGATCAGATGCAGCTCAGAAGGAGAACAGTGTGAAAACAACAGGAAACAGACTCAGACTAGATCAAACACATATGAGCAGTTATCCTCTTTCTCTCCACCTCTTTTCAGGAAGTCCTCCATCGAGATGTTTGTCTCGTTTCCTGTCACATGACATCTCATTCGATGATCAACACTGACAGCGGCTGTGAAAACACCCTCCAAGTGGTGTTAGTGTGTGTAGACACACACAGCACAGTGACCTGAGACTGAGCCAGAGATTGAAACTGAGACCAGGACCAGGACCAAGACCAGAATCAGAACCAGGATCAGAACCAGGATCAAGATCAGGACTAGGACTGGACCCAGGATCAGGAGTGATTGTGCCTTCAGGTCCCGTGGAGTTTTCAAGTCACCTGAAATTCACTGTATGTGATTTGCATATGAGCAGAGAGTAAACAAGGTGCAGCACGTTCATTTGCATTAAACTAAATGACTAACAATCATCAGCCATTTGCATGTTTTGCCAGGGGTAAGACTGTGTCCGCAATGACCCCGGATGCACAACTGACCGACAGTGAAGTGACAGTGAGGAAATGTTAGAGGCTTTTCTGCAGTGCCACAGTAAAATTAAGGGTCAAAGGTCAATTTACAGCCAGCGCACTCTTGTCACTAAACCTGTGTGATGAGAACGAAGGTGTGTATGAGCCGCATTTCAGTCTGTTGAGTAACTGTGTCTTTACTGTAATTGTGACTGATGATGAACCATCACAGACTTACAGCTTCCTGTAAGTCAGTGTTGAGAAAGAGAGAGCGGCTTATTGGTGGAGATTTCCACTAACATCTTCAGTTACAAATTGAAGTAGCAGGGGTGTTAAAATTGGCTCTGATTCAGTAAAAGGTTCTAAACTCACCTGAGTCTGCCCCCTGGCCCAGGTCAGTTTTACCTGTTGGGTGTGCACACGTGTGTGCTCTGCAAAATGCACACACACACACACACACACACATGCAACACAACATTACACAACAACAACAAGTTGCATGTGTGCTGTTAGAAAGCTGTAACTGTGGTTACAGAGTTGTGACTGATCATGAAGGTGATGTACTGTCTCTACTGGACCAGGTTATGAAAGAACACAAGGACACAAACCATGAGGACCTGAGGACCTGAGGACCTGCAGTCTGTTACCCAGTGATCCATACCAGTGTGTTTGGTTCCTCCCTCTTCACTCTGACTCATTTGGATGATGCAAAGTGGCCTCAAGGAACCAGTGTGTGTGTGTGTGTGTGTGTTGCTGGTTTTTGAGTAAAGCTCTTTTTTTCAGTCAGTTTGTGTTTGATTATATAACAGGCAGAGAAACAACAGTGCAGCATCTGCTTGTCACTGTGTGTGTGTGCGTGTGTGTGTGTGTGAACTCTGGATTGTACAGTCTAAAAAGTGGCAATGATCCATTTACATGAACTGGCAGGTGTGGTAACCGTGGTTGCAGCAGTCATCTATTACAACAGAGTCCAGGGAAAGGAGATATGTATCAGACGGATGCTGCAGGAGATACTCTCTTTACAACATTTAAATTAAATGGCTTCACTCATGTGTCACACTGTCGTTCAGCTGAGGCAGCTCAGAGAGTGTAAGTCTCCAGTTCTCAGTGACTTTAGAGAACAACACATACTCAGAAAAAAATCTATTTCCTGAATTTGAGTAAGAACAGAACTAAGTGTGTGTGTGTGTGTGTGTGTGTCTGTGTTGTGTATATGCACGCACTTGAGGGAGGGCATCATGTGACAGACCAAAATCAAAATTATTGCACAACTTGACTTTTCCTGCAGTCAGGTGACAGTAACTAAGACATGAGGTCAAAGGTCACAGTAAAATTGTGGCTTACTTCTGCTGCACTTGAATATTTCAATTTCTCGTCTCCTCTGCTAATTTGACATTAACATGAAACATTAATCATTTAAATTAACTTAGTAGATGATCATCGGTCAACTTCTCCTCAGCTTAATTTGTGTCTGATTCTTCAAAGTTTTTTTTTTAAATAAAGTTTTTAATAAAATATGATCAATTCTTGAAACAGCAAAACACAAGATCTTGTGGGCCAGTGCCACCTGGCAGGCTGCCAGAGAAAAACTGGACCAGTCTGTCAAACAGTCCAAATATCAAATACCTGAAAAGCTGTATGAGGATTGCTGGAGAGGGACAGGTGAGTCACAGGACACAATCAATAATATTTGTAATCATAATATTTAATATATGTATAATATTGATATTTGTTTGATGCCACTGCTGTGTGGTATTATACGACACTCACTGTTCTCTACAGAACTCTACAGTTTATGCAAGTGTGGTTATCTATTATGAGATTTAGGCGTACACATGCAGAAGAAAACCAGTTTCCAGTCACATTATCTGGGTGTTTTAATCAGATCGCAGGAAGTCCATTTGTAGTCAGACTAACACGTTTACATGCACTTTAGTTGTCCAGTAGACAGATAGGCCATCTGTCTACCATAATTCATTCTGTCTGCCATAATTCATTTTTCTCAAATGTCATGTAAACGTACTGTCTGACTGTTACTCTGACTTACTATGACTCTCTGACTGTTGTGTCATCCAATGTTTTTAACCATGATGGAATTTACACCAGTGTTAGTACAGTGTTATGTCTGTGAATGTGCGAACGTGTTGATAGACTCAGAGAGGTCAATGGGTTCATCACTGACCCCACCCCCTGCTGCAGACTTAGAACTCATCACGTGATTTCAACAAAAAAAAAAAAAACATAATTTGACTCGAGAGAAAAACATTTTTATCAGACTGAACATTTGTTTCATTTCTTTGCTCTCTCTAACTAATGAAACATTTTCTCAAAGCCAAGAAAAGAGCGTGTCCTTATCTTCACATGGCTGTGAGTGAGCGACTTCGTGCCAGCTTCTCAGTTAACTTCAGCAACATATGGGCACTTCCCATTTGCTCTAAATAGATAAACCTCCATTTTGGGTGCATGTGTTTATATGTGTGTGTAACCCTAACTATGTATCTGGAAATTTTCTTTCAAAATTTTCCACAATTTATATGTTAATTTGGGTCATTTACGTACTTTTGAGTTTCTTAATCCTGCATTTTAAAGAAGTAGACTCCAATTTAAAGAGGAACTATGCAAGTTGGGTTGCTTTTCCGTGGTTTTGCTCCTGGCCAGGCTCATTACTTTTCAATGAAGCTGGTGAGAAAGCAATCAATAAAGCAGTAGCTAATGTTATTTATCATACGATGTATATATTCGTGTAGTCTTATCTGTCATAAACAAGAGATTACAGGTTACGGGGCACGTTTGTGTCGTGGTGCCGTTGAGACGAGTGCTGGGACGCTGGGGTGGAGGCACTGATCTTGCAAGGTTGGTTTTCGGCCAAGAGATGCTAGGTGGAAGTCAGTGAGCCTCCATTCATCCTGTAACAAGTTACAAGTCACACATAACCATCACAATTATTCAGAAGCTGTTTAATTAAGGTAAAAATGTAGCATAGTTAAGCTAAAAATCATGCATAGTTCCTCTTTAATCTATTAATGATTTATTTTGTCTTTTATTCTGTCGCTCAGATTATTCTATACTTGCTATCTTCCTGTTTGCTCAGTCATTAACTGCATTTCCTCACCTTTGTGTCTTACAATCACAACATCCACTGGGAGGTTATCATTCACCATACAAGCCAGTGTAAATACAGTAGGAAGAGAAAAATAGTGCACGGGGGCAGTCACTCTAGTCCCGCGCGCAAATAAGACGTAGAGTGAGTTAGTGGGACAGGATCAATGCTGGTGACACGTTACCCTCAAAGTCATAAACCATTTACATCTATTTATTTAGGATCCATGATGACCTAATTGAAAAGCTTGTGAAAGCAGCTGACGGTGGATCAGCAGAGATCTGATGAGAGCCGAGAGGAGGGAGGTAGAGCTGAGCAAATTAGCATTACACTCACAGGAAATGTCACATAGATTTATTCCAGTTAAAAAAGTGAACACAGAGAGAACAAAGGTCAAGCGGCTTCAGGCTGCAGCACAGTGGTCATGTGACCAGTTGGGTAATAACTTTATGTGCTTTCCCTGTCATTTGAATTTAGTATCAGATATGTAAAAAAGCCTGTGTTGTTGCTCACCCTCTTCCTCATCATACGCTGAGCCTGCATCAGCATCTGGCCCAGTATTCAAATCACTCCTCCCCACACACATACACACAGACACATTGCTCATCTCGACTGCACAGAAGCAAGACTCTAGTTTATATCTTATTTATTTTTCATGTTCATTGTGCACATAGTCTTTAACAACTATTGATTTTGCTGCACTGACCTAACCTGGTGACTGAGGGTGTGGCGGATCAGCCTTTAGCAAGAAAACCTCTTACACATTGATTCAATATTGACATCACTGAATAATAATAATAATGAAGCCCTTTGTGAATTCAGTACACTTTTCATATTAAAATCTTACTAGAAGAGACAACTTGTTCAGCAAGGTAGGAGTGCAGAGGCTCTCCATCTTGCACAGGACAGACAGGAAGTGCATGAGACAGGTTTGCTGGTTTGTGTCAATCTGAGTCACAATAACACAACAGCAACACACCACACAGTAAATAGTGAGTGAGAGACAGGGAGAAGATTGAGATAACACCTACCACAGGGGTACAGCAGCTTCTCGCCAAAAACAACTGGGAACCAGGAAATGAATTGAGCAGAGTCTGAAGGAACGTTACTGTGAACAGTGGCTGCACAACAAAGGGCAGAAAACTGTTGGTGCTGCTAATATGATCTTTTCATGATCTGGTTTCAATTCGATTTAAAACTGTTCATGGTTGTGTTGTTGGACTCTTCACACTGCACAACGTCATTAATAGGCCCTCCAATTACAACAGAACAGTGTGCTGGCTGTCTACTGGGCATGAAGCGACTGTCTGGGAGATGGTGATCATTAGCTTCTGGCTGTAGGTATGCTACACTGGAGTCCAAGTCATGTTAAAGACATTGTAATAAAAGAACTTTGGCTACTGCTACTTTTATGCAAGCAAGTATAGGCTAAGTTGCAAGTTAGTAGGATACAGCCCCCACCCTACAGGCTGTATCCTTCATCAGTTGTATGTCAATGCTTTGGACTGAGACTCTGCTGCTGCCTTCACACTGAGCTTCTTTATTCCCACCGCCTCGCCCGCGCGTTGGTGAGTGGGGCTGGGGGTGGGTGGGGTGCCCGGGACCGCGCACTGGATTCTGAGCGTGTGCCCGTGAGAGCCCGTTTAGATACCAACCAACCAGCTCGTGAAATGGGTGGAGGGAACTGTCACTTTAATGCTCCTTAATGCTGCGTTCACTTGCAACTCGTGAAGCCCAGTTAATCTGATTAAGTTGTGCATGCGTGTGGATGGTTTTGAGAAAATTAAGTGATCACAGCTATTTTTTTGATGATGTTGATGTTCACAGCTGATGGCAGGTATTGATCTGGGATAATTTAGTCAGATAGGGCCTGTAGATCGATTAATCGTCTGCCACTGGCCCAGTGCCTCTGCTGCTGCCGTGTAAAGTGTCACTTACTCCTGACACAGCAAACAAAACTGTGGAAATAACGACAGGTATTCTTTAACGCCTCGATCTGCATTAACTCTCAGGAGAAACACATTCATGTGGAGCCACTGAACAGACGCACGTTTACTAATTCCGACGCTATAAGCGGTCCGTGAAGAAACACGTGTAGGCAGGCCGGTGATTTTCCACTGCCGCTGATGTCTCTGGTCCCCATGTTAAAGACTAATGTCAGAAAGAGAAGCTTATAAATAGGCTCAAACCCGCGGAGCGACGCGTCCAGTCTCAGTCGACTCACCGACACCGAAGGACACGGACACGATCGAACCGGAGCAGAGACCACGGTCTGAGGACATTAAAGGACATAAACAAGACAAATCACATCATCAGAGCAGGTAACGGACATTTGCTCATCCTTGCTGCACACCTTAGACACAGACAGGGCGGGAACGCCGCGCGGCTCCACCGCTTCGTTAGAAATAGATTCAGCGCTTTTACAGGCGTCACGAGCGGCTCCGTTAATTAAAGATAGACAGTTTAACAGAGTTTGGCTCGTTAACGAGTTTGGTTAATGAACAGACTTCAGACAAGGATTCCTCCTGAATTTGGTTAAACATGGGCTGCAGGGTTTGCCCCCCTTTTTTAGAGGCTTTGCGTGCAGCACGAGGGCGACTGATCCGTCATATGTTGTTTCATTTATTAATGAACCTGTTTGGATCACTAATGGACGATTTATTCATGTTCTTGATGCGACTGGAATCATTGTCAGACTCTCGTGTTGTTCTGCATCTCTCATGTTCAGTCTGTGAACATGAGATGTCTTTATCTTGTGTTTAAATATAAAGCAATGTATAGAGATATATGTTATATATGAGTTGTGTTTGTTTTGGGCCCGCTTCACCAGAAAACGGGGAAGTGAGGCGGAGATGATGCTCAGGCGCGTGCTGCACATCGTGCGCTGCTTCTGCAAAGCACGAGCCTCTATCTCGCTCTCGCATTCTCGCCCCCCCCCCCACCACACACACACACACACACACACACACACACACACACACTTCCTCACTCTGTCGTCTTCCCCATAGTCTCTCTGTCTTTGCTTTTCTTCCTCTTTGTGATGAACCACTTGTTGTGATAGTCGCTCGTTGTTGTTGTTGTTGTTGTTGTTGTGTTGTTTTCAGCGTCTAGTGCCACAGACATTAAATGTACCATCTTAATGAAGCATGTGGCGGTAAGGATCAGAGTGTTGGGGTTGATGGGGTTGTGTTGGAGGTTGATGGGGGTGGGTGGAGGTTGATGGGGGTGTGGTGGAGGTTGATGGGGAGTGTTGGGTTTGATGACAGGTAGCTGGTTCCATTTTGGATTTGTTTCAACACTGGAAAGTTACAGAGTTTGAGCTGAAATGTCTCTGGGCACAAGAGCCGTCGCAGTTAAATGTAAACTTAATGTCAGTTAACCCTGAATAAGCTGGAGCCAGAGTGACCCCTGACCTCTGTCCTCTGACCCCAGCCCTAGTCAGATCGTTTTGTGTGTGTGTGTGTGTGTGTGTGTGTGTGTGTGTGGGGGTGCATTGGGGTGTTGTCAGTGGAGCTTCCCCCGGTTGTTCATCTTGCTGTTGGCACTGCAAGCTGCAGTAGTAACTGCAGCCTTGTTAGTTGTTAAATCATTTATTATATCAGTAACCTGAGGTCAGTGGAATGTGTGTATGTGTGGGTTTGTGCGTGTGTGTGGGTTTGTGCATGTGTGCGCGTATGTGTGTGTGTGTGTGTGTGTGTATGTGAAATCTCAGCCAGATGAAAACTGAGCTAATGGTGACACAGTTAATAAAAACATCATCGTTACTAGAGTTGCTGCCAAACGTTACAACCACGTCCTAGACTCGGCTTCATTACAGCTCCAAACACACATGCATGCACATGCACACACACACAAACACACACACACACACACACACATTTGTGTCTTCATACTCACTCACACTCACTCATCTTCCACCTTGGCAGTGGAGGTGATGTTGATTTACTGGCGACAGTGGTGGTGGTGGGATGGGGGTGTGGGGGGCTTCAGTGTGGTCAGGATGGAAAAAACAGGAAGTAGATTTCCTGATTTAAAGACAACTGTACAAATTTGAGTGCTGTTGAAGACCATGTGGCATGGCCAGAAACCTCCAGAATCAGTGGAGTCATGGACCTCAGGTGAAAAGTCAGCTTCAACCGAGGTCAAAAACATCGAGCAAGTGGGAGGAGTTTATTTTATGGGGACGTTTTTAATTTACTGACACCAAAGAAATTCCATGACTCTTCAGTGTGGGCGTCGGCTAAGAGTAAGAGTGTTATTGTGGTACTGAGTAGCACGGCTCTCAGTTTGGTCAATCAGTGGCAGCAATGGCGATAGTCAGTGGGTGACGTCATGGACCAGGTCACATCGCACCGCTGTGCTGTTCTCCTGGCCTCCACTAGAGGGCAGCACAGTGAGTCATGACTCACCTGCACCAGGAACATCATTGTGACCCTTTTGTGACCTCTGAGACCCAAGCTGCCCCCTCCCCACTGGTGTTTTATCTTGTGCAGTTTAGTATTGTTACTAACTTGTGAAGCGCCACCTGCTGGCAGAATCAGGGTGGTGCACCTGTTGTACCATTAACCGAGTCAACACAGAGCTGGTGTGAAATTAGATCTTAGCTCCTCCCCTCTCTAACAAAAAAAGGAGTGTAAATGCAAGCACCTCCCCCTGGCCGTTTGACCAATGTGTGTGTGTGTGTGTGTAATAACCTGTAAACTTGGAGAGTCAACAGTGACTATGTTAGATTAGACTGAGCCCCTCCCCACCCCCCTTCCTGGTTAACTTTTAACAGCTCTATTATTCTGTCGCTCCTTCTCACAGTCACAGAGGGAGAGAGAGAGAGAGAGCAAGTAGGGAAAGAACAATGCAGATGAAGGAAGGAGGTAAAGAAGAAAAGGAAAAGAGAAATAGAGAGAAAGGATGAAAGGTGGAGTGAGAAGGAGGAAGAGGAGCAGATGGTTCAGACAACTGAGGAAGAGCCTGGTCCTGGTGCCAGTCCTGGTCCTGATAGTGGTCCTGGTCTTGGTCCTTGCCCTAGAACAGATACTGGCCATGGTTCTGCTGCTGGTGTTGGTGCTCGTCCTTGGTCAGCTATCTTCATTTGGCAGCAGTGACAGAAGGATCAGTTTCTTGCTGAGAACTCAGCGTTTTTAACTCACACTAACTCAACCTGACACTGACTCACACTGACTCAACCTCGCTGACAGTGACTCAACCTGATGCAAACTAAGTCACACTACCTCATACTAACTCACTCTGGCTCATTAACTCACGCTAACCCTGACTCACACTAACACACCTCATATTGACTCAAACTAACTCAATCACTGATGTACACTAATGCAGGCTTACTCAAACTCACATGAACTTACTGACACTTTCTCACGTTGACTCACTAACTCATACTGACTCATTAACTAGCACTAAATCATGCATATTCAAACAGACACCACAAGGCTCAATCTGGGAACACAGAGCAGTTTACACAGTGATAGCATAGACCCTGACCCCTGGCCCTGTGAAAATATCATTCACATTCACAGACCCACAAACTCATGGTCAGCATGTCACATATACAAAATGGATTCACTGTGTAACAGCAGGAAACACTCAGCGTGGCTAGTTTCCTTTTCATGTTATTAATTAACTTTCTACAGTAGCATGTGTGTGTGTGTGTGTGCTATATGTAATGAATGGAAAATAAACTGTATGGATGTGGGCAGTAAAAGAAAGGAATTATGGGAGTTTATCTCCTGCCCCTTGTGAACACATTGGAGTCAGAGGAGCTGAGCTCAGTGGCAGATGGAAGAGATAAAGACGTGACATTTTCTGCAGTGACAGGCGTCTGCCCCCCTCCCCCCCTTATACAACCGCACACACACTGAAACTCTTGTCAGGTGGAAATTTACAGCTCCTGTTGGTCGTTGATCTCCTTCCTGCTCTGATCAATCACACATTTAATAGTTTTGTGTGGAAGGAAGAAGAAGGAAATGATGAAAACAGTCATTTTTTAATTGTGATAGAAGGAGCAGTGGTCCAACCATTGGTGTCAGATCAGTGATGCCACAGAGGATGGCGTTTGTCTGAACTGAACGTGATGTGTCCACAGCACTCATTACCTGAGAGGCAGCAACACGAGCTGAGTTGGCGAAGAGATACCAACACCAGGACGCATTAATCTGACCAGACTCACCTCATTAACATTTTAGATATTAAGCTAGAGGATAAAAAAAAACAAAAACAAGCTGAAGATTCAAGCTGTATCTAGTTTTTTCTGTTGGTACATGTAGACCTAAACCAGCTATTGTGGCCACGCCCACATATGAGACAGGAAGTGCAAGCCATTTTATACCATCTTCTGTTGTGTGGAACGAACCACAGTAGGTCCAATGGCATCCGTTGAGGAGAAATTCCAGCTGCCTGTGGGTTTCCAGGTTGAAACTACTATTTCCAAAACCTCAGTCCCCGTCTCTGTTGCTGTGGAGAGCGATGGCAGCAGATGGATGTCTGTTTCTATGTCCTCTTTGTTTGTGGCTGTTGGATGAACCTGGACCAGCTGCCAACATCTGGAGCTGGAGGACTTTGACTCGTGTTGGTTGGTTGGTCAGAGCCACCAGCCAATCAGATCGTGACATAGTCAACTGAACTGTTTAGGATTTATGGTAAAAGACAAGAGGCTAGTGGTGGTCAACTCTGACTCTCTCCCTCTCTCTCTCTATCTCTTCCTCAGCATGGCACAGAAGGAGAAGCTCCAGTGTCTGAAGGACTTCCATAAGGACACTCTGAAGCCATCTCCTGGTAAGAGCCCTGGTACTCGGCCTGAAGACGAGGCAGAGGGCAAACACCCCCAGCGGGAGAAGTGGGCGAGCAAGTTGGACTTTGTCCTGTCCGTGGCCGGAGGCTTTGTTGGTTTAGGGAACGTCTGGCGTTTTCCGTACCTCTGCTACAAAAATGGTGGAGGTGAGTCACTGCGTCTTTGCTTGTCAGTCAACAAATCATTTTCACTTCTGGTTTTTCTTCTGCTGTCAGTTCCTCCATGTTGTCTGTCTGACCCTGTCTTCCCCTCTTCTGATGTTGCTCTGCCCTTCTCTCACCTCCACTCAGGTGCATTTCTCATCCCCTACTTCATCTTCCTGTTTGGCGGAGGCCTGCCGGTCTTCTTCCTGGAGGTCGCCCTGGGTCAGTTCACCTCCGAGGGTGGCATCACCTGCTGGGAGAAACTCTGCCCCATCTTCACTGGTACGTAGCCACTGAAGCCTCTACCTTAGTCATCTGATATGTAAGGCTGTGAGGTCATCAGGTACACTCCCTGCTGTGGGCAGGGCCAATATTAAAAACCTGTTCTAGACTGAACCCCAGAGGTTTCCTCAGCAGCTGTCAGGGACAGGGCGAGGGAGCATGGAGCTGAAACACAAGTCCAGTCCAAGTCAGTAAGACATCTGCAGCTCTGGTCACATGATTAACTGATCCCATCATATCAGCAAATACATATTCCAGCCACAGCCCCGCCCCCTGTGTGACCTCACCGGCATGATTCTCTAGTCCAGCGACAGTCGGAGTTTAAACTTTTCCACAGCGTCGGTGTTTTTCACAGAGTAACTGAGTCACAGCGATTCCCCATCACACAAACCAGACTTCACCCAGCAACTGTTACCAGGCAACCAGGCCTGCACTGGTACGCTGCCACACCGAGGCTCAGCTCTGCTCTCACCTCCTCTCTTTCTCATATTTCCTCCCTCTTTTCCCTCCATAGCCCCTTCACTTCTTCCTTCGGCTCCTCCCTCCTGTTCACTGCCCACTGAATAAGGTTAATGTATTCATCAGAGTCTGTGTCTCTTTTTCATTCCACATTCCCTTATAAAAATTTATTTTAGTTATTGAATCGTCTCGTTATCTTGATTTAATTATTTACTTATGGCGCTGTTCTCACTTTCACACGCACACACATGGTCTTTCTTCCTCTCAGACACATTATCCTCCTCTCATCTCTCTCCCTCTCTTTCTTCCTATCTCTCTCTCTCTCACACACACACACACACACGAGACAGTGTACAGAGTGTCCTGAATCACACGTTGCTACGGCAACAGAGCTGCTACACATCAGAGGGACGAAGAGAGAGAAAGAGAAGAAGCAGAGCAGAGAGATGTGAGAAGAGAAGAGATGGGCTGATAAAGACGAGAGGAATAAACAAGAGAGGGGATGAAAAAGAGGGGAATAAAAGAAAAACAGTGAGTCGAGGGAGAGGAGTGAGCTCCCTCCATCTTCTGGACATGGTTTCCTCTTCGTCAAGTAAATAGATAAATTAAATAGCAATCATGTTGCTAATGAACTGGAGCGTGAACAGACGTGTGAACATTCTAACAAACGAGCCAATCAGGACTGTGTGGGCGGGATTAAGAGGAAAAAGACAAGAAGCACTGATGAGATGAGTGTAGCTGCACAAATAACAACAGGTGACTCATCGGGTTTCACCACACCACCACCACCACCACCAATACAACGCCACCTATTTTTCAGATTTTCTCATAGATAAACACTTCAAAAGAAACATCCAGCTTTAATGTTGTAATTCTGAGACTGAATCTGAGCAGACTGATAATCTTCCAACTGAAAACCTGGTCATTGACACAAATTAACATTTTAATCAAGGTCAGTAACACCTTGTGATATCATCTGACACTGAGTGACATCACAGCCTGAAGCCTTGTGTAAAAAGCCGGAGGTCAGCCGAGGTCAGTGCCACGAATTACATCATGGAGGGCGTCGCGTCTGTTTGTTTGATCAGCACTGTTCCATGTGATCCCAGCAAGTGTGTGTGTGTGGAGAGATGCAGATGCTTAGCAGCTGCTAATTAGTCGAGTTATTAAAAGGACATGATGCGACACTGAAGTAGTTCATACACACACACACACACTTACACACTCAAACAGATGGCCAATGACGTTGAAGGACATTAATTTGAAAGAATGGCCTCTGTCAGCTGTGTGCTGACTGATAATGCCGCACATACAAACACACAGGCTTGTCTAATATACTTATGAGGACCTTCAGTCACAACCGTCATTAGTTACCCCCCTCCCCCCACGTGCACTTCTTTTGGAGGATTTACTTATCTTTACACACACACACACACACTCCCACACAAGGTCAAACTGAACTGAAGTGTAGGGTGACAGTATTGAAGGTTAGACACAATTTCTTTATCACTAGAGAAGAAACAGGAAGTAACACTTTGAAATGTGTGTGAGCAGACTCAGGATGTGGACGTTAGTCTGCCACCATCGACGACCCAGGATCAGCGCAGACCTGTTTCCACGGAGACGTTCTATTTTAGGTTTTCCTATTCAGCTCCTGAAATCTCTTTTCTTTTAAATATATGTCGCTGTGATTCAAGCCGTCAAATGTGGCCTGTGTGTTCTCCTCTCCTGACACATGACACTAGTTTCACTTTGAGCTGGTGCATGTTACATCCTGTTTTCTAGCCAATCAGAATCTAGCAGTAGAGATGCAGCAGAGACTTATAAGGTGAAACATCTGGGGGAAGTGGAAGAAGTCGTTCACACAGAAATAAAGGCAAAGTTTGATTTCAAACCACAGATGGTTTTCATGTTCATTTAGGGATCGTCACAGAGGTCACTTTCACCTTACCCTTCATATCTTCCTGTATCGTCATCATTGTCACAGTAATTTCTCCCCTCTCTAGGTATTGGTTATGCCTCCATTGTGATTGTTTCTCTGCTGAATATCTACTACATCGTCATCCTGGCCTGGGGCCTCTACTACCTGTTCCAGGTAGGTCTGGAAAACAAACACAGAGGTGGCATCTGTGCAGCAGTTCACTCTGAGCCTTAGAAACCTGTGGGCAGAGTCACAGTGGAAACATCCACCTGTATTTTCAGTGTACAGTGGAAACATAGTGTAACAAACCTTTACTTCAAACTCAGTGTCTGACTTCAGTCTGAGAAACATTTGGTTTGAAGCTGCTGAACCCTCATTCAGAGCTTTAAATCATGGCATGACTTAACCCCCCACAAACACACACACACACACACACACAAAATATGATTATGCAACTGCTGAACCTGTTGCTCTTACTTAAGCTCAGACTTATATGGGTTGAGAATCGAGGACAATTTGAGAATAACCATTTTTTTGTGGTTACAGACTTGGCAGTGGCAGCAGAACAAATGTTCCTATTAATGTCCCCCGACAAGAATAGAGCTGTCAGTCATCTACTGTGTGTGGCCGCCTTGATGTCTTTGAAACTGGTGTAAAGCAGATCAGTAACCTGTGAAGCCCTTTGAGGTCTTAAACCCAAACAGGTGCCTGTAAAGGCTTGATCAGCTCTGTTAAATTCTCACAGACCCTCAGCTGCTAAATGGAGTCAGGTTTATTTATATAGTACAGACTCTAGACAGGGCATGGTTAAAATTGTTATATCATTATTATAATGACCTAAATTCTTAGTTATCAGTTTCACTTCAGTGTCATTGAAATGTGTTGAAAATGTTCAAAAAGTAACTTTCACCAAATTTTTATCATGGAAGCCGATGTGAGTTTAAGTAATCACAGTAACTTACCATGGTTATAGTGTTCATTAAGAAATATATTGTAACACTAACCATCTGGCATTTCTACTTTGATTTAGTGTGATACCAGAAACCGTTTCCCGTTCAGCCAAACTGTAACAGAGGTTTTCTTGTTGCGTGTTTGAGCTGAGCTCGGTACAAAGCCTGGCCTACATAGTCGCTGGCCAGCCTGTCTGTAGTGAGCAGGTTCAGAACATGGGTACACTAATGTAGTATGTGATTGTTTTGCGTTTCAGTGCTTTCAGCCAGAGCTGCCATGGGCCAAGTGCAAGCAGCGATGGAACACCGAACACTGCATTGAGGACACGTACCGCAAGAACAAAACCCTGTGGGTGGCTGCCAACGCCTCCAACTTCACCTCCCCCGTCACCGAGTTCTGGGAGTGAGTTGCATAAGAGTGCTATTGCTCACCTTCATAATAATTCTTCATTTTCATGTCGCTTTACATGTGAGGAGTTTAGATAAGATAAGACTGATGATCTGTAATATAAATGAAGGATGCAGGAAGGAGCTGGTGTGCACATCTGCCTCAACAGCTGTCTCCCTGTCTGTTGCAGACATAACGTGCTGGGTATCACCAGTGGTATAGAGGAGATGGGTCCTGTTAAATGGGACCTGGCTCTTTGTTTACTGCTCGTCTGGGTCATCTGCTTCTTCTGCATCTGGAAGGGAGTCAAGTCCACTGGCAAGGTAATGCTGTTGGTCCTCTGCTGGCCACTGTCCTGTCGTGTTGTGTTACTGCTTGTCTGTTGTACGTTGTTCCAGCACAAGATTAATTTCCCCATGAACTCGATGAACTTTACAAAAGTACAAAAACTGTCTTGTGTGATTTTATCAACACTGTATCATGCTGCTGAAGCCATAACAGAGTGATGCTCATATGATTTTTCTCTGTGGTCTGAGCAGGAGAACAATACAGTGCTGTGTTCACACAGAGGGCAGCACAGTACAAATTAGTTTTTTTCAGGGCCGTGGGAGGCTCCAGAAGCTGGGAGTGAACAAATCCCTTACCTCCTGTTCAGCAGGACAGAAATAAAATGATTCCATACATCATGGCTGAGAAAACATCTGCACAGTTTGTTCCGCCCAAAACCTGTTAAAGGCTCTGAGATGGTTTGTGTAAAATGCTGGATCTGAGTTTTAGTCTCTCAGCAGAAACATCTGGTTTCACTTAGCTGTTGTGAATCCACCCAGAGATTTGAGCTTCAGCATTATTTCCTTAAACAAAGAAGTGTTTATGACTCTAGATCGTTAGCAAGGGTTTAATCGTGAGCAGTTACAGAGCAGCACACTAAGTTAGCTTACCAGGAAAAAAGACTTATGTTCAGAACCTTCAGGCCTCTTTATAAACTCAAAGTGAGATTTTATTTAGTTTGTTGCCGTGCAGTAAATGGACAACTTTCATTGGTCTGAACTATGTCAGTGCTGAATTATTTTCTTTGTGTTAAAGCAAACGGTGCATACCAGAGTATGTGAAGTTAGCATTACGCAAACATTTATGATGTCGAAACATCAGAGAGTTAACTAAATGGTTAATTAGCTTAATGATACAACTAATTTGAAAAAAAGTGATACTATCTGACCAAGGCAATGTTAACAAGTAGTGCCTAATCAAACTTGTTACAATATGTAAGGTTAGCATGATTAAGCAAGTGCCAATGCTATATTTGAAAGTAAGTTTTAGAGGCTAACTATTTTTCCTTGCACAACAAAAAATCATTTTAAAGTGACATGATTAAGGTTGTTTTACTATTTTTTAAAAAAATGCATTAACGTTTTAAATGATCAGTCTGGTGTGCACACACACAATCATGACTTTAATACTGATCGTATGTCTTTCCAATAACAACCCGGTGTCATGCTTTTTCATGCTCATGTCATGAAAAATTAATCTATTGAAACAAGTTCCCAAGCACGATTGTCCGCCTTTTTTGGTGCCATTCATTTGGGTCTTTTAGTAAACAAACACAGAGCAAAAGTTGTCATAGTTATCTTTCATGGAATAAAAACATGATAAAAAACTGACTAGGCTAATATGCATATTGTCTGTAAATCTGGGGTTACACCATTTTTACAGTTCATAGTTTATTTATCACCCTCGGAACCACGCCGTAAAACGGACCCTGCTTTATAGGGCACATCATTGTTCGACCTTTCAGCTCTGGTGCTACTCGCAGTTTGTAAGTATACACAATTGTATGTTTTGCTTGATCTCTTAACATTGTTTTGGAGTTGGCAAACAAAATGTGAACAGATAGTATTAAAATATAATAACAGTAGACATGGCGTCAGAACAGGCTACACCTGTGCTTTGGTAAGCGAGCTAGCTAGTTAGTCAGTCAGTGAACGAGTAGTGGAAATTAACTAAATATCAAAAATTGAGCACAGTTTTGAAACACTTCTATCTTACTTGAGCATTTCCAATTTGTGCTACTTTATCGTTCCATTCTACTTCATTTCAGAGGTTAATACTTTACTACAGTCCACTATAGGCTAGTTGACAGCTTTCATTAGTTTTCACAGCAGAATAGTATTTCAGATGTCTATGAGTTAACAGCTCATTGAAGTAAATATTCAGTTGTTTTACTAAAATTTAAAGACTGGAAAAAAGATCAAGAAACTGAAAATAATTTATGTATCAGAACTTAGGGTCAGTATCAATTTTTTCTTCTTTCCCCAACCTCAGATTTATCTGGTGCTGCTTTTGGCGTTGCCCTTTATGAGGGGCCTGGCCACTGGACTAAACTAGTTTAGGCCTACTATAAAGTAGATTAGATCACCCCAATCAGGAAATCAAACTGTTGGGTGACAGCCCATTTAAAATGGAGGAGAAGACCTATGCAGTTCAGCATGATTACATGTTTCCAGTAAAAACACAAAGCTAGGGACATGTTACAGGTAATGATTGGTAGCCCATCACGTTGAGTGTTTGTTAAGCATCGCCTGTGCGATTGTCTGCTGCTGTGTAGGACTTCTCTCCCTCACCTTCACACACACCTGTGGACTGAGGTGATGAGACGAGCGGAGATGAAACAGGGCGAAAACAATGAAAACAATTTTGGATTGAGTCTGTGCATAATGTTTGAGCCTGGAGCTGGAGGTAGCAGTTATGCTAGCAGCTAGGGGGAGAGATGCAGGTTTAACCCCGTGAGTTAGCACACATACAGTGTTGGCAGAACTACCTCGGTATGATGGTGACTGACAGGATTCATGTTTCAGGGGAGGGATGTAAAAATTCAAGAAACAATTTTAATTGGATGCAAAATTAGGAACACCCTTGAGTGCAGAATGAGTCATCACATGTATGCAATCATTTTACAGAAAGAGAAAATACATTTAGATGTATAATAACCTGCTGACATGAACATGGCAAGTATCAACAGATAAATGAACAATAAATATGTGGATACTGGATTTAAGCTGTGGAAATACATTTTTCATTTCATGGGGTCTTTAAAACCAAACACCAACCAGCACAACACAAGGTCTGTGAGTTGGGTTAACCAGCGACCAAGCCAGCTAACTCTGCAAAGAGAACAAAGGAGCTGATCTCCTCAACAACATGGAAGCCACAACTGCAGTTTACTGGACAGGGACAGAAACAGCAGAACTTTACAAAGCAACATATCATCATTTTTTTTTGCTGTATAGTTATTAACTTAATTATTAATCCATGTTCCACGTTAATAGCAGTTGTGTCGTTTGCCTTTTTTTTTCTCACACACAAATAAAATTGTTCAAAACCCTTTCACACCACACATCAGTGAAGGCTAGCTCTTAAACCAACAACGCTGTTTGTGGGTTTGTTCACAGTTGCACGTTCATAACTTTAGGGCAGTTTCGTAATTCCTTTCACCACCATTCGCATCGCCCGTCATGTCAGATAACAGTACAAGACTATTACACTTGTCTTCAAAGTCATGTTCAGGCCAGTTATTCCAGCCTAAGGCTTTCCCACATGCTATATGTCTTCCATATTCCTTTACAGTTACGTTCTCTAATCATCCTACAAAGCACATCAACGTCAGTTTGTCTGCATTTGTTTGACTCCATTGAGTTTAAAATGGGGGGTATGATATTTTACTCAAGTGTTTTGAAAGTTAATGTCATTGAAAGCACACAGGGCCAAATTGCCCCCCTAGTGGATGAAGTGATGTACAGTATAAACTATCTCTACATTATCCCAACTACATAATTTTTTGTCCGATTAGTAGTAAACATCAGTATGTTTTTCTATATTGTTGTTGTATATCAGCCCGACTGTGTTACCCTTGACCTTTTCACAGTTGGCTCTATTTGAGCTGTATATTTGCTACACCCCTGATAACCTGAGGAGTCCCTCTGTTGCTCCAGCATTCCTCTTTGTGACTTTTTTTTTTTTTTTGCCAACAGTGTAATAAACCACAGACTTTGTTCAGTTGCTGCTACAGCAACAACAAAAACTCACCACGAGGCCAGAGGCAGCTCAATCAATCCCAGACAACTCTTTATAGCCTTAACACTCTGTATTGATTGGTCTGGCCCGATTTGTGCCATCTGGTTGCTTCCTGTCGTAACCCCGGTAATAAAGACTCCTACAAGGCCGAGTGTGGTCACCGCTTTCCAAAACAACAGATACTGATTCACTGCTATTGATTTGAGAGACAGCCTGTGGCCTGTCCTATCAATCAACCACAAGTCCCTACACTGAGAAAAGAAGATAACAGCTCATTGGCCAAGTAACAAATTAACATCCTTGTCACTGGTTAAACAGGCCATTTGTAGTGTAGCTTGTTCTTCAGAAGAATAATTCAAACCAAAATAATGAGTCTCGTTTCTTGTCTTATTGTGTTGTGGTCTCTTAGGTGGTCTACATCACTGCCACATTCCCGTTTGTCATGCTCATCGTGCTGCTGATTCGTGGTGTGACGCTGCCGGGCGCATATGCGGGAATCAAATTCTACCTGTACCCTGACATTAATCGCTTGAAGGACCCAGAGGTAGGTGCCCCTTGTGCTCTTTCCTCTGTTGGACAACTCAAACAACTCAACATGAAGTACCCAGCTATCATGATATCTAATTCATGGAATACAACCAATAAAGACACTTAAAAAGTTTGAAGGTATACTGAGTGATATCCTGGAGGTCTGAGTAGCAATGTTTGACTGGGCCTGTCGGTTCCTAGGTTTTAGGGTGTGTCAGAAACTGAGCAGTCAGCTAGAGAGGTAGCATCGTGGTCCACTTGTTGTCTGTGACGAATAAAAGACTGAACATCTATCTGGAAGTTTTCAGTCCAAACTTTTACTGGCTTAAGTCTACCAGACCTCTGCAGCTCCACCTTCCCCTGGTTAGGGGGGACCTACACGATAGGTTGGACCTACAGCTCCTGTACATCTCCTCATCAGCAGGCCTCAGCCTTTCTGTCCCCACTCTCTCCCCCCACTTCACAGGTCTGGATTGATGCTGGCACCCAGATCTTCTTTTCCTACGCCATCTGTTTGGGCGCCATGACATCCTTGGGGAGCTACAACAAGTACAAATACAACTGCTACAGGTGAGGCACTAGTTTCAGTGGGGGAGGGTGGGGGAGGGTTAGCAGTAGGGGAGAGAGGGCGGGGGTGAAGGGATCCTTGTGTGTTCATTAACAAATCCTCCTCATGACATATGTGTGACATAGGGACTGTTTGCTGCTGGGAGCCCTCAACAGTGGTACCAGTTTTGTGTCTGGCTTCGCAATATTTTCCGTCCTGGGCTTCATGGCACAAGAGCAAGGGGTGGACATTGCTGATGTGGCAGAGTCAGGTACGAGGGTTCTGTAAAGGCGGCAGTGATGGTGGGCGCTGCTTCCTGGTTAACAAATTAAACAACAGTGAATATTCAAGAGAAACAGCAGCGAAATTATGGACAATACGTTTAATTTCGAATTGAATTGTAATTTGGAATTAAATGGATTCCCTGATAAATCATTACATGACGGCATCGGAATATGGAAGTTTCCGCAATCAAACACTCCTTGACAAAAGCAGAATGTGAGAGAATGTGAGCACATCTAGTCTGTTTGCGTATTCGCGGAAAGCAAGGTGTAGGTCTAGGCAAATGGACGTTGGTTACAGTAGATCCATAATCAGAGACATTACAACGAGGATTAGAGATACAGTGTGTCTTGTGCCTGTGTGTTAGCTTTAACATCCAGTCACAGATTTTATTTTGAGGTTATTTTGAGGATATTAAGTGAATTTAATTTGGTGTATGATATCTAGTTATCTCTACCAAGGCTTTTTAATACCTTTGAACCTCTGAACTGTATAGTACTGTTGCATGTAGAACTAGCAACTCTACCTCTTGTGATATCTTTAAGTGTATTCAGGTGCAGGAACTGAACCATAAAGCTACTGAGTTTAACCCCTTTGGAAAGAAAGACTTTAATATTTAGTGCAGTTGACCGAGGAAAAAACTTAAATTCTCGAAGTCTCGAATCATCTTTTTGATGCACCTGCAGCATTTTTTCAGGATACATCATTATGTACAGTGCTTGGTTTTTAATTTCCAGATGGAGATGAAAAGTGTTTATGAGCCAACAGAAGTTTGTAGAACCACCACTGGAGCTTGTTCTTCTCTGTCATAGTATTCATCCTTCAGACATCAACATCAAACTTCTAATTTATGCTAATAGCAGCATTGGGTGTGAAGTGCTTTACTCTGCCTCCATCTGTCATTCTGACTCAAGAAAGTTTGGCTTTAGCACAGTGAGCTAAATTCAGCAAACTGGAACCAACCTTGGGCAATGCTTTGCAGAATTGTCCAGAGTCAGTGTTGTGTTTGGTGAGTGGGTAATGTTTCACGAGTACATCAGTTGGTGTGTTGGCAGGTGCCAATTCCCTGCAGCAGCTCAGGTATATATGCCTGTGTGCTGTGAGTCCAGTCAACAGAGCAGGTAAAGAACATCCTCAGGTCAGACGGGTGAATTCCCTCCAGTCAGACAGGTAACGTCCATAGGTCAGACAGGTAATGTCCTCAGGTCAGACAGGTAATGTCATCAGGTCAGACAGGTAATGTCATCAGGTCAGACAGGTGAAGGTCCTTAGGTCAGACATTTGAATGTCCTGAGGTCAGACAGAGAACATCCCCAGGTTAGACATTTGAATGTCCTGAGGTCAGAAAGTTGAATGTCCTGAGGTCAGACTGGTGAATGTCTTCAGGTCCTGCCAGGTAAGAACCTTACCACAAGTCAGTCTGCCTTAACTGCGGCTGCTTGATGCTGTTACCTGCATGAGAGATGACGCTGATGCAGTGAGGACACTATGTGGCTTCTGTCTCCTCAAAAATCTACTACAAGTTCAAAGTTTTAAAGTTGCTAATCAATGAATGATCTCAAAGTTGAATATGGATCCATGAGTGAAACCTTGTAGGTTTGATAAACATTCCGCTAGTGCCCCCCTCCCACCTCAGAGAACTGGATTTGGACGTATATTTGGAGTCAACGTGGTGTTTGGTTGGATGCCCTGTCATAACTCTCAACAAAAAAACGATCATATTTAGACATCCTGCTGCAGTACGAACGGCGGCTCTGTTTCGCTGTCATGGCTGCTTCTTCTGTTCTTGACCTCTGTGCTACGGCTCAACGTCAAATTAGACCTCCACAAAAATATCTCCCTGCACAGTTTGCTGCAGTCATGTTGGATTCCTCAGCACAGAGTCAGCTGGAAATCTAAAATGTCTGCAGCAAACAGCAAACATTAATGATCTGTAATTCAGCAGCTGATCGTCTCTATTCAGAGTCAATCAGCCTCCTCTTCATCAGGCAGTTTACATGGTTCAGTGCTCTAGCACACCTACCACACACTGTACACACATCCACATTTCTTCTCTCACGACTTCCTCACAAGTGACACTTTATGTTCACACGGTTTGTTCTTATCTCTTCCTGTTTTCTATGCTCAGTGTAATAAAAAGCTGTCATTTGTAAAGTCTAATGTCATGAGTGATGTATGTGTCAAAGGATCTGACAGGTAAGTAACCATATGTCAGGTCAGATGCACTTAGTGACACATAAACATGCATGCATACAAACACACACACACACACGCACTGATGTTAAGGGCCATTTCTTCCCACAGGGATGGAGATCAGATGAGCTCATCACAAAATACTAACGTCATGCCTGCCCCTCTTCTTTCTGCCCCCGCCAACCCCACCCACCCCCTCCTCCTCCCCACCCTGCAGGTCCAGGCCTGGCCTTCATTGCCTACCCCAAGGCTGTAACCATGATGCCTTTTCCTACAGTCTGGGCCATTCTCTTCTTCATTATGCTGCTGCTGCTTGGCCTCGACAGTCAGGTAGACACACACACACATACACATCATCAACGCAGGAAGTAGTGAGCCTCGTTTGAATACCCACAATGCCCTACTTCAGTTGGCATGTTCTCAGTGGGCGGTTTGTTTTCTGTCTGCAGTTTGTGGAGGTGGAAGGGCAGATCACATCACTGGTGGATCTGTATCCGTCCTTCCTAAGGAAGGGTTACCGCAGAGAGGTCTTCATCGCCATCATCTGCTGCATCAGCTACCTGCTTGGACTCACCATGGTTACCAAGGTAACACTGAACTTGAACTTCTCCCTACCTCCTGCAATATTAATTGATCTGTAAGATCTTCCTCTCTCTTCCTCTGTTTTCTGGTCCTCAGAGGTCAGAGGATATAGTGATAGATTCAAATTCACCTGTGACTCATCACAACACTGCAGTCAGAAATCACATAGTCTGGACTGGCCACACCCCTATACATCAAGGATAATATATGCATACTATATATGAAATATATGTACATATCAACTAATGTACTGTATGTATAATATAAAGTTATATATGGAACCTGATGACCCACATGAATCTGAATGTTTATTGTGGACACAGGTTACACATTAGAGGGGTCATGGGGGCAGGCATTAGAGGGTCATGTCGAGGCGATGCAAAGCAGCGATGATGTGAGACATCTGCAGTCCTTACCTTTGTCCATCCTTACCCTTTCAGTCCTATTTCTGTTCTCACACATCATCCAACCCCCTCACTGTCGTTCTATTTCCTGCCCCGCCTCCCTCCTTCTGTGGTTCCCATGACAACATCTTTTTATGGCTGCAGTGGCCTGGTTCAAGTTTAGGATTCCCATGATTGTTAAAACAGTCTCCACACCAGAGACAGACACACACACACATACACAATTTCAAATTCAGTTTAGTCTGAACTTATCCCTGCATCTTTTCATACGATCCTCAAATAATTATGGATAGAATTTAGTTTAGTTTAGTAAGCTTAACTAAACCACAAAGAGACATAATGTGATTTTTAAACCCCTCTCTCTCTCTCTCTCTCAGGGTGGCATGTATGTTTTCCAGCTCTTCGATTACTATGCAGCGAGCGGTGTGTGCCTTCTGTGGGTGGCATTCTTTGAATGTATAGCTGTTGCCTGGGTTTATGGTGAGTAACAACAACCTTAACTGTGACAGAGCTTCCTGAGAACTAACCCTTGAATGTATCATCTAAATGTGCGTGTGTGCGTGTGCATGTAGGCGTTGATAATTTCTACGATGCAGTCGAGGACATGATTGGCTACAGACCAAACCCTTGGATGAAGTGGAGCTGGTCTGTCATCACTCCTTTACTCTGCATGGTGAGGACAATGGCTCATGTGATCTTGTCTGTCTGATGATGTCCTATTTTTAATGGGACTCATCTCTCTTAAAGCTCCATTAAAATGTTCAAATCTGAACTGTCCCTTCGATCAATACTATGAACATACAACACAGGCTGTTCAACAATTATAAAAAGCTAATGTTTGGTCGCTATAGCGATACAGTCATTCATGAGTGCACATGAGTATTTGTTGAGGTGGTGAGGCTCAGTGATAACTGTGCTGAGTGTTATCTGTGTGCTTCTCCTCAGGGCTGCTTCATCTTCTCCTTGGTCAAGTACAAGCCTCTGACTTACAACAAGGTCTATGAGTATCCGGACTGGGCCATCGGGATTGGCTGGGCTCTGGCTCTGGCTTCCATGATCTGCATCCCCATGGTGGTCGTCATCAAGATCATCCAGTCTGATGGGCCGCTCATTGAGGTGGGTGGTGTGGTAACCCTTGGGGCCTAGGCTAGTATAACAATAATAATGTGTTTAAAAGTTATGAAAAACACTGATGATTAGTTGTGACGAATTTTATTATACAACAAACAATCATTGACTGAAGGTTAAAACTGCAAAACAGATATATCCACACCATAATCCATGTCATTAATTCTTCATGCTTCTGTCCCTTCCTCCACCCCTCACTCTGCAGAGGATCAAGGCGGTGGCCGCCCCAGTTCGTGGTGGGGCCAGCTCCCGTCCAGCAGACCACCGCGGCCCCAAGGAGCTCACCTACCCGCTGGATCCCAATGGGAACAAGGGTCTCCTGATGAAGGCCCCAACCCACACCATCGTAGAGACCATGATGTAAAGGAATGAGGTGGAGGCTCTCCATGAGATCGCTCTCCGATCCTCTCCTGTCCTCACGCTCCTGAAGCTAGCTAGCTCTGTCTCTGTCTGTCTCTGTCTCTGTCTCTGTCTGGTGGACTCATAAGGGTTTTAGAAAAAAAGTTCCCGTTTCAAATCTTTTAGCAGTACTGTGGCACTATGGTACTGTGGTACTATGGTACAGTGAAAAGTAGTTTGCTGTTGGTGTTTTCCTCATAGGGCAGCAGTCACATTTCAAATCTATTTCTACAACACTCACGTTGTTTCGTTTTTGCTGTTTTCATGTTATTTTCATCTTCATGTGACTGCACACGACCCACTGTCTTCTGGCTCAAAGGCACAGTGGCAGATTAGCACCAGCCTCTGGTCAGACACTAGTTTGTTCCAGTTGTTCTAAAAAAAGAGAAGAAAATTCTTTTGTTGAGTCTTGGAATCAAAACTGCCTTTTGTAGCTCGATGTGAAAACAATTTTCTGCGCTGATCATCAACCAAACACTGTTTATTCTTTTGGACTTAAACACATTGAAGAAGCACAGACAACCTCCAGCTGCCACTGATTCTGTTCAGTTGCATTCAGTTGCAACAAAGCCCCAAAAAAACAAACCAACAAACAAAAAAAAAAAACACACTTGTTACTACATATTAGGGGTGTACTAAGCTGCACAACAATTCATCCAAATCAATGTGGCCAAGTGCAATAATCAAATCACAGGAGCTGCAGTCACTTATATTAAAGTCAAATGCCTTGTGTACTATTAGCACCGTTAGCATTGTGGTGTTACAGTGACAGTTGTGCTTCACACTATAATGACAATGATATGATTCATTTTATTTTAAGGTGGTGCAGCTTTGTTATAAACATCAGCCTATCTGAAAATAATTTTGTTGCTGTTTCAGCTTCTAAAAGAGAACTTTTTATGAGAAACAAGACCAAATTTTTCTCCCAGATAAGTTTGGCTTACGTTAGCATTAGCATCTGTTTACTGGATATGTTGTGAGTTCAACATTGGACTTTATTTCTTTATTCACCAACAACTGTCTCAAGTTCTTAGTCTCTCTCTCTTTAGTACTTGATTTCTTTTAGCATGCTAACAAGCTAGCTGTGACCTGTAGTGTAGGAAGATACTTGTTTGATGAAGTTGATGGGTTATAACCTCTGTTGCATAAAAACATACAAAAAAAAGTACTTGGAAAGTGCTTGGAAAAACTGGTAACCTAAACATATGCTAATGCTAATGCTAATGCAGTGGATTAAAACCTACAAGAGGCTACAATGAATATGGATAATTCTAACAAGCCAAAAAACCTATGAGCCACCAAAGCTAAACTCCTTTCCTTTGTCCAACTGTTTTGGTAGCCATTAGTGTTTGCCGCTCGTTTTTGCTGCTTAGCCTGGTACAGCTAAAAATCTAAAAACTAGAAAAAGAAGAATCACGGAGGGTTCAGCTTCGTTCTGCTGTGGCACAAACAGAAACACCTACAGAGCAGACTCCAGACCTACAAAAAATAGTAAATCTCATGTCTTTATTCTGTTTTTGATCAAAAAAAACTAAATCTCATGAGCCACCAAAGCTAAACTTTCTTCCCTTGTCCTGTAATTCATGGCCAGCTAGTTTGGTAGCTGGTAGTGTTAGCCGCTCCTCTTAGCCTTGTGCAGCTAAAACAGAAGAATCAGATGACTGACGCAGCCCTCACCCCGATGCCCTTAGATTGAACCAGGATCCTGGTTTTCCAAAATGCACCTTAGCACAAACATCCCCATCTTCCGTGAACTATGGGAGGAGTCTAAAAGTAGCACTGAGACAGCGGTGGGAGAAAAACCCATCCCCATACAAAGACAGGTATCTGAAAGGATTTGAAGTGTGGAGGTTGAACCCTTGACTGTGTTGTCTGTGGCGTACTGTACAGTAGTAGCTAATCAGTCTGTATCTGTGTCTCTGTGTTGTAGAGCAGTTACAGTAGTGACGGCTTCAGACTGGGCTGATTTACTCTCTGCAGAGGAACAGACATTATTATTATTATTATTATTATTATTGTTAGTTTCTCCTCTGTCGATGTTTAGATTTTTTATTAAGACTATAATGTTAATATTGGTATTTACTATTGATGATATAATTGCTGTAGTTTTACATAGAAGAAGGAAACACTTCTTTCTGGTGATGATACTAAGCTCATATACAAATCATTTATCCACAGTGGCAGCCGTTGTAGTTTCATCCTGCATTTCTCTAGTGTCACAAACAAACAATGCAACTGATATTTCTCATGGGGGGGGGCGGCATTTAATGAGCAGTTCAGTGTACAGTGAAAAAAAAATGGGAATTCTACAATGGCTCCATGTGCGGTCGGTGTCGGGTTTATAGCTTTTCCTCTTGTGTAAATACCAGGAGACAGTATTTCTCTCTCATATAGATGAACTTACGCGTTGTAGCCAGTGGTCAGACAGCATGTCACCACCTCAGTGACTCTGCACCACCATTGGCTGGATCACATTCCCAACCAATCAGCTGCGGTCCATCAGTCAGACTCTGTCCAGACACCGTGGTGCAGTAACTGATGGCTGCCATGGTGTAACACCTCAGTGCACTGCCGCTCGCACACCTCAGGTTTTCCTTTAAGTCTGACGAGGTTTAATTTCTCCTTAGCCGACAGTTGCTTAAGGGTGTTGCACAGAATCTCTCAAGAAGTTAAGGTTTTTGTGGCCTGTGACAGTTATACAATGGCACTAAGGAAACATCATTATCACCATCTCCTTCTTTAGTCATGTTGCTGTTCAATTTCCATTATTTTGGCCAAGAGCTTTGTGCAACAATAATACTGACTCTTAAGTGATTCCTTAAGATGAGGATAAAGATGAACACTTCAAAAAATAATCATAAGGAGTTGACTTATGGTGTATTGTGCAACTGTCTTTATTTTAAGAAAACCTTCAGTCAGACTTTGATGGAAAACCTTAAGATGTTTTGTGCCCAAGATCTTTCACACATTTGTGTGCTGCAGGTTATTTTAACTCCCACATCATCATCATAGTCAGTGGGCGGTGGTCATAGTTACAGGCAGACTTTGAGTCACTGCTGTCTAATCCTCACCTCTGCCTGTTTTCAGCAATTTCTTTCTAACAAACTAAACTTTGTCACATTCTTAATGACGAGGGGCCATGACACTGACGGCGTGAACTAACTTGCTCCAACACGTCTGTGTAACGAGGGTTTTCCTATAAGGCACCAGCGACGTCCACTCAGGACCTTTTCTGTAGAGCTGCATCAACCCAGCGACCAAACACAACTAGATGTAGGATAGCTGTCAGTGGGGCCAGCCGAGCTCCGCCCACAGTCTGAGCTCTTACTGCACCTTATTTGTAAAATCTGGACGTCATATCAACGAGGAGGCCAAAACATAAAGAAAACAATCAACACTGCCATCTTCTTCTTCAGGTTCTCATCGGCCTCTGTGGTAAAACATCAGAATACTGTGGAAATGTTTGTGACATTATCAGATGTCCAGTTTCACAGTGACAGGCATTGCAGGAAGTCTGACCAATAACAACCCGTCACATCGGGCACGATCATGTAACCAGGGTCTTGCCGTGTTTTCGTCGAAGCTTTATCACGTTTTCTTCATGTAGACTTGTTCATATCATTAAAAGGGATTTGAGGAACCAAATCCAGCAGCACATCTATTTTCATACAGTAACAAACTTTTCCTACGATGAGTTGTCTTTGTACAGCAGAGCTCCGCCTCTCTCCGCCGCGCTGTGACGACGCAAAACTTTGTTTGACTTTTGTACAGATTCTGTTTCTCGACACGACACAGAAACTCTGAGCTGCTCCATTACTGCTCACCCAAAATACACCTAAAGATTGATGATTGAATGATTCAAACAGGCACAAAATCTGAAGAAAGACCAAAAACCTTCATTTGTGAAGGAAACAAGCTCAGCTTTTTCTGTTGTCAAGGAAATGGAGAGCAGAAGTAAAAACTGATGCAGTCATTTATTGGTTTACTCTGCCTCTTTGTTTTCCCGGTTTACACCGGTCCCTCCTGCCAAGTTAGCCTGTGCTAACTATGCTAACAGTTAGTCTGTGCTAACTATGTTAACCCACTTTTTCTCATATCATGATTTTGCGAGAGAATCGAAAGCATTAGTGATGCACAAGTTTTTAACGCCGAATGTTGAAATGTGAAAGTCGCCTGTGGGCGGAGCTAAAGGTTTCTGAAGATTCATTTTTTAGGTTGAAAGAAAAAATAATCGTTTGTTTTTATTTTTATTGATCTTGTTTTATTGAATTGATCAGTTTTTGTCTTGTTTTGTTTTTGTGTGTCACATTTGCCTTTTGTAAATTCCACATCTATGTTTTGAACCTGTGTCATTGGAGAAACATGTAAAACTGTAAACACACGAAACAGAAGCTGCGATTTGTTACGTGCAATACTCTAGATTTTTCATGCTGTTTTTACAAAAGCTGGTACTGATGACGACGATGATGATTATGATGATAATGATGGCCTGTGAACTCTTGAAGACCATGACTGGTTGGGTCGTTGTGGGTGAGCTCTGTGGTGAGGTCATTGTGGTTTCAGGTGCACTGAGATTTAAGTGTTGAGGAATCAAACCGAATGTCACAGTGAAAATGTTTGTTGCTCCAGCTACCGACTGTGAGCAGGTGAAAAAGTGGTACCATCAACAATCGTGGCTAAAACAAATCAGGCATCTCTCTGAAAAACACTGCCACTGTCGAACCCATGACAGCAGCAACGTCTGCTTAGTCCAACCTTCTCTGATTTCTAATCTGCTTGTGATGGAACAAAAAACTTCTTTGCTGCATGGGGGTGGAGCCTGATCCTTGGCAACAGAAGCAGCAAATCCGATAAGACTCAGATTACATCATATTGAACATGGGTGTTTATTTTTTTGTCCACTTTCCACACTGCTGATCTGAACCCTGACACATCATCAAGGCATTTTGAATTTATGCATCCGCAGGAATTTGCTGGTGTGATCTCACTGTGATGTCACTCGTGGTTACTTCTCTAGATAACCAAGGCTTTATTTTCTGATGACTTTGTCTTCAAAGTCTAAAAATGTTTTATTTTTGTTTATATCTTTGATTAAGATGAAGAAACAAAAGCAGTGAAATTGAAACCATGGTGATCTCAGCGCCAAGGCCTCTGGGAGTCCTGCTCGTCCTACAGTCCTCTCTCGCTCTGAGCATGGTCTCCAATGACAACGCCTCTGTCTTTCCTGCATTAAACTGAATACCAGCCCTCCCGCTTTCCAGAATGTACATGGGAAAATGTTTTTTAATTCTTGGTGAAGAAAAAAACATTTTTAAAAAAGAATTTGAAAGGTTTTTATTTTTTATTTCTATGGCCAACCTGTAAGCTAGAAAAAAAATAAACAAACAAACAAACAAAACAACAAAAAAAAAACGTGTGTGAACAGGTTTTACAACAATGTAAAACTTTTTTTTATTTCTTAATAAAAAATTTGTCTTCAGAAAATGAGCTTCTGTTGTCTGTCACACACACACACACACACACACACAGATAATTCTTTCATGTTCAGGTTCCCAACTCATGGGACTTAACAAGGTTAAATCCCCCCCAACATCATAATGAGCTCTAATCCCAAGAAGCCTGTAATTCTAGACTGAGGGTCCACAGAGCTGGGTTCATGCTCAGTCACTTTGTCCTCATGCTGGGAAAATTTTACCACAGGACGACACTCACCTCTGTGTAGCTCAGGTAAACATCACCTGTGTGTTACATTTGTTAATCAGTTTCTGGGCCTGTAGCAGCTTCTAAAGACACATGTTGAACAAATGCTACATGTGTGTAAAGGCCTCAGAGACCAAAAATGTCAAAACAAAAATCTGACATAGACATTTGACAAGGTATTATTGAGTCTCTCTCCATGTCTTATCGTCTTAAATCTTAGAAACACTTTTTAATATATTTAAATGCCACAAGTTACTTCACTCCATAGTACGGTTTGATACAGTATAAAGGTAGGCGTCTATATTAAAGCTGCACACAGTAAAAAGGTAGATGTCCATATGTAGTGTGAGTACAAAGCAGGTCTAGGTTTTGTATTAATGCTGTGAAAGTATCAAAGCCTCAGTCCACAGAGAAATGCGCACAGCCTGTATTCAGTCACTGACCCTTAAAGGGATACTTCACCCAAAATCGACAATTCACCCATTTTTTACTCACCGTAGAAACTTCTGGAGTTATCAAAATGCTTTTGGACTTCAAGGGGGGGGTCTGACTTTCATATAATGTCAGCAGATGGTGCTCACTTTTGAATCATCACTTTTGATGTTCTTCGTCGTTGTAAACACAGAACACTCTGCAGCAAATCTTGCACATGTGCACAAACATCAACAGAGCCACTGGGAGCTACTACTGCAACAAGGCTAAAAACAGAGATCGAATTAATTTTTTCCGAACAACTTTTTCATGTTGGGGCTTCAGGACACTTGGATCGGTACCAATGAGCAGTATGGAGGTATTTGGTTGTTTCATAGTGTGTGTTTTTGGATGATTCAAAAGGGAGCACTATCTGCTGACATTATATGAAAGCCGGACCCCCCCCCCCAGAAATCCAAAAGCATTTTGATAACTCCAAAAGTTCTTCCAACCCTTTGTTGGCATGACGGTGAGTAGAAAATTGGTGAATTATTGATTTTAAGTGAAGTATCCCTTTAAAACCATTTGTCAAGACTTCTGTGACTTTGTGATGTCACAACAAAGCAGTCACCAAAGCCCACCCACATGGACCCACCATCCAACATTTGCAGGATTTGGTTTCTCTGAGTACTTTACCTAAGATTTGCTCGGAGAGAGGCTCAGAGCCTCCTCTCTTCTGATTGGCTGACACCAACCTGTTGCTAGTAGGGCTCCAGAGAGAAGCCTGAGAGAGGAGATGTAAAACTACACTGAGATGGTTTTTAGAGCTTCTCATGGAATTAATCAAAGTTCAGAGTTTGTGTTGGCTTTGGTTGTTCTTATGTAACAAGCAAACCAAAACAGAAATCACTTACCTCAGCTCCTAATAACTGAGAACAGGAGGGAAACAGTACCCCCCACCCCCACCCAAAAAGAAAAAAAAAAAATCCAAATTAAGCTACATGCTCTGAAACAATGTGAGTAAGCAGCTCAGCAGGAAGGGACTTCAGTTTATGGAATATTTTGACCCAAACATCCGTTTCACAACAGGGAGGTGGGGTGGGGGGGGGGGGGGGGCTCAGCCGAGCTGCTGATTAACAGCAGCTCATGTTCTCAGACTCAAACTTTCCCTCCATCACTATGGTTACACTAAGCTTTTCCCCCCCCCCAATCAACAGATTCCCATTAAAGTATGAAAGCCCATGTACATGAACACATAATGATCCTCATGCACACATGCACACTCATTATGCATATTACTAGTATCATATACTTATTATATACTATACATTTTGGCAAGTTCACATCTCAAAGTGCATGAGTGCAGCATTCATTTGAAATGCTCACATAAAATAATCAGAGAAACTCATTGTTTGTTTTCACTGACAAATATAACCATGATTGTCACAGCCCTCTGGAGTCTATTGGGTCTGATGGTGGCCCAGGCTGAGCCAGAGCAGGTGGTGCTATGACCCTGCAGTTAGATGATGTGAATGTTGCTGTTGTAGCTTTAAATAATGAGCATGCCACTGCTGACATTTCCATTCTCTGACCGTCAGCTCCAAGAATAGAATCAGCTGCTGAGAAGTTTTTGTTCCACTTCATCTTCAAGGCACTTTGTTGGCACTAACTCAAAGCAAAAAACAAAAGCAAATGAATGTGTGTGTGTGTGTGTGTTGTATGATTTGTGTTTCATGGTCCCTTTTTTTTTGTTCTGCAGTCAAAAATAGATGGAAACAGGAAATAGAAGGAGGCGGAGCTTGAAGACTGTCTATGTGAAACTCAGATGTTTTGATCCCAGGATGTTGTGGTCACTTGGTGATGCCTTCAGGGACTCTGTGTTTGCACATTACTGTCACTGCACTGTGGACGGTTGGTTTGGTACATTCAGGCGCCAAACCACTGGGTCAAACTGTTTCACATATAGGCTCAAAGCTCCAAATTTCTTCCTCTGCTGTTTCATCAGAAACTCATCTCAGTGTAGTTTTACATCACCTTTCTCAGCTTCTCTCTGGTGCTCCAGTAACAAGTCAGTGTGAGCCAATCAGAAAAGAGGAGGCTCTGGGTCTCTCTTCTGATTGGTTGCCTGTTTCCTGGGTAATCAAACACAAGTAAAGCCGATTTCAGGTAAAATACTCAGAGGAACCAAATCCTGCAAGTGTTTCTTGACTCCGACCATATGTGAACATGACTGAGCAAGGAGGGAGGAGACAGGTGAGACAGACGAGCACAGTGTGACCGATCGAGGGTTTTGTTACACCCCCAAGCAACACAGATCCAATCTTAGTTTACTTGTCTGCAACTCAGCAGCTGACTGTTGGAGGAAGTTGTCTGCAGGTCTGAGGCCTCTGGTGTTAAACTACTTCCCCATGTGTTAGTGCTGTGAGCGCATATGTGTGTGTGTGTGTGTGTGTGTGTGTGTGCATGGAATTTATGTGTGCCGTGTGTGCTGGACCTGTTATGTAACAGTAGACTCTTGGGGATAATTAAGTCAGCAGAGGCAGAATGTACAGTACAATATACACACACACACACACACACATCTGTGTTATTTAGGAAACTGGAGGAGAAGAAAAGTCACATGAAGTGAAACAATATGTGATGAGAAGGAACAAGATTCACAGCAGCTTCTTCTCAGTTCCCGATGTGTTGTTAAAAATGTGTGTGTGTTTGTGTGTGTGTTTTGTGTACACTGTACAGCTTGCTCACACATGAACCTGCAGTATCATCACAAACACGTAAGTATAAAGTGAAGAAACAGTGACGCACTCCAAATTAAAAGTAGACATTTTATTTTTCTCATGTCTGATCTTTTCTCAGGTTCTTCTGGAAAAGAGAATTGGAGCCATTCACTCTCTGTTTTATAGAAAAAAAACTAAACAACGACAACAACAAAGTTATACATTTTATTTTCCCCTTTGTCTTTTTTTTTTGTTTCGTATTTTCTTCCCATCTTTTGGAAGAGTAATACAGTCATAGAAAAATACTATATTACATAGAATAGAACTTTACACAATCTGAAAAAAATACACAATATCACCGCATACGTTATTTGAGGCCCAGTCCAGAACCGCAGCACTGGTCACTGCAAACCGTAACATCAGAGACATGGGGCAGAGACCAGTAACAGTCACATGATTAACACATCCCACACACTGTGACGCAATGTTAGCATCCCTCCACAAAGTCACAGTCTCTAGTGTCATCATGGTTAGCTAGCTAACTCACTGGCCAGCTAACCAATCACCTGCTATATTAAACGAACAGCTCAGCAATAACTGAGCCTCTGCTATGGTTTGTCACCTGATATTAGCTTAGTGAGTGGCTTGTGAACCATAGTGTCACCATTTATTAAATCAATAAGCTAACAGTTAAATGACCAGGTATCAGGCTAACTGTTAGCTGACTACACTCAGAAAACTTAAAGTTAGCTGATGGTACAGTCAGTAAGCTAACAGCATCTGTGCTGTAGGGTAAGCTATTAGCTGCTTTTGGTTGATAAGGTATCAATGAGAGGAGGAAGGAACCACAGGATCATGACAGAGTTTCTGTCGAACATAAAGCATTTTAATAAATCTGTGGCTACTGCTGAGGCTGTTTGACCGACATTGACACTGCAGCTGATATGAATTTCAACCAGTGACATTCCCGCGTTGCACACAGGAAATGATGCGTACTACCTTACAACTTAGGAAGGGAGAAGAGAAGGAGTAGTGAGTCTCCTCTGAGTAGTAAAAACATAGCTCCACATTGGCCTGTGCTACAGTCTCACACAGAGGTTGGTTCAGTTTGGTGCTGCATCTTTTCTGTAGTCCTGCTAACAAAAAACAAACGGATAAACAAACATCACTGACAACATAACGTCCTTAAATGATGGGGTGAACCACACAGATGTCTGTGCATGTCTGTTGCTCGAGGTTGCGACTTTGCCAAAGTTTACCATGGTTGACTAAATGCGAAGCCACGTTGTGGATTGGCTTCACCACAGGAAGGGAACGTTTTATTCGCCCGTTCACATGCATAGACTGGAAGTGAGCTGAAATATTTGCCACTGTTATTCGTGCATGTATGACTGCAGCCTCAGTCACAGTCACATTTTCCACCACCAGGCGATAATCCATCACCTGCTGGTGCCTGGATTCATGTACAGTATGTGTGACTGCAGCCTATGCTGCCAGATACGCTGTGCTGGCAGGGATTTTGTAATTACGTAGAATTGCTCTAGGGGTCAACAGAAGTTACGCACTACAGCTTTAACTTAACGGCTTGACAGATCAGTGTAACTAAAAAATAAGTTAACAATATTTTACAGTTCTCCACCACATTCATCAGCATCTCATTAATCAGCAGGTACTTATTAGATCGTCACAATAATATTAATATTTTGCTGTGTTTGTATTTTAAACCACTTTAATGTAAATAAACAACTTTACATTTATTGCATTAAACACTTCAATTGCATTTTCTTAAACAGATGGAACAGAAGTTACGGTTCTGGATTGGGCTTTAAACTGACCTTTGACCCAGAAATGCATAGGGAGCATGGATGACCACACACACGTATGTACATACATACATAGATAAAAACCAACAGAACATTGTTGAAGGCTTTTTCTCTTTTTGTTGCTTTACAAAAACATTTCTCTGTTTTTTTGGCCACTTTAATAAAAAAACACTCAAACATTTGAACATGAAAATTCTTTACAGTGCACGGTTCAATTCCCAGAGCCCTGAACACATCACCACTGTACAGTGAAATGTACACCACCTGGCTCCCCCTGTTCAGCACACACACACACACACACAGGCTCATACATGCTCAAAAGTGGATAAAACATGTAAACACTCGTGTGTGTAGTGAGACACACACACACACACTGTTCTCAGGGTGCAGCTGGATTCTGACTGTATTATGTAACAATATGAGGAAAGAGCAAGAGACACAGAAACTGAGTGAGAGAGAGAGAACAGAGGTTGTGGTGTGTCAGTTTTCCAACCGTCAGAGGACAAAGGCGATTCTGTCCTCACACACACACACACACACACACACACACACACACACACACACACACACACACACACACTCTAACATGTATTACTCCCATGTGCTGCATGAATTGTCTCACGTTTTTTGCGCACACACACACACACACACACACGTACGCACACACAGACAGATCATATTATCAACTGTCTCTACATATAAACGTTACCGTCTGGGCTCACAGCAGGAGGGGGTAGGGGGGTAGGGGGCGGGGAGGTGGGGGGGTGGCGGCGGGGGGGCAGCCAGTTTCTCAGTTAATCCTCTGGTCACTGAGGTGAAGAAACGTTTTGGCAGAAACAAGAGAAAATGATGAAAAACAGGTGGTGAAGGAATTTTTGCTGTTACCAAACAGACTGAAGGTTTGTCTCACTACAATACCCACATTCCTTAGAGTTCTGAAGTAGGGAGGGGCAACTTACATTAACTATGACGTATGAAAGTGTACCCCCCCCTCATAGAAGTAGACACTGTTCCTGCCACTATAGTTGTGTCACAGAGCGCAGTTGTCAAGGTTGCTTGGGAACAGGACACGTCTTGTTTTAGTCTGGTGGTCGTACAAACACTGACCCCCACTGTCTGCTGTTTGCTGACAATCATTTCATTACCAGAGAGCAATGATGGTTCAGTCCGGTTGTGTCGCTGTGCTGCAGCCCCTGAAGGACGCAACTTCAGACCTGGGACACAGCTACTGTCTCCATGTTTCAATCATCCCTGCAAATCTACATTAGACAATATCTGGTTCTTTAGATGAAAGGTTCAAAGGTCACAGTGTGAAAACATGTGGAACAAGAGGGTCGAAGGTGACTGCGAGTCACTTCAGGTCTTCTTCTCAGTTTTAACTGTGTCAGGTTTTGTGCGATGACACAACATCAAGGAAACAGCAACAAAGGCTCATGGGTATTGTAGTATTAAGACCTATCTGCTACGTCAAACTGATGAGCAAAACATGACATTAAAGGTTCAGCAGCACTGAGGATGTAAGACTAACACACACGCACACACAGTAACACTGTAAGGGTGTGTGCGTGTCACCATCATCGAGTTTGCAGACCATGTCATTTACTCTGGTGATGATCTCTTGGGGGGCGAGGGGGCGGGGCCTAACAACAGTAACACTGAGTAATCACAGCTGATCCGCAGACGTTACCTGAAGGTGCTATGTGTAACCACACCTGGGAGAATCAGTTGTCATAGCAACAGTTAATACTTTACATTGTAGAATACTTATTCCTCTGCGCTGGCGACAGTCAGAGCGGCCATCTTGTTTTCTGGTCGTCACATGAAGGAAGCACTGAAACTGACCCTGAGCGGCACAGAGGTCGTGAAGATGTAAAACCTCAAGGTTCTGATCAGGGTTGCAGAACTATGTCCTCAATACTGGATCTTTGTTGTCATGGTTACAATAATAAACACCTGGTCCTCCATTCTGCTCACTGAATATGAACAGCACCAGGAAAATGAAGTTCACACTGTAGTATACATGAACCTACAGCGACAACCTCCTTTCACCTCATAGCCTGCCATTGTATTCTGAAGAGCTGCAGTGTATCACTGGTCAGTCCAGCATGTCCAGTAGCAGCCAGGTGTTTCTCACATACACATTCACCTACTGAGGTGTGATTGCACCTCACTTTGTTAGGAGCCACCACTGCATGAACTATCAGTGAGTGTGACAAACCCTCACACAAATGTGTAAACTTTCCTCTGACTGAGGAGAGGAAGACGAAGTGAGAGAAGTGAGATGAACTAGTCTGAGTGATGGAGGGATAGAAGCTCGAGGAGGAGACTCTGGTTTTTCCTATTTCAGACTGAATACCCATGAGCCTTGCTGCCTCCTAGAGCAGAGAGGATGGTACATAAAGTATACTGTGCTAACACAGTCACTATGTTAGCAATAGTGAGACTTCAAGTTTATGTGTGTAGAGCATTTTAGTGTAATCTTACAGCAAATGTAGAAAATATATGTTAATATTTGCTAAGAGGCTGGTGATTACAACATGAGTAAAGTGACATTGTGTAAAGAGACCAAGTCCACATCAGGAGAAGGTTGAGATGGATGAATGTGACATGGGAGAGTGATGTTCAATTCCTGTGTGACACCAGCAGTTTGTGTTGTTACTTTGACAACAGAAGTGGTCTAATTTTGAGGAAGATCCTATTTTAAGCCAAATCACCATCTTTTGCTAAACCCGACCAAATCAGAATGTCATAGTAACCGTAGACGCAAAGGTACACTGCTCTCGTTGCAGTGTGTTTGTTATTTTAACCATGACAACCAAGGTCCAATACGCATTTAGGCGGGATCAGGGGCGTGGACCAGGGGTATGGACTGGGCGAGTTCCCAGTCGTTGGCACAAAGAAGAAAAATCTAATCTCTCCGATGTTCTTCTGATGGCGACACAGTTTTCTCCGGGGCGTGTCCAACAGCTCAAACGTCCCTCAAACTCTACAAAACGTTTGGCAGTTGTGATGACATCATTGTCTTGACTTTGTGGTGACGGCACAGCGGCAACCTTGTGGAGTACAGCCTCAACACGACCTCCACCAGATGTGCGCAGACACCATACAAACGCAACTTCCTCGTCAGCGGCTGGCTTCGCCCTCTTGTTTGTGTCTCTTAAAATGAAACTGAAACTTGTGTTTTCACCTCACATCAAGTCATAAGGCAAAAACCTTCTCAGTGGTTCTATTAACCTGTATATATCTATATGGATTTATATAGATACACAGGTTTATAGATATGTACCTGTATATATCTACATACTCAAGTGTGTATCTGTATGGTGTGTAACACAGGTTTGTATCTGTGACCTGTGCCCTGGGACTCAAACCTCCTTCATGTTACTTCATTCATCTGATAGAAAAACTAGAGTCAGATAAAATGGCTGCTCCAAGTGTGAATGGGAAGGATGGATGTGTCAGCATGCATGTGTGTGTGTGTTGTGTGTGTGTGTTTCTGAAGGGGTCTTGTGTTTAAATTGAATTATTGCAAGCCGATGGAGTTGTGTGTGAGTGTGTGTTACAGGTCCAGTGGCTGCTCTAGACTGTTGTTATTGTCCTCTGGCTCATCATTGGCCAATGGGTTGCGGCTGATCACCAGCTCCAGTCTGTCTCCGGCCTCCGTGATGAGCGGCACGGCAAGGCAGCAGTCGAAGTCCCTCGTCCTCACGTGGTTCACCTGGACGGAGGCAGAGACACAGACAGAAACACCCCCTCCCCCCTTATAGTGACACTGATAGTAACAAATAATTTTCTTATCATTAGCCATCTCCTCCATGTTGATGTGGATCACATCAAACATTAATTCTCTGCTTTTGTTGTTACCTGCAGGATCCTGTCGTAGGGCTTGAGTCCGGCTCGGTCCGCCGGCCCATCGGGGCGGATCATGTTGACGTAGACGCCCTTCTCGAGGAAACCGTCCGACACACTGAAGCCAAAGTCATCACTCTCAGGGTCCTTTATCACTGTGACCTGCAGGAGGAGGAGACAATGAGAAAAGGAGACAAGGAGGCGAGGGGACAATGAGACGGTGAGATGAGAAGACAATGAGGCAAGGGGGAAATGACACAAGGGGACCACTTAATACAGGGTCACTGTGTGTTACGGTGGTAACGAGAAACAGATGTTCAGAGCTCCAGTGTGATGAGACTGTTAGTCAGTGGCTGATTAATGAGGATTCTCTCCGGCGTGTTCAAGCAGAGTATGACTATAAATTTACAGATGTTGACGACATGTCGCCGTCAGCGCACTGGTGGCCGGGTGCCAGTGGGTGAACTCACCTTATGCAGCTCCAGAGGTGTTGGGGACAGAATCCCCTGCATCTCCTCCTTGATGCGACGGGACTCCCAAGTCCTCTCCGACACCCTCAGTGAGGCCTTGGGCTTTGGCTCGTGGTGCAGGAGGGGGGACTGGTTGTCCTGGTGGAGGTGGACCTCCTGGTTGAAGTGGGCCTCCTGGTGCAGGTGGGGGTCTGGGTGGAATTGAGGGGGTTGTTTTTCAATTCAGTATTTCAAAGACTATCAGTCAAAAGCTTTTATCTGGAGGTCTCTAGGTGGCGCTGCAGAGAACAACCTCTAGTCTCCGACCTGAACAGCCATCAGCCACTGACTGCACCCACAGCTGTGTCTAAAACAGCACCACCTGTATCAGACCTTGGTGCTGTCACATCTGCCACTGACCTTGGTGGAGTTGGGCCTCCTCATGCAGGTGGGCCTCCTCGTGCAGGTGGGCCCCCTGGTGGAGCAGGTTCCCCTGGTGCAGGAGAGAGTTCCTCCGCAGTGGGCTCATCCTGCTGTGGCTCAGTATGGGCTCAGCTGGAGGCTTGTTGACGCCGTCTACACCCAGACTGATGGCAGTGCCTGTCATGATGGATGCCTGAACACAAACACACACACACACACTGAGAATTCAAACACAGATGCAAATAAAGATTCCGTGGTCGACATCAGCATTTGAGAGTTGGGCATGGTTAACGCCTTCTGGTATCGGAGCAGTGTCTGACTCACCTCTATCTCTCTGAGCAGCTCTGATTGGCCACATGTCTCCAGGTCTTCGAGCGCCTGGCACCAGAAACTGTCATCTGGATCCAACAAAATACCATCTGGCTGTTGGCCAATAAACCTGAAACAACCCCCCCACCCCCACACACATTCAAGTTGAGACCCATACTGGTTCACGTCTCTTATGTAAACTGTTTTTGGCAGTGATGTGAGTAAATGTTTTCTGTGGAACTGAGTTTCCTTGTCTTAATGGCGCGTTGCATTATGGGGCCGCATCATCTACACAGCCAGTCTGAACACAGACTGTTGGTTCACTTTAAATCCAATATGAGTGAATCTGTGAACACTGAGTGTTCCTGACTGACAAGATTAATTCACATTCATTGTGCAGATGATTTTTCTGTCTCTCCTCCCCCAGCTCTGTTACATAACCTCAGCCACTGTTACTATCCTCACAAGGCTTAACCTCCTGACTCATCATCACATACACACGCAGATCCTGTGTCACTCTCACTGACTTCAGTCTCCACACTGAAACGTCCACTTCACCACAAACTGCTACTGAGACCAAAACCAGAGAATCAAATAGTCATAGACATGAATAGCTTCATACAGTGTAAAGATAAATCTTTATATTAAAGCTCTGTACATTATAAAGGTAGATGTTATATATAGATAATATATTAGGGCTTCATACAGTATAAAGGTAGAATGACTCGGCTAAGTCAACAGACAAATCATGTCTGTTTCATCACGTTAACAGCAGTAAGTTGATCAGTGTTTTATTCTTACCCGGGGGGTTTGTCCCAGTCGTCCTCACTGAATCCTCCGTCGCTGAAGGGGTAGTTCTTCCGGCGTCCTGGAGGGGGTGTGGTGCTGCGCTGTTGTTTGGCACTGCGCCACTCATGAGGGTGGAGGGCGATACCAGCTGCTTGGTTGGTGTACGTACCTGCAGGTGGAGTCACACCACTTCATCGAAACAACACACTGCTACTGTCACAGCTGCCATTTTGTTTTCAGGTCGTCTCATTGTCGTGGCGCCCAACATATCCCAACATTGATTGGGTGTCGGTAATGAAAGCAAACGACACAGAGACACTGTAACTGTCAGTATTGTGTTTTCAACTCAGTTCAGTGGTGACAATTAGAACCAAGAGCAGCTAAACCGAAAGTCTTTGTGAAATAAAAGTTATGTGTTGTCATGGTTGCTAGGCAACAGAATCTGCGTTTCACAATGCACGGGTAACTGAGGGAACAAGGTGACGAATAGCATAAATCTTTGTGTAATTCTTTAATGTCACCAACGGCTATTAGAGGCCACTGAGTCGTAGACTCAGTCTTGCTGAGGATGTGGCCCCTGAATTATGACACAGCTATGATGTCACGCCGAGTCCACGCTGACCTTTGTTCACTCATAGCTTACCCTGACTACCATAGCCGCGTCCAGCCCTGAGCCGTCCCATGACTCCATGGCTGAGTCCACACTGGGGATGGTGGTGGAGTAGAGCTCAGAGAGCTTGTTGGTCTGCTGGCTGTCCGTCAGGTCGTCCTCTTCACCATCACTGAGCTCGTTCTCCGTCATGTCTTCGATCTCTGCCACCTTCCTGTCCTCCAAGTCTTGGAGGCATGAAACAGTCACCAAACAGAGGCATGTTGAGACAGCAAGCTTATGACGTCACAGGACACCACGTCTACTAAGAGAGGCATGGGACAGGTCTGTGTCCGTCCTCATACTCACTGTCCAACTGCTTCTTGATCTTCAGAGTCACCGTCTCTCCGGCCATCTGCAGCAGGTGGATCGCCTCGCTCAGCGGCTTCCCCTTCAGACTGACGCTGTTGATTGCCAGGATCCGGTCCCCCACATGGATCGCCCCTGTCCTGGACGGATAGACACACAGACCGCGCACACACACACCCAGACAGACACACAAACAGAGGCATAGAATAATGCTGGATGTGAGCTTATTGTAAATAAAGATGGACATCATGTTGCCTTTGTGATGGCACACACACACAGATTTCTGAAGAGTGAGCTGCTCCACTGTTGTCACTTTGGCAATGTGTGACTCTGTTCCCTAACTTCTTATCTAAAACTGTCTATGCTGTAAAGTCTATGGGGACTGACTCACTCTAGTGGTCAGCGGTGGAACTGCAGCTGTGTGTTTCAGTTGTTTTATGAACCGAGTTATGTTGCAAGTATTTAATCTGCTGCACTCAGATCAGATCTAATCTTAACTTAATGAATGAATGACATCATCAGGTGCTGCATTTAAATCACTGTTACAGCTACATTTGAATGTACTGTTGTCAATTAGCACACGCAGACACTAACATCATGTGCACGTGTGTTCAGAGAGAGGCCAGGTTTCATATCTGCACTGTCCACTGACTTAACAAAATAAAAGCACTCAGAGACGGGATGTTGATCTGATCCGTGAAGCTGCTCTCAGTCTATTTATGGAGCTTTTAGCCGCCAGGTCGACAACAGGAAATAGAACAATTACATCACAAACTGCAAGAAATGAGGTCACAGTGTGTGTGTGTGTGTGTGTGTGTGTGTGTGTGTGTATGCATGTGTGTGCGTGTGGCAGTAAGCTATAAGCCGACTCCCTGGATGTGTGTGTATTTGTGAAATAACACGTGAGCTGCTGATAAGTGCTGACATTTTATTGTGAAATCAGCGCTGACTGAAAGCTGAGTTCATTACGACTCAGTGAAACCATCACATCCTTACCGCCTGTCGACTCACTGCCACATCATGTTTTAACCTCAGGTCACGTGACGCATGCTGCGTCACTCACCTGTCTATTGACCTGCAGCAGATGAGATGATGGTCCATGATTACCATGTCGTAAAAAAGGGGAATGGGGGTAGGGTGGTTGTGATAGAGGTGGGGCTCAAGGATCAAGACACAGCTGGTGTGGTGTCAATAAGTGACATAATAATAATAATAAGACACACCCATGTGCATTCAGACAAGCCAAACAGGAACACACACACACACACACACACACAAGCTGTTTGTAACTGAACTAACCAATGAGCACAATGTTGGACAGACCCAGGCCCCTCCTGCTGGGACAGGTAGACAATAGTGGACATTGACTGGGGGTCAGGAGAACGAGTCAGTGCAGATGAAATGATAAATGTTTATTTTATTTCATATATTTTGTATATAATAATAAAAACACATGAATATGGAGTGAGTAGGTTGACATGACAGCATGTTTGTTTCAGAGCCAGGTGAAGGTGTAAATTACCCTCAGGAGCTCATCCTCACACATCACTGAGCTCCTGACACCGGCACCAACTGAGACAGTGAAAACACTGAGGACACAGGTGAGGAGCTGGGTGGAGATTAATAAAGCAGAGGAGTGTGTGTGTGTGTGTGTGTGTGTACCTCTCAGCCAGGCCTCTCTTGGTGAGTCCAGAGATTGTGATGGGGTCAAACGGCTCCTCGGTGCCTGAGATGGTAATGCCCAGTGGGCCCCCATACCTCTTCAGCTCCACCGTGTAGATGATGCTGCCTGACGTCTCCTGCTCATCTGGTTCACATACACACACACACATACAGTCCACAGATATGTTAAACCTTCTTTCAAGACAACACAGTTTCCATGGTAACCAAGTAGAAGATTGCCCTGTCATCATGTACCATTAATGTGTCTGCGTTAAAGTTTCTGTAAAGTGTTCCTTTAAGTCTCCTTATCTTAAGGAATCCCTTAGTGTCACTGTAGCCATTGACCCTCAGAGGCCAAAGGTCACTGTGAAGTTCCTGCTCCACATGAGGTTGGCTAATCATGAGACAATTACTTCATTTTTTTCCTTAACTGCAGAAAATATTTAGCCATAAGTCACTCCCTCAGCTAAGGTGAAAAGAACTTAAATAGAACTTAATGAGTTAAGTGCGACTGGCTCCAGTGTTTAATGTCTGATTCTCCTCTTTGATAATTTTCTCTGACTGTTGTTGTGGTTTCTGTTCTTCTATGCTTCAGTCTTCAGGTCTGAGTGCCTGAGTCTGAGGCTATTGTTGTGGTCAGCAGCTCCACCTGGTGGATGTAAACTGTCACTGTAGACCCCCCCCTCAATTCAACCAAGGAGCAACTGTTCACATCATCATCATCATCATCATCATCATCATCATCTCACTGATGAGGGAACTTCCACTCACACTCTATTTTTTATATTTGAAGCGATTATTTTCCCTCTGAAAGTCGGCTTTAATGATTGATTTTTCAATTTATTTCAATATTTTTATTTCTTGTTTTACTCACCCCTAAACTTATATTTATATATATTATATCATCTTTGGTCCTGTTATTGTATACGATATAATACTGTCTCTGTGTAAATCTATACAAGTAAAGTCTGATTGATGGACTGATTCACAGTTTGACGGATTGATTGATTAACAAATTGATAGATTGACAAATTTATTGATGGACTGATTGATGGACAGATTCATCGATGAATGGACTGATTAAGGGACAGCATTACTGACATATTGATTGATGGACTGGCTGTTTGACAGTGCGATTGACAGACATATTATTTGATAAACAGACAGTACCTGAGTTATCCTCGTCCTTGCGAATCTTGAGCTTGACAAGCTCCTCGCACTGCTGCAGGATCTGCTCAGCGTCGTCTTTAGAGCAGTTCTCCAGCCTGATGTTGTCGATGGCCAAGAGCTTATCACCAGGTTCCAACGTACCTGTTCTGAGGGGCGGGCAGAGGGGGTGGGTGAGGGTGGGGGTGGTGGTATGGGGGCAGGTTTATTTCTACAACAGTGTCAGACTGAAGCTGATTTATCATCATGTTAACTGCAAAGAAGAACTACAAAGAGATTCAGGTGAGGTACCTGTGTGCCATGCTGCCCTTCTTGATGTCAGAGATGATGAGGGGCTCTCCTGACTTCTTACTGGCTACGGAGGGAGATGACATCACAAAAAGAAGCAGCAACAACAGGTTTTTAACATTCATGTAATTACAGCATAATACCAATAACACTAATAATAGCTGCATGTAAATCACTTGACTTTGTGAGATGTTAAATGTGTGTTTGTGAATTGCCTGAAAATTAATATATGAATAAAATGAAACGCAGTAACATGATGTCACCAATAACCAATAATCATGTTTCATGTTGCACGGATCACAGGTCAGAGACAGAAACAGTCTCTGTTTCTCCCCAGTGACAACGTTACAGCTGCACGTGATGCAGGTGCTGTTGATCAAACAGGGGACCTCATGTTGCCTTTGGTGACCACACGATGGTGCCATCCCTCCCCCTCTGACTCCAGACTGCATCTGTAACCTCCATACAGAGGTGGGCCCTGCGTTTGAATGGTGTTTGATTGAGTCTCCTCTGCTTGTGTCCTCCACCCCTCAGAGATAATGTCAACTTTCTGTGTGAAGTCTGGAGTTGTGGTGAAAACATGTTTTGTCAGGTCCAACTGACCTTTGACCAATGGCATCTGGTCAGCCAATACAAAAGTTTGCCCTAAATGTTAAGAAGTTCTGTGAGGGTGTTACATCATGTTCACCTGATGACATCATTCTGATGTAATGATGTCACATCCACTGCAGTGGTATAAACAACATGGCCAACTATCACTCTGGTCTTCCTGCTTATCGGCTGCTGATTGAATCTCAGAGTCAGAGGTAAGGCCACAGAGCTGATGAGGCTGTGGCCACTGACATGAGCCGCTTCACATAGGTAACGTTGGTGGTGAGTAGTGAGAGACCAGAGATAAACAGAGAGAGAGAGAAAGAGAGAGAGAGAGAGAGAGAGTGCATGTGCGTGTGTGTTGCTACCACTGATGGTGAGGCCCAGCTCCACTCCTCTCTTCTTGGGTAGTTTGACATGGAAGGTGCCGCTGCTGGGCACCACTGACTCTGTTACACACACACACACACAAAGTGCTGAGCTTTAATATAAACATCTTCCTTTAGACTGTATGGAGTTTAATACTAATAGTCTATCTCTCTACAAACTGTTTGAACGACAGTGAACTCCTCAGCATCACTGGCTGTGTCTCTTGTGGGGTAAGAGCTAGTGGGCGGGGCTGTTGCCTGTAATTATTCTCTCCTCATCTCTGTGGTAACACTAACAGGTTTGACCCCTTGACCCCACCCACCAAGAGGGAACATTCAAACAGTGACTCTACTCTAACACCTGTTGATGCTGTTGTGATGGTTACACCATCACAGAGACAAACCTGCAACGTCAAACTCGATCTCCAGTGTGACCTTGTTGGTCAGAGCTGCATCTCTGAGCAGTTGATTGGCTTCCTCCAGCGTCCCGTCCTCTGTGGGGATTCCGTTGATTGACAGAAGGCGGTCTCCGACCTGAAGGAGGCCACACCTATTGCAAGAGTTACCATGGTGATGTCAGGTGATAGCAGACTATTACTGCTTTGAGGCTGCACAAAAGACCATAAGTTTAGATTTGTCTCAAAGTTTGAGTTAATGATTCACAATGCTGTGGCGGCGATGAACACTCTACAGAGGACTTCCTGTTCCTGGTCAGCCACCTTACTCTCTTTTTGAATAGTCAGTCATCGCTGGTGTACAATGAATCTTGGGATATGTTATGCTGCAGGTGAGGGAGGTTTTGAGTTATGCAACATCTGAAATATAGGTCCCTTAACTTCAGTGTGATGTCACAGTGTCACCTCTTGTGTCCTGATGTATATCACCTGCTGCTGCTTCCCCTCCTGAACCACCATGAAGGTTCAGCTACAGATGTTGAAATCAAACCTTCAACATTGTGAGGACTCAGACCCATGAGGTCTCCTCCACAGAGACTGGAGTTGATTTTTGTCTCCTGGTCCTGAGTTTGACACTGTTACAGTGAAGATGACTTCATCACAGTCAGGTTCATGACATTGTATTCACTGCTCAGGTAAAATGAAGGCGTGTGTGAATGTGTGAGTGTGTTAGTATGTGTGTGTGTGTGTGTTAGTATGTGTGTGTGCGTGTGTGTGTGTGTGTGTGTGTGTGTGTTAATACTGTGATGAGCAGAGGAAGCAGCTGATCAATCGACTCCTCTGCCCTGGGCAAGGGGAATCTAGGTAATTAGAACTGTTAGTGTGGGCGCTAATGGAGAGGAGAAAGAGGCCTCAGGGCATGGGAACACACACAAACACACTCACACAATCACACACAGACAACTCTGGACAACAACACAAACATGTCCTGAGCAATTTGCAGCAAAGTGCATATGTGTGTGTGTGTGTGGGTGTGTGTGCTGACCTCTCTGCAGAGCTGTCTGGCTCAATGAACCTGATGAGGGGCGGAGCTGACAGAGTTTCCGTGGCGAAGATTCCTCCCTGCAGCTGGACACCAAAGCCGTTGAGAGGGTCGCCTGTTAGCACGACCTCACTAGTCTCCACATGAACCACCTGACCCCCAGGACCCACGGAGCTGGACGCCAGCGACACTAAGCAGACACACACACAGACCAGGTGAGAGTGGTTCTGTGATGACCTTTGACTCCTTGGACAGATGGAGACTTACAGGAGCTCTTGTGCTCTTTCTTCCTTTGCCGCCGTTTGAGCAGCGAGTTGCGTGGGCTCATGGGAACTGTAGGCCGGGGAAGGGTGCTAGAGCTCTGGCTGCTGGGGCCAGATGTGGTCGTGGAGCCGGGAGAGAAACTGGCAGAGACCAGAGCTGAAAGACAGAGGAGGAGGAGGGCGTCCGTTTGACCCACAACACACAGAAAGCAAAAAAAGACATTTTTAATCTAAAATCACATCAGTGATGATGGATAGTGTTTGTGTAGTGTGTGTGTGTGTGTGCCTACACTTGCAGTAGTCCAGGTTGTTGATGGTGTTGTTGTTGGATGCGGTCCACGACTTGTTGAGGGTGGAACTTGTGTTGCAGAGGGTGGAGTTTGGAGGGTGACAGTAGTTTACACAAGGATCCCAGGCATGGGGGTGGTCCGACTTCTGAACCTTCACTGAATCACACACACCGACAAACATGCAGCAAAGCCTTCAATCAGGGTGTCTATTAATAAAACTGTGGAAAACTGACCGCAAGGTCTAATGAGCCGTGTTCAGCTCCACACACACACCCACGCACACACCCACACACACACACACACACACACACTCATTCACTCACTCACACACAGACACTCATGATTAGAGGAAGGAAAGAATGAATTTGGCATCTTGGAGACAAATGAAAGAGATATGAGATGAGATGGTGACCTTTCCTGGGTGCCTGCGTGTGTGTATATGTGAGTGAGTGACTTCAAGGACTTTCATAAAATGCCACATCAAACCAAAATAGAACAAAATGGAAGGCTGGGAGAGACAAAGAGGAGAAGAACAAGAAAACGACAGTCAGAAAGAGAGAGAAGAAGAGGATGTAACGAGCTACAAACCAGCTACAAGCAACACACAACAGAAAGCATCAGCTCCACAGAGATGAGCCTGACAGAACCAGGTAGAGAAACCATAAAGAGAATAATAAATGATAATAAAGGTAATGATGAGAAAATGTTCTAAGAATAAATGTAAAGTCATAGAAACTAACTCTATTAATGAGATTCAGACTCGTTTACACAGTGAATTAAATGCCTCAGTTTCATCTGCTGCTCCAACAATAAAACTCAAATCAGTCCACCAGTTCACACAGTTCACACAGAACACAGAACACATCAAATACATAGAACACACAGAGCACAGAGAAGACACAGAACTCACACTCTGTGTCACAGTATTGTACCTGTGTCGTGCTGTTTCCCAGTGAGCCGTGTTTGATGGGAGGGGAGTATTTCCAGTTTGACCAGCTCTGTGGTGCTGGCTAACAGCTGGGTCGCCTCCAGGACGGAGCAGTGCTCTGTGGATGTCCCGTCTATGGACAGCAGGTGATCCCCAGCGTGCAATGCTCCACATCTGGTTAACATGGAGGAGGAAATCAATCAGCATGTGTTTGTGTGAGTCAGTGCGTGTGTGTCTGTGTGAGTCTATGTCTGTACCTGTCCACCACGCTGCCAGGTTTCACACGGTCGATGACGATGACTTGCTTGTTGCGATGATTGGCTGACGTCAGCGTGATGCCAAGCGTTGCCCCTGGCGACTTAGCAATCTCTACCAAAAGTGGGCCGGAGGCGTTGGCAACTGTGTCTGATTGGACAACAACCTTTTTACCTTCCAGTCAACATCATGGTGCCTGTCAGACGAGCTTCAGGGAAAAACAGCTCAAAAGAGTAAACCAACTGCTGTCAGATATAGATTTTTTTTTTTGCAAAGCATTCTGGGAGAGTTACACTGAGCAGCTCAGCCTGAGACAGCAAAAAATGTCAACTCCTCAACACCATGACCGGATTTCTTATTTCACTGGCATTTAAGAAAAGCATGTGTGTGTGTGTGTGTTACTGCTCACCCATGATGGTGACATCATATTCGATCTGGAACAGGGCTTCCTGTCCACACTGTGCCAACACGATAAGGGCATCACTGTGGGTGGCATTGTGCAGTGGGACACCATCCACGCTGAGGAGGCGATCACCAAGACGCAGTGTGCCCTCCCTGAACACACACATGCTAATGTTAGCTGACCTGCGCTTACACACATTATCTGTTCAGCTAATGCTACTACTGGTAACTTGGTAATAACTACATTGCACAGTGATCCTAATGACAACGTGATGCACTAAATGTGCAGTTCCTGTGTTGTCCAGCAGTGGGCACCAGTCCCCAGGTTATGAACAGGTATCATAGATACCTGTTCAGAATCTGTTTGATATTTAAAATATGCTGGATAAATATATGTTATTTACACGTGTGTATTTAAGGTGTAGAGGTTAAGTTTAGAGCTGTGGTGCATTAATCTGTTTCAGATGAATTTCCTGATTAAAGATAAAACTCTAAGTTTAGCTGTTGTTTGAAATAAAAGATCTCTTTCTCTCACCATGTCTCTCTTGATTTAAATTTAATTCCCAGTGGGTGAAGCTAAAAATGGTGGCGCTCCTGGGACCGAGTGCTGCTGTGGATTAACTCTTCTTCTCATATTGGCAGATGAATGGGAATAAAGCAGCATGAATATCTCATTGGCTTCTCTGCACTGACCCACATTCTTAGGATGGTTTTCTTTAGGGGGGTGTTGGATCGGCCTTGGGCCAAAATAACTCAATAAGTCAGATAGAATTTAATCCTGGTCTTGTCTTGCTCTGTCGCTTCAATAAAAACCTCATTTCCACTGAATCATCTGTAGGTGAACACACAGGCCAACCAGGACACGGAATCACAGTGAAACAGCCTGAAAATGGAGTCAGAGCCTCGAGATTAAAAATAGCATCTCTCGGTTAGAAAGTGTAACGTCAGCTGATTGAAGCTGGACTGATCATAGACTTTATTTCTGTGATCTCTTTCTGTCTGAGCAGCAGCAGCAGCAGCAGCAGCAGAGACGAAGCTCTGAAGCGTGGAAATGTCTGTGAGCATTAGAGGAACAAGTATTTATTGATTATTTACTACAAGTCTCCAGGACACCTCCAGCTTCAGAGGGGTGAATCATCACTTAATCACTTCATCACTTTAACCTTTCACACCAACACTTTGACAAGCTTTAAAACCACAAACCGCAGAACTGTGACACTACAGCTTCTAAATCAACAGTGATACAACAACTGATAAATTCTGAGCATTAACACAGCAGCAAACAGTCAGTCACGGCGTCCTGCGGCCAGGCCCCCCCATGTGTGATGTCATCTGAGTGTGGTAGTGTGTGCATCTAAGGCAATGTGAGTCCCTCCTGTCATGCTGTTGTTCCTCCCCACAACACGAGGCTCCGCCCACAGAGGGCATGACAGCGCAGGTGAAAAAGACTTCACATATTTAACTGAAACTGAAAAACAAACAAATGTCTAGAAAGGCCTCAGACACAGAGATGAAAGCAGAGCTTAGGTGGACTGGACTGAAGTGGGCCAGGTCAGGTCAGGTCAGGTTGGGTGGGCGTGGCCTACTTGGCTTGGTAGAGCGGCCACAGGTACAGATGAAAGTGGACAGTCACAGATAGTAATGGCCTGTATGTATATATATGTGTGTGTGTGTGTGTCAGACTCACCTGTCTGCAGGACCCCCGGGCCTCACGTAGGTGACCACCAGGGGGCGGGACCTGTGCCAGTCCTCCTGTGCCCCACCTGGAGGAAGAGAAGAAGAACCACAGCGGATCAGACAACGTCACATCCTGACCCCTGATCAGCTGAGTGTCTACAAGGCCAACACTGAAGAGCACCAGCAACAACAACATAAACCACAAAAACATCAACAACGAATCAACTGCATAAAAAAAAATCAATAACAAAAACACTTCTTTTACCTCTCATGACAAAACCGAAGCTGCTCCCCTCTTTGTGCAAACAGATGTCAATTGTCTTTGAAATGACCCCTGAGGTGCTGTCAGGTGCTGAGAGGTGGGGGGGGAGAGGTACAGAGTTTATCACAGCTGGAAGTACAATTATGACATCAGTGATAAGAAGCTGTTGCTTGTAGATTTCCTTTTTTTCCTCTGTCCCAGAACTGCCTTTATTAAATGTAATTAACTGAAATTAACATCCTCCTCTGCACTTCAACAGTCTGTAGCGTCTGTGGGGGATCATGGGAGTTGTGGTCTTCACCACCTCAGGTCTGTAGTCCTCCAGCTCAGCAACCCAGACGACTCGGCTCAACCCCACTGGACGTTTGACTTTAACACCAATGCTGCTGTGCAAAAAGGAAACATAAACCCTGAAGAAACTCTGCTGCTCCTCTGACACCAACCTGTTGGGGGCAGCTCGTACTCCACCTCCAGCAGAACCCGCTCCCCCACGTTCTTCAGTAGGCTGATGATCTCTTCATGCCGTAGTTTGGTCAGATTGATGCCGTTCACCGACTTGATGTAGTCCCCGACGTTAAGCTGGTCGCTCCTGCACAGGGAGGAGAGAGGTTTGGGTACGGTGGCCCTGAGGGCTCAACACACCAGTAACACAATGTCATGTGTGATGATGATGAAGATTGAGGTGTTTTCTAAAGTTGGAGTGCGTTGACCTTCAGGGCCACCATAGATGCACTACTATATGGTGGGGTCTAGCTCCTCCCACCTTGCGGCAAGTCCTCCAGGACGCAGGTTTGATACCCGTGGTTTCCCATCTTTGTCAGTTCCTCCTGAGATGGTGAGGCCGAGTGTGCTGCCCTCTTTCTTCACTAGCTCCACCATGGTCACCCCCCGCAGAGCTTCTAACCGGAAACACACACACACAAACACACACCAACACATACAGCCCACCACACCCACCCACACACACACACACACACACACACACACACACACACTCAGACACAGAGAGAAATATATGTTTAGCGTTGTCCGTCCTTAGTCTTGGATTAAAACAAAAAGTGAAAGAGGCTGGAAGTGATGCTGATGATGTCATACAGTCAACAGCCTGATACCTGCACTGTCAGTCCCACACAGCTCTTCATACTGCAGATCAGGGTCAGAGATTATGTTACCATCTCACAGACATGGGAATGTGAATGAGACACAAACTGAAGTGAGTTCAGAGGGTTGAGCTGATGCTCAGTGACTGCTGCTGTGGAGATCCCTCCTCCTGCTGCCTGGTTCAGTAACTCTGCTCTAGATTTAGTTAAAGACTGATCAGACATCAGACTGGTGATGGACATGTCCCACAATACACCAGCAGTTAGAGCCTGCAGTGTGTTGTGTTACAGGTGGGTAACGTAGCATCTTCACACCAACGCCGAGCTTATCACACACCTGAGGTCGGATGAAGCTCAGTCTCCAGAAAACATCACTTCTGTCTAACGATGAAGGAACGTTAAGGTCACATCAGGTACATGCGCACACACACACTCACTCACACACAGGTGAGACAAGGCTTCTGTGAGATAGATTATGTAAATGCTCTGAGAGACACTCAGGATCAGTGAGATGCTTCACACCACAGTTATCTCTGGTGGGTATTACCACACACACATACAGACTCACACACACACACACACACACACACAAGGATAGACAGATGTACCTGGTATGCTGTGTCTCCTGGAGGACATGGTCGGCTCTGGTCCAGAGATGTCCTTGGTTTTCCCGTACGGCCCGTCATCTGTAGAGACCAGAGACAACTATCAGGAACTGCCTTTTGTTGGAGCTGCCACTGAAAGCCTCATCACTGATTAACAGACTCCTCCACTCCACCCTCCCAACCCCACCACCACCACCGCCCTCCACACACAGACACACACACACACTCAGTTTGAGCAGCTGTAACTGTGGAGACCAGCAGACTGCTGGTGGTGGTGTTTGGGGGTCAACAGTACTGCAGAGGTGTCATGAAGTTACATAATGGTGGTGCCCACTTCCCATGGCACTGGGGCCTCAAACATAAACTCTGTCACATTCCAGATAAATAGTTACAGTTATAGTAACAGTAATATTTACAGTACAGTCACTTCCAGCTCCACAGCAGCAGCTAAACCGGTTTAAACCAGCTCATCATCAACAGCAGAGTTTAAAGTTTGCCATGATTCGTCCTGAGCTCTGCATGCTGATTCTCCTCCACAGCTGAGTGAGAGTTTGTCAGACTTAGCAGCAGTAGCAGCCGTCAGTGAGGGTGGGGCTGTGGGTGGAGGTCAGGCTCAGCCCTGCCTCCTCTTTCTCCACTGAGACATTAAGCCTCAACTCCATGTGCTGGTTTCAGTGGAAAAACCAGGATCAAGATGACTTCACCACGACTGCTGCTACCTGCACCTGCAACTGCACCGCCACCTCCACATGTGCATACACCCACACCTCCACCTGCATCTGCATCTCTACCTGCACCTACACCTCTTCCTGCACCTCTGCCTACACCTACACTTCACCTCCACCTCTATGTCCATCTCTACCTGCAAGTCCACCTGCTGCAGCTGAAGCAGATAATATAACAGTGAACAGACCTCATGCAAAGACCCTTTTCTACAATCAGTATTCAGCAGAGATAGGACACACACAGCTGCAGCAAGAGTAAGGAGTGTGTGCGTGTGTGTGTGTGTGTGTGTGCGCGCGCACGCGCGTGCGTGTGTGTCATGAGTTTTGTCTGTCTGTGTTAATCCTCCACCTGCAAGCACGTCCTGAGTTTCAAACAGACAGTGAACACCTCCTGGGGAAAGTGGGTGGAGTCAGTTTACTCAGAGCCTTTTGAGCTGATGGTCAGTGAGTGGAAAGTAGTGCCTCAGGCCCAGAACAGCCTCACTGTTACACAAGCACACCACTCCTCAGCAGGACGTGTGTGTGTGTGTGTGTGTGTGTGTGTGTGTGTGTGTGTGCCAAAGAATCAAGCATGGATTAAAGCTCCTGTAGTTACAAGAAGCTCTTGAATGACTCTTGGAATTAAACAGTTTCCTTCATTAAATAATCATTAACTCGTAGAAACTTTAAATTCTGCTGCTCATCAGCAGTCTGATGATGGGCAGCAGCTCAGTGCTGGAGTCTAAGGCGTCTAATGAGTCTCTACTGTCTCCACACTGTCAGGATAAAGACCATGGACACGCTCCTGTCTCCTGGTTCAGTCACAGAGTTTTACTTTTCTGGAGGAAACTCACAGGATCATCATGAACCAGCTGTTGAACAGACTGACAGACTGGACCTATGTTTGATGTGTCAACCAATCACATGTCAGATTACCATGACCTTAACCTTGACCTTTGACCCCAAATGTTTAATCAGTTCATCCTTGAGTCCAGGTGAACACATCAATTTAGAGAAGATCAAGTCACTGAGACATCAGTCCATGTTCTAAGAACAATTTACACAGGTCTGACATCACTGAATGACATCACTCAGTTCAGGAGTTCAGTTAAAATGAATAACTACTACTGTAACTACGACTGCAACAATGTCACCAAGCAACAGAACCTGACTACAGGTCAGAGTAAAGACCTGTGGACTTGTTACAGGCAACAAACAAGAAAAATCACCTCAAGTTATTTATCAAATGTTATTCATCAAAGATTATTTGTCTTCATTCAAAACACACAAGACACTGGTTGCATGACAGCAGTGTCCAGCTGTGCCTGGACACGACTGAGGACTTGTCGAAATAACAATAATGATGATTTAAGTCCCCAGTACTGAGGGCTGTTTGTGTGTGAGTTTGCTTGTGAAATCATTTCTCTTCTTTACTTTTACCCATCGAGGTGACAGAGAAGAAACAATGGATTTTATCATTTAGGTACAAAGCCATGAAAAAACATGCAGTGCAGAAAATTCAAGCTCAGGTACCTGTGTGTGTGTGTATGTGTGTGTGTGTGTTTGAGCTGTGAGGTATTGAATGCCAAGGCGTCTGATTGCGGTCATTATGATGCTGAAGCTGGTGAAGATGTGTAATTAGCTATTGTCCATGACGATGCCAGCAGAGTGTGGTTATCTCTCTCCCTCTCTCTCTCACACACACACACACACACATACACACATACACACACACACAAATACACACACACAGGGGTGAAGAGAGAGAGAACAAAAGATGAGGATGTGCACAGTGATATATGCAAAGTAAACACACATGTTTACCCTCTTTTATACACACACAAACTCTGAGACTGCAGACCCATTCACACACACACACACACACACACACACACACACACACACACACACACAGACATATCCACTATCTCTCACCCACACATATAGAGCTGCTATGGATGGAACAAGCAGTAATTAGGACAGTTAATGGCTTCTCTCTGTTGTGGTTAATTGCAGCCTGTATGGATCTGGTGAGGGGGTGGGGGTGGGTGGGGGGAATCATCACCACTTTAGCTCTGATGATCTCCTTCTTTTCTCTCTGAACTTTATTCGTGTAAAAGTTTGAGCTGTAATGATGGAGAATTCTGATTGGTCAATAAACCTAGTCACATGACTCACAAACGAAGCAGTTGCACAACCTTGTACTCTGCCCCCCCAGTGGGTGGAGCTTAATCATATTAACACCCCCCCCCCCAACTCTTCCACAGGCAATCAGGCTACCTTTGAGCTTCTAGCATGTCTGCTAGTCTTTGCTCTCACCAAACACACACACAGTTAACACAGTTAGCGCTGCGTTAGCGGTGATGACGCAGCAGCTTCTTGTCACTGAAGCTTCCTCACAGATCAACTGCAACCAGACTCTGGTGTGTAGGTACAGAGGAACACGATCAATCAGATTAACATCTAGTGGCCCCGCCCACACCAGCTTATGTCTCCTAGTGCAGGTGATTCATGACGACCCCCCAGTAGCCACCCACCCACCCCGACATCACGAACCACATCTGTCCTTATGAAGCTCAAGCATCTGGGCTGCACTAAGTAAACACATGTTTTTACTCTGATGATGTGGTAACTTTCTGTTCTAGACCGTCATTGACCTCTGACCCACAGACACAAGTAGCCATCAAAGTTATGCCCATAGCACATGACTTCTGACCTAAGGATGCCCAACATATAACCAAGGCAACGTGAGTGAAACCACAAGAGCAGTGATTGGCTGGATCTGATCTACTTGTGTGTTCTGGTCATTTACGGAGGGAAAGACTCAAACATTGGTTTAAGATGTTTAGTCACATTAACTGTCATGTTTATACTTATAATATTTAAGGTGATAATCAATACAGTTATTACTTTCAATGATTCAAGTGTGAGGGCCGAGCAGCTGAAGGTTTCTGAGATGAAGTTTTTAAGGTATAGTCTCTGTGAGACGAGCAGCAGATATATGGCCATAATCAGTATGATCAGTTATAAGCCCAAAGCTGCTGAGAACGTTAGTAACCCCGACCTTTAACCCTGACTCATCTGACACCAGTGGAGACTCTTTCAGAAGCTTCTTTACAAAGTGAGAGATACAACCTGAGCATCTACAAGAGCAAACATCTCTGGGAAATGTAGTTCAGACCAACAACAGCAACAACAAATCAACTATGAATTTGATCAGTGAAGGACTCACCAACACTGTTCGCCCCAACATCCCTCCTCAGACCACAGAACATAACGGCAGACATCGAGCTGGGTGAGTGACATCCACAGAGAGTATGTGTGAGAAAGAGCGTGAAAGAGAGAGAGACACTGACAGAGAGGAAGAGACAGAGGAGAGATGTGAACCGCTGAGCGCTCGGGGAGCAGTGGTGATGATTAGAGATGACGGGCGCTTACGTTACGACCACTCAACCCGAGAGAGAGAGAGTGAGAGAGAGAGAGACAGAGAGAGAGAAAGAGAGAGAGAGAGGTGCATATTGAAAAGGGAGGAGCAGAGAGAGAGAGTGTAGGATGAGCTTATGAGAGAGAGACAGAGAGAGAGAGAGGGAGGTGAAAAGAGAGGAGAGGCTGAATTTGGGAAAAAAAAGGAGATGAAGTGGTTTCTGCTTCGTTTACATGTCACTGAGTCACTGGTTAAGACGGAGGAGGTGCAGGAGGATGAGGAAGAGGAGGAGGAGTGGGAGGAAGAGCAGGAGGAGGAGCGTGTCCTCAACTGTGGAAGTGTCGTCGTCTGTGGTTGTGTCTTCAGTGGAATCATTTTGTCTTTTTTAAGTGTCTCTTGTTTAAGTGCCCACAGCAGGTCATCACTGACAGTGTTCCACACCCAGGGACAGCGCCCCCCCCGTGGACAGCTGTGTAGCTCTAGAAGAGCTTTCAGCTTTTACCCAGACTTCTCTGTTTTCCTTCTGTATCTTCAACTCTGATCGATCTGACCAGTTCAAACTTGTGTGTTCTCCTCCTCACTGCAGCCACCAGAGGTCACCAGAGGTCATGCTGAACTGACCACACACACTTCAGAGCATCTCTGTCCTTAATCTTGTACAATGCCTCAGTAACGAAGCAACTAGAGAAAGAGAGAGAGAAAGAGAGTGAAAGAGAGAGAGAGACGAGTGAACCCCCCCCCCCCCCCCCGCCACCCCCGCCCAGCCCACCCCCTCCCTCAGTGAAGTTGTAGCTTCAGGATCTTTTTCTGACCGACTGTCTGAACCCATCAGAGCAAAAATACAGCACACGTACTGTAAACACACACACACACACACACACACACTCACAGAGTCTGCTGGGTGGATGAGCAGGCGGAGACACTAATAACCCTGGTTATTACTCTCTCTCTCTCTCCTCATGGTCAGTTCACAGTGGATGCCGCTTGCCCTATGCTGCCTGACCTAGTTTCCTCCCAACAGCTCGACATCTGAACATCAGAGGTTCTGAGTCACGGCGTTGTCTCGTCCAAGGTCTCACACGCAACCTGAAAATCCGTTTTCGTTATTCCTCCGCCTGGTGACAGACAGAGCAACTGCCATCTTGTGTTCAGGTTGTCTCGATGTGGACAGGGCATGTTCTTCAAAGGTTCACTTGAGCTCAAATATAAAGTTCAGTGGTCAGAGGTCAAAGGTCAATGTGGCCTCAGACACAGTTTGACACTGATCTTTCATGTTTCTGTGACTGCGATTAAGAGGAAGTAGCAGGAACTAGTCTGCGTGGCGGAGGGATACAGCAGCAGCAGTTTGTGTGTCTGTTCAGTCAGCAGCAAAATGAACCGCTGAAAATACATCAGAGGAACAAACTTTAAAAAGCATTGAATTTTAAAAAATGACAAATCACAAGATGGATTCACTTCACAGAGTCTGACTCACTTTTCAGCTCCTGTTGTTGTGTTGTTGTCAGAAGCTTCACTTATTGATCAGCCTGTGTTTCACAAAGATGGTTTGTGTGTATGTGTGTGTGTGTGTGTGTGTGGTGCAAACACAGCCACACATGAACTGACTGGAAAAAAGCAGTATCTCAGAGCCAATCAGGGTGAGCTCAGGCTTGGTTACAGATGGTTACCAGGGTTCAGACACCTGAACATTATAACCCCTGACCTCTGACCCCTAACCTCTTACCTCTTCATGTGAACACACCTGCAGCAGTTGCATTACAGCTCCTGATTGTTGCGTGCCAGTGGCTGTGACAACAGGTGTGTGTGTCTGTCGTGTAGTTGATGGTTTATACCTCTGCATCAACTCCACACTGTAACTATGCTGTCATGCACCTTTTGAAGTTCTGCGTCAAGGGAACGCGTCGCTGTGCAATTCACCGCTATTTGCGGAACTTTGTCTCTTCCTGCTTCGTTCTTCCAGCCACAGTGAACAATTACGACCAAAGTGGAAAGAGTGAAAGAGAATAAACCAGGCTCTTCACATATGACCTTACTTAAGATACAATGAAGAATTGTTTATGATATCCTTTATAATCTATCATATGAAATGAAAATAAATCTTATTTTAATCTTAATTATAATATTAATAACACAACATAAAATCTACTACATTTTTTTTTACTCTTTATTATAATATTCTAGTAACAGAATCTATTCTGTCATCACCACACTGACGCCGCCACTCTCCAGTCCACATTACTATAGAAAGACTGGTGTGTGTTTGTGTGTGTGTAGAAGGAGGGAAACAGAGGCAGCGGTTGAGGCGGTGAGGAAAATGAGTCATGTCAGCTCCTCTCTCTCTCTCTCTCTCTCTCACACACACACGCACACACGCAATCACATTTTACATTGCAAATGGTCAGTTTTTTTCATCTCCCACCCCCCCACTCCTCGTTCTGTGGGTTTCTGGGTTTCAAGTGCAAATGAATCTACACTCTGAGGATTATGGGTAAGCACTTTGAAGTGGCAAATGATGGCATCCCGTGGCTCAGTGCAGGAGACACACTCATGTACTTTCACACATGGAACAACACACACACACTTTGTGGGCAGCTGGTTAAAAACATATACAAACGTGTCCAAAGCCAAACACACACTCTCTCTCATTCTCTCACACACTGTCACACAAGCACACACACAGAGGACTAACTGGATTACTGCATCACAGGTGTTTCTAATAAACTGCTCAGAGTGCAGGACACAGATGACATTTTAAAGTAAAGGTCACACTGTTAATTTAGAACTTCTTACTTCATTAGTACTAATAACTTGTCATTATTGATTATCATATGTTGTCCTCTTATCATCATGTTTACAGAAAGTAACCGTTATTAACATATACAGACTGCGTCTCTACAGACGGACTGTCTCTATGTCAGTATGTCTCTGTCAGTATGTCTCTGTCTCTCTGTCTGGAGGTCCTCCTTTGCCTCCTCCCTCTCCCTCTCTCCAAGTCAACCCCTTCGCCTGCTGTATATCTTCACTCTATCACTTTAATAGGACTCAACACTGCAGGACATGAAATCAGGACAGATGGAGACCGAGTGCAAAACAAGAGGCAGAGGAGGAAACAGATGAATAAACACTGGAGAGGGAAAGAGGGAGAGAGAGAGAGAAAGAAAGAAAGAAAGAAAGAAGGAAAGAGAGAGAGAGATGGAGAGAGAGAGAGAGAGAGAGAAAGTGAGATAGAGAGAGGAAGAGGTGACAGAGACAGGAGAGGGTGGGGCTACACATTTAAAAAGCTCTTTATTGCATCATCATTAGGGACCTAAAAAAATCCGAAGAGCATAAAGAAATAATTTCATCATAAATAAAAAGTTGAGAGAGCGAAAAGAAAAAGAAACAGCTGAACTCGATCTACCTCTCTCACTCAGCAACACGCTGATCAGAAACCAGAGAATCAAAGATAATCAATTAAAGGTCAGAGACCAGTCGTTACATAGACCTGTTATATTAACTGCAGCTGTAATCAGTAACAACAGACTCATTAGAATGTGTTCAAAGCCTCTGTATGTACACCATCGTCATGGCCACTAGGTGTTGCATTAGAGCTGCAGTATCAGACCAGAGCAAACCCAGGCTGCAGAGACATTGAGTCTGTCGACCTCTGACCCTGAACAAACTGATTATTAAAATATTTCTCTTCTTCCTGTTTGACAAACAAACAGGAAGAATCAACCAACTCAACACTTTACTTCCATTCTCTACCTCACCTTCATCACTCCTTCAGCTTTCACACTGAATCACTGTGATTCAGTGATTCACAGCTGCACCAATGAAAAGTTGCTCTGCCAACAACTAATTTGTAGAGTTTAGGTCCAGATCCAGATGTGGCCCCGCCAACAACCCTGCACAAGTAACTTAAGTAGCAATACTTGAGGGGTTTCATGCATCAGACCAGAATCTGAAGCCTGATCATTAGTGAACTAACTGTGTCGATGATTGAATATAACACAGATTTAAGGTGAAACTGTCACAGTCACAGCCCCGAGAAAAAAAAAAGCGAAAGAGCAGGAACAAGTGTACATTACAGAGGGTAAAAGAAAGAGAGAAAGAAAGATGTAGCGTTGGAGGAGAGGAACGGAACGACTGAAGATGAAACCTCCTGCAGGAGAAACAGAAAACGACATCAGACAGAAACAGCAGGAAAATGGAGGTGGAGATGAAATGAGAGAGAGAGAGAGAGAGCGAGAGAGGGGTGGAGAGAAAAAGAGAGAGAGAGGGAGGAAGAAAGTGTGAGAGAGAGGGGTGGAGAGAGAGAGAGAGAGAGAGGGAGAGAGACAGATAGAGAGAGAGAGAGCACATCAGCAGGTTTCTGGCTTCTGGAAGTCGGCTGATGTTTGAAATGCAAATTAACCCCAAATCTGTTTTCCTCTCTTCCTCGGTGGAATCGCTGCTCGGTGTCGAGCTCCTACCTGTCACTCCTCCTCTCACTCCTCTCCTCTCACACAACTCTCCTCTCATTCCCTCTGCTTGTCGCTTTCATTCTGCTTCTCCTCTTTATTTCCTCCTTTAACTGTGTCGGATTCTGTCACTTGGCGCAGCAGCTTCTGTCTCTAATGATTCAGAGGAAGCAGCTGTGGCTCTGATTCCATAGTATGAAGCTGCTCTCCAGGTAACGACAGGCTTTATGTGTAACATCATACATATATACATAGTATATATGTAATAGATAATACATACAGGTGTTACAGGTTCAAACAGCAGAGAGACACAGCGACAACAGTCACAGTCCCGTCATCTCATCTGCGGGCGGGAGGGGGCGTGGCTTTGTCTGTAGCTCAGGATGCCATGACTCCAAGTATATAAGGGTTCAGAACCAAAGAATGGACCTGCCCAACCCCCACGATGTGGTGGTCTGTTGTTGTTACATACAGTTTAAAGTTTTATTTTACAAATGTTGGATATTTGTTGTTGAGGACGTGGAAGTGCCATATGATGAGGTAGGCATGTGTTGAAGTAGGGCAGTTTCAGGCAGCTCTGAACCGCAGCAAACGCTCAAGATTGAAGAGTTTTTTCTGAAGTCTCAGTTTGCCACGTTACAAGTTGAGGGGAATTTCCCTATCTGGCCACGCGCCTGGCTCTGGCCTCAGTGCCCAGTGGTATCCCCGCCCACCCCGCTCTGCCACCTGGTAAACAAAACATAATAAGCAGACATTTAGTAGGAGGTTGATGTTATATCTCACCGTACAATGATAATATGACACGTGGTGGAATTTAACGTTTACCATCCAGAGACATCTTGCAAAAGTCGTTGCTGTGACGGAGGTTCAGGCTGTTTGTTTTCGTCCGGGGCCAAGATGTACAGTAAGATGAAGTCGAAAATTTTTAATATGCTAAAATAGTAAAGAAGCCAATTTCTGTACTTTTCAGTTACCGGGTGAGGCAACTTCCTTGAATGTGAGAGGAGCTGTGTCACTGTGCAGCGGGGGTAGCAGCCCACGTTGACCAATCTCTGCAGAGTGGATGCGCAGGGAGTGGGGGGCGCTGAATCCGAGCGTTTCAGAGGGACACAGGAAAGAGCCAGAATGGAGAAGTACACAGACAGCTTGTATACAATAGTTATGGAGTTTTCTATTGATCGAAACATTCAAGAGTGCCCCACTGGGGTCCAATATCATATTAAAAGCCCCTGAAAAGAGCATAATAGGTCCTCTTTAAGTTGTTGTCGCAGTTTCACACAGGTCTATATGTTTCTGTTGCCTCACACCCTCTGACACCTCAAAGACAGAAACATCAGTCAGATTCCACCCACTACAGGATGACTTCCCCTGTGGTTGTCTCAGAATAATCAGTGTGAAGCTGATTTATGGTCTGTTAGAAACTCATCAGGTGGTTGATCAGGTGGTGCTTCATCCTCATCCTCAGGTGGTGCTGAAGAAACATCAGGAATCACAGGCCACTTTACGCATCGTCAGGTATAAAGACGAGGTGATTTTTACTATAGACCTCAAAATGACGCCTTAGACTTCATGCTTGACAGAACATAAACAAACGTACAGAGTAACTCAGCACAACTACACACACCAAAGCCTGAGTGCAGAGAAACAATCTGAAAACCAGCTGACAGGAATCTGTGACTCTATGATGTCACAACAAAGCAGCCAATCAGAAGACAGGCTCAAAGAAACCCTCTTCTTCCTCTTTTCTTTTCTCTTTTGTTTTCTGTTGTTCTGTATATATAGCTGTTTTTTGCAGTCGGCCATCTTGTAAAACATTTTGTGACTTTTGACTATGAAAAGTGATATAAATATATAAGTATCAGTTCGTACAATTTGCTCCCTCTCATCCCTCCTCCCTCCTCTTATTTCATTCTTTCTAAATATCACCCCCCCCCCATAACGCTTCCTTGACATAATGAGGCCAGTGAAGCAATAGTGTGAAGCCTCCCTCCCTCTCTTCTCGACTTTCATTTGTTGGTTGTTTTTCTTCTTCTGTGCTCTTATTGTTGTCACTGGCAGCAGACTATGGGAGCTGAGAAAGGCCAAACAATGAAAAAAGAGCTTCTTCTTCCTCCAACAGCACTGACACACTGTCATCACCTCCTCTCTTCATCCTTTTCCTCGCTCATCTCTTTCTCTGTTCTTCTTCTCTTGTCCTCGGGGCTGTTTGTCCTCCTCTAACCTCCATCACTTACTCTACTCTTCTCCCCTCTTCTGCACTTCTCTCCTCCTTTGTATTCTACTCATCCTTTCTTGTTGTTTTCTTTTCTCTGTGATTCTTTTCATCTTGTTTGACGTCTCCTTCTTCTCTTTGTGTTTCTGTGTCGTGTTGTATTTTCACCTGTCGTGTTTCTCTTCTCACCTGTTACTGAGCTCAGACGAGACGGCGAACAGACGAGTAATGTGGAGTAATTGCAGCTGCGCGTGTTTGTTCTTGAAGACGTGGAGCCTCGTTCTCTCAGTTTCATCACAGTAAAACTCTTCTTGTTGTTGCTCTGGTGGTTTAAAAGTGTCTTAGGATCAACAGAAGCCTGGGTCACATTCACAGTCATCATGTCATCAGTCATCATCACTGATGTGGAGCTGAGTGTCTTAAAGCTGATGGAACAGGCTCAAAACAGGCATCATCAACAGACTGAACAGAACAGAACAGAACAGAGCAGAACTGAACAGAACAGAACAGAACTGAACAGAACTGAACAGAACAGAACAGAACAGAACAGAACAGAACTGAACAGAACTGAACAGAACAGAACAGAAACAGGGAGAACAGAATGGAGTACAGACAGAGCAGAACAAACAGAATACAGTAGAACAGACTGTGACGTCTGAACCTGGTATCTCTCTCTATCAGCTCCACTCATCATGAGTTTGAGGTGGTTTATCTCCTTAACAAACGATCTCAGCGTCGATGAGGGTGAATTTCATTTTCATTTGTTCAGTTTCAGAAATATTTGAGACAAGTTGAGCGTAAAAAAAGCATGTCTTCTTTCTCTTTTTCTTCTTCTGATGCTGATGTTGAGTTGGCTCTTTAATGTGGAGACTTTTATTTTGGCGAGATTAATGGGAGACGCTTGGCAGATTGATTTGACCTCAGCTTTATTCTGACGTCTACAAAATGTGATCATTTGTCTTGCTGCTATTAAGGCTCACTGTTCATCAAAAATCAACCAGCATGATGTCATCAAACCAGGAAGGAGATGAATATGAGACAGTGTGAAGCTGATGAAACATGGTGAAGATGCCACATCTCCAACTTCACACACACACACACACACCTGGACAGGTGCTCCACCTCCCTTGATTGCACTGAACAACAGGCTAACAGCTCAGTAGAGGGTAACATTCCTGTTGCCAAGCAACAAAGTTTGACAACTCATGAGCTTTTACCGATGACAGCAGCAACAACAACAACAAGAAAGATGTCTGGGGTTTTTTGCCACGATTGATCTACCTATTCTGGGACTGAAGGGTCAAGGTGAAGCCAAACTATACCCAACCAAATCGTGGAGTGTCATGTTGCTCCCATTGAGAATACATTGGGTCACGTCGTCGCAGCTGCGCTAAGCATGCTGGGATACCTGACGACGCGACCCAATGTATTCTCAATGGGAGTGACAGACACTCCGGGATTTGGTCAGGTGTAGTGTGGCTGCACCTTCAGACAGGTGGGAGGAGGAGGACGGACTGCAGCTGACGTAGGGGGTGGAGTTTGTCAATCTGACATAGGTTGAAGGACATAGACGAGAGTCTGATCTCTCTCTGCCTCCTGGACGTACACACTGTGCTGCTTCACTGATGTTTGATTTAACAACAGATGAATAATAAAAGTTGTTTTCCACATTTGTCTCAGAGAAGAACGAGTATGAAGAGACTGAGCATCCCTTCATCACTCCTCTTCTCTCACTCCATCCCCTCCCTTTAGTCTCTGCTTAGGATCCAGCGGGTTGCAGTGTTGATGGAAATCAAAGATTACTAAGCAGCATTTGACTCCATCAACAGCTACTTCACATTCTTAGGAAACCAACATGGCTCTGAACCCACTACACCACGTCTCTGAAAACGACCTGATATTTGCTTTATAGACAATTTAACAGCTGGTGCTGAAATCTGTGACTTTAGCACAACAGACAGAGTCACACACACACATCACAGTGAGGTTGAGGCTGGAGACAGAGCCTCATTAGTTCCAGTCTGGCTCGTTACTTCCTGTGACCCTCCTGATGATAGTCAGACAATCTTTCACTGTTATGATTGAATGTAAATGAATTGACATGTGCTGCTGTGATTCTGACTTGTTAATGTATCACCACAGAAGAAACACATTAAACAGTGTCACTCTGCAGCTGTCATGGCTCCTCAACACATTTCCATCCCTCCATTAATTTCTGTCTCTCTTTCACACCTTGATCTCTCCATTCTCTGTCTTAACTTCCTGCCTTCACTTTGCTGTGTCCTCTGGTTGTTAGTTATCACTCTGCTTCTCTCTGTCTCTCTCTTCCCTGTTCCCTTTTGTTTCTCGTCTCTCTGTTGTTTCACCATCTCCTCCTTTTGTCTGTTGACTCTTTCCATTTCCATCATTCCCTTTATCTCCCCACATTCGTCTTCTCCCGACTCCATCTTTGCCTCAGTGTCTCGCTCCCATTTTCCCTCCTCATTTCTCTCTCCCTTTTTTCCCCCCACTCTCTCTCTCGGCTGGAGGTATAAATAGGACTCCTAATAAAGTGCTAATTAATCTCTGGTGACAAAATCAAAGAAAGCACATCTGCATTGCTGAGAGGAGCGACGGAGGGAGGGAGAGAAGGAGGGAGGGAAGGAAAAGGGGCAGACAGGAAGAGAGGGGGAGGATAGAGAGAAAACAGAGAGGTAGACGAGGAAAAAATGAGAAGACAGATTCAGGCAAAATGATTCTGCAAGGTAGAAGTTTTGAATATTTTTCATCATCATCATCATCATTGCCGTCGTCATCCTCAGCCACAGACTCACAGTCATCAGCAGGATGGAGGAATACAACTGTAAAACGAAAGAAAATAAATGATGAGTGTGAGAGTGATGGAAATGACAGAAATAGGTTATGGGAGGAAAAAGAATAGGGAAGCCATTTGCATGAAGGGAAGGTTGGGGAGGAGTGGGGGGGGGCAGACCTAATGGGCTGTCAAAGACAGATGTGAGTGACAAAAAGTTTCAAACTCAGAATAATTGATTTTAAAAAGATTAAATGTGAATCAGTTACACAGCCTGGACGTTTATTTGGAGACAGGACCAATGTGCGTGTGTCACTGCTGTGTGATGAATTCTGACACGTCACATGACCAGCAACTCCTCAGCTTCAGTTCTCTGACTGAATCTTCTCAAACCTAACCTCCACACACACACAGACACACATTCAGAGTGTGATGCTCCAGTAACAAACATAAACATTAGTATGAACCTTATGTCGCAGACGACCTGCGACGGAGGAAGGCGCTGTCAGGATCAGTCAGCAGCTTCAGCGTGAAACAGTTCAGAGATTCAATCCAAAGAGATGTACAGAGCTATGATGCTACAGAGTTACATAATGAAGTGAGAGCAGGTGCCAGTGTCTCCATGTGCTGCTGCACGTTTCACTACAACAGGTAAGAGCGGTAACAGGCTAATGATGAACACACAATGAGCGCTGACCTCTGCCTTTAACTGTGAAGCTTTGAACTTTGACCTTTGTTGTCACTGTTCTGTGGACAGAGAGTCACAGTGAGAGTAAGAGTTTGTGGAAACTTCTAGAGGAAGTGAAGGGGCTTCTACTGTGATGGAACCACACACACAGACAACCCCCACCCCGCACACACGCACGCACGCACGCACGCACGCACCAACAGGCGGCGTCTGTCCCGTTCAGCCTGTTTCACTATGTCTGCAGGCCGGACTTCAAAGAGACACCTCCCCATTCATAAATCAACAAATAAATACCCCCCCCCCCCATCAGTCCCACTGTATTTTAACTGCAGATCGCTTCGGATCGATCAGCTTGTGACAAAAAGAAAACTCTACGAAACTTCGAGTTATTGCGAAAACGCGCGCGCACGCGCACATACACACAGACACAACATGTCATTGCCTTCTATTGAATGAGTTCACAGGGAAATAACCGCGTTCTGAAATAATCAATCAATAATCGCTGCAATCAACCTCTGATGTTACCATAGGCGCAAAAACAGCGTGAAGAGATCAGCGTCAGCACAGAGCTGCACAGGATCAATACTCATGATGATGATGATGATGAGGATGATGATGATGATGATGATGATAATTAATGATCAGCCTATTAGTGGTGATGATCAGAGGACCCTTATTCAAAGGAGCCACATCAGCAACAGGATGATCAATCACGCGGATACACAGCGATTAATCGATCCATCTGTGAAACACACACAACCACACTGTATCTGGGGGGGGCTCTCTCTCTATCTCTTCCTCTCTCTCTCTCTCTCTCACACACACACACACACCGTCTCGACCTCCTGCTCCAACAGATGCTGCCCTCCAAAACACCATCCACACACCCCAAACAATCCACCGCTGATCGATGATCGATCACAGCAGAGCGGAGACACGAGAGAAGAAAAAAAAAGCAACACGATGGAGAGAGAGAATATTTCTCCTCTTTTACCTTTCTGTAGCAGCCGACGCTTCAGAATCGCCTGAAGGAAAAGCATCGTCCCCCCCCCGACCCGAGACCCGACTGACGACTGAGGAGGAAGAGGAGGAAGAACTTCTGCCTGCACGCGCTCTCTCTCTCTCCCCCCGTCTCTCCCTGTTTACTCTCTCACAGGGACCCCCTCCCTGTTGACACCAGCTGAGTGTGTGTGTGAGTGTGTAAGTGTGATATCTGTGTTTTCTCATGTTCTCCTCCTCATTTTCTTTATGCACTAATTTAATTACAGCCCCCCCCCCCCCCCAGTTTCTCTGTGATTATGCAGTAACTGTAGTTGGAGCCTTCGGGACTCCTGATGCCCCAGTTTTATTTCCTTCAGAGTCTCTGTGTCTAGTGGGCTTCTTTGTGCGTGTGTGTGTGTGCGTGCGTGCGTGCGTGCGTGTGTTTGTGTGTGTGTGTGCGCACGCGTAAAAGATGAAAGCCTCTCAGTGAAATTCAGCAAATCCTGAATTTTTTCTCAGTAAATCATGAGGTGACCAGTCACACACACACACATTTGCATGCAAGCACATGCACATGCACATACACACACACACACACACATATACATATGTGGGGTGCAGAGTGGCACATCTGTGTGTTGTGTGTGTATGTGGACACCACAGGTGACCACAGGTACCGATGTGTATTTATGTGATGTATGTGTGTGTGTGTGTGTGTGTGTGGCTGCAGCAGGTGTGTGTTGCTCCCTCACTTGCTGCACAGACTGAGGAGGAGAACAGGAAGTGTTCACAGTGTAAATCCACAGCTGACTTTGCTCAGTCTGGAAACTGCAACACTTCTCATACAGGACATATCCTCAGGGGTAAAGGAGGTGGGGTGGGGAGGGGGCTCTGGGCTCTACATTGTTCAGCCATTATGGATGTGATCCCCCTCCCTTCCCTGCAGACTCCCTTAAAGCAGCGAGTCAGCAACTCTTCAGTGTTTCATTGTGGATCTGATGAGCTGCAGAGAAGATAACAGCTCCACACTGTAATGGCCAGGTGTGTGTGTGTGCGTGTGACACTGCAGTGTGTATAGTGACTTGTGTTAACAGGCTAGAATGTAGCTAAAACAACAGGCCTGGCTAAGGAACATAGGTAAACTGACAGACCTGGCTACAGAGTAGCATACATTACAAAGCTAACAGGCTGGACTAAAGGCCTTTGCACGCTAAGTCCCTTTTTTTCATCCAAAATTGCCACACGTTAAAAAATAAATTCGACCTCATGTTGTGCCAATCATGTTTACACACCGAGTCCAAAACTTTCATCTGTCATTAAAGTTTTCAGAACAGGTTCAATTTTCTGCATTTTTTGCATCCGTGAAAATGCTTTCTGACCACTCACATCAGAGCTTCAAGGCTCTTAGATCCTGCTGAGCTGCCTGTGTGTGTGTGTGTGTGAGTGTGTGTGTGTGTGTGCCAGCTGCTGTTCAGGATCATGGAAATCGGTCGTCTTCTTTTTAATGTGTGTGTGATCATGATAATTCCGCTGCTCATTTACAAGCAGCTTCCCTCACTCTTGACGTCCTCTCAGGATTGGGTGGACACAATGTTTTCTTTTTCTCTTTATATTTCTCTACAAATGAGAGGACCACAAAGTCATCCTCACTGCGTGACGACTTTTGTCTCCCTTTCCAAAGTTTGGAACAGAATATAAAAATACATGGTAATGAAACACATCGGACTCAGTGTGTTAGGTGCCGGTGTGTAACGATTTTTGTTGGGTGACAGATGAAAAAACGCTTATGAAAAAACATAAGGTGTGCAAAGACCTTTTGAGGACGTAGCTAAGTTAGCATACAATAGGCTTAGATTAGGCTATGTTGCTACGCCAACAGGAGAAACAAAGAGAATGAGGCTAAGATAACAGGGTGGGCTAAGCATCACCTGTGGTACTTCCCAGATAAACAGACTGTCAGCAGAGTGAGGATCAGTCAAATGGGGTTTTTACTGATTAACCCTTTAATTCACTGAATGGCACAGAGGCAGCTGCTGCCAGCTTTTGAGTTGAATTTTTCTCTTGTCTGTTTCTTAGTGCACACAGTAGCACACACAGTACCAAGGGTTATAAACCATTGATATGTCTCTGAGCTGCTTCTCTTTCTGCCTCCACCACTCACACTTGTTCCAGCGCCATCCTGTTTATGTCGCAGCAGCTCATCCTGAGACCATGTGAAGGTTTCTTAAAATCTAAGTTGTTACTTGTTCACAACAACAAGACAAACGCACAGACAACCTGAAAACAACATGGCCGCTCTGACTGTCACCAGCACTGAAGAATATCAAGAGGTTTGTTTCTACTTCGTCTGGTAACAGGTGGTGGTGAAAAGACATCTGATGGTGAGCTCACAACATCTCCTCTGAGCTGGTCAGGAAACAGCTACTAATGCTAATGTTAACTCTTAACTATGTGGCAGTAGCTCCTTAAAGCAGACTCAGCTTTCAACAGCATGTAGTGGGTTTTCCCTCTTGTTGGTCAGCAAACGTAGAGGTCAGAGGTCATCCTGTCTCAGACTGACAGCAGAGGTTTATATCTGTCTCCACAGTCTTCTCTGTTAGTTTTCATCCTCTTAGCTGTCAAACAGGCGGCGGCCGTGGTCGCAGCCATACGAAGCTACAAAGCCACAAACAAACAAGAGTTACTTGTCACCAGGGGCTGAAATAAGACGACAGTCAGCAGGCATCAGGGTTTCATATATGGAGGCAGCGCTCGGCTACAGAAACTGTCACCAACACAAGTTTCACAAGTTTGAGTCCCGGGAAAGAAACAATTCATGTCTGTGAGGAGACGCAGATTCGGGATGTTCTGATGAGACATCACCATGGTGGCATGACAGCAGCTCCACGGTTCACAGGAACATCAACCTTAACCTGCACCACAATAAAAGTTTAACGATATAAACCCCCAACGTCTCAGAGAAACTAAACCATAGTCACTGTTTCTTCTAATATAGTGATTATTAACATCAGTGTCACATCCACACTAATGGTTTTAAAAACATAACTCAGGTTGGACGTAGAGTTTAAACCCATTCACATACCACAGATTAATAAGTGAAACAGTCATTGACACCGTGACTGGACCCATGACAGTCACTGATTCACACAGTCATAGTTTCATACATCACACACCAGAGGAACCAATCCTGTAAACCAGTGGGGGTGGGGGGTGGGGCTAAATACACCTGTTAGCACATCTGTGCCAACACTGTGTCAGTCACTGCCAGTTATTAACTGACAAACAATGTATTATGCTAAATATGCTGAAAAATCCTAACTGTTCTAAAAGATGCTAACAATGCTAACTGCTCTGATGCGTCTGCCAGTCTCTGGTTCTTTCACCTGCAGCACCTGGAGCCAGCAGGTGGTGGGTGGGGTCTGATCAAGGCCTGATCCAGAGTTATCGAGAAGTGAGAGGAGATGAAACCATGTTAAGGCAAATATGAATCAGAGTGGAGGATTATTACAGAGAGAAACTTTATAACTTCTGTCCAACATGTAAAGCTCACAAAATCTGTGCTTCACCGTTTCTGTTTATTTTCCATCAGGCTGTGAGAGCTCTGGCTTTGGCAAATTCTTTCCCTGTTCCTAACCTCAATACATATCATTTTAGACTTTCATCTGATCTCCTATGGATCAGTATTCAGGGTCAGAACATTCAACAAAATTATGTAAATTCAGGGTGGACTTTAAAGTGTGAACTCGTGGCTTCTGTTTAACAAAGGACGTTCCTCTGCTCTTCTCTGCTCTCTGATGTTGTCGGGACCTCCTCCTCCTCCTCCTTCTCCTTTTCAGGCCCACAGTTCTTTCACCAGATGTCCCTGGAGGTTCCTCCTGTTTCCCTCTCTCTCTTGCACACCTTTGCTTCTCACCTGCTCATGTTCCTGCTTCTGCCCTTTACTGTCCTGTATCATCAGCTGCTTGTTCTGTGAGTCTTCTTGTGAGTCTAAACTGGCTGTGACAAAACCCTTCATTAGGACTTACAGCTAAACTCATGACCCACAATATTCAAGTACTATAAATGATATTTTCATAAATGGTACACTGGCAGTTGCTTTTCTGGCCTTCAGATAGACTGATATGACTAAGAGAAGGACACTTTTGACTAAAACATTCCTAAGTAGATGACGAGGCCCATGGAGCTGAAGAGGGACCTTGGGTATTGGAAACAGAACATTATGCTTTCACAGTTGGCGCCTGAGGTAAATCATGTTTTCCCTCCTCATGTGCAATGGACCAGTAATAATTTCACACATCTTCCAAATAAATAAAAACTTGAAACAGAGAAAGTTAAACCCTGTGAGAGGGAGAACACCTATGCATGTGAGGTAACCCCATGGTTTGTTTGTTAGATTAGACTGTACATGCGTCCACTCTATAATGTTCACACGTGTGGTGTGAACATTATGGAGTTTCCAGTGGTTTGTCTCTGGACCAGAGACGACGAGTCTGAATGACACGTCCTGGAAGTTTTTTAAAATCAGCCTCTGCCTCGATTTGAGATTTCCTCCGACTGCCACTGTGAATAATGGATTACAGATGTGTGGGTGTGACGGTGTGATGCTGCAGATGAGTGGAAGAGAATCTAATCTTCTAACAGCCATGACACAGACACGAATCATCTCAATCGTTTTTACTTTTGCCCCAGTTTAGATTTTGAGTTCAGGTCATTTCAGGGAGAAAGTTTTCAGCTTGATATATGCCAGCTGATGTTATGCAACACATTTAAGCTCCATACAGGTAGGTAGATGTTTATATTAAAGGAGACATATTACACCCCTTTTCCATAAATTAAAATAGTTCCCAGGTGTCAAAATACCCCAAGGATCAAACATCACAGCACTCTTTCCATCCGCTCAAAATAGTCCTGTTCAGAACGGCTGGTTTCAGTGCCTGTCCCTTCAAGTGCAAATTAACCACTCCTCGCCCCACCCCGCCTCACCCCCTCTACTGGTACTGGTACTCACAGGTTGGGGTGATATTATGCAAATTTGAAAACTAACAACATCATTGTTTGACAACCGAGGGAACAGTTCGTAAAACCACATGGATTTCAACCTGGGAGCCTGCAAAGTACAGATGTTTTTTTGTCAATTCTCACATTTTTGGGACCGAAGGGCAAGCCAAACACCCAAATATATGTTAGGAGGATATAAGAGCTTTCAAGAAGTATTTCCATAATATGTCCCGCTCCATACAGTATAAAGGTAGATGTCCATAAAGCAGGTCTAGGATCTATATTAATACTGGGAAAGTAACAAAGCATCAGTCTACAGATAAATGTACACAGCCTGAATTCAGAAACTGAGGCTTAAAACCAGCTGTAAGGACCTTTGTGACTTTGTGATGTCACAGCAAAACATTCCCCAAGCCAGCCCACCTGGACCCAAAGTACAGGGGAAGAAGAAAACATGGAGCTTTACAACATCACAGAGGAATCATGTTAAAACAGTCTTACTCACCATCATACTTTAGCTTTAGGTTTGTTGAGTATTACAGGTTACATTTTAATAATTACTATTTATCTGTTCGATCAGTGACAACAAAGTCTGTTCACAGCAAGATCAGCAGGACTTTTTAAGACAGATGAAGCTCATGAAAAATGTGCAACTTTTTTCACACTAAAGGTAAACAATAAAACACTCTACATCAGTCCGATATGCAATATCAGTCTACATGATAAGGCCAGTTTTTATTAATTATTCTTTCATTTCTATTTCCTCAATATTTCCAGTTCCACAAATATATTTTTTATGGATTCATACTCCAAAAAACACATGAGAAGAGGAAAATATGGAGCTTTAATACAACAGAGATGGTTTGTATGAATCACGGCCTGATGTTCCTTCCCTCTCTTCCTCTCTTTTTCTCCCTTTTTGTTCTTCTTCTCTACTCATTTCTTGTCTATTTAACTTTATTTTTTCATTCAGTTGCGCACAGCAGCTCAGCTTTGTCCACATGCACAACACACACATGAAGAGGTGCATGCAAGCTGAAGATGCTCTGCCACAGTTAATAAGGATCCCACTGATGCATGCGCACACACACACACACACACACACACAGAATAATGAATTCCTAGTGAGTTCTGCTCAACTTAATTAGGGTCGTGGACACACACACACACACACACACACACACACACAGTTATGCCACAGTTAATGAAGCATACTGAGTAAAATACATGAGGCTCGTTATTCTCAGCTTTTATTTTTTAAAAGAGGAAGAAACGCAGGAAGATTCAGGACTGATTTCAGATGAACCATCAACATCTAGACAAGCCTCAGGGACCTAGATTCACTGGGCGGAGCTGGTGAAGGTTAGGCTCCTCCCACCCAGCCCGAACCCTTCATACCGCAGAAACAACTCAGTCTCTCCTCTACTCAAACTCACTAATCAGGTCTTCCTCATGTCCAGGTGAGCATTTGCACCAAAGGTGAAGAAGTTTAGTTGACCTGTCACTGAGACATCCAGTCCACGAGAGGGATGAGCGGAAGACAAGATGGCCACTGTGACTGTCACCGTGGTGAAGGAATAAAACGTCCTTGAGACTACAAGACTTTATTTTGAAAATAACTTCAACAGAGTCTACAGACAGGAAGGAGACGGAGGCGCTCCTGTGGGTTCTGATCAAACTGTCCTCAGAAAGCTCAGAGACGAGAAGGTGTGTCTGCGCGCCTGTGTGTGTGTGATGAATGTTTGATTGTGTCAGGGGAGATTTCTGACATATCTGGAGCAGAGACAGACAACATCTCGCTCATTAGAGGAAAAGGACGGTGAAGGATGGATGAAGAGAGAGAAAGAAGAGAGTGACGATGACAAATATTACTCAAGGAAAGTGAGAGAGAACAAGAGGTGGAGAGGGAGAGGGAGCGGCGCAAGGTGTATGCAGAGCAGGAAGGAGGCGATCATTAAGATGAAGGAGGGGGCGGAGAGAGGGATGAAGCAGGAGAGATGGGTCCCTGTGTCAAAACAATCAGTCTAACACGTAGTTGTGATCGTAGTTCAGTGAGTCAGACTCAGCGTTTCCTCAAACATGCAGGATGTGTTTTTTTCTTTATGTTCATTTGCACATGCTCAGATGAAGCCGGGGCGATGTAAGCCTGCTCTTTGTATCTGTGTGTGGGGGGGAGCAGCTTCAAACGGTGGCGACGGCTCCTCGTGCTCCGTACGGACACGTTACTGATTCAGCTCTAAGACGCCATGAAAGACCTGTTTGATATTTCAGGAGTTTAATTTTCCCCAAAGCAGCTTTAGGTCTCAGAGAGCGAGAGGGAGAAAGAGAGAGAGAGAGAGAGAGCTCGACCCCATTCATCCTGAGGACACATACAGACACACACATACACACAGACTTCATCCTCAGTTCACTTCACAACAGCAGATTTAACTCACCAACATCATCAGCTCCAGTATTCACCATGACATCATAATTAACAGCATTATCATTATCATTATTATTATTATTATCATCAATTATCATTTTCTACGGCAGCCTGGAGAGGCAGGTGGATAATTCTTCTTTTGCTTTTTGTTTTCAGATAAACTCTGAGTTCCCTTCAGGGCTTCTGTAAATTATTAATCATATTTAATACAAACAGTTCGGCTCAGTGTGTGTTTACTAAATGTGTGGATATTGTAAACACACCTGTCCAGACAGATACAAGATTTCCACCTGGCCTGAGACATCATCAGTTTGATTGATGCTACGCTGTTAATGTATGTATTGATTGATTATGAGCCAATATGTCACCTGTCTGATGTCAGTGACTCAGTGGAATCAATTCAATGTTAATTAACAGCAGAGAAGAGAACAAACAAAAAAACGAAAACAAAAAAACAAACACAACTGATGAAAAGAAGTTAAACCTGCAAGATGGGAGGTGGTGCTGGAGGAGGGGGGGGGCACTGGTGTGGAGCTGCTATCAACCAGCAGAGGGTGCTGATGCACAGAGAGAGGAGAACATCGACAATTATACGTATTGTCAAACAGACAGAGCCGACCATCTCTGCTCCGCCCCCCAAATCAGAAAAAAACATTTCAAAAATAAAACTGATAATTAAAGAAAAGGAGACATGAAACAGTCACAGACTCCAATAATGAGATGATGCTGAGAAGGAGGCGAGATGATGAAGAGAGGGAAGCAAAAGTATTTTAGTTGATGACCCCACTAAGACCCGAGTTTGAATAGTGTCAGTCTCAGTCTGCTGCATGGGATCAGAAAGCATGGGAAATCCAAGCCATTATTATTATTATTATTACTGATTAATGAACAAAGCTTTGTGGATCACTGTGTGACTGAGGAGAAGCTTTGTCTCTTCATCTCCTGCTCACATTGAGCTGTAAAACAAACTCACCCTCCTCCAATGAACAAAGGCCTGTTTACTAATTAGAAGTGTTTATGTGAGCACACAGTAATCAACACGAGATGCCGACTCATCGGCCTCTTGCTCAGCCACAGATAAACTATGACTGACCTTATGAATATTCATGATGTAAACATTTGTAAAATGCTGCTGCTGCTGCTAAACGGGACCAATCCTGACTCACACTGATGATTATGATGATGGTGGTGGTGGTGATGGTCCTGTCCTCACTGAGTCTCTTTAATTTTTCCTTCCCCATCTTCCTTCATGCTCTCTGCTCTTTCACCTGTCACCTGGTGCCAGGAAGTGGTGGGTGGAGCCTGACTCATCAATCAGGAGGTCAGAGAGGATGAATAATGTTAAACCAGATGTGAAGCGGTCTAAGCGTGTGTTGGAGCTTTTAGTGAAACTGCAGAACACACAAACACACACACACTCTGACATCAGCTGCTCACTCAGGTGTATGTGATGCATATGTATCACAGTATTATGAATAACACTCTGCGTCAGTGTGTATGTGTCAAATGTCATGATACTATGAATAATTCACAGTGTGAGTTTTACACTGCAGAGTCACTGTAAATAATATATCTCAGTGTGTGTGTGTGTGTGTGTGTGTCCCACACGCTGTATAATGTACTAAGCTGCTGCAGACTCTCTGTGCTCCCCGCTCTCAGTTTAAGGAGGAGGAGCTCTGCTGACACTGTGTGGGCTACAGCCTCCATTTTATAACAATAGCACAGTCAGGTCTTAAAGCCCCCCGATCTTGCAGTGCATGCTGGGAGCTCATCACCTCAGGAAAAATAAAATGAGCCTCCTCCACTTGCTCTGATCTTCTCAGCTTCACTCCTGATAATCCAGAGGTCACAGCTGCTCTGACCTTTGACACTTCACTACTTCTCCTGTCTGAAACAACTCTTGATCATGACCACAACTACAACTCGACAGACAAGTCCTGCCTGTTGACTGGTCCCTCTCTAGTGGTGGGAGTGGGTGGGTGGTGACAATCAGCCATTGTCACCTGTGAATGTGGATAACTTGAGGCTGTGACACATGTCCTGACTACAACAGATACAACAGCTGAGTGAGCATCCTCCCTCCCCTCCTCCCCTCCTCCCCCTCTCTCTGTTGAAGTTAATATCACACATTGTTATTAGGGCATCAGTAGAGTAGAGCTCACCCAAGTATCAGGTGTGTGTGTGTGTATATGCCTCAGGGTGAATGAAAGTTCACCTCAGGTTTCACATGGGTGAGAGAGAAAACCACATGAACACACTGGAGGCTGCTGGGAGTCTGCACCGTTCCCATGGGGACAGCTCATTTCCATCTGATGAACCTCAAACCATGAATGACCTGGATCCAAACACCAGTGAGGACAACCTGAGTACAAGATCAGAGCCTGCTCCTTGAGCTGGTATCCCTCCGCCACACAGACCGGTTCCACTCACTTCCCATACATACACACGCACACTGAATTCAGAAACTGAGCCTCTCATCAGGACTTCTGTGAATTTCTGTTGTCACAACAAAGCAGTCACCAAGCCCCACCCACCTGGACTCACCATCCAACACTTGCGGGATTTAGGTGAGTGAAATCTGTTCTATTTTTTATTGACTCTCTCAGAGAACATGCAGCCCAGGCTCCTTGTTCCTTCTATCATTCGTAGTGTCCCCTTTACGTACTGTTTACCTTAACCTGGACCCCTCTCCCCTGACCTGCTGCCTCCAGCTCCTCCTCTACTCTGTGCACCCTCCCCTTGACAGCAAACCATCCCTGTGTGTGTGTCTGTGTTTGAGTCCGAGAGTAAAGGAAGGGACAACTAACTTCCTGTTATGTGATGAGTATTTACAATGATGTGACATAAGACAGATTCAGTTTAAAATCTGACTGACACTGAGAGAGAAACGTCTGATGGTCCGTCCCCTTCATTGTGGAGTGGGTGGGCGGGTGGGCAAACATGTGCAGCGGTGGGCAGAGATGGGGGGGGTGTTGCACTAAATAAAATCTTGATAAGATGAAAAGCGAGCACATTTATTATAAATGATCCAGACGTTGCCTCCGATCCCAGTCGGCTCAGTTTAACCTGATTTACAGACACTTGTGTTCCACAGCTTGTGTTTAATGCTTCAGTCTGAGACCATTTACCCACTGTTTGCAAAAAACAGCCCTACAGAGTGATGCCTTTACAGTGAGGCTCCACTGATCTGAGATCTGTGTAACAGACAGACACAGAGATAAATCATCACTAAACCTCTGAAGATTTAACTGATTTATGCACAAAGTCAGAAACTCCTTGCCCGGACGACCTTCAAACAATCATGATAAAACTGAACAGTGTATGAAGTGCAGAATGACTCTCAGCTGGTGGGACGTTCAGGCGTCGTCCAGGAGCATCTCAGTCCAATTAGAGTCTCTACCAACAGTTCGGGCTCAGCTGACTCCTCCCTCTTTGCACTGTCTACCTTCCTTTGCCCACCATCGCACTGTTCACTCCATCAGCTGTTAGTGAACACCTGGTGGCGATGCACGAATTTCACCCACGTCTGCAGGAAAACATCACAATGTTGCTGCTCCGGATGCAGCCTCCTTAAGCACAAAGCAGCACCAGAGTGATGAGAGGATGTCACAAATCCTCAGTTTGATTCCTGCTGAAGCTGTGGGACAGAATTTTAAAGGAGGAAGTGGTGGACACAAGCATAGGCTCATCAAGGAAATAAGTCTGTTTAGAATTTGTCTTCAGTAGTTGATGAGACACAACAACATCTGTGTGTGTGTGGGCAGTTGATTAATGTCTTAATTATGGAGCTGCCTTGCGTATGATTATGTATTTGTTCTGTGCAGGACAGAGTCAACAGTGGAGCTGCTTTGTGTTGTGTATTTCCTGGGTGCAAGGGAGGTGCAATCATCACTGCAGTGGCATAAGTTTGAGTCCTGCCCACAGCCCTGTGCACCAAAGAAGTCAGGAAATTACTTAAAAAGTTAAAAGTGATGAATCTGCTGAGGCACACGTGTTATTCAGTGAGTAGTCACAAGTGGACGCCAAACCACAGTCCATCACCTTTTAATGTCCCCTGGAAACACATCTCTGCAGCTCATGTGTTGCCAAACTGATATAACTTCAATGTATGAAATATTCATACACCATATGTTACATCTGTGCATGGGCTGGTTCTTAGAAACGCTCACGGGAGAAGCCCCTGCTCTTCCATCCTCTGTGGTGACATAGAAGGAAAATTATCTGGTTATAATTCATGGAAATAGTATGAGCAGCTGTTCCACTGTTATGACTGATATATTGTTTTCATGAGGTTTCCTCTGCATCCACAGCCTCAGTGTCTACATGACCTCTTTACTGTAGTACAGACAGTCACAGGCTCGTCCTCTGCCCTGCCTCATTATCTGCACTCACTCGGCGGTCGTGGAAGCAGAAGCTGCACTGAGTCGGTGGCGGCTCGAGGACGTGATCAAACTGAGCTGCATGAGCCCAGGACGAGGAGGCAGTTGTGTTTCCTTTAGGCATCAAACCCACAATTATAATCCAAGGCTTCGCTCTGATGAGCTGCATTGAAAACATGGAGACATTTGCATATGAATCCCGCATTCCTCAAAGCACAACGCCGCCGACTGTTGACAACACTGCAGTCATCGATCTTACTCGACAAATGGTACAGCACCAGATTAAGTCGGAGTGAAGCCATGAGGCCCCCCTGAGGAGCAACCAATCAGGTGGAGGAAATCCTTCACCCCACCACCACTGCTGCTTCATCTCGGCAAAAGGAGACCTCAACACCTTTGTTTTTGCAAGGTCAGTAAGCTGGTCTATAAAGCGAGGATCACCAAGCTCACCCCTCAGGGTGATGACTACACCTAATGTCTTTGGCCAGTTCTCCACCCAGATGTTGCCCCAGGATGGTTCCCCATGTTCTCTGGTCTAGGTGAGGTGATGCAGGCTCATAGTCCAGCCTCAATGTCACACACATGCACGTCCACGGTGCACAGCTCCATGGACCTGCTGTGTCAGATCCGGGTTGTGTCTCCCCTACTGTTTCCCACAGAGCTCTGCCCCAGGTGAAAGGCGAAGGAAGCCCATATGTAGAAAGATGTAGCCTCTGAGATGTAGAATGTGTATTACAGAAGAGAAACACACATTTCAGCACCACTAACTTTTATCATCTGATCAGGATGTGCACCCCCCCCCCCCTGCTGTAAAGGGTATTATAATCATAGAAGCCTGAAATCAGGACATATCCTTCTATACAATATTATAGTAGTTCAGAGAGTAGTGTTCCTCTCATGAAGCTGAAAGTAAGCAACAAAATGTAATTTCAGGTAATGGGACATATAAGATCTGAGGTCCCCTCAACAAAGTATACCCCCCCACCCATGTGAAGCTTTTAGGGGGGGAATTCCCCCCACTTCTGGAAAATGAACTTCAGGCCCTGCAACATGGTAGGAGAGCAAGACTGGGAAGAAGATATATCAGGTCAGTGACTGTCTCTGGACCCTCAGCAGGAGCTGGGAGATGTTGGAGGAGAAGTCAGGCCCAGTCTGACCCGATCACAGGTAAGATGTAGAAAAGAGATAGATAGATGGATGGATGCAGTTTGCTGTGCAGCCTGTTTCTCTTACCCACAACATTTAGCTTCATAAAGCCCAAGACTCGAAGAGCAGGTGAAGAGATGAGGAGTTTAAAGTCCTGTAAAGCTGGAAAGCAAAGATGCAGAGAGGAGATGCAGCTCACACGTGAAATCCTCTTGAATCTGAGAGCAGGCAGAAAATGTGATGCTGCAGCTGCTTCATTAGCTTCATGAGTGTGATGGGAGTGAGCAGCTACAGACACTACAGACCCTCTGGGCTCTGCTTCGCCCAGCGTGACTACGACTTCCAGGGAGCTCAGTGTGTAGAACAAAGCAGCAACACGCGCATACACACACGGGTCAGGGATCAACTCCCATTGGAGCCGACAGAGGGACAGAGAGGTGCTGCTTCACGCAGCGGTTCATGTTAAAGACCTTTATCTGAACAAACCCCACAGTCACAAGTTGTGAAGACGATCTGAAACATGGATCAGACAAACTCTCATTCTCCTCCTCCTCCTCCACGTCTTTATTCCACCAAGATACAATCTAACCCTTCCCTTTTATCACAGGGAAATCTGAAGTTTCCTGTTGGCAGCAACAGAGGGATCAGCTCACTTCAACCTGCCCAATACAGATCAACAACCCAAATGTGCTGCATTTCTTCTGTGACAGCTCTAACAATAATAATAATAAACAAATATTAAATCATAGAGCATCTTTCGGCCATCAGTTTGTAATAGTATGGACAAAATAATAGAAAAGAGGCTACAGCTATCAGTCTCATTGATTACTAATAATCAATATCTGTATCAGTGAGGGTGAAGGTGAAAGTCAGCTGTTTGATGCCCAGAGGCCTCGGTGTCAGGAGACTAAACACTTTTCTACTGCTGTCACAACTACACACATATAAAACAGCTGACTCAAGTATATGCATTGCCTAGCAACTGGTGCCACAGACCAGGGCTGTGATCATTGAGCCCTTTTCATTTTCGGAGGATTATACTGAGTGACGCCGCTCCACGGCTGCCAGGAAGCAGCTTCAGCTTCACATCGTCTGATTATCATGCACAATTAAACCCACTTTCTTTACCTGTGACCGAGGTCACCAGCTCCTGACTCCTGACCTCAGGAGGTCTGATCCAACAGAACTAAACTTCTGAGGATCACTCAGTACAAAACTGTCCAATCACTCAATGCTGAAGCTAATCGTCTATCAATGTGATTAGCTGATTTTGGCAGAGGTTTCATTCGTCTCACCCTGTAGGAGTTCCACACAGGGACATGTTGTTTTGATGTGGTGGGTGGATGGGTGTACTATTTTTAATGAAAATCAGTCACTAATGATCAGTGGTTGATCAACTGGGACACTCTCTTTTCTGAAAAACGTTCACATTCCTACAGACTCACTGTGTTATGTTATTATTTTAGTATGTTAGGTGGATGTGGTTCTCCTAATCAATTATATCTTCATTAACATTGTGATGGTAGGCCAGAGGTTCAAAAGACAGTTCATCCACCAGAGCAGAGAGTAGGCCTAAGACCTTCACATTATCGCTCTATAAACCTGGAGAGGAAACTACTGCTGATCTCAGAGCAGCAAGATGTAATGGAACCATTTTAATCTGGAGGTGGTGATGAGGCGAACTGAGTAAAGTTACAGTGAATACAATGACCTGATCCACAGTACTGTGACAGCTAGCCAGCTAACGATAGCAACATTTGACAAACACATTCATATCAGTAATGGGAAGTTAGCCGAGGTTAGCATGTTGCTAATGGAGACGGTAAGAACATTTTACCTGAATGAGTCATGACCTGTCGGTGAAGCGACATCACATGCAGTGGGGGCGTGGCTTCATTCTCTCAACGACCCCATAGAGCAGCTGTTTGCAGCTTTACCATTGTTTAAATCTGAACAGTTCCTGCACCATGAGGTGATATTAGATCCTAAAGAAAATGTTTTGGACCACTTTTTTTTCCAAATATGTTGTAAAAGTTACTGCTAGCTGCTGCTAACTGCTAAATGCTAGCTAGGCATGTAACGTCTGCTCAAATCATTAGCATCACCTCTGTCTCCTGTTTCTCACCACTTTTTTTCCCCTACAAACTCGTTTTTTGATATAATGTAACAGAATAATAAAACTGCCACAGAGCAGCAGCAGCAGCAGCCGAAATTTCCATTTGAATATTGTTAAAATCAAACATCATCATCGTCATCACAGTGCTGACAGAGGGGGGTGATGAAGCAGCACTCTGCAGACACTTTACAGTGTTTAGCTCCTGAACCATGTAAACCTCTTATCTAATGCAGCCAGTAACACCTCTGCTCTGTTTATCCCTCACTTGCTCTCAGAGGATTCTCTCTCTCTCTCTCTCTCTCTCTCTCTCTCTCTCTCTCGTTAAACACACACTGTGGTCCAGGAGAAGTTTGCTGAGCAAACACAACTCCCTGGTTTTCAGCAGTCATTTCTGTCCTTTTCACCCACACCCTATGGAGCAGCTACACCTTTCAGATCAAGTTTAAAGACGAATAAACGACGTCAAGCATCGTGACAACAAAACAACAAATCTTTTCCACACATGCAGAGAGCTGCAGGTTGTCTGTCTCAAACTCTCTGGCTTTAATTCAGCTTCCGTTGATCGCATGTCAATAGATAAAGAGACTGAAGCTCATTCTCTCTCCTCAGTCTGATCTCACTGTAGCTGCTGCTCAATTATGATTGTTTCTCATGTGGGCCCAGACACCATCAGCTAACTTAGCTTAGCATCAAGAGACACTGAGGCAGCTGAGACCTGCCATATGGGTCATGTGACTCTTTGGATTGGAGGGAAGTGGGCGGAGCAAAAGTGCTTTAAAATAAACTTCAGTGAAATGTTGAAAAGAGACAAGTGATGATTTACATGCAGCTGCAAATTCACACCACGATACACACTCCTCTCTCTGTGCACCAACATGCTAAAAACACACACAGTACTTGTGTACACACATTTGCATCACCTCTCAGCCACACAAACACACACACACCACATACTGTGAGCAGTGGGCTCATTTATAATGAAAGTCAGAGAGAGTGAAAAAAGATGTAGTAGTCCCAACAGCTCAGAGATCTGGAGGTCAATCTTCAACCCACACACACACACACACACACACCAAACTGGCTCTGAGCTCCACTGGTACAGTAACTAACAGTGCATCTTACTCCCCCTGTTCACACATAAATGTAAAGAAGCGCAGACACAGAATAAAACACACACGCACACACTGCTGCAAAGCACTGTTACTTCACATCCAGAAACAACTGTGTTTTTCAGATTATTGAAACCAACACAACTGACACTGTCAAACGAAAATGAACGAGCAGCATCTGTAGCAGGCAGTGATCACCTGAGGCCTGTACAGGTGAGTGTGCAGGTGATCTGTGATCCAAACAGTCACCCAGTATTACCACATACAGTAGCAAGAGCAGGTGTGTAGGAAGTCAGACTCCAACTCCAACACCAACTGTCCCCACAAAATGATCAGGTCTCTTTCTACGGGACAGAAGCTGTTCTCAGATCAGATGTTTTTACTTCAATATCAATCTGAATGTGTGTTCTCAGCTTTGACTGGCTAATGAGACGCTGCTGCCTTCAGATAACATTTACACAACATGTCAGGAGGATGTCATGGAGGACTTTGGGCTCCTGTGGTGAAAGAGATTCATCAGTTCATCCCTTCTACCACATGATTTATGCTATTTATACTTGTCAATATCTGCCTGTCTGTTTGTCTCTGTGCAATTTTCAGATGTTGGACTTCTTGTTCTTCACAATAGTTTGAAACATTAAATATTAAATAAAAACAAGTTTTTGTTGTTGTTTTATCTCTGCAGTCAAGCTGCTTTTATGCATTTTTCATGAGAGATATTGTTTATATAATTGTTTTGTTGTTTGTTTATGACATTATTACTCTCTCTGTTGCTAACTGCTCCAGTATTTGTCAGATTTATTCCTTTATTTTTTTTATTGGGCTGCTGGTTTGGATCTGAGGCTTCAGCCACTGTCCCGCTGCTTCTTTACAGAAAACTCACCATCACACCACAGATTCTCCTGGAAAACACACAAAGTTCTTACAGGAAAATAACTTTTCATGTTTCAGGGATTTCGTCTTTGCTCATTTTCTTTCAGTTTGAAATTCTAATTGTGACACTCAATCAAAAAAAAAAAAACCTAATGCTAAATAATAAACATCCTCTCCTGATTTATTTCACTAAACTGAGTGAATTTGTTGAATAAAACAAGAGTCATGAGCTTCATATACTCCAGGCATAAAAGTTTATGAACTGGCACAGTTCCAGTCAGAGACTGAGTTCATTAAAGACACACACACACACACACACACACGAGTCACCATTATGTCCATCACTTTCCATCACATTCTGCACAGTAACCCAGAGGTGAAATAAAACCAGTATCAGTGTTGGAGACACTTGCACAACATATCATCTCACATCCTGATATTTCTCAGTCTGAGTCTGATAAAACACAATAATTTGATTAAAAACACCTGAAACATTCAACATCATTCATTTGATTATATCAAGTATTGTGATATTTGGTGCAGAGACATTACACATGATAACATGCACTAGAACTAAATCTGAATTCATCACAGTTGATTTGAAGTAGAGACTGAAGAGGTGGCAATGTCAGTGAACGGACTCTGTTTATGTTTCCCTGGTGTCCACTCAACTACCTCACAGTGCTGTACATCACAAGGCACATTCACACACTCACACACACAGTACAGCTCTGTCACACACTGATGCATGGTCCAATTAAAGGTTCAGTGAAATGCCTGAGGACATGTCATCATGCAGAGAGTAGTTGCCCGGGAGTCAAACCACCTGATTAGTGGACAATACGCTCAACCTGAACTTCATGCTCTGCGTTAGAGGAACTGAGAGATGCCAGTCAAGCTGCTCCGCCTCCATCCATCACACACAACAAGACGGCCAGGCGTGAAGGCCACATCCACCACATCAATCATATCCATCATATCCATTACGTCAGTCAAATCCCATCATATCCAGTCTCATTCCCACACAGAGAATCCACCTGTTGCTTGGACACATGACAGAGACAAACTGAGATCGGTTCATGTATCAAACACCAACCGGTACATTTTGTTTACTGTCACCATGGAAACCAAACTGACTTCCTGAAAACTGAATCACGTTGTCTCATCTCAACCTCCACAAAGACCTCAGCTGCTGAGTGGTTCCTGTGGAGGATCCGGGTGAGGAAGACGGACAGCAGAAAGTACAAGGGAGGAAAAAGAGGAAGAGGAGAGGAAGAGAAAGAAGAAGGGGGGGGGGGGGCAAATAACATGACAACATCAGCGGGAAGCTCATATCATGCCTTCACACAAACACACTCTTAATCACATGAAATACAAACTGCAGAGAACACACACAACAAGCCTGCTCAAACACCACACACACCGTGTACAGTTATCTAACACACACACCCTCACACACACGCACACACACTGTACCCTTGATTCGGCGTCTGATGACCCCTAAGCGACACTTGAGCGAAACCGAGAACATCCTCTCTGCTTTTTTAATCTTCTTCTTCTCCCTCTTCCTCCTCCTTCTCTTCCTCCTCAGTCGGACATAGTGTGTGAGCTAAGCAAAGGATGGAAGGAGAGAGAGGCAGAGAGAGGAGGGAGAGAGAGAGAGAGAGCGGTGCTGGAGCATTGGGCAGTCACATGGTGAAGAGAGAGAAAGAGAAAGAGAGAGAGAGAGAGAGTCCTTTCCTCCAGCTAGGAGTGATTACCCAGCCCCCCCGCCCCCCTGTATCTTTCACCTCTGTCTCTCACTCTTGTTGTCCCCCCCCCCCTTCTCTTTCTCTCTCCCTCTCTCTCCCTCTCTCTCTCTCTCTGTGTGGGATGCAGTGTGAAATTAAGATGCCTCCTCCTCGTTCTCTCTCTCTCTCTCACTCCTTTACTTGCGCTTGCATTCTTCTTTCGTGGTGCCTGTTTTCTGTCTCCAACTTACTTCATCCTTCTCTTCTGTCTTTATTTAATTTTTTTTTTTTATTCTTTATTCCCGTGTTTTTTCCTCTCTGTTTCTTTCCCTCACTGTGTTTTTAACTTAAACTTTATTCGCATCTTCTTTCACGCTCGTCCTCTCCTCCTCTCATTAAAGCAACACCTCGTCAGCTTGTTTACACTGAACCAAGTGATGCCGCCATCTTGTCGCCCACATGTGTGATTACAGGCAGCGTGTCGTTGTGACGTCTTTTCCCGCCACACCGCCTCCTCCTGAGTCACATCCTGGACAGTTTTCATTCAAGTTGTAGTCTGGCCACGACGGAGAAACTTTAAAGTGACAGTCTGTGGTTGCATCTTACTTTGAAATCCCTGGGTTTACATTTTATTTTAATAGAGTATGATATGCAGCAAAGAGCCACAAGTCAGATGAAGCCATGGCCTCTGCATGAGCAAGACTCTGTTGCTCCTGATTGAGTGAGTGAACATGAGTGTCATGGTGATGTCATAGTGTTACGGAGCGTGTTGTTCACTCACAGTCTCTGTTTTAATGGAACAGCTGCCTTTCAGAGGATCTACTTCCTGTTTACACATGTTCAGAGTAGCTGATGGTCATGTGACCTGTGAGTTTGCAGGTGTGATCAGAGGTGTGCAAGTGTGGATGGAGGAGGCAGTTTTAATCTGAAACTGCTTTTCTTCCTCCTCATTCAATAAGACAAAAAAAAAAATGTCTTACGCTTCTGTGATTATTTAATCTGTTTTACTCCTTCACTGTAAAATAATCCCCTCTCTCTCTCTGCTGTCTCTTGCCCCTCAACAGTAATCACGCTCGCTTTTTATCTCAGTTTAACTTCTCTCACTTCACGTCTTCTTTCTGCAGCTCCAAATTCTTACAATCCACCTCTTCCTCTTCCTCTCACTCCCTCTCCCCCTCTCTCAGTGTCATGGTAACAGTGCAGAGGGGGTGGATGGGGGGCTATAGGAAAATGATGGAGAGATCAAAGCAGCAGTGAATGGCTCAGCAAAGAAAGAGGAGAAAAGAGGGATGGGGAGGTGAAAGAGAGAGAAGCGGAGGTGGATGAGAAAGGAGGAGTGGAGAAAGGAAGGGAGGTGGAGAAGAAAGGTGAAGATTTGAAGTTCAGAAGAAAATGTGGACAAAAGATGAAGGGAAGGCAAGAGAGAAGCTAGAGGAGAGAAAAGAAGGAGGATGAAAGAGGAGCAGAGAGAAAAATGAAAGAAAAGAAAAAAGATGGAGAAAAAGAGTAAAGTGGTTCAACTGTGGAGAGAGGAGATTACAGAAAGAAGGGGAGGAGAAATGACAGGTTAGAGGAGAGAGAGCGACGGGACAAGAGGAGCAGGAGGAGAGAGATGTTACTGAGGAAGACAAACCTTGTTCAAACACTCAACATTCAACAAAACTCACTAAAAGAATCACACACACACACACACACACACACACGTATGACCACTGCTGCTCTTCTCTGTCACACAAACATCTTGACCCCTAGAGAAACACAGGCTGAAAAATGCTGCTGCACCATTTTCTGATTGTCATTAGAGTCTCCTGTGTGTGTCTGTGTGTGTGTTCAGCACAGTTATTAATCACAGCGGTGCTCTGAGGCTCATACACACTTTATCATCAAGCACACACTCGTGGTGTGGACGTGCAGGGAAGCTACTGATTCGTTCATTCAGACATGTGCATGGAAGCGTCAAGAGTCTGTCCACAGTGTGTGTGTGTTTCTTAAACTGATGATCACACAGTAATTAGCTTCTGTCATTACTAAGCTGAAACTTAATGAGAACACAACAAAGACAAAGTCCTGCCTCTTACACACACATACACACACACACTTTTGTGTGTGGTCATGAGGCTTCAGAAAACGAGTGGTGTAGATTAACTCTGCTCTCAACAGCTTAGTCTCCTGTGTGAAACTCTCTCTCTCTCTCACACACACACACACACACACACACACACACAAGCTACATTCACACTACTACATTTTCATCAAAAAAATGTTTGTTTTTTTTTTTACAGTGGAATTGATTTGTGTATGAGTGTTTCAGGTGTGTGTCTACATCTCAAACACACACACACACACACACACACACACACACCTGAGTGGTCACCTGCACTGAGCATGTGCTAGTGTAAACAGGAAGCAGATTTCTCTCTGATGGAGGAACAGCAAAAAACTGCAGAGTTAAAACAGAGTGTAACTGGACAGAAGCTGCAGCAAAGATGACAAGACACTTCACTAGCATGTTATTTTTAACATAGGTAGTTGAGGATGATCATAGCCAATCAGGAGCCACCACGAGCATCTATGTCTTTATTAACAAAGACTTAAAGCTTCAGCTGGTAACATGTATGTTAAATGGGTAATTTAGGTACAAATCCAGCTCCTCTGGCTCCACCTACAGCCTGTAATCATATTTGCAAAAATCAAACGCTCCCGGTGGTGCTCCACCAGTCAGGTGGAGGCGTCAGGAGTAGCAGCCAATCACAGCTCGTACATACACGTCCTGATCCTCCTCCTCTGAGTTCACGCTGTTCTCCCCACACTCTCCTTCTTCCTCTTCTTTTCATGAGTTAGCTGCTTTGGGATCACCCCCCCTCCTCCTCTTCAGTTTTGGCAGAAATGGAAATCAGTGCTAATCTCAAAGCAAAAGGCTTAGTGTTTTCACACACACACACACACACACACACACACACAGTTTTACATTCACCTAATGTGTGTATCTGCTTCTTTTTTCCCTTCCTGGCCATGTGTGTGTGTGTGTGCGCGCGTTTGCTCTGCATGTATGCATAAGGTTGCAGTTGTTTACTCCTGCATGTTTTTTTGTGTGTGTGTGTGTGTGTGTGTGTATGTGTGTTTTTCGGTTCTTATCTGTGTGTATGTGCATGAAAATGTGAGCTAAATTTTCAGGCGCATGTTTGTGTGTCTTGAATCTAGGCCACATCTTCAGATCTCGATCCTCTCTCAGCGTCATGTTACTGTTGGATGTTTGGAATCCAAAAACATCTCAGCAGCCAATGGGGAGCAACAATGACAGAATAAGCCCACCCACGTCCCGTGACACTGCCGCTTCAATCAAACACTGAAGCTGTGGCTCTGTAGCAGGTTTTTATTCTTGTTACTCTGTACATCTCCTCTGAAGTTGAAGAAGACAGGTGATGTTATATCATATATATGAATGTACATACAGAGAGAGTGACACCCACTGGGCTCGTTCACCTGCTGCCTCCAGATCAGCAGCTGCAGTTCACCTCCGGTCTCCAATAGAGGTCAGTAAAACTCTTGTGTCAGTCATCATCATCATCATCATCATCATCATCATCATCATCATCAACCTCCTGCACACACAGACAACAGGGTTCATGTCTTGGTGCAATTCAACCTCTACACATGCATGAGGGGGAGAGGGAGAGAGAGAGGGAGAGAGAGAGAGAGAGAGTGAGCGAGAGAGAGAGGCACCATCTGGTGGTCAAATCAGAGGCACAGTGATTTAAACAGCTGACCTGAGGTCAGTTGTTTGAGCCATCTTGCTGTGAGGGGCCTGTGGAGAAACATTGCCATGACAACATCACATCCTCCATACAGGATTTACTGACAGGTTGTCACTCAGACCTCTACAGGTCGTTGCCACAAAAACATCTGTCTGCACAGCTACAGCTGTGTGGCCGCATCTGATGATGTCACATGAGTCAGTGTTGACCACAGCTCTGTGGAGGCGGAGTCACAAAGGATTTAAGGTAGCACACCTGTAAATCAATGGAGTCCATAAACTCACTGTGGAGGTTTCTCCCCCTCCGCCTCTCCTCCTTCTCATCTTCTCCTCCATCCTTCCTGTCTGTTGTATCTGTTCTCTATCATCATCCTTTCTTCTCTATCTTCTCCAACACACTTCCTTCACCCTCTCCCTTTACCACCCCCGCCCTCCCTTCATTGTTCCTTCACACTCTTCCTTCCTCTTTGTCTGACATTTTTCCTCTATCTCTGTCTTCCTCTCCCCCTCCCTCCTCTTCTTCCCTCTTTCTCTCACCCTCCCCCATGATCTCCTCTGTTCTCTAAACATTTTCTCTCTTTTCTGTTTTAACAACTGATGCAACTGAGAGCAACAGCACCCACTGCTGCTTCAGTCCCACAATGCACCACCACCACCAGCCAGCTGGTCTCTAAACAGCGGTGACAACAACAGCTGAATCTTGACCCTAAGTGGAGACAATGGCATTCGTCTAAAACGTCACAGGGGTCCGCAGCACCCAGAGCACAGCACACTATCTGTAATGATAATGCTAATGCTAATTAGCTGGTTATTCCTGGGTTTAGGCTATATTTAAACTTCGTCTCTTTGATGATGGTTTATGTGTTTTAAGTAAAGCTGGAAAAAAACGTTGCCAATGTTGGGCAGCTGTGGCTCAGGAGGTAGAGCGGGTCGTTCTCGAACCGGAAGGTCAGAGGTTTGATTCCAGGCTCCTCCAGTCAGTCAGCATGTCAAAGTGTCACACTTGCCCCCCAGTGTGTGTGAATGGTTAGCTTAGCACTGTATGAATGTGTGTGTGAAAGGGTGAATGTGACATACAATATACCAATTTATTAGGAACAGAAAACAGCTGACAAACCAGTTTCACACTGGGAGCTTTCAGACAGGCACTGCTCTGGTTCTGGCCCTGCCCCTTGTTGTGACATCACAAAGTTACAAGTTTTATAATTATCCTTAAACTGTATGGAGCTTTAGAATGCATGGAGCCTTACTATAAACCTATAAAAGAGTTTTGATGTAAAGCCACATAATACAGTGTAAGAAGCTTTAATATTAACCTATATATAACAGAGCTTTAATGCAAAGCCACATATTACAGTATAAAGTGCTTTAATATAAACTTATAAATTACAGTAGGAGGACCTTTAATATATAAATTACACTATAAGGAGCTTTAATACAAACCTATATATTACAGTATAAGGTGTTTTAATATGAACCTTTATATTACAGTCTAAGGAGCTTTAAAATAAACCTATATATTACAGTATAAGCAGCTTTAACTGTCACTTTCTGTCTTCATTGCTGTTTTCCAACTTTAAGAAAAGTTATACAGAGGCTTGACCGACAGTGACAGAGCAAAATAGAAATAAACAGAACCTATAAAATATATAATAATAAAATAAGCAGATTTTCAGCCCATATGAAGAAGCAGTGACAGCACAGACTGATGCAAAGGTTCTGAACACATGATGTTCCTCCTGCTCCAAATAGCATCAAGGAGAACAAGCCAGCGGGAGCGAGAGGAGGGGGTGAATTATTTTATAGACTCTCTTTGACGCTGCTGTTCTCCCACTCAGTTTGAAACAGAAACAGAAAGTAGACTTCCCCAAATGGAGCGCTCCTCGTCTCTGTCTTTACCCTCTCTATTCCAACATTACCGCAGAAACGCTTCCTCCGTTTGGGTGTGTGTGTGTGTGTGTGTGTGTGTGTAACAAGCAGTTTGAGATAAATGAATTGAGGACGTTTGCTGCACCTCTCTGTGACGAGTCCCTGAGTACAGATGCCACGTCCAGGAGAAAGAAAGAGACATTGACATGAAGTAAAGTGAGGGCAGAGCCTGTGATCAACAGAAGTTGTCTTTGTATTCAATCGATGTCTGGAAAGATTCAACACTCACAACAGCTTCCCATGAAACATTGATAAATATATTGACATTTAGACTGTGCACACCTGTGATTCATCTGCACAAGCACACACCACAGGCCTAAATGTCTCCACCCTGGATCTTCTGACACAACCCACAGCAGCAGTAGCACTCCCTACAGCCTCCCTATGTACACTTTGTCTCTTTATATGAGCAGCGTGTTCCTGCAGACCCAGAGACTGCAGCTTCTGGAAGATGTTGTTTTTATGACACTGTTACCTTCTGACTTGGTTTGTGTTTCACCCACTTGAGATGTCCCCACACCCTGCTTTTCCACCTAGATGTCAGGTCTCCTTTTGTGTTTTAACCATTTGTGATTTGTGATGTCTAGACCTCTTAACATCCCACTTCCATGCAGCAGACCAAAAGGTGAGAAACACATCCTTGGGATGTTCCTCAGGTATAAATGTTTAGGTCTCCACATGCTCAGGGTCTTTCCTTTACCATCACCGCACGGGCGAGGGCTGACCTTTTCTTGCAAGGAAATAAAAACTTGTCAGCCAGCAGAAGTCTCTATTTCATTATTCACCAACAGCAAACATCAACCACACTTACAATAATGAAATTGGACTTGCGTATAATTATTAGATACAAAACTGGTCCTAGAGCTACAGCATCTGATACTGTAGGAAAATATCTTATAACCTGTCAGATACCACTTGCAACATTAATTTACTGGATTTCAGCATTTGGGAAATTACATTAGTATAGACATTTTTGGGTCATTTTTATACTTCATATAACTGAGGGAAATAGAGTCTGCTCATCAAAATGAAATAAAATGAAGAGACCAGCCTTTGGTGCCTCTATTCACTGAGTCTTGCTGTCACTAAAAACTAGGGTCCTGTAACTGCAGGCTCTGGGTCTTCAGGAATATACTGTTATGACGTCACTTTGTCCCTGTCCTAATCATTATGACCACTAGATGTCACCTAGCAACAGAACCTGACGACAGGTGATTTGGATTCCCCCTTTCAATCTGATGTTTCTGAAATTGTCAGTTTAGTGGATGGACTGATGAGAGACTTCGGAGGTCGTATGAGGCAAGCGAATCTTCATCAAATGAGTAGTCACGACGACTCCTCATGCTCATCACATCTAGTTTGGTTATTAACTCACAGGTTCACAACAGCAGCTCAGTTATCATCACTGTCTGAAAGCCAATTGACCTTTGACCCTGAAACTTTACACAGGAAGCAAATCACCAATTTAGGTGACAGAGCAGAGCTGAGCTGAGATGCTGCTGTGTGTGTCTGTGTAGTGCCCATTCAGAGTGGCTGAGAGTTAGTGTAGGGTTCAGTGAGACAGAACAGAGTGTGGTGCAGCTGATTATACTTGTTAGGATCAATATTCTACTGCCACAACTGTGTTCACTGACATTGCTCCAGCAAACCTCTAACCCTTTAGTGAGCTTCTTCTGTTTCAGGAGACAGGGTGCACTACATGATGGTCTATCTGTGTTTCTCAATTTCCTACACACACACACACACACTAAACTGCATCACCAAGCTGATGTTCACACTGACATATCCAGCCAGTACCTCAGAATGCATTTCAGGTGAAGCAGCAACAGCAACATCTTCCTCCTTACCCACCATCGTATTGCGAAGAGCTGCAATGCATCATGGGTCCGCTTAGAATGTCCAGCAGCTCACAGCATCCAGGTGTGTCTCACATACGCAACATTTACTGCAGTAAGCCGTTCATTCGTGGCCAGCATCGCCTTTGTCTCTTCTATACAATGTTCAGCTGGGTTATCATATGTGGCCACAGGTGGCACCAAAGACAAGAACTATTCACCCCACAGTGACTGCTCCACTTCTTTACCTGTGTTTATTACTGTTGCCATGACAATGTGACAGGCTAGAAACGAAAAGTGTGGGGTTGATGGGCTTGTTGATGTTGGAGGAGAAGAACCGTCTCTCAAAGAGGGTGAGGAGTTTCTCTGTGAGTTTACAAACCCGAGCTTTTCTCTGCCTGAAGACTAGAACTGAAGTACATCAAGTTCTTGTGATGTGCTCACATGGTTGCTAGGCAACAAGAGGTACAGTGCAACGCCACAGTAAGCGCCGGACACAGGTGATCAGAATGCCACACCCTTATAGACCCTGCCCCCCTGAGTGTAGCCCTGAAATGGGACGCAGTTTGTTTATGGTCAATCACAGACGGTTGTGTTGTCACACTAACTCCGCCTCCATGCCACACTCAAACTCATTATTCAGACACGAGGACTGAGGAGAAGCAGAAAACAAAGAGTGCTGAACATTAGGATGGCAGTGCTCCGTAATGGCAGACACTTAACAGACTGAAGGAGCGTTAGCAGTAACAGCAGTGGTGTTATCTTCCTAGTGTGTGTATATATGTATGTGTGTGTGTGTGTGTGTGTGTGTGTGTGTGTGTGTCTATGTGTGTAATGGGATACATCGCAGCACTTGACAAAACAACAATACATCAACATATGAAATACAAAACACTCATAAACCTGGTGAATATTAACACTGGGACCATAAAATAAATATGGAACATAAAGACTTAAGCTTCAGAGTGATGCTGCAGCTCAGTGTAAACTCATTATCAGAAAATACACAAACACACAGTGAATATAGAAACTACTTTTTCAATCTTCATAACCTCTACAAGCTAGTTAAACCACCACTCATGTCCACACATTCACACAATGATGATACAAGGTGGGGCAGGATGTCAGTATCTTTCCCACAGACACTACATGTGGGCTAGAGGAGCTGGTAATCAAAACACAGATGATTTGATTGGTGGATGACCTGAGCCACAGCTGTCCACACATCATTACAGTAAATCAAAGACATCACCTTTGTTTTATGTTAAAAACATCTCAGTGTAGTTTTGCATCTTCTCTCTAAGCTTCTGTCTGGAGCTCTAGTAACAACATGTCGGTGTCAGCCAGTTAGAACAGATGCAACTCTCAGCCTCTCTTCTGATTGGCTGACTGTTTTCTCAGTGATCCAATAAAAATGTAGCTGATTTCAAGCAAAAACACTCTGAGAAGCCAAATCCTCCAAGTACTGACTGAGTCCAGGTGGGCAGGGCCAAGTGACTGTTTTGTTGTGACATCACAAAGTCACAATAGTCCTAACGGCTGGTTTTAAGGCTCTTGGGAAAGTTACATCAAACACCTTTAATTTAACATAATTCCTCAAGCCTAAGCTAAGTTTTCTTTAAAACATACATTTAAGAACTTCAAGTTGAGGAACCTGAGGAACCACTTAAAATCTTTTTAAGCCAAAATAACAGGAGGATGAGACAGCAGCATGAGCTTTTTAGATATTCTGTGAAACACCCTGAAGTAACTTTCTCAGCTAAAGAAATCAAACCTCAAGTGTCAAACTTTAGTAGAAAATGAAGGTGTTTTTTCTGCAACTGGATCCAGTTTCTGAATTATGCATTTCTTTGATATAAACATCCTTTATAGTGTCTGGAGCTTTAATATAAACATTTACCTTTAGACTGTATGGAGCTTTAATATAAACATACAGAGGTGAATGAGCTGAAAAGATGTGATGCAGCAGGCTCAGTGATGGACTGAGCTGCCGTCAGGTTGGAAGCTTCCAGAGCTGAGAGAGAGGGAGAGAGAGAGAGAGAGAGAGAGAGAGGGAGGGAGAGAGAGAGAGAGAGAGAAAGAGAGAGAAAGAGACAGAGAAGAAGCGACTAAACCTCCACCCACTCGACTGTGGTTTCACCAGATATTGAGGGCAAAGTACAAGAGGGAGAGAGAGACTGAGCAAAGAGAGCAGCGGAGAGTCGAGAGACCAAAGGAGAGAGATGGAGAGAAAGCGGGGGTGGAGGGAGGAGAGAGAGGACAGAGAGAGGGGAGAGAGGAGAGGAGAGGGGGGTGTTAAACTCCTATATTAGGAAGCTAAATATGTCTCCTGAACGCTCAGTCAGAGTCCGTCACGTCTGAGATCAGCAGGAAGTTCCTCATTTAAACATCTCAGACATTAACAGAACCAACAGGACACGATGCGTGAGGGCTGTCAATCTGCTGGGGGTGGGGGGTCCTCTCTCTGTCTCTACCTCTCTCTGTCTCTCCAGCTGCAGCAGACTGAGGCAAGTTCAAAGTCACTGTGTGTTTTACTGTGAAATTCCCTCAGATGCAGCGACTCACTCAAACAGAGGATCAGTGTGAAGATCCATGTTTGATCTGAAGCTTGAACACAGCCAGTCAGTAACAATAACACAAACATCAATTAATGCTCTGATAAGGATAATAATGATGATGATGATGATGATGATGAGAGGGAAACATTTCAAAACAGGAAACTGAAAGATGCATAAACCACCACCACAAGAGTTTCTGCAGAACGCTATGGTGTGAAGCTGACCTTTGACCTCTTGGATTTAAAATGTCATCACTGACATTTATCCTCACAGACATTTGAGTCATAATTAGTGAGGTAATTAGTGAGTTACGGCAGAATCCTTTTCTGTGATTTCTGTAATATTACATTGAGACAGAAGAGATGTCAGTGTCTGTGTCACTGTGGCTTTAACCTTTGACCTTTGACCATCCAAATTTGATCAACTGAATGGTGTGAGTCACAGTAACACGACAGACACTCAATGCTGATGACAGTCTCAGTTATCAGACTCAGATCAGATCAGAGCATCTGAACCAGGTTCAGTTTGTGTCACTATCACAGTGACAGTGTTTTTCTGCTACAGAGCTGCACAATCTGCTGCTTTCTCACTGAGATGACACGATAACTCCACTATCAGTCTGTTCTCACATGGAGCCAATAAGATGAGAACATACGATGAGCTGTGTTGATCCCCGAGGCAAAACTGGGTCACTCAACAAAGCCCCAAAATAGATGCAGAGAAACATGTTTAAGACTAAAAACGCAGTGTCCGGACTGCAGCTGCAACAGCAGCTTCACCAGTAGCAGCAGCTCCATGTTCCTGTTCCTGTCAGCTGCTACACATTGTGAAGTTTCACTTGTCACATTAAACCTGGCTAATGTTTCTCTGGTACTGTGCAGAATAAAAATGTAACTGAGGAGACAGGAGGGATGAAACACGTCTTATTGCTGCAATCACAAACCTGCTACAATGACAACACTCACGCTGTATATCACTATAAACCTGGCGATTGACCTATGATAATGTGTAACATGGGGGTCTGTCATTAAAAGACAGGTGTCAGTTTAATGGCCCTTTTCCACTACTGCTACTTGGGTCGACTTGACTCTACTCGGTTTCTTTACTTTTTTTGCTAATGCCTGAGACTCCAAGCAAGCTGAGCCGACACGAAAATGTGATGTCAACTGACTGCCAGCCACTGATTGGCCAGAGTGTTGTCACTGGAAGAGTCACGAGTGAGACATCTGACACAAGAATCAAACTCTCTAGCAAGAGCGCCCACCGAATCTGTACTGTGACTGTTCTACTGTTGCTGATGCTACTGCTGTGTCGGAACCACACCATGATCCGTGAAGAGGATCGAAAAAAGAGAGCTAGATGGAGCGACCACAGCAGCCGTGCTGTGATGACCCCGCCCACATTGAGGTACTACGAAGTACTCAGTTGTAATGGAAAATGACCTAGTCGAGTTGTACCTGTGTAGTGGAAAAGGTCAGTCAAAGTAAGTCTGGTGTCAATCTCTCCTACATGATCGGCATCACCTGGAAACACCTTTGCAGGTCCCAGGTCACCACTGGTTATGCATGAAAGTCATTCTGTAGAGGTATTATCAGGAGTGATCAGGTGTCAGTCTGTCTCAGTGAGTGTGAAGTGTTTGTGAACTGAGAGCTTGATGTTGAGGGAATGTGTGTGGGCAGAGAAGAAAACTAAACTTTCATCCTGCTGCTGCTCAGTTTGATCTGAGGAGAAGAACTGTCTGACAATCATTTCTCTGTGTGTGAATCCTTTTTCGACCTGGGAACTGACTCCGCCCTCTTTGCTGATGCAGTGTTGTTGGCACCACCTCAGCATCATATTATTCCGAGCAGGTTTCTAATATTTCATTTCATCATCTGCTGTGGTCAGGTCCCTGTGAGCTCTGATCATGTTTAAAGCGGCGTACTGTTGTGTGAAGCTGGTGTAGAGTGTGGATGCTGTCATCCTCTGTCAGCAGCTGATTTAACTCGCTGCTTTCTCCAGCTGTGCTTCTTTTGATGGGCGTCCACCTCTTTTTGCTGTTAACAGGCCTCTCAGCCACTTCACCCACTGGACACCGGCCAGGGAGCTAATTCCCTTTGTCCACGGTGGCAGTGAGAGCACATTCACCCCCACATTCACCTGCCAGCTTCATTATTTTCCACAGGTGATAAGATGGTTAGAATGAGAATGGACTGAGTAAACAGCAGCTAGCGCCTCGCAGGAAACTACAGCAGCCATGAATGTGCGTCTGCAGGGTGATAGTAACAGTAATAATAACTTGCTCTCTTTCATCAGCTGAGCTGCTGCTGCTCAGAGTTCAACTTCAGTCAAACATTATTCCTAAAAATATAAAACCTTTGACTCAGGAGGAAGTGAACTGGCAAAATTTTGCTATGAAGCATGAGTTAAAAGTGTGTGGCCACTGCTTTGTGCCAAACGTCCAGCTGCAGCAGCTGGAGGTAGAGTTGCATTGACACTAGCCCTGAAGCTAACACAACCTTTAAAACTCAACCAGTCTCCAACCAAAGCATCCAGATCAGCCAGAACCCTCTGATATGACCTACAGCTCCTGGAACAGCCCTTGTTGTCATCTTTACAACAATGGTCAGGTTTAGGAAATGATTGGGGTTTGGATTGAAATAAGTTCTTTCCCAACATAAGACAACATCTGTTGTCATGGTTGCAACATAAACACATCTGGTTGTGTGGGAATCGAACACCGCTCTTCTGGGCCACAAGTATCCACCTACACCTGACTTGGACATTGTCTCTTTATATGATGTCCCTTTGCACCTGTCGTAATTGCTACGACCACTAGATGTCACCTAGCAACAGAACCTAACAACAAGGAACTGTAGACTTGACACTGACACTTCAATACCTGAACCAGACATTTCCCATGATCCTTGTGGTCTGAACATTGGCGATGTCACTGTAAGACAACAGCCTCACAATAAGTCAGACATACTCATCCATGAAGTCAAACAGATTCACAGACTCAGTGGCATGTCTTTAACTAACTACATGACGTTAGTTCACAGCAACATCATCAATGTTCAGAAGACAAGGATCATGGGAAATGAAGTCCTCAGCTCAGTTATGACTGAGGTTTTACCTAGAGACTTCGCCTCCCTGAGGAAAAACTGGTTCCGGAACGGAGTCAGACCAGCTGGTCCAAGTCCATGTGGACTCATACTCCAGGTCCTCACCTGGTTCAGGTGGACTCAAACTGCAGCTTCTCAGCTGGTCTGGATGAAGTGCTCCTGGATTTTAGTTCCAGGATGACAGAGGTCTGGTACGCCTGCTGCTGTGTCCTATCAGAGGGTGAGAAACTAACTCTGTGTTCATTCAGGTGGTTCAGGTCATGACTCAGGTAACTTCAGTCTGAGTGACAGGTAACAGGCAGAACCAACCAATCAGAGAGCAGCGTCAATGACTTGTTTCCAGATCAGAGCAGATATTTCTATTAATCAAACACTGAACTGACCTCACATCAAACCAAAACACACACACACACACATTCACAGTCGACACTGCACTTTCACTGAGTCTCATCCAACAAGCAGGAACAGGACACATTCATGTGAAACCTTGATGGCGTTGAACAGTTCATCTGCGTCAGACTGACTGATGGTCACTGGACCTTATGAGACCAGAACTGAAGACCTGGTCTCAGATTCTGGACTGACATTCACATTCAGACCCATTAATGGTTCTTAACGATGTTATCGATGCAGAAATAACAAATAAAAAAAATAACAAACAATGATGAATTAAAGATGATTCATCTGATGATGCTGTTGCCAAATAGTGAGTCTGCCGAGGTATATAATAATTAATATCTTCTTTAAAAAACTAATTATGAATCAGATTGTGAAAATTTTCACGTTTCCATTTCATTCACAGCAAACATTACACACACACACACACACACACACAGAGGAGTGCAACCTCTCACCACTGATGCAGAGGCTGAAGCGACACAGTTCGTCACACAGGGTGTCCGGGCTCTCCAGGTCTCCTGGTCCTCCTCCCCCTCTTCCTCCTCCTCCTCCTTCTCTTCTCTTCTTCCTTGGTGACATCCTCTTCACCATCTTCATCACTCGCTCCACTTTGTCCATCCTGCCTCACCTGCTCCTCTGCTCTGTTTTCTCCTCTTCTGTGTTCTCTGTTTTCTTGTTGATTCTCCTGATAACTTTCCTGCACTCTTCACTCACTACTTCCTCCTCTCTCTCTTTTCAACAGCTCAGTGGTTCCTCTGCTTTCCCCTAAAATATCCTCCCCTTCCTCCTCTTCCTAGCTGCTCTTCTTCTTTACCTCCTATTTCTGCCTCTCTCTTTCCAATGCAGCACTTAATTGTTGAGGTTCAGCTCCACATACATCCTCTAGAGCTCTTTCTCTCTTCACCTCCCTCTTCTTCTCCTTCTTCTTCTTCTTCTTCTCCTCTTCTCTTCACCTCCCTCTTCTTCTTCTTCTCCTCTTCACCTCCCTCTCCTGTAGCTGGCAGAGAGATCCACAGAATGAAGCGACTGGAGGAGTGAGACACTGAGGGAGAGGAGAGGAGAGGGAGAGAGGCAGCACATTTACTTTCCCCCTCCTCTCCCTTGCTCTCTCTCTTTCTCTCTCGCTCTCTGTACCCACACCCCCACCCCCACCCCCACCCCCCACATCCAACCTTCAAAACTCTCAGTCTGTGTTTTTTTTTTTTTTTGGGAGAAAAGGCAGCGTGTTTTAAAACAGACACAGTATGAAGCCGTTTCTTTGCCTCTGCCGCTTCTCTACCCCCCCCCCCCCCCCACCCCACACACACACACTTTTCATTCTGTCACTTAACACACACACACAGTTTGTCTCTTTCCTCCGCGGCTGACTTCCTCCATCAATCCACGTCTCTGCCTCCTCTCTCACCTTCTCCCCTCTATCTCTCTCCTTTTTAATTCCCTCTCTCCTCTCCTTTCATCTTCCCTTCTTCCCTTTCTCTGTTCTTTGATTCCATCATCCCTCCATCATCCCTCCCTCTCCCTCTCTTGCTGTCTTCTTGACCCTGACACAATCCATCCTCTCAACACCTCCGTCTCTGTCCATCTCTTCTCTCTCATCTGCTCTTTAATCTCCAGTTCGTGTCTCCACATAATAAGCTCTCTCTCAGACACTCATACACACACACTCATACACACACACCCATACACACACACCCATACACACACTATGGACACTTAGGCTTATCTGTCTCACACATAATGACACAGTCACACAGAAGTTTATAGACCATCACACACACACAGACACACACACTGACACGCTGCAGAGCTGAAGGTGTGTGAACAAACCCCAGGTATCTGTAATGAAAACTCACCTGGAGGAGGGTGAGGAGGGGTGAGGGGGTGATCCTGCAGTGAGCTCACTCTACACTGAAACTGTGACACTGACTGAATTGATTACTGGCGGGAAATTGAAAGTGGCGCCATGAAGATCACTGAGGAGGAGGGGGTGGTGATGGTGGTGCTTGTGGTGGGGGGATCTTTTCAGGCCGGTTTCATCCGTAGGTTTTTCAGCTGTGATCAAAGGACACGCAGCTGAAATCTTCTGGAGTCGCATGTCAACCTGACGTCTCATTAATACATGAATATTAAGACGTTATGAAACAGGCTGGGGAGGAGGTTGAGTCACTGTCACAGTCATGTCTCTGATGCTGCTCAGCTCTGATTGGCTGGTTACACGCCTGGTTCCAAATAACACAGTCGTGTAACGAACAAGTCGAGTCCACAGGTCGTTACTGTGACTCATAACTAGGTTCTGTTGCTAGGCGACATCTTGTGGTTGTAAAGTTCAAGACAGGAGCAAATTGGCCACGACTGTTTGTTTTTATTGTTGTAACCATGACAACAAAGATTGTCTAACGTTCAGGAGGAACTCATTTGAACCCATACAGAGTGACATCTGTGTGCTGACATCACTGTGCTGCTCAGTAGTGAAGGAGCTGAGTACTTCTACTGCAACTTCATCACACACTGACCAACAAGACACAATACAACACAACACAACTAATACAGCACAACTAAGACCACACAATGCACAACTAAAACAACTCACATAACACAACACAGATCAGGTCAGTCAGTCAGCCCATGCCTCTCATCTCTGTTTAAGAACCAGCCTCTGAAGTGAACAGCATGAACAGTGTGAACAGTGTGAACAGACTGAACAGTGTAAAGAGTGTGAACAGTGTGAACAGACTGAACAGTGCGAACAGTGTGAACAGTGTGAACAGACTGAACAGTGTGAACAGTGTGAACAGACTGAACAGTGTGAACAGTGTGAACAGACTGAACAGTGTGAACAGTGTGAACAGTGTGAACAGACTGAACAGTGTGAACAGTGTGAACAGTGTGAACAGACTGAACAGTGTGAACAGTGTGTATCAGTTCTCAGTGAAGCTGCAGAGTCTCAGTCAGAAATAGCGAACTCGGCTTCGTCAGCAGATTTTCTCAGACCAGTTGTTTCCTCCTGATGCTGCAATGCATTGTGGGAGATTAACCCCCTAAGAGCTCTACGAGTGTTGTAGATAGTGAAACTCTCAGAAATGCTTCATAAAGTTACTCATTTTGTGTGTGTGTGTGTGTGTGTGTGTGTGAATGTGTGTGTGTGTGCATGTGCATGTGGTAAACACATAGTTTGTTTATTTGATTCTGTGTGTATGTGTGTGTGTGTGTGTGTGTGTGTGAATGTGTGTGTGTGTGCATGTGCATGTGTAAACACATACTATGTTTATTTGATTCTGTGTGTGTGTGTGTTTTACAGCCTGACTGTTTGAAGCCTTCAAAACAAATAAAAATTTAAAAGCCAAAAACTAGAGAGATCATATGACTTTTTACCTCAGTCACTGAATCATGACTAATAATCACAATTAAGATTATTTCTCTTATTCATCTGTATAATTTGATCCCTCCAAAGAGAGAAACACACACACACACTCCACAAACTTGGCTTTCTCTCATTAATTTAGTTGGAGGTTTTAGGGGCTGATTTTCTGATGCCAGGAGGGTGTTTAGAGTTTCATAACAAGAAGTATACTCTGTGTGTGTGTGTGTGTGTGTGTGTGTGTGTGTGTGTGTGTGTGTGTGTGTGTGTGTGTGTAAGGGTGTGCGTCACTGGTACTCCTCATGAACTGGTTATGAAACAGTCTCACCAAGTGGGGGTGTGCATTAATCACAGCTGCTCAACTTCAAATGACTTAAACTTTGCATGTACACACACACACACGCACACACACACGCACACACACACAGACCCATTTTTAATCTTACAATAAGAAGCAATTTAAATTCTTAGGTATAATCCAGCTTCAAGTTCAGTGTGTAATGACACAGCTTGTATTTATAAACTGAGCCTTAAAATCAGCTGTCAGGATTTCTGTGACTTTGTGATGTCACAAAAAAAAAGGCAGTTAACAAGTTAACAAGCCCCACCCATCTGAAACCACCATCAAACAGGATTTGGTTTCTCTGAGTGTTTTACCTGAAATTTGCATATACCTTTTTATTGGATCACCCAGAAATTAGTCAGCCAATCAGAAGAGAGGAGGCTCTGACATTCTCCTCTCTTCCGATTGGCTGACTAATTTTTCAGCTCCAGAGAGAAGCTGAGAGAGGAGATGTAAAACTATATTGAGATGGTTTTTAGGTCTGCTCATGGATCAACACTGATCAGTATCAACAAACTGGTCTCACTGGGAAATCCTCAGCTGAACTCTAAGCTTCAAGAACACCATATTCACAAATTGATCAACAGTAAGTGATGGATAATCAGCTCCAACTGTCTAAATCAGAGACATTCACCATGCTCGTCCTTTGTTTCCTGTTGATTTCACAGAAACCTCAGGAGCAAATGATGAGTTCACTGTCCTCTGGCGTCACAGAACCATGTCTGATGTTATTGTTTCCTCTGCTGCATCAACACATATAAATACCTACGAGTGAATGAATGAAGCAGTGCATATAAATGAGGAGTCAGAAGGGTCTGTGAAGAAACGTCCACTCGAATTGGACGATGAAAAATGAGTAAATAAATAAAATGTATGGATTTATCTCTGAGAAACTGCAAACATGGGCAGGCCTGTGTTGAGCTGTTGGTCTGTTTGTGTCAAGACTCTGAAACACAAAGGATCCAGTTTGTATAAAATATAAATGTTCATGGGACACAAATCTGTCGTAAACGCCCCTTATTCCTCCATCTAATTATGCAATTAGAGTATTAATGTGTCCCCATTCACACCTCCCACATACACGAATACACACACACAGTGTATGTGTGTGTATGTGTGTGTGAGCATCGATGCTGAATTTTATGAATTCAGGACACAGATACATATTAAATCAGAAATAAAGAAAAGTTGAGAGTAAGACAAGACCAGATGAATCATCTGCTTTAATCAGGCCTTAGTCCACGTCATACATCTACACATGTGTGAAATATATGAATATTGATCATATATGTAGGTACAACAGTGGAACCTCTGTATGTGGCAATTAAATACAAACCCTGTTTGAAACTGTATCAGTTTCATATATTGGCATAGGAACATGTATGTTTAGTATGTTTACACTTGATCACAGACATGTTACATGAATATACGTCCAGATACAGCCTGTCAGACTCAGTACTGATATCATATATGTAAATATAAAGGAGAAACATGTGGGTAGTTCCTGAATGATATACCATTATATATCCAGAGGATGTAGAGAATATACAGTATGTGATTAATACTTCTTCTTATAGGCGGCATATGGAAACATCTGTCTGACAATAGGGACAAACAGTCTGAGGACATGTTGAAACCAGGTCTCAGGTTTATGATTTTTTGATGTTTGTCTTTGATCTGCTGAAAGACGAGGAGATGATTTCTGAGGAGATGTGATGATGCCCCACTGATGTTTATGGGATGCAGCTGTGTCACTGAGACACATCTGATCTCATCTTCTGACTCCATATTCACTTTGCACTGTGCTGTGACACCGAGGGAACCAGACTCATCAAAACAGCCTCATGTCACATTGGCAAACAGAGAAACAGGCTCATGACCCATTTCCTGTTCCAGCGCCAACCCAGGACACAGAGACACCCCAAAACACAGAAGCCGGTCCAGGAGCTGGATTCATATAGAAAACGTGACTTCAATTTCAAATGAGTTTAAGGAGGTCAGGGAGTGAGAGGGTGAACAAGGATATTTCATAACCAGCAGGTCCAAACATGTTGCTGGATGAAGTGACCTTCAGCCTGAGGAACAAGCTGCCGAGCAGAGTCTATTCACCGTTAGAATCTTTTGTCAAACAGTGAGGGGCAGAGAAAACATGAACATCCCACTACACGTGTTAGCATGTGACAGCTACAGGTAACTAAAGGAGCTAACTGTAAGTCTGGTCCCAGCTGTCACAAACTCAAAGCTAAAATCAGTATGTCCAGATCGTATGCAAATGTTGTCACATGACATCAAGCATCAAGAGTATTTGTAGATAATGTTGTGGATAGTTCACTGTATGAGATTTGCTATCACTACATAGCAAAAATAAGCATTGGGGTGAAAGTTAATCATCTTCTTCATCAAACTCCTTCTCTAGCCAACAACTTTCTTCATGTTAGCACCAGTCTCTGTTAAATCGTGTTTTCTGCTTGCAGTAGAGACGCTTTTCCTGCAGAGGAATTTTCCCCAGGAACCAGGAACCTTTCAAAAAAGGGGCATTTCCACAACAGGAAATTTGGGGTGATTTTATGTGGCTGGAGCTGTTGGTGCGTGTCACCACTGCAGGAACCGCTCCCGAAGGACGATCTCCCAGAACTTTTACAGGGACTAAATGAGTCCCTGCCTCTGGGTAGGTGCTCAGATAGGCCCTGAAACCTCCTGGATGGGGCTTGAGGTTTACTCTGTGATGATTGGGCATACTCAAAGTGGGATGTGACGCCAAGAGAATGCCCCGAAATAAGAGTCATTTTAAAACCCAGCATTATTAGAAAGTGTCTATACAGCCGAAAAAACAACAAGAGCAGAAAAAAAAAACTGCCGTACAACAAATGTGCGATGACTGAAACTGTTGCATAATGATTACATCGCCTCAATAGTCCAGCGGGTCCTGCTCTGCTGTGGAGACACGGTGGCCGAGAGGGAACTTAAAGTTCCTGGAACTTTAAGTTCCTGGAACGCTTGTAATTCCTAGACAGGTTCCTGGTTCCTGGGGAAAGCTGTTGCGGTGGAGATGTGCCTAATGAGTTCACCATCTGCTGAGCTCCACCTCCACCACAAACAGCCTGTTTCCCTCTGGTATAAATGACACCTCCAACAAACCGTCCTAACTCTGAGTTACCTGAAACTGACTAGAAATAACATTTGTTCTGGGCAGTCTCCCAGCGGCAGAGTGATGTTACGTTCACACACAGTTTGTGTTTGTGAACAAATCGAATGCTCCTTTTATAAATAACATGTGCTGCTAGGAGACGGTTGGCATGAATTATGAAGTGCTCCACTGTACCTGGACAACAGGGACAGCTCTTCTTTTCGCGTGAGTCAGATAAAAAAAGATGCTAGGTTCATGTCTGTATGAAGCTACAGTAGTAACTAGTTAGCTTACCACAAAAAGCTGTTGAACCAACATCCCTTTGATTCTGTGGAAACTAGAAAACACTGCAGAAGCAGTTCTCATTTTAAATCAGAGCAGAAACTGATGATTACTGACAATATGTCATCACACACACCATCCTCACACTCACTGAAGGAAGCTGAAGTTTCCTCCTGATCTTTATAATACGATGTCATTGTATAACAGACCAACAATAGTCTCATGTTTCTAATGAAGCTTTACTGGATCTGAACGATCCCTCCCTCTTCTGTCCATCACTCCCTCCCTCAGCTTTTGTTGTCCCGCCCCCGTCCTGTCAGCTGCTGATCTCAGTCTCACCAGCAGATTGTCCTCTGAAAGCTGAATGACAACAGTGTAAACAACGAGGCAAGTGATGAGGTGACATTTCAAATACATCTGCATGACAAAGAAAGAAAGAGAGGGAAGGAGGGAAAGAGAGAGAGAGAACCTCTGGATCATCTCAGACCTGAGGTTTCGCTCTCTGGTTTGAAGACGACGACAAGAGTCTGAGAGCTCTGCAGTGAAGACATGAGACACACACACACACACACACACACACACACACACTGTATAGGTATTTTTTACAGAGAGGAGTAGAAGGGGAGGGAGGGAGAGAATGAGATGGGGGAGGGGGCGAGGACAAATTATAGCAGAGAACTGCAGAGCAAACACTTTCCCTCCACTGGCTTCTCTTAATTCTTCTGGGTCACACACACACACACACACACACACAGTAAAAACGAGGACGTGTTCCAGAAATTTCAACATTTTCTCAGTTTGACTGAAAAACTTCCACAAACATTCAGGGGGGAGGGGGAGTATACAGACACACAGACACACACACACACACACACACACACACTCCACAAACTTGGGTTATTTATATATATTTATACACAGTGTATATATATATATATATATATATATATATATATTTTTTTTTTTTTTTTTTTTTTTTTTTTCCTGCAGTCTGTTGAATCAACTTGACTGATCGCCAAAGACACAACAAAGACAACAATCCACTGAGAGAAAGGTGGAGCAGGAAGTGTCCTTTGTGCCAACCACAGGAACCATCACACACACACACACACACACAGTGTTTGAACTGTGGGTCAAACAGCTGAAATGGTACAAGTTTAAAGAAATCTGAGACATTCATTCAGACCTTCTGTCGTCTTGGAGCCATGTGAGGCAACAGGGCTCAGCGTGTTACCCAAACACACACTGGGAATCAAACCACCAACCTTTTGAACACCTCATTGCTTAATATGCAGTATTTTCAAAAAAAAAACAGTACAAACAAACACGCACACACACGTCCTGTTCCAGACTTCACACTCTGAACTCTCTCTGATGATCATCCAACAGTCTCTCTGGACTCTCTCTCTCTCTAACACAGCTACACATACACATCAACTCCCACTGTGACACACGCATGTGCTCGAGCCGTGCGTTGCCATTGGTAACGGGCGTGTGTCAGCTATGTACAGAGGAAGTTAAATGGGTCACGGGTGCAGCAGAGAGTGTGTAGCAGAGATAATGTCAGGCTGTCTGTCACACACTGCAGCATGTCCTGAGTGTACACACATGTATCCATGCACACGTATACACACATACATACACACACACACACACATGCAAATAGCTGGATTAAGTATAACGAATGGATAACATCAGAGCAACGAATCTTAACGGCACATCTGTGTGTGTGTGTGTGTGTGTGTTTAATGTAACATTATATATTCACATACACGTATTGTATGTCCATGTGTGTGTGTGTACGTGTCTGTCTAAGTCTAAACCCAGACCAGGTCCAAACTGTTTCACATCTGAGGAGGCGTTTATAGAAATCTGAGACTTCAGCACCATGGACAGCATTTGACCATACTGCTAATAATAGGCAAGCCAAGGCTAGTTAGTATTTGTATAGCCCATTTTATAAACAGTTTCTCGTCTCAGGGGGCTTTACACAGCATTATAACAAAATCCCCTGCCCTTTGACCCTCACATCGACTGAAGAAAAAACCCCAAGAAAACCCTTAATAGGGGAAAAATAAGGGAGAGACCTCAGGGTGAGCAACAGAGGAGGTATCCCTCACCCAGGACATTCAGACAGGCAACAGATGTTGTGTACAGACAACACGTTTTACATAGCACCTTTTGTAACTGTAAATGATTTACATTAAAATAAAATGAAAATGATAATGATAAAGTAACAATACAAATAGAAAATAGCAGGCAGTGACTTCAGCACCATGGACAGCGTCACAGTCTAATGGGCACAATAATTCATAAAACTACTGACACTGTGATTCAATATAAACTAAATGGCAGAGTTGCATGTTCTTTGTCCTACAGTCAACACTATCTAGATCATCACGTGACAGAGCCTTCACTTCAACGGTCGCCCCTCAAACTCTCGGATGTCCAGATTCAGTTCAGCTCAGATGATCTAACAGATCATCAGTATCACATTATTAAACGTGTTTATTTTGAAGAAAGTCTGAAGTATGAACATACTGTGAATTATTCCCCCTAACCCTTCCTGTCTACCAGAGCTAATGGCAATAGACCGTCCTTTTTACTTAACACTGGGGAGCAGTCAGGTTGAAAAGAACTATTGTTCTGTCATCCTAAAAGAAAACACTGATGTCGGTTATTAAGAGGCACTGATGTCAACAGAATATATTTATTTCATTTTTATCTGTTTCATATGTCATTTTATTTTTTGTGAATCATTTCAAACCTGGCACTTTATTCTCCCACTTTTCATTAGATGATTCTGTCAACCATGGGGCTGCAGTTTCAAAACAGCATCTCTGGAAAATCATTTTATATAGTTAGAGTTTAGTTTATATTTTAACTCAGGGGTACATGAGCTCTAGATGAGCGGCAAAAAACTTTTAAAGCCTAGTTTTGAAATCAACTCGTCCCTGGCCATCTCTGTTGTCCTGTGCACAGAGACACACAAACATATACTTTTACTGTATGAACCTCTAGATGATAGAGAAAACTCATCTAGATACATTACGATGGGGATACTGAGCAGTAAAAGTTTAGACATAGCAACAGATGATGTTCCTCCACCTCCCTCCTTCCCCATCTCTCAGTCATCACAGCCCCTGATCCACTGACTGTCATGACCTCACTAATCTGTCTATCTACCTGCTGCAGTGAGGAGTAAGTGTGAACCACACACCTGAAATGTAAAGCTGAAAGAGCAGATACAGAAGAGGATCAAAGTCTAAAACCTGAGCTGCTGCTGTTCTCAATCACAGACTGAACAAACTGTTCACTAAACTCAAATTAGTCCCAGAGAGCTGTGTGTGTGTGTGTGTGTGTGTGTCTCCTCCAGGAAATGAAGCTTCAGTTTAGAGAGATTTAATTTCTGCAGGAGCAAAAGTTTATTCAATGAAAAGTTTAAAGAGAAGCTGTTGAAACAGAGGAGTCGTTACCTCAGCAGAGGGATACAAACACAACTGATCCAGGTTCAGTCACTAAACCTCCAGCCTGTCTGCTCACACCAGGAAATACTGACATTTGAAAAAACAATGTTGTGAAGTCGTCGCTCTGGTTCGTACCACAATGCCACTGACACATTACCTCCAACCACCTGGCAACTTCCCCCACCCCCACCCACATTTAAAACCAGGAAACAGAAAACTTTTGAAGCAGCTGCCGTTTCTGCAAAGTCAGATATTTACACACATCACCCACGCAGAGACCACCTGTATGTGTGTGTGTGTGTGTGTGTGTGTGTGTGTGTTGTGGGTGTCCTGAGGAAACAATGATATGTGGGAGCCTGCAGGAGGTGACAGACTTTCTAATTAGCTTCATGCTGTGTTGTTGCAGGATAATTAATTAACACAATGACCTAAGGACTCTTTTGTATTTGTGTGCATTTGTATGTCAGTGTCTGACTGTGGTGTTTGTGTGTGTGAAAGAGATGGTGACTTGGCTATAAAGTCGATATTGTTTGTCTGAGGGCGTTTTTAATTTAATAGTTTCCTCATTTGTAACACAGAGAACACAACTGATCGCAGAGAAAACCACTGATGATGTCGACACTGCGGCACCATCGCACTGAGCACGTGTCTGTTTTGAACCAACAGCTGGATGAAGAGTTAAACAGCAGTTGCAGGTACAGAGAACAGGCCTGACGCTCTCATACAGCAGTCACAGTCCAACACACACACTGGCACCACTGCAACATTTAGCATTTATGTAGCAGGCCCCCAAATCCAACACAGAAAGTCAAGGCTTTTCCCATCAGCCCACAGTGAGGCAGCAGACACATGTCCTCCTATAGAGACGTGTCCTATTCTTCCTCTGACTTCCTGTCCGCTCTCTCTGCTCAGTGTGACTATGGCAGCCAAACACCAGGAGGAGGAGCAAATGTGTGTGACATCACACTTCCATTCCCAGGGTGCCGTGGTCTCTGTCAGGTGACCTCAAGCTCAACTGGCTGATGATGAGGCAGTTACTGTTCTCTCTGAGTCGGACCCCCAACTTGACGTGACTTGATGACCTCCACTGCTTCCACCTACTACGGTGACCCAGAGAGCTCAACACACACTCAGTCCCCCCCCCCCCCCCCCCCCCCTTACCTCCTGTGCTGTCTCCCTGTGTGTGTGTGGATAAACTTTATAGTCTGAGAGCAGCACTGTTTTTCACCAGCAGGACAGCGCCCCCAGGTGGCTCAGCCTCTGAGTTGTGCTGTGAGTCAACATCACAGTGATTCACGAGGAGCTGGTTCTGATCACACACACTGATTTATTACTACTCTTCTGACTCAGGGGATAAAACAGTGTGAGCTGCTGTCAGGCTCAGGTTCACAGGTGAACACAGGTGAAGAGGGCACAGCGCAGATGTGATGGTGATGATGAAGAGTTCAGGATGGTGTGAGAAGAAGAGCAACAGCTTAACGACAGCTGGAAAACATCTGGTGACAAACACACATAACAGGGAGTGATGCAAACAGGGGAGGGACTAATGACAGACAAGTGGGGGAGGAGAGGTGTGTGTGTGTGTGTGTGTGTGTGTGTGTGCTCGAGACACACACATACACAGACTAATGACAAACACTTGAGTCCACTGTTAATCTCATTGTGTGTTGTCTGATTAGTTTAGAGTGAGACAATGAGCTCATTTCAATTCATTAGCGTCCAGTGAGTGTGTATGTGTGTAGAACATATTCACATCTGTTAGAATAAATATGAGTAAAATTCAAATTATTCAAAATAAGTAGGACAAATCTCTTTTATCCTTTCTCCCTCTCTCTCTGTCTCTCTCTATCTTTAATTCATCTTAGTTCTTCTCCCCATCTCATCTCCTTCATGACCTTCTCTCCTTTCTCTTCTTTTCTCTCTGCAGCTTCTCTCTCCCTACCTTCATCTCCCTCTCCCTCCCTTGCTCTCTTTCTCTCTCTCATATACTGTGGAGGTGGCGCCATCTGGTGTTGATGTGAACATCTCACCAAACCTGCTCGTGCGCTTAATAACATTAATATTGTCATCATTAAAATCACTACGGCAACAGCAGACAGCTCAGCACAGAAGAAAACTGAAAGCTGCTGACTGTCTGATATAGCCCAGCAGCACTGGGACTGTTCACAACACGTATCCCTCCGCTGGCCCTACAGGTGTTTTACTGACCCTAATTGGCTTCAGGTTAAAGATCAATGAGGTCATTACAAACTTTACAACATGACAGAACCATATCTATCATAATTGCCATGGTTACTATAGTAACAGTCGTGGCTCTTAGTCATGTCAGTCATGGCTCGGTCAGGGAGAGAGTTTAACAGATTCTCTGCTGGAGAGGCTGAAACCAGCACTGATCCACCCAAGACTGAACAGCACACACACACACACACACACAGGGGGCGGCTACATGTTCCATATGAACAGAGAAGAAGAGAAGACCATGGTGCAGCAGCAGGAGGTAGTTTGTTCCAGCTCCATCAGTATAAAGTTCCCTCATTAGCCTATCTGTCTGATCAGAGCGTGGGCGGAGTCAAGATGAGATGATAATTAACAAACGCTGTATAATCCGTGTGGGTGGGAGAGGGTGACACAGGGAGACAAGGGAAATCCAGAACTGAAGATTTTTAAGATTGTCGAAACACCACATACCACCTGCAGTTATACACAAAACACACACATACATATAACACAACACATGCTGCTACAACAATGGGCTGCGCTTATCTTAATTTATTCCTGTTACACCCCAAGGATGGAGTTTAACTGGCTCTCCCTGTCTCTCTCTCACTCTCTCTCACACACACACACACACACACACGCACACACACACACCTCATTAACCTGAAGAGAAGCTCTTAGCACACAGGAAGCTTTCCACTCCATTAACTGGTATCATTATTGCAGGTACTTGGGTACTTGTATAGGAAGAGTGTGAGTGTGTGTGTGTGTTTATTCTGTCACAGTGGGAATATGTCACAATAACTAATATGAAGATCTCACAACAGCCTAATTTAAAAAAAGTGATACAAAAATAACATAGAAGTGGCATCTGAACAGACCACGTTTCCCAGCAGCCAACTCTGCATCAAAATATATTCTTCCTCTAAATGCCATTATTGGTTGTTTCTAAGGTCACCGTGACCTTGACCTTTGTCCCCCAGAATCTAATCAGTTCATTACTGAGTCCAAGTGAATGTTTATGTCGAGGTGTAGAAGTTTAGGTGAGGTGTCGCTGAGACATTGCGCCCATGACAACCTGAAGACAAGATAGCTGCTCCTCACTGCACCATGACAACATCCTCCTGACATCCTCTCACCCTCAGGTCAAGTCATCCTTCACCACCAGCCTCCTCATCCTCACTCAGTTTGAGTGATTCCTCAAGTTTAATGTTCAGGTCTGAAACAAACTGTGGAAACTTTTGTCCTGTGGTTCTGTCACACAGAGTCTGAATAGTTTTAATCAGCTCAGAGTGACAAACTGAGAACAAAAAAACCCAACAGGAAGTGAGTGTGTAAACAACAGTGATGGATTAAACCATACAAAGTTCAGACTTTTAATTTCACATCATGTCGCAGTGATGGAGCAGTAACACCACCTCTGACCGGGGGGGTCTCGTCCACTTCTCCTCAGAAATAAAGGACGTGAACAAATACAATCAATCAGAGCTGCTGTTTCAAAGGGGAACTATGCAAGTCTGGTCGCTTTTCCACTGTTTTGCTAACCCTCCTCCAGTCCATGTGCATTTGTCTTCAACAAAGCCGGCAAGAAAGTAATCCATGGAGCTGTGGATAACATTATTTATCATATACACTTTACGATGTGTATATTTCTAGTCTTATCTGTCATAAACAAGAGATTGCAGGTTACAGGGCGGGTTTGTGATGGGACACTGGGTTGTTTCAAGCCACAACTGCTGGGGGTGGGGGGCATATGTTCAGAAAGGTCCCAACCAGGGTTTTATTCAATTCATTTAACACATAAACATGTGTGTGTGTGTCAGTTTTGAGCAGTGTGTATGATTTGGTGTTTGCGCCTGGAGTGTTTCGTGGGCCACAAACAAAATCTTGTTTGGGGCCACCAAAATCCTAGGGCCGGCCCTGAGTGCAGCCCATTTCTCACCTGGTCTCAGGTTAGAGTGAAAAAAAATATATATATCACGGCCCAGTGTGTCAGTGACAAAACAAAACCTGTCACTGTTCGACTAACCCATGGTTGTGTATCAGTGGTGTGTTCAGGTTCCTCCTGCAGAGTCAGATCACTGTAGGCTCTGGGAGAAGAGTGGAGCTCCTCAACCTCATTTAAAAGTATCACTGCCGTTTTTATTTCACTCCTAATCAGGAAAACACATTAATTCTGTTCCAGTCGCTGCTTAAATCCTTCTCAGTCTGTTTCTGAGCTCTGACTTGTTTATTGTAATTACATCCAGAGCTCAGAACATAAAGTATTAAATGTTTATTTTAGCTGTGTTCATGAAAACAAACAGTGACAGAGAAACTAATCCATGATGGAGAGAAAACACAGAGATTAAGTGAAGCAGTGTTCATGTTGCAGGACCAAATGAATAAATGGAAATTTAAAGGTTAATGAAATGTATGAAAATGGCTCTGATGGGAAATGAATTGACAGGAAGTGAGAGGAGGAGACTGTGGGTCAGAGGTCATGATGTCACAAATACAGGAAGTTACTGAGCCGGATGTGTTTGACATATGAAGATAAAGGTGTTGAAGTCTGTCCTGACAGTCAAACACTCAGTACTGTTTTAGTCTGAGTAAACTCTGACCTCTGAACAGCAGCAATGCTCTCTCAGTAACTCCACTGATTGACAGGGTGGTGTGGCCCTGCCCTCCTGCCCTCCACAATGAGCTTCATAGCTGACAAGGCAGAGACAGCAGCTGTCAATCACACTGCTCAGAGACACATGAATATGAATGAGCTGCAGCTCCAATCACAGACTAACAGAAGATTCACATTTACCTGCTAAAACCCTGATGATTGACAGGTGGCAGAGGAACTCACAACGAACTGTGAGCTTAAGAAACATGTTCATTCTCTATATTCTATATTATTATATTAAACATTAAAGCACCTTACAGTATCGGGGGGGGGGGGTGGGGGGTGTTCACAGAGGAGAACACAGGAGAGAGAGAGGGAAGCATAAAAATAAGAATAAGTAAAAATCATTTGGATCTCCAGTCTTAATCCTAACACACGCACACACGCACACACACACACACACACACACACACACACACACACACACACACAGGTCCCTGGTGCTCTGTACTGGGTTTAGTAAGTGGTTCAATGAGTGAGAGCAGAAGTTAATTAAAACCCTTGTGTATGTGTGTGTGTTTTCAGTTTAAATATCTGAGGGTTAACATGAAGTTTCAAGGTCGGGGTGATGAGTTCATGATGTGGGTGAATGGTCAGGTTGTCATAGAGATCATCACTCTACAGATCTCTGTTTCCATTAGAAAGAGTCCATGGGCTGAACATCTTCCAGTACGACAGGCTTATTATATGAGCAATAACTGATCACTGATTTTCTACCATGTGATCAATCCATGCATGAGGTTTCAGATTTAATCAGTTTAAACAGGACCACTGAAGCTCTGTTTGCTCTCTCTCTCTCTGCCCCCCCCCCTCTGATCACACAAACTGAGGCTATGTTCATGTGTTTTGTTTTCCTTCCTTTCTTCTCTCTACAACCTGAAGCTGAGTTTACGTCTCTTTATTGTTTACACTCATTCACTCCGTGTTTTCAGCTTTATGTGCATTTTTCTTCTTTGTTCACTTTTCTGCTGCTGCTGTAAACATGACCACAGGCTGCAAAACCAACTTCAGTAGTGCAACAGAACAGTTCAACTGTAACAGACTGATCACAGAGTGACTACTGAGACCGGGACCAAATGTCAGATCAGAGTGGTTAGCACAGTTGTTTATGTTGTTTTCCAGCTTGTAACTGGCAACAGCTGACACAGTGCTAGCAGTTGTGCTAATGCTAACTCTCTCTCTCTGTGTCTTCACCGACCAGGCTCCAGGTGAATTTAGCCCTGCCCCCCATCATTGAGCTGTTATCTGAACGTGTTCTAAAATTCATCTTCAATTACATTAAGTTACCGACCTAACACTGAATGTACTGTCATGTTATTATTATTAAATGTTATTACCACATTATTAATACATGTTATTAATAATATGTTATTGCAGTGCTATCATTATTAAATGCTATTATCATGTTATTATTAAAGGTGATTCTTTATATGATATTTTTAAATGTCATTTTTTTGGTAAGTTTTAGCAAACGTCACCCTGTTATAACTACATGCTAACAGCTGCCATTAATTATTCACCGACTTGAATCAACATGCAGTCTGAGGAGACACAACTGTGTCTCCTCAGACTGTCATGTTGTTGTGTATTATGTAGTAATTGTAGTAATTAACAAGCTGATGCACTGGTTGCAACAGATCCACAATGACATCATTAGCGTTCAGGTGGATCGCATTGTTGCCAAAACACATCTGAGATGAACAGGCACAGTCCATCATTATGCTGTACCTCTATCTGCCGCTGTTATTGATGCCAATCAAAGATTATTTACCAGTCAATCAGCACAACAGCTGCAGTTTTTGTAGGGAAGGAATCAAACCTGTGTCATCGCAGAGGTCACAGAGGTCAGAGGTCAAATCTGAACATCTGCATGATGAGTGGGATGGAGGAGATTGATTCATTGATTCAATTTCCCCTTTTTTCTGTGGTGTTTTTGAATTGCAATGAAGTGAAATAAATTCTTTTCTCTCCTTCGTCTTTTATTCATTCATTTATTCGTCCGTTCATTTCTTCAGTTATTTTCAAACCGGCTCAGATTTCTGCAGCTGGTTATTGGAACTTGCACAGTTTTGCATTTCAACCACACAAACCCCTCGGCTCTGTTTCTCTTCTCATCGACAAGCTCCATAGGGAGAAGTTACTCTCTCTCACTCTCTCTCACTCTCGCTCCGTTCTGTCTCTGGGCCTCAAGTTCTGCAGCTTGATGGAGGTTACAGTCTGTTTGCATTTCAATGAGTCTAACCTCAGCTTTTCTTCTCCTTTCTCTCTCTCTGTTTCCCAGTGAACGGATAAAACAGTTGTTTCTCTGGATGTTTGTAATGTTTTATGTTTGGAAACAGCAGGTCGGGCTCGTCGTGTCCATATCAGACCAACATCTTCATCACTCTGCAGCAACACTGATGAGTAAAGCTCAGACAGTGTTACAACAGGACGACACTGACCAATATAAGATTAAATTGCTTCAGTACAACAGGCTCATGACAATATACTGCACATCAGTCCTGTAAAGCTCCAGATGTGTCTGCTGATACAGATGTTTGCATTATAGGACACTCTGACCCTGAGGACTGTCCAACCATCATAAACATCTGGAGAGATGTTCCCAAATGCTTTCCAGAGACGTACCAAAAAAAAAAAAAAAAAAAAAACAGGATTTTTTTCCCTCCCATTATGAACAGCAACAAAGGCAAAATTAAGGTTGAGAAGAGGTTTTAGATCCAAACAGGTGGACTGAGTCAGATATTTAAAGTACCTTTGACTCTTTCATGTTTGTCTGACTGTGGATCTCTGCATAGTAATGATGTCTGTTTAGTGTCATGACGTTGTCATGTGATCTAAACTCTGCAACAACAACTCCTGATGTGGCAAAGTGTTTGAACTGCGGGAAGAAGCCAGAGAACCTGGAGAGAACCAATGCAAAAATGCAAGCACAGGGAGAACACACAGTCATACACACAGTCATAGTAATCAAATCAGATAGATAGATAGATAGATAGATAGATAGATAGATAGATAGATAGATAGATAGAGAAGCGACAGGATAAAAAAGAGTTACAGACGAGTCAGTTCTGCTTCCTCATCGTCACCTTCACTCACTCACATATTTGTCCACTGAAATTTCAGTAATGATCCACCAAGTGTTGGTTTAGAGTGTTAAAAAGAGGGAAGCCAGTCCCCCCACCCCTCCCCAGCTGCTGGAGGAGAGAGTGATTTTCTGGAGGAAGGTTCACGGTAACTTACTCTCAGAAGAGCTTTCCAATTCCCCGGCCTTTGTTGAGATAGAGCCACAACTAATCCTAAAGGCAGCACACTCACTGTGCCTGTGTATGTTTGTGTGTGTGTGCGTGTGTGTGTGAGAGTGAGAGAGAGAGAGAGAGAGAGAGAGAGAGAGAGAGAGAGAGAGAGTTAGAGAGAGATGGTCGACATGCAAATATGCACCTGTGTACGACCATGTGTGATGTGTTGTTGTATATTTGCATTTTATGTGTGTGTCTGTATCATTGTGTGTGTTTCTGTCTCTCGCAGCGTGATACTGCTGCAGTGTTTCCCACCAATATGTGTGTGTGTGTGTGAGACAGAGGCAGAAAGAGGTAGGGAAGTACAGGAGGCTAACCCACTGCTGCTGAGGATAGACACACACACACGCATCTTTCTCTCCATTAATTACTTTTCTCCATCTTTCTTTCTTTCACTTTTCCAAACAACTTTGCCTTTTACCTCCTCTGCTAAATTAGCTTTGTACCACTCACTGTCTCACACACACAATCCAACACACTCACACACACACACACACAATCCAACCCATAGACAAAGCTGTGGCTTGGCAGGAATAACTACCGCAGTACCAGGGCACTGAAGTCAGATTTGGTTGCAAGTCAGACACGTGAGCACACACACACACACACACACACACACACACACACACACCCCAATGCAGCAGCGCTGGGTGCAGTGGAGGAAGCTAACATTATGATTAACTGAAGGTGATCCTGCTATTTCATCCTCCAACACCCAACAGGGCAGCAGTCCAACACACACACACACATACACACAGTTCCTCCTTGTTCTCTGTGATTTCCTGTTAATTCGCAGCTGTTTTTTTTTTCTCATTTAATTTTTACTTGGCTCAATTTGTAACAAACACCGGGAACAGTTCAACCTGTATCACGATCAACATTAGCTTGTTACTGAGCTGAACCTTAAGTTACAGTTTAGGTACTTAAAGTTACAGATGTAGCTGTTTCTCCTCTGCACCAGGTGAGTCAGCAGGTGAAGCAGGTGAATTTATCACTGTTGGACTCAGTTCTCGCAGTTCCCCTCATTTATTATTCAGCAGATTACCATTTTCACAGGAAATATTTTATCTCATTTAATTTTGCCACATTTTAATCTCTCTGACCTGCTGAACTGATGTTTAATTTTAGTTTTAATCTCTGTTCTTCTCACTGTGTTTTCTGTCATGAAAACTGCCGCCATCTTGGCAGTGTCTAACTCCGCCCCCTAATTCCCAGCTAATCCAAATGTGGTCAAAGAAGTGGAGCCTGTGTGGAGCTGAAATTTCATTGGTTAAAATATTTAGTCAATTTGAATTTGAATGTTATTAATTTAAGAAAGACTGGACAATGCATATTTATGAACATTTGATTGTAAATATGCCACATTGTAGCCCCGGGCTAATTTCCATCTGTTGTCCTGTAGCAGGTTGATGTTGAGAGGAAAAGAAAACATTCAGAAAGTAAAAACAGTAACAACAACAAGGCAGCAGAGAAAAAAAAACACAATAGATGACATAGAAAATTCATTAGACTACTAGTAGTCTCTTACTAGTGTAAAGAGTTTAGAAAGTGCCCAGTGGTTAAGTGCCAATGCAGTTGGGGTAAGCTGAAGCGTTAACAGACCAGGGTGTACAGAGTTTACAAAGCGCTCAAGTAAAGTGCCAGAGTGGTTGAGAATAGCATCAACAGCCCAGAGTATACAGAGCTACAAAGTGCTTAAATAGTGAAGTGCCAGTGCAGTATCTGGGAGGAGCAGCAGTAAGGTCACTGCAGTTAAACATAATTCAACATGTATGATATATTTACACATGAAAACAAATGACTGATGTGTTTCTTTGGAGGAAACAACATGCTATTGATGGTTACAGTTTTGATTTTCTTTTAGCCACAGCTTCAGTTGTTTCCTAAATGTTGGCAGACTTGAACACTCTCTCACCGGGGATGGGGAAATGATCCAGATGCACAGCCATTAACTGACAGGACATTTTGGGAAAAAGATGTATGTCTAAAAGAAATTTCACGCCTCTATTAGTGGCTCTAGTCATTCACAAGGCAGAATCACTGATAGTTCGTTGTTTGACAAAGTCATTCAGTGGTGGAGGTGCCAGGTTGTGCAGAACTCTGTAGGAGAGACAGGGAGATTTAATATTTCTGTAATTGGTAAAATTTAAGAAACTATACTTATCTAGGATGTTACAGTGACAGTAAGAATAAGGTTTCTTGTCCATAACCTTCAGTGTTTTTTTGAAACAGGACTCAACAAGTGAGGAAGAACAGGACCAGCTGGTGATACAGTAATCTGTATGAGAGATTATTATGGACTGGGGGAATGTCTGGACTGTTCTGTCAGGGATGACCTGATTTGTTCAAGGTTACGCAGGTTGAACAGTTTTCACAATACTTTTTGACATGGCTCTTGAATGACAGTGTAGGGTCAGTGTGTCAAAATCTTTATGAATATTAGGTAGATCACTGACATATAAGGAAAAGGGCAATGGTCCCAAGATCGACCCCTGGGGGACCCCCACTGGACAAAAGAGGTATGGAGATGTCTTACCCTCTACCTATACACACTGTATCCTATTTGACAAGATATGATGGCACTTTTTGAGAAATTAAAAGCAGACAGTCTGGAAAGTAAGATTTTGTGGTTGACGGTATCAAATGCCCTTTTGAAGACCCCACCCTTTGACAGGTGAACTCTATAAACAGACGTCATGAAGGAGGAGATTAGCCATAGAGACCAAACTGTTTCTGTACCAGACTGTAAACATGTTTATTTCTGCTGTAAAGTTGGACATTTTAACATGGGAGTCTACAAGGACCAACTCACTGTTGGAGACACATTGTAGTGGTCAGTAGAGGAAATGCAACTTCAGGCTTCGGCCTCAGAAGTTGATGGTTGGTTTGTATTGGAACAATTTTCATTTTGCACAAGGTGGAAAAATGATGTTTAATTTGACCTGATAAAAATAAAGTTCAAAAAATGAAAAAAGAAAAAAACACTGACGCTGCTGTACCACTAAACTCTCTCTGCTGCTTCGCTTCATTTCACACATACGCACGCGCGCACACATACACACAAACAATGGGAGGGAGAGAAACAAAACAACTATTACGACATTCTGGACTCAATGCTTGTGATATAGTTGTTTACTAAATCCACTATAATCATTATATCCTCTAGTGCACGTGTCTGAGTGTGTGTGTGTGTGTGTGTGTGTGTGCAGGCATATTCACAGTTTGTGATGTAAACACATACTGTGTGCATAGTCGTGAGTGTGTGTGTGTGTGTATGTGGTGTTTTAATTTGTGTGTAGCATTGTACTGTGTGTGTGTGTGTGTGTGTGTGTGTGCTTTAGGCTCGAAGCCAGAACTGGCTTGGCAAAGTAAAGATGCTAACAGAGACAGACAGGCTGCCATCTCCCTCAGCTGCTTGGCTATCACACACACACACACACACAGAATTACAGACGCTCACATCAGCAACGGGAAACAGAAACAGGACAAAGGAGAGGAGGAGGTCTTCCTCACTGTGACTCTGTTAACAGAGACTCTGAGGAAACACTGAGGTGTTTCACCGTCCGTTACAAATGGACACAGCGCTTCTCTAGTCTCAGTCTCTCACTGCATCACACTGTGACTAAACTCTCACACATACACAGACACACACATTCACACTCACACACTGTTGACACGTAGTGACATGCTAGTTCAATATCTTGCCCACAGACATTTCAGGCTGGAGAGACTGGGGATTGAACCACTGTACCTCCTGGATCAAGTCTGAGAACTGAAGTGTCCAGACTCTGATGTGAGCCCCCACCCACTCTTAGGGCCCCAACAGCCCCTCCCCAACGGCCTCCTCCAGCTGACCTGTTGAGTGACAGACATCAGGCCACGCCCCTCACTTTATTCCGGTGTGCATGTGCGTACAAACAACGAAGAGAGACAGAGTAATTGGGCAAAATAATAAAAGACTGAGGCTTACTGTGTGTTTGTGTGTCTGTGTACCTGTGCATGTGTGAAGAGGATGCATGCTCCTCTGTGTGCATGAGTGTGAAAGACATCAGGTTGTGTTCAGGAGTAAGAGAGTGTGTGTATGCGTGCGTGTTTGAGCGTGTGAGGGAGATCGTTAATCAATAACCAAATGGCTGTATTGACTAAAGCACCTAACAGGAGGATGTGCAGTGGGTGAATTGATGCTGCATCTTCTTCTCTGTCAACCCGTCCTTTCCTGTCTTGAGTTTTTCAGAATAATAGCGTGATGACTATTGATGCAGAGCTGAGCTGTGGTGAGATTACTGTTATTAGAACAGAGTTACAAGCTGAGTGCCGTCTACACACACAGGCACACGGTAGCTCGGTAGCTGTGTGTGTGTGTGTGTGTGTGTCTGTCATTTCTTGCTCTCCCTCTGAGTTTGGTAAATACCTTGATTTTTCCAGTTTTAGTAGTTTCAGAGTCTCAGTATTGTTTGTTTTTCTTCAGTCATCGACGCCGCCCGTTTGAAAAGAGAAGTAGAATGTGCATTATAGAAGAGAAACACACATTTCAGGACAGACATGTCCTGTGATTTTCAGCCTCCTTTCATATTTAATAGAGCCATGGAGTAATGGTACGCTTAATAATCCGATAAGTCAATTAGTCATTTCAATTATCGATGGATTTATCGACTTTTAAAATAGTTGTTAATTGCAGCTCTACTCTACTGTTGTGAGGGGTTCAGGGGACATCACAAACAAAACTGCAACAACAAATAAAATCTGAAGGAAAATACAAATGTAGAAAGAATGCAGCTGAAAAGTCACAAATATGCTGAAAGTGAACGCATCACTTAAACAAAAACAGACAACAAGCAGTGCAACACATCATCATTATCACCTGAAGCTGAACCAGAGGTGCTGCTGCTGCAAAAAGTTTATCGGAGTCACATGGTCCACTCACTGAACATTTTGTGTTCACACTTTATGTTATTGTTTACAACAACGGGTCCGTGCCAGGAAGTTCATTTTTAAGGTTAATAATCCTGGAGTCACTGAGCTGCTGATTAAAGCAACAGAAAACTCATTTTCCTAAACTTCCACTTTAATGTTTACTTTAGTTCTGTTCTAATTATTCTGTGTTGGCTTTTCAAACTTCAGTGCTGACTCTGTTGCATTAATGGAATCTGGGCCTCTTTATATTATCATGTCTGACTGTTAATGTTGTTTTCATTTACATTAGAAACAAACAGTGAATTTTTTAATGACTGATAAAAGCAGCACAGCATGACGACTCACCACAGCAGCAGTAAAACCATCATTTTATTAACTTTTAATAGCAACAGCAGCAGCAGTTTCACTAATGAGGTCACAATAAAAAGCTTTAATGCACTGATACTACATTTAATATTAGTGGAGCTGATTCTCTTCTTTAATTATAATTTGTAAACTTCATTTATTCCCTGCCGAGCTCAAAACAATTAATGGTCCTGTTTTACCAATAAATCAGGCTGATTAATCACATTTAATTAAACTGTTGTGGTTAATAAGCAGAATGTGACACAGTAATGAATTTCTGATTAGGTCCAACTTCATTGAGAACTTTGAACTTTTAAGATTCAGTTTCCTGACATTTGCTGATTCTTCTGAGAGGCCAGTGAATCTAACCCTGTCTATATTCATTCACACTGTACACAGGCATTTACAGGTATTCTATTAGGTATTCTGATGTAGCACATTTCAAACAGAGACAATCACTTAGAGCAGATACAAAAAGAGCACAATGACTATAAGTATATCACCAAAACTGATGTTATTTCTTTAAGAATGAAACTATTACTATGTTCTCCTCTGCTCTTATTCTACCCAGGCTCCTGAGGCGGAGGTGGATGAATGAGAGGGTCATGGTGATGTCACCCATTTTGATATATTAACCTGTTGTGCAATAAAGCTGGTCAAAATACATGAAAAAGTACCTGTCCCCATTTTTTATTCCACAACGATAATATTTAATGATTTTTCACCGCCGCATTGAAAATGTCCCCGATTTTCATTTCAGAAATCTGGTCACCTTAGTTTACAGCCCAATACACACAACAGGCAACAAGAAAAAGATGATGATGAAGAAAGGGGAGGAGAAGAGTGTGCACCAGCTTCCATCTCTGCATCATAATAAACACACTCTGAACTTTCACCCCTCAACATTCAGAGAGTCTCCACTGCTCTGCACCATCAGAGCTATTTAAATGCTAATCAATTCATTAGTAAGAACATCATTATGGTCTCAGAGCAGTTCACTGTGAATCAGTCAAACACCCAAATGGGGAGAGGACATTAGTTTTTAAATGTGGGCTGATTGAATCTTCATTCTCAATTTCATAATGAAAGTTTTCCCAGTCCACCCCCCAATCAACCCCCACAACACACACACACACACAGCCTCTCTCCTCTTCTGCTGACTTTATCTTGAGCTGCTCACTCTCTCTGAGTCAATCACTGCATGTAATGAGACAGTGCGCATGGACACACACATACCCACACAGAGACTCTCAGACACACACTCTTGTGCTGCTACAATCAGCCACACATACAGGGAGTCTAGAAGAAATTAGCTCTGTTAATTCATTCTCATTGTCTCCATGCATGGTAATTTCTTGGGGGGGGGGGCTGCAAGATGAGGTGGGGTGGAGGGTGAAACTTCAAAACCAACTGCAGTGTGCAGCAATATAGGAACAAACAGTGCATTACAGCTCCAGCTTAATTATTATGCTAATGGTTCAGCCCGCAGGGCTCAGCACTGATGTAACGCTCAGAAACCCACACAAACACACACACAAACACACACATTTATATACACACAGTTTCTTCTGAATGTATCGGTTTGTGATTTTTTTTTTTTCAGTTTATATGATTATTGTTTTTTTCCCCCTCTCTCTCATTGCTCAGACAGCAGGAGGGGGGTGGGGGGGTCACGACAACAATAATGGAAGGAAAATATTTTGTACTGACTGAAAAACTGTGTTCATTAACGTCTAAGTTTTCCACAGTGATATGTCTTCTCAGTCTGTGGCCTCATGTTACAGATTCAGCTCCCTGGACTCAGAAACATCAACACAACATCATCATGCTATTTTCATCATGTTAATTTGTCAAACAGCTTCAATCTCTGTATTTAAATTCCTCTTTTCATCATTAAAACTCTGCATTTTGTTTCCTTGTTCACTCAACATGTTCAACAAAACTGAACCAATCAATCAATCAATTAGACACTGCATGATATCAGCAAAATGTGGAATGTGTGATGACACTGTTCAGTACTGCGATGACGATGTGAGTTCCATTAAATAAGCAAACATACCAGTTCCTGTGTCTTTCTAAAAAAAGACTCAAAACACTGTAGTACATACACCAGGCCTGTAGTGGCGCTGTAACACTGCCACACAAATACACCAAAACCAGAGAAGAATGGAAAGCTTGCGTGCTGTAAACAGACTCTAAACATTATAACTCGACTAAACACAAGAAGTTGTGCCAGTACAAATGCACCAATCAATGCTGTGTGGACGCGTTTCAGGCACGGTATCCGAAGGACGCGACGGAAATCTGCCGATGATGTTGTCACGTTACGTTACGTCTAGCAGTGTGGCTCAGGTAACAGGTATTAGGTGTATGAGTGTGAAGTGAACATAAACAAAACTCACTCATCACATTTCAAGCAACCTTTTGCGATGTGTTTATCATGCATGTTGATATTGTGATGATGGTGAAAATAAGATTAATCGGTCAGCCCTTCAATCAATCAATCAATCATAGATTAAATCACTAAGACCCGTGGCTGTGGAGTTGCAGTGTTGGTAATGTGCCTTTGAGATAAAATGATTTATTGTAAGTTTATAAATCATTTTTTCCCCACTTTCTCGATCTTTGTAATTTGAAAACTTAATTCTGTCAAATGATTTTTTGTTGTGATGCTCTTCAATCCTCCTGAGCTCTGAGCTCTGTGGTCAGGCTGGTTAGTGTGAGCAGGTGCAGCGAGTCGGCAGCAGAAGCAAACTCAGGCTCGACTGGAGGAAGAAAAGTGCTGCAGTGTAGTGAAACATCTTGTGGGACTGCACCAGGCTGCTCCGCCTCCTACTGCACCTCACTCAGGTGGAGGGGCTTTAAATGTGAAAGGTAAAGCAGCACCCAGTCTGGGGCAGTAAACGCATCCATCAAACTGTCGGCAGGCACGGGTCACACCCACAAACACTTGTCAGGAAAAAACTGGAACTGAGCAGAAGGTGAAATTAAATGTGGAGCTCAGTGGCCCTGGAGTCATTGGGGCCCGTGGGGGGGGTGTGAGGGGTTGTTGGGGGCGCCGGCTCTTTGGAATTCAGTTTTAGCAGAGTCACATTTTAGCGTCGCACCGCCGCCAATCATCCTGCTGCAGAGGAGAGAGAAGAGGAGGGCAGTGCCCCTGCTTTATGCTAATGGTGCAGCCACTGCCAATCAACAAACACTGTATGTGTGTGTGTGTGTGTGTGTGTGTATGTGTATGTGTATGTGTGTGGCATGATATCAACCTCCTTATGGATTCAACGTCTCAGGGACACCTCGCCTTCACCTGGACTCAGGGTGAGCTGATTGGATTTTGGTGGCTAAAGGTCAAAGGTCAGTGTGACCTCACAAAACACTTTTTAAAAACACTGGACTTCACATAGCAGTTACTAGTATGAGTGGAGAAGGAAACAACCCCAAGGAGGGGACTCTGGTGTGTGTCCATTTACATCGATACAGTCAGACAACAGTGGAAACGCAGCAGAGAGAAACGTCAGTGGCACCCGCGGTGCCTTCACTGTATCTGTTCAGTTATTGTCAGAACAGCAGCAGACAGAGAGCAGGCCACCGAGGTTCACTTTAGCCTGTGACGTCACCTCGGCTCTCATCTGCTACTGTCGTTTCACCTGCAGATCCTGAGCTTCACTCACATCCAAACCAGAACAGTTTAGACTCTGACAGGCGTCATGTTGAGTGACAGGCGGCTCCGATGCTGCTGATGTTTGTTTGTCTTCACTTAAGAGTGACGGACACACACACAGACATGCACACTCCTCAGGGCTTGTCTCTCTGGGCTTGGCTGCAACATTGTTCCTCTGCACAGTCACATATCGCCAATGAGCCCTCTAGATGTGACCACATGTCTCTGTGGCCCCCACCAGCTCCAGATGTGGAGCAGAGGTTGGGTTGGAAGCTTTTCTCTGCACCACTATTTGTATAAATGCTGAGATTGAGAGTCAGTTACAGATTCACATCTATTACATAACCTCACAGGGCATCACTCTCTCATCACTTTCATCAGAAACAACAGCATGCATGTCTCTTAATGTGACCTTAAACCTTTCAAAACATTTCAAAATAAAAGAAAGTCCCTCAGCACTGGTCAGGAATCATCATTTGTACATGAGACGTGCTGATAAAATAAAAAGTAATGAAATGATGCTGCAGCGTCCAGTGCTAATGATCCTATATGCTAATGGTTTCATCTGACACTGGCAGCTGAGCAGATGATGAAACATATGGGCAGAGACAAAAGCCCAGAAGGGACAATTCACACCACATCACAATCTGCATACATAAACAGTTTCCTGGAAAAAAATAAAAGCATCTGCAACCTGCAAATCCTCCAAACAGTAGTGTAAGAGTTGCTCGGGGGTCTAGTCTGAGTCTGAGAGCTTGAGGGAAACTCTCTCACCTGAAGATAATGATTTACTTGTTAAAGTTAAGATAAAGTTTAAACATTGTGGCAAAACACACTGTTGTTTCATCACTTAACATCTGCTCCACCTCTCGTGTCTTTTCTAAAGATAAAAAATACACCCGATGAAAACGCAAACAAGAGGTGATAAAACAAGTACAGATGAAGATGAGGACGAGGAGGAGGAGGAGGAGGAGGAAGTTGACCCTGGACAGGAGTGGAGCACATTTGAAATCTGAAGATGACAGCGACACAGATGGAGGGTTTTCCCTGTGGACTCTGTGTTAGTGATGACGGCCATGACAAAGTGTCACGGCTTCAAATCGACCAAACTGTCCCAGTGATAGAGTTTGAAGAGACAAGACAACAACACGTCCTGCTAGGGATGTTTCCTGAACTGGTGTCGATCTACTGAAGTGAAGCGAGAGGTAAACAAGGTGAGTCTGAAGCAGGAGGTGACACAAACACAAAAATGATGTCAGAGATCAGAGCTCAAGAGGTGACGACAGCTTGGGTTGTTTAAAAATCAATTTTGCCTGTCAAAAAATAGAGCGGCTCTGAGGGTGAAAGCATCTTCAGAGAACATCTTCATCAGTTTGGTGACACAGGAGCTGAAAACACTCAGACGTGTTGTGGACACTAAAAAGACATGGATGGGACTGATAACACATCCATGTGCAATGTTTTCAGAAGTCACAAGCTATCAACACAAGTGTGTCCCAGTAGGTCCAACACTTATTTGTGTCCCCTGGGAACACTTCCTGTGGCATCAAACTGATCAGGACATTATCATCATCAGATTTGATTGGGTTCCTTTTGATCTGAATCATTCAGATATGTTCATTTTGAGAACTTTCTTCTTCAATTGATCTTTCTGTTGTTCAGACATTAGTGTGTCAGTTAAAGTTAAATCCTCCTCCTCCTTTGGATCAGAGGACGGCTGCCCCTGTACCTGCTGCAGTGATTCATTAGCTCAGCTGTGATCTCTGGACCAGCTTTATTTGTCGACAACTTTAATCACAACGTTCGGGCCGAGCGGTCAGAGAGCTGATAGAGAGGACGGCCGTAAAAACACATCAGGCACAACCAAACAGGCCAATCGCTGCTCATTAATTAGCTGTGTGGCACCAGGCATGTCCATGTGTTTGTGTTAGTGAAAGAGATAGAGCATGAAGGTTGTCTCTCTCCTGGCTGTAACATTGATGATGGGTCATTCGTGTCACGTCTATGGACACACACACGCACACACAATTTCATCACTTCCTGCCTCGTCTGTGTTTGTCAGCTCAGACTCTGCCTAAAAAATTTCTGACATCAAAGTAAAACTCTGAAGATTTAATCAACTTATTTTCACTCTTTATTAAAACACTGTGCTGTGGTGTGGCCCAGCAGCCTCCTGTCGGCCTGTGTTAAGCTCTACTGGAGCAGGTGGAAATTTAGGAGGTGGAGCTTCTCTCTGGGTCCGACCTGGTTTATATTCTGAGTGTAGCTGTTGTAGGTGGAGCCAAAGTAGCATAGTGTTGTCTTGCCTCAGTGAGACACAGGAGCGATGATCACAGCCTGTCAGGTCTCACCTTGAGAGGATGCCACACAGCTGTGTGACATTCAAAGACTTCATGTGTCATACTGGAGTTTCAAATGAACCAGAAACTGAACCCAGGGTTTTTCCTGCATCTTACCCAAAACCAACCTGACCAGCCACACAGGTCATGTTCAACACTCACATGATCAAACCTAAAGCTGCAGTTCCTCTACTGACTACTAGAGTCTGGCTCCGGCACTGAGTCGATCCACATAGACTCCCAAGTTAAAACGTCAAACGTTAGAGCAGAAATAAACATGTTTATAAAAACAGATTTGGTCTCTACATCTAATTCATGCACTGAAGTCGCAGCTTCACACAGGCCCTTCCTCTTTGTCCATACTTGGATTAGCTGAGAGTTAAGGGGTGGTGTCAGAGACTGCCAAGATGGCGGTCGTGGGGCAGCTCACTCTGAGCTTCAGAAACCTGTGGGCGGAGGTGACGGCAATCTTTATTTACTGATTGTGGATTGACCCAGCAGTGTGTACTGAAACACCGGCTCTACAGCGGTGGGTGGACCTAATCCAGGTTGCCACAGTAACAGAAATGACAATGAAAGTGATCTGTCATATTGGTTATGACCCATGTTCTCTAGCACTTTGCTGCTGTGCTCATGGGCACAGACAGCACTACAGATCGCTCCTCTACACGTTGATCTCATCCCCCTCATCTGATCTATGATTTATCTCCTCCCTGTCTGTGTCTTTCCTCTGAGCCATGATCAGTTTCCTCTTGAAGCTCTTTATCAAACGGGTTTGTCAGAAACTGATCAGAAAACAAACTGATAAAGAAAAACAGAGATAAAAGAGGAGGAGCATCACAAACAACAAGATAAGACTGAGATCCTCTGTGTGTGTGTGTGTGTGTGTGTGTGTGTGTGTGTGTGTGTGTGTGTGTGTGTGCGCGCGTGCGTCTGTGCGCGTGCGTCTGTATTCCAGGATCCATTTGGTTGGTAGTGAGTGTGGGTGTGTTTTTATACAAATGGAAGTAATCTGTATGCATTGGTGTGCATGTCTGAATCTGTTTGTGTGTGTGTTTGTGTGTGCGTGACCGTCCTCCCTGCAGCTGTGTACTCATGCATAGATGCCACTGAAATCTTCCTGCTGCTGTCTATGGCCGCCCAACACAAACACACACATTAACACAAACACACACAAACTATGTTGCTCTTGAACGAGCTGTTGTCTCACATTAACTGTCCAGTTTGTGTCTTCACCCTGAAACCTCTCAGTTGTCTGAAAGGTCATAAGGCATCAGGTTAACAATGACAGGACAGACAGACAGACAGACAACCCATGCCTGGCTGTTGGGTAAGGACCATAAAATATATATTATAAAAAAAAAAAACATTATATGATTTAAATCATTATTTAAATAAGAAAACAAATCCAATATCTGTATCATCACAGAGAATCAATAATATCATCTAAAGACTGATAATCACCAAGCACAGAGACAAACACCTGTCAGTCACACCTAAGAGCATGACATCATCAACATCCTGGAACATCTGTCTCATACACAGGACACAGCAGAGAACACAAAGTGGTTTAAGTGACGAACACCTTCATGTTTCATTCACCACAGACTGATGAGTACAGAGTCACCTGCGTCTGCGGAACCTACATCACAGTGAAGGTAAAGACCAACTAAAATGGAGATACGGGTCTCCGGGAGGTTAACTGGTTTAGAGCAGCATGTGTTCCCATTAAAGCACATGGATACGGACTTACAGAGGTATCTGCTTTCTTTCAGCTGTGGTCTGCAACAATAACAAAATAAAGAAAAAACAATCAGTTCACTAGCATAAACAGTAAGCTAACATAACACTACATTACCTCAGTACTGCCTGAACAAATAGACACACAAATACTCATTACACCACATAACACAAACAAGCTCACCCGTGTACATACACACACAGCAGGAACCAGGAAAAAATGAAAGGACAAAGGAAAACGTCTGCTCTCGGCCGCATGGAGAAGAACGGAAAAAAGTTAAAAAAAAAAAAAAAAACACACACACACACACACACACACACACAGGTGTGGTGCGTTCACTGAAAAAAATGTGGGCTTTCTAACACCAACATTTGTCACATACACACAGGATGTAGATGATGAAATGTAAAACAGTAAAGGCACAGTAAAGGACACAACAGCCTGATAACAACCTGTGTAAAGGTTTGTGTTTGTGTGTGTATTCTCTGTAGCAAGTGCTTGAGTATGTCTCCTTGTTTGTATACCACCAAGCCCTCTGCAGCAACAGCAACGAAGAGGGTCAAACAGTCAGCCAATGAGAAGAGAGACTCAGAGTCTCCTCTCCTCTCATTGGCTCAGAGCCTCTCTTCTCATTGGCTGACTGTTAATTGAGTGATCCAATAAAAAAATATGAGAGATCTAAAATACGCAGAGAAACCAAATTCTACAAAAGATGGGTGGTGGATCCAGGTGGGTGGGGCTTGGTGGCTACGTTGTTGTGGCATCACAAAGTCACAGAAGCCCTGACAACTGGTTTTAAGGCTCAGTTTCTGAATACAGACTGTGCTTCTCTCTGTGGACTGAGGCTTTGGTACCTTCACTGTATTAATACAGAACCTGGAGCTTATTTATCATCACACACAGGGACATCTACCTGTATACTGTACAGAGCTTGGATATAAATCAAAAAAGTGCTGTACTGGTATTAAGGAAGTTGCAGAATATTAAAGTAAAAGAAAGTTGAAGAAATACAGAATAAAGAAACAGAGTGGGGACAAAGGAGTCGAGTGCAGTCTGAAGTGGTTTATTGACCAAGTCTAACAGAGAGAGATGATTCAGAGAAAACTGAGAGACACAATCACGTCTTATCGACTTCCACTCTGAAAAGGGGCCAACACACACACACACACACACACACACACACACACACACACACACACACACACACACACACACTCTCCCTCTCTCTCTCACCTTTTGTCTGATAAATGGCAGCGGAGGAATTTAATGATAATTGAGGTCGTTTCATCGGAAATCACATCATGACTCCACATATTACAGCTGCACACACTCACGCATGCACACACGCACATGCAGCTCTGTAATTCCTGTGACAAATTTCTGTGTTTTTTCCTCTGAGGTGTTTTTGTGTTGGACCAGTGGAACAGATGTGAAAATATTTATGTGAAGCTCCAGAAAACAAGAGAAAGGCTCACTGTGAATCAAAGGAGCCTTAAAACATCACAAGCTGCCATCTCCACACACAAACGCACGTTTCATTTCATTGCTACTGCTCACACTCATGTATGCACACGCACACACACACACACACACTGTTTTAGAACAGACTGACAGACAGATCTACAGCAGCAGTTTAACCCCAACACGATTAATGCTCATATGCAGGAGGTCAATAAAAAAAGTCCTGAAAATCCTGAAGAACATTTCAAGATAAAAGAGAAAATTGGTGCTGAGTAAAATTCAGTGACGGCACTGAATCACTTCAGTCATGGTGGTTTTTAACAGAACAGGGTCAGAGTCACATGAGTTCTGGCATTAAAACATGGCCCAGCATTTCCCAAGATTCACTGCACTATGAAAATAATGGGGAGTATAAGCAGTGATAGCTGAAGCTGACAGTACAGCGCCCGTATGTGTCCAATGTGTTGACCTAGTGATGGAAACGAAAAAATCAGTAAACAACATTCAAACCTTAAATGGCGCTCTGAATGTTCCTTTAACATGTCTCTGAAAACGACGTGAGAGAACTTGATATGTTCTCTGACAACAATTTAACATCAGAGGGGCTTGTAAAAATCTGTGACTTCAGCACCACGGACAGGGTCAGCCCCACCGTGTTCACAGTACCCTGTCTCCTGGGACGGCCTTAAGATCTAGTTGAGATGTAAACTAGAGACAGATGTAGATAAACTAAATGTCCTTGGTGTGGACAGATTTCTGCTGTAAATTGAACAGAGTTCTGGTTTTGGCCCAGAATCCTTAGTGGCTGGGATCAGTGTTTGAAGCTGTGGTCTCTCCCTGAGGCAAGCTTTACTGATATGACTTTCTCAGAGCTTATACCTCGTAGCAGCCGATATCATCCCTCATATCACCACAAAATCATCCCAGAAAATCGAGAGACTCTCTCCAGTCTGTCACTTCACAGCCAACGATTATCATCATCATCAGAGATGGAAACTTACAGAATCTGTTCTCATGTACGACGCTGCAGTTAAAAGCAGAGTCTCTTCCTTGTGGTTGTTTCCTCCTCCACTTCCTGTTTTTCTACAGTGACAGAAAATATTAGACATAGGTGTGAAGTTATGGCCAAGAGGAGGAGCAGGACAATGGGGGGGGGGGGCACTGCGGGGCATGTTAAACACCTCACCTCAAACAAAAGTCAGGAAATCAAAGGCAGTGCCGAGCAGAGAGAGAAACACAGCACACCACTGCAGTCTGATGGAGTCTGCAGTTTCCTTCTTCTTCACTGTGTTAATGTTTATGAAGGCTCATGTCGTCGTCTCTCTGCTTTTGTTGTTCACAAGCAGCACTGAACTCTGTTTCTCATCCTCTCACCTGTGTCTCAGGTTGAGATGGAAAAGCCACTAGATGTCCTGAGGTCAAAGGTGAAGGAGGATTCATCAGGACTCAGGAGAACACTCCGTTTGTACTGACACAGAGAGTTTGTAATTAAACTTTAGTGATAAAACGTGGAGGATAAATCCTTTAACCACCACACGCCACAATCCCTCCTCCATTATTGAGAGTAGGGGACGGAGTAAAAGACTGCCAAAAGACTGCTACAGCCTCTGTCTCTGCTGAATCACTGAATAACTGTCACATGAGCACCATCATCCAAGTGTCCTAATTTAATTGGGCCTGATCTGTGTCTGTGCTTCCTGCACACACACAGGCTTGACAGTAGTGTGACATCTTTGTCAGTTTCCTCGTCCGTGACTTGGAAATCTGTTGGATTATAAAATCAACGAGCAACAATGAGTCATGACTCTTGTTCGTTTGCTGACCTAAGACCTGGTGAACTGAGCTCAGTGACCTTTCCACTCAGAGGTCACAGAGGTGTAGAGAAACAGGTGGCGGATTCTATTCATTATCTGATCTATGTGGAATATGAATATAATATGATAATCAGTCTGACAGACCCATGAAAAGATCACAAAGAACATACTACAGCATTAAAGGAAAAGACCTCCCATCGCTCCCCACCCCTGAAGATACTGTTCTCCATGTTGACTGACTGACTCGGTCACATCGAGCCTGCGGCTGCACTGGAGCTAAAATAGATCCATCATGGCAGCTACAGTTACCTACACCATCACTTCCTCCTCAGTGATTTTGCGTACAAAATAAAAGCCTGAGAACTTTCTTTTCTTTTCGCTTAGTTCGAGTACTGTGAGCTTTTATTCTGCAGTGGTTATGACTGCATAGCTTCTGAAATAGTTCCCATACAATATTTGATAGGAAAAAATAATAAAAACTTACATGTGACTGTTCACATCTGATCACTAAGTGAATTTTATCAGTTTCATTGATCTATTTCTTGAATCAGCCTTTGATTTTGTTTAGGGTGGGAACCTGAAGCTCCATGATCATGATATCTCACCATCCCTGATCCTGTTCACTCTCACCGGATCAGTGAGTCACTGTGTTACTGTTTAAAGGTGTAAAACATTTGGTGCAAGGTACAAGGTCGATCCCTGCTCCACTTCCTCTTCCTCTGAGGTTTAGAGGGTGCCATTTTAACGGCGAGACACAGGCTGACAGGGTGATGACAGACGTGCACACACACACTAATTTTACTGCTCAGCCTGTATTAATCCATATCGCAGACAAACACTATGTGGACTGACTCACTGTTGGAGACACACTGCTGTGGTCAGTAGAGGAACTGCAGCTTCAGGTTTTAGCCAGAAACACAACAAAACTGATAGAGATGAAAAGATGACAGCATGACTTGATTTGATTTATGGAATAAGCTCAAGTGGTTTCTGCAAATCAATAACTCTGACACACACATAACTGAGCTGCCTTTGAGCAAGGCACTAGGCACCTGTCAGCTCCTCCCCGTGTTCAAACAGGAAGTGTGGAAATGGTTTTTATTTTCGGTGACAGATTGACAGGTGAAGCTTCGAAATCACAGAGAATTCCTCTGGTAGAGTTAAAAATAAGAAGCGTCAGGGTTTAGACAGCACCTCCACCTTTCAGGTGTGTGTCAGCTTCCACATGACCTGCAGCTCACCTCACAGTGAACTTCTCCTCACCTCCTCCTGCTGCTGCTGCTGCCTGCAGAGGTGTGGGCTCATATATTACTGTGACGGCTCCATATCTGATCCTGTCTGATACCATCTCACAACTGTGTGTTGTTGTACTGCAGGTAAACAAAGGAAACATTAGTAACACTGCCCCCCCCCATGGTGGCCCTGAGAGCTCAATACGCTCCAAATTAACTTTATCAGTTTGATGATGCCCAATATGCAAAAGCTCACAGGTATAGTTACAGAGAAGCAGGAAGTGAAAGGGCAGTTAAGTGACATCAGATGTGGGGGTGTGTAAAGAACAGGTGTGATAATGATGTGTGTGAACGCGTCTCCTGCTCTGTAACACTGACTCTGAACCAGCGTCTTCAGCTTGTCGACTCCTTGTCATTGAGTCTGAGTCATTTTGTTCTTCAAATGTTTGGATGTAGATGTAACAGTAGAATGAATAAACAAACAAATGTGGGCCACTCGCAGTGTTTCACTAAAAATAAACAAATGAAAACACACTGTGATTTCACATCCAGTGCCGTGAAATTATCTGTTGGATGAGACACTCTCTGAGGCAGAGGGCTGGTGTGTGCTACTGCTTTTCATAGCCCACGATCAGTTTAGTCCATAATTGACTTATAAGCTGCACGTGGGTGTGCAATTAACTGAAACCTAATTAAGGAGCCGCCTGAAAATCTGCATGAGCAGTTAAACTAGCTATACTGAAGCTTCCTAACACACACACACACACACACACAGCTTTTCTCAACCACCATCGAACTGCAGAAAGAAACCGACCAATCACAGCTCGAGGAGTGCTTGCATTTCATGTAGTTTCTATTATCCATGACCCTTCAACCATGTCAACCACATTCTGATTTATGGAAGAACTTATTTTAACCCAATGAAATCAAAATCAGTCAGTCGGAATCAAAGCTTGCCAAACTCCTTTTCTTGAATAATTAGAACGACCGAAACCAAACACAGTTCACCAGAGTCTCTCTGAACTGATTAAACTTGTGTTTTGCGGTTTGTCTTCATCACGTCGGCTTGACGCTCGCTCAATGGTTTCCAGGCAACAAACAATGACAGAAAATCAGTAAAAGAAATAAAGCACACAGCATCACAAGGTGAGCATTAGGGTTGTAGTTAGTCAGTGAAGGCAGCACAGAGCTCAGAGGGTTGGTGATAGCACCTGCATCATCCTCATCATCTTCATCGTCAGTCTTCCCAGGGGACGGTTCTTTCCTCCCCTGGGAAGTCGCTTGAGAGCTGGTGACAGAGGCATCACCACAGACTGAGGATGTGCTGAGTGACAAGATCATTTTCACTACAGTCACAGATTAGAGTGACTCATGTTCTGCTCCTGTTTGTGGGGGTTAAGTCTCAGTGAGTGGGGGGTGGGGGGGGGGGGCTGGACCAGAGGCTGTGGGTGGAGACACGCTGAGATCAGTCTGTTGGGTTTGTAGTGTCTGATGTTCTTATTGTGTTGTTTCTTATCTGGTTTTCATTTGACTCGAATTTAGTTTTCCCACTTGAGAACAAAATGACTCTGAATCTATTTTGTTTTTACACAGTGCAACCCCCACACACACATCCCCCCGCGCCGACGCCTGGAGCCAGAGGAGACAGTGAGACACACAAAGAGACACAGGCTCTGGATGTCTTTGTGTCTCTGGACCAAGTGTGAGTCTCAGCTGAGTTGTGTCTGAAGAAAGGTTTGTTTTGATGTGGAAACAACAGTCGTACAAACAAGGTTTTGCGAGCAGATAAAGACAGAGTGAACACACACACACACACACACAGAGCAGACATAAATACAAACTGGCAGTAACAAAGAAAGATGTCACACAGCAAAAGTCACGTGCATGGACTGCACACACACGAACAGCATCACACTCACACACATCCACTCTGTCATAGGTTCACCCACACACATTCAGACACACATGCACACACACGCAAACACTTGCACAGTGTTGCAGAAAAAAGGCCATAAGGCATAACTCTCTGTGGAGCTGCCCTGACTGTCTGTAGGTCAGCCAGCTAAAACTGCAGAGCAGAAGGGGCCACACACACACACGCATGCATGCACGCACACACACACCACAAAGTTTCAACAGTTTGGGGACGTTTAAGGACACAACACTGATTCACACCGAACACAACACAACATTCATCCAACATGTATGTAATGTGCATTATGTTGTATAATACATATATATTTAATGAGTTGTTTGCTCAGCTGCACTCCATGTTTCTATGATTTCTCTATCAGTGTCCTAATGAAGCTTCATTACATACAGATGAGACTGAAGGTTCCTCACAGAGACCATGGGCTGATCTGAGGTCTGAGTCTGAAGGTTCAGAGATAAAGTAAAATCCATTCAGTTTTAATGTTTGTTCAGTTTTTACACGACCTAACAACAGCTGCTCTGGTTCTTGATTTAATATGTTTTATGTCCATGTTTATAGTATTTATATCCACGGGTTTAGTCAGTTCTGTCCCAACTCCAGTGATTGCTGTGGTTGCAAGCTGTGGTTGAATTACATTGAATTATGGCCAATGTTTTTATTAGGATGTAAATGCATCATCAGTGGCAGGCAGCCTCACGTCCTGCAGCTCATTTATCCTCTTCACAGTCTCTCTCTGTATTTCAGCTGGACTCCAACAGTAAATATCCCCCCCCCCCCCCCCCCCCATGAGGAGGGAACAGGCTGATGACTCGGACAAGCTTCACTTCCATCACATCTTGTTCACTCTCAGGTTAAAGGTCAATATGCCTGTATCACAGTGTTGATGCTTTCACTAACAGTCAGTGGACGACACAGCAGGTCTGCATTTACAAAACATAAGTGATATAAAGGCATATGATATAATAATGCAAAAGATCAGCAGCAGCTCAGAACAAAGAAACACTCTTTCTCAGCCACCACCTGCCATGTTCTCAGAGAATCAGGTGACCTGAGGCTCAAAACCAAAACTTAACCCAACAGGAAAAAGCTCAACTGAGTAAAGTTACTGTGAAACACGACAATTATGTTAGCTGGCTAGCCATAGCAACATCTGCTGATCATGTTGATATTATATGCACAAGAAAGTTAGCTAGCATTAGCATGTCCCTGTAGCTATTAATAATAAAGCTGGTTTAGACAAATGAGGATGATCAGGCACACGCGACCAGACACCAACACAAATCTAGAGACACTTAATGACATCACACACAGAGGGGGCATGGCTTCATTTGCTGCTCAGGACACCATTACTGCATTGTGTCTTTACATAGAGAACAGAGGTTTGCTGCTGTATTAATATTTTAAATCTTGTTTGCAGAGACTTTAAACCATTTTCTTAAGAGATGAAAACAGCCTCTAAACATCTAGATAAACAGTGGGTAAATGTTTTAGGATGTTTACAGAACCACAACCTGCAAAACCAGCACGAGTTCCACTCACATTCTCAGACAGAACCTAAGGTGATTTTTTAAGCGTTAGCTCCTGAAACAGTTTATGTGAGTGGAAATGAAGAGACGTGTTTTCAATGAGCGACACAGACAGAGACCAGAAGCTGCAGGAACTGAAACCTCAACATGTTTCCCTCAGGACTGTGATTCATCAACACACGACGACCTGACAAAGAGGAGCTGCAGGGAGCAGAGGGGAGTGGGCACGCTCGAGAAAACACCACGACACCTGAAGGCAACATGTACCAACAGAGAAAGAAAGAGAGAGACTCGTTCACACCTGAGTCCAGGTACATAAACGACGTGTTCACACAAAAATCCACGTGCACAAAGAGACAGAGCTCAACACAAAATGACCACCTTCACGGAAACAACACTGACATTTGATAAACAGAATTAATTGTGTCTGTGTTGACTGTGCTGATAATTTATTGTTTATTGATACTGTGTTAATATTGCCTGATCTCTGTGCCACAGTTCAGTTTGAAACTTCCCATCAGAGACTGATGCAGGTTTGACCTCAGTGTCACCTGGTGCTCAGTGCTGATTGGGACCAACTGATTTATTTGTCGGTGCATTGGCCGATCGGAACCGATGTGAGGACCTGTGCCTTCAAACTTTAATGTCCTGGCATTGGTTGATCCACTAGAGAGAAAGAATGTTAGTGTTGTGTTCCTTTGATTTGTGGCTCTCCTATTTATATAGGTTTGTTTCACACAACACTGTTTACAACAGAGTTTACTGCAGTGCTGCACTGAGGCGATTTTAAACAGTAAAAAGTTATTTATTGTTTTGATAAGCCTCCAACACACATTTGTCACAAGTGTTTGAACCTATTTGAGAAACTGCTGAAAATAAAAAGCGAATTTATATATGAGGAATATTGACTGATTAATCATCATAATTTTTAACTCCTTAATATCGATATCTGCTCCAAAAATCCCATTTCAGTCGGATCCTGTTTAATAAGTCAGAAAACTTAAACTTAACCCCCCCCCCCCCAGTTTTCTATTTCCTTCAGTTTTTTTATGCTGTTGTTTTGTGTCTTCGTCCAGAGAGAAGCTGATGTAACTCTGAGCTGTGAGATCGATCGACAACGACGATTCAACATCCAATTATCTCTCTCTCACACTCCCCTCAACAGACACACACACACACAAACACACACACACACACTCTCATCTGGAGCTCATTTCCTTTTCCACATCTCTCTTTGGCTCCCGGCTCCCTGCTCCCCGCCACCATCACACACACACACACACACACACACACACACTCTTATCCTGTGTGATATTGCTGAGCTCTGGCTGATGTAGTGGAACTTGCAGCAGGAGTTTGAAGTGTAATGGAGAGAGAGGGAGCAGCAGGAAGCTGCTGCAGTAAATATTGTCATATCTACTTACACTTATTCATGTTACAAATGACAGGTGTGTCCCTGTTCAGGGGGGCGTGTCACTACAAAGGTGTGGCACCTGAACTGAGAGATCACCCTGAGGTCTGAGAGCCCAGCTCAGACGTCAGGGATCAAACCTGATCTTGCCATTACCGTACTGTTCATACTCGCATAGATGTAGTCACAGGTTGTGATTTGACAGTGATTGGTCACATGTCAAGAAGGTGGGCTTAATTATAGTTACGTCCACACAACAGCATTTTAGTTCAAAAAAAAAAAAACTCATCTCTCATGATGTTCCCTGCTCTGTAAACACGACCCCGGTTGTGTTGTTTTATCTTGACAATTCTGAGGATGTGTTTTATTGTGCAACAGGACAATAACAGGTCATCAGATGCAGCACAGACGGTTAGACGGGCCACAGCAGTTATACTGGTTGTGTAGCTGCAGACTGTGGGTTTGAGGGTTAGTGAGGGGTCAGAGGTCACAGGTCACAGGTCATCCCCTCTGGTCAACAGTCAGCCCAGTGATGAGACTCTCTGTGTCTGTGTCTCCTGATGGTTTATCATCACTGTTCAACACTTTGATCAATTATTAGTGTTCAACTCAGCGCTGGAATCCCCACACATGCAGCTGCTGCTGGAACACTGGGGGGGGGTTCAATAGGGGGGGGGGGTCAGTTAAGATGCTGCAGCAGAAGAAGGGCTCTATCAGATAATTGCAGCGAGACAACTGCAGCAGCCTGGACCAGGAGGGAGCTTTAAATACTGGGGAGCAGGGGGGTGGAGGGTGGAGGTGGTAGAGTGGTAGCGGCAGCAATTTCAATGTAGGACGCAGTGAGGACAAAGCTCAGCTAGACAAATGATGGTCTCTGTCAGCAGATAATGACAGAGAGATACAGACAGACTGAGAGGCTGGAGGAGTGTGTGTATGTGTGTGTGTGTGTGTGTGTGTGTGTGTGTGTGTGTGAACTTATGTGCGTGGTATCACAGCAATGACACAGAGATAAGACAGAGGAAAGTCTGATCAATGGAAGCAGCAGAACCTGCTCAGGGTCACAACACGTCATCACCTGTTCTTACCCGTGGATTTAACACAATTCCACAATTCCTAATCAATAAAATCTTGTGTTTAAAAACAACAGGAACTGCGAGTGTGACAGCATGGAGAGAACAGATTGTGCAGTGATTTTTCACATCAACACATCACAAAACAGTGAAGACAGCAAATATGAACAATTTTACCAAATAAAACAGTTGGAATATGAATCAATCATTGAACCAGTGAACAAATTCACCTGAACACACACACATTGCGAGGTCGGCAGACAAAGATCAGCTCCTTCTGATGCAGCTGAAGGTCATTTCTGTCAGATGTAATGATAATAACAATAATTCATAAGATTTATATAGCGCTTTTCTCGGGCACTCAAAGATGTGGGGCAGACCTCTTGCTCCCCCCACTACACCTCCTCCATCCTCTCAGTCCTGGACCAAGTTCGGCAGAAAAGACACTGGAGAGGGACAACAGGACTTTTCCAAGGTTCAAGCCTGTAGGTGGATGCCAGTTTGGGGCGGAGCTTATGGTTTCCTCTATCTATGGGGCATGGCGGTGCGCTCTGTACTCAGGTCAGCAAACTGAGTAAACGTAGGCAGGGCTTTCCAAACATGTAGCCAGACATGTGTATGAAGTGGGAAGTGTTAAGATCAGCCACAGAGATTAATCTTTCCACAGCTAAGAAGCTAGCGTTATCATCGTGATGCAGCAACAAGACGCTGAAAAAATGTGTTTCAGGTTGTAGCTGTGACGTTGCCCTGTGAAAAAACAGCTATTAATGTGGCAGAGGCTGAATAATCTATGTCTCTGTTCTGTCACTGCACGAACATGTGACGAATCTGCTGACTCCATCAGATTCTGGCAGAGAAGGAGAGACGTCGGTCTTCAGTCCAAGAATGACTGTAAAAAGACATGAGGAGGCTGCTATCTGCAGTGGGCAGGAGAGTTAGAGCTCAGAGATAAGACCAGAACAGAAGAATCAAACAGAGGAGGATTAAAAGAGAAGTGATACAAACGGAGAGGAGGAAACAAAGTACCAAGATGTAAAATAATCTGCCACAGGAGAAGAAAGCTGCAAAAACGTGGGATGAAGTGAAGAGACAGGAGGAAGACAGGAAACACGAGAGAGAAGAGAAGAAGAGACAAAGCAAAGTGAAGAAACTAGAGGCGAAGAGATAAGACGAGAGAGGCAACGTCGCATGATGAGATAAGAGGGGAGAGATGAGGAGGTGGAGAGACGACAAACAGAGAGAAGACAGAAAGAGAAAAGAAAGGAATGAAAGGAGATGAGGAAACAGAAGAAAACAGAGTGAGAGGAGAAGAGGAAGAGAGGAAGAGGAGGGCAGAGAGGAACGGTTGTTGTTTTTGCTGCATGAGTCATCGTCAGATCCTATTATGACTGAAACAGCGTTACGCTCTCGCCCACTGCTAACCTACGGCTACGCACACGCGCGCGCACACACACACGCTGCTGTTTTCATGAGGACATCACAGCTTCTTCTTTCAGGTCCACATACACACATATTAACCAGATTACAATGTACACACTCACTGGCTACAAATGAGATTAGGACCCATAATGCACTGCACCGTGTGAACATTCAACACTTCATGTTTTCCGTCACTTGCATTAGTTCTCTAACCTGCAGCCCACAGTTCAACACTTCACATGGTGACACTGGTCCAAGGGGCAGCAGGATTCCCAGCATCAGTCACTGTCAGGTTCGAACACTGGACACAGGAACGAACACTGCGCCCATTGATACAGCCTAAAAATAAAATCTGATTTTTTTCACATTGATGCAGATTTATTTTTTCCCTGCTAAAAACAAACTACAAAAAACAAGAAAATTATTCACATCAGTCCACCACAATGTGCTCCTTTCACCAGGACTCTTCATTTCATACAGGGCACTGTGGGGAAAGACTGTGCCAAAATAAGCCGCCAATGTTAGCTGCAGATGTTAGCTACTGACATAGCTGCCGACAGGGCTGTCACAATCATGAAATTTTAGTTGGCGATTAATTGCCACACAAATAATTGTGTTAACGATTTAATTGTCTTTTTCTGATCATTTTATGACACTATTCTACAGGCCTAAACATAGAAGAGCCATTTATTGGCTTTGCAATCTATGATGCTAATGTCAGTAGATGCTCATCATAATGGGATCGACAAATATTAGAAATTAAGCACCTTGAGATAAACAGTGTGTGACACTAATTCTCCACTCATTCAATTAAACCATGGCAGAAGAGGGGGGGCGCAATGTGATGATGTCATTCAAACCGCAAATGGTAGAAGAAGAGGAAATAATGATGGAAACGGCAACTGTTTTTATAGAGATGAATGTTAATACTTTTAACGATCATGCAAAATAATTTCAGCAATTCCTGCTCAAATAATTGCCATCTGGCAATTATGTAATAATTGTGACAGGCCTAGCTGCCAGTGTTAGCTCCTAATGTTAGCTGCTGTTGTTAGCTCCTAATGTTAGCTGCCAGTGTTAGCTCCTAATGTTAGCTGCTGTTGTTAGCTCCTAATGTTAGCTGCCAGTGTTAGCTCCTAATGTTAGCTGCTGTTCTTAGCTGCCCATGTTAACTTCTAATGTAAGCTGATGATGGTAGCATCTAATGTTAGCAACTAGTTAGCAGTTGCTGTCCTCTGCAGCTAGCAGTGCCACAAGCTCCTCCCACTCAACTGCTGTCTCCATTTGATGCTTTGTAAGTGAGTCATGCTGCTGCTTTTCGTCTCAGCAGAATTTCACAGCGATAGTGGTTTGATCCAGATTAGATGCTAGAAACCTCATGAACCACTTCCAAATGGCCGAGGAGACACTGATCTTCTGTTATTTGCTCATGCTGCCAAGGTGATGTTTCCCTTGTGTCCAAAGCCCTAAGCAGCTTTTGATCAGCAGTTTATGCTGTAACTATGACAACAGAGATCATCCAGCATTGAGGAAGGACTTAACCAAGGAACAACTGTCATTAGAGTAACTGTCACAACAAAGGCAGGTACACTGCCATAGTCTACATGTTTATTTCAGTAACCATCACAACTGAGGCCCAGTAACACCTGTACCATAAACACCCTTCTTTGACCTCTGACATTCTCCCCGCAGTTTGCCTATCATGAAGCTGCTATCATATGCACACACTCACTTACACACACACGGCTCAGTGATAAATTCAGTTCTCTGGTCTGTGCCATGATCAAGCATATGCGTTTCAACATGTACACACAGCAGGGATCAATCCTGTGACCTTTCCAGCACAATGTGCTGAATCTTGCATTTTCACACATGATATGTTGTTGGAGAACTGATTGTCACACACTGGAATATGAGCTCTGAAAACATGGTATCCAACACAGTGACGCACAGGAGAGAGTTGGGTGGAGCAGCCAGGTGACAGACAGTTCAGGGCCAGGGTAGATATTACAACTGTGAATTGAATCATTACACACATGAGGAGCCACAACTTGTTAATGAGGAGTCGACCACATGCTATAAGGTCAGACTAATTTTGTCATCACTCATATATCTTTATTTTAAATCATCTCCTCCAGTTCAGTCTGAAAATGTAGTCACATGTAGTCATCTGGACTTCTTGACCTGCTGTCTGACCTCCTGCCTGTTGAACCTCACATGTGTAAACTCCAGAACTATGATACATTCTTCCAGTCATCTATGCGGTATATATTTACCTTATTACTCCTTTTTTCTCCATAATATTTTCCTAGACATTCCTGTAAACAGTTCAGGAAACAACATAACTCTGATTGATGTCTTTACAATGGTTGCTTGTCAGTGTTAGGACTGATTTGAGGATTTAACTTCACGGCACATGATTACATCTCTGAGCTGCTGTTCCTAGACCAGCCTGAGGCAGCAATCTGTACCATTAAAAACAAGTGTTTGCTGTTCAGGCTCTGAGGCTGCCTGAAGGTCTCACCTCATCACTATCAGCCTTAGTCACTTTTTCAGACAGACTTTTATCAAAAGACTGTTTTATAAAGTTTTCTGGTATTTTTACTCTCTGAGTGAGCTGCTCAATTGTGCCTCCTTTTTCTATCCTGTTGTTGTGAAGCACTTATTAACACCAATGCTAGTGCTATACAAATAAAGCTTTTTATTATTATAATTAATAATTGTATCGTACTGTATTGCTCTACCAGCTTGATCTTTGTTCATATTTTGTCCTTTAAGGTGTTCCACTGTTTTTCTGTTTGACCAAACATCAAACACTGAAAGCAGTTCCCATTCCTTGTTTGTAAAACCTACTTGCTAATTCTGATTCATTGATGACCTAGGCAGAAAACTTCTTGGCCTTCTTGTGGTTGTACAGTTGGGTTCTTCTCTCAATGTCATTTGATATGCAGACCAACATTGACACCTCTGGACGACGCTCATGTTCCTCCCCCCACCCCTGTCCATCAGTGATAACATTAACCGCAGTTCACAGAGGGTTTTCAGAGCGTCTGTGTATGACTCTCTCTCACTAACCAGCTCATTATTTGATCTTCCACTCTCCTGATTAATGGGACAACCCACCCCCTCACTGATAAGCACTCCAACAGGCCTTCTATCTCTCTCCTTCACTTCCTCTCTTGTCTTCTTACCCTCCATCTCTCTCAGGGTTTTCCCTCTCAGTTCTCCGTCACTTCTTCTCTCTTCTCTCTCTCTCTTTCTCTCTCTCTACCCTTAAACCCCCCCCCCCACCCCACCCCACCCACCCCATCGCCACTGTGATGAATGAGTGTTGCTGCAAACACACACACGCAGTCTGTCCTTCAACAGGGGAATAAGATGTTTTGATCAAATCACTGTTACACCGCAGTGGTGAAGCTACTTATAAATGCATTACAGTGGTGGTTATTTCCTTCTAACATCACCCTCCCCTTCCCCTGTGCACATACCCCGACACACACACACCCACACACACTGTCTATTGTGTAACAAATTGTATCTGTGTTGGAACTGTCCATCTATGTAATTTTGATTTGGAAGTGTGTGTGTGTGTGTGTGTGTGTGTGTGTGGGGGGGGGGGGGGTTAAGGGGGTGCTGACCTCCATCACAGTGACTTGTCATTCAGAATCAGCCCATTGTGGTCGTTTCCTCCTCCAGTTCACAGAGCTGCAGGAAACATGGACACAGTGTCTGTCCTCAGCCACCGGGTTGAATAATGACCAGAGGTGTCATTATGATGTCACAGTGAAGTTGACTTGTGACCTTTTAAATACAAAATGTCAACACTTCATCATTTTATCCTCTAAGACATTTGAGGTTAACTGTTCCATGATGAACTAGTGAGGCGTGGCCCAAACAGTGTTTTGTGAGGTCACAGTGACCTTTGACCTCGAAGACTAAAATCTAATCAGTTCATCTCTGAGTCTGAGAATCAAAGTGAATGTTTGATAGGTGGTGTTACTAAGACATCATGTTGAGAATGGGACAGACATGGATATCCACCACAGATCATTGGTTTTAAAAACCTGGAGTCACTATGAGACAAACATAAACTACATCTGAAATACCAAACTTTTGGTTGGAAAACCAACTGATCAGCAGCAGCTCAAAGCTGTGATAACATCGTTGTCAGGAGACAGAAAATCATTTGGGCTTTAAATGATGAAAAAATTAAACAACACACAGACACACAGGGGCGGTCAGTGTGGCAGCCATATTGTCTGTCTCTTGTGGACACGACATCTCAGTGACCTCGAATGACATTTTCAAACTTGACATAAATCTTCATTTTGACTCAAGGGAGATGATTAAATCCTGATGGTGAAAGGTCAATGGTCAGTGTGGAAGTGTGTGGAGCAGGTCCCTTTGAGTGACAGTCAGATGAGTCACTGTGTCTCTGAGCTCCAATTTGTTTCTTATTGATCATCTTGGTTGAGAACTGCAGGTTGTTTACATCAGCTCATCATCTGCTGGTTCAGTGCTTTGCTCAAGAGCAGCTGCCCCAGTGAGGAGAGAGCAGCTCCTTCAAAACTGAAGAGCTACAATTACTTTCCTCAGAGAGCCGCACACAGAGTTATCAGACTGCTATTACTGGACAGCAGGGTCTCAACATCCCTCTCTGTGTCTGTGTGTGTGTGTGTGTGTGTGTGTACCACTTATCCCTCTCTAACATGATTCCTACTCTGTCACCCCTCTCTCTCACACACACACTCATCTTTAGCAAAACATTTTTCCATTCAGTCGCACACACATCCCTGCACCTCACACATACCTGCATTAGCACACACACAGAGCACACACAGCATGTGCCATATTCACAAGCTGTGGCTCACATCTACTGTGACTTGGCCATGCACCATGTCTCTGACACACCCAGATGAAGCCTGTGAGAGGATGGAACAGGTTCACTAATGGACTAAACCTAAACCTCAAACTACTCCAGTAATGTTTGATTTGTTATTGATCATAGACAATGCACCAAACTAACAAAACTAATTAAAGAAACTAGACTTTTGTATGTTCAACGTGTCACGTTATTGATAATTACAGCTGTCTCTGACTGCAGTCACAGGTTCACACACCTGAAGGTACAGTCTACCTACAGCTAACAGGGGTGGGGGGTGCACAACCATCAGCCACTAACTACAGTTTACGAGAGTCCTATTGGCCGAGATTAATGATTGATTAATTGAGATCTGCCTGTATGTTCCACCTGTTTTAAAGGTAGGGTTGGAGATCCTGGAAAAACAGTTTGAGTCGGCCACATTTTGAAAATACACATTCAAAAGTCCAAGCCCCCTTCCTCAGACTTCTCTCTGAAGCCACGCCTCCAGAGCCCAGGAACACACACCGCTTGTTCAGTGAAGCCACGAAACTATCGCCCTCGCAGCACAACCCAATGTAATCCCAATGTGAGCAACATGGCTTTCCGCAATACTGTCGCATGTCACTGCGCAGCATCGCTAACTTTCCAACATCTTGTTCTCATGGGTCCTTCACGTGAAACAAAACACCTAACTTATAATAATAAACCATCCAGCATCCACCTACTGGACTTCAGTGTGGTACACTGGATTACTGGCATTGTCTTTTCCATGGTCGTAACTCCTTGAAGACTCTGATCACGTACGCGTTTTGTGCACGCGCAGAGGAGGGAGGGAGCGACAGAGATGGCAGCTTGATTGACACGTCACAATCCAAGTGACTTGAACCTGGCATTCAAGATGATTGGATGGTGTTTTTCCAGGATTGTCTGTTCCACAGGTGACTGACTTTTTTCATTTTTGTGAAAAAGCATTCAATTCACTACTTGTAATCATAGTGTGAAGAGGATTTCAAGCAATTTTGTAAAATATACTCCAGAATAAGATCACCAACCCTACCTTTAATCTTCAACAGGTGAGTGAGTGCGGGTGTGTTGTCAACATAGGTAGACAGTGACATGGTGCTGTGGTCCAGCATGAATGATCCTCTTCATTAGCAGTGAATGGACGAACAGATCCAGTTTAGTCAGATGCTAATGCTACACATAAGAACAGCACCACTCCACACACCCCCCCCAATCCCCACACACACACACACACACACACACACACACTATTTGCACCTGGCTTTCACTCAAATCAGCTGTACAAAAAAAAAAAATCACATGTATTAACGATCTCAGTTTGAGCTTTTACACAGTGAAGGGACAGAGCAGGGTGATTATCTTCCGACAATGTTCCTATCATTTCATCTTACTGTCATTTTATTAAACAAACACAAACTGATGTTTGTTTTGCAGGTTTTAATGCATGAAACACTAAATAAAAATCTGTTACAATAAAATCTGTTTCTGGTGCTGATAGGATCAGAGCCACATGAAAACACTTTTCAGAGTTGTGACTTAAATACATAGCTAAAATAAAAAATCATAATCATTTCCCCAGGAAGCCTCGTCCTCCAGACTTTAACCTATAAACACACAGAGGGTCTAGAATGTGTTAGAATGTGTTTATGTAGAAAAGGTCCCTCACTGCTCTGTCAACATCTCTCTCTCTCTCTCAATCACACACAGACACACACAGTGGCATCTGCACACACATTCACATATGCGTACCATCACGCACACACGTGCGCACTGTAGCTGAAGCTGACCAACATCATCAGTGTCTGCCGCCTCCTGTGTTCATGCTGCAGGACCGACACGCAGCCTCTCTCTCTCTCTACCCCCCGCGCCCCAGCCCCTCTCCACACACACACACACACACACACGCCACCCTGACCTGCCAGCATCAGTAGCCTCGCGCAATCTTCTGCTGAAACGGCGGAACAAACCCGTGGTGACACGTGTGCGCAGAGCGCGCGGCTCCAACAGACCAAGCGTGTCCACGCACACACATGAGCTACACACACATCCACAGGCGTGTACACGCGCACGCACACGTGCACACACTCCCAGACAATTACAGAAGCTGCAGGTGCTTCTCAATCAGTTCAGTGAGCACATGCGCAAACGAAGCGCGCGCGCAGTTCTAGTGATCCAGAAAACTCCAAACACATGAAGCAGAAAACACAGAAATCAAAAGTGTCTGCGCTCAAATTGCAACTAACACACATACACGCGCGCGCGCGCGCGTTAGTGCGCACACAGCAGCCAACTGTTAAATTATCTTGTTTTCCTACCTTCCTCGTGAATCCGCTGCAGACAGAAAGTGAGGTTCCTCCGCCAGCCCGGCATGGTGGTGATGAAGAGGAGGAAGAGGAGGAGAGGTCTGGGTGATGAGGAGGAGGAGGGTGAAGAGGGATGAAGAGGAGTGATGATGGTGGTGGTGGTGGTGGTGGTGGTGAGGGCAGTATCTCCTGTCCGAGTCGAGGTGATGACACGAAGGCGACAGCAGCAAACTGAGCCCCCCTCTTCTTCTTCCTCCTCCCCCAGTGTCTATCGGTGAACGGCGTAGTAGCGGCTGCTCTCTCCGGTAACGACCCCGCTGACAGTCCGTGTGACAGTCGGTCCCGCTGCGGCACCAATGGTCTCAACCCTCTCTCTCTCTCTTTCTCTCCCCCTTCCTCTCTCTCTTCTCTCTCCTTCTCTCTCTCTCTCTCTCTCCTCACCCCCTCTCTTTTCCTCTTCCTCTCTCACTTCTTCTCTCTCTCCCCCCTCCAGTCTCTCTGCCCCCCCCCCCCATGTCTCTATTTTCCTTTATTTCCTGTCTCTCCGTGTCCCTCTCTATTGTGTCCCCCTCCCTCATCATCTTCTCGACGGAGTTCATTTCCAGGTTAAAGTTTACTATTTTGTCGTTATCTTTTCAAAGAATTTTAAATTCACATTATTTTCCTTCAAAACACGTAAGTGTGCGTGGAGACAGTTGGGCCTACCTGAGCTTATTAACCTGTAACTAGCAGCAGCTTCCAGTGTGTCACCACAGATCCCAGTATGTACGTAGAAACCAATATCGCTGCCAGAGAGTGCGAGGACCACACAGTTAAATGTTCATCAACAACGGTGCAACTGATAAATCGTAAAAACTTCTAGTTTTCGTGAGTTCTGAACTTCAGCCGCGCTTTGTGACAACACAGTTTAAGCGGGAACTACTGGTGGTGACGTATGGATCCAACAATCGAACTTATCCCAAGATGCACTGCGAATCTTGTAGTGACAATCAGCAATACAAAGATATGCATTAGCACCTCACGTTGTCGAGGCAAAGATACTCTATATTATTCTTATAAGTACTACAAGTACTGCTACAAATATCAAGCTGCTGAGTAGCTGGCCACGATAGACAACAACAGCACTTCCGCTCTGAAACGGAAGTTCTATGACAGACAGGTAATAGAGTGGCGAAGTCACGCCCTTCCGTTTCCGGCACATGGGTCCTCAAAAGCGAAAACGAGCTTCAAAGGTAGATAAAAATTATTTTCTGGTCCCGTTTGAATTGTGCCATGGATTTCACATATGTTGTTTGTGATATTTAAAGATAATTTTTCACGCAATGAAGACTACAATTTAGCGCGAAGAATTTTGATAATGTTAGGTTTTGTGTGAGCCCCCTTTGTGAAGTACAGCTCTTCCCTGCTTTCGACGCGAATGATTACGTCACCACCCGCACTTGAACTCTGCAACAGACATGGCGATCTCTGTGCTCTCTGACCTCTTAGTCCTCTTAACAAACGGGAAACTTTTCTTGTAGAATGGGGACATTCGGAACAAAACACACCGGCATCTTGACTTGAATCGCTGTGGATGGAGAAGAAAGGGAGGGAAAGGGCGATGACGTGACGTCACATACGCGACACAACATTTAGTCTTTCTAATTGTGTTTCCTCAACAGCATTTAACTGAACAATGGCACAATGAACGGTCAAACTCTTGACATGAAAAATTATCATTTAAGCCTATAAACAACGTTTGTGTAATCCAAGGCATAACGACTGGGGGATCAGAAAATAATTATTTTCTGTTCATTGAACACCATTCATTTTTACGCTCCGAAAGGTCCCATGGGGTCCAGCGGAAGGGGCGGGACTTCGCTACTCTATATTCACCTTATATATATATATATATATATATATATATATATATATATATGCAACAGTAATGGTGGGAACATCTTGTAACGGAGAGCTGAACTCTTTCGCAGACGACTGGACCTTCTGTTTCGTTCAGGGGTCCTCGGAAAGACAACTCCTGAACCTCCGTTAACATGCCCCAAAAAGTCTAAACAATTTTAGTGTATAACATGTATATAAAATCACAAAAGCCTCCTGAAATCATTACGGATACCAAACCTACTCCACATAAAACCTGATCCCACGACATCACATAAGTGCAGCATGAGAGTGAAGTCACGATTTGTACCTGACACCACTGTGACGTCCTGTGTTATCACATTGAGCTGCTGTCAGCCTTGGTCCATGTGCGACAGTGTCTGGTGCTTGTTTTGTTAATTGAATTGTCAGTTTTCCTACAAACATGTCACTAAGACTAATTCTCAAAGCTGCCCCTTAATAATTAAATGAGAGTGAAGTGTGGCTCACACTGTGTGGACACTGAGTAAAGACTGCTTCATCTGTCCACCAGTAATTGGTTCTCTGATAACAGCCTGTTCAGGTCATGTCAGTGTCAACTGTCCAAACCATGTGATGTCTAAATCAAGTTTGGAAGGTCAGACAAACTTCCTGCTCACAGAGAAGAAAAGTAATTTGGTGTTTCTAATGACCAATAAATATCATTAACGTTTGATGATGTTTTTTTTTTTCTTAAGAGAGTTGTTTGTAAGTTTTGCTAATGCTGCATAACCAACATTAGCATTAAGAGCTGCTTACCTACCATTCTTGTTTTGAGGCTACTGGCCTCAAGGCTTTGGTTAACGACCCCAACAGGTAAGTATAAATCTGGTCCATGCTTGGGCCACATGCTGGTTTTGCTCAGTTTTTTTTTTATACACCCAGATCCATGGCACGACTCTGGCCCAACATTGTCAGATACTACTTCTACAGCTTGAACAGTTCTGGTGTGCACGTAGAAATCTTCTAGTTAATCTGTCCAAATGTAGATGAACACAACAGGCCTGTGCCAAGAGGTTTGTCATGCTTTCTTTGTCTTGCTCTTTAATGTTTTCTAACTTTCTGGTCTTTTATTTCACAGAGATTCAGTTTATGTAACTACCACACTAGGTTCTGCCCCAGCAGCGAGTGCTGGCATGAAGAGGTGAGACAGAGAAAGACTTAAGCTCCTCTCCCACATTCACTGGTCCATCACATCTCAGACACCCTCCTGTTACCCGGTAAGGAGTCTCAGCTCTCGGCCTGAACTCTCTGTGACTCACGGAGCTGCAGAATTGGAGATCTGATGTCATCACTGTGAGTCGTTGTTCCTGCAGCTCACACTCGTCTCATCTGTTGTCAGGACAAACACTGATTTGTGATACTTGTGCTTCCTCCCTCTTTTCCTGCTCAGAAGCAGAAAACGACCTGCGGCTGCACTGTCACATCCATCGACTTTGTGTCCCTAATCCACTGTCTGAGAGTGCATCACTGTGACATCATAGGCGAGGGGGCGGCAGCGTAGGATGAGCACGTTTCCCTCTCAGTGGCCTCAGCTGGGGGCTCATAGTGTAACATGACACACACACACAGTCACGGTTGTCCCTGGTAGTGTTGGCTGTTCTCACTTCAGTGGCTGTGGATCAGGAGGAGGAGGTCATCCACTGATCAGAAGGCCATGGTTCGGTCGCAGGCTCCTCCGGTTGAAGTGTTACATGGTTAAAATATTTTTGTATTTTTCATGTATGCATTGTATTCAGACTCAGACTAGACAGAGAAATTAAAGAGAAAGGTGTCAGTTTGGGGCCATTTATTTGTGAGGTTGAATCTGTAGATCACATGATGCAGCTGTGAGGTGTGCGTCTCATGTAGCTGTAGATGGTCATAGTCTGGAGGCAGGACTCTTCTCCTGCCGCCAGTTCCACTCCACAGCAGCAGCAACTGCATTGATTAACTGCATGAACGAACCTCTGATTAACAGTGTGAACCAGTATTAGACTGGTGGAGATGTGACATCATCAAACCTCCAGCTCTATTGACTGGGATCAGCTGTCATAGTAGACCTGTTACAGCTCCAGGATGAAGAGGGGATTTTGACTCCAACACACACGCACACACTGATAGAGTGATGCTGCACTGAGGGCTGTTTGGTGGGGGAGTGCAGCCTCTTGTGGTCAGTCCGCAGCAGTGCAGTGCATTTTCTTCCTCTGCAATGAACAGCAATCTTGTGACTTCAGAGTTACCTGCATTACAAACTGCTGACAGCATCAAATTAACATATACATACATTCAAACATCCTCTCTTTACTGCAGTGTTCGCTCTGAACTCACATACGCACACAATCTCACCCGTTCTTGCTCTCTGTCCCATCGTCCTGGAGCTGCCAGATGACCTTAGGTGACACAAATTAAAACAAGTAGAGGATTTCACTGCTGCGGCACTGGATGACACACACACACACACACAGTATGTACCTAAAGTGTTCTCACAGAAGTGAGAAGAATGTCAGGAATGTATCTAAGGATGGACATTTTGTGATCAACAACATGTGACACAAGAACAAAGGAAGCTCTTATCACAGACATGTGGTTCAGCAGGTTTCAAGTTTGCAGATTCACACACTGAACTGCAGTTGAAATTCATTTTTAGGTTTAGGTATAGCTGAAGCTATAATATGAACTAACTATATTCAAACATTTACATCGAATTGCAGTTGATTGTTCATTTCATTTTCAGTTGTTATGTGTATTACAGATCTGTCCATTGCTTTGCTTTTATCAGCCAACACTAGAACACTAGATCAGTCATAGGGGACAATACTCGAGTTGCAGTTGCTGTCTACTTGACAGTCATACAGCGTTGTTTGTTTTGCAGTTATGACCTGGCAGAAATTTTATATTTGATGTTGTCGTTTGGGTGAACCGGATCGACCGTGGGATCAGCTGCTCTACGTCAGCGAACCTGATTCACGGCTGTTAAAGGAAGCTCTCGGACATAGACCTGTTCCCGTTCTCTGATCTCATTTGTATCTCTTGTCTACCTGTTCTACTTGTCTGTCAGTCTGCTGTCTCTATGGAGATGACCACGGCCCCCGAAGTTTGAACGTATGTTCCACCTGAGCTGCAGCTGCACCTCCGAACTAGGAAGAGGATGATTTGGAGGATGGGCGGGGTGGGGGCGGGGTGCTGACGTGTGTGTGTGTGTGTGTGTGTGTGTGTGTGTATATATGTGTATGTGTGTAGGGGAGACCCCCACGTGACTGACTTTATGCCGTTATAGGCTACCGGAGCCTGGACGGAGGTGAAGGCGCAGACCGGAGGAGCGCGGCAGGAAAGAGGAGCGTCCTCAGAGTATCATTATCATCATCACTATCACCACCACCCGGAAGGCAGTCTTCCTCCCCCTTCACCCACACCTCTTCAGCGGCTTCGTATTTTCATACTGCCCGGTGCTCGGGATGAGCTGGCCGGCTGCAGCCGTGTTCGCGGTGCTGACCGCTTGGCTCTGCTGCGGTGCGGCTGAGTGCGCGGCGATAGCGGCGGGTCGAGGCCAACAGCTTAACCAGCGACCTATCATCGGTAAGATTCACCGACCATTAGTGTCCGACAGTGTCAGATGGATGATGACAGATCTTATGTAATAGCCAGAGAATGTTCCAGAATAAGTGTGTGCGTGCGTGCGTGTGTGTGTGTTTGTGTGTGTGTGTGTGTGTCGCCATCATCTACCTTGTTTAAACTGTAGGTGTGTTGCAGATACATTTCTACTATCGATGAACACTGATTATCATTAAAACTACATTATCCAGTAGCCTTTGTATCTTGAATAGATTGATAAAACACAAAATTATAAGTTTTTATATAAGTGTCTTGTTAATCCATTGATCCATCATTAAACATGAATATAACCAATGTTGGTTGAGACGCTGCAGATGTTTCCAGATGTTGTCTCCTCTCTGTCTGACATCCAGCCAACTGACAGAGTGAATCTTCCCAGCACCTGAGCAGGTGCAGGAGGAGACGTGTCCTGTGTCAAACACACTGAGACCCACACAGAGAAAATAATAAGTAAAAATCCCCTGCAACAATAATCATCATATGACAGTTTGATCAGTAACCTCATCTAGTCATCATAACTCCTCCCTAGGTGTTTCACCCTCTGACAAGTACAGATCTTACTCTGGATCAGTCAGTTTCACCTGATACCTTGAATCATTGTGGGATTCTAAACTTAGACTGTGACCAGTGAAGTGTGCTGCTGCAGAAAACAGGAAGGGCTCAGACACCATCATGTGTGGCTCAGGGCTTCAACAATACAAAGACTGTTTTTAATGCAGATCTATAGATCCCCTGAAGCTGTTGGTACTGAACCAACCTGAGCTCCCTCCTCCTCCTCTGTTTGAAACAACAACAGAAGGGTCTAGTGAAGCCATACACACTTTATGGAGAAATGAAAATTCAGGAGTTAAGGTATTTTCCTGTGTGCAGATGTTTACCTGTCTTCTGTTCTCTCCAGGTGTTCTGGCTCAGGAGAACCTTCCAGGAGACCCAGTTGCCCAGGGCTCTTCCTACATCGCTGCCTCCTACGTCAAGTACGTGGAGGGAGCAGGGGCCAGGGTCGTCCCCATCAGGTACCATGACCATGTAATTAACCTAGATCAGAGGAGAGTTAAATAAAACACATACAGTCATCATGAGTCTGGATATATATCCACACACTTTTCACTTCATCTTTCTTTAATGTTTGTTTAGTCCTGTTGGGCCTGAAGTTGGGAAGCCACGACAACTGGAGGATTAGATTTATAACTGAACTGACTAGACGTTAGAGCTCAGAGATTAATGATACTTCGTAGTTTTAGATTTATAACTCTTTGTGTCACTGACTAGTTTTTAGAAATGATCCACTGAGGGATATGAAGATGTTTTCAGCTCGGCAGGACTGTTTATTGAAATGTGTTTTTCCAGCACGTGCTTTTTCAGTACAGCAGTGGTTCTGCTTAGAATAAAGATGTAATCATAGTTTCCATGGTTACACTGATACTTTGCAACTCAACATTAGTATTTGTCTGTGGCCAGTAGGTGTTGCTCTCTTTAAATCAAACAACAAGGAAATTAATCTGTTCTCAAATCATTCTCCTGAACTGGTTCATTGAGATTTATCTCATGGTCAGTACAGTCCTATAGATGTAGTAAGTGGGTGTATGATGAGCCTGTATGACTGGGAGAGGGTTGGGTGGTGACAGTCACTGTGTCAATATTTACCTGCAGGAAGAGACAGTGCTACGTGTACTTTCTCTTTGTTTTCTCACTTTACCACAGCCTGTAATATAAAATCAAACAGGTATGACAGATGTGAGGAGGACTCTGTTTCATCCCCATTCTTTTTTCCCAGAATCAATCGAACAGAAGAAGAATATGTGAAGATCTTCTACTCAATTAACGGGTGAGTTCGACAGCCTCTGGCACAAATTTTCACCCCTGTTCCCCTCCACCTGATGATCACACTGCTGCTGTTTCTACCTCTCTCACCTGCTCATGGCTCTGACTATAGACACAAAGTTTAACATTCCCAGGATAACCCTTAATTATCTGGATTGACTAAACCTAACTTTGAAAGTCATATTAACCTGTACTACAAAGCTGGTTCTCCTCTCTGGCTACAAACATGATGACATGAAAATCTGAACAGATTTTTTTTACAAACAGTACACTGTTTGGTAGACACCGAACCATCAAATCAACCAGAGACAGATTAAAAGCATGGATGGGGATTGAACCCATGATTTTTGGTTTACAAGACCACCACCTTACCACTTGGCCACCACACCTCCATGAGTAGGTGTGAAGGGGAACTGAGTAATGACAGGAGGCTGCATAAACTTAAAGGCCAAAGTTGTTAGGAGCAGCAGCTGCTGCTGCATTTACAGGTGTAAATAGTTAATGTTGTTTAAACTGCAGGAAATACACTGTAGCTCTGTCACACAGGAGGCTACAGGTGGACAAACACATGTCATTGCAAGTATGTTTGTATGAAGCTTAAACGTTTTTCTCATCATGAGACACTGTCACTTCTTCTTAGACTTAATGCTTTCATTATAGATCACAGACATAATTATCACGTTTTCACATCAGGAGAAGCCCATATTAATGTCAGAGGTTGTGCTGGTCAGCTTGGCGTTGGCTCTGGATTATACATAAAATTATGCAAGGTCTTTGTTCAAGCCTGTATATGACCTTAATGTACTGAACTGTAGCAGCAGATACGTCTCAGAGGATGTGTGGCTCCTGTATGTGTGACATATGTGATAATTTGTCATATTCATTATATTTGTGAATCAGACAGTGATGTGATCTATGACATGTCATGGTGTTATTTCCCAGTATGCAGCTGATCTGCACAAATGTTCTCTCCTCAGATTGTTGCTGCCGGGGGGAGACGTCGATCTCCAGACATCTCAGTACAGTCGAGCTGCTAAGATCTTCTACAGTCTTGCTCTGAAGGTAACCTCCAACCAGAGGAGATAGACCCATGGGGGTTGCTATCATGGTGACACAAATCAGAAGGTTGTTGATTGATTTATTTTATGTGGTGTTCACTGATCCTCACCACAGACCAGGAACAACTTCAGTCTGATCTAAACACAGGCACAGTCCCAACAAAAAATGGCATCTGTGACTAATGACATTTCTCTTTTACTGTCACCCCTTGCAGGCCAACGATGCTGGGGACTACTTCCCAATCTGGGGCACCTGTCAGGGCTTCCAGCAGCTGTCCGTCCTCACAGCCAACAAGAACCTGCTGACGCTCACCGATACTAAGTCTGTGGCCCTGCCCCTCACCTTCACAACAGGTGAGGGGCCACTCACTTTCCCTGCTCCTTCCATCTGTGAGAGGTTTGATGAGCAGTTGAAACATGTGCTTGAGGTTTACATTTCAGTGGTGTTTTAGATTACTCTCTCCCCCCTCCCACTGGTTGACAGAATCTCTTACATATGAAACCATGACAGTGTGAATCTGTGACTTTATGAGACTGTCATTGGTTCCAGGCAGTGGTGGACAGTCACCCATGATCTTTGGTTTACAAGACCAACACCTTACCATTTGGCCACCACGCCTTCATGTTTAGGTGTGAAGGGGAACTGAGCAATGACATGTTCACAGCCTCAGTTATTGGCAACACACGTTCCTCCTTCATGATGATAGATTCTTGCATTTCATCCACAGTTTCTGAGCAGTGAAGGACATCAGAATCCTCAAAGCAGTAAAGAATCTCTTGGTCATACATGTTTAGGTCATGAAATGACTAAGACTGACTGACTTAGATTGGACGTCTGACTACTTAAAGTCGCAGAGATGAATCATCTCCGTTATTAACGTTATAGCTATAGATCAAAGGTATGGATGGGGATTGAACCCATGATCTTTGGTTTACAAGACCAACGCCTTACCACTTGGCCACCACACCTTCTCTGGGTGGATAGAAGGGGAGGTCTCTGTAGTAACAAGTGTGTTGACAACAGCACAAGTAAACTTGGTCTAAATATGTTTAATTGTTCCACAGTAACAACAGTCATACAGTTATTATTAATTTAACGGTTTAACAAACTTTCATTTGAGGAGGAGTGGGAAATTCCAGATTTTTATAATGTTATTTTGTTAAGGAAAGGATATGGTGAGTAGCAGATGAGTCCAAGTGTCTCACTGGTTCTCCATTTGGGGACCTGCCCAAAAAAGTTCTCAACTCAGAAATGATGAAATATATATATATATATATATATACATTTATTTATTTTAGACAGTTAGCGGTGGGTTTTCCTTTTACAGGAATTCTGCTAGAAAAGCTTCTAAAGAGCCAATCTCCCTGATGCTCCCTTGTGTTGAGATGTGATCTGTACTGAGGCCTCAGCACTGTCACTCATGGTGCTCAGAATGGTGTGTGTGTGTGTGTGGGCGGAGCCTACGCTAAAGTGGTCACTGTGTTTATCATGACGGCCTTCTGTCTTGTACTATGTTCTTAGTTCATTGGGTGTTTGTGGTTTTCATGCTTGATGCTTTGTGACTGATTTTCTTTAGTACTGGCACCAAATCACCTGAAGCGCTAGCACAGCTTCTCACTGTTTGTACAGCAACCTGCAGAACTTGAACTTGTGCTTATTTGTTTTAGACAGTTAGTGGTGGGATTCCTTTTATAGGAATCCTGCTAGAAAAACTTCTAAAGAGTCAGTCTCCCTGATGCTCCCTTGTGTTGTGATGTGATCTGTACTGAGGCCTCAGCACTGTCACTCATGGTGCTCAGAATAGTGTGTGTGTGTGTGGGCGTAGCCTACACTAAAGTGGTCACTGTGTTCATCATGACGGCCTTTTATCTTGTACAATGTTCCTAGCTCATTGGGTGTTTGTGGTTTATGCTTTGTGACTGATTTTCTTTGGTACTGGCACCAAATCACCTGAAGCACTAGTACAGCTTCTCACTGTTTGTACAGCAACCTGCAGAACTTGAGCTTATTTGTTTTAGACAGTTAGTGGTGGGATTCCTTTTATAGGAATCCTGCTAGAAAAACTTCTAAGAGGCAAGTCATCCTGATGCGCCCTTGTGTTGAGATGTGATCTGTACTGAGGCCTCAGCACTGTCACTCATGGTGCTCAGAGTGGGCATGTGTGTAGGCCGAGCCTACGCTAAAGTGGGCACTGTGTTCATCATGACAGCCTTTTGTCTTGTACTATGTTCTTAGTTCATTAGGTGTTTGTGGTTTTGCTTTGTGACTGATTTTCTTTAGTACTGGCACCAAATCATCTGAAGCACTAGTACAGCTTCTCAGTGTTTGTACAGCAACCTGCAGAACTTGAACTTGCGCTTATTTGCTTTAGACAGTTGGTGGTGAGATTCCTTTTATAGGAATCCTGCTAGAAAAACTTCTAAAGAGTCAGTCTCCTTGATGCTCCCTTGTGTTGAGATGTGATCTGTACTGAGGCCTCAGCCCTGTCACTCATGGTGCTCAGAGTGGTGTGTGTGTGGGTGGAGCCTACACTAAAGTGGTCACTGTGTTCAGCATGATACAGCCTCTTGCACAGCTTCTCATTGTTTGTAAAGTAACCTTCCACAGAAATTGAACCTGCATTTATTTGTTTTAGAGAGTTCTAAATTCTAAGGAACAAATCATCCAAATGCTTAACTTAAATGCAATGTAATCTGTACTGAGTAGGCATGGATGGGGACTGAACCCATGATTTTTGGTTTACAAGACCAACACCTTACCTCTTATCCACAAACCAAACCTCTATGTATAGGTGTGAATGGGAACTAACTGTAACTGAGTAATGACATGTAGATGTGTAAAGGTAAGAGGTTATTAGGAGCTGCTGCTGAATTCATAGATTTAAATAGTTGATGTTGTTTAAACTACAGGGAATACATTGCAGCTTTGTCACACAGGAAGCAACAGGTGGACAAACACATGTCTTTAATATTTATTTATACTTATTCTTGTTTTCTGGTGGTGACACCAGAAAAAAATGTTTGCATGAAACTTAAACGTTTTTCTTATCATGAGACGCTGTCACTTCTTCTTAGACTTCATACAGCAGTTATGCCAGATCACTGTGGTCAGCCAGGAGGTGGGGCCTGTGACTGTATTAGCTTGAGTGTGTGTGTGTGTGTGTGTGTGTGTTAAACTCTGACTGCTGAATCACAGCAGAATATTTTACTCCTTATTTAGTCAGTAGTGAAGTAGCTCACAGGAGTGTCAGTCACGCTGCTGAGGATAGAGCCTTGTAGGCAGATCCTCAATGACCAATCACAATGTAAAGATTCGTGAATAAATGTGGGGTTGAGCAGGAAACATAATCATTCTTGATCTCTAGATCAAAGGTATGGATGGGGATTGAACCCATGATCTTTGGTTTACAAGACCAACGCCTTACCACTTGGCCACCACACCTTGTCTGGGGGATGGAAGGGGAGGTCTTTGTAGTAACAAGTGTGTTGACAGCACACATAAACTTGGTCTAAAATAGGTATAATTGTTCTACAGTAACAACAGACACACAGAGATACAGTTATTATTAGTTCAAAAGTTTGACAAACTTTCATTCCAGAGATTCCAGATTTTACACCATTATATTGTCAGGGAAGGGATATGCTGAGTAGGGGTCCAAGTGTGTCACCGGTTCCCCATTATGGGACCTGCCCAGAAAATTGTCCACTCAGAAATGATGAAATACAGTTTGGGGGTTAATCCAATTCCACAAAGTTCAGTGTTTTTGGTTGTTTTTCATTTCCGTGTTTTCAGGAAAATTGATGTTCTATATATAATATTATTGTAAAATCTTTCTTTAGAGGATGTTTAAAAGCCACTACAAAAAAACATTTTTAAACAGCTGCAGCACCAGCCCCTGGCATAACTTCCTCATGTATTTTCATAACAGTGCACGGTCTCTGTGTATTTATTTATTATAGACAGTTAGTGGTGGGATTCTTTTTATAAGAATCCTGCTAGAAAAACGTCTAAAGAGCACATACTCCTGATGCTCCCTTGTGTTCAGATGTGATCTGGACTTAGGCCTCAGCACCATCACTTGTGGTGTTCAGAGAGGTGGGGCTATGGGGGGAGCCTACGCTAATAAAAGACACTAGAGAGTTGTCTGACACACGAGGCTGAGTGAACCATGTGGTTCAGTCCAGCCACAATGACTAGGATCAGTAAAGCCCACTAACTAAAAAATGTTGTCCTTTAATCACCTGTTATTAACTTCTGTTCATCTGCCTCCTCCTCCTCCTCCACACTGATCCATGTCTGTCCTCCAGTGGCCAAATCCAGCCGTCTGTTCCAGGGCTTCCCCAAAGATCTGCTGCAGTCTTTGTCCGAGGAGAACATCACATCCAACTTTCACAGCTGGAGTCTGTCCATCCAGGTCTGTCCCTCTCCTCTGAATTTATCAACTAAAAGTCTTAACTCCTCGTCTGAGGTTAAAGGATAGGGATTGAACCCATGATTGTCAAGCCCTACAGGACCCTCAACAGGAAAATGAGAAGAGAAGTATTCCAGATGTTTCCGCATGTGGTTTTAAACACAGGTTAAAGTAAGATTTGATTATTTCTCCCTATAAAAACGTTAATGGAGGATCTTTAACAGATGGAGCTTGGACATTCGATGTTTTGAGGCATGAGTGGGACTTGCGTTGTGCAGGTCTATGAAGATCATCATGTCATTGATGAGTTTCCCTCCATATTCTCAGTTTCTAGATGAACACAACATCTTCTTGATAAACACTAGTCTTCCTTCCCACTGACTGTCCTCAGTGTTTCAGACTCAAGTGGCATACAAAACTGTACAAGATCTCAACATATATACTTTCTTAAATTTTAATGGATGCTGATCAAACCCATGAACTATGGTGTACAGCACCAACGCCTTACCACTTGACCACCACACCTCTTTCAGGAGTTGCACTGAGGTGGATGATGATCAGGTGGTGATGACCTCAGTGTTGGGCTTTGAACACAGGTTTATGTGCTGTGTGACAGGTGACATCCCTGTGGTCCAGTGTAGTGACTGACATTCAGAGTCAGTGTATTTGATGCTACATTAATGCTGTGTGTTTGATCAACAGAACTACACCAGGAACACTAAGCTGAAGAGGTTCTACAGGATCCTGACCACCAACAATGACGGCAAGAAGGAGTTCATCTCCACCATGGAAGGTGACGACCGAGACAACACCTCCATTACCTTCATCAGTTCACCTTTCAGTAGATTCATTATTTAGATTCAGTGTCACTGTGTGTCCTCCTCCCTCCTCCTCAGCTTATCGTTACCCGTTCTATGCCGTCCAGTGGCATCCAGAGAAAAGTCCCTTTGAGTGGATTGACAAGTCGGGGATGGTCCATTCCACCTCCTCCGTCAAGGCCAGTTTCTACACGGCCAGCTTCTTTGTCTCTGAGGGTAACACCTTCTCCTACAGCACCTCTATCTCCTCCTGCTCCTACACCTGAACACCTCCAGCTCCTCTCTGTGTCCTCTCCTCCATCTTTATCTCACTGATATATAATCAGTTTGTCTGAAATATTCTATATACTATTTTCATATTTATTTATAAATCTTATTTTTTCTGAAGAGTTCACAGAGTTTAGATGTTGAATGGTTCCTCATGCTGAGTCTTAAACTTCTGAGTTAGGTTTCTGGAGTTAAGTTTCTGTTCTGGGGCTTTCATGCCGCAGGATCTTCACCGACAGTTCATTGTGGAGGGTTAGGGTTAGGGTTAGTTTCACATCAGTGTGTGAAGGCATTTATTTGAACTGAAATTAGACAAATAACAGCCCAGAGGAAAGTTTGCATTTCAAATGCAGGACACAGCATCAATGAGATTAACTAAAGTGGCTTTAAAGAAAAAACATCAGTAAACAGTTCATCACTAAGTCCTTGTTCTTCTTCTTCCTCCCTCCTGTTCCTTCAGCCATGAAGAACCACCACCACTTCTCCAGCCCTCAGGACGAGGAGAGAGCTCTAATCTACAACTTCTCTCCAGTTTTCGCTGGTATCCATGCTGTATTCATCCAGAACTACTACTTTGACTGATGAACAACACTGAGCAGGAAACAGGCCTGAGATCAGTCTCATCACAAACATCTGTAAATCCAGTCCACTTTGTCACGTCCAGCAGCCTCCGACATCACATCAAAACTCAGCAGTTTATCTGATCTGAACAGTAACGTGAATATAAATGTAAACATTTACTTGAATGTGCCAACAGTGGAAACAGGTTTTATTTGTCAAATATCATAAAACAAAAAAATCAAATATGTTGGATGGAAAAGTTATTTATATTTATATTTATATTTGTCTCAGTGAGGTTAAGGTAGGGAGACAGACCTGTGAACACAGAGGAATTGATAGGTGCATTTTCTTCAACAGGGAATTATCTTTAACTTGTCAAACGTCTCCTCCTTTCAGTCAGTCACAGGAGTTTGTAAATGTGGATTCAACAGTTTTTATTGAAATGTCACAACAGACATGAACTGTGTGTTTCTGATGAAAATGGAAATTCTTTAAATCATATGTATATTTGTGGATTACCATCATATGTATTAAGAAATATTTGTGTGTACATCAGAGACCCATTTGTGAATTTATATGTTGATTCTTTTTCCCTTTATATACAGTGAGAGATATTTTAGTGGAATGAGTCATTTACATATAAACCACAAAAGACATCTGTGAATCCCTCTGTGTGCATTGGTTCGTTCTGACTCTCATCTGAGTTCTTCAACAACCAGAAACCACAGTGACAACATTCACTCTGCATTTATATATATTTATACATCCACGAGGTTCACATTTAGGAACAATAATAATAACAGAATGATTTAGAGTCCGTTATACAGTCTGCTGCAGTTATGCAGTCAACATTTCTGATCTGTCTTTCATCAACACTGTCTCAGATCTAAACCATGTTCCAGTGTCTGACTCCTTTATGATAAGTGTCTTATTTCCTCTGCTGTTTATCCTCTTCAACCATAAACAACCCACTATAACAAACCAGTCTCAGACTATCAAACATATAATGCACATAATCTCATATCCACTGTTTTTGTTTTGCTTCTTTACACAAATGGCCAAAGTCTAAATAAATAAACAAACAAGTACAATCCTTTGTTTCTTTTTTCTTTGTTTTTTTAATGAAAAAAAATGAAATGAAGTTGCCTTATCTTAACAGAGGTTGTCATCCTATAAATGTTTGACCCATGACCTCAATACATCCACAATCAGACACGGACTTGCAGAGATCGTATTTTGTGCACAAACTAAATTTATATGTAGGTGTGTTTCTGACAGTTTTTTTCTACAGAACGTTTATCAAGTCAAGTTTCACTTTTTGTTTAATCTCATTTTATTGAAACTGCAGCACAAACAAAAATCATCCGAGTTTGTATATGTCAAATATGTATGAGAAATCTCCACTAGATGGCGCTATGACTCCACTGAATGTCTCCTGATAGTCACAGCGGTGAGTTCACTGTCAGTGTGGAGAGATTGGACTGAATGGGAGCAGGCTGAGCCACAGGTGGAGCTCAAGGGGCCTGAGGGTACAATCACTTGGCCCACAAACTATAGGGTAATTGATTCTGTGAGGGAGGAAAGCACCAGAGTACAACTTGCCCCCTGTGGCACAGATGCTGTTGCCCTGAGGTAAATATCAGAGACAAGGGCTTGTTAAATATTTAACTTAAGAAGGTGTTTGGAGATATTTCCTCCTTTTTTCTTCAACACTTGTTTTACACAATGTTGAATATACAAAGTATATAAATTACCTTATGAAACATAAGCCACACCCACATGTCTACACATCTCTTTCACTTCCTGTTGAACTTCAGGAGGAAGAGGCTGCAGCATGAACAAAATGTCAGGCCTCAAGATCTCAACACCAGCTCTTTCATTTTTCAATATTGTGTAGGTGTATAAATCATAGATCTTTGATTTCAACTCATGAGAAATCTGAGTCATTTGTTAAAGTTAAATATGTAATTTAAACTGAGAATTGTTTGATGGATAAAAACTCAGCGATTGTGGCCATTTTTATATTTGTTCACTGAGAAAAAGTGATTTTTTTGGGGGGGGTTCCTTATTAGTTCATTAAATAACTAAATGTCCTCATTGAGACACAAGGACATGATGGACCAATGAGAGCTCAGTGAGTTCTTTGAGGCAGTGAGCATATTGATCTCCACACATGCGTGCACCCACACACACACACACAGCTCTGCGCAGCTCTGACATGATTTACATAGGAGGAGATGAGAAGCCTCCACACCTGCACAACAGAAGAAGAAGAATCTGCTTTAGTGCAGTCTTTTGGGAACATGGGAAGTGATCCACCACTTCAAGCCTGAATATTTAGGAGGAACCTGTAGATGACGAATGATGTGACTTCCTGGAGGTGTGGTGGCCAAGTGGTGAGGCGCTGGTCTCCCCCTGTTTTGAAGTGCAGTCTGATGTACATTTTCTATTTAGCTGAGAAGGAGACAGAGGTTTTATTTCAATACATGTCAGTTTATATTATCTATAAAGTATCAGTGAGTCAAGGTGTTTTACTCTGATGAGAAAAATCTAAATACATAAACATTCAACACCAGTAAAGAAACGCCACCTCACACATGAATGACAACACCTGTCAGTGGATCACCATTGTAACCACTGAATATTCAGGCGAGATGTGTAGGTAACACAGAGAGGCGTGGTGGCCAAGTGGTAAGGCGTTGGTCTCGTAAACCAAAGATCATGGGTTCGATCCCCATCCATGCCTTTAAGGAGCCTGCTGTCCTCAGACACTGATACAGGGTTTCATTTGGCTAAAACTGGTCTTATGGGAAGAACAAAATCATCCACTGTCAGAACCAAGACGCCACCATCTGTGTGAGTATCAACAAGACAATGGTGAAATGGAGCATTAATGTTCACACATGCACAAGATATCATCACTGTGAATTAACCTGCATTACACCATGTGAGACAGTGTGACGAAGTGTGTGTATGCAGTGCACACACCTGTGTATGTGGTGATTGTTGGTGATGCTGCTGTATTTAAATTTATTTTCATGCAGAGAAACGAGCTGAAACTGCAAATGTAAGTTTTTCACACACAGCCTAACAAATATAATCTTAAGTTTGAAAACAGTGAGTTACTATCAGTTAGTATTCTAGTTTGATTTCTAATGAGAAAAGAACAGACTGTGACTTCAACTGTTTGTATTTCAGTGCACAGTAAATCTTCCAGCCTGTAGCTGCTCTCTGATCAGTTCTGACTTATTATAAATAATGATTTGTGTGGTGTTGCAGCCTCCTCTGTTGTTTCTCTGACATATTCACACTCTCCACTGAGTTTGTGCAAAACAGGAGGCAATGCATAAGGTGGGAGGTGACCTCTGACCTCAGAGGGTTGTTAAGTCCAGACAGCAGGAGAGAGTGAAACAGCTGGATCAGACTGAACGATGAGCAAGTGAGTCCCACTGAGTCCAGCTCCATTAGAGCTGATTTATGGAGCTTATTAATTATTCAGTTGAGAGGACAGGGACCAATAAAGTTTAATTTAAGAAGAGCGACGACACTCAACTTTCTCACGCTCAGAGAGGGGTGTTCATTTTCTCTGCTTCAGCTTCAACCACACACACCCACACACACACACACACACACACACAGGGATCATGCTCATCCAACCGTATACTTTACTTTATTGTCATTGTTATAAATACCACAATATAATTAGCAACAAGATGTCATTAGAGCAACACATGTACAGGCATATATCACAGTGACAAAAAAAAACCTAAGGGCAATCCCATATTCCATGCAAAAAAGTGCAAAAGGAGCAGCAGTACAGTGGCCATGTTGGGTGTGGGCAGGGGCAGAGATATGACATTGAGATATGTAAATGTTGTATGTTGCAGGAATGCAAAGCCCACCACTTCACAGTTATTGTAATGATGGGGTGTGGTGTGTGAGGGCAGGCGCAGAAAGGGGGGTGGTTGGTCGTTCATTTTGGTGGTTCTGGTGCATATGGACCTGAACTTTCTCCCTAAGGGCAGCAGTCGGAACAGGTGGTGTGCAGGGTGGTGCTGGTCACGCAGGATGGTGTGCACCCCACAGTGGCACTGAGTGGTGGAATTGGTGCTGATCTCCAGGTGGCTGGTCCCAGTGACTTTCCCTGCTGTTTGAGATGAGACAGTCTGGATGAGACAAGATAGTTTGAGATGTAATTGCAGCTCATCCTGCTGGTGAAACATACAGGTGTGTGTGTGTGCATTACAGCATCATTCACAGAAAGGAGTTAAAACCTGAGGTAACATTAATGCTCCTCCATACAGTATAAAGGTAGATGTTCATATTACTGTAAAGCCTCCCTGCTGGACACTGTGGGGTGTTACAGGCTATGTCCTTTGCTTTGTATTCAACACTGCAGTGTTATCAGGAGCTCTCTCAGGTGAGGCAGTGTGACAAAATAAAAGTACTTTAAGCCACAGAGATTCATTCTCATTCATTACGGACATCCTTTAATGATCCACTTACCAGTTAGTCTGATTATCAAAACAGCACAAACTATTAACCCACAGTCTCACACACCACATCACTGCTCATTCTACTTATAAAAGACATTTTAATCTGTTGGTCACAAAATAAAACAACTGTAACAAAAAATATCTAAAATGGTTCAAATATTTTAATAGCAAACAGTAGAAGATGGGATAAAAATAGAGCTACAGAGAGAGAGAGAGAGAGAGAGAGAGAGAGAGAGAGAGAGAGAGGAGATTATTGGTAATTGAAAGATAAAATGGTAATCATCCAGAAGGGGCGAGAGATTAGAGCTCTCCTTTTTCATTTAGGTGGCAGCACATGGGAGGGAGAGAGAGAGAGAGAGAGAGAGAGAGAGAGAGAGAGAGAGAGAGAGAGAGAGAGTGTGCTTGGGGATGGTAAGAGATTGAGCAGGAGAACAAAGAGGGAAAAGTGAGAGAGACGAGTGGAGGAGAGATCTGCTCAAATTTCACTTTTCTTCCTGTCATCCTTCTTCATAATAGAAACTGTCAAATCAGAGACGACCTGCTCCTCCACTCATCTCTCTCTCTCTCCCTCTCTCTCTCTCTCTCTCTCTATGTAGTCACTCCACTCATCTGTCTGATTAGCCCACGTCTCACTCATTCATCCACAAATCAACTTAGAGGAAATATTACAAATTAAAAGTTTGTTTTCTTGCTCTTTTGTCCCTTTTCTGCTCCCATCATCAGTCTCGTGAGCTCACATCTTGGTTCTCTTGTCAGAATGTTTTATTCACAATCAGCTTCTGATTTATTTGGCATCGGTAAAACCTGCTCAGGATGTTCTCTAATCTAATCTAATCTTACCTCTGTGAGTGCCGTGACAGGAAAAAAACCTCTGAGTTTACATCATTCATCTATTTTCCACTGATGAACTGTGAAAGCATCTCCGTCATCAAGTACACATAAACTCTATGTAAAGATAAATCCACGTGTTAAACTGCCACTCTGTCCATGGCTCATGGAGACAGGAAGAATCAGGCCCTCCTCCTCCTGCCTCTTTGTGGTTTCATGGATTCAGCCTAATGAAGAATATCCTCTCTCTCTCTGCAGGTTCACAGAGTGATGTCTTTCTCTCTCGTCCTCCATTTTTCTCCACTGAGGACGACTGAAGAAAAATGCCACAGAGGAGTGTTCTCAGTTTGTCTCCTCTGTCTTCTTTTTCTTCTTCTTCTTTTTTGCTGCTCCTCACACATCTTTACACACACTTTGCAGATTTCTTTCTGAGTAGCAGCCTTGAAGCTTCAAAAACATGAAATGTAAAAAATGTACAAATAAAACTCCAGGATCATAGAGGTGTTTTGAATGCCACACAGTCTGAAAGCAACACAAGACGAAACAATAAAAGCAGAAAGATAGATGTTTACGACATGATACATGTTTACATCTGATACATAACTGGTTACCATTGAAGTGCAGACCACAGGTCCTACTTAAAACCGATAGAATGCTATTAGATGTTTTCAGCATATTTATCTATTTATGTTTATTTATGATTGTAAAGGCATGGATGGGGATTGAACCCATGATCTTTGGTTTACGAGACCAACACCTTACCACTTGGCCACCATGCCCCTAGGCTTCCTTGTCTTAAAAGCAAATCTGTGGGAATGAATGACATCCAGGCTCAGGGAGCACTGACACCTCCTCTCTCTGGTTGATGGAGCTGTTGAAGTTCAAACTTCAACAGCTCCACAGAACCTGCAGGTCGTCTTCCTCATCCTCCAGCAACAGACTTTTAGCTCCTTGTATTTTTACAGCTTGTCCATTCAACTTCATGCTCCTCAGGTAGTTCACTATTTAATGGTTCATAAAGGAACATTAATGCTCCATTTCACCATTGTCTGATTGAAACTCACACATAGATGGTGGCATCTTGGTGCTGACAGTGGATGATTTCGTTTTTACAAGACTAGTTTTAGCCAAATCAAACGCTGTGTCAGAAGACCATTGAGGACAGCAGGTTCCTTAAAGGCATGGATGGGGATCGAACCCATGATCTTTGGTTTACGAGACCAACGCCTTACCACTTGGCCACCACGCCTCTCTGTATCACCTACAGGATCTCACCTGAATATTCAGTGGTTACAGTGGTGATCCACTGACAGGTGGTGGTTGTCATTCATGTGTGAAGTGGTGTTTCTTTACTGGCACCTTAAAGTTACATATATTTATGCATTTAGATTTTTCTCATCAGAGTAAAACACCTTGACTCACTGATACTTTATATATGATAGAATAAACTGACACGTATTGAAAAATACAACCTCTGTCTCCTCTCAGCTAAACAGAAAATGTACATCAAACCTCACTTTAAAACAGGAATGGAGGGTGTGGTGGTGAGGTGGTGGGGATGGTGGTGGTGAAGTGGGGGGTGGGGTGAACTGGTGGATCACTTCCAAAAGATTGCACTAAAGCAGATTCTTCCTCTTCTGTTGTGCAGGTGTGGAGGCTCCTCGTCTCCTCCTGTGTGATATCATATGTCAGAGCTGTGCACAATCAAAAGCTGTTGCCTGCATACTCAGCAGGTGTATGTGTGTGTGTGTGTGTGTGTGTGTGTGTGTGTGCGTGCGTGCGTGTGTGTGCATGTGTGTGTATGCGTGTGTGTTAAATGCCAGCCCAGAGAGAGGATGAGAATTGGAAGCAGGCTGCTCATTTATTTCAGAGCAGTGGGATTGTAGGAGAGAAAAAAAAGAGGAAATGCTGAAACAGAAGGAGGATGGAACAGAGGAAAAGAGAGGAGGGGAGAGGTGAAGAGAGGAAATGGAGCAAGCAGGAAGGATAAGTTGAGGAGGGAAAAAAGGAAATGGAAATGGGAGATGAAGTGGAAATCAAAGCTAAAGTAGGGAGAGGTGAGAAGGAGGAGGAGGAGGAGTGAAGAGCTGCAGAAGTCAGCCACAAGACGGAGGCTCCAGCTCCTCTTCACCTGTTCATTGTCATAGTCATCATCTTCATCATCATGACTTCTGAAGTAATGAAGATAGCTACAGGTTTGTGGTGTTTAAAAATAACATCAGTATCACATGTTTAGATATAAGCTTAGTAGCTTGAAACTTTTTGATATCCCCTGAAACATTTCCTGTTGTGAGTGTCTTGCCCCCCCCCCCCCCCCCCCCCCCCCCACACACACACACACACACTTCTTCTTCACAGATCATTAAAGGTAAGGATGGATAGATAGGTAGATGGATGGGTGGAGGAAAGACAAACAAACACACACCAGTGAACACGCCTCCTCCTCTGTGTCATCTATCTGAGACAACACAGCAAATCTTGATTTGTCTGTGTTTCATGTTGAGCGTATTTACTAATACACACACATATGTGGAGTCCGTATTTTCTGTGTGTGTGCGTGTGATTGAAGAGGGCTCAATGATGTCAGCTCACTGATGTAGCATAGAGCTCCTTGTAAGGTAATCGTGAGGTTATGAAGGGATGGCTCAGTGGGATGAACCACATCACCTGGAGCTGCAGATTAATTATCAGCGAATCAGTCATTAGCAGCTTGTGCTGGTTAATCAGCAGTGACTGGTGAAGACAGTGAACTATACACTACTCTATTCCTGTCTGTGTTACAGTCCTCCACAGTCCCATCAAGCCTCAAAGAGACACACAAAATAGTGTCTGAGTGTGTTGTGTGTTGTGTGCCTTAAGGGTAGTAGTGGTAATACACAGAAAACAGCGACCATTATTGCTCTTTGAAACCTTTTGACACACGGGAGAGAGTAGGCCTACACTACCTTCTTGTTCCTTATATGACTTCACACATGCACACACACACACACACACACACACAAACATGTACGTGCACACGCACACACACATATTCCCTCTGACAAAGCCTTTTCCATTTGCACAGAAACGCACATTCCCACACATTTGCATCACGCTGAGCTTTTGTATAAAACATAAACATGCAATTACTGACAGGACTCCTGCAGTGTTTCTTCCCTGAATCTGAAATTCACATGCACGCATGCACACACAGACATACATGCACACACGCACAGAAGCTTTTCATAAATGTAGACAGTTATTATTGTGCGATCAATCCACACTGAAGCTGAGTTAAATTGTGTTTCAATATTTAACACAATGAGTTTGTGGTGAAGTCTGACAAACACTGGAGCTGACACACAATAACAGACTAGCAGCAGCTCCTCTGACTTTTAGACCTACTCTCCTTTTAATTCTCAATGTATCTCCATCTGAACATTACATTATTGTAGCTGTTTACAGCTGATGAGTTGATCAGGGAATGGTTAGAGGAAAGTCACATAATTCACCCAGAGCCCAATATTTAGACTGCAGTGCTTCAATATGTCAGATAACTTGATTATTCTCTATGAAAAAGCTTCAGGCTCGTAGTTGTGATCACCCTAGCTAGAGCAACACTTTGTAGATGCATCAGGTCTGGTGAAAAGGGGATGAGGCTTCTGGTGTTCATTACTGCTGCCACCATGAAGTGTTATTGGAGTGGTCAGTAATTGAGTAGTGCCACCTACTGAAAACAGGAAGTAACTATTTATGGACAATTTTTACATTTCAGTGGCATTTTCCATCTGAGATCTGATGCACAGATGTTGGGTTGTGGCATGGTTTCTGGCTCTGCCTAGTAGACACTATGGACAATATGCATAACACAATACACACCTTTACTGTGTGGCCCCTGTCGGTCGCTTTCACACCCAATTGCAGTCTGGTGGGTGCTGGCATACATGGCTGCTTCTGGAGGCGCATTGCAAGCCCACTGCTGTGGCGTGGAAGCATGAGGGCCCTCTCAACACTGCTTGCAGCTTTAATTATATGAATGTTGTTGTAGCCTATGACAGAATGAAACTGACCTAAAATTATCTAATATAAGTGTTACTGTCTTAACAGTAATTGTTAGTAGCCAACAGTTCGCTGAAGGCTTAGGTTAAGATGAAGGTTTAGGTTTGAAGTTAGCAAACATTAGTCATTTTAACTGTTACTGGGTTAAGTTGGAAATTAGCTAAAATGAGTCAGGTGTAGGCATAAGTGAAGGCTAAATTTGGATGTTAGCAAACAGTAAACTGTAACTGATGGGTAAAGTAGGATGCTAGCTAACATGTCTTAAATGCATCTTAAGTTTAAGCTAGCTAACAGTGGTTATTCTAACTACAACCAAAGGCTAAAGTGAAACTAGCGAATAACTTGTAACTGAAGTTGAAGATGTAAGATAGCTAACATTATATAACTGAAAGCTACAGTAGAAAGCTAAGCAGGATTTCCTGAATTTGGGAAATTTATTGTGGTATAACAGTTATGTTTGGGGGTTAGGCTAACCAGTGCACTACACCTCAGCAGCTTTAGCTGACATCAGTCACATGTCTTGTTGTTTGGCCAACACAGCTCTCTGATCTCTGGATTGTTGTGCTCCTTGGTTTCATAGTCAGTCTTTTTCACTGTGAGGATTAATAAAAAGCTCAGATTTCTTGGACGGAAGCTTAAGGTGAACAACAGTGTGAAGAACCACTACCGCAGCACAGCTGATTAAATGGCACCATGGTGATATGTGGTTGTATTAATATACTGTACCTTCCGCTAATCTGACAGTGGGCGTCTCCACAAAGCCCTGAGGACGACTTGAGTTCAGCTTTAAGAGTTATTATATCCATATGTGCTGCATGTTAATCTGGACCCTAGTGTGATATGTCTTCTAAGCCCCGTGCCACCCTCACACTCACACACACTCACACACACACACTTACAATTAACCTCCCACTCAGTGTATTCTCTGCCTGTGTGTAACTCTTCTCCGATGTGTATTGACACGTTCCCTGTAACATTAATCCTGTAGGAACTCCTACGCTTGGCTCTTTGGCTGATTATTAAAATGTCACATCACATTTGACTCCAGCGTCCGCGACTGACGAGGATTTTAAGGATTACAAACACAAAAGCAGCAAAACATGATGCAACACTCGGCACCAGTTCAGCTGAGTCAACACACACACAAGACACTGTATTAGCCATGACTTACAGTTGACTTTTAACCTTCAACCCCTTGTTGGTGCGTTATGGGTCAAAAAGTACATCAGATTTTCTAAAACTCTTGACTAGTGCAACACGATGATGTCATAGTGACTTCTGTGAGATACAGGTACAAGTTGGTTTACAGTGAGTTTACTGGGAGGTGCAACATAAATGAATGGAATTACCTCCTGCTGCCACCAAAGAGAAAAACTTAAAGCTGATTTAATGCTTCATTCTTGGATAAATTGCTTTTCTTATTAAATAGAGTTGTTTTTCTGTCTATGCCTCCTCACAGGTGCCGGTTCAGCCTCATTTCCAGAGTTCATCTCCTCTAAATGAATTAAACCGTTCACTTTTTTTCCCTCTAATTGAAACGAATCCTCCAGGTTCATTTTTTTAGGGGAGCAGCAGCAGATGTTAATTTAAAATCAGTCTATAAAAGGCTGGAGGGGGGGCAATCCCTGGGAGATCAGAGAAACAGGCTGTGTGTGTGTGTGTGTGTGTGTGTGTGTGTAAAGATGGATTGTATCTCCACATTTGTCATGTTTAAGTCGTGTAATGTTTTAATGGTTCCTGAAATTAGGTTTAAAACAAACTGGAAAAAAAAAAAAACAAATCCAAGTTTTCAATTGAGTATTAAAGGAATATTCCGGCTATGGTTTAACACACCATGACACAGAGTTTGCCGACCGCAAACTTCTCTAGTTGTATTGACTTCAACACAGACCACACGACAGCAAAATACTGCTGTCTATTTCTCCACGAGATAACCACGGTCAAAAAAAGCCACTCATAGCCACAGATAATGCTCAGAACAGCACCAAACTTCATCAACAGTTCAAATAGGGTCCCAGCACATAAAACAAGGCATCAAACATCTGCTAGCTTTGCCTGGTTTCTGTTGAAAAGAGATGAAAACAGAACTTACTCACTCTCCTCCAGCCGTTTGCTAGTTGTGGAAAAGCCCTAACAAGTCGATTACCGAATGCAGTAGAAAAGTAAGGAGTCCAGTGAGGCTTAGTTTCAAAAATTCATGCACACTTTGCTGACTGTTTGAGCAACTCATCTCCATTCATTTCCCTGTCAACACTCACAAGTCAAGTCAAGTCGTCAGGGCTTTCCTACAACTCGCAAGCAGCTGGAGGAGCTCCTCACAGTGTTGTGCTTCTGTTTCTATGGTAATGAAGGACCTTGAGCCAGAGAAAACCTATTGTGTCTGCGCCTTTCACAGGTGCTAGAGGTGGGTGTGGTTAAGGCTCTTCCTCCTCCACTTCCTCCTCATCATCATCATTATCATCATCATCATCATCATCAATTGTGACAGGAGTCAGGAGACCGGTCCATGTCAGGATATCTCAGTCTGGACCAAACTCATCACCACTGCTTTCATTTTATGTGTTGAAGTTATGTTAAATTTGCCACAAATATCCATCACACGTTCCACTGTATGTTTGTCAGAGCAGGTCGTCCAGCTCTACCCACAATATTGAGTCAATCCCAAATGGTTGTTGTTGTTGCCCAGACCTGCAGTTTCATGTTGGTTTACACTCCTCAGTGTGTGAGAGAGACAAACTTTGACCCCTGCCTCTCCATTAATACACACTGTAGCACACACAACATCATAAAGTACAGACAACAACTCCCTGGGGAACTGTGGCTCTACACACACACACGGTCCTACCCACAGTTACTATTACATGCACATGTACACATATAAACACACACACACACACACACACACACACACACACACACACACACACACACTCTGTGAGCGGTGGGGTGCTTCATTAGTCCTGGTTAATAAAGTGTAAAGGATTTTCATTAGTGCTGACGAGCCACCTGGCTGAGGACAGAGCTGACTGACAAGAGGTCAGAGTAAAAGCTGCTAAAGACTGGAGGGATAGAGGGATGACTATGAAGGACAGTCATAAAAGAACAAAATAAGGAGGAAAGGATGGATGAATGTGGGAGAAAGAAGAGGGATGATTAATGAGAGAGAGGGGGGTACAGAAGAAGGTGGAAGTGGTTAAAAGAGAGAGAGGAGAGAGAGAGGATGGAGTGGTTAAGTCAGGGAAGTGAGGGAGGAGAGTGGGGGAGGAGGAGATGAAAGAAGGAAGGGATGTCAGCGGGGGGGGGGGGGGTGAGGTGTCATGGAGGGATGAATGAATGTTGATTTGGTTGACTGAGATTAATCCAGAGCATATAAACAAACAAACATGCTAAATGCTAACATGTTACTCGCTGAATGCTCTCGGACTTCAACAAACAGCAAACATCAGCGACCCTAAAAATTAACTTGCAAATGAGTGTAACCAAACATCTACAAGGTGCTAATGCTAACAACACTTGTAAACATGCTGCTGTTAGCGGATACACTTTCAGCACAGCAGGAGCAGGTAGCAGGAGGGGGAGGAGTCAGCAGTGTGTGACCTCTGCTCTCTCTACTTTTTACCCATCTATCCATTCATCAGTTTTTCCTCCTGGTGTGTGATGAACATTGCAGCCTCATGGAGCCACTCAGAAAACACACTCGAGCGTCACTGTGTTTACTATTTAATTATTCTGTGTGGATGTGAGGAGGCCTCTTCGTTTTCTATTTACCCCCTCAGTGATGACACGACCCCCTGCCGGAGCTGAGATGCTGCAGTAAAAACACTCAGTGGACGGCAGATGAAAACCCTCTGTTTACACGTCATTTTCCTCTCAGTCAGAGGGAATATTTACATCTCTGCGTTGATGTCTGTCATTACACAGTGACACTTTAACGCGCCGTGACAGAGACGTTATGATTACGGTGAGTGTGAGTTGTACTGACTATGTGTCTGTGAAATGCTCAGCTCCATTAACTCAATCCAGTTTTATAACATCTCACAACATCAGAAAACATGAAACATCTGCCACCTACTCATTA